>JAULJL010000004.1:24303171-25720671 GCA_030761205.1 Fremontodendron californicum | reverse complement strand
ATTTAATAAAAACAATACCTATAACATAAATTATTAATTTGTTTTAATTTATAACTTATAATTATCATTTTGGAATGTGAAAAAATATGCAATTACTATTTGATAGGTATAAATTGATTATATTCCTATATTTGTTCTTTTCTTTATATGTAAAATAGTGTAGTGACTATACATGTATAGTACAAGATCTATAATTATACTATTATGATAAATTTTTTTATCATGTGATTAGTTTATATTTTTTGAATTGTTATTATAATAAAATATATTATAATAGTTGAAATGGAATTGAATTTATTAATCAATGTCTGAGACTAAAAATAAATATTTGTTTGAACTTAGAAATATTACATTATAATTAAAGTAATTCAATCTTAATTTAGTTGAAAAAAAACTAAAATTTTTACTTGAGAAAAAAATTTTTTAATCCTAATATTTTAAAATTAAAAAAAACATGCATTAATTATTGAATTAAACGTTCAATTTTTAATGTGTATTATATATTTTTTAAAATACATATAAAATAGATCACTATAATATATTTTATTATAATGATTTGTATACATTATAATAATATCTTATCATATGATATATGATAAATTAATCTCTTGTCGTTATATATGTTATTTAAAATAAATGCATATTTTTTTTTAATTTCAAATTTATAATATCTTATCATATGATTTAGATTAGTTCCGTCAATAGTCATAGAATTGATCCGTTTAACGATACTTGCTACTAAGTTCATAAAAATAGATAAATTTTTATTTTATTGTACAGAGTTACAAAGAGAAACAAACTGACTGTTAGATTTAGCAATATAATTGTACTCGTCGTGCACGTAAAGTTTCGAATCGATCCGATCTCTCTATCATATTGATTGAGAATACTGTCTTTTTCAATATATATTTAACGGTTGAATTTTTTTTTTATATCGAACAAATAGTTAGACATTTTAAATTTGTTATAAACTCGATGTGCATAATCTAAGCGAATAGAATATGAAATATGATGGTCGGATTGTTACAATATTAATTGTATAAAAAATTATGAAATTGTGTAAAACTAATTTAGTTTTACACTGTAAAACAAAATTAGTTTTACACACTTTCATAACTTTTGTACGATTAATATTTTAACAAACTGACCGTTGGATTTAGCAATATAATTGTACTCGTCATGCACGTAAAGTTTCGAATCGATCCGATATCTGTATCATATCGGTCGAGAATACTGTCTTTTTCAATATATATTTAACGGTTGAAAGTTTTTTATATTGAACAAATAGTTAGATATTTTTAATTTACTCAAAACTCGACGTGCATGATCTACGTGAATATAAAATGAAATATGATGGTCGGATTGTTAAAATATTAATCGTATAAAAAAATTATGAAAGTGTGTAAAACTAAATTAGTTTTACACACTTTCATAACTTTTTATACGAATAATATTTTAACAAATTGACTATTGGATTTAGCAATATAATTATACTCGTCGTGCACGTAAAGTTTCGAATCGATCCGATATCTCTATCATATCAATCAAGAATACTATTTTTTTCAATATATATTTAACGGTTGAAAGTTTTTTACATCGAACAAATAATTAGACATTTTTAATTTATTTAAAATTTGACGTGCATGATCTAAGTGAATAGAACATGAAATTTGATGGATGGATTGTTAAAATATTAACCGTATAAAAAGTTATGAAGGTGTGTAAAACTAATTTAGTTTTATACTAGTGTAAGTGGATCCCTCCTCTAATAAGAATTATACTTATACAAAAATATTATATATGTCAGTACTTTAATATGTTAAGAATTGCATCTTCACTTATTATAAATTTTTTATTAATTTAATTTTATACATCATATTTAAAATTTAAAAATATTTAGCATAATTAACTAATTTAGTTTCATAACATTTATTATTATAATTTTATTTTGAATATGCATTTATTATTATATTTCATTACACTTGATAATTAAACTTTTAAGTAAAATTCTTAAATCTAGTTTAATTTAGTTCAACTTCTAAGGTTGGTTCACTTGGTAAAATTTTTAGTACTAAAGATTACTTATTAAGATTCGAACGTTTCAACAAACATAAAATTATATATTTTCCAAATATCTAAATAGATCCATTTAACGATTTCAGATACATGATAATATCCTATTTATTTTTAAATATATATATATTTTTATCTTTCAATAAAATTTTAATAAAATCCGATTCAATAAAATAATCTGTTAAATTTAATCTGATTCGATTTTAAAAATTAATAAATTGAATCCAACATGACCTGAATCCAAATAACCCGAGTGTCAAACCCGAAATGACTCGAACCAGAATGATCCAAACCCGAATAACCCGAGTTTTAAACCCGAAATGACTCGAATAGAATGACCCGAACTTGAATAACCTGAGTGTCAAACCCGAATAACCCGAAATCGAGATGACCCAAATCCGAAATGATCCGAGCCAGAAGTGACCCGAACCAAAAATTGACCAGACTTAAACTCAACCCGACCTGCCCAATTGACAGGTCTCTCTCTCTCTATATATATATATATAATGTTTATTTTATAATTAAGGGATGTCCATGGGTCAAACTCGAGCCAAGCCGGGTCCATTTGATCGATAATTAATTAAAGTCAAGCTCGAGTCTAGCCTACCTCCGAATTTATATAATATATTTATTATTAAAGTATTTTTATATTAATATTTTAAAACTAAAATTAGAAAACAAAAGAGATTTTTTTCGTTCACCCATGGTTCCATTTAAATCTTCAATACATATTTTATACAATGAATAAAAGTAATCCCCACCCAATTTTCAATCTCAATTAAAACAATCCCCCTCAATTAGAAGGGATTGCTTTAATATTGGTTTGCCATGTGGAAAGCCAATATTTCTTTTATTTAATTAAAAAAGAAAAAAAAAGAAAGAGGTAAAATATAGGAGAGGAATTTATTTTATTTTATGTATTCGGGTTATATTCATGTTATTATTTTGTGTTATAATCGTATTCAACGTATTATATATTTATAATAATTTTGACACGTTAATAATTCGTTTTATGTAGATTTTGACACATTCATATATTCATGTCATATTCATGTTATTTTTCGTGTCGTGTTTTAATTATTATTTTTTCATATTGCATTCATATCGTACATGTCGCAACCTAAAAAATAATAAGTCTCATCGCAAGACTTTATTATTCATTAAGCGTGACATTAAAAAAAATCGAGAAAAAGTCGACTTAATTCCTCTAGAAAAATGAAGGTTTTGAAAATGACCTTGAAAAAGACATGGAGTTGCCACCAATCTTTTTTAGCTAGGTGTGATCGGCCACATATTAAAACCAGTTTTATAAAATATTTTAAAATTAATTAAAACATTTTTAAAACCAATTTCAAGTCTGCGTTTTAAAACCAGAGAAATCAAAGAAACGGGTTCGGGACTCGGTTACGTGTAGGGAAGGATTAGCACCCCTACAACGCCTGTATAAAACGGTACCTTATTAATCATGTGTTATCTCAAGTCTCGGTAAAAAAATCGGTTTTAAATTTAGTATTTCAAGTTAATTCCCAATTTAAAGAAAAATAATTCTATTTTTAATTGAAAATGATCCGGAATTTATAAATTCAAAATTTTCCTATATTCTCCAACAAACGTGGCAAAATATAGAAATTTTTATTAATTTGAAAAACTTTCCGAATTATTCTTATTTTAAAGAAGATATTCCGTTATTAATGGTAATTGATGATATCCTCCCCAGCAAACCCGGCAGAGAACTCATGAATTATTTTAACTTGAGAATATCTTTATTTTGTTGAAAATCATTACCTTTTTGAAAACATTTTAAAAAAATATAAATATGAATATGTATGACATAAATAAAATGACATAGCAAAGTCTAAGTAATATAATGCAACCTAAATGATATGATATAATTTAAATGTCTTAGCATATTTTAAATGAAATGAAATATCCTAAGTTGTATGATATATTCTAAATGAAACGAAATGACTTAGGTAACATAATATATTCTATATGAAATGTAATATCCTAAGTCATATGATATATTCTAAATGAAATAAAATATCCTAAATCACACAATATATCCTAAATGAAATGAAATGACCTAGGTAACATAATATATTCTACATGAAATGAAATGACCTAGGTAACATAATATATTCTATATGAAATGAAATAATTTAAATGACATGGCAAATATGAATGATATGACATATAATTTAAATGACATGAAATATAAAATAATGCTATCATATAATATGCATGAAAATAAAAATGAAAATAATAATACATGAACATAGTATATGCTAAATAATATAACAAAAAATAACTAAATAAAAAGCATAGGATATCATGAAATATTCAAAAACCATATAATAATCAATATAACATCAAAAAATATAAATCCAAATAATAACATTACCATAGAAATTATCATAGCAAAAATCACATATTATAAAATGCATGAATATGAAAAATACAATGCATGAAAATGTATTTTTTTTCCTTTAATTAAGGAAATCCGTATATCTAAAAAGATATCCGGCTACCTTAGGAAAATATATCAAATTAAATATTCTAAAATCAAAATACTTTGTGATTGTTTGAAAACAATTTTTTGAAAAGCTTAGATTAAAAAATAAAAACTTGGCTAAACCCTTTTTAAATGGCTCTAATTTCTTAAGTTTAAAATCCCGGACTTGACCACCCTTAACCCGAGACAAAAAAAAATCATTTTTAGAGTTTAAAAAGGCTTAGAAACTACCCTAAGTCAGTAGCTAAACTTCCTAATCAGCCCCCTTTAAGTAACTTAATCAAAACAGAAAAATAATTTTCCTTCAAATTCAATTCTGACTCCACGGTCCAGTTTTAAATCACGATTTTTACCATATTTTTAAAAATTATAAAAAATCTAAAACAAATAATGGAGACTAAGGACATGTAAAACTACATGGAAAAAAATCGGCTTAATTTTCTGATTAAAGATGACTTCCCAAAAAAATCGGGAAAGTACGAGTACTCGGTGAAAAAAACTGTTTTGCCAAAACACATTTTTGCCTTTGATAAAATCATTTAAAAATCAAAGTAAAAATATTTAAGACTCTCTAAATGACTCACAAACAGTAGCTAACACTTTTTAAAAGTTAGACAAAAATGGGCTAAGTAAAAAAAAAAAATCACAAAGGTAGAATAATCAATTTGACAACTCTTTAATTTTCCACAAGTATGCTCAAGAGAGCATGACTTTGAACCATTGATTGGCCTAAGTCATAAGTCAAGTGGGATGGATATGAAATGCATGAAAAATAAAGCAAATATGATGCATGAAATGCATGATTTTAAACCTAAATGTCATGAAAAATGTATGGCATCAATAAAATGACCTAAACCTAAATGAACTTGCATGGCATTTAATGCAACCTAGGTCTAAAATGCATGGATATGCATGACAAAACAAACCAATCCTACATCTAAAATATGCATGGCAATAACACAAACACAAGGCATGCTTAAACCAAATACTCAACCAAATGTCATGAAAATGCAAACCTATCAACTAACATAACAAAAATGCACACACAAAGCAAAGAAAGTGAAGTGGCCGAATGGGCTCATGTTCAAAGTGAGCATGGCATTTTCACAAACACTCGATATACTAACATACTTAACTAAAACATAACACTCAAATCATGCAAATATAAAGTAGAGGTATGAAAACTAACAAGCATTTTCACAAACACATGGATTTCAAAATATAAAATATCAACAAATTTAAACATGTTGAAAACAGAAAATAAAAAATGCAAGAACATGATAATAGACTCATAAATGGAAATAAGCAAGCAACCAAATTAAAACAAGCTTCAAGTATATGTAGTAGAAGAAGATTTAAAGCATTAAGACTTATTTAATATAAAAAATAACATGAAATAACAAAGCAAAACAACAACTAAAACAAAAAAAATGGGCCATTCGGCCATGTCAAAGAAACAAAAGAAAAAATATTTCGAGAGCTTTTTCTAAGAAAGGATCAAGAAAGAACCTAAAGAAGAACATTAAAAACAATTATTTAAAAAGAAAAATCAAAAGAAACTCACCAAAATAATAATCAAAACAGCAAATCAAGAATGGAAAATCAAAGAAAGTGCAAGAGTATGGTGCTAAAAGCAACCTCTAGAAGCTATCTTTCAAGCTTTTTCTCTTCTAACTTTCTTTTCTTTTCTAAACTTTTCTTTTTGCTTCTCAACAATGGAGAGAAAATCAGCCAAAAGCAAGAGAGAATAGAGAATGAGAGAGTGCTGAAAATGAAAGAAAAAAAGTCCCCCCTTGTAGTGGCCGAACCTTCCCTCTCTCTAGGCTAGGATGTTGACATTTTTCCCTCAACCAATTTTCATCCAAGGGCTATTGATCCAAGATGTTTAAAACATGAAATTATCACCCTTAGATTAGGCCATCAACTATCTATAATTACAGCTGTTCAAGAATCTTAAGCCATTATGTTGACACTCTCCCTCTTCATGCATTGGTCCATGTGGCTTATTTGCAAAGGCTTGATAAAAAAATCACTAACTAACTCTTCATTTTTGGCCTCTTGATTAAAAAATCAGAAACCTCCTTCCCATCCTTGGGCCTTGGCCAGCCAGCCCTCCTTCTTCCAGCCCATGTTTGATTTTTTTGAAAGGCAAGAAAAGTCCTTTTCGGTTTCTTGGGTAAAATAACCTTTTTGCCTCCCGAATGAAAATAAATGGAAAACGGACTCAAAATTAAAATTTTATATTTTCAATACTTCAAAATAATAAAAAATTCAATTCTGGAAGTTTTCAAAGTTTTTCGAGTCCATTTGCTATTTATTTGGATTTTTTCTTCCAAAATTTGCCGTTTTATGCCCCCAAATTTTACCATTTTTTAAACGAGCTCCAAATAAAGATTTTTCTTCACCAATCTCTTCCAAATAATTTAAAAGTTTGATCTGGAAGTTTTCATAATTTTTGGAGCTCATTTGGTATTTTTTCGGGATTTATCTTCTTGAATTTCTGCATAGAAGACCCGGGATTTGGCCATTTTGCAAACGAACTCCAAATCAAGATTTTATTTCGCCAATATCTTCCAAATAATTTAAAAAATGATATTTACAAATATTCAAAATTTTTGGAGTTCATTTGCTATTTTTTCGGGATTTATCTTCTTGGATTATTGCATAAGAGACCCGGGATTTGGCCATTTTACAAACGAACTCCGGATCAAGATTTTATTTTGCCAATCTCTTCCAAATGATTTAAAAATGATATTTGCAAATTTTCAGAATTTTTGGAGTTCATTTGCTATTTTTCCCAAATTTCCAATTTTGCCCTTTTGGCTCCGAAACCCGGTTTTGCTCAAAACAAGTCTGATTTTCAGATTTTCTTCAAACTGAGCCTTGGGCTATCCTTTTTTAATCACTCCTCATCCATTAGGGGCTTTAGTCTTACCAAGTCAGGCCATTCTGTAATTCTTCCTGATTTCACCGAAATCCACCAAAAACCCTAATTCTCGATTTTCTCCCGAATTGACTTTTCTTTCAGTTTTTCTTTCAAGTGGCTTCTCCATTACCCATAGTCAGTGCTTATATTTCATTTGGAACCTTCAATTTCGAACAATTCGATCTTTTAAGCACTTTTCCCCAAATTTCTCGGATTAGGGTTTTATTTCTAGTGAATCTCCATAACCCAACTTTCGAACTCCATATCTTTCGATGTAGACCTCGGATTATCAAAAGTCTTTCATCATTTTTCAAGTGAACTTCAAATCTTGATTTTGAAAGTGGGTTGACTTTTTCAGTAGTTGATTTTTCGGGGTTGACTTTTCGGTTGACTTTTTTCAAGTTTGACTTTTTATGCTCGCCCTCTTAAACTAAGTCTCGGAGTACCACCTGCAAGATGGAAAAAGTCTTTTTACATTCTGAAACATCAATTTAGGAAGAAAACATACCTGTTTTAGTGGTCCGAAAAAAATTAGGTGTCTACAGCTGCCCCTCTTTGACTATTGCTGAGAATCAGGAATCAGGCAAAGATAAATAAACACTAATTTTGTCTAGTTAGTGAAATCACATGTGAAGAGAAGGGAAGGGATTTCTTTTTTCTTTTTTCCTTTTTCATTTTTTTGTTGTTGAGAAAAACTGTAAATAGAAGATATTGTCCTTAAATTAAATTCCCTGACTAATCAAGGCTCGACCCGTCTTAAGGAAACGAGTTCGATTTGCAAGAAAAAAAATGTGCCGGAGGTCTTAAGAATGATGCTCGGAGGTCTTAAGAATGGTGCCTAGAGGCCTTACCCGTGATTTTGAAAAAAATGCGCTATATGCGGCTTTAAAAAATGATGCCCGGAGGTCTTAAGAATGGTGCTCGGAGGCCTTACCTGTGATTTTGAAAAAAAAATATGCTGTATGCAGCTTTAAAAAATGATGCCCGGAGGTCTTAAGAATGGTGCTCGACGGTCTTAAGAATGGTGCCCGGAGGCCTGACCCGTGATTTGAAAATACCTTGTCGACGGTCTCAAGGATCGACTCATTTGATAAACCAGAATGAATTCGATTTAAAACAAAATGGAGAAGCCACTTGAAAGGAAACTGAAAGAAAAATCAATCCAGGTGAAAATCGAGAATTAGGGTTTTTGGTGGATTTTGGTGAAATTGGGAAGAATTACAGAAATGGCCCGACTTGGTAAGACTAAAGCCCCTAATGGATGAGGAGTGATTAAAAAAGGATAGCCCAAGGCTCAGTTTGAAGAAAATCTAAAAATTGGACTTGTTTTGTGCAAAATCGGGTTTCAGAGGCAAAAGAGCAAAATTGGAAATTTGGGAAAAATAGAAAATGAACTCCAAAAATTCTGAAAATTTGAAAATCTCATTTTTAAATCATTTGAAAGATATTGGCGAAAAAAAATCTTGATTCGAAGTTCGTTTGCAAAATGGACAAATCCCGGGTCTCCTATGCAGTAATTCAAGAAGATAAATCCCGAACAAATAGCAAACGAGTTCCAAAAATTCTGAAAATTTTCAAATCTCATTTTTAAATTATTTGGAAGAGATTGGCGAAAGAAAATCTTGATTCAGAGTTCTTTTGCAAAATGGGCAAATCTCGGGTCCCCTATGTAGTAATTCAAGCAGATAAATCTCGAAAAAATAGCAAATGAGCTCCAAAAATTATTAAAACTTCCAGATCACTTTTTTAAATTAGTTAGAAAAGAAAAATCTGGATTCAGAGCTCGTTTAAAAAATGGTAAAGTTCGGGTGCATAAAAGGGGTAATTTCGAAAATAAATCCGAAATAAAAAGCAAATAGACTCGAAATTTTTTGAAAACTTTCAGAATTCAATTTTTTATTATTTCGGAAGTATTTAAAAAATAAAATTCGGTTTTGGAGTCCGTTTTCTATTTATTTAAGTTCGGAGGGAAAAAGTCATTTCACCAAGGAAACCAAAAAGGGCAAATTTGTAATTGAGGAAAATATGAAAGAAGAAGGAATTTTTGGGATTTTTTCTTCCCTTGGTCAGCCAACATAGAGGAGAATGAGGAAACATGAACAATTTAATTCCCTAGTCACTATCAAGCCACATGCTACCACTAACACCGTGCAAATGGTCCCCCCTTCATCCAATGGCTTAGGTGCCTTGTAGGAAAGTTGAATGCACTATCCAATGGCCAATTTTAAATGCCAAAAATGAACTTTTATTTTTCATAAAAGAACCCTCATCTAATGGCCAAGAATGGAAGAAAAAAGATGAGCACAATTCATCTAAGGGTAAGCATCCATTCGGTTGAGCAAGGGAGTGCATGGGATTATCTCTTTTCATCCAATGGCTTAGGCCATCTACAAGGGCTGAGTACACATGTTGAGGCCTAGATTTAATTTAGAAGATGTCATTTTTATGTTGACCTTATCCAATGACCAAGAATGGAAGAGCACAACTCATCCAAGGGTAGGCACTCAAGAGGGGCAAGCAAGGGAGTGCATGGGATTGATCCTCTTTTGCATCTAATGACTAAGGTTACTACAAGGGCTGAGTACACATCTTAAGGGCTTCTATAAATTGGAAAGATGACATTTTTATGTTTTCATCAAAATATCTAAATCTAAAGGCCAAGATTGGAGGAGAAAAAGTGCAATTCCCATCTAAGGGCTAGAGGGCCATTTGGCCAAGGCTAAAGGGAGGGGGAGGATTTCATTTTTTAGAAGTTTTTTGGTTGGAAGCAGTTGCTAATTTGGGAAAGAAAAAGGTTTTGAAAGAAAGAAAAAAAGGTTTTCAATAGAGAGCTTGAAGGTAGTCATCTCTACCAAGCTCTAGCCTAGCTTTCTTCTTGATTTCAATGGTGTTTTCTTGATTTTCTATCTTGTTTTCCTACTACATTTTTCATGGAAATAAAGTTTTTTAATGTTTACTTATGTTTTCATCTATTCTTCTTCACTAAAATGGTGGAAAACAATTTTTTTTCTTATGGTTTCATGCTATGGCTGAATGTGTCTTATTTACTTGTCTTGGTTTTTCCTTCTTTTTTTCTTCCTTGCATGTTGTTGTGAAAAATGATTTTTACAAGGTTTTTAGAGTATTCTAAGGTTCTGATTTTTTACAAAATATGAAGCAAAAAGGGTTGAAATGGCTACATGATCTTGGCTAGACCAAGTGACCATGGTTAGGAGAGAGGCTATGCCCATTTTTACCTACCATGAAGCTCACCTTAGTTTCTGTTTTACATGGTTTATTTTCTGTTTTACTGAGATGTAAAGGCTTCATGATCTTGGCAAGACCAAGTGATTATGGTTAGGTGAGAGGCTATGCCCATTTGATACCAACCATGGAGCTTAACTTTCCTTGTTTTACTTACTAATTTTGCTTGTTATTTATTTTGCATGTCTATGTTAAATCTTTTATATATATGTTCTTTACATTATTTTCTATGCTATATTTACTTATATATTTCATTTCCATGCTTGATATTGTATCCTTGCATATTCGGCCATGGTTATTCATATGCTCATGTTGTGCATTGTTTTTTTATGTATCATGTCTTACATGTTTGCATTTTCTTCATTTTGTTCCAGGACCATTCGGCAACTTCATTTTTGTATGACTTGCATATGCATTTTCCTTTTGCTTCTTAACTTGTTTGCATCTCCATGCCATGAACTTGTACATTTTGATTTTAGTATGCCATGTGCTCATGAAAATGCTATGTTCAAATGTCATTTTTTTTCATGACTATTCGGCAACTCCATTTTGTATGCCTTGCATGTGCATTTTCCTTTTACTTTTTAACTTGTTTGCATCTCCAAGCCATGAACTTGTATATTTTGATTTTATTATGCCATGTGCTTATGAAAATGATATGATAAAATGCCATCATTCTTTTTTTTTTCATGACCATTCGGCAACTCTTTTTTGTGTGCCTTGCATGTGCATTTTCCTTTTGTGTCTTAATTTGTTTGCGTTTTCATGCCATGAGCTTGTGCATTTTGATTTTAGTATGTTATATGCTTATGAAAATGTCATGACATTATGCATCTTAATATGATTTGTCATGCACTTGTGTCATTTACTAAATAGGATTGCATTAGAGTCTCATGTGATCATTTGGCCTCTCCATGCATCCCTTGTCTTGTCATGCACTTGCAATTTGTTTAGGTAACATGCTTTGCATTGTCATATCTTGAAATTGTGTATTAGTTGCTGTTTGTTCCATCATTGACATTAGTTTCATGAGTCATTGTATGTTCATAGTGTTGCTATGCATGTTCATTACATTTTAGGTCTAGGCCATATTGGTATTGCCATGCATATTGAGTCTTAAATCACATTGGTATTGTCATGCATTACTATGCTATTTAGGTCTTAGGTCACATTATCATGTTCATGCATATTCATAACATATTAGGTCCAAGTCATATTTGCATTATCAAGCATTGCATGCATATTGAGTTAGGATAGCATTTATTGCCATGCAAATTCATGCTAGGCATTTAGGTTGCCATGAATTGTCATGCATTTCCTTTACCATTTAGACCTTTAGACCATGCATTTCATACATGTCATTTGCTGTATGTTCATGCATTCCATGTCATTGCCACTTGATTTGTGACTTAGGCCAATTAATGGCTCAAAGTCATGCTCCCTTGGGCATACTTGTGGAAAATTAAAGATTATCAAATTGATTGTTCTACCTTTGTGATTTTTTTTACTTAGCCAATTTTGTCCAAGGTTTTAAAATGTTTAGCTACTGTCCTTAGGTCTTTAGGATGATCTCCAATAATTTTTACTTTGATTTTTGAATGAATTTATCAAAGGCAAAAAATGTGTTTTGACAAAACAAATTTTTTCACCGAGTACTCGAACTTCTTTGTTTTTCTGGGCAGTCATATTTAATCAAAAAATTAAGCAAAGTTTTTCTCGTGTATTTTCACATGTTTTGAGTCTCCAGTATTTTTTTTAGATGTTTTTAAAATTTTAAAAATAGGCTAAAAATCGTGTGGCAAAACCGAACAGTAGAGGCAGATTTGAAATCAAAAGAGGAATAATGGTTGAATTTGGCTAAGGCATTTAGAGGGGGTTGGGTAGAAGCTTTAGCTACTGTCTTAGGGTAGTTTCTAAGCCTTTTTAAACTTTAAAAGTGATTTTATAAGTCTCGGGTTAAGGGTAGTTAAGTCCGGGATTTTAAAATTTAGGAAATTAGAGCCATTTTAAAAGGGTTTGGTAAGGGTTTTAATTTTTATTCAAGTTTTCCTCAAAATTGTTTTCAAACAATCACAAAATTTTGGTTTTTTTTTTTTGATAGAAAATCTAATTTGACATATTTTCCAAAGGTAGTCGGATATATTTTTAGATATACGAATTTCTTTATTTAGAGGAAAGAGATATATTTTCATGCATTGCATTTTCCATATTCGTGTATTATTTTAATTCACATTTTATGATCTTATATTTGTTTGCCATATGATTTTGAATGTTTCATGATATCCTATGTTTTTTATTTAGTTATTTTTGTCATATTGTTTAGCATATACTATGTTCATGCATTATTATTATTATTTTCATTTTCATGCATATTATATGTTAGCATTATTTTAATTCCATGTCATTTGTTGTCATTTAGATCATATTCCATGTCATTTAGGTTATTTTATTTATAACATGCCATGTCATTTAAAATAAGCCATATCATTTAAAATTGCCATGTCATTTAAATCATTTTATCTCATTTAGAATATACCATGATACTTAGGATTTTTCATTTTACCTAGAATATACTATGTCATTTAAATCATGTCATATCATTTAGGTTGCATTATATTATCTAGATTTTGCCATGTCATTTTATTTATGTCATACATGTTTATGTTCATAAATTTTTAAATGTTTTGAAAAAGATAATGATTTTCAATAAAAATAAAGATATTCCGGAGTTAAAATAATTCATGAGTTCTCTACCGGGTTTGCTGGAGGGAATATCATCAATTATCATTAATAAAGGAGTATCTTTCTTTCAAAAAAAAAAAAAACGAGAATGATTCAGAAAGTTTTCCATATAAATAAAAATTTCAATATTTTGCCGATTTTGTCGGGGAGTATAGGAAAATTTTGAATTAATAAATTCCGGATCATTTTCAATAAAAAAATGGAATTATTTTTCTTTAAATTGGGAATTAACTTGAAATACTAAATTAAAAACCAACTTTTTACCGAGACTTGAGATAACACACGATTAATAAGGTACCGATTTATACGGGCGTTGTGGGGGTGCTAATCCTTCCCCGCACATAACCGACTCTCGAACCCGCTTCTTTGATTTCTCTGATTTATGACGCAGACTTAAAATTGGTTTAAAAATGTTTTATAAAATCGGTTTTAATAGGTGGCCCATCACACCTAGCTAAAAAAGATTGGTGGCGACTCCATGTCTTTTTACAGGCCGTTTTCATACCCTCGACCTTTTATTTCAATCTAGAGAAATTAAGTCATCTTTTCCTCTGCTTTTGTTTCCCCCTCACTCGAATGGGTCCCCCGCAATCCGGGATCATGTATCGACAGCTTCGTTTTTCTAGAGGAATTAAGTCGACTTTTTCTCGGTTTTTTTTAATGTCACGCCTAACGAATAATAAATTCTTGCGATGAGACTTGTTACCTTGTTATTTTTTTAGGGTTGCAACAGCTTGGCTACTCCGCTGGGGAATTTTTTAGAGAGTCAGGCCTAGAATTAGTCGTGTGTTATCTAAGTCTCGATTTTGTTGGTTTAAATGGTATTTAATTTTAATTCCCATATTTTTAAAATAATAAAGAGAATTTTGAAAATAATAAAATGTTTTAAATATGTCCATCTTCATGTGCATTCATATTATTATTTGTTCCCTGGTTATTTTGTTGCGCATATTTATATGTTTGCCTGACTGATGCTTTACATTTGTTTGATTTTAGTGGGGTATTTAGAATAAGTGGTGTAGAATAGGTGGTGACAGGTTTGTTTTGTTCCTCCACACACACTATATTTGCATTTGCATAATATGAACTCTCTACCCGGGTTCCGTCCTTTTAAGTGGGAGCAAAGTAACTACGCCTTCGTGATGATCTTCCGTATGGGCTAGTGAAAAACTTTCGGAGTATAAAGTACCTAATGCCTTCGTGATAATCCTCCGTACGAGCATAGGAAAATATACTCTAACGAATTGAACCTGCTTTTATCGGGGTGCCTTACTAGCCTTCACAGGCGACAATGAGGAACAATTCGGGGCCTTAGAACCGATTCACCTTCATATAGTGAACCTAGACGAAGCCATGCCAGATTTCTGTTAGATACCTGAAATTTAAGAACACATGGAGGAACATTTCCAACCTTTTACCATCTTTCTATATGTTAGATTTTACAAATTGGGTGATGATGAACGAACATCATGTCGCTCGTAATAAATTTATTATTTTGTCCCAAAGGCGTCGTAATGCCGAAGCTCTGTTAAAATTTTCAGGACATTTTTTAAAGTATGTTGTTATTTATGTTATATTTGTGAATTCATTTCTGTACTAATCTATTTATTTTTGTTTTCTTTTCTTTGACATGCATCATAGAAATCATCATACACTTGGAGTTTATTGGCCTCGAGATAGTCATCAACCAAAGGACTTTCATGGAGTGTCAAGTTATTTCAGTGATAGAAGATCATGCAGTAGTCAGGGCACGGCCGGAAAAAGATCAGAGGGAGGATGGTGATTGCCTGAAGAAACATTATATGTCAGTTGTAGACACCTAATTTTGTCCGGACCCCTAAATCAGGTACATTTTTTTCCCAACTTGATATTTCTGAATGCTAAAAGGCTTTTTTCATCCTGCAGGTGGTACTCCGAGGCTTAGTCTAAGAAAGCAGACAGAAAAAACCAACTCAAAAAAAGTAAAAAGTCAACCCAAAAAAAGTCAACTACTAAAAAAGTCAACCCACTTTCAAAATCAAGATTTGAGGTTTAATTGAAAAACAGTGAAAGAATTTTGATAATCCGAGGTCTACATTGAAAGATATGGAGTTTGGAAGTTAGGTTACGAGATTCAGTAGAAAGGAAACCCTAATTCGGGAAATTTGGGGAAAAGTGCTTAAATAATCAAATTGGTCGGAATTGAAGGTCTCAAATGAAAGATAAGCACTGACTACGGGTAATGGAGAAGCCATTGGGAAGAATAACTGATAAAAAAGTCAATTCGAAAGAAAATCGAGGATTAGGGTTTTTTCGATGGAATTTGGTGAAATTTGGAAAAATTGCAGAAATAGCCCAATTCGGAAGATCTAAAGCCCTTAATTGATGATAAATGATTAAAAAAGGATAGCCCAAGGCTCAATTAGAAGAAAATCTGAAAATCGGACTTGTTTTGAGCAAAACCGGGTTTCAGCGGCAAAAGGGCAAAATCGAAAAATATGGGAAAAATAGCAAATTAACTCCAAAAATTCTGAAAATTTACAAATCTCATTCTTAAAACATTTGGAAGAGATTGGAGAAATAAAATCTTGATTCGGAGTTCATTTGGAAAATGGCCAAATACCAAGTCCCCTATGTAGTAATTCAAGCAGATAAATCCCGAAAAAATAGCAAATGAACTCCAAAAATTATGAAAATTTGCAAATCTCATTTTTCAATTATTTGGAAGAGTTTGGAAAAAGAAAATCTTGATTCGGAGTTCGTTTGCAAAATGGCCAAATACCGAGTCCCTGTACAGTAATTCAAGCAGATAAATCCCGAAAAAATAGCAAATGAACTCCAAAAATTCTGAATATTTTCAAATCTCATTTGTAAATTATTTGGAAGATATTGGAGAAAGAAAATCTTGATTTGGAGTTCGTTTGCAAAATGACCAAATACCGGGTCCCTTATGCAGTAATTCAAGCAGATAAATCTCGAAAAAATAGCAAATGAGCTCCAAAAATTATGAAAACTTCTAGATCAAAATTTTAAATTATTTGGAAAATATTGGCGAAGAAAAATCTGGATTCGGAGCTCGTTTAAAAAATGGTAAAGTTCGGGTGCATAAAAGGGGTAATTTCGGAAAAAAATCTGAAATAAAAAGGAAATGGACTCGAAATTTTTTGAAAACTTCTAGAATTCAATTTTTTATTATTTTGGAAGTATTGAAAAAATAAAATTCGAATTTGGAGTCCGTTTGCTATTTATTTGAGTTTGGGGGGCAAAAAAGTCATTTCACCAAGGAAACCAAAAAAAGGGTCAAATTGGTAATTGAGAAAAATATGAAAGATGAAGAAATTTCTGGGATTTTTATTTCCTTGGTCAGCCAACGTAGAGGAGAAGAAGGAAGCTTAAGCAATTTAATTCCCTAGTCACTATCATGCCACATGCTATAACTAACACCTTGCAAATGGTCCCCCCTTTATCCAATGGCTTAGGTGCCTTGTAGGAAAGTTGAATGCACCAACCAATGGTCAAGTTTAAATGTCAAAATAAAATTTTTATTTGTCATAAAAGAATGCTCATCTAATGTCCAAGAATGGAAGAAAAAAGATGAGCACAATTCATCCAAGGGTGAGCATCAATTCGGTTGAGCAAGGGAGTGCATGGGATTATCCCTTTTCATCAAATGGCTTAGGCCATCTACAAGGGCTGAGTACACATGTTGAGGGCTGGATTGAATCTACAAGATATCATTTTTATGTTGGCTTCATCCAATGACCAAGAATGGAAGAGCATAACTCATCCAAGGGTAGGCATTCAAGAGGGGCAAGCAAGTGAGTGCATGGGATTGGTCCTCTTTTGCATCTAATGGCTAATATTAATACAAGATCCGAGTACACATCTTAAGGGCTGTAATCAATTGGCAAAATGATATTTTTATGTTGTCATCAAAATATCTACATCTAATGGCCAAGATTGGGGGAGAAAAAGTGCAATTCTCATCCAATGGTTAAGAGTGAATTCGGCCAAGGCTAAAGGGAGAGGGGGAGTTTCATTTTTTCAGAGGTTTTTTGGCTGGAAAACAGTAGCTAATTTGGCAAGAAAAAAGGTTTTGAAAGAAATAAGAAAAGGTTTTCATTAGAGAGTTTGAAGGTAATCATCTCTACCAAGTTCTAGTCTAGCTTTCTTCTTCATTTTCATGGTGTTTTCTTGGTTTTTCTATCATTTTTTCCTACAACATTTTTCTTAGAAATAAAGTTGTTTAATGTTTCTTCATGTTTTCACTATCTTATTCTTCTTCAAAATGGTGGAAATAATTTTTTTCTTGGAGTTCCATGCCATGGCCGAATGGATCATTCTTATGCCTTATTTTTTTTTCTTTTCTTTCTTTCTTGCATGTTGTTGTGAAAAAATGATTGCTAAAAGTTTTTTAAAGTATTCTAAGGTTCTGATTTTTACAAAATATGAAGCAAAAAAAGGTTGAAATGGCTACATGATCTTGGCTAGACAAAGTGAATATGGTTTGGTGAGAGGTTATGCCCATTTGACACCATCCTTGAAGCTTACCTTATTTTCTGTTTTACGTAGTTTATTTTCTATTTTGATGAGATGGAAAGGCTTCATGATCTTGGCAAGACCAAGTGATTATGGTTTGGTGAGAGGCTATGCCCATTTGATACCATCCACGATGCTTAACTTTCCTTGTTCTACTTACTTGTTTTACTTATAATTTCTGCATGTCTATGTGAAATCTTGTGTATACATTTTCTTTACATTATTTTCTATGCTATATGTGTTATATTTCATTTCTATGCTTGATATTGCATCCTTGCATATTCGGCCATTGTTTTTCATGTATCCATCTTGTGCATTTTTTTTATGTACCATGTATTTCATGTTTGCATTTTCATAGTTTTGTTTCATGCATATTCGGCCATACCATGTTTGCCTTGCATGTGCATTTTTCTTTTGCTTCTTAGTTTGTTTACATCTCCATGTCATGAACTTGCATTTTCTGATTTTAGTATGTATTGTGTTTATGAAAATACTATGATAAAAATGCCATCATATTGATAAATGACCATTCGGCAATACCATGCTTGTTTGCCTTGCATGTGCATTTTTCTTTTGTTTCTTAACTTGTTTGCATTTCCATGCCATGAGCTTGTGCATGTTGATTTTGGTATGTTATATGTTATTGAAAATGTCATGACATTATGCATTTTAATATGGTTTGTCATGTACTTATGTCATTTACTAAATAGGATTGCATTAGAGTCTTATGTGATCATTTGACCTCTTCATGCATTCATTGCCTTGTCATGCATTTGTACTTTTGTTTAGGTAACATGCTTTGCATTATCATATCTTGAAATTGTGTATTAGCTACTGTTTGTTCCAGCATTGACATTAATTTCATGAGTCATTATATGTTTATAGTATTGCTATGCATGCTCACTACATTTTAGGTCTAGGTCATATTGGTATTGCCATGCATATTGAGTCTTAAATCACATAGGTATTGTCATGCATTAATATGTTATTTAGGTCTTAGGTCACATTCATTTTCATGCATATTTATAACATATTAGGTCCTAGTCACATTTACATTATCAAGCATTGCATGCATATAGAGTTAGGATAGCATTAATTGCCATGCAAATTCATGCTAGGCATTTAGGTTGCCATGAATTGTCATGCATTTCCTTTACCATTTAGACCTTTAGACCATGCATTTCATACATTTCATTTACTGTATGTTCATGCATTCCATGTCATTGCCACTTGTAGACACCTAATTTTGTCCGGACCACTAAAACAGGTATGTTTTCTTCCTAAATTGATGTTTCCGAGTGTAAAAAGACTGTTTTCATCCTGCAGGTGGTACTCCGAGACTTAGTTTAAGAGGGCGAGCATAAAAAGTCAAACTTGAAAAAAATCAACCCCGAAAAAAGTCAACCCCAGAAAGTCAACTACTGAAAAAGTCAACCCACTTTCAAAATCAAGATTTTAAGTTCAATTGAAAAATGGCGAAAGAATTTTGATAATCCGAGGTCTACATTGAAAGATATGGAGTTCGGAAGTTGAGATTTGGAGATTCAGTAGAAAGGAAACCCTAATCCGAGAAATTTGGGGAAAAGTGCTTAAACGATCAAATTGGTCAAAATTGAAGGTTCCAAATGAAAGATAAGCACTGAATACGGGTAATGGAGAAGTCACTTGCAAGAAAAACTGAAAGAAAAGTCAATCCGAGAGAAAATCGAGAATTAGGGTTTTTAGTGGATTTCGGTGAAATCGGGAAGAATCACAGAAATGGCCTGACTTGGTAAGACCAAAGCCCCCAATGGATGAATAATGATTAAAAAGGATAGCCCAAGGCTCATATTGAAGAAAATTTGAAAATCGGACTAGTTTTGAGCAAAACCGGGTTTCGGAGGCAAAAGGGCAAAATTGGAAAATTTGGGAAAAATAGCAAATGGACTCCGAAAATTCTGAAAATTTGTCAATATAATTCTTAAATCATTTTAAAGAGATTGGAGAAAGAAAATCTTGATTCGGAGTTCGTTTGCAAAATGGCCAAATCCCGGGCTTCTTATGTAGTAATTCAAAAAGAAAAATCTCGAAAAAATAGCAAATGAGCTCCGAATCTTCTAAAATTTTGCAAATCTCATTTTTAAATTATTTGGAAGAGATTGGCGAAATAAAATCTTGATTCGGAGTTCGTTTACAAAATAGCCAAATCCCGGGCCTACTATGTAGTAATTCAAGCCGATAAATCCCGAAAAAATACCAAATGAGCTCCAAAAATTATGAAAACTTCCATATCACACTTTTTAATTATTTTGAAGATATTGGTGAAGAAAAATCTTGAGTTGGAGCTCGTTTAAAAAATGGTAAAATGTAGGGGCATAAAAGGGCATTTTTGGAAGAAAAAATCCAAATAAATAGCAAACGGACTCGGATAATTTTGAAAACTTCCAGAACTCAATATTTTATTATTTTGGAACTATTAAGAAAAGAAAAATTTAATTTGGAGTCCGTTTGATATTTATTTGCATCCAGGGGCAAAACGGTTATTTCACCCAAGCAACCGAAAAGGGCTTCTTTGGGCCTTTCAAAAAATCAGAGTTGGGCTGGAAAAGAGAATTTCTGGCCTGCCCAGGCCCAAAGGAAGGAGGAAGCTTCTGATTTTTCAATCAAATGGTTAAAAATCAAGAGTTCGTTAGAGATTCTCTTTGATCAAGCCATGATGATTAAGCCACATAGGCCAAGAGAGATGTCAACATTATTCTTGAACAGCTGTAATTTGAGAGAGCTGAAATTTTAATCTAAAGGTGGTAATTTCATGATTTTTCACCTTGAATTATTAGCCATTTGATGGAAAATTGGTTACAAAAAAAATGACAACATCTTGGAGCATATTAAGTCCCATTCCGCCAGCTCTTTTGGAGGGGCAGAAATTTTATTTTTCATCTTCATTTTGTTGAGTTCTTTTAGTTTTTACTTAGTTTTTCCCTTCTTGGTTGAAAGCAAAAAAGAAAAGTTTAGAAAAGAAAGGAAAGTTCGAAGAGATGAAGCTTGAAATATAGCTTCTTGAGGTTGCTCTTGAGCACCAACTCTTGCACTTTCTTGATTTTCCATTCTTGTTTTTGCTATTTTGATTATTATTTGGTGAGTTTCTATTTCAAATAAATGTTTTTTTATTGTTCTTTTCAAGTTCTTCCTTCATCTCCTTCTTGAATATATTTTTTTTTTTTACTTTTTTTAACAATAAACTCACCATGGCCAAATGGCCTACATTATTTATTTAAGTTGCTATTTTGGGTTTATTTTACCATATTGTTTATGTTATTTTCTTTGATTTTGATGTTTTAAATGTTATGTTACTTCATATTCTTGAGTTATATTTTAATTTGGTTGCTTTGTTTGTTGCCATTTATGTTTTAAATATCATGTTTTTGCATTTTTAATTTTCTGTTTTCATGTTGTTTAAATTTGAGCATGTTTTAGATTTAGTATATCAAGTGTTTGTGAAAATGCTTGTGTGGTCTTTTGCATGATTTGAGTTTTATATCTTAGTTGAGCATGTTTTAGATTTAGTATATTAAGTGTTTGTGAAAATGTTTGTGTGGTTTTTGCATGATTTAAGTGTTATATTTTAGTTGAGCATGTTAGTATACCAAGTGTTTGTGAAAATGCCATGCTTGTTGGAGCTTGAGGCCATTTGGCTACTCCATGTGTTTTGCATTGTGTGTTGCATTTTTTGCCATGTTAGTTGGTAGGTTTTTGCATTTACATGACATTTGATTTAGTTTTGCATGCTAGTATACCAAGTGTTTGTGAAAATGCCATGTTTGCTAGTTACATTATGCTATTCGGCTACCCTTGGAATTTTTGCATTTTATGTGCATTCTTGCCATGTTAGTTGATAGGTTAGCATTTGCATGATATTTGGTTGAGTTTTTGGTTTAAGCATGCTTTGTGTTTGTGAAAATGCCATGCATATTTTAGTTATTAAGTTAGGTTTATTTGCCATGCATGTTCATGCATTTTAGGTCTAGGTTGCATTAAATGCCATGCAAGTTCATTTAGGTCTAGGTCACTTTATGAATGCCATGCATTTTTTTCATGACATTTAGGTTTAAATCCATGCATTTCATGCATTATGTTTGCTGTATTGTTTCATGCATTTCATGTTCATGCCACTTGAATAATGACTTGAGCCAATTAATGGTTTAAAGTCATGCTCTCTTGAGCATACTTGTGGAAAATTAAGTTTTGTCAAATTGATTATTCTACCTTTGTGATTTTTTTTTTTTACTTAGCCAATTTTTATCTAACTTTCAAAAAGTCCTAGCTACTGTTTGTGAGTCATTTTATGAGTTTCAAATATTTTTACTTTGATTTTTAAATGATTTTATCAAAGGCAAAAATGTGTTTTGGCAAAGCAGTTTTTTTCACCCAAAACTCGTACATCTCTGATTTTTCTGGGAATTCATATGTAATCAAAAAATTAATCCGATTTTTTTCCGTGTAGTTTTACATGTCCTGAGTCTTCAGTATTGTTTTCAGAATTTTTTGAATTTTAAAAATAGGATAAAAAATCGTGGCTTAAAACTGGACAGTGGAGTCAGAATTGAATTTAAAGAAAAATCATTTTTCTGTTTTGGTTAAGTTACTTAGAGTGGGCTGATTAGGAGGGTTAGCTACTGACTTAGGGTAGTTTCTAAGCCTTTTTAAACTCTAAAAATGATTTTTCAAGTCTCGGGTTAAGGGTAGTCAAGTCCGAATTTTTAAACTTAGGAAATTAGAGCCATTTAAAAAAAGATTTAGCCCAGTTTTTATTATTAATTCAAGCTTTTCAAAATTGTTTTCAAACAATCACAAAGTATTTTGGTTTTAGAATATTTAATTTGACATATTTTCCTAAGGTAGCCAGATATCTTTTTAGATATACGGATTTCCTTAATTAAAGGAAAAAACACATTTCATGCATTGCATTTTTCATATTCATGCATTTTTTTATAATATGTGATTCTTGCTATAATAATTCCTAGGATATTGTTATTATTTTGATTTATAGTTTTTGATGTTACATGGTTTATTATATGGTTTTGAATATTTCATGATATCCTATGCTTTTATTTAGTTATTTTTATTTAGCATATACTATGTTCATGCATTATTATTTTTATTTTCATGCATATTATATGATAGCATTATTTTATTCCATGTCATTTAAATTATATGCCATATCATTCATATTTTCCATGTCATTTAAATTATTTCATTTCATTTAGGATATATTATGTTATCTAGAATATTTTATTTCATTTAGATTATATCGTATGACTTAGGATATTGCATTTCATGTAGAATATATTATATTACCTAGGTCATTTCATTTCATTTAGGATATATTATGTCATCTAGAATATTTTATTTCATTTAGATTATATCATATGACTTAGGATATTGCATTTCATATAGAATGTATTATGTTACATAGGTCATTTTATTTCATTTAGTTTATATCATATAACTTAGGATATTCCATTTCATTTAGAATATGCTAAGGCACTCAAATCATGTCATGTCATTTAGGTTGCATTATATTATTTAGATTTTTCTATGTCATTTTATTTATGTCATGCATATACATATTCATTTCTTTTAAATGTTTTCAAAAAAAAGATAATGGTTTTCAATAAAATAAAGATATTTCCGAGTTAAAATAATTCATCAATTATTATTAATAACGGAATATCTTCTTTAAAAAGAGAATGATTCGCAAAGTTTTCCAAAACTAATAATAATTTATATATTTTGCCACGTTTGTTGGGGAATATAGGAAAATTTTGAATTTATAAATTCCGAATCATTTCCAATTAAAAATAGAATTATTTTTCTTTAAATTGGGAATTAACTTGAAATACTAAATTTAAAACCAACTTTTTTACCAAGACTTGAGATAACACACGATTAATAAGGTATCGATTTATACGGGTGTTGTGGGGGTGCTAATCCTTCCGCATACGTAACCGACTCCCGAACCCGCTTCTTTGATTTCTCTGGTTTAAAATGCAGACTTGAAATTGGTTTTTAAAATGTTTTAATTAAATTATAAAATATTTTATAAAACCGGTTTTAATAGGTGGCCGATCACACCTAGCAAAAAAAGATTGGTGGCGACTCCATGTTTTTTTTAAGGTCATTTTCAAAACCTTCATTTTTCTAGAGGAATTAAGTCGACTTTCCTTGGTTTTTTTTAATGTCACGCTTAACGAATAATAAAGTCTTGCGATGAGACTCGTTATTTTTTAGGTTGCGACACCACTTGATTTGTGACTTAGGCCAATTAATGGCTCAAAGTCATGCTCTATAGAGCATACTTGTGGAAAATTAAGGAATTGTCAAATTGATCATTCTACCTTTGTGATTTTTTTTTTACTTAGCCAATTTTGTCCAAGGTTTTTAAAATGCTTAGCTACTGTTCTTAGGTCTTTAGGATGACTTCCAACAATTTCCATTTTGGTTTTTGAATGAATTTATCAAAGGCAAAATATGTGTTTTGACAAACAATTTTTTTTCACCCAATACTCGAACATCTCCAATTTTTCTGGGCAGTCATCTTTAATCATAAAATTAAACCAATTTTTCTCGTGTAAATTTTCATGTTCTGAGTCTCCAGTATTTTTTTAGAATTTTTAAAAATAGGCTAAAAAATCGTGTGGCAAAACCGGACAATAGAGGCAGATTTGAGATCAAAAGGAGAATAATGGTTAAATTTGGCTAAGGCATTTAGAGGGGGTTGGTTAGAGGATTTAGCTACTGTCTTAGGGTGGTTTCTAAGCCTTTTTGAACTCTAAAAACGATTTTATAAATCTCGGGTTAAGGGTAGTTAAGTCCGGGATTTTAAACTTAGGAAATTAGAGCCATTTTAATGAGGGTCTTCATTTTTATTCAAGTTTTCTTCAAAATTATTTTCAAACAATCACCAAGTTTTGTTTTTTTAGAAAATCAAATTTGACATATTTTCCTAAGGTAGCCGGATATCTTTTTAGATATACGGATTTCTTTAATTAAAGGAAAAAAATACATTTTCCATGCATTGCATTTTCCATGTTCATGCATTTTATTTAAATGTATGATTTTTGCCATGATATTTTCCATGATATTACTATTATTTTAATTCACATTTTATGATCTTATATTTGTTTGCCATATGATTTTTAATGTTTCATGATATCCTATGCTTTTTATTTAGTTATCTTTGTCACATTTTTTAGCGTTTACTATGTCCATGCATTATTAATTTATTAGTATTTTCATGCATATTATATGTTAGCATTATTTTAATTCCATGTCATTTCTTGTCATTTAGATCATATTCCATGTCATTTAGGTATTTTTATTTAGAATATGCCATGTCATTTAAAATATGCTATATCATTTAGAATTGCCATGTCATTTAATTCATTTCATATCATTTAGAATATACCATGATACTTAGGATTTTTTCATTTTTCCTAGAATATACTATGTCATTTGAATTATGTCATATCATTTAGGTTGCATTGTATTATCTAGATTTGCCATGTCATTTTATTTATGTCATACATGTCCATATTCATATTTTTTAAAATGTTTTAAAAAAGATAATGATTTTCAATAAAAGATAAGGATATTCCCGAGTTAAAATAATTCATGAGTTCTCTACCGGGTTTGCTGGAGGGAATATCATCAATTATCATTAATAAAGGAATATCTTTCTTTCAAAAAAAGAGAATGATTCGGAAAGTTTTCCAAATGAATAAAAATTTCTATATTTTGTCGATTTTGTTGGGGAATATAGAAAAATTTTAAATTAATAAGTTTCGGATCATTTTCAATTAAAAATGGAATTATTTTTCTTAAAATTGGGAATTAACTTGAAATACTAAATTAAAAACCAACTTTTTGCCGATACTTGGGATAACACACAATTAATAAGGTACCGGTTTATACGGGCATTGCGGGGGTACTAATCCTTCCCCGCATGTAACCGACTCCCGAACCCGCTTTTTTGATTTCTCTGGTTTATAACGCAGACCTGAAATTGGTTTTAAAAAATGTTTTAATTAATTTTAAAATGTTTTACAAAATCGGTTTTAATAGGTGGCCGACCACACCTAGCTAAAAAAGATTGGTGGCGACTCCATGTCTTTTTACGAGGTCGTTTCCATACCCTCGACCTTTTATTATTCCTAGAGGAATTAAGTCATCTTTTCCTCTACTTCTGTTCCCCCTCATTCGAACGGTCCCCCGCGATCCAGGATCACGTATCGATACTTTCGTTTTTCTAGAGGAATTAAGTCGACTTTCCTCGTTTTTTTTTGTCACGCCTAAGGAAAACGAATAATAAAGTCTGGCAATGAGACTCGTATGTTCATTTTTTTTAGGTTGCGACAGATTGGCGACTCCACTGGGGACGTTTTTTAGAGAGTCAGGCCTAGAATTAGTCGTGTGTTATTTAAGTCTCGATTTTATTGGTTTAATTGGTATTTAATTTTAATTCCTATATTTTTAAAATAAAAGAGAATTTTGAAAATAATAAAATATTTTAAATATGTCCATCGTCATGTGCATTCTTATTATTATTTGTTCTCTGGTTATTTTGTTGCGTATATTTATATGTTTGTTTGACTGATGCTTTACATTGTTTGATTTTAGTGGGGTATTTAGAATAAGGGGTGTAGAATAGGTGGTGACAGGTTTGTTTTGTTCCTCCGCACACACTGTATTTGCATTTGCATAACATGAATCCTCTACCCGGGTTCCGTCCTTTTAAGTGGGAGTAAAGTAACTACACCTTCGTGATGATCCTCCGTATGGGTTAGTGAAACACTTTCGGAGTATAAAGTACCTAATGCCTTCGTGATAATCCTCCGTACGGGCATAGGAAAATATACTCTAACGAATTGAACCCGCTTTTATCCCGGTGCCTTACTAGCCTTCACCGGCGATAGTGAGGAACAATTTGGGGCCATAGAACCGATTCACCTTCATATAGTGAACCTAGGCGAACCCATGCCGAATTTCTGTTAGATACCCAAAGCTTAAGAACACATGGAGGAACATTTCCAACCTTTTACCATCTTTCTATATGTTAGATACAAATTGGGTGATGATGAACGAACATCATATCGCTCGTAATTTTTTATTTTGTCCCAAAGGCGTCGTAATGCTGAAGCTCTGTTTAAATTTTTGGGACATTTTTTAAAGTATGTTGTTATTTATGTTATATTTGTGAATTCATTTCTTTACTAATCTATTTCTTTCTGTTTTCTTTTCTTTGACATGCGTCATAGACATCATCATAGACTTGGAGTTTATTGGCCTCGAGATAGTCATCAACCCTAAGGACTTTCATGGAGTGTCAGGTTATTTCAGTGATAGAAGATCATGCAGTAGTCAGGGCACGGTCGGAAAAAGATCAGAGGGAGGATGGTGATTGCCTAAAGAAAGATTATGTGTCAGTATTGCCGGAAAGGGTCAAAGTGGATTCTAGATAGAATAATCTTCGAGGGTTAGCCGACATTTGGAATCAGTGGAATGTATCAGAGAAAGAAGCCTTCACTCAGAAATATGGAGATATAGCACTCTTAATTCCGATTCGGGTCAATAGTGGGTTGATTCAGGCTATGGTACAGTTTTGGAATCCTGCTTATAGATGTTTCACTTTTAACAAGGAGGATATGACACCACTGATCGAAGAATATTCAGCACTGTTACGTATTGAATGTCCTAATCCTGATCGGGTATATTTGAAGGAAGTGAAACCTTCAGGTTTTAAGAAGAAAGTGGCTAGGATCACAGGAATGAATATAACATGGGTTGAGAGTCATGTTGACACAAAGCAGAAAAATGGGTGCAGTCCGTGGGAAACTCTCCGACAGTTGATATTGGGTTGTTCCGATAAAGAAAAAGCCAGGGACATCTTCGCTCTAGCCATCTACGGGTTAATCATATTCCCGAAGATATTGGGTCATGTGGATATAGCCGTGTTTGATTTCTTTGAAAAGTTGGAACAGAAGATCAACCCATCTCCGGCCATCATAGCTGAAACTATCTGATCCCTGAATTTTTGTAAAAGGGCAGGACAAGAGAGAATCAAGGGGTGTGTACAACTCCTTTATATTTGGATTCGAAGTCACTTTTGGAAGATAGAAAATGTTTCCTTCAAATCGTACATGAAGTCTTTAGTTCCGATCAGGGAATTCCTTCAAAATGATTGGCCTGAAGACGGGGATGAAGAGAAATGGGTCAACATGTTCCGGAATCTAAAAGGGGAGATGGTGACTTGGAGAGCTCCATAGATGGTTCCTATGTCGATTATGTACAAATGTGGGGACAACCCGGGAGTTCCACTACTCAGAATTTGGGGGTCTGTGAGTTATGCGCCTTTGTTGGTGCAAAGACAGGTTGAGTCTTGGCAATTCACACCCGTGACTCATAACCTAGGATCATCAGAGTTCACTTATGGGGAAGACGGAGATTCTGGAAAAGTGCAGGCAGTGATTGAAGCATGGAAGAAAACTCACCGGATAAAAGTGGCCAGATATGCCGACATCGTCACACCTGATTACCTGGTATGGAGGGAATTAAGGGTTAATGATAGGCTGTTGACATCAGATGGGGAAGAGGTCCAGTTCATGAATCCGCCACTGAGGGAAATGCCATCAGAGTTAGAAATCGCAAGAGCGAAATTTGAAAAAAAAACGGCCCAGATGAGCAAGAAGATTGCCCAATTGCAAGAAGAGCTTGAGGACATGAAAAATAGAAATCAGCTCGGGAAAGAGAAAAAGAACAGATCAAGAGAGAAATGGGGTGATCTTCGGGAATTGCATTTGGAGAACAAGAGGTATCGCTTCGAGCTCAGATTTGAGGGGACTCTTAAGACTTCCGGGGAGTGGGAACATGAGGTCAAAAACCTCAAGAAGGAGAATAACTACTGGAAAGAGAGAGCGAAGCATGAGGAAGCCCAAGCCAATCAACTGGAGAAGCAAGCTAAGGAAAGCTTACACGGTGATACTTCTGTTGACGCGTCAAGGGGCCGTGAACAAGTAGGGGTCAGATTGAAGAGCAGGGCAATCAAAAGGAGACTGTGAAAGAAAGTCCAAAATCCGAGGAAGTTACTGTAGGACTAATTTTGTAATAGCACTTTGGAAGGCGAATTACGGATTTATCTTAGGCAGTGATCTTTTTATTCTATCTGTGATGTATTTAGTTCCAGGAAATCAATGAAAGACCGTTCGGTTGAAATTATCCCACGGCCAATATATTCAAATGCATTCATATTTTATATGTTTTGTTTGTTCACTCGTACATTTACTCATATTTATAATCATTCATTTTTTTAAATTCGTTTATACACCTAACCACTTATTTATTCTTTTTATTTGTTCATTCATTAATATTCATACATTTAAACATTATTTGTTCATTTCATTTGTTCATTCATTTATTTTTTTCGTATTCATATACGTAGTCATGTAATTATTCATTTTTATTTCATTCATTCATTCACATTTAGTCATTCATTCATTTTTTATAAAACATAAAAAAGATGTGTCAATAATTTCTAATTCATGGTTTTTAAAACTAAAGGTACAATTGGTCGCACTCAGAGAGAAACGGATTTTCGATACCTTTACAATACTCAATCTCAAGCCAGAGCTATGGAAAACGATCAGCTTGCGAGAATTGAAAGAATGGAAAGAACTCAGAGGGAACTACAAGAATAGTTAGCTAAATCTCAGGAGGAGTCTCGAGAACAGATGACTAAGCTCATGGAAATGATAAGTGCCATGAGGAAACAAAGAGGGCCAGGGGAGAACTTGGTCACCGGGAAAAGGGTGGTAGTTGAAGAGGATCAGCCTGAAAACGTACAGCAAAAGGGCCAAGAGGTGCCAATTGGGCAGCCTCCTATGTTTACATCCAGCAAGCTGCAGAGACACAGAACTATGTTCCCGGAAAGGGTAATGTGGGAGCTGACCTAAATGATGTTAATTTTTCAGACTTTGAGGAACTAGCTGAAAAGGAAAAAGCAAAGATGACTGAGCTGAAAAGGGTCGAAATGGTAGAATCACAGAAAAAATATCAACTGCTGGAGGAGAGGCTGAGGGCCGTTGAAGGGGCAGAGTTATTTGGCAGTCTGGATGCCAAAGAGATGAGCTTAGTACATGATCTCGTAATTCCCCACAAGTTCAAAGTACCAGACATTGAAAAATACAATAGGACTACTAACCCATCAGCACATCTGACCATGTACTGTAGAAGGATGACAGGGCATGATGATAACGAGAAACTTCTTATCCATTGTTTCCAGGATAGCTTGACAGGGTCAGCAACCTGATGGTACAATCAGCTGAGTCGTACCAAGATTTGTTCATGGACGGATTTAGCCAGGGATTTCATGGAATATTATAAGCACGTGTTTGACATAGTACCTGATAGGCTGTCGCTACAGAACATGGAGAAGAGGTCTAATGAGAGCTTCAAAGAATACTCGCAAAAGTGGAGAGATCTGGCCACACAAGTGCAACCCCCTTTAACTAGCAAAGAAACCACAGTGCTTTTCACCAACACTTTGAAAGCACCATATTACGATAAATTGGTGGGGAGTGCCACCAAGGACTTCGCAAACATGGTGATATCTGGGGAAATGATAGAGTCGGCCATTAAGAATGGGAAAATAGAAGATGGTGAGCCTTCTATTCAGAAAAAGGTATTCCCTGCCAGGAAGAAAGAAGAGACCCACACAGTTAGTATCAACCAATACCCATATGCACCTCCCACACCATATACACCACCAAGGCCCAATACTCCCACCACATCTTATGCACCTTCTACACCCTACACACCTTACCCAGGGTATAGTCCTTATTACTCTAATGTGAACCACCTTACCCAAAATCCCTTCCCTTACACCAATATACCACAACATCCATTTCCAATTAGCGTATCCCGACAAATTAACCTTCCCTGAAACACTGTCCCAAACACTCAAGGAGCCGGGCATAATGACCAACGTTCACCAAGAAAACCCTAATTTGATCTGATTCCTACCACCTATGGTGAGCTATATCCTAAACTATTGCAGGGTCAACTTGTTGCCCTCGTGTACCTCAAACCCCTAACACCTCCATATCCAAGGTGGTACAATTCAAATACTAACTGCGCATACCACGCAGAAATTCAAGGACATTCGACTGAAGATTACATAGCCTTTAAAAAGAAAGTCCAAAGCCTGATCAATGCCTGAGTTGTGAAGCTTGGGGCAAAGAATGGGCCAAATGTAGCGGGGAACCCATTGCCAGATCATGCGGGGAATCGAGTAAATGCAATATTGACCGGGAAAGCCAGAAGATTAAAGAGGGACGTCAGGGAAGTCAAGACTCCAATATTGACAGTATGGGTTGAAATGGTAAAGGCAGGAATGGTGGGAGATGCGGATAGTTTGAAAATGGTAGCAAAAAGGGTGCAGAATTGGTGCCCATTCCATAAGTGTGGAGGTCATGTTATACAGGATTGCGGGGACTTCTTGGTTAACGTCCAAAAAATGATGGATAATGGGGAGGCCCAGTTTTACGAAGAGATAGAGGAGGAAATAGAGGTTATTGAAAATGCAGCTGGCTACGAGATAGGAAGACCCTTGATCATTTATTATGATGAACCAGAGGAGAAAGTCATGCCAGTCATTGAGGAAAGTGCGCCTAAGTTAATCATTGATCTGCCTGTTTCCTTTTCATACAAGGAAAACAAAGCTGTACCATGGAAATACGACTATAGCATGGTTATGCCTAGTCAGCAGAATATCATAGGTGTGGGGCACTTAACACGAAGTGGAAGGTGTTATGCTCCTGAGGCTGGTGAACAGGGGTTAACAGGGAAAGGAACAGACAAAGGGAAGAAAGCAGCTGAACCAATCCATATTGAGATGGATTTGTCAAAAGAAACAGAAAAGGAATCAGCCCCGGTTAACAGAATAAAAGAGCCAGTAAGTGAGAAGGAAGCCTACGAGTTCTTAAAATTCATAAAGCACAGAGAGTATAGCGTGGTTGAGCAACTGCAACGTCAACCAGCTAGAATTTCAATCTTATCTTTGCTTTTGAACTCGGAGCCATATAGAAATGCCCTATGGAGAGTATTGAATCAGGCATACGTGGCTAACAATATATCGATAGAAAAATTGGACAGGCTAGTGGGAAACATCGTGGCAGATGACCATATATATTTCAGCTATGAGGAGATACCACCCAATGGTATTGGGTCAATAAAAGCTCTCCATATAACTACCACTTGTAAGGGGCACATATTACCAAGGGTCTTTCTGGACAATGGTTCTTCATTGAACGTGATGCCTTTGGCAACCCTATCCAAATTGCTAGTGGATATTTCTTATATGCTGCCAAGCTGCACGGTGGTCCGAGCCTTTGATGGTACCAGGAGAGATGTGATGGGAACTATTGAGGTTTCGCTGGAGATAGGCCCATGTACCTATACAGTGAACTTTCAGGTCATGCATATTAATCCATCCTATAATTGCCTGCTGAGAAGGCCATGGATACATTCAGCAGGGGCTGTACCTTTGTCTCTCCACCAAAAGCTGAAATTTGTAATAGAGGGGTGTCTAGTCACTGTATCAGGAGAAGAGAACGTGATAGCCTCTACATCTACTGAATCTCCTTATGTTGAACCCAATAAAGATGCTGTAGAATGTTTCTTTCGGTCTTTGGAATTCGTAAATATAGTTTTCATCGCTGAAGGATGAAGAATTCTAAAATCGAGGCTATCCAAGAACACAAGGCTGGGGGTAAGAACTACCGTGGGAAAAGGCTGCAGGGCTAAAAAAGGTATCGGAAAATATCTTCAGGGGATGGCCCGAGCAATGGACGTAATAGGAAAAAAAGATAGGTTTGGCCTTGGGTATCTTCCGAAGGCCCATGAGAAAAGGAAACAAGTTGAAAGGAATCGCAAAGAAGGATTGCCCGTCTTGTAGGTATGGATATTGAATGGGAGACTATGACATTCCCACCTATCCTTCACAACTTTCGCTCAGTCGATTCTCTGTTCGGAGAAAAAAATTTTGATGATGTGCTCGTAATGATAGAGCAAGCATTCGAGAGATTCTAGGTGAATAGGGATGAGCAGATGTATGATGTGGAGATCTGCATGACTGAGGAAGAAAGAATTGAAAGAGAGAATGCTAATTGGATGGTGCGACCTTGTCCACCAGGATAAAGACTGACCAATTGGAGCGCCACGGAGCTACCCATAGTTTTTAGGTCTATTCCAACGTAATGCTTTTAAACAAATCTTAAATATCTTTGCCCGAAGATATTAAGAATTTCTTTTGTAATGGGCTTTTGTCTAAAACTTTTCATCCAATAAATAACAAACATGATGCATTTCCTTCATATTTATGTGTCCATATTCTTTCATTTATGCTATTTATTTTGCTTCGATTGTATATATATGTTTCCCTATATTGTTTCTTCCCCACCTATTTACAGGTGCACGGATGCGGAATATGAGGACCTTCCTGCTAGTAACCCTGAAATTGATTTTGAAAGGCCCATTTGCACGGGTGATTTTGAGGCCGACGAAGATATTGAGGATTATGGTCTACCTCCGGACTTATTAAGAAAAATAGAACAAGAAGAGAAACAAGTACTTCCTCATGAGGAGCTATTGGAATTGTTGAATCTGGGAAGTAGTGAGGAGATAAAAGAGGTTAAAATCAGCACTACATTGTCGTCGTCAATAAAAGGTAAACTCATAGCCTTGCTCCGGGAATATGTAGATGTATTTGCATGGTCATACCAAGACATGCCGGGTTTGGATCCAGACATTGTGGTTCATAAGCTCCCTTTAAGGCCAGAGTGCAAGCCCATTTAGCAAAAGTTGAGAAGAATGAGGCCGGACATGCTGTTAAAGGTAAAAGAGGAGGTGAAGAGGCAGTTTGATGTAGGATTCTTAGAGGTGGCAAAATATCCGGAATGGGTTGCAAACATTTTTCTAGTACCAAAGAAGGATGGCAAAGTGCATATGTGCGTCGATTACTGAGATTTGAACAAAGCCAGTCCCAAAGATAATTCCCCTTTGCCTCACATTGATACTTTGGTGGATAATACGACGAAGAGTTCCTTGTTTTCTTTCATGGATGGATTCTCGGGAGATAATCAGATTAAGACGGCATCAGAAGATATGGAGAAAACCACATTTGTTACAATGTAGGGAACATTCTGCTACAAAGTAATGCCGTTTGGGTTGAAGAATGCTGGGGCAACGTATCAGAGAGCCATGGTGACCTTGTTTCATGACATGATGCATAAGGGAATTGAGGTTTACGTTGATGATATGATTGCAAAGACACAAGGAGATGAGGAGCGTATTGCGAATCTTAGAAAACTCTTTGAAAGACTAAGAAAGTTTCAACTCAAGCTAAACCCGGCAAAATGCACTTTTGGAGTTACCTCGGGAAAATTGTTGGGTTTTGTTGTTAGCAAAAAGGGAATTGAGATTGATCCAGATAAAGTGAAGGCCATCCAGAATTTGCCACCTCCACGTATGCAAAAAGAAGTAAGAGGTTTTCTGGGGAGATTGAATTACATTGCTCGGTTTATTTTTCAGTTAACCGATAAATGTGTTCCAATATTCAAGTTACTTCGAAAACGTGATCCAGGAGAGTGGGATGAAGGGTGTCAGATTGCTTTTGAAAAGGTTAAGCATTATCTATCAAACCCACCAGTATTAATGCCACCCATTTCGGATAAACCAATGATACTGTATCTATCAGTATTTGAGAGATCTATGGGTTGTGTTCTGGGGCAGCTTGATGAGACTGGAAAGAAAGAACAAGTGATTTATGACCTTAGCAAGAAGTTCACAGATTATGAGTTGAAATATTCGTTTGTAGAAAAACTGTGCTGTGCCTTAGCTTGGACTGCTCGAAGACTCAGACAGTACATGCTGTACCACACAACATGGTTGATCGCCAAGCTAGATCCGATCAAGTACATGTTAGAAGCACCTTATTTGTCAGGGAGGATGGCAAGATGGCAGGTTTTGTTGTCAAAATACCACATTGTATACGTAAGTCAGAGGGCTATCAAGGGCAGCGCAGTGGCTGAATTCTTAGCAACTCGGGCAGTGGAGGATTATGAGCCATTGAACTTTGATTTCCCAGAGTAGGATTTGATGTATGTTTCGCAAGCGAATGAGGCTCCCTTAAAGAAGAAAGTATGGAAGATGTACTTTGATAGGGCATCCAATGCCATGAGGCATGGAATCAATGCAGTGCTCATATCCACAGAAGAAGATTATTATCCCTTCACCGCCAGATTGGATTTCGATTGTCCAAACTATACGGCTGAGTATGAGGCGTGTACTATGGGCCTTCGCGCAGCAGTGGACAAAACAAATCAAAGTTTTGGAAGTTTTCGGAGACTCAGCCTTAGTGATATACTAGTTACGAGGAGAATGGGAAAATCAGGATACAAAGTTAATCAAATACAGAGAACTCATACTGAGTTTATTGGAGGAGTTTGAAGAAGTAAGTTTCAATTACTTCCCTCGAGAAGAAAATCGAATGGCGGATGCTCTGGCTGCTTTGTCATCAATGTTTAAAGTGAATGAAGGGGAGAAAGTTGTGTCGATCAAGATGAGCATATATGAGTCTCCTGCCCACTATTTGAGTATTGAAAAAGAAGCAGATGGTCTCCCTTGGTGTAACGACATCTTGTAGTACATCAAGAGTCAACAGTATCCAGAACAGGCAACAGAAAATGATAAGAGAACTCTGAGAAGGCTAGCAATGGGTTTTGTTCTAGACAGCGAGATTCTTCACAAGAAAAGAAAATATCAAGTCCTATTAAGATGTGTCGGGTCTGCCGAAGCTCGAAGAATCATAGAGGAAGTCCATGAAGGGATATGTGGCACCCATGCTAATGGTTACATGCTTGCTAAGCAGATTATGAGGGCAGGGTATTATTGGCTGACGATGGAAGGAGATTGTACCAGTTATTCTCGGAAGTGGCATTAATGCCAGATCTATGCAGATAAGATTCATGTGCCGCCATCGCCATTGCATGTCATGACCACACCTTGGCCGTTTTCAATGTGGGGAATGGATATGATTGGGCCTATTACCCCGAAAGCTTCAAATGGACATCGTTTCATCCTGGTGGCCATAGACTATTTCACAAAGTGGGTGGAAGCTGCTTCTTATGCGAATGTGATGAAGTCAGTGGTATGCAGATTTGTCAAGAAGGAAATCATATGTCGATATGGATTGCCAGCAGGAATTATTTCAGATAATGCTCTCAATCTGAATAATAAGATAATGAGAGAGGTATGTACTTAGTTGAAAATCACGCATCACAATTCGGCACCTTATCGTCCGAAGATGAATGCGGCAGTAGAAGCAGCCAACAAGAACATCAAGAAGATTGTCGAAAAGATGACTGATGTATACAAGGATTGGCATGAGATCTTACCCTTTGCTCTTCACCCATATCGCACTTCGGTTCGCACATCTACAGGGCAACGCCGTTTTCTTTGGTATATGGTATGGAAGCAGTGTTACCCATTAAAGTTGAGATTCCTTCACTTCGGGTTTTGATGGAGGTTGGTTTAGAAGAGGCATAATGGGTTAGAGCTCGTTATGAACAGGTGAATCTCATCGAAGAGAAAAGCTTGAAGGTAATTTGTCACGGGCAGTTGTATCAGAAAAGGATGATTCGAGCCCATAACAAGAAGGTTCGACCCAGACAGTTCCGAGAATGAGAGTTGGTATTGAGAAAAATTCTCCCCATAGTGAAGGATCCGCGAGGAAAATGGGCTCCAAATTGGGAAGGACCCTATGTGGTAAAAAGAGCTTTTTCTGGAGGAGCATTGATTCTAACTCGGATGGACGGAGATGATTTTAGAGATCCCGTGAATGCTGATGAACTGAAGAAGTATTATGCTTAAAAAAAAAAGAAAAGGTGTGATGCTATGCACATGGGAATTCGAATGATTCCAAGTGTAGAAATAGAAATTCTATATATCTACCTCCCCTGAGAATCACTTTTCAAAGAAAATATTCATGCTTGGTGTGCTAAATGACCATCTTTCATATTCCCTTCACTAAGAAGAAATTATCCCTACTCACCTCTTTGAGCCTTAGGAATTATTTCTTTCATTGAACCCTGATCAAGGATCACCCTCTACACTGGAGGGCAAATACGAGAAAAAATTATCAAAATCATGGCAAAAAAAGAGAACCATTGGAAAATGTGAAATCAAAGAATGTCAAATGAAAGCCACCATTTTCAAAAAAAAAAAGGGACAAATGTCTCAAGAATGAATTCTCCTCAGGAAATGATCTTTGATCCAATCACCCTTAAACACATTTCTAGGCCTATTTTATCCTTTCCTTCTAAACCCGAACCTTGGCCTACATTACGTACTTTAAAAGTCCATTTTGATCAAGCATTAATATTTAATTTGAAAAGTTTTTCTCAGAATCCATCCCATCTTTTGAATTGACATTTTTACCTTGGAAGCATTTAGAATTCTCAAATGCATGGTAGACTAAAAAAAAGGAGAGGTTTAAGCCGAAAACCCGCAAAGGGTGACTTAATACCGAATGGGGGACACTTGAGTTGAAAACCCGCAAAGTACTGATTAAGGCTTGAATCAATGCTTCGTGTAAAGGGGGAGAAAGTGTTTGAAAATCAGAGAAAAGGGGAACGACTCAGTCTGACGTAACTACAGAAGCCGATGGATTACCCAAGTCAATTGACCGTTCAAGAGAAATTTCAGATGATTTGAAAAAGGAGGGGTCCAAGATATTTCGCATCTGGGGCATCAACAACCTATAACTTTATTATTTTAGAACATTTTGTTGCAATAAATTTTTGTTACCCCTTTTTAACGACAATTGCTTGCTTCATACTTTCTTTCATACATTTTCGAAATTGCATTTTGTTTGTTATTAAAATTGAATGATGATTAGTAAACCTAAATTTTTTAATAAAAAGGAGTTTAAAGGTATTACTAAGGATTAGATCTAAATCTTAGAAAAGGTTTGGAAACCACTAATCCTGATGGAAAATTCACCAAGTAAAGGAAAACAGTGAATGTGTTGGAGACTCCGTCATGAAGTCAGAAATTTGTGAATTTCAGCAAAGTCAGAAACAAGGGCCTGTTTGACAAATTATCTTGAGTAAAAAGGTTTTTTTTTTTTTTTTTAAGTGGGGCATTAGTGAACAATTGAAAACTCCGTCATGAAGTCAGATAATCTGTGAACCTCAAAGAAACCATGGAATATAAATCATGACACAATCATTTGATTGCATTCATCCTCAGGAAACATATAAGCATTAGCAAAGCATGTCATTCTCATCATTGCATTTAGCTGACATTGCAGGAATCAAGAAAACTTTGGATTCCCAAATCGAACTCGTTCTGCTTCTCAAATGAGTCAAGCCTCGAGACCACCGTCGAGGTATTTTCTTTTGTTTTAAATCGAATTCATTCTGTTTTATCAAATGAGTCGAGCCTTGAGACCGTCGTCAAGGTATTTTAATCACGGGTAAGACCTTCGGGCACCAGTTTTAAAGACCTTCGGGCACCAGTTTTAAAGACCTTCGGGCACCAGTTTTAAAGACCTTCGGGCACCAGTTTTAAAGACCTTCGGGCACCAGTTTTAAGGACCTTCGGGCACCAGTTTTAAAGACCTTCGGGCACCAGTTTTAAAGATCTTCGAGCACCATTTTAAAGACCTTCAGGCACCATTTTAAAGACCTTCGGGCACCATTTTTAAAGACCTTCGGACACCATTTTTAAAGACCTCCGGGCACTATTTTTAAGACCTTCGGGCACAATTTTTTATTTTGAAATCGAACCTGTTTCCTTAAGACGGGTCGAGCCTTGATTAGTCAGGGAATTCAATTTAAGAACAAAATCTTCAATTTACAGCTTAAAAAAATGGAAAAATAAAAAAACGAAAAAATAATGAAAAAGAAGAAATGAAAAAGAAAACCCCTTTCCCTTTCCTTCACATGGGATTTCACTAACCGTACAAAATTAGTGTTTGTTTATCTTTGCCTGATTCCTGATTCTCAGCAATAGCTAAAGAGGGGCAGTTGTAGAGACCTAATTTTGTCCGGACCCCTAAATCAGGTACATTTTTTCCCAAATTAAAATTTCTGAATGCTAAAAGGCTTTTTTCATCCTACAGGTGGTACTCCGAGACTTAGTCTAAGAAAGCAGACAGAAAAAGCCAAACTCAAAAAAAGTCAACCTCAAAAAAAGTCAACCCCAAAAACGTCAACCCCAAAAAAGTCAACTATTGAAAAAGTCAACCCACTTTCAAAATCAAGATTTGAGGTTCAATTGAAAAACAGTGAAAGAATTTTGATAATCCGAGGTCTAAATTGAAAGATATGGAGTTCGAAAGTTAGGTTATAAGATTTAGTAGAAAGAAAACCCTAATTCGAGAAATTTGGGGAAAAGTGCTTAAACAATCAAATTGGTCGAAATTGAAGGTCTCAAATGAAAGATAAGCACTGTCTACGAGTAATGGAGCATCCATTGGGAAGAATAACTGACAAAAAAGTCAATTCGGAAGAAAACCGAGGATTAGGGTTTTTTCGATGGAATTTGGTGAAATTTGGAAAAATTGCAGAAATGGCCCAATTCGGAAGATCTAAATCCCTTAATTGATGAGAAATGATTAAACAAGGATAGCCGAAGACTCAATTTGAAGAAAATCTGAAATTCGAACTTGTTTTGAGCAAAACCGGGTTTCGACGGCAAAAAGGCAAAGTTGGAAAATATGGGAAAATAGCAAATGAACTCCAAAAATTTTGAAAATTTACAAATCTCATTATTAAATCATTTCGAAGAGATTGGAGAAAGAAAATCTTGATTCGGAGTTCGTTTCCAAAATGGCCAAATACTGGGTCCCCTATGCAGTAATTCAAGCAGATAAATCCCGAAAAAATAGCAAATAAACTCCAAAAATTCTGAAAATTTGCAAATATCATTTTTAAATTCTTTGGAAGAGGTTGGCGAAAGAAAATCTTGATTTGGAGTTCGTTTGCAAAATGGCCAAATACCGGGTCCCCTATACAATAATTCAAGCAGATAAATCCCGAAAAAATAGCAAATGAACTCCAAAAATTCTGAAAATTTGCAAATCTCATTTTTAAATTATTTGTAAGAGATTGGAAAAATAAAATCTTGATTCGGTGTTCGTTTGCAAAATGGCCAAATACCGGGTCCCCTATGTAGTAATTAGAGCAGATAAATCCCGAAAAAATAGCAAATGAGCTCCAAAAATTATAAAAACTTCCAGATCACATTTTTAAATTATTTGGAAAATATTGGTGAAGAAAAATCTAGATTCGGAACTTGTTTAAAAAATGGTAAAGTTCGAATGCATAAAAGGGGTAATTTCAAAAATAAATCCGAAATAAATAGCAAATGGACTCGGAAAATTTTGAAAACTTCTAGAATTCAGTTTTTTATTATTTTGGAAGTATTGAAAAAGAAAATTTGAATTTGGAGTCCGTTTGCTATTTATTTGAGTTCGGGGGGCAGAAGGATCATTTCACCAAGGAAACCAAAAAAAAGGGCAAATTGGTAATTGAGGAAAATATGAAAGATGAAGGAATTGCTGGGATTTTTCTTCCCTTGGTTAGCCAACATAGAGGAGAAGAAGGAAGCTTAAGCAATTTAATTCCCTAGTCACTATCATGCCACATGCTATAACTAACACCTTGCAAATGGTCCCCCCTTCATCCAATGGCTTAGATGCCTTGTAAAAAAGTTGAATGCACTATCTAATGGTCAAGTTTAAATGCAAAAATACATTTTTATTTGTTATAAAATAATGCTCATCTAATGGCCAAGAATGGAAGAAAAAAGATGAACACAATTCATCCAAGGGTGAGCATTAATTCATTTGAGCGAGGGAGTGCATGGGATTATCCCTTTTCATCCAATGGCTTAGGCCATCTACAAGGGCTGAGTACACATGTTTAGGGCTGGATTTAATCTACAAGATATCATTTTTATGTTGGCTTCATCCAATGACCAAGAATGGATGAGCACAACTCATCCAAGGATAGGCATTCAAGAGGGGCAAGCAAGTGAGTGCATGGGATTGGTCCTCTTTTGCATCTAATGGATAAGGTTAATACAAGAGCTGAATACACATCTTAAGGGCTGGAATCAATTGGCAAGATGAAATTTTTATGTTGTCATCAAAATATCTACATCTAATGGCCAAGATTGGGGGAGAAAAAGTATAATTCTCATCCAAAGGTTAAGGGTGAATTCGGCCAAGGCTAAAGGGAGAGGGGGAGTTTCATTTTTTCAGAGGTTTTTTGGATGGAAAACAGTAGCTAATTTGGTAAGAAAAAAGGTTTTGAAAGAAAGAAAAAAAGGTTTTCATTAGAGAGTTTGAAGGTAGTCATCTCTACCAAGTTTTAGTCCAGCTTTCTTCTTCATTTTTATGGTGTTTTATTGGTTTTTCTGTCATGTTTTCCTACAACATTTTTCTTAGAAATAAAGTTTTTGAATGTTTCTTCATGTTTTCACTATCTTATTCTTCTTCAAAATGGTGGAAATAATTTTTTTCTTGGAGTTCCATGCCATGGCCGAATGGCTTATTTTTCTGCCTTGTTTTTTTTTTCTTTTCTTTCTTCCTTGCATGTTGTTGTGAAAAAATGATTTATACAATTTTTTAAAAGTATTCTAAGGTTCTGAGTTTTACAAAATATGAAGCAAAAAAAGGTTGAAATGGCTACATGATCTTGGCTAGACCAAGTGAATATGGTTTGGTGAGAGGTTATGCCCATTTGACACCATCCATGAAGCTTACCTTATTTTCTGTTTTACATAGTTTATTTTCTGTTTTGATGAAATGGAAAGGCTTCATGATCTTGGCAAGACCAAGTGATTATGGTTTAGTGAGAGGCTATGCCCATTTGATACCATCCATGGAGCTTAACTTTCCTTGTTCTACTTACTTGTTTTACTTATAATTTCTGCATGTCGATGTTAAATCTTGTGTATACATTTTCTTTACATTATTTTCTATGCTATATGTGTTATATTTCATTTCTATGCTTGATATTGCATCCTTGCATATTCGGCCATTGTTGTTCATGTATCCATGTTGTGCATTTTTTTTATGTACAATGTATTTCATGTTTGCATTTTCATAGTTTTGTTTCATGCATATTCGGCCATACCATGTTTGCCTTGCATGTGCATTTTTCTTTTGCTTCTTAGTTTGTTTACATCGACATGTCATGAACTTGCATATTATGATTTTAGTATGTCTTGTGTTTATGAAAATACTATGATAAAAATGCCATCATATTGATAAATGACCATTCGACAATACCATGTTTTTTTGCCTTGCATGTGCATTTTTCTTTTGTTTCTTAACTTGTTTGCATTTCCATGCCATGAGCTTGTGCATGTTGATTTTGGTATGTTATATGTTATTGAAAATGTCATCACATTATGCATTTTAATATGGTTTTTCATGTACTTATGTCATTTACTAAATAGGATTGCATTAGAGTCTTATGTGATCATTTGACCTCTTCATGCATTCATTGCCTTGTCATGCATTTGTATTTTTGTTTAGGTAACATGCTTTTCATTATCATATCTTGAAATTGTCTACTAGCTACTGTTTGTTCCAGCATTGACATTAATGTCATGAGTCATTATATGTTTATAGTATTGCTATGCATGCTCACTACATTTTAGGTCTAGGTCATATTGGTATTGCCATGCATATTGAGTCTTAAATCACATTGGTATTGTCATGCATTAATATGTTATTTAGGTCTTAGGTCATATTCATTTTCATGCATATTTATAACATATTAGGTCCTAGTCACATTTACATTATCAAGCATTGCATGTATATAGAGTTAGGATAGCATAATTGCCATGCAAATTCATGCTAGGCATTTAGGTTGCCATGAATTGTCATGCATTTCCTTTACCATTTAGACCTTTAGACCATGCATTTCATACATTTCATTTGCTGTATGTTCATGCATTCCATGTCATTGCCACTTGATTTGTGACTTAGGCCAATTAATGGCTCAAAGTCATGCTCTCTAGAGCATACTTGTGGAAAATTAAGGAATTGTCAAATTGATCATTCTACATTTGTGATTTTTTTTACTTAGCCAATTTTGTCCAAGGTTTTTAAAATGTTTAGCTACTGTTCTTAGGTCTTTAGGATGACTTCCAACAGTTTCCATTTTGGTTTTTGAATGAATTTATCAAAGGCAAAAAATGTGTTTTGACAAACAGTTTTTTTTCACCTAGTACTCGAACATCTCCAATTTTTCTTGGCAGTCATCTTTAATCATAAAATTAAGCCAATTTTTCTAATGTATATTTGCATGTTCTGAGTCTCCAGTAATTTTTTTTAGAATTTTTAAAAATAGGCTAAAAAATCGTGTGGCAAAACCGGATAGTAGAGGCAGATTTGAGATCAAAAGGAGAATAATGGTTGAATTTGGCTAAGGCATTTAGAGGGGGTTGATTAGAGGATTTAGCTACTGTCTTATGGTAGTTTCTAAGCCTTTTTGAACTCTAAAAACGATTTTATAAATCTCGGGTTAAGGGTAGTTAAGTCCGGGATTTTAAACTTAGGAAATTAGAGCCATTTTAAAAGGGTTTAATGAGGGTCTTAATTTTTATTCAAGTTTTCTTCAAAATTATTTTCAAACAATCACAAAGTTTTGTTTTTTTAGAAAATCTAATTTGACATATTTTCCTAAGGTAGCCGGATATCTTTTTAGATATACGGATTTCTTTAATTAAAAGAAAAAAATACATTTTTCATGCTTTACATTTTCCATGTTCATGCATTTTATTTAAATGTATGATTTTTGCCATGATATTTTCCATGATATTACTATTATTTTAATTCAAATTTTATGATCTTATATTTGTTTTCCATATGATTTTTAATGTTTCATGATATCCTATGCTTTTTATGTAGTTATCTTTGTCGCATTATTTAGCATATACTATGTCGATGCATTATTATTTTATTAGCATTTTCATGCATATTATATGTTAGCATTATTTTAATTCCATGTCATTTCTTGTCATTTAGATCATATTCCATGTCATTTAGGTATTTTTATTTAGAATATGCCATGTCATTTAAAATATGCTATATCATTTAGAATTGCCATGTCATTTAATTCATTTCATTTCATTTAGAATATACCATGATACTTAGGATTTTTTTCATTTTTCCTAGAATATACTATGTCATTTGAATTATGTCATATCATTTAGGTTGCATTGTATTATCTAGATTGGCCATGTCATTTTATTTATGTCATACATGTCCATATTCATATTTTTTAAAATGTTTTGAAAAAGATAATGATTTTCAATAAAAGATAAGGATATTCCCGAGTTAAAATAATTCATGAGTTCTCTACCGGGTTTGCTGGAGGGAATATCATCAATTATCATTCATAAAGAAATATCTTTCTTTCAAAAAATGAGAATGATTCGAAAAGTTTTCCAAATGAACAAAAATTTCTATATTTTGCCGATTTTGTCAGGGAATATAGGAAAATTTTGAATTAATAAATTTCGGATCATTTTCAATTAAAAATGAAATTATTTTTCTTAAAATTGGGAATTAACTTGAAATACTAAATTAAAAACCAACTTTTTGTCGAGACTTGGGATAACACACGATTAATAAGGTACCGGTTTATATGGGCTTTGCGGGGGTGCTAATCCTTCCCCGTACGTAACCGACTCCCGAACCCGCTTCTTTGATTTCTCTGATTTATAACGTAGACCTGAAATTCGTTTTAAAAAATATTTTAATTAATTTTAAAATGTTTTACAAAATCGGTTCTAATAGGTGGCCGATCACACCTAGCTAAAAAAGATTGGTGGCGACTCCATGTCATTTTACGAGGTCGTTTTCATACCCTCGACCTTTTATTATTCCTAGAGGAATTAAGTCATCTTTTCCTCTACTTGTGTTTCCCTTCCTTCGAACGGTCCCCTGCGATCCGGGATCACGTATCGACACTTTCGTTTTTCTAGAAGAATTAAGTCGACTTTTCCTCATTTTTTTGTCATGCCTAAGGAAAACAAATAATAAAGTCTTGCGATGAGACTCGTATGTTCATTTTTCTTAGGTTGCGACATCAGTATTGCCGGAAAGGGTCAAAGTGGATTATAGACAAAATAATCTCCGAGGTTTAGCCGACATTTGGAATCAGTGGAATGTATCAGAAAAAGAAGCCTTCACTCAGAAATATGGAGATATAGCACTCTTAATTCCGATTCGGGTCAATAGTAGGTTGATTCAGGCTATGGTACAATTTTGGAATCCTGCTTATAGATGTTTCACTTTTAACAAGGAGGATATGACCCACTGATTGAAGAATATTCAGCACTATTACGTCTTGAATGTCCTAATCCTGATCGGGTATATTTGAAGGAAGTGAAACCTTCAGGTTTTAAGAAGAAAGTGGCTAGGATCACAGGAATGGATACAACATGGGTTGAGAGTCATGTGGATACAAAGCAGAAAAATGGATGCATTCCATAGGAAACTCTCCGATAGTTGATATTGGGTTGTTCCGACAAAAAAAAAAAAAGCCAGGGACATCTTCGCTCTAGCCATCTACGGATTAATCAGATTCCCGAAGATATTGGGTCATGTGGATATAACCGTGTTTGATTTCTTTGAAAAGTTGGAACAAAAGAAACCCATCTCCGGCCATCATAGGTGAAACTATCCGATCTTTGAATTTTTGTAAAAGAGCAGGACAAAGGAGAATCAAGGGGTGTGTACAACTCCTCTATATTTGGATTCAAAGTCACTTTTGGAAGATAGAAAAGGATTCCTTCAAACCGTACATGAAGTCTTTATTTTTGATTAGGGAATTCCTTCAAAATGACTGGCCTGATGACGGGGATGAAGAGAAATGGGTCAACATGTTCAGGAATCTAAAAGGGGTGATGGTAACTTGGAGAGCTCCGTGGATGGTTCCTATGCCGATTATGTATAAATATGGGGACAACTCGGGAGTTGCACTACTCGAAATTTGGGGGTCTGTGAGTTATGCGCCTTTGTTGGTGCAAAGACAGGTTAAGTCTCGGTAATTCACACCCGTGACTCATAATCTAGGATCATCAGAGTTCACTTATGGGGAAGACGGATATTCTGGAAATGTGCGAGATGTGATTGAAGCATGGAAAAAAACTCATCGGATAAAAGTGGCCTGATATGCCGACATCGTCACACCTAATTACCTGGTATGGAGGGAATTAAGGGTTAATGATAGGCTACTAACATCAGATGGGGAAGAGATCCAGTTCATGAATCCACCACCAAGGGAAATGCCATCAGAGTTATAAATCGCAAGGGCGGAATTTGAAAAAAAAAAGGCCTAGATGAGCAAGGAGATTACCCGACTACAGGAAAAACTTGAGGACATGAAAAATAGGAATCAGCTAGAGAAAGAGAAAAGGAAAAGATCAAGAGAGAAAGAGACACTGCTAAGGGCGATCTTCGGGAATTACATTTGGAGGACAAGAGGTACCGCTTTGAGCTCAAATTAGAGGGGACTCTCAAGACTTCCGGGGAGTGGGAACATGAGGTCAAAAACCTCAAGAAGAAGAATAACTACTGGAAAGAGAGAGCGAAGCATGAGGAAGCCCGAGCTAATCAATTGGAGAAGCAAGCTAAGGAAAGCTTACACGGTGATACTTCTGCTGACGCGCAAGGGGCCGTGAACAAGTAGGGGTCAAATTGAAGAGCAGGGCAATCAAAAGAAGACTGTGAAAGAAAGTCCAAGATCCGAGGAAGTCACTATAGGACTAATTTTGTAATAGCACTTTGAAAGGCGAATTACGGACTTATCTTAGGCTGTGATCCTTTTATTCTATCTGTGATGTATTTAGTTCCAGGAAATCAATGAAAGACCGTTGGGTTTAAATTTTCCCGGGGCCAATACATTCAAATGCATTCATATTTTATATGTTTTGTTTGTTCATTTGTACATTCATATTTATAATCATTCATTTTTGAAATTCGTTTATGTTCATACACTTAACCACTTATTTATTCCTTTTACTTGTTCATTCATTCATATTCATACACATAAACACTTATTTGTTCATTTCACTTGTTCATTCATTTATTTTTTTAGTATTCATATACGTAGTCATGTAATTATTCATTTTATTTGATTCATTCATTCACATTTAGTCATTCATTCATTTTTTATAAAACATAAAAAAAGATGTGTCAATAATTTTTAATTCATGGTTTTCAAAAACTAAAGGTACAATTGGTCGCACTCAGAAAGAAACGGATTTCCGACACCCTTACAATACTCGATCTCAAGCTAGGGCTATGGAAAACGATCAGCTTGCTAGAATTGAAAGAATGAAAAGAACTCAAAGGGAACTGCAGGAACAGTTAGCTAAATCTCAGGAGGAGTCTCGAGAATAGATGACTAAACTCATGGAAATGATGAGTGCCATCATGAAACAAAAGGGGCCGGGAGAGAATTCGGTCACCGGGAAAAGAGTGGTAGTTGAAGAGGATCAACCTAAAAACGTACAGCAAAAGGGCCAAGAGGTTCCAATTGGGGCAGTCTCCTATGTTTTTATCCAGCCAGCTGTAGAGACATAGAACTATGTTCCCGAAAAGGGTAATGTGGGAGCTGACCCAAATGATGTTAATGTTCCAGACTTTGAGGAACTAGCTGAAAAAGAAAAAGCAAAGATGACTGAGCTGAAGAGGGTCGAAATGGAAGAATCACAGAAAAAATATCAACTGTTGGAGGAGATGCTGAGGGCCGTTGAAGGGGCGAAGTTATTTGACAGTCTGGATGCCAAAGAGATGAGCTTAGTACACGATCTAGTAATTCCACCAAAGTTCAAAGTTCCAGACTTTGAAAAAATAATGGGACTACCAACCCATCAGCACATCTGACCATGTATTACAGAAGAATGATGGGGTACTATGATAATGAGAAATTACTTATCCATTGTTTCCAAGATAGCTTGACAGGGTCAGCAACCCGATGGTACAATCAACTGAGTCGTACCAAGATTCGTTCATGGACAGATTTAGCCAGGGCTTTCATGGAATATTATAGGCATGTGTCTGACATGGTACCTGATGGGCTGTCGCTACAGAACATGGAAAAGATGACCAATGAGAGTTTCAAAGAATACTCGCAAAGGTGGAGGGATCTGTCCACACAAGTGCAACCCCCTTTAACTAGCAAAGAAACTACAATGCTTTTCATCAACACCTTGAAAGCACCCTATTATGATAAATTGGTGGGGAGTGCTACCAAGGACTTTGCAGACATGGTGATATCCAGGGAAATGATAGAGTCGGCAATTAAGAATGGGAAAATAGAAGGAGGTGAGCCTTCTATTCTGAAAAGGCATTCCTTACTAGGAAGAAAGAGGAGACCCATGCAGTTAGTATCAACCAATACCCATATGTACCTCCCACACTATATACACCTCCCAGGCCCTATACTCCTACCACATCTTATGCACCTTCTACACCCTACACATCTTACCCGGGGTATAGTCCTTATTACCCCAATGTGAACCACCTTACCAAAATCCCTTCCCTTATACCAATATACCACAACAGCCGTTTCCAACTGGCATATCCCTATAAATAAACCTCCCCCGAAACACTGTTCCAAACACTCAGGGAACCGGGCGCAATGACCAACATTCACCAAGGAACGATCAAAAACCCCAATTTGATCCGATTCCTACCATCTATGGTGAGCTATATCCTAAACTGTTGCAAGGTCAACTTGTTGCGCCCGTGTACCTCAAACCTCTGACACCGCCATATCCAAGATGGTACAATGCAAATACTAACTGCGCATACCACGCAAGAATTCAAGGACATTCCACGAAAGATTGCCTGGACTTTAAAAAGAAAGTCCAAAGCCTGATCAATACCGAAGTTGTAAAGTTTGGGGCAAAGAATAGACCGAATGTAGCAGGGAACCCATTGCCAAATCATGCGGGGAATCGGGTAAATACAGTATGGACGGGGGACGTCAGAAGGGTAAAAAGGGATGCCAAGGAAGTCAAGACTCCAATGTTGACAGTATGGGTCGAGATGGTCAAGGCAGGAATGGTGGGAGATGCGGACAGTTTAAAAATGGTCGCAAAGAGGGTGCAAAATTGGTGCCCGTTCCATAAGTGCGGAGGTCATGTCATACAAGACTGCGGGGACTTTCTGGCTAAAGTCCAAAAGATGATGGATAATGGGGAGGCCCAGTTTTACAAAGAAACAGAGGAGAAAATAGAGGTTATTGAGAATGCAGCTGGCTAAGGGATAAGGAAGACACTTGATCATTTATTATGATGAACCAGAGGAGAAAGTCATGCCAGTCATTGAGGAAAGTGCACCTAAGTTAATCATTGATTTGTCTGTTTCCTTTTCATACAAGGAAAACAAAGCTACACCATGGAAATACGACTACAGCATGGTTATGCTTGGGTCTTCGAGTCAGCAAGATATCACGGGTGTAGGGCACTTAACACGAAGTGGAAGGTGTTATGCTCCTGAGGCTGTCGAACAGGGGTTAACAGGGAAAGATAGAGGAGTAGACAAAGGGAAGAAAATAGCTGAACCAATCCATATTGAGATATATTTGTCAAAAGAAACAAAAAGGGGATCAGCCCCGGTTAACAGAATAAAAGAGCCGGTGAGTGAGAAAGAAGCCTGCGAGTTCTTAAAATTCATAAAGCATAGTGTATATAGCGTGGTTGAGCAACTGCAACGTCAACCAGCTAGAATTTCAATCTTATCTTTGCTTTTGAATTCAAAGCCACACAGAAATGCCCTGTTAAGAGTGTTAAATCAGGCATATGTGGCTAACAATATATCGGTAGAAAAATTGGACAGGCTGGTGGGAAACATCGCGGCAGTCGACCATATATATTTCAGTTATGAAGAGATACCACCCAATGGTATTGGGTCAACAAAAGCTCTCCACATAACTACCACTTGTAAGGGGCACATATTACCAAGGTTCCTTTTGGATAATGGTTCTTCATTAAATGTGATGCCCTTGGCAACCTTATCCAAACTACCAGTGGATATTTCTTATATGCTGCCAAGCTGCACGATGGTCAGAGCCTTTGATGGTACCAGGAGAGATATAATGGGAACAATTGAGGTTCCTCTAGAGATAGGCCCATGCACCTATACAGTGAAATTTTAGGTCATTAATATTAATCCATCCTATAATTGCTTGTTGGGAAGATCATGGATACATTCAGCAGGGGCTGTACCTTCATCCCTCCACCAAAAGCTAAAATTTGTGATAGAGGGGCATTTGGTCACTGTATCAGGAGAAGATGACGTGATAGCCTCTACACCTACTGAATCTCCTTATGTTGAACCCAATGAAGATGCCATAGAATGTTCCTTTCGGTCTTTGGAATTCGTAAATGCAATTTTCATCGCTGAAGGGCGAAAGATTCCAAAACCTAGGTTATCCAAGAACACAAGCATGGGGGTAAAAACTACCGAGGGAAAAGGCTGTAGGGCTGGAAAAGGTCTCGAAAAATATCTTCAGGGGATGGCCTGAGCAATGGAAGTAATGGGAAAGAAAGATCGGTTTGGCCTAGGGTATCTTCCGAAGGCCCATGAGAAAAGAAAACAAGTTGAAAGGAACCGACAAAGGAGGATGGCCCATCTTGCGGGTATGGATATTGAATGGAAGCCTATGACATTCCCACATATCCTTCTCAGCTTTCACTCAGCTGATTCTCTATTCAGAGAAAAGAATTCTGAGGATGTGCTCGTAATGATAGAGCAAGCCTTCGAGAGATTCCAGGTGAATAGGGATGAGCAGATGTATGATATGGAGATCTGCACGACTTGGGAAGAAAGAATTGAAAGAGAGAATGCTAATTGAATGGTGCGACCTTGTCCACCAGTATATAGACTAACCAATTGGAGCGCAACCGAGCTACCCATAGTGTTTAGGTCTATCCCAATATAATGCTTTTAAACAAATCTTAAATATCTTTGCCCGAAGATATTAAGAATTTCTTTTGTAATGGGCTTTTGTCTAAAACTTTTCATCCAATAAATAACAAACATGATGCATTTCCTTCATATTGATGTGTCCATATTCTTTTATTTATGATATTTATTTTGCTTCCATTGTATATATGTTTTCCTATATTGTTTCTTCCCACCTATTTACAGGAGCACGGATGCGGAATATGAGGACCTTTCTGCCAGTAATTTTGAAATTGATTTTGAGAGGCCCATTTGCATGGGTGATTTTGGGGCCGACGAAGATACTGAGGATTATGGTCTACCTCTAGACTTATTAAGAAAAATAGAACAAGAAGAGAAACAAGTACTTCCTCGTGAGGAGCTATTGGAATTGTTGAATTTGGGAAGTAGTGAGGAGATAAAAGAGGTTAAAATCGGGACTACATTGTCGTCATCGATAAAGGGTGAACTCATAGCCTTGCTCCTGGAATATGTAGATGTATTTGCATGGTCATACCAAGACATGCCGGGTTTGGATCCAGACGTTGTGGTACATAAGCTTCCTTTAAGGCCAGAATGCAAGCCAATTCAGCAAAAGTTGAGAAGAATGAGGCCGGACATGCTGTTAAAGGTAAAAGAAAAGGTAAAGAGGCTGGATTCTTAGAGGTGGCGAAATATCCGAAATGGGTTGCGAACATTGTTCCAGTTTCAAAGAAAAATGGCAAGGTGCGTATGTGCGTCGATTACCGAGAATTGAACAAGGCCAGTCCCAAAGATAATTTTCTTTTGCCTTACATTGATACTTTGGTGGATAATAAGGCGAAGGGTTCTTTGTTTTCTTTCATGGACGAATTCTCAGGATATAATCAGATTAACATGGCACCAGAAGATATGGAGAAAACCACATTTGTTACAATGTGGGGAACATTCTGCTACAAGGTAATGCCGTTTGGGTTGAAGATTGTTGGGGCAACGTATCAGAGAGCCATGGTGACCTTGTTTCATGACATGATGAATAAGGGAATTGAGGTTTATGTTGATGATATGATTGCAAAGTCACAAGGAGAAGAGGAGCATATTGCGAATCTTGGAAAACTCTTTGAAAGACTAAGAAAGTTTCAACTCAAGCTAAACCCGACAAAATGCACTTTTGCAGTCACTTCGGCGAAATTGTTGGGTTTTGTTGTCAGCAAAAGGGGAATTGAGATTGATCTGGATAAAGTGAAGGCCATCCAGAATTTTCCATCTCCACGTACTCAAAAAGAAGTAAGAGGTTTTCTGGGGAGATTGAATTACATTGCTCGGTTTATTTCTCAGTTAACCGACAAATGTGATCCAATATTCAAGTTACTTCGAAAATGTGATCCAGGAGAGTGGGATGAAGGGTGTCAGATTGCTTTTGAAAAGGTTAAGCATTATCTATCAAACCCACCAGTATTAATGCCACCGGCTCCGGATAAACCGATGATATTGTATCTATCAGTATTTGAGAGATCCATGGGTTGTGTTTTGGGGCAGCTTGATGAGACTGGAAAGAAAGAACAGGCGATTTTCTACCTCCGCAAGAAGTTCATAGATTATGAGTTGAAATATTCGTTAGTAGAAAAGCTGTGTTGTGCCTTAGCTTGGACTGCTCAGAGGCTCAGACAGTACTTGTTGTACCACACGACGTGGTTGATCGCTAAGCTAGATCCAATCAAGTACATGTTGGAAGCACCTTCTTTGTCAGGAAGGACGACAAGATGGCAGGTTTTGTTGTCAGAATATGACATTGTATATGTGAGTCAGAAAGCTATCAAGGGCAGTGCAGTGGCTGAATTTTTAGCAAGTTGGGCAGTAGAAGATTATGAGCCGTTGAACTTTGATTTCCCAGATGAAGATTTGATGTATGTTTCGCGAGCGGATGAGCTTCCCTTGAAGAAGAAAGTATGAAAGATGTACTTTCATGGGGCATCTAATGCCATGGGGCACGGAATCGGTGTAGAGCTCATATGTCCAGAAGAAGATTATTATCCATTCACCACCATATTGGATTTTGATTGTACAAACAATACGGCTGAGTATGAGGCATGTACTACGGGCCTTCGTGCAGTAGTGGACAGAAAAATCAAAGTTTTGGAAGTTTTCGGAGACTCAGCTCTATTGCTATATCAATTGCGGGGAGAATGGGAAACTCGGGATACAAAGCTAATCCAATACCGAGAACTCATATTGAGTTTATTGGAAGAGTTTGAAGAAGTAAGTTTCAATTACTACCCCCGAGAAAAAAATCGGATGGCGGATGCTCTGGCTACTTTGTCATCAATGTTCAAAGTGAATGAAGGGGCGGAAGTTGTGCCAATCAAGATGAGCATATATGAATCTCCTGCCCACTGCTTGAGTATTGAAGAAGAAAAAGACGGTCTCCCTTGGTATAACGACATCTTGCAGTACATCAAGAGTCAACAGTATCCAGAACAGGCAACAGAAAAAGACAAGAGGACTCTGAGAAGACTAGCAATGGGTTTTGTTCTAGACAGCGAGATTCTTTACAAGAAAGGAAAAGATCAAGTCCTATTGAGATGTGTCGGGTCTGCTGAAGCTCGAAGAATCATAGAGGAAGTCCATGAAGGGATGTATGGCACCCATGCTAATGGTTACATGCTTGCTAAGCAGATTATGAGGGTAGGGTATTATTGGCTGACGATGGAAGGAGATTATATCAGTTATTCCCAGAAGTGTCATAAATGCCAGATATATGCAGACAAGATTCATGTGTCACCATCGTCATTGCATGTCATGACCGCACCATGGCCGTTTTCAATCCGGGGAATGGATATGATTGGGCCTATTACCCTGAAATCTTCAAATGGATATCGTTTCATCCTGGTAGCCATAGACTATTTCACAAAGTGGGTGGAAGCTGCTTCTTATACAAATGTAACGAAGTCGGTGGTATGTAAATTTGTTAAGAAGGAAATCATATGCCGATATGGATTTCAGCAAGAATTATTTCAGATAATGCTCTCAATTTGAATAATAAAATGATGAGAGAGATATGTACTCAGTTCAAGATCACGCATCACAATTCGGCACCTTATCGTCCGAAGATGAATGGGGCAGTAGAAGCAGCCAACAAAAACATCAAGAAGATTGTCGAGAAGATGACTGATGTGTACAAGGATTGGCATGAGATCTTTCCCTTTTCTCTTCACGCATATCGCAATTCGGTTCGCACATCTACAGGGGCAACGTCGTTTTCTTTGGTATATGGTATGGAAGCAGTGTTACCCATTAAAGTTGAGATTCTTTCACTTCGGGTTTTGATGGTGGTTGGTTTAGAAGAGGTAGAATGGGTTAGAGCTCCTTATGAACAGCTGAATCTCATCAAAGAGAAAATATTGAAGACAATTTGTCACGGGCAGTTGTATCAGAAAAGGATGATTCGAGCCCATAACAAGAAGCTTCGACCCAGACAGTTCCGAGAAGGAGAGTTGGTACTGATAAAAATTCTCCCCATAGTAAAGGATCTGCGAGGAAAATAGGTTCCAAATTGGGAAGGACCCTATGTGGTAAAAAGAGCATTTTCTTGGAGGAGCATTGGTTCTAACTCGGATGGACGGAGATGATTTTAGACATCCCGTGAATGCTGGTGAACTGAAGAAGTATTATGCTTAAAAAAAAGGTGTGATGCTATGCACTGGGAATTCGAATGATTCCAAGTGTAGAAATAGAAATTCTATATATCTACCTCCCCTGAGAATCGCTTTTCAAAGAAAATATTCATGCTTGGTGTGATAAATGGCCATCTTTCATATTCCCTTCACTAAGAAGAAATTATCCCTACTCACCCCTTTGAGCCTTAGGAATTATTTCTTTTGTTGAACCCTGATCAAGGATCACCCTCTACACTAGAGGGCAAATACGACGAAAAATAATCAAAATCATGGCAAAAAAGAGAGCCATTGGAAAATGTGAAATCAAAAAAATGGCAAATGAAAGCCAGCAAAAAAGAAAAGAAAAAAAGGGGACAAATATCTCAAGAATGAATTCTCCTCAAGAAATGATCCTTGATCCGATTACCCTTAAACACATTTTGGGCCTATTTTATCCTTTCCTTCTAAACCCGAACCTTGGCCTACGTTACGTACTTTAAAAGTCCATTTTGATCAAGCATGGGTATTTAATTTGAAAGGTTTTTCTCAGAATTCATCCTATCTTTTGAATTGACATTTTTACCTTGGAAGCATTTAGAATTCTCAGATGCGTGGTAGAATATATATAAAAAAAAAAAACAAACAAAAGAGAGCTTTAAGCCGAAAACCCGCAAAGGGTGACTTAATACCGAATGGAGGACACTTGAGTTGAAAACCCGCAAAGGGCGGCTCAAGTACTGATTAAAGTTTGAATCAATGCTTCGTGTAAAGGGGGAGAAAGTATTTGAAAATCAAAGAAAAGGGAACAACTTAGTCTGACGTAACTACGGAAGCCAAGGGATTACCCAAGTAAATTGACCGTTCAAGAGAAATTTCAGATGATTTGAAAAAAGAGGGGTCCAAGATATTCCGCATCCGGGGCATCAACAACCTATAACTTTACATTTGTTTCTTATATCCTTGATATCCACTTTTATCATTTTAAAACATTTTGTTGCAATAATTTTTTGTTACCCCTTTTATGACATTTGCTTGTTTCATACTTTTTTTCATACATTATTGAAATTGCATTGTTTGTTATTAAATTGAATGATGATTAGTACACATAAATTTTTTAATAAAAGAGAGTTTAAAATTATTACTAAGGAATAGATCTAAATCTTAGAAAAAGTTTGGAAACCACTAATCCTGATGGAAAATTCACCAAGTAAAGGAAAACAGTGAAAGTGGTGGAGACTCCGTCATGAAGTCAAAAATTTGTGAATTTCAGTGAAGTCAGAAACTGGGACTGTGTGACAAGTTATCTTGAGTAAAGGGTTCTTTAAGTAGGGCATCAGCGAACAATTGAAGACTCCATCATGAAGTCGGATAATCTGTGAACCTCAAAGAAACCATGGATTAGAAATCATGAAACAATCATTTGACTGCATTCATCCTCAGGAAACATATAAGCATTTTCAAAACATGTCATTCTCATCATTGCATTTAGCTAACATTGCAAGAATCAAGAAAACTTTGGCTTCCCAAATCGAACTCGTTCTGCTTCTCAAATGAGTCGAGCCTTGAGACCACCGTCGAGGTATTTCCTTTTGTTTTAAAACGAATTCATTCTATTTATCAAATGAGTCGAGCCTTAAGACCATCGTCGAGGTATTTCCTTTTGTTTTAAATCGAATTCATTCTGTTTTATCAAATAAGTCGAGACTTGAGACCGTCGTTAAGGTATTTTAATCACGGGTAAGACCTTCGGGCACCATTTTTAAAGGCCTTTGGGCACCATTTTAAAGACTTCGGACACCATTTTTAAAGACCTTTGGGCACCATTTTAAAGACCTTTGGGCACCATTTTTAAAGACCTTCGAGCACCATTTTAAAGACCTTCGGGCACCATTTTTAAAGATCTTTGGGCACCATTTTAAAGACCTTCGAGCACCATTTTAAAGACCTTCGGGCATCATTTTTAAAGATCTTTGGGCACCATTTTTAAAGACCTTCGAGCACCATTTTAAAGACCTTCTGGCACCATTTTAAAGACCTTCGGGCACCATTTTAAAGACCTTCGGGCACCATTTTCAAGACCTCCAGGCACCATTTTTAAGACCGTCGGGCACTATTTTTAAGACCTTCGGGCATAATTTTTTCTTTTGAAATTGAACCCGTTTCCTCAAGACGGGTCGAGCCTTGATTAGTCAGGGAATTCAATTTAAGGACAAAATCTTCAATTTACAGCTTTTTCAAAAACAAAAAAAAAATTAAAAATGAATGAATGAAATGAAATAAATGAAAAAATGACGAAAAAGAAGAAATGAAAAAAGAAAACCCCTTTCCCTTTCCTTCACATGTGATTTCACTAACCGTACAAAATTAGTGTTTGTTTATCTTTGCCTGATTCTTGATTCTCAGCAATAGCCAAAGAAGGGCAGCTGTAGACACCTAATTTTATCCGAACCCCTAAATCAGGTACATTTTCTTCCTAAATTGATGTTTTTGAATGCTAAAAGGCTTTTCTCATCCTGCAGGTGGTACTCTGAGACTTAGTCTAAGAAAGCAAACAAAAAAAGTCAAACTCAAAAAAGTCAACCTGATAACTCGTATAATTATATAGTTTTTAGTTATGTTTTATTATTGTTTTGTGTCAAATACGAGTTATTATTGTTTAGTCTAATTGTGTTTATGATCTTTATGTATTTTGGTGTTTTTCACAAGTTTCTTTGAGTGATTTCAGATTACTAGAATTAAGGGTAAATCCAGTTCAGTTCCAGTTCCGACACCTTTTGCCATATCAGCGATATCTCGAGTTTCACTGAAGCAATAAGGCTGCAATTTTCAGCCGTGCAAAGCTAAGAGGCATATTTATCTTTTTCATGTTTTACACTTCTTGAAACGGAGTCGTTTTCCCTAGCGAAATCGACCATGAAGTTGGCTGATGTGCAATGACGTCTGTGCTGACCTGTTTTCATATTTTGCCCATATCTTCTTATCCACATCAGCAACTGAGCTGATTCCAACGGCTATGAATCAGTAACTGATAGGGTAACATTTTTCTGGAAGACCATGTGATCAGATAAGGCCTGCAAAATTGACAAAAGCGACCATCAAGTTGGCTGATCAAAATCGTCATGTATGACGAAAATTGTTAGAAAATGCACCCACCTATTATACCTACCTTTGAAATTTGTAAAGCTTGTCTCTTGTCATTTAGCCCTCCAAAATGTGTATAAATAGAGGGCCTTGGATGATTGTAAGGGATCATATTGTACATTGGTAGGATATTAGCCATAATAAATAAATTCTCTAAGTTTTCTTCTTCTTTCCTTTCTCTAGTTTTCTTTTTCTTTATTTTCTTCTTCTTCTTTCTTTCTTTTATTTCCTTCTTAGATTCTCTTTAATTTTATGTTTATGTTTACAATGCCTATGCTAGGCTAAACTTCTATTTGGTTAAGGGTGATTTCAAAGCCCTAGACATGTTTTGTGATTGATTTTCAGATTCTATCTATCATTAATTTTCTATCAAAGTTGCTTATGTTCTTCTACAAGAATTGTTCATGATGTTGTCTTGATTTGTTTAGGTGTACAACTAGATAGATCTTGATAATTATCTATTGCTAGTTTAGGAGTCTTGATCCGTGTAATTGTCTTGATTTCCTATTCATAAGTGGCAATTTGTGATTAATGATTATGGTCAAGTTTTCAATAATTGCAAAGTGGAACATAACCTATGTTGAACAATCCGAGCTTATGTGTTTGTTGCTTAGATCAACCTATCTTTCTCATCATAAAGCTGCCATTAAATTGAATTTAGAGAGCTTATTCTAGGTTGTTTAATGGTTAGAGATTAAATAGAGAGCTTGTTCTATTTAACGACAAACTAAGGAAAGATTGGGATAACAGAGCTTGTTGTTATCTACGGTTGTTAACTTTGATAGTTGGTTGATATTGATAGATCTGAAATTGATTCTTAATGATGTCTAGTGGTGGAGAATGAAACCTTAACCATATTTTTCATATTTGATTCTTCTTACTTACTTGTTTTCTTACTTTTCTAGTTTGCTTATTTTTAAAAGTATATTTATTTTTATTGGCTGGTTATACCGCCTAATTTAGTATATATATTTTTATTGGCTGGTTATACCGCCTTGCATCTTATTCTTATTATTTACTTTAGTTTAAATCTGGCTTCAAAAACCCCTTTTCTTTTATTGTTTTCTTTGAACGTAAGTTATAAACTAATAACTATAGATTAAAACCCAATCCCTGAGGACTCGGCCCTTGCTAATCATTATACTTACAATTGATCTTTTTAGTGCAAGGTTAAATAAGATACACTCTTTTGGGTGCATCAAATTTTTGGCGCCGTTGCCGGGGATTGCTTTCTTTAGTTTATTAGTTTATTGGTTTATTCTTATTTTCTGTTCTAATTATTTACTTTCTTATTTTTTTTTATTAGTGAATGTTCCAAGCTCCCGAAGAAGACTTACGACTTAGGAAAATTCGGGAATTTATAACTTCTCACCAACAACCAATCGAGGAGTTGATCCAAAACATCCAAGAGAAGCAAGGAGAGATGGCAGCAGCTGACAACCGAACTCTCAAGGAGCTAGCCGCTCCGGACTTGGGTCAACAACCATTATGCATTGAATATGCTAATCTTGAGGTAGCTTTTGAATTAAAATCTGGTTTGATTCATCTTCTCCCAACTTTTCATGGTTTTGCAGGAGAGGATCCAAATAAGCACCTCAAGGAATTCCATGTAGTTTGCTCAAGCATGAGACCAACAGGGGTCACGGAAGAGCAAGTTAAGTTGAGAGCCTTCCCATTCTCTCTAGCTGATTCAGCAAAGGAATGGCTCTACTATCTACCATCCGGGACCATCACTACATGGAATGATTTGAAGAAAGCATTCTTGGAAAGGTATTTCCCAGCATCTAAGGCTGCCAACATTAGGAAAGAGATATGTGGGATTCGGCAATACAACGGAGAGTCCTTATATGAATATTGGGAGAGGTTCAAGAAACTTTGTGCATCATGTCCACACCATCAAATAAGTGAACAACTTCTCATCCAATACTTCTATGAAGGTCTCATGCCCATGGAGAGAAGTATGATAGATGCCGCTAGTGGGGGAGCTCTAGTTGATAAGACTCCCAGGGCTGCTAGAACATTAATCTCCAACATGGCAGCCAATTCTCAACAGTTCTCAATGAGACAAGATCCACCACCACAACCCAAGAGAGTTAATGAGGTAAGTATATCATCCCTTGAACAAAAATTTGATAAACTGACTTCTCTTGTTCAACAATTGGCTGTAGGTAAAATACAACAAATAAAGGCTTGTGGCATATGTTCAAACATAGGGCACCAAACTGATATGTGTCCAACACTTCAAGAGGATACCAATGAACATGTGAATGCCATGGGTGGATTTCAGAACCAATCAAGGAAATATGATCCCTACTCAAACACTTACAATCCAGGATGGAGGGATCATCCAAACTTCAATTATGGAGGGAACCAATCACAAACTATTCCTCCACCATTTGACCACAGGCCACCGGGTTTTCAGCAAAGAGTGCAACAACCATACCAAACCCGACAACAACTACCACCCACCCAAAATTCAAATACTTCTCTTGAAGATCTTGTTAAAGCTCTTTCTACAAATACAATTCAATTTCAACAGGAAACAAAGACAAGTATTCGAAATTTGGAGATTCAAATAGGGCAATTGGCAACAACCATGAGTCAAATGCAAGCAAGGGATTCTGGGAAATTACCTTCCCAAACCATAGTGAATCCAAGAGAGAATGCCAATGCTATAACTTTAAGAAGTGGGAAACAGCTAGAGACACCACAAAATGATAGTGCTCAAGGGGAGAACAATGCCATGGCATCCTCTTCATATCCCAACGAGCCACTAAAAAAGGTAATTCCTAAACCATCATTTCCTTCTTATATAACTCCTCCACCTTTTCCTGGCAGGTTAGCAAAGTCCAAGAAGGAGGAGCAAGAGAAGGAAATTTTGGAAACTTTCCGGAAAGTAGAGGTGAACATTCCTTTACTAGATGCTATCAAGCAAGTGCCAAGATATGCCAAGTTCCTAAAAGAGTTGTGCACATCTAAACGGAAGTTGAAATGGAATGAAAAGGTAAGTGTGGGGGAGAATGTGTCAGCTGTTCTTCAAAAGAAACTCCCACCTAAATGCAAGGATCCAGGTATGTTTACCATTCCTTGTAAGATAGGCAACACCAGGTTTGAGCGTGCTATGCTAGATCTAGGGGCATCTATTAATGTCATGCCATATTCAATTTATGCTTCATTGAATCTAGGACCATTAGAGGAAACCGGTGTTATAATACAACTTGCTGACCGTTCTAACACTTATCCAAGAGGAGTTGTAGAAGACGTTCTTGTACAGGTTAATGAATTGGTTTTTCCCGCTGACTTTTATGTTATTGAGATGGAAGATGAGATGTCTTCTAATCCCACACCTATTCTATTAGGGAGACCATTCTTGAAAACAGCAAGAACTAAAATAGATGTACATGATGGCACTTTAACTATGGAATTTGATGGTGAAATAATTCGCTTTAACATTTTTGAGGCCATGAGATATCCTAGTGATGTGCATTCTATTTTTAATATTGATATAATTGACTCACTAGTGCAGCAAGCTTATGAGCTAGATGGTGAAGATAGTGTGGAAATAGTCCTTAGCAACCATCTCGGAATGGGGAATGCTAAACTAGCCTTGAGTGACCATGTGGAAGGGGCACTAGAATCTTTACACTCGCTGCCACCTAAAGATGCAAAGTTTGATGTTTCATTTATTGATTTGCCTTTATCTAATGAGAAACTTCTACCTTCCATTTTGCAGGCACCAACTTTGGAGTTGAAACCACTACCGAACCACTTGAAATATGTGTTCCTAGGTAAAAAGGACACACTACCGATCATCATTGCAAAAGAGCTCACACTTTTGCAAGAAGAGCGACTTATCCGGGTGCTTAGAGAGCATAAAACAGCAATTGGTTGGACAATTGCCGATATCAAGGGAATAAGCCCATCCATGTGCATGCACCGGATTTTGTTAGAGGAAGGGTCCAAACCAACAAGAGAAGCACAAAGAAGATTGAACCCTCCTATGATGGAGGTTGTGAAAAAGGAGATACTGAAGCTCCTAGATGTTGGAGTGATCTATCCTATCTCGGATAGCAAATGGGTGAGCCCGGTCCAAGTGGTTCCAAAGAAATCAGGTGTAACGGTGGTAACAAATAATGAGAATGAACTTGTTCCTACTAGGATTCAAACAGGATGGCGAGTTTGTATTGATTATCGTAAACTTAATTCCACAACTCGCAAAGACCACTTTCCTTTACCTTTTATTGATCAAATGCTTGAAAGGTTAGCTGGCCATTCTCATTATTGTTTTCTTAATGGTTTTTCAGGTTATAATCAGATAGCCATTGCTCCGGAGGACCAAGAGAAAACAACATTCACATGTCCATTTGGTACTTTTGCATACCGGCGTATGCCATTTGGTCTTTGTAATGCACCAGCTACATTCCAAAGGTGTATGGTTAGCATATTTTCAGATTATGTAGAGAATATCATAGAAGTGTTTATGGATGATTTTAGTGTCTATGGTGATTCTTTTGATAGATGTCTAGAGAACCTTACACTTGTACTTGAAAGATGCATGGAAACTAACCTTGTTTTGAATTGGGAAAAATGTCACTTTATGGTAGAACAAGGAATAGTTTTGGGCCATGTTATTTCTTCTAGAGGGATAGAGGTTGATAAGTCTAAAATAGATATTATGCATTCTTTACCACCTCCCACAAATGTGAGAGAGGTTCGTTCTTTTCTTGGACATGCAGGTTTCTATAGGAGATTTATCAAAGACTTCTCAAAGATCACATTACCTCTTTGCAAGCTACTACAAAAAGATGTGGTTTTCCACTTTGATGATAAATGCAAAGAGGCGTTTGAAACATTGAAGGGACTCTTGACATCAGCTCCTATCATCCAACCACCAGATTGGAATGTACCTTTTGAAATCATGTGTGACGCTAGTGACTATGCTATTGGAGCTGTTTTGGGCCAACGGGTTGGCAAAGCCTCACATGCCATTTATTATGCCTCACGAACTCTTAATGATGCTCAATTGAACTATTCCACTACTGAAAAAGAACTTTTGGCTGTTGTATTTGCTTTAGAAAAATTTCGATCTTATTTAATTGGTACTAAAGTAATTGTATATTCTGACCATGCAGCCCTTAAGTACTTACTCACTAAAAAGGAGGCCAAACCAAGGTTGATTAGATGGATACTTCTCTTACAAGAGTTTGATTTGGAGATAAAAGATAAGAGAGGTAGTGACAACCTGGTTGCGGACCATCTTAGCCGTTTAGTTCATGAAGATGATGCACTACCCTTGAATGAGAACTTTCCGGATGAGGAACTTCTTTTTATAAGTACAACAACTCCTTGGTATGCTGATATTGTTAATTACTTAGTTACCAAGAAGTTGCCACAAGAGTTGACACAAGCTCAAAGAAATAAGATCAAGAGTGATGCCAAATACTACATATGGGATGATCCTTACCTTTGGAAGCATTGCTCCGATCAGATTATAAGAAGGTGTGTACTCGAAACTGAATTTCAATCTATTATCACCTTTTGTCACTCTTATGCATGTGGAGGACACTTTGGATCCAAAAGAACAGCCATGAAAGTTCTTGATTCTGGATTTTATTGGCCTACCATATTCAAAGATGCATACCTCTTTTGCAAGTCATGTGATCGTTGCCAAAGAACAGGTCACTTAGGTGCTAGAAATCAAATGCCTCAAACTCCAATACTTATTGTTGAAATTTTTGATGTATGGGGCATGGATTTCATGGGACCTTTTCCTCCTTCTTTTGGTAATCTTTATATTTTACTTGCCGTTGATTATGTTTCAAAGTGGGTGGAAGCAAAATCCACTAGGACTAATGACTCTAAAGTTGTTTCAGATTTTGTCAAGACTAACATCTTTGCTAGGTTTGGAACGCCAAAGGCCATAATCAGCGATAGAGGTACTCACTTTTGCAATAGGACTATGGAAGCACTTTTGAGGAAGTATAACATCACACACAAGGTCTCCACCTCATATCATCCTCAAACTAGTGGGCAAGCTGAAGTGTCAAATCGAGAAGTTAAGTCCATCCTTGAAAAGACAGTTAATCCAAATAGGAAGGATTGGAGTTCACGACTTGATGATGCACTTTGGGCTTATAGGACAGCATATAAGACACCCATTGGTATGTCTCCTTATCGACTTGTTTATGGTAAGCCTTGTCATCTTCCGGTTGAATTGGAACATAAATCATATTGGGCTATCAAACAATGCAACATGGAGATGGATGAGATAGGAAAGAAAAGAAAACTTGACCTACAAGAATTAGAGGAGATAAGGAATGATGCCTATCAGAATTCTAGGATTTACAAGAAAAAGACTAAGGCATTCCATGACAAGATGATATCAAGAAAAGAATTTGTTGTTGGACAAAAAGTTCTTCTCTTCCATTCACGCCTTAAGTTATATCCAGGTAAATTACGTTCTCGTTGGGTTGGACCTTTTGTTATTACTAATGTATTTACTCATGGTGCAGTTGAAATCCAAAGCCCGAAAACAGATAAGGCATTCAAAGTGAATGGTCATAGATTGAAGCCTTACTATGAGAACTTTCCAATACAAGATGTGGAGGAGTTTCCACTTTTTGAGCCAAAGTATGTTGAATAATAATGGCATGGGTCTAAGTCAGGCTGAGGACAATAAACCAAGCGCTTCTTGGAGAGGCAACCCAAAAGGATGGAGAGCATCTATTATATCAGATTTGCATATTCCTTACTCTCCATCATTCTATCTTTTATTGTTTTTCTTTTCTTTTGTTTAATAGTTCTTTTCTCTTACACATGATTCTTTCATTTCGGAATAATAGCATTACATTGAGGACAATGTAAAAATTATGTGTGGGGGGAAGAATTTAGGATTTTATTTAGAGTGTTTTGTTTTTGAGTCTTTTTATGTTGTTTTTCTTTCTGATCCTTGTTTTGAAAATAACTAGATGTAAATATAATTTTTTTTAACCCCGGTTAAATGGCGGATAACGGTACTCCGTGATTATTTAAATCGGTTCCATCAGCTACCCACAAAACTGATATTGTATATAAATTTCTCTTCCAATTTCTCTTTCAATTTTTTTCATTTTTTTTTCAAGATGGATGATATTCTCACAAGATTGCAGAAACGATTTCCTCCTTTTCCTCGAAATATTTTACTGAAGCTTTACCAAGTTCGACTTGAAAGATTAAGAATGCTTATGCACAAAGGGATTCCTGACGACATACGTTGGATAATTGAAGCCAAGGTACGTGAAGATGAATATCTTCCTGTTTTGCATTTACCAGGTACAGGTAGAAGCACTTTTGCAAAGAAGCGACGAGCAAAGCGCATGAGTTCAAATTGCCACAAATGTGCACGATGGACGTGTAACGGTAAATGTCGTTCTATTGGGATTCCGTCCTCTAATCGAGATGATAAAATTGAATTCATTAAGGATGGACTGAGTAAGGAGAATTTGGGTAATATCCAACTTTCTCTTGAGACGCATCCTAGTGGAGACGTACAAAGAGAAATTCTTGATTTATGGCCGCAATTCCAAAGGGAATGGCAACATCTTGGGAATCTGATGTTAAAAGACCCTGTTTGCCAGCTTGTAAGAAAACTGGATGGGAAGCATATCCTCGACTCATAGAAGGCGTTTAAGCCGTTTCTGGACGTAAAACCAGAGGAAGATGTGAGCCACAATCACAACTACAATAAATGACTTCTCAGCTTTTGGTTTGATTTGCAATAACTTTATTTTGGTTTAATTTACGTGTAGTTCGATTTGTGTAATTATTCTCGTTTTTTTTTTATTTGTCTTTTACGGTTGATTTTTTCTTCTCTTTTTGATTTTCTTCCTGAAATCACGCAAAAATCTTTTGTTAGGTTAACATTTTCTTCTGACAGGTCAGATACACTTTCGGCGACATTATTACTCTTGTCTGATTCACTACTCAGTCCTCTATATATTACACCATGTACTCATTCTCTTTCAGGCACTCGAAGAAAAAAAAATGGAAAGTACTTCATCCCAGCGCATTAAAAAAATTTGTGTCTTTGGAGGTGCTTATCCAGGGAAAAATAACATATTCGCTGATGAAGCCATAAGAGTTGGAGTAATACTTGCCCAACAAAAGATCCACTTGATTTATGGAGGCGGTAGTACGGGTTTAATGGGAGCAGTCGCTACAGCAGCACACGCCGGAGGAAGTCCAGTTCTAGGAATCGTGCCAAAACTATTCACAAGTTTTTGTGGACCTACCGTGGGTAAGGAAATACAAGTCTGGAGTGTCCCTGAACGGATAACAATCATGTACCATTCTGCCGATGCATTCATTGCTTTACCAGGAGGTCTGGGTACATTGGAAGAAATAGCTTGCGTGGCTTCTTGGTAATCTTTGGTCACAAATAAGAAACCCATTGGTTTGCTTAATATTAATGGTTATTTTAGTAATTTGCTTTCATATTTAGATAATGCTGTGCATAATGGATTCATGTTTTCAGAGGCAAGGAGAACCATAATTTCTGCTACAACCATTGAAGATTTAGTCAAAAAACTCCAAGCTTATGAGTGTTTATCTGCTACGGTTGTTTCGCAAACGCTCGGAAAAAGAAAAAGAGATATGGACGAGCAAGGAGTGGATTGCACTTTGTCTTTGTGACATTATCTAACATTTTGCTTGTTGTGTCTCAGTTATAATAAGTGGTTAGCAACCTCTGCAGGTAATATCTCCTAAATTCTACCTTTAAAATTTGACATTGGGGACATATTTTGCTAATTTAAAAAAAAAAAAAAATTGTTGTGTTTTAAGCCATTTAGAAGTATTCATTCTGAACAAGGTCTGAGTAAGGGAGACTTGAGACATATCTTGTCAGTTTGATTTCTTCTTTTCAAAAAAAAAAAAAAATAGTTTGTTGTGTTTTAAGCAATTTAGAAGTATTCATTCTGAACAAGGTCTGAGTAAGGGAGACTTGAGACACACCTTGTCAGTTTGATTTTAATCTTTTTATGTTTACTTGTTAATTTTTGTTTAGTATTTTAAGATTATTCAGGTTGCATGAGTTTGTTTTGTTTTGAGTCTTAGCTTTTCCTATTCTTATGTTATTAGTTCTTTTCTCTTACACATGATTCTTTCATTTGAGTTAATAGACTTACATTGAGGACAATGTAAGAATTAAGTGTGGGGGGAATGATTTAGGATTTCTTTTATTTTGTCTACTATTTTTTTTTTATGAGTCTTTATTATTATTATTATTTTTTTTTTTTGAGTTTTAGTTCCTTTTTAATACAATGATGAGATATGAATTGCATAAGTCTAAAACAGATTTATTAGTGAGAAGATTTTCATGAGAATTGAGCTTGATGTCAACCTTTTTATGAGCCAATGTTAATATGATATGTTGATTGAGAAAGAAGCATGTTTAGACTTAATCTGACTTGTATAATCATTCTTGTGAGTTTTTGAGCCTATAATGATTGATGCATTATACAAATCAATCTAATTTCTTTCTTGAGTGCTCTTATGATTACATGATTCTCTAGAACTTGCTTTAAACCGTTTGAGACTATATTGATACATGTGACAACATGAATATGATAGAGGCATTAGGATTATAACCAGAGCCAAACAGCCATCCATTATTAATGTTCCAATAGAACACACCCTTAGTGAACCAATTTGAGCCTACATTGAATAAGCTATCTCTTTGGTAACCATAACTTGTCCCTAACCTAAATATACTTATATCTTTACCTTTGTTCCAAAGATGAATTAGCATGTTTTGAGACAAGTTGCAAAGACAAGGAAGATTTATTGAAAATTTGGGTTAGAAACAAGAAATAAGTGTGGGGGGAAAAGAAAGAAAAAAGTCAAGAGAAAAAGAAAGGGATCATTGTCAAATACATTCCCATATTAAAAAAAAAAAAAAAAAAAAAACTTCTCCTGAACTTCTAGTTAAAGTAAAAAAAAAAAAAGATGTTACAAAGTTGGTTAGAATGATGCAAAGGCTCAACATGAATATTTAGCCTATGTTATTATGTGCTTTATAAGAGTTTTGAGAAGTTTTATTTGTATGATCTTTTTATGTCTCTAAACTTTATGAACTCTTTGGAACCTTTGTGATATCTTTATCCTTTTGTTCTTCAACCACATTACAAACCCCTTGGCCCCATTACAACCTTGATTAAAGACCTCTTGATTCATGAAGTTGTATGATCTAAATAGTGGAGAATAGGTGGACAAGCAAGAATATGGTAGAACTGTTTTCATGAGATTGATTGAGTGTAAACACTTCACCACTACTTTAAAGAGTGAAAATCATGAGGGTATCCCATGTGAGTAGTTGAGATTAAGTTTGAATATGCACTATTTTGATTGAAATATGTTATGTTAATATTGGCTTAACTCAAATAATTTACATTCAAGCATGATTTTTTGTGAAATTCTTTAAGCTATTGATTAGTTTATAAGACTTGTTCAAAGATTGTCTCTAATTTGTATTGAAAGGATTAGGAGTAAATATTTTTAGTATATGTAGTTTATTTATATTTTAGTTTTTCAATGTTTGTGGGTATCGTTCTAGTAAACCCTCACGAGACTAAACTCGTCCACTAGGGACACCTAGGGGTTTAAAGGCTTGTGTCACATGCTAAGTGCCACCGTGATTTCCTACGAAAGTGGATTAGATTTGATTTTCTTATCTTATTTTTATTGAGTCGTTGCTAGGGACTAGCAACAATCTAAGTGTGGGGGTGTGATAACTCGTATAATTATATAGTTTTTAGTTATGTTTTATTATTGTTTTGTGTCAAATACGAGTTATTATTGTTTAGTCTAATTGTGTTTATGATCTTTATGTATTTTGGTGTTTTTCACAAGTTTCTTTGAGTGATTTCAGATTACTAGAATTAAGGGTAAATCCAGTTCAGTTCCAGTTCCGACACCTTTTGCCATATCAGCTATATCTCGAGTTTCACTGAAGCAATAAGGCTGAAATTTGTAGCCGTGCAAAGCTAAGAGGCATATTTATCTTTTTCATGTTTTACACTTCTTGAAACGGAGTCGTTTTCCCTAGCGAAATCGACCATGAAGTTGGCTGATGTGCAATGACGTCTGTGCTGACCTGTTTTCGTATTTTGCCCATATCTTCTTATCCACATCAGCAAATGAGCTGATTCCAACGGCTATGAATCAGTAACTGATAGGGTAACATTTTTCTAGAAGACCATGTGATCAGATAAGGCCTGAAAAATTGACAAAAGCGACCATCAAGTTGGCTGATCAAAATCGTCATGTATGACGAAAATTGTTAGAAAATGCACCCACCTATTATACCTACCTTTGAAATTTGTAAAGCTTGTCTCTTGTCATTTAGCCCTCCAAAATGTGTATAAATAGAGGGCCTTGGATGATTGTAAGGGACCATATTGTACATTGGTAGGATATTAGCCATAATAAATAAATTCTCTAAGTTTTCTTCTTCTTTCCTTTCTCTAGTTTTCTTTTTCTTTATTTTCTTCTTCTTCTTTCTTTCTTTTATTTCCTTCTTAGATTCTCTTTAATTTTATGTTTATGTTTACAATGCCTATGCTAGGCTAAACTTCTATTTGGTTAAGGGTGATTTCAAAGCCCTAGACATGTTTTGTGATTGATTTTCAGATTCTATCTATCATTAATTTTCTATCAAAGTTGCTTATGTTCTTCTACAAGAATTGTTCATGATGTTGTCTTGATTTGTTTAGGTGTACAACTAGATAGATCTTGATAATTATCTATTGCTAGTTTAGGAGTCTTGATCCGTGTAATTGTCTTGATTTCCTATTCATAAGTGGCAATTTGTGATTAATGATTATGGTCAAGTTTTCAATAATTGCAAAGTGGAACATAACCTAAGTTGAACAATCCGAGCTTATGTGTTTGTTGCTTAGATCAACCTATCTTTCTCATCATAAAGCTGCCATTAAATTGAATTTAGAGAGCTTATTCTAGGTTGTTTAATGGTTAGAGATTAAATAGAGAGCTTGTTCTATTTAACGACAAACTAAGGAAATATTGGGATAACAGAGCTTGTTGTTATCTACGGTTGTTAACTTTGATAGTTGGTTGATATTGATAGATCTGAAATTGATTCTTAATGATGTCTAGTGGTGGAGAATGAAACCTTAACCATATTTTTCATATTTGATTCTTCTTACTTACTTGTTTTCTTACTTTTCTAGTTTGCTTATTTTTAAAAGTATATTTATTTTTATTGGCTGGTTATACCGCCTTGCATCTTATTCTTATTATTTACTTTAGTTTAAATCTGGCTTCAAAAACCCCTTTTCTTTTATTGTTTTCTTTGAACGTAAGTTATAAACTAATAACTATAGATTAAAACCCAATCCCTGAGGACTCGACCCTTGCTAATCATTATACTTACAATTGATCTTTTTAGTGCAAGGTTAAATAAGATACACTCTTTTGGGTGCATCACAACCCCCGAAAAAGTCAACCCCAAAAAGTCAACTACTAAAAAAGTCAACACATTTTCAAAATCAAGATTTGAGGTTCAATTGAAAAACTGTGAAAGAATTTTGATAATCCGAGGTGTACATTGAAAGATATGGAGTTCGAAAGTTGGGTTACGAGATCAGTAGAAAGAAAACCCTAATTCGAGAAATTTGGGGAAAAGTGCTTAAACGATCAAATTGGTAGGAATTGAAGGTCTCAAATGAAAGATAAGCACTGAATACGAGTAATGGAGAAGCCATTTGTAAGAAAAACTGATAGAAATGTCAATTCGGAAGAAAATTGAGGATTAGCGTTTTTTGATGGATTTCAGTGAAATTTGGAAGTATTATAGAAATGGCCTAATTCAAAAGATATAAAGCCCTTAATTGATGAGAAATGATTAAACAAGGATAGCCCAATGCTCATTTTGAAGAAAATCTGAAAATCATACTTGTTTTCAGCAAAACCGGTGTTGCGAAGGCAAAATGGCAAAATTGGAAAATATGGGAAAAATAGCAAATGAACTCCAAAAATTATGAAAATTTGTAAATCTCATTCTTAAATCATTTCGAAGAGATCGGTGAAAGAAAATCTTGATTCGAAGTTCGTTTGCAAAGGGTCTCCTATGTAGTAAATCAAGCAGATAAATCCCGCAAAAATAGCAAATGAGTTCCAAAAATTTTGAAAATTTGCAAATCTCATTTTGAAATTATTTGGAAGATATTGGCGAAATAAAATCTTGATTCGGAGTTTATTTGCAAATTGGTCAAATCCTGGGTCCCTTATGCAGTAATTCAAGCAGATAAATCCACACATAAAGGCAAAATGGCTAAGATTAATCTTGTTTTAAAACAGCATTGGGCATGACTCCTTATAGGCTAGTTTATGGGAAACCTTGTCATTTACTTGTGGAACTTGAGCATAAAGCATATTGGGCCATTAAAATGTTCAACTCAAACCTTGATGACGCTTCTAATTTACGGAAATTACAAATAAATGAACTTGAGGAACTCAGAAATGATGCATATGAGAATTCTAAAATTCATAAAGAAAGAACTAAAGCCTTTCATGACAAGTTAATTTCAAGAAAAACATTTGATGTTGGGCAAAAAGTTCTACTTTATAATTCTAGACTTCACATATTTCCTGGTAAGTTGAGATCAAGATGGACTGGCCCATTTGTGGTTAAGCATGTGTATCATTATGGAGCAGTTGACATTGAGAATCCTAAAAATGGTAACGTATTCAAGGTAAATGGACAAAGACTCAAACTCTTTTTGGAAAATCATGTTACTCAAGAAGAGGTTGTTTTTCTTTCTGATCTTTGTTTTGAAAATAACTAGATGTAAATATAATTTTTTTTCCCGGTTAAATGGCGGATAACGGTACTCCGTGATTATTTAAGTCGGTCCCATCAGCTACCCACAAAACTGATATTGTATATAAATTTCTCTTTCAATTTCTTTTTCATTTTTTTCAGGATGGATGATATTCTCACAAGATTGCAGAAACGATTTCCTCCTTTTCCTCGAAATATTTTACTAAAGCTTTACCAAGTTCGATTTGAAAGATTAAGAATGCTTATGCACAAAGGGATTCCTGAAGACATACGTTGGATAATTGAAGCCAAGGTACGTGAAGATGAATATCTTCCTGTTTTGCATTTACCAGGTACAGGTAGAAGCACTTTTGCAAAGAAGCGACGAGCAAAGCGCATGAGTTCAAATTGCCACAAATGTGCACGATGGACGTGTAACGGTAAATGTCGTTCTATTGGGATTCCGTCCTCTAATCGAGATGATAAAATTGAATTCATTAAGGATGGACTGAGTAAGGAGAATTTGGGAAATATCCAACTTTCTCTTGAGACGCATCCTAGTGGAGACGTACAAAGAGAAATTCTTGATTTATGGCCGCAATTCCAAAGGGAATGGCAACATCTTGGGAATCTGATGTTAAAAGACCCTGTTTGCCAGCTTGTAAGAAAACTGGATGGGAAGCATATCCTCGACTCATAGAAGGCGTTTAAGCCGTTTCTGGACGTAAAACCAGAGGAAGATGTGAGCCACAATCACAACTACAATAAATGACTTCTCAGCTTTTGGTTTGATTTGCAATAACTTTATTTCGGTTTAATTTACGTGTTGTTAGATTTGTGTAATTATTCTCGTTTTTTTTTTTGCATTGGTCTTTTACGGTTGATTTTTCTTCTCTTTTTGATTTTCTTCCTGAAATCACGCAAAAATCTTTTGTTAGGTTAACATTTTCTTCTGACAGGTCAAATACACTTTCGGCGACATTATTACTCTTGTCTGATTCATTACTCAGTCCTCTATATATTACACCACGTACTCATTCTCTTTCAGGCACTTGAAAAAAAAAATGGAAAGTACTTCGTCCCAGCGCATTAAAAAAATTTGTGTCTTTGGAGGTGCTTATCCAGGGAAAAATAACATATTCGCTGATGAAACCATAAGAGTTGGAGTAATACTTGCCCAACAAAAGATCCAGTTGATTTATGGAGGCGGTAGTACGGGTTTAATGGGAGCAGTCGCTACAGCAGCACACGCCAGAGGAAGTCCAGTTCTAGGAATCGTGCCAAAACTATTCACAGATTTTTGTGGACCTACCTTGGGTAAGGAAATACAAGTCTGGAGTATCCCTGAACGGATGACAATCATGTACCATTCTGCCGATGCATTCATTGCTTTACCAGGAGGTCTGGGTACATTGGAAGAAATAGCTTGCGTGGCTTCTTGGTCATCTTTGGTCACAAATAAGAAACCCATTGGTTTGCTTAATATTAATGGTTATTTTAGTAATTTGCTTTCATATTTAGATAATGTTGTGGATAATGGATTCATGTTTTCAGAGGCAAGGAGAACCATAATTTCTGCTACAACCATTGAAGATTTACTCAAAAAGCTCCAAGCTTATGAGTATTTATCTGCTACGGTTCTTTCGCAAACGCTCGGAAAAAGAAAAAGAGATATGGAAGAGCAAGGAGTGGATTGCACTCTGTCTTTGTGACATTATCTAACATTTTGTTTGTTGTGTCTCAGTTATAATAAGTGGTTAGCAACCTCTGCAGGTAATATCTCCTAAATTCTACCTTTAGTAGGGGGTAAGGGACATATTTTGCTAATTTTTAAAAAAAAATAAAAAATTTGATGTGTTTTAAGCCATTTAGAAGTATTCATTCTGAACAAGGTCTGAGTAAGGGAGACTTGAGACATACCTTGTCAGTTTGATTTTAATCTTTTTATGTTTACTTGTTAATTTTTGTTTAGTATTTTAGGATTATTTAGGTTGCATGAGTTTGTTTTGTTTTGAGTCTTAGTTATTCCTATTCTTATGTTATTAGTTCTTTTCTCTTACACATGATTCTTTCATTTGGGTTAATAGACTTACATTGAGGACAATGTAAGAATTAAGTGTGGGGGGAACGATTTAGGATTTCTTTTATTTTTGTCTACTATTTTTTTTTATGAGTCTTTATTATTATTATTATTATTATTTTAATGTGTTCTAGTTCCTTTTTAATACAATGATGAGATATGAATTGCATAAGTCTAAAACAGATTTATTAGTGAGAAGATTTTCATGAGAATTGAGCTTGATGTCAACCTTTTTATGAGCCAATGTTAATATGATATGTTGATTGAGAAAGAAGCATGTTTAGATTTAATCTGACTTGTATAATCATCCTTGTGAGTTTTTGAGCCTATAATGATTGATGCATTATACAAATCAATCTAATTTCTTTCTTGAGTGCTCTTATGATTACATGATTCTCTAGAACTTGCTTTAAACCGTTTGAGACTATATTGATACATGTGACAACATGAATATGATAGAGGCATTAGGATTATAACCTAGAGCCAAACAGCCATCCATTATTAATGTTCTAAGAGAACATCCCCACTAGTGAGCCAATTTGAGCCTACATTAAATATGCTATTTTATTGGTAACCAGAACTTACACCTAGCCTAAATATACTTATATCCTTACCCTTGTTCTAAAGATGGATTATATATTTTGAGACATATTGCAAAAACAAGGGATACTTTTTGAAAATTTGGGTTAGAACGAAAGATAAGTGTGGGGGAGGAGAGAGGCAAAAGTCAAGAGAAAAAGAAAGGGATCATTGTCAAATACATTCCCATATTAAAAAAAAAAAAAAAAACTTCTCTTGAACTTCTAGTTAAAGTAAAGAAAAAGATGTTACAAAGTTGGTTAGAATGAAGCAAAGGCTCAACATGAATATTTAGCCTATGTTATTATGTGCTTTATAAGAGTTTTGAGAAGTTTTATTCGTATGATCTTATTATGTCTCTAAACTCTATGAACTCTTTGGAACCTTTGTGATATCTTTATCCTTTTGTTCTTTAACCACATTATAACCCTTTGGCCCCATTACAACCTTGAAAAAAGACCTCTTGATTTATGAAGTTGTATGATCTAAATAGTGGAGAATAGGTGGACAAGCAAGCATATGGTAGAACTGTTTTCATGAGATTGATTGAGTGTAAACACTTTACCATTACTTTAAAGAGTGAAAATCATGAGAGTATAGTGAGAAGTTGAGATTAAGTTGAATATGCACTATTTTGATTGAAATATGTTATGTTAATATTGGCTTAACTCATTTATTTACATTCAAGCATAAATTTTTGTGAAATTCTTTGAGCTATTGATTAGTTTATAAGACTTGTTCAAAGATTGTCTCTAATTTATATTGAAAGGATTAGGAGTAAATATTTTTAGTTTTTCAATGTTTGTGGGTATCGTTCTAGCAAACCCTCACGAGACTAAACTCGTCCACTAGGGACACCTAGGGGTTTAAAGGCTTGTGTCACATGCTAAGTGCCACCGTGATTTCCAACGAAAATGGATTAGATTAGATTTTCTTATTTTATTTTTATTGAGTCGTTGCTAGGGACTAGCAACAATCTAAGTGTGGGGGTGTGATAACTCGTATAATTATATAGTTCTTAGTTATGTTTTATTATTGTTTTGTGTCAAATACGAGTTATTATTGCTTAGTCTAATTGTGTTTATGATATTTTATATTTTTATGTAATTTGGTGTTTTTTACGAGTTTCTTTGAGTGATTTCAGATTACTAGGTTAAATCAACAATTAAGGGCAAATCCAGTTCAGTTCCAGTTCCGACACCTTTTGCCATATCCGCTATATCTGGAGTTTCACTGAAGCAATAAGGCTGAATATTTTACAGTGCAAAGTTAAGAGGCATATCTATCTTTTTCATGTTTTACACTTCTTGAAACGGGGTCGTTTTCCCTAGCGAAATCGACCATCAAGTTGGCTGATGTGCAATGCGTATGTGCTGACCTGTTTTGGTATTTTGACCATATCTTCCGATCCACATGAGAAAATGATCTGATTCCAACGGCTATGGATCCGTAACTGATAGGGGTATATTTTTCTAGAAGACCATTTGATCAGATCGAGCCTCCAACATTGACAACATCGACCATCAAGCTGGCTGATCAGAATTGTCATACAATATGACGAAAATTGTTAGAAAAATGCACCCACCTATTATACCTACCTTTGAAATTTATAAAGCTTGTCTCTTGTCATTTAGCTCTCCAAAATGTGTATAAATAGAGGGCCTTGGATGAGCATTAAAGGTAGATTGGTAGGATATTAGCCATTGTAATAAAATTCTCTAAGTTTTCTTTTTCTATATTTACTTATGCTTCTTACATTTCTTTTCATTTTATTCATATCTAGTATGTGTTGCTAATCATATTGTTGAGGTGATGAGGTGAAGCTCTTGGTAAATGCTAAGGTTAGTCTCTTAAACATGAGCTAAAATGAATTATCATTTATAAACACTAGTATAGATAATATTTTCTTTTGGTTTAAAATCATACTTGCAAAGTAGGGATCTTGATTCATTATTGACAATGAAAATGGCACAATAAATGCTTGGTTTCATAACCTTGATTTGTTGTAGACATATACCTTGGCATAAGGAATGCTTGGACTCTTTTTATGAGTTTTGAGGACACCAAATGAACATAATATCATATGCTATGGACGTTGGACAATTTGGACTGAATTGCTAAACCTTCCGATTGGAACCTCCTTTATGTGTGGATTTCAATTGTGTAATAAAACAAGATTAATCTTAGCATAACACCAAGAGTGGATTCTCTAACCTCAACATCTTTTCTTATTGTTTTTTTTTTTATATCTTGTTTAATTTCTTTTATATTTTGTTTATTTTGTTCTCTAATATCTTGTTTATCTTATTTTGTTGTTGATTCCCTAATATCTTGTTTACTTTCTTTGTCTTATATATTTATAAACTTATACTTACTAATACGCTTCCCTGTGGTTCGACCTCGGACACCCGAGAATTTATTACTTGAACATAACCTGCACTTGGGTTTACAACTCTTAATTGAGTCTCCATCAAGTTTTTGGCGCCGTTGCCGGGGAAGCAATACTAAGTATATAAGTTTATAAGTATATTTATTTTTATTTTTATTGGCTGGTTATACCGCCTAATTTTCTATATATTTATATTTATATTGTATATTAACTTTGTTTTATTTTTATTGGCTGGTTATACCGCCTAATCTGTATATTAACTTTGTTTGATGCTTGTTTGGCGACGTGATTTTAGATCTCGTCGTTTAGTTAGATTTTATTGTGAAACTTTTTCAGGTAATCTTTCTAATACAACTCCTACCATGGCTGACAATGAAAGTGTTCATGCTGAAGATGAGAACAGACAAGTACGCACCATGCGTGACTACTTGCAACCAACTCGAAGCTCATCACCCTCTTGTTTTATTTTTCCTCTCAATGCGAACAACTTTCGTTTTAAACCAGGTATGATAGCTTTGCTTCCAAATTTCCATGGGTTAGAATCGGAAAGTGCTTACTCGTTTCTAAAAGACTTCGAAGATGTAAGTGTCACCTTTAATGACCAACAATGTACAAATGAAATTGTCAAGCTAAAATTATTTCTTTTTTCTTTAAAAGATAAAGCAAAAATTTGGCTTCATAATTTAAAACCAATGTCAATTGGCACATGGCAAGAATTACAAACTGAGTTTCTAAAGAAATTTTTCCCAGCACATAAAACTACTGCTTTGAAAAGACAGATTCAAAATTTCAATCAAAATCAAAATGAAGCATTTTTTCAATGCTGGGAGCGTTTTAAAGATTTGTTAAGTTCTTGTCCACATCATGGTTTTGAAAAATGGCGTCTTATTAGTTTCTTTTATGAAAGTTTAACTCCCGAAACTAAACAATTTGTTGAAACAATGTGTAACGGTGAGTTTCTAGAAAAAGAACCTGAAGAAGCCTTTGACTACCTAGACCATTTGGCAGATAACTCTCAAGCCTGGCACACAGATAATTCCTCTGAAAGTTCCAATAGATCTAATCTTGTTTCTAACAGAGGTAAATATCATTTTAGTCAAGAAGATGAGATAAAAGCTAAAGTAGCTAATTTGGCTAGAAAGATTGAAGCCATGGAACTTAGAGAAGTAAAAGAAGTCAAAACGGTTAAAAATGAAGAAAGTTGTGGAATTTGTGAAATCATGGGACACCCCACTTCTGAATGTCCAAACATTCCCATTCTTAAAGAAGCGTTGCATGATCAAGTAAATTCCATAAACACATTTAAAAAGCCTTTTCCTTCTTCTTACTCTGAAACGTATAACCCTGAATGGAGAAATCATCCCAACTTCAGTTGGCGGAATAATAATCATGTTCAGGTACCACAATCTCAAAAGCCGGGCAACATTTTTTCCTATCAACCTTCACGTGTACAAACCTTGGAAGAGACATTGCAAGCATTCATGCAAACACAAGCAAATGTGAATAACCAAACTTCACAGGACATCAATGAGATCAAAAACACCTTGTCCACATTGACAGCTTCATTACGCACTCAAGAAAAAGGTAAGTTTCCTGCTCAACCTCAGCCTAACCCTTCTACTCAATGTTTTGTTTCTTGCTCCAATAAAACTCAACAGGAAAATGCCAGTTCTATCACAACTCTTCGAAGTGGAAAGGCAATTGACAAAAACATTCCATCAAAAGACCAAGATCCTCCTCCCCCTCCGAAAAGTAATGGTAAGGATGATGGTAAGTCTGGACTTCTTGAAAATTTGGACAAAGAAAAATGTATGCATCCTGCTCCTTTTCCTCAAAGGTTGCAAACAATAAAGAATTTGAATCAAAATGCAGAAATATATGAACTTTTCAAACAAGTTAAGATTAATATTCCTTTATTGGATGCAATCAAACAAGTTCCATCTTATGCTAAATTTTTGAAGGACATGTGCACAGTTAAAAGGAAACATAATGTACAAAAGAAAGCATTTCTGACGGAAAGTGTGAGCTCAATCATTCAGCACCTTACTCCACCAAAATTCAAAGATCCTGGATGTCCAACAATCTCATGCATCATTGGAAACACTAGAATAGAACGTGCATTGCTTGATCTTGGTGCTAGTGTTAATCTTTTGCCTTTTTCTGTTTATCAACAGTTAGGTTTAGGTGAACTCAAGGAAACACCTGTTACACTTCAACTAGCTGATCGTTCTGTAAAAATTCCTCGAGGGATAGTTGAAGATGTTTTGGTTCAAATTGAAAATTTTTACTTCCCTGTTGATTTTATTGTTTTGGACACACATCCTGTTTCAAATCCAAATGTTCAAATTCCTGTTATATTAGGCCGTCCATTTCTTGCAACTTCTAATGCTCTGATAAATTGCAGGAATGGTATTTTGAACATTTCTTTTGGAAATATGACTTTAGAATTAAATGTGTTCAACATTTGCAAGCAACCTGGTGATGATTCAGAAGTACATGAAGTGGATTTCATTGAAGAACTTGTTCATGAACATCTCACCACTACCACATTCCATGATCCTTTAGAAGCTTATTTAATTGAATGTGAGTTTGATAATGCTTCAGAAATTTCACACACTGATTCTTTGTTAAATTATTTTCAAGATAAGCATTGTTGGAAACAAAAGTTTGAGGAACTTCCATCACTCACAAATGTCACTGTACCATCAACTATTGAACCACCCAAGCTGGATTTAAAACCATTGCCATCCGAGCTAAAATATTCCTTTTTGGGTGAGAATGAAACTTTTCTAGTCATAATTTCTTCACATCTTGATGAACTACAAGAAGGTAAGTTGTTACAACTTTTGAAAATGCACAAAAATGCATTAGGATGGACCTTAGCTGACATAAAGGGAATAAGCCCATTAATCTGCACACATAATATTTATTTAGAGGAAAATGCTAAACCCTCTAGACAAATACAACGAAGGCTTAATCCTAATATGAAAGAAGTAGTGAGAAATGAAGTCATTAAACTTCTAGATAATGGAATCATTTATCCTATCTCTGATAGCAAATGGGTAAGTCCTACTCAAGTCGTACCTAAGAAATCTGGAGTTACTGTAGTTAAAAATGAAAACAATGAATTAATTCCAACTAGGATTGTTACTGGTTGGCGCATGTGCATTGACTACAGGAAACTTAACTCAGTGACGAGGAAAGATCATTTCCCTTTGCCTTTCATGGATCAAATCTTAGAAAGAGTTGCAGGGCATGAGTTTTATTGTTTTCTAGATGGATATTCTGGGTATAATCAAATTGCCATTGCACTTGAGGACCAAGAGAAAACCACTTTTACATGTCCTTTTGGTAATTTTGCATATCGTAGAATGCCATTTGGATTATGTAACGCCCCTGCCACATTTCAAAGATGCATGCTTAGTATTTTTAGTGACATGATTGAACGTAATCTTGAGATTTTCATGGATGATTTTTCTGTTTCTGGTGATTCATTTGATGATTGCTTAGCCAATTTGAAAAATGTATTGATTAGGTGTGAAGAAAAAAATCTTGTTCTTAATTGGGAAAAATGTCATTTCATGGTCACTAAAGGTATTGTACTAGGTCACATTGTTTCTGCAAAAGGGATTGAGGTAGACAAGTCAAAAATTGAATTGATTGCTAATCTACCCACACCAAAGACAGTAAAGGACATTAGGTCATTCTTGGGACATGCAGGTTTTTATAGAAGATTCATAAAAGATTTTAGCACGATATCTAAACCTCTATGTAATCTTTTAATGAAAGACACTGCATTTGAATGGACTAAAGATTGTGAAGATGCTTTTGAAAAACTCAAAAATATGCTCATTACTGCTCCTATTATGAGATCTCCTGATTGGTCTTTACCATTTGAAATAATGTGTGATGCTAGTGACTATGCTGTTGGTGCTGTGTTAGGACAAAGGAAAGATAAGAAACCACATGTAATTTACTATGCAAGTAAAACTTTAAATAGAGCCCAAATGAATTATTCCACTACAGAAAAGGAATTACTTGCAGTTGTTTTTGCATTGGATAAATTCAGATCTTACCTTGTTGGATCATCAATTGTTGTCTTTAGTGATCATGCAGCTTTAAAATATCTTCTCTCTAAGAAGGATGCAAAACCTAGGTTGCTGAGGTGGATCCTTTTGCTGCAAGAATTTGACATCACCATTCGAGATAAAAAAGGAGTAGAAAATGTGGTGGCTGATCATTTATCAAGACTTGTTTGTGATGAATCTTTTGGAACCTCACCAATAAATGATACTTTTCCTGATGAACAACTTCTAATTGTCTCCACGACACCTTGGTTTGCTGACATTGCTAATTTTCTTGCTACAGGAAAAATTCCTTCTCAATGGAGCCCCCAAGATAAAAGGAAGTTTCTGAATGAGGTAAAGAAGTTCTACTGGGATGACCCTTACTTGTTCAAATATTGTCCTGATCAGATTTTTCGAAGATGCATTCCCGACAATGAGGTAAGTAGTGTAATTAAGTTTTGTCATTCCGAGGCATGTGGTGGTCATTTTTCATCAAAGAAAACTACTGCAAAAATTTTACAGTGTGGATTTTACTGGCCAACTTTATTCAAAGATGCATATAATTTTTGCAAGTCATGTGAAAGTTGTCAAAAATTAAGTTCCATTTCGAAAAGAAACATGATGCCTTTGAACCCAATTCTTGTAATTGAAATTTTTGACTGTTGGGGTATTGATTTCATGGGACCATTTCCACCATCTTTTGGTTTCTTATACATTTTAGTTGCAATAGATTATGTTTCAAAGTGGATAGAGGCAATTCCATGTCGAAATAATGATCACAAAACAGTGATTAAATTTTTAAAAGAAAATATTTTGAGTCGATTTGGAATTCCTCGATCTATCATAAGTGATGGGGGAACACATTTTTGCAACAAGGTTTTTGAAACATTAATGAAGAAATATGCCATTACACACAAAGTTGCAACCCCTTATCACCCGCAGACAAATGGACAGGTAGAATTAGCAAATAGGGAGATTAAACAAATTTTGGAAATGACGGTTAATCCAAATCGCAAAGATTGGTCTCTTAGACTTAACGATGCATTATGGGCCTATCGAACAGCTTTTAAAACAGCATTGGGCATGTCTCCTTATAGGCTAGTTTATGGAAAACCTTGTCATTTACTTGTGGAACTTGAGCATAAAGCATATTGGGCCATTAAAATGTTCAACTCAAACCTTGATGACGCTTCTAATTTACGGAAATTACAAATAAATGAACTTGAGGAACTCAGAAATGATGCATATGAGAATTCTAAAATTCGTAAAGAAAGAACTAAAGCCTTTCATGACAAGTTAATTTCAAGAAAAACATTTGATGTTGGGCAAAAAGTTCTACTTTATAATTCTAGACTTCACATATTTCCTGGTAAGTTGAGATCAAGATGGACTGGCCCATTTGTGGTTAAGCATGTGTATCATTATGGAGCAGTTGACATTGAGAATACTAAAAATGGTAACGTATTCAAGGTAAATGGACAAAGACTCAAACTCTTTTTGGAAAATCATGTTACTCAAGAAGAGGTTGTTTTTCTTTCTGATCTTTGTTTTGAAAATAACTAGATGTAAATATAATTTTTTTTCCCGATTAAATGGCGGATAACGGTACTCCGTGATTATTTAAGTCGGTCCCATCAACTACCCACAAAACTGATATTGTATATAAATTTCTCTTTCAATTTCTTTTTCATTTTTTTTTCAGGATGGATGATATTCTCACAAGATTGCAGAAACGATTTCCTCCTTTTTCTCGAAATATTTTACTAAAGCTTTACCAAGTTCGATTTGAAAGATTAAGAATGCTTATGCACAAAGGGATTCCTGAAGACATACGTTGGATAATTGAAGCCAAGGTACGTGAAGATGAATATCTTCCTGTTTTGCATTTACCAGGTACAGGTAGAAGCACTTTTGCAAAGAAGCGACGAGCAAAGCGCATGAGTTCAAATTGCCACAAATGGGCACGATGGACGTGTAACGGTAAATGTCGTTCTATTGGGATTCCGTCCTCTAATCGAGATGATAAAATTGAATTCATTAAGGATGGACTGAGTAAGGAGAATTTGGGTAATATCCAACTTTCTCTTGAGACGCATCCTAGTGGAGACGTACAAAGAGAAATTCTTGATTTATGGCCGCAATTCCAAAGGGAATGGCAACATCTTGGGAATCTGATGTTAAAAGACCCTGTTTGCCAGCTTGTAAGAAAACTGGATGGGAAGCATATCCTCGACTCATAGAAGGCGTTTAAGCCGTTTCTGGACGTAAAACCAGAGGAAGATGTGAGCCACAATCACAACTACAATAAATGACTTCTCAGCTTTTGGTTTGATTTGCAATAACTTTATTTCGGTTTAATTTACGTGTTGTTAGATTTGTGTAATTATTCTCGTTTTTTTTTTTTTTTTGCATTGGTCTTTTACTGTTGATTTTTCTTCTCTTTTTGATTTTCTTCCTGAAATCACGCAAAAATCTTTTGTTAGGTTAACATTTTCTTCTGACAGGTCAAATACACTTTCGGCGACATTATTACTCTTGTCTGATTCATTACTCAGTCCTCTATATATTACACCATGTACTCATTCTCTTTCAGGCACTTGAAAAAAAAAATGGAAAGTACTTCGTCCCAGCGCATTAAAAAAATTTGTGTCTTTGGAGGTGCTTATCCAGGGAAAAATAACATATTCGCTGATGAAGCCATAAGAGTTGGAGTAATACTTGCCCAACAAAAGATCCAGTTGATTTATGGAGGCGGTAGTACGGGTTTAATGGGAGCAGTCGCTACAGCAGCACACGCCGGAGGAAGTCCAGTTCTAGGAATCGTGCCAAAACTATTCACAGATTTTTGTGGACCTACCTTGGGTAAGGAAATACAAGTCTGGAGTATCCCTGAACGGATGACAATCATGTACCATTATGCCGATGCATTCATTGCTTTACCAGGAGGTCTGGGTACATTGGAAGAAATAGCTTGCGTGGCTTCTTGGTCATCTTTGGTCACAAATAAGAAACCCATTGGTTTGCTTAATATTAATGGTTATTTTAGTAATTTGCTTTCATATTTAGATAATGCTGTGGATAATGGATTCATGTTTTCAGAGGCAAGGAGAACCATAATTTCTGCTACAACCATTGAAGATTTACTCAAAAAACTCCAAGCTTATGAGTATTTATCTGCTACGGTTGTTTCGCAAACGCTCGGAAAAAGAAAAAGAGATATGGATGAGCAAGGAGTGGATTGCACTCTGTCTTTGTGACATTATCTAACATTTTGTTTGTTGTGTCTCAGTTATAATAAGTGGTTAGCAACCTCTGCAGGTAATATCTCCTAAATTCTACCTTTAGTAGGGGGTAAGGGACATATTTTGCTAATTTTTAAAAAAAAAAAAAAAATTTGATGTGTTTTAAGCCATTTAGAAGTATTCATTCTGAACAAGGTCTGAGTAAGGGAGACTTGAGACATACCTTGTCAGTTTGATTTTAATCTTTTTATGTTTACTTGTTAATTTTTGTTTAGTATTTTAGGATTATTTAGGTTGCATGAGTTTGTTTTGTTTTGAGTCTTAGTTATTCCTATTCTTATGTTATTAGTTCTTTTCTCTTACACATGATTCTTTCATTTGGGTTAATAGACTTACATTGAGGACAATGTAAGAATTAAGTGTGGGGGGAACGATTTAGGATTTCTTTTATTTTTGTCTACTATTTTTTTTTATGAGTCTTTATTATTATTATTATTATTTTTTTAATGTGTTCTAGTTCCTTTTTAATACAATGATGAGATATGAATTGCATAAGTCTAAAACAGATTTATTAGTGAGAAGATTTTCATGAGAATTGAGCTTGATGTCAACCTTTTTATGAGCCAATGTTAATATGATATGTTGATTGAGAAAGAAGCATGTTTAGATTTAATCTTACTTGTATAATCATCCTTGTGAGTTTTTGAGCCTATAATGATTGATGCATTATACAAATCAATCTAATTTCTTTCTTGAGTGCTCTTATGATTACATGATTCTCTAGAACTTGCTTTAAACCGTTTGAGACTATATTGATACATGTGACAACATGAATATGATAGAGGCATTAGGATTATAACCTAGAGCCAAACAGCCATCCATTATTAATGTTCTAAGAGAACATCCCCACTAGTGAGCCAATTTGAGCCTACATTAAATATGCTATTTTATTGGTAACCAGAACTTACACCTAGCCTAAATATACTTATATCCTTACCCTTGTTCTAAAGATGGATTATATATTTTGAGACATATTGCAAAAACAAGGGATACTTTTTGAAAATTTGGGTTAGAACGAAAGATAAGTGTGGGGGAGGAGAGAGGCAAAAGTCAAGAGAAAAAGAAAGGGATCATTGTCAAATACATTCCCATATTAAAAAAAAAAAAAAAAATCTTCTCTTGAACTTCTAGTTAAAGTAAAGAAAAAGATGTTACAAAGTTGGTTAGAATGAAGCAAAGGCTCAACATGAATATTTAGCCTATGTTATTATGTGCTTTATAAGAGTTTTGAGAAGTTTTATTCGTATGATCTTATTATGTCTCTAAACTCTATGAACTCTTTGGAACCTTTGTGATATCTTTATCCTTTTGTTCTTTAACCACATTATAACCCTTTGGCCCCATTACAACCTTGAAAAAAGACCTCTTGATTTATGAAGTTGTATGATCTAAATAGTGGAGAATAGGTGGACAAGCAAGCATATGGTAGAACTGTTTTCATGAGATTGATTGAGTGTAAACACTTTACCACTACTTTAAAGAGTGAAAATCATGAGAGTATAGTGAGAAGTTGAGATTAAGTTGAATATGCACTATTTTGATTGAAATATGTTATGTTAATATTGGCTTAACTCATTTATTTACATTCAAGCATAAATTTTTGTGAAATTCTTTGAGCTATTGATTAGTTTATAAGACTTGTTCAAAGATTGTCTCTAATTTATATTGAAAGGATTAGGAGTAAATATTTTTAGTTTTTCAATGTTTGTGGGTATCGTTCTAGCAAACCCTCACGAGACTAAACTCGTCCACTAGGGACACCTAGGGGTTTAAAGGCTTGTGTCACATGCTAAGTGCCACCGTGATTTCCAACGAAAATGGATTAGATTAGATTTTCTTATTTTATTTTTATTGAGTCGTTGCTAGGGACTAGCAACAATCTAAGTGTGGGGGTGTGATAACTCGTATAATTATATAGTTCTTAGTTATGTTTTATTATTGTTTTGTGTCAAATACGAGTTATTATTGCTTAGTCTAATTGTGTTTATGATATTTTATATTTTTATGTAATTTGGTGTTTTTTACGAGTTTCTTTGAGTGATTTCAGATTACTAGGTTAAATCAACAATTAAGGGCAAATCCAGTTCAGTTCCAGTTCCGACACCTTTTTCCATATCCGCTATATCTGGAGTTTCACTGAAGCAATAAGGCTGAATTTTTTACAGTGCAAAGTTAAGAGGCATATCTATCTTTTTCATGTTTTACACTTCTTGAAACGGAGTCGTTTTCCCTAGCGAAATCGACCATCAAGTTGGCTGATGTGCAATGACGTCTGTGCTGACCTGTTTTGGTATTTTGACCATATCTTCCGATCCAGATGAGAAAATGATCTGATTCCAACGGCTTTGGATCCGTAACTGATAGGGGTATATTTTTCTAGAAGACCATTTGATCAGATCGAGCCTCCAACATTGACAAAATCGACCATCAAGCTGGCTGATCAGAATTGTCATACAATATGACGAAAATTGTTAGAAAAATGCACCCACCTATTATACCTACTTTTGAAATTTATAAAGCTTGTCTCTTGTCATTTAGCTCTCCAAAATGTGTATAAATAGAGGGCCTTGGATGAGCATTAAAGGTAGATTGGTAGGATATTAGCCATTGTAATAAAATTCTCTAAGTTTTCTTTTTCTATATTTACTTATGCTTCTTACATTTCTTTTCATTTTATTCATATCTAGTATGTGTTGCTAATCATATTGTTGAGGTGATGAGGTGAAGCTCTTGGTAAATGCTAAGGTTAGTCTCTTAAACATGAGCTAAAATGAATTATCATTTATAAACACTAGTATAGATAATATTTTCTTTTGGTTTAAAATCATACTTGCAAAGTAGGGATCTTGATTCATTATTGACAATGAAAATGGCACAATAAATGCTTGGTTTCATAACCTTGATTTGTTGTAGACATATACCTTGGCATAAGGAATGCTTGGACTCTTTTTATGAGTTTTGAGGACACCAAATGAACATAATATCATATGCTATGGACGTTGGACAATTTGGACTGAATTGCTAAACCTTCCGATTGGAACCTCCTTTATGTGTGGATTTCAATTGTGTAATAAAACAAGATTAATCTTAGCATAACACCAAGAGTGGATTCTCTAACCTCAACATCTTTTCTTATTGTTTTTTTTTTATATCTTGTTTAATTTCTTTTATATTTTGTTTATTTTGTTCTCTAATATCTTGTTTATCTTATTTTGTTGTTGATTCCCTAATATCTTGTTTACTTTCTTTGTCTTATATATTTATAAACTTATACTTACTAATATGCTTCCCTGTGGTTCGACCTCGGACACCCGAGAATTTATTACTTGAACATAACCTGCACTTGGGTTTACAACTCTTAATTGAGTCTCCATCAAATATCAATTAATTATCCTTATTTATACGTAGATTATAATTTATATTCATTGCCAACATATTGGAAGCCTAATGAATCACACACAATAAAGTGAATTTAAGGAATTAAAATGGAATAGACCTAATTGATTAAATTTATAATTTGTCAATAAGAGATTAATTAAATGGTTTAATTAAGGGGAAGGACTTAAGAGCCAATAACACAATATTTGTGTTATGACCCTAAGTCCATAATCATAGTGACTTGTCGCCCCTTATATAAAGGAGACCTAGCCACATTATTCATTAACTTGGCCGCACATTGTGATGTGCATGTTTGATGTTTTCTTTATTTCTTTCTTCCTCCTTGCCTCTTAGTGAATTGCCAGAGAGAAAAAGTTTCTCGCAAGATAGCATATGGCTTAGAGTTAAAAGAAAGAAAATCAAGATCTTTCCCTGAGATGCTGCACCAAACCATGTGGATCAAGAAAAGCGTTTTCTTCCTCCTTGCTTATGAAGCATTCGGCCATGGTTCCTCTTGTTTGGGAGAGGTTTATGAAACCTAAACCACTAGCATGGATTTCGACAAGCACTCCACTCCTATCTTGAAGAAGGTTTTATTGTTCATCTGTCTGGATTACCATTAGATGCCAAACACTTGGGTGGCTTAAAGTCATGGGATTCCTTCTTGGTGTTCAAGAACACATGGGCTATTAGGAAACTCAAGATTACTACATCTTTGAGTTAAGGTATGATTCTAGATCTTATGTATGTTATATAATTGCTTAATCACATTAAAATTTCACAAGTATGATCCTTGGGGATTTGGCTACTTCTTTGTTTCTTTATGTTTTCTTTTTCTTTTTCTGTTACGTTCTTGTTCTTGATTAAATTGTTTCTTGCTTGAGCATGAGGCCAAATCTAGCAATTCAACAAGGTAGTTACCTATCCCGAGACTTAACATGGTTAAACTAATTGAGTAGATACTAATCCAGGCTCAAGGTTAAACTTGGATATTAAGTGATGAAAGGATAATAATTACACTGAGAAATCAAGCACGGATAGGTTAGTCAAACCTCATTGATCTTTCTTAACAACTGGGGTCATGACTCATTACTAGATGACAACCATGATCTACAAATATAAGGTTGATTAATTAGAGAATTAATGATGAACTCAATTGGTTTGATTCATTTCATATGAATCTATTAGGACTTACAATATTTATATTTGTTACCAACGTGTTGAAGAATCCTAAACCCTAAACTTGAAGGACTAAATGAATTAAATCAAAAGTCTAAATGAATAGTCAAAAGTCACAAATCTTACTGGAGTAGGTTTGGATAACAAATCCTACTAGGAGTAAGATTTGGCTGAATATTCCCTTATATAAAGAACTTTTAGCCAGTCCTCTCATTGATTGAATAACACATCATTATCCTTAGTTTCATGATATGAGAAACCCTACAGAAAAATAGAGAGGTAGCATACACTATTAACATAGTGTTTTAGCCTTAGGCTCATACTATCCCTTAAGAATTGTCATTCACTCATTTTTCGTGCAGACTATAATTAGAGGTTAAACATTTGAACAACTGATGATTTGCTACAACCTATTTTGGTAGAGGACAAATATTGCAGCACCAAACCCTAAGGTAAGGTTTTTACACTACAAAAGAAGCCACCTTTTTTCGACAAAAAAATTTTGGTAAATTTTTCTATCAAAAGAATCGAAATTTAGTGATGATTTTCGTCGAAAATCCGATGGAAATCCATCCCTCTTGAAGTGCACAAAACTGATAGATTTTCGTTAGAATTTATCGATGAACAACGAAACCACCGAAAATCCGTCGGTAAAAAAGTAGCGAGACACCATTTTTTGCCACCAAATTTATCGACAGAATTTTAAACTTTTAGCGACGAAAAACAATTTAATAAATTTTCATTAGAAAATACTTTTATCGATGAATTTTTTCGTTAGTAAAAGTATTTTCTGAAAAAATTTAAAAAATTAATTAAATTTCTTTTCAGCAAATAAACAATTCCGACAGAATTTTCGTCAAAATATGCTACAACTAAAAAATTTGGTGAATATTCAGTAAAAGTATTTAAGGACGATTTTTTTTTATTATTATTCTTTTCTTCTTTCTTTCTTATCTCCCTCTTCCTTCGAGCCCTCCTCCTTCACAGCCTACACTTCACTCGAGGCATTGTTGGAAACACCCTCATTCCCCCCCCCCCACGAACCTCGCAATCCAGTGGCCAAAAACCATCTCTCCTCATTTTTTTCTTTCATCTTTCTCTTTCTCTCTCTCTCTCTCTCTCTCTCTCTTCCTTACCTCCCCTCATCCTCCTCCTCTCTAAAGCCCTCCCCCTTCGGCGCCACCCATTCTTCTTCCGCCTCACTTCCTCTCTCATCCTCCATTTTCTCCTCTTTCCTCCCCATTCCCTCCTTCTTTCATCTTGTTTATTTAACTAAAAGGTTTGAGTTTTTTATATTATGTTTTTAGCAATTTTTTAATTAACTTTTTTGCAGGAAATATATTGTTGGATAATTTATTGAGAAACTTTTGTTTTAGGTAATTTTTTTCTTCAATTATAATTCATTATTTTGTTTTAGGAATTTTATTATGTTTTATGAATTTTATTTTTTATTATATTTTAGGTAATTTTATTATTTAAAATTTTCATTTAATTATGTTTTAGGAATATGTATATATATATTTGCAATATGTATATTTTTTTTTTTTAGAATATGTTTATAGAATTTTTTTTTCTATACTTTTTTAAAATATGCATTTTATTTTGTTTTCAAATGTGAAATAATTTTTTTGTAAAGTGTAATTTAATTTTTAAAATTAACTATATTTTTTCTAAATATTATTTTTCATTTTTAAATAATTTTTTGTCAAATTTGTTTGAAATATGTTTTAAATTATTTTTGTGAATTTTTTTTATTTATAAATTAACATTTTGATTTGTGTATTGTTTGAGGAATTAAATTATGCCAAGCACAAAAAAAGTCGGGATTATAGGTATTTTTTTCTTTAAATATAAATCTCTGGGTCCAATATCAATTATATTTGTTCGAATTCATTAAATTTGTTATTGAACTTGTAAGAACATCGTACTTCTTCACTGCAGGAGAAATATGGTGAAGATTCATCTACTCATCCGGAGTTCGATTCAGAAGTTTGGTTTTAAGTCATCTGAGGCTTGCAGACTACTTGGAGTCGTGTGTATGGATTTGAAACAAGTCCATGTTCTGAGAATATTTTTCAATCTTCCAACTTTAGTACAAACACGAGGTCCTCTGCTTGTGATCCTACCATTGCACCTTTGGATTCATAGTCATCCAAGACAATCCAACTAAAGGATGATGTCAACCAGTTGAAAGATCAAATGAAGATGATGGTGCAATCACAAGAGAAAATGAAGAATGTCTTACTTAGCACTAGGTAGATGTTTGATCCTACTGCATATCATGCATCATGGACCTCGATTGGATGCAGGCCTTGAAGACTGATCCCATAGATATGGAATTTTCAATTTCATATATTTTTATTTTTTAATTTGATATTATTACATTATAATTTTTACATGAATTATGCTATTTTATAATTTAATTATAAATAAATTCATATATTAGAATTTATGTTTTTTTATCAATTTTAATTTAAGATAAGGTCATTATCATAACGAATCCTTCGCGAACCGTTAAATGATGTTGGAGGGAGAGGAAAATTAATGGGTTTCTTCAAAATTAAAATAGGAGGGTTTGAAAACAACATCGAAAAAATGGAGTCGCCACCGATCTTTTTTGGTTAGGTGTGATCAATCACCTATTAAAACCCTTTTTTTGTAAAACATTTTAAAAAAACAATTTCGAAGTTTGCGCTTTGAAATAGAGAGAAAACAAAAGCGGGTTCGAAAATCGGTTATGTCACGGGGAAGGATTAGCACTCCCACAATGCCTGTATAAAACGGTACCTTATTAATCACGTGTTATCATGAAGTCTTGTTGAAAATCGATTTTATATTTGATATTTAAAAATAATTCCCTATAAAATGGTCATATTATTTCGAGAACAATTCGGAATATATTATTATGAAATTTTTTATATTCCTCGGCAAACCGAAAAAACATAGATGTATCAACCTAAAAAATAACAAGTCTCACCGCGAGACTTTATACTCGTTAAGAGTGACATTGGGTAACAGAGGAAAAGACGACTTAATTTCTCTCAAAATAAAATGAGGGTTTGAAAACAACCTCGAAAATCACATGGAGTCGCCACCAATCTTTTTTTGGCTAGGTGTGATCGGTCACCTATTAAAACCGGTTTTGTAAAACATTTTAAAATTAATTAAAATATTTTTAAAACCAATTTCAAGTCTGAGTTTTAAACCAAAGAAATTAAATAAGCGGGTTCGGGACTCGGTTACGTGTGGGGAAGGATTAGCACCCCCACAACGCCCATATAAAACGGTACCTTATTAATCGTGTGTTATCTCAAATCTCGGTAAAAAAGTCGATTTTAAATTCGGTATTTCAAATTAATTCCCAATTTAAAGAAAAAATAATTCCATTTTTAATTGAAAATGATCCGAAATTTATTAATTCAAAATTTTCCTACATTCCCCGAAAATTTGGCAAAATATAGAAATTTTTATTTATTTAGAAAATTTTCCGAATCATTCTCGTTTTAAGAAAGATACTCCGTTATTAATGATAATTGATGATATCCTCTCCGACAACACGGAACAGAACACATGAATTATTTTAACTTGCGAATAACTTTATTTTATTTAAAATCATTATCTCTTCAAAATATTTTAAAAAACATATGAACATGTGTGACATAATAAGGATAACATAGCAAAATCTAAATGATATAATATAACCTAAATGACATGATATATTCTAAATGAAATAAATAACCTAAGTGACATAATATATTCTAAATGAAATGAATAACCTATGTGACATAATATATTCTAAATGAAATGGCAATACAATCTAAGTGACATGAAATGAATATGAAATATAAAATAATATTATCATGAATAATGCATGAAAATAAAAATAATAATGCATGAACATAGTAAATGCTAAATGATGTGACAAAAATAAATGACTAAATAAAAAGCATAGGATAACATGGAATATTCAAAACCATATAACAATCAAATATAACACCATGCAATATAAATCAAAACAATAACATAGTCATAGAAATATTCATTGCAAAAATCATATATCGTATAATATGCATGAACATGGAAAATGCAATGCATGAAGGTGTATTTTTTCCTTCAAATAAGGAAATCCGTATACCTAAAAAGATATTCGACTACCTTAGGAAAAGACATCTAATTAAATTTTTTAAAATAAAAAATACTTTGTGATTGGTTTGAAAACAATTTTGAAATTCTTGGATGAAAATGGCACATGGCCGAAACCCCTTTTGAAAAAGGCTCTATTTCCTAACTTTGAAAACCTGGACTTGACCACCCTAGACCCGAGCTTTATAAAAATCATTTTTCAGAATTAAAATGGCTTAGAAACCAACCTAGGACAGTAGCTAAGGTTCCTACTCAGCCCCCTCTTAATGCCTTAGACAAAACAGAAAATTAATTTTCCCTCAAATTCAAATCTGACTCTACTGTCCAATTTTAGAACGAGATTTTTTAACCTATTTTAAAAAATTATAAAAAAATATGAAAAAACTATGGGAGACTTAGAACATGTCTATATCAATATGAAAAAATTGGCTTAATTTTTAGACTAAGGATAACCCACCAAAATATCACGAAAGTCAGAACACTGGGTGAAAAATGGTTTTGCCAAAAATCATTTTTAAGCCTTTGATAAAGTCATTCAAAAATCAAAGTAAAAATATTGGAGACTCTTCTAAGGACCTACAAACAGTAGCTAAGATTTGTAAAACATTGGATAAGAATTGCCTAAGTAATAAAAAATCACAAAGGTAGAAAAATTAACTTGACAACTTCTCAATTTTCCACAAGTATGCTCATGTGAGCTTGACTTTAAACCATTGATTGGCTTAAGTCAAAAATCAAGTGGTATACATGAGATGTATGCACAAACAGCAAGTTTAATGTATGAAATGCATAATCTAAGGCCAAAATGACATAGAAAATGCATGACAATTCAAAATGACCTAATGCCTAGCATGAACTTGCATCAATAAATGCAACCTAGACCTAATATGCACGAAATGCATGGCAATGCAAATGCGACCTAGACTTAATGGACATGAAAATGCATGGCAATACCAATGTGACCTAAGACCTAAATAGCAAAGCAATGCATGGCAATACCAATATGACCTAAGACCTAATATGCATGGGAATGTGCATGGTAACACAAAGATGGCCTAGACCTAAAATGTCATGAGAATGCATGAAAGTATCATGAACATATAAAGACCAAATAAACCTAATACTAATGCATGAACAAACAGCAACCAATACACAATCTCATGGCATAGTAATGCAAAGCATGGTACCTAAACAAAATGAAAATGCACACACAAGGCAAGGAACATATGTAGAGGCCGAATAGTCACTAATCCTATGTGAAGAAATGTAGCAAGGCATTAACACAAACACATGGCATAGTAAATCAAATACTCAATATCATGGCGTGGAAATGCAAGCCTATCCACTAAACAAGATGAAAATGCATACACAAAGCAAGATGCAAAGAGGTAGCGAATGGACCTATGCCTAAATGGTGAAATCCTAGCATGGCATTAACACAAACACATGGCGTACTATATACAAGACTTAAGAGGAAACATGCTAGACTAAACAAGCATGATGCAAATTCAAATATATAGCTAGACATTTTCACAAACACATAGTATAGTAAAATCACAAGGCATGAACAACTTAACATGTTGAAAACAGAAAATTAAAAAATGAAAAACAAAGTAGACATGGAAACAAAATGATAAAATCAACAAAAATATTAGTAAATAAGTGAAAAAGGTTGAAAACAAGCTCCATATCTTAACTATTTTAAAAATTTTGAACATCAAAACATGCTAGAACATCACAACCAACATGGAAAATGAAACAAACAAAATCACTAACACAAAGAATGCCATTCGGCCACCATGGAAAAACTAGAGGAAAAAATTGTTTTTGATTTTTCTTTGAAAACCTAAGATAGGAGGTTCAAGAACTTGTTTTGAAAAACAATTTTATTTCATGAAAGAAGATAAATTAATAATGAAAATAACAAAATCATGTCAACAAAGTATGTAGGAGAGCATGAAAACATAGCTACCTTGCTCTAGCTTTCCAAATAAAAAAATAGTAAGCAAAACCTTTCTTTTTTCTTCTCTTTTCCTCCTTTCCTTTCCCTATAGCTACTGCCCTCTTTTCAATCAACCAACCCCTTCAAAATCTGAAAGAAACCCCTCCTAATAGCCCTTGGTCGAATGGCCTAGAATCCTCTAAAAGGATGTTGTCACTTTTCTGACTAGTTTTGCATCCAAAGCCCCTTAATCAAAGATGCTTTTTATGAAAAATTCTCACCCTTAGATTAAGTAATCAGCCCCTAACTAATACGATGTCATAAATATGAAATCATCCCTCTCCATGCATTGGTCCATGTGTCACATTTACAAAGGCTTGATAAAAAATAACTACCTTCCTATCCATTCTTGGCCCTTGGATGCAATGGCTCAGTAAAATCACTCCCCAACATGGGATTGGCTGAATGGCCCTTGATATTCTAGCCCAATCTCTATTTTTTAATTGCAAGAAAGGCCCTCTTCGATTTCTTCGGTAAAAAGACCTTGTTGGCCCCCGAACCTAATTAAATAGAAAACGGACTCCAAATCCAAATTTTCTTTTTTCAATACTTCCTAAATAATAAAAAATTTAATTATTGAAGTTTTCATAATTTTCTGAGCCCATTTTCTATTTTTCCCGAATTTTTCTTCCAAAATTGCCCCTTAATGCTCCCGAACTTTTACCATTTTTCAAACGAGCTCCGAATCAAGATTTTTCTTCAGCAATATCTTCCAAATAATTTAAAATTGAGATCTGGAAGTTTTCAAAATTTTTTGATCTCATTTGCTATTTTTTTGGGATTTATCTTTTTGAATTTCAACTTAGTGGGCCTGGAATTTGACATTTTGCAAACGAGTTTCGAATCCGGATTTTTCTTCACCAATCTCTTCCAAATAATTTAATATTGATATTTGGAAGTTTTCATAATTTTCCGAGCTCATTTGCTATTTTTTCGGGATTTATCTTCTAGAATTTTCAACTTAGTGGGCCCAAAATTTGCCATTTTGGAAACGAGCTTCGTATCCGGATTTTTCTTTCCAATCTCTTCCAAATGACATAAGATTGAGATTTACAATTTTTGGTAATTTTTGGAGCTCATTTGCTATTTTTTCCATATTTTCCAAATTTGCCCTTTTACCTCCAAAACCCGATTTTATCAAAACAAATCTGATTTCTAGATTTTCTTTTTCTGTGCCTTTGTTATATATTGAATTGGATTTGATCCGAAAATGCCCAATTTTTACGATCAAATTTCCCTCTGACTTGATTTTTCCTTTTCCAACATCGGGAATTTCCTCGTTTTTTTTTTCCTCCAATCGACTCTTTTCTCGGAATTACTTCAAACTGAGCCTTGGGCTATCCTTGTTTACTCACTCCTCATCAATTAGGGTCTTTAGTTTTATCGATTCGGGCTATTTCTGCAATTTTCCCCAATTTCACCAAAATCGACCAAAAACCCTAATTCTCGATTTTCTTTCAAATTGACTTTTCCTTCAGTTTTGCCTCCAAATGGCCTCTCCATAACTCGTAGTCATTGCTTATGTTTCATTCGGAACCTCTAATTTCGACCAATTTGATTGTTTAAGCACTTTTCCCCAAATTTTTTGAGCTAGGGTTTCTTTTCTACTGAATCTCCATAACCCATCTTTCGGACTTCATATCTCTCGTTGTAAACTTCGGATTATCAAAATTCTTTCACTATTGTTCAATTAAACTTTGAATCATTTTTCTGAAAGTGGATTGACTTTTCAGTGGTTGAATTTTTGAAGTTGACTTTTTTGGGGTTGACTTTTTTAAATTGACTTTTCAAACTTACCCCCTTAAACTAAGTCTCGGAGTACCACCTGCAGGATGAGAAGAGACTTTTTGCATTCTAAACATCATTAGGAAGAAAAATTACCTGATTTAGTGGTCCGAACAAAATTAGGTGTCTACAGTTGCCACTCTTTGGCTATTGCTCAGAATCAGGAATCGGGCAAAGATAAATAAACCCTAATTTTGTAGGTTAGTGAAATCACATGTGAAGGAAAAGAAAGGGGGTTTTCATTTTTTTTCCTTCTTTTCTCTATTTTTTTCAATTTTCATCATTTTTTTTTTATTAAAAGCTATAAATTGAAGATTTTATCCTTAAATTGAGTTCCCTGACTAATCAAGGCTCGACCCGTCTTAAGGAAACAAGTTTGATTTAAAACAAAAGAAAAATACTTCGACTCATTTGAGAAGCAGAACGAGTTCAATTTAAAACAAAAGGAAAATACCTCGATTCATTTGAGAAGCAGAACGAGTTCGATTTAAAACAAAAGGAAATACCTCGACTCATTTGAGAAGCAGAACGAGTTCGATTTAAAATAAAAGGGAAATACCTCAACTCATTTGAGAAGCAGAACGATTTCGATTTAAAACAAAAGGGAAATACCTCGACTCATTTGAGAAACAGAACGAGTTCGATTTAAAACAAAGTGATGACTTAGGTGGAACCAATCTAAAATGCCAACTTCACTGGGCTTAATCATTTTTTGTGCCAGCCTACATTGTGCTTAACCAAATCTAAAATGCCAACTTCACTGGGCTTAAACCATACCTGCCAGCTTACATTGGGCTTAATCATATCTAACGTGCCAACTTCACTAGGCTTAAACATTTTGTGCCAGCTTACACTGGGCTTACTCACATCTAATATGCCAACTTCACTGAGCTTAAACCAAACCTGCCAGCTTATATTGGGTTTAATCACATCTAACGTGCCAACTTCACTAGGCTCACTTCCTTTTGTGCCAGCTACATAGGGCTTAATCAAATCTAAAATACCAACTTCACTAGGCTTAAACCATACCTGCCAGCTTACATTGGGCTTAATCACATCTAACGTGCCAACTTCACTGGGCTCACTTTCTTTTTTTCTAGCTACATCGGGCTTAATCAAATCTAAAATGCCAACTTCACTGGGCTTACTTTATTTTTGTGCCAGCTTACATTGGGCTTAAAAATAATCTAAAATGCCAACTTCACAGGGCTTAATCATTTTTGTGCTAGCTATATTGGGCTTAACCAAATCTTTCGCTTGAAAAAAAAACCCCTCCTTCGAGGCTCCACAACTTTAAAAACATCTCATCCAAAATCATTTTCATTTTTCAAAAATTTTCATCAACTTGGGATTTTTCAATACTTACATCTTTTCTTTTTAGACAAACTTTTATTTTTCTTCTTTTCTTCAACAGATTTTTTCCTCTAAATCTAAAGAAGGCCCTTCGCCTTTTAGAAAACCTATCTTCTTTCCTTTGTGTCTTTTCCATGCTTGGTGAATGTAATGATCAAATGTATGGATACAAAAACCAATGTAACTTGCGAAGATGTAGGTGCATATGTTCATTACATGATACATGAATGCTTATGACACCATTTCACATTAAGAGAATGTTAAGAGGGTTGATCATCTCCCTTTTCCTCGTGTCCTGATGAGGTTTCCTGTTGGAGGGAATGATTCCTGCCCCTTGTCTATATTTCCAATTCATATTGTTGGAAGAAATCGCATGGTTTCGTATTCCCAATTTGTCTTTGCCCCAGCAGATTCTTTCTTTTCAGTTATCTGGTCAAAACCAAAACACTGAGTCAAACTTCATTCAAACTCAAAATTTCATGCCCCTGAACAAAATGAACTTTTTGCTAGAGCATATCCACATCTCAAATTTAGTTTGTTCTTCTTAAGTCATGTCAATTTTATTTCTTCTAAAGCATGTGAAATTGAAGTCTTTCAGAAACTGGTGATCATCTTTAGAGATATTTCTAAGCGAGATGGGAAATCAGCCTCACTTTTTCGAGTGATTTGAACGGTTTAATGCAACAAGGTCAATGGGCTGATGCAACAAGGTCCAGATTTGTCTAGGAAAGCTTTTCATCTTGACAAAGAGGAGAAGGTGAATATCTTTTTGTCTTGGCTCATGAGTAAGTTTTCTCAAAACATGAATTCCTTAAAACCAAACATTTTTTGGAAAAGGTTTTAATTAAATCTCCAATCCTCCTATCTCTAAATATGGCATTTTGATAGGTGTTAACCTTATCTATGATGGGTTTAATGTTGGAAGGAAAAAAGGTTTAGCTTTCAAAATCAATTCCAAAGAAAAAGTTGTCCTTTTGGTATGTCTAAGAATTCCTTGATGCTCCTTGTATCCTTCAAACTGATGGCTTCGACAAAACAAATGTGTGGCATTAGAATTTCTTCTTGTTCTGCTCTAGACTGCCCGTCTTTAGATTTTCACCCTAGAGCTTCATTGTTTCTCTTTTTTCTTATTGTTTCACCATGTATTTGAGAATTCTAAATTCTTTCACAATGAAATGATAATTCGATGAGATATGAGGAGAAACTTTCCAAGTTACTATCCACGCTTGATCAAATTGGACTTTTAAAGCACGTAACGTAGGCCAAGGTTCAGGGTTCAAAAAAAAAGGATAAGTATGCTCAAAATATGTGTTTGAGAGTAATCAAATCAATGATCATTTCCTGAGGAAGATTTCCTTTGAAACATTTGTCCTTTCTGGACTTCTCTTTCCTTCTTTTGAGTTTTGCTTCTTTTCTTCTTTGTTCTTGGCTTTCAATTTGCCATCTCTTTCACACATTTTTCTTTTTCCATTTCTTTTGGTTTGTACTTGGCTTTTAATTCGCCATTTTTTCTTTTTTTCTTTTCCCTTCTTTTTCTTGTATCTCCACTTTGACAGAGTGAGCCCATACTTGTTTGGAAGCTCAAATTGCTTTGTCTCTGTTTCCCAGTCGGGACTTATTTCACCATATTTTTGAGAAAATCCTTCCTCTTTTTTACCCCCCACTGGAGAGTGATCCTTGATCAGGGTTCAAAGAAAAAGAATTCCTTAAGCTCAAAAGGGGTGACTATGGATAATTTCTCTTTGTGAAAGGGATATGAAAGATGGCCATTTTTCATATCAAGTATGAATACTCTTCTTGAAAAGCAATCCTCAGGGGGAATGGATAATCAGAATTTCATTTTGCATTTGGAATCATTCGAATTCTCCCATTCATGATGTCACAGTATTTTTTCTTTTTCTTCTTGTTTTTTCTTTTTGCTGCATGCCCCAAAAAATTAATGTGTGATTCATTTTCAGCCACAAATGATGTCTTATTTTGATTTGCCATTGAAGTGAAGGTCTTTTGGTTTGCGAGAACCCTGCTGTGAAGGAACATCTCAGATTTTATCTTTGAGTTTCTTGCTAAATGAACTTGTTTGGGTTTCAATCTCTTCAAAGTGTTTCCAACACATGGGGAGAGAAAAAGAAAGGTGTTTTGATTCATCCTTTGGTTCATGTGCTTATAAATCAAGGTCTGGAAAAAGGCCCAGAGATTTGGCATTTGGATTTTTTCAAAGGGCTTCGAAGGTTTTGAATCTTTGAATTTTTGCTATGATTTGTAACATGGCACAACTTTAAAACGTATCAAACTACCTAATCTTGATCTTTTGGAAGATTTACATGTTTGCTTGACTTTCAAGAAATCCACAAAAGAATTTTTCAAATTTTCATTACTCATGGCCTCAATAAAGGTTATTCTTTGTGACTTTTGAGTGGTATTTATTCAACCGGTCTATGTATGTGTAGAGACAAAGTGTTTCCTAGGAATCCACCCCCCATGATGATCACCCCTTCTTTCGAAACTCATTTCACTATTCAAAGGAATATCCTTTTATTTTCAAAACGAAAAATTATCCATATGGACTTTTATTTTCAATCTTTGTTTTTTATCACAAATCGTATAAACAAGGCTTAAAAAGAATATTCAAAACTTCAAATGAGATATGATATATGATGTTTGGAATTTAAAGTTCATTCATTTCAAATAAATCGAAAGTAAGTACAAAACTTAAAACAAGGTTAAGGATTGCCCCTGATTAGCATGCTACCCTGAGAACAAATGATCATTAGCCCCGTCGTTCTTGATAAGCATCCATGAGCTCTTTGAACTTTGTCAGGTTTACATCAATTATAGCCTGAACTTTTTCCTTGAATGTAGTACAGTTCTCCGTGGAATTCCCTTTAACCTCGCTATGATACTCGCATGTAGCATTAGGATCATACCATTTCAGGTAAGGAGACTTCCTAGGCTTGGCAAGTACAACGAAAATCATTTGGCTTTGGACAAGCAATGGAAAAAGTTTTGTGTAGGTCATCGGAATTGAATGGTACACCTTTGCCTTTTTTCTCTTACTGTTCTGAGAATAGACTGAACTAAACTCCGGATCATTTGGCATGACGAAATTCTGAGTTGATGAGAAAGGCTTTGAAGCATGATGATGACTGTGCTGAATCCAATGGTCAACATAGGGTCGGGGGTGTAAATAACCACCAAAAAAATCATCTTGCAATGCACTGAACCTTCTTTTATTTCTGCCTTCAACATTTATGACTTGAACGTGCCCCTTGGCAACATCATTTTTCTTTTCGAGAGGAATTCCGGCATTAGTATCCACAATTTTTACATTTTTTTATAGCATCCTCAATCCTAACCACTGCAAACAATATATTTGCAAATTTTAAGGAGACATTGCCGATCAACTTTTCATAGTATAGATGTAGGAGGGTATCCACAAACAAAACATTCATTTCTCTATCAATAAGAGGTGGTTGGACTTGCAAGGCTACATCTTTCCATCTATGAGCATATTCTTTGTAGTTCTCATTGAGCTCCTTTTTCATATTCTGGAGTGTCAATCGATCTGGAGCCATTTCCAACATATGCTTGTATTGTTTCAGGAATGCCCGGGCTAAGTCTCTCCATGTATTCACTTGGCCTTTTTCAACTGACAATACCCTTCCTGTTTGGCTGTATTGAAAAACATGGATAAGCAATTTCTCATCATGCGCGTGCCCCACCATCCTATTACAATATGTAGACAAGTGTGTTTTGGGGTTTTTAAGTCCATCATACTTTTCAAATTTCGAAACCTTGAATTTTGGCGAAATGACCAGATCAGGGATCAAAAGAAGCTCTCCTACACTTACTTCATCTCCATCTTCAACAGCTCGAATCCTTTCCTCCAATAGCTGATACTTCCTTTGGGAATTTGCCGACTCAGCCCCATTCGATTCAACCATTTTCAACTTTTCATGTTCAGCTGGATTATCTAAGTCCAGGATGTTGCTGGAATTAACTGTATACTGGCCATCCAACATCATGACCTCAATCTGACCCTTTTGTGCCTCTAACCTTTCTCTGACGGCTAAGTTTTCAGTGTATCCCTTTCCCTTGACTACGGCGGATACCAGCTCCATCAATTTAGTCCTCTGATCTCTAGATATCGCTTCAAATTTTGCCAACTGTTCTCGCGATTCTTCTTGTGCCCTTTCCATTCTTTCAATTCGGGCAGCTTGTTCATTCTCCATAGCTCTAGCCTGTATTTTTTTTAAAAGAATACTCAGTACTTTATATACCTCTGATTTGAAATGGAAATTCTTTAAAGGACACTCAAAGCTAAGCCAATTTTTGTTTTATTCCTCCAAATGTGTGACATGATGAATGGGCCATGAATGTTATTTGATGCATGTGAAGAATAAACAAAGTGATGTATGGACATATACAGTGGAAACATGTTGACCATGTATGTAATAAATGCAATCATGATGCCACCATGATGCAAGCCAAGAATAAACAAATCAACGCATGGATATATGCAATGAATGACTATGTATGTTCCAGATGCATTTTCCAATGAATGACCCTATGAATGCGACACGATATCAACATGATGCATGTAAAAAATAGACAAATTAATTTATGAACATATATAGAGAAATCATGCTAACTATGTATGTCATGAATGCAACCTAATGCCACCAAGATGCATGTTGGAATGAAATGTATGGTATGACAAATAATTGATTGGATACCAAAATACAAAGGGGAAGATATCACGGAGGAAATAAGAATCGGAGGAACTTAATCATCAACATCTAATAAATTTGAAGCATAACCAATTCATTCCCATCTCAATGTTCACAAGGTATAAACCATGTTTACAAAATCTGAGCAGTGATTAGAACTGTCTTTACAAGCACTTTATTTTTCCTAGCATCCTAAGGCTATAAGAGCCGGCTACTAAAAAGATCAAAGTCCTATTACATCATGAAAGGCCAAAGTCCTTCTACATCATTGCCGTAAATCTCCCAATCCTAATTACCCTTTCCCAGTCCTCTATCAATCAATGTCGTTGGATCCAACCACTTGGCATCTATAAGAGACTGTACTTTGTCCTTAAGTGCAATGCAGTGCTCAATGCTATGCCCAATAGTTCCACAGTGATAATCACATCTTGCATTCGGGTTATACCACTTGGGGTATGGCGGTGACAAGGGTATCAACGGCACATAGGCAACCAGGTGATTTCGGATCAGGGAAAAGCTCTTGGTAGCTGATTGGCATGGGATCGAAATGCCTTTGGGTCTTGTCCTGGGGTTGTTTCTTAGTCACACATGGCCTAGGAGTTGGGGCACTTGATGGTGCCGCTAAGGCTCGCACCGGAGTGTTTACATGGGGAGATGGTGGAATAACAAGGCAAGGGTATGGATTTGGATATGAGACCCTTGGATGTTATGCATAGTTCGAGGTTCCTATCCCGAATGCTGGATAAGGTGATTGATGAGGGAAAAAAATGAACTGCCAATTGGTGGTGATGGAGTGGGACCCAAGGATCCCGTAGTGGTCATCCTCATGGACGATTAGACCATAGTAGATTGGGGATACTAGTTTGGACCTGGAACAATTTGCAGGTATGGTACAGGATCCGAGGTTTCTGTCTTTGGTATCAGGCTCTTTGGTTTAATCATTTTCACTATTTTGTCCACAATTTCATCAGGGTTGTAACCTTTGTAACAATGACAAGTGCAGGATCTAGCAAGGATTGTATGTTCTAGATCTGATGGTTTTGGTTGATCCAAAAGTGATGAAGAACCCTAAGAAAATTCCCTTTTACTCTTACCTATATCCTCAACCATTTTCATCAATTTCACAAGCTGTTCTTTCACCTCCCGGATTTCATTTCCAAACTCCTCTTGATTGCGTTCCAAAGCACCCAGTCGTCCCTCCGATTCATTCCTCATATCTCTAACCCCTTTCATGCAAATGAAAATGTCATTATTATTAGATCAAGAATAAAATTATGAATGTACATGCTCTATTCGCATATGCATGAATATGATGATGATTGATGCATGAAATGTACAAGATGCGAAGATGTTTGAGGAAATGAATTTTCATATTTACAACTGCTTGCATGTTATGAAAAAAATGCAAATGAAAAGATCAAGGAAAAGAATATCCTAACATCACTTTTTTGATTTATTCTTCTTTCTATTTTTCTTGAATTTTCTTAACAACTATTTTTTTTTTCCTTTTTTCATTTTCTCCAAAGTCTAAAACCTAAAAGAGATTTTTATTATTTTTACCTCACTACTCCACTACAAAAGAATTTTTTTCATCATTTTCTCCTTTTTTTTATTCTAATTTTTTTACTTTTCAAAGAGGAAACATTTTTCTATCATCTTTTCTCTTTTTTTCAAATTCCTGTAAAGGATTTTTTTTTTTAATAAAACAATCCAAAGATACTACTTTCCAGCATTATTACATAGAAAAAATAGTAAAGCAATAAAAGAATGGAACAATCAATGCAAAGTAAGAAATTAGTGAACATGTGCCCCAATAGTATCTACTTGTTTAGGCATCACGGTGCCTTTGGGACGGGGTATTAAGCTTATTACAGGCGATGTACATTCATCGTTGTCTGACCTATAATGCTTATTCAGATTGTAGAAATAAATAGAAAAAGATCAGAAGCATTCCTGCATGTGTTCCTAGATTTGGTGCATCTAACGAAAATCCGGCATGGCTTCGCCTAGGTTCACTATATGAGGGTGAATCGGTTCAAAAGGCCTCGAATTGTTCCTCACTGTCACCGACGAAAACTAGTAAGGCACCCCGATAAAAGTGGGTTCAATTCGTTAGAGTTCATTTCCCCGGCTTTTGCGGAGGCTATTACCACACGAAGCGTAGGTAATCTGATACTCCGAAAGTGTTTCGCTAGCTTATGCGGAGGCTATTGCCACACGAAGCGTAGGTACTTTACTTTCACTTAAAGAGACAAAACTCGGACATAGAGCTCATGTTATGCAAAATGTAAGTGTCGTGTGTGAGGAGGAACAAACAAACCTTTCACCAACTATTCTACAACCTCTATCCAAGATACCCCAACAATTTACTAAACAAAGATCAAGAATAGTGTAACGCATTAACCAACAAGAATGCAACAGTAATAAACAACATTAAAAAAAAACTAGAAAACAATAATAAAATGCATGTGAATGAATATGAACATATTTAAAAATATTTTATTATTTTCAAAATTCTCCTTATTTAAAAAATGTGGGAATTAAAATTAAATACCAACTAAAAACCGACAAAACTGAGACTTTGATAACAAACGACTAATTCTAGGCCTGACTCTCTAATAATCCCCAATGGAGTCGCCAAGCTATTGCAACCTAAAAAATAACAAGTCTCATCGCGAGACTTTATACTCGTTAAGCATGATATTGGGTAAACAGAGGAAAAGATGACTTAATTCCTCTCGAAATAAAATGAGAGTTTGAAAATAACCTCAAAAAAGACATGGAGTCGCCACCAATCTTTTTTGGCGTGATCGACCACCTATTAAAACCGGTTTTGTAAAACATTTTAAAATTAATTAAAACATTTTTAAAATCAATTTCAAGTCTGCGTTTTAAACCAGAGAAATCAAATAAGTGGGTTCGGGACACGGATACGTATGGGGAAGGATTAGCACCCCCACAACACCCGTATAAAACGGTACCTTCTTAATCGTGTGTTATCTCAAATCTCAGTAAAAAATTCGGTTTTCAATTCGGTATTTCAAATTAATTCCCAATTTAAAGAAAAATTAATTCCATTTTTAATTGAAAATGATCTGGAATTTATTAATTCAAAATTTTCCTATATTCCCCAAAATTCAACAAAATATAGAAATTTTTATTTATATAGAAAATTTTCCGAATCATTCTCGTTTTAAGAAAGATATTCCATTATTAATGATAATTGATGATATCCTCTCTGACAACCCGGAAGAGAACACGTGAATTATTTTAACTCGGGAATAACTTTATTTTATTTAAAATCATTATCTCTTCAAAATATTTTTAAAAAATATGAACATGTGTGACATAATAAGGATAACATAGCAAAATCTAAATGATATAATATAACCTAAATGACATGATATATTCTAAATGAAATAAATAACCTAAGTGACATATATATTCTAAATGAAATGAATAACCTATGTGACATAATATATTCTAAACGAAATGACGATACAATCTAAGTGACATGAAATGAATATGAAACATAACATAATTTTATCATGAAATATGCATGAAAATAAAAATAATAATGCATGAACATAGTAAATGCTAAATGATGTGACAAAAATAAATGACTAAATAAAAAGCATAAGATAACATGGAATATTCAAAACCATATAACAATCAAATATAACACCATGCAATATAAATCAATACAATAACATAGTCATAGAAATATTCATAGCAAAAATCATATATCATATAATATGCATGAACATAGAAAATGCAATGCATGAAAGTGTATTTTTTCCTTCAAATAAGGAAATCCGTATACCTAAAAAGATATCCGACTACCTTAAGAAAAGATATCAAATTAAATTTTCTAAAATCAAAAATACTTTGTGATTGGGTTGAAAACAATTTTGAAAATTCTTGAATGAAAATGGCACATGGCCGAAACCTCTTTTGAAAAAGGCTCTATTTCCTAATTTTGAAAACCCGAACTTGACCACTCTCGACCCGAGCTTTATAAAATCATTTTTTAGAATTAAAATGGCTTAGAAACCAACCTAGGACAGTAGCTAAGGTTCCTACTCAACCCTCTCTTAATGCCTTAGACAAAACAGAAAATTAATTTTCCCTTAAATTCAAATCTGACTCTACTGTCCAGTTTTAAAACGAGATTTTTTAACCTATTTTAAAAAATTATAAAAAACCTTACAAAAAAAAAAACTATAGGAGACTCAGAACATGTATAACTCAATGGGAACAAATTGGCTTAATTTTTAGACTAAGGATAACCCACCAGAAAAATCACGAAAGTCAGAACACTAGGTGAAAAGTGTTTTGCCAAAAATCAAAGTAAAAATATTGGAGACTCTTCTAAGGACCTACAAACAGTAGCTAAAATTTTTAAAACTTTGGACAAGAATTGCCTAAGTAAAAAAAAATCACAAAGGTAGAAAAATTAACTTGACAACTTCTCAGTTTTCGACAAGTATGCTCATGTGAGCTTGACTTTAAACCATTGATTGGTTAAGTCAAAAATCAAGTGGTATGACATGAAATGCATGAACAAACAGCAAGTTTAATGTATGAAATGCATAATCTAAGGCAGTGGCGGATCTTGACATTTGATTTTGGAAGGGCCAATTAATATTATATTTTAGGTTAGATTTGTTCAATCATATATATATATGAAGAGGGATCCATTTACACTAGTGTAAAACTTCCATAATTTTTTATACGATTTGTATTCTAACAAATCGACCGTTGGATTTAACAATATAATTGTACTGGTTGAGTTGTCATGCACTTAAAGTTTCGAATCGATCAGATATTTCTATCATATCGATCGAGAATACTATCTTTTACACTATATATTTAACGGTTGAAAGTTTTTTACATCGAACAAATACTTATACATTTTTATTTTTCTATGGTCGGATTAAACAAATATAAATCGTATAAAAAGTTTATAAAAGTGTGTAAAACTAATTTAATTTTACACTAGTGTAAGTGGATCTCTCCTCTATATATACACAAACACACAAATAATATATTAATAAAAAGTAACCAATCTCATAAAATTATAAAATAAGAATATTACGATGATAGCATTAAACTTTTAAGGATAAAAGGACTTTCAAATTAATAGTAAAAAAAATACCATATACATATTCGTATAATATTGTATTCATTTCACACACATATAGTATATATTTTCAAATTTCTATTATAACTCATACAAATTTTAGCACTTTTAACTTAAGCCCCTAGATAAGAAGTGAGTGTGTTAAATGAATGTATGAGATGAGTGCATGTAGCACTATCTATTGTAAAATTACTAACCATATAACCTTTCAATAAATTATGAGAATTTTTTTTGACAATTTAAAATTGAACTAAAAAGTAAATAAATCAAATGTTAAACAATATATATTTTTATTGACAAGAAAAATAAATACGATTTTAAAAGAATGAACTTGAAATTTTGAAATTACAAATTATGATTTTATCCTTTTATATAGTGATTTCCAATTTGATTTTTTTAAAACAAAATTGCATGACAATATATGATAAAGATCTAGAGTAAAATTAAAAATGAAAAATTATATGAAGAAGAGAAATTGTAATAAGTTAGAAACAAAACAAAAAACATATATTTGGTACTTTGGTTGAAGATTTAGAATTTTGTTAAAAAGTCAAAATTTTAATTTGGTTTTTGTTAAATTCAAATGATTGTAATTTAAAATTAATAACAAGTCACTTAATTTTAAAAATTTATAAATAATAATTAATGGATAAAAAAATAAAAAATAATAATTTTAACTCTTTTTAAATTAAATTATGAAATAAAAAATAAATAAAACTAATTATTTTAATTTAAAAGAATTAATTTAATTTAAATTAATTTAATATATATTTTAAAAATTAAAATCTTGGGGGGGCCAAGGCCCCCTCAGGCTCTTCATAAGAACCGCCTCTGATCTAAGGCCTAAATGACATAGAAAATGACCTAACGCCTAGCATGAACTTGTATGCAATAAATGCAACCTAGACCTAATATGCATGAAATGCATGGCAATGCAAATGTGATCTAGACTTAATGGACATGAAAATGCATGGCAATACCAATGTGACCTAAGACCTAAATAGCATAGCAATGCATGGCAATACCAATATGATCTAAGACCTAATATGCATGGGAATATGCATGGCAATACAAAGATGGCCTAGACCTAAAATGTCATGAAAATGCATGAAAGTATCATGAACATATAATGACCAAATAAACCTTATACTAATGCATGAACAAACAGCAACCAATACACAATCTCATGGCATAGTAATGCAAAGCATGATACCTAAACAAAATGAAAATGCACACACAAGGCAAGGAACATATGTAGAGGCCGAATAGTCACTAATCCTATGTGAAGAAATATAGCAAGGCATTAACACAAACACATGGCATAGTAAATCAAATACTAAATATCATGTCATGGAAATGCAAGCCTATCCACTAAACAAAATGAAAATGCACACACAAAGCAAGATGCAAAAAGGTAGCCGAATAGACCTATGCCTAATGGTGAAATCCTAGCATGGCATTAACACAAACATGGCATGCTAAATACAAGACTTAAGAGGAAACATGCTAGACTAAACAAGCATGATGCAAATGCAAATATATAGCTAGACATTTTCACAAACACATAGTATAGTAAAATCACAAGGCATGAACAACTTAACATGTTGAAAACAGAAAATTAATAAATGGAAAACAAAGTAAGTAGACATGGAAACAAAATGATAAAATCAATAAAAATAATAGTAAATAAGTGAAAAAAAAGGTTGAAAACAAGCTCCATATCTTAACTAATTTAAAAAGTTTGAACATCAAAACATGCTAGAACATCACAACCAACATGGAAAGTGAAACAAACACAATCCCTAACACAAAGAATGCCATTCGGCCACCATGGAAAAATTAGAGGAAAAAAATTGTTTTTGATTTTTCTTTGAAAACCTAAGATAGGAACTTCAAAAACTTGTTTTGAAAAACAATTTTATTTCATGAAAGAATATAAAATAACAATGAAAATAACAAAATCATATCAACAAAGTATGTAGGAGAGCATAAAAGAACATAGCTACCTTGCTCTAGCTTTCCAAATCAAAAAGTAGTAAGCAAAACCTTTCTTTTTTCTTCCCTTTTCCTCCTTTCTTTCCTCCTTTCTTTTCCCTATAGCTACTGCCCTCTTTTCAATCAGCCAACCCCTTCAAAATCTGAAAGAAACCCCTCCTAATAGCCCTTGGCCGAATGGCCTAGAATCCTCTAAAAGGATGTTGTCATTTTTCTAACCAATTTTGCATCCAAAGGCCCTTAATCCAAGATGCTTTTCTTGAAAAATTCCCACACTTAAATTAAGTAATCAGCCCCTAACTAATATGATGTCAAAAATATGATGTCATAAATAAGACAGCATCCCTCTCCATGCATTGGTCTATGTGTCACAATTACAAAGGCTTGATCAGAAAATAACTACCTTCCTATCCACTCTTGGCCCTTGGATGCAATGGCTCAGAAAAATCACTCTCCAACATGGGCTTGGCTGAATGGCCCTTGATATTCCAGCCCAATCTTTATTTTTTTAATTCCAAGAAAAGCCCTCTTCAGTTTCTTCGGTAAAATGACCTTTTTAGCCCCCGAACCTAATTAAACAGAAAACGGACTCCAAATACAAATTTTATTTTTTCAATACTTCCTAAATAATAATAATAAATTGAACTCTAGAGGTTTTCATAATTTTCCGAGCGCATTTTCTATTTTCCCAAATTTTTCTTCTAAAATTGCCCCTTAGTGCACCCGAACTTTTATCATTTTTCAAACGAGCTCCGAATTCAGATTTTTCTTCACCAATCTCTTCCAAATAATTTAAAATTGATATCTAAAAGTTTTTAGAATTTTCCGATATCATTTGCTATTTTTTTGGGATTTATCTTCTTGAATTTCAGCTTAGTGGGCCCGAAATTTGACATTTGGCAAACGAGCTTCGAATCTGGGTTTTTCTTCACCAATATCTTCCAAATAATTTAATATTGAGATTTGGAAGTTTTAATAACTTTTCGAGCTCATTTACTATTTTTTCGAGATTTATCTTCTTAAATTTTCAACTTAGTGGGCCCGAAATTTGTCATTTTGCAAACGAGCTTCGAATCCGGATTTTTCTTCGCCAATTTCTTCTAAATGACATAATATTTAGATTTAGAATTATTGTAATTTTTCGAGCTCATTTGCTATTTTTTTCGTATTTTCCAAATTTGCCCTTTTACCTCCGAAGCCCGATTTTACTCAAAACAAATTCGATTTCCTGATTTTCTTTTTCTGTGCCTTTGTTATATATTGAATTGGAGTTGATCCGAAAATGCTCAATTTTTACGATCAAATTCCCCTCCGACTTGATTTTTCCTTTTCCAACATCGAGAATTTCCTCGTTTTTCCATTTTTCCTCCAATCGACTCTTTTCTCGGAATTACTTCAAACTGAGCCTTGGGCTATCCTTGTTTACTCACTCCTCATCAATTAGGGGCTTTAGTTTTACCGAATTGGGTCATTTCAGCAATTTTCCCCAATTTCACCAAAATCCACCAAAAACACTAATTCTCGGTTTTCTTCCAAATTGACTTTTCCTTCAGTTTTGCCTCCAAATGGCCTCTCCATTACCCATAGTCATTGCTTATATTTCATTCAAAACCTCTAATTTCAACCAATTTGATTGTTTAAGCACTTTTCCCCAAATTTTCTGAACTAGGGTTTCCTTTCCACTGAATCTCCGTAACCCATCTTCCAGACTTCATATCTCTCGTTGTAGACATCGGATTATCAAAATTCTTTCACCATTGTTCAATTAAACTTTGGATCTTGATTTTGAAAGTGGGTTGACTTTTTAGTGGTTGACTTTTTGAAGTTGACTTTTTCGAGGTTGACTTTTTTAAAATTGACTTTTCAAGCTTACCCCCTTAAACTAAGTCTTACCACCTGCAGGATGATAAGAGACTTTTTTTCATTTTAAAACATCATTAGGAAGAAAAATTACCTGATTTAGTGATCCGGACAAAATTAGGTGTCTACAATAGAATTTTTATTGTTTTGAAATTCTCCGCATCATTCTCCTTTTAGATGGGTATTCCTTTGTTAATAATAATTGATGAAGACTCCCCGACAACCCGACGAAGGTTTCATGATTTATGTTAACTCGGGGATATTGCTTATTTATTAAAAAACATTAATTTTCATTATGCAATTAAATTCATTTAAATAATCAAGAATATGCAAACATTATTTAAATACGAACATAAATCACATAACATATACATTTATCATTGCGTGACATAAAATTTACTATGACATAGTATATTCATGACATGGCACTTATTTAAGCATGACAGAGCATATATAAGAAAAATTATGTCTACACCAAGCATCACATAACATGATCAAAATAACAAAATGTACAACAATTATCAAATGACATCATCATGGGAAATGCATGAACATGGAATATGCACACAACATTATTGGAAAATCCTTTTCATGTATTTTCATTGTGAAATTACATAAATGTCATGTGTCGAAAAAAATATTACCGCACTCCCTGACAAACCCGACAAAGCTTGGAAAATAATTCCTTCACATAACATATATATAATTCCGAGTAAAACGAAAATCGTACTTCATAATTTCGTAAACACGTGCATTGAATAATTTCCTAACCTCCTCGGCAACCCGACGGAGATTAAGAAATAATTCTCGCCAAATGTTTATGAAACCGAGAAAGCATGTTTTTATGATAAACTAAAAAATATATTTTTAAATATGAAATGCATGAAAAAAGGGACAATTATCAGAATGTGTTTCTCTCTTTAAGAGAGGATATCCGAACACCTAAAAAGATGTCTGACTACCTTTGAAAGAAACTTAAATTGAACTTTAAAATAGAAATATTTCGAGCACGAATTTTTGCTCGGATTAAGGGGACATCCGAATACCTCTATATGATCGTTGAATGCAAACTTTTTGAAAGTCAAAAAAAAATTCAAAGATACAATTTTTAAAGAGAAAATATCAAAATGACCGAATAGCGTTAATGTAAAATCCAATTTTTTGCTCATTTTTAAGCTCGTTTTACCTACCCATGACCCGATTTTCTTAAAACCTATTTTTAAACTTTAAAGGATCAAGAAAACAACCTCTAAATAGTACCTAATGATCTCGACCAGCCCCTCCCTCTTTGTGTAAAGAAAATCCAAACTCTTACTAGTTTTAAAGCTCATTTTAACTTCAAAAACCCGGTTTTGCTAAACTATTTTTTAAACCCTTAAAAAAATTCAAAAAAATCTAAAAATTTAGACTTCGGTTCAGCTAAGGGTGAACTAAATGAGGTTAAAACAGTTTTTTATTTGGACAAAAAGTGCATAGGAATAATATTACCCGAAATCAGTAAATCCAACTTTTAAAACATTGTTTTTTCCATCTATTTTGAAATCAAGATTTTGGCTATGGATCATTGGTTGATCTTAGCCAAAATCATGCTGGAAATGATTTGAAAACATGATTTACAGCAAACAAAAATGATTGGCTCAAGGCTAGCCTCTTGGATGTAAATCAAGCTTAGCCATCACTTTGTAGAAACCAAAATCATCAAGCTCATAATAATTTTTTCCAAAGAGGAAAAAAATATGTAACAAAGAGAATGCTTCACAATCAACTCATATTCAGCAAAGTGTGCACATGAGATATAAGCAAGAATCATAAACAAGCAAGAGAACAAAGGTTGGCTCAAAGTTGGCCCCTTAGATACTAGATCTGGCCTAACCATCACTTGGACAAAATCAAGATCATCAAGCTCAAAACCTTTTTAATTTGAGAAGGAATACAAAAGAAAAATCACTATCCTACCATAATAGACCAACCCACATCAAATAACAAGGTAGAAACATGAAGCAAACACAAGCACAATAAAACCTACTAGTTTCGGCCAAGAGGGAAAAATGGAGGAAAAGAGTTTTACCAACTTTATAATTTTGTAATAGAAAAAGAGAAGAAGAAGAGCTTTTGATAAACCTTTTGAAAACCTTGAGATTTCAAAAAAAAAAAAACACAAGAAATAAAAACTTGAAAATGGATTGAAAATGGATTGAAAATTAATGAAAAAGATTAAGGAAAACAAACGACTTAAGTAAGCTTTCAAAAGCAAAAACCTTAAACCTCCCTTTTTCCTCCTTTCCTCTCTTCTTTTTTATTTTCTCGTTAGCCTTTTTTTGAACTTTTTTTCTCCCTTAAAATGGAAGTAGCCGAATGGTCTTTATGCAAATGAGGGCTGCCTTTTTTTCACCTTGTCAAATAGTCCCCCTTCCACATGGTCATCTTTTCGTATTCTTAAGGACCAAATATCATTCTTATTGGACCAAAATGCCATGTCATGTACTCTTGTTCCCTCTCTCTATCCTACTCATCCATTTATTCATAACAATGCCACTTTGTGTTTCTCCAAAATGGCCTCACTTCTTCATTTTACTACACTTCTACCTTGGGTTATTTCCATACCCTTCCTCCAACTTTCATTTATTTTTTATTCATCTCTCCATTATTCCCAAGCTAGTTTTCTCTTCAATTGCACCCTTCTCTACAAATCCAAACTTTTAATTTGTGCAATTTAGTCCCTCAATTTTTCAAGTTTTTCTTAAAATTGATTCATCTCTTATTCTCTTTGTAATTAATTTCTTCAAATCCATTCCTTCATTGATTTTATTTTAAATTGAACTTTCAATTTCTTCCAATTTCAAATTTTCCTTTGAAATTGAACTTTCAATTTAGTCCTTGTATTTTCAAGTCATCTTCAAATTAGCTCTTCCCTTCACTTTCCTTGTAATTGAACTTTTTGAATCCATGTCTTTATTGATTCTTTCTCAAATTGAACTTTCAATTTCATCCAATTAACCATTTCCCAAAATTCCCCTTGAAATTGAAGTTTCAGTTTATTCAATTTAGTCCCTCCATCTTCAATTCTTCTTCCAATTGACGTTTCTCCTTATTCTCCTTCAAATTCGATTGTTGAATCCCATTCCTTTATTGATTCTTTCTCAAATTGAAGTTTTAATTTCATTCAATTTAACCATTTCCTATAATTCCCCTTGAAATTGAACTTTCAATTTATTCAATTTAGTCTCTCCATCTATTCTTCTTCCAATTGACCTTTCTCTTTATTCTCCTTCAAATTAGACTGTTGAATCCCATTCTTTTATTGATTCTTTCTTAAATTGAAGTTTCAATTTTATCCAATTTAATCTATCTATAATTTCCCCTAAATTTGAACTTTCAATTTGTTCAATTTAGTCATTCCAACTTTTCCATTATTCCTTTCCCGCCTTTAATCTTCAATTGTGGCTTTTCCAATTATCAAGATTGCCTCTTTGACATCCGATTTTCCTTTTGATCTCAAATTTCCAAAGTTGACTTATTTGTTGACTTTGACCTTTTGTTCAATTTTGACTTTGACCTTGATCTTGACTTTGGTCTTATCCATTTTGACGAACTCAAATATTAAGGCCACTAAATCGAGAAAATGGAGTGAATTTAGGAAGATAGATTCGTAGAAGAAACGTACCTTGTTTAAGGGTCTGGACAAAATTAGATGTCTACAATTATTTTTAGCTCTTGAACTCTAATAAATTGTTCAATATTGTACTTGTACTTTAAAATGTGTAATGTGGCTCACGTACTATAATTTTGTTAACTAATGTGGTACTTACCTCTAACACCGTTAATTATCAGTAATTACTTGTACATTACCAATAAAATAATGGCACGTAGCCAATTTTTAACAACGTCAACTTAACCATTTTTAAGCACACGTAACACCACACAATGACTGCCACGTGTATTAACAATAAAAAAATATTTGTTTTTTTTTTGGAAAATAATATAAAAATAAAATTTTCCATTTTTCCTTTTATTTTTTCATTTTTCCATTTTTTCTCTCTTTTGATTCTTCTCCTTCAAGCCAAATCTGGCTAGCCACCGGTCGTGTCTGGCCAAGAGAGGCCGAATTGACCTAAAACCAGGCAGGAAACGTCTTAAACCAGGCTCAAACTTGTGCCATATCTGAAATATTTTAGGTTATTCCTAGCTTGGTTTAAGGCTGATTCGGCCTACCAGCGTCGAGTTTGACCTCCCTTAACCAGACCTGGTTGGTGACTGATCGGATTCGGCCTGAAATAGGAGAATCAAGAAGAGAGGTGAAGGGAAGAGAGAGAGAGAGAAAAAATAAAGGAAAATGAATTAACTTTATTTTTAAAAAAATGACACGTGAAAAGATGATGTGGTAAGATGATTTGGCAGAATATGCCATGTGTCATCATGTGATCGAATGATAGCCACGTGAACCACTTTATTTAATTGTGTTAACCTGTGTGCCGCATTGATAGATGAAATAATAGTACGAGTACCACATTAGACATTTTTAAAGTATAGATACCACATTAGACAATTTACTATAATTTAGGGGCCAAATAAAAATATTTTTTGAAATTTCAAAAAAAAAAAATATTTAATAAAATTGAAAATATGTATTAGCGACGGATTTTAAACTTTTTCTCACAGAAATTCCGTCGACAAAATTCTCATTATTTTCGATGTAATTTAGTTTTTTCGACGGACGAGCATTTGCAGCCTTGATTTATCCGACAGATTTTTTTCGTCAAAAATGATTATTTTTAACGAAAAATAAAGTTTTCTAATGGAATATTCTGTCAAAAAATATGACTTTTTTACTGAATATTTCGTCGAAAAAAATAAATTTATTATAGTGTTGCCGCAAGTTTCTCTTTTATTGCATAACTTGATCAACGTTAATCTTATGGTTTGAAGTTTGAGTTTAAATTTTAAAATTTCGCTGGTCCAGTACTGGATGTAACCTTTACCCCGGGCAAGATGCCTAATATTTACAACGCTTTGGTAGTTAAGGGTCGAGATACCGTCGGTCAACAAATTAATGTAACTTGTGAGGTACAACAATTATTAGGAAATAATTGAGTTAGAGCTGTAGCTATGAGCGCTACAGATGGTCTAATGAGAGGAATGAAAGTGATTGACATGGGAGCTCCTCTAAGTGTTCTAGTCGACAGGGCGACCCTAGAACGAATTTTTAACGTGCTTGGAGAGCCCGTTGATAATTTAGGTCCTGTAGATACTTGACACTCTTAATTTTGTTTATGCAAGATATATTCCCAACACATTCATGATTGATTTATTACAATTACATGTGGCAAATGGGTCAAAAGAAATTCAAGTCATTTTTATGTTGTTACTTTTTCAAGTTTGAATCATTTGAGTTTGAATAATTTCAGGTTCGGGTCATCTTAGGTTTGACACTTAAATTATTTGGTTTCGCATAATAGGGTTCAAGTCATTTTTGGTTCAAGTTATTGACTTTAATTTGAAACGGATTGTCAAAATCAAATCAAATTTTTTCAAATATTCAAAGTTATATTTTCATCAACTTGTTGAACATATTCAATGTTGATTTTGATTTAATAAAAAAAATTATTTATAATATACAATTTTTAAAAAAAAGAAGCAATAAAAAAGAACTTTTATTTATAATGTATAATTGTAGAAATTTAATTTAGTTCTAATAATAAAAAATTTATTTTTTGATCTTTATATTTATGAATTATGATTAAGAGGACATTCACAATTAAGAAAGATAATTTCCAAAAGTTTATAAAAATGTAAAAAATATTTAAAAGATAATTTAAAATTATTAAATATTAATAGATTGCTAGTTTGTTTGTTTTAATATTTATTTAATATTAAAATTAATTTTTAAATATTTGAATAAATTAACTGATTCAATCAATTAAATTAGAAATTAAAATTTTAATCGATTTGATTTTTAGATCCGATTTTATTTGACCTTGATGCTGAGGGGTCATGAATTCAAACGACGCAAATGCCAAATGGTCCCCAAAACTTGAGAGCATGGTTACCTCTGCAAAGTATCTTTTGCCATTAGAGACTGTCCAAAGGATATATATACCTTCGCAGTTAGCCCAGCACCAGCAGCTGTATATAATATTATGTTCATTGATATGGGAGTTCATGAGTAGGATTCCTTTCTCCTGACATTTTAGATTTTGAAAGAATGGCCCACTTTTGGAATTTCCCATCAGCAACACTCACGAGTCACGACTCATCCTTCACTCAATGCATGGGGATATGTCTCAATCAGTCAATTGGACGAGTCGCCTTTGATTTACAATTCAATTAATTTGAGTTTTAAAGTTTTTAAATTTGGATCATTTTGAATTTAAATTATTTCGAGTTTGGATTATTTAAATTTGATATTCAAATTATTTGGATTCGGATTATTTCAAGTTCATATCATTCGAGTTTGACACTCGAGTTGTTCAGATTCAATTTATTCGAATCTAATTTTTTAATTTTAAAACTAAATCAAATTATATTTAAACAAATTTTTCCCTTTTTCTTTATTTCTTTATTTTTTTTTCTTTTATTTTTTTTATAAATAAATAAAAAGGAAAAATAATTCATATTATAAATTAAAATGATTTTTTAAAAAATATAATTAATTTAAAAAATATGAAATATTTATTTACTTTAATTTTATAAAAAATATTTTTAATTTTTTCGTTTCTTCCTTCTTCTTCTTTTCTTGGCTTTTCTCTTATTTATAAATAAATATTAAAAACTAAATAATAATTTACATTATAATTTAAATTAATATTGTAATAATCAAATAATTGAAAAAAATATAAAACTATTTATTTACACTAATTTTAAAAATATATATTTTTTATTTTTTTGTTTCTTCCCTTTCTTCTTTTCTCTCTTCTTTATAAACGAATACAAAATATGTATATATATATATATATATATATAAGTATATTATATTATATTTTAAATTAAATTAAATTAACTTTCTAAAAATAAATATAAAATAAATATTTTATATTTATAAGTTTTTTATTTTTATCTTTTATCTTTGCCCTTTTTCTCTTGTTTGTAAATAAATATATAAAAATAATAATAATTCATATTATAATTTAAATTAATTTTTAAAATATAAAATATTTTATTTACTTTAATTTTATAAGAAAAGAGGAAAGAAAGGAAAGAAAGAAAGAAAAGGAAAATAAAAAAGTAAAATATATATTTTTAATAAATGAATGTAAATAAATATTTTATATTTTATAAATTATAAATTATTTAATTTTTAATAAATTTATTTATTTATAAAAAGAAAAAAGGAAAGAAAGAAGAAAAAGTAAAAGAAAAATAAAAATAAAAATAAAAATTATTTTTTATAAAATTAATGTAAATAAATATTTATATTTTATAAATTATTTAATTATTGAAAAATTAATTTAAATTATTATTTATCTTTTGTATTTATTAATGTTTTCATTTTCTCATTTTCTTTATTATTCTTTATAAATAAATACAAAAGATGAATAATAATGTAAATTAATTTTTTAATAATTAAATAATTTATAAAATATAAATATTTATTTACATTAATTTTATAAAAAATATTTATTTATATTTATATATTAAAAAATATCAAAGAAAAAATAATAAAGAAAAAAATAAAAAAATAAAGATAAATGTGGTGCAATCAGCTGGTGACACATGTCACTAGCTGATTGCTACAGTAAACGTAACGGAAAAGTTAACGGAAGAGACCAATTTATTATGTTAATTGCAAGCAAGGACCAATTTGATACGTTTTAAAGTTTAGGGACCAATATAAAATATGTCCTATAATTTGAGGATCATTGATGCTATTAACCCAATTATTAATTTAACATTTCAAAATGATAACTATTTTAAATATCTTTTAACAAACACCAAACCTTTTATATAAATCTTTAAAAATAATAAAAATCAAGAAAAGTTTCAGGTTACGCTCGTTCATAAATCAAAGGACAACGGAGATATTTGTTGAAACAAGTGTTGAAAAAATTAGACTGAGTTGATCGATCAAATCGATTTAATCGAAAGCTGGAGGCCTGTTCAATCTGATGAGTGTCAAAAAATCGATGATTTAGTGAACTAATAAAAAAGGATAAAAAATTGAATTAAAGTAATAAAAAAATATTTTATATATTTTTTTTTAGTGATGAGATTTGAATCTTTAATTTTTTTTATATATATATATTAAAGATCATACCATTAAATCAAACACATATTTTATTAATTATTAATTATATTTAATATTTATTTAATATCAAAATCATATATTTAATATTTAATATATGTTTTAGTTGAATTGTCCGATTCAATTTATCGAATCGATTATTGAAGGTCTCATCAATTTTATTTTTAATCCGATTTTTATTGATTGATTGAAGCAATAAATAAAAAAAGTAAAATATCTATATGCGCAAAATCAATGATGAAAAAATCGAATCAGTTCAATCGAAATACTATCTGGTCTGGTGCTATACATAGAATCAGGTGTTACTTGAACTGGTCTAAAACCATTCAATCTGTAAAAAATTGGAAAAAACTGGGAAAAAACTGATTTTTTTAATTTTTTTTTAAGTGATGAGATTTGAACCCATAACCTCTTAGATTTATATTAAAAAATCATACCACTAAGCTAAAATACATATTCTTATCAATATTAACTATATTTATTACTTATTTAACATTAAAAAAAAATTAACATTTAAAATTATTTTAATTTAAATCAGCCAGTCCAATCTATTGAACTGATAATTAAAAGTCACATCTATTTAACATTCGATCCGATTTTTTTAATCTTACCCCAAATGTTTGAAAAATATATGGATATTTAGTAAAATATCTTAGAAGAATAAAAGGCAGTGTTATTAAATTTGGACTGGAAGGGCCGGTCAAATCGAGAACCGTTGGTTTGTCTTGTCCGGTGTATGTCATAGATCAGATTTTTTTGAACTGGTTGAATTGATAAAAATCCAAAAAAAACTTGTTTTACACTTATTTTTTTAATTTAAAAAAAAAAAAAAAAAAAAAAAAATTATTGTATGTGATGAGATTTGAACTTTTAACCTCTTAAATTTATATTAAAAATCATACTATTTAACCCAATACCTATTTTTATTAAATATTTATTACATTTAATACTTATTTAATATTAAAATTATTTATTTAATATTAATTTTTTTAAATATATAATCAATTAAATCAATTAAATTAATAATTAAATATCTTATCAATTCAATTTTCGATCCGATTTTTTAACATTGACAAAAGGCCTTTGACCCTGAAAAAATAACAAGCGCAAGTTATCCGATGACTCTGGCCAAGAACAAAAAAACTAATACGATACGATGACACCCTCGTATTCTATCCTTTTATATTATTTGTCTGGAATTATTAGCATTGAACATAGTAATTTTATTACTATTTATACTAGGGATCCAAACATTCTATTAAATTACCTTTTGGACCCAAAGATTTACAACTCAGCTTTTTGCTTTTAATATATTTTACAAACAGTTTAAGTATTATTGCTATTTTTATTTATATTTTCTAAAGGGATGTACTTATTATTGACAAAAAAGGGATGTACTTATTATTTGCTTTCTATTAGGAATTTTCTTTTTATCGTTATTATTTAAAAATTAGTTGCTTTTTTATTTGCATATACTTTTTGAGAGCTAATATTTACCTCAAAGTAGTCATTATTATATCAATGGACATATCGCTTCTGTTCTGATACTGATATATATCAATATCGACGTGTTTTAACATATCATTTTAAATTTATCAGTATTTTTTATCTATAATATATATATATATATATAAAAATATACCTTCATTACATATATTTATATGTTTATATACAAATATAGATTTTAAATAATATAAAGATTTAATATTCAAACTTTTCAAACTTTAAATAAGTAAAATAAATATTAAAATATTAGAAAATATATAATAAATTATTTTTTAATAGCTTAATTTAATGAACATATATTATTTTTAGCTGAAATTATGAAAAAAAATAAAACTGATCATGAGAGTAAATATTCGAAATTGATTAAAAAATAAAATAAGAGAAAATATTAAAAGAAAAGTAAAAATAAAATAAAATCTTGTATCAACCGGTACGATCGTTACAAAGTGGTACAACATGTAAGGGCTGACATAGACCGATACGACTGATATATATTGTTACTCAAATCGAAACAGTACTTTAAGTCAATTATATTGATTTTAAAAAAAAACGATACGTATCGATCGATATCAATCTAATACCGGTAACATTACTTGTGATATCAAATTTTTTTCTAATCAAATGCTATTTTGGAAAAGAGAATCAAAATCTGATCATTTGAGTAAGAGAATAATTGCATTTACAATTGAATTAAATGTTCGAATGTAATATTAAAATTATTGTTTATTTTGCTTCAGTAACTACTTTAATTTTCTTTCAATTTTACCCAAATCTTGCAACAAACAAGGGTGGACGATAATAGAATTAGATTGATGTGTGGGAAAGAGTATTACCTTAAAAACTTAGGGGCAGATATGCAAAACTCTTGAAAGTAGTTTGGTTCTTATAATTACAACGTTTGATTAGCATCTGCCGCACAAAAAACGGCAAAAGACACCAAAAAGGCTCAATCAATCATTGCTTCTTCCGAGATTGTCCAAAACCCTACCCCCTTCCCTTGAGACACGTGAAAATCATTTGACCAATAAAAGACGGCACGTCAGCCGTAAAAATCTAGAGCAGTCAATGAGAGGATGCCATCTAAGCAAATAAGAATTAAGAAACCCTTTCCATAAATGTTCAAAGAATTTTGTAGGAGGTATGGGTGGCATGATCAGCTGATCGAATATTTATTTATTTTTATAATATTTAAATTTATTTATTATTTATATTAAATTTGAATATTATTATTCAAATTTAAATTAAATAACATTATGATATTCAAATAGTTTTTTTATTCAAATATAATCAAAAAAATAAATACCAAAATACCATTATTTTCAGATTAATTTTCAAAATTCGTTCTTTTTTCTAGCTGAGAAATCGCCATTCCCCATGACGATTTTCCAGTGTAAAAATTTGAATTTTGACAAAAAACACCAAGGGAAATCACTATAGGGGTGGCGATTTTTTTTGGTTTTTTTTTCAAAATTGAAAAAAATACCAAGGGAAATCGCCACCTCCCATGGCGATTTCCCATGGTATTTTTTGCAAATATTGCAAAATTTGTCAAGGAAAATCGCCATGGGGGATGGCGATTTCCCTTGATACATAATTTTTTTTTTTACTTAAATTTTAAAAAAAAATTGTAATTTTTTTTTAAAATTTTGTATTTTAATTTTAAAAATTGTAAATTAAATTTAAAAAATATTTTTTTATAATTTTTTAAAAAAAAATAAAAGTCCAAAGGTATATTTTTTTATTTAAAATTTATGAAATATTTTTTAAAATTTTTTTAATTGATTTGTAGTATATAAAATTAAAAAAAAAATTCAAATTTTTTTGAAGGCAACCTTCAAGTGACCGTTGCCTTCAAATCCATCTCCTCCCCTCCCCTCCCCTCCCCCCCCACCCATACACACACCAATCTTCTATAAATACCTCTTCATTTTCCATTCTTCTTTCTACAATCAAATTTCTTTCTACCAACAAAATTTGTTTCTACAACAATTTATATTTTCTACAACAATATTTTTTTTCTACAATAATATTTAAAAATGGCTTCATCATCACTGTTGAGGTTGCAAGAAAATCACATATCGGAGGTTATATTTAAAGAGGTAAGTAAATTGTTATAATATTATTTGTATTACATTATCAATTTTTAGTTATTTTTTAATTATTAGAAATTTGTAAATTTATAGTTTTATTGTTTTATATTTTTTATATTTTTAATGTTACAGTGCTTATTATAGTTTTATCATTTATTAATTAGTATTGTTTTTTTGATTTCATAGTTATATAATTATTTATTTTTTATATTGTTTAATTTTTTATTATTATAGTTATTTAATTTGTTAATTATTTTTGTTTTTTCATTTTATAGTTTTATATAATTTTAATTTTTATATTATAATATTTTTTTATTATTATATACAATAATAATTTTGTAATTATTACTGTTTTTTCATTTTATAGTTTTATATAATTATAATTTTTATATTATATTATTTTTTATTATTATAGTTTTATAATTGTTTAATTATAATTGTTTTTCATTTTATAGTTTTATATAATTTTAATTTTAATTTTTATATTATATTATTATTGTTTTATAATTTTGTAATTATTATTGTCTTTTCATTTTATAGTTATTTATTTATTATATAATTTAATTATTTAATAATTATATAAAAAAAATTTAAATTTTTTATTATTATTGTTTTGTTATTTTATAGTTTTAGAGTTTTTTTTTATTATTAATTTTTAATTGTTATAGTTTTATAATATATTAATTTTTATTATTATAACAGGAAACTCTTCGCGTGTTACGTTCGAGGAAATTTACATTGGAGGACCCGCATCCATCTATTATCGACCACTTAAGAAGAGCCGGATTTTATCACGCAACTCAAATTTGACAATTTTTGATACAACCCGACTTAATCAGTGCGTTGATCGAACGATGGAGACCCGAGACGCACACTTTTCGTTTTCCATTTGGTGAATACACGGTAACTCTAGAAGATGTTGCGCTTCAACTTGGACTTCCGGTCCATGGCGATGCAGTTACAGGCGGAAGCTTGCTAGATTGGAATGAAGTGTGTCAAAATCTATTGGGCTTGGTACCTCCAGATGAGTATGTATCTGGCTCAACGGTGAGACTAAATTGGTTGAAATCCTTTCAAAATCTTCCATTACATGCAACTGAACAACAGATACAATATGCTGCTAGAGCATATATTTTACGTTTGATTAGAGGATTACTGATGCCTGACAAATCGAGCAGTCGGGTACATTTAATATATCTTCCATTACTACGTGATTTAGAGCATGCGGCAAATTATAGTTGGGGTTCTACGTGTTTGACGGTTTTGTATAGAGAACTTTGCCGGGCTACAGTTCCAAAAAGCCATGACATAGGTGGATGTTTAGTGCTTCTACAATCATGGGCTTGGTATCGGTTACCATTTCTTTCTCCGCGCGTGGATATTTCGGCTGTATACCCCCTTGCAAGCATGTAATAATCTTTACTATTTTATTAATTTTTTACGAACTTGTATATTTATAGGTCATTAAGATATTATATGCATTTTAACAGGTGGAGTAGGAGTAGGAGTAGAGATTTTATAGAGACTCCGACCGACCTTGCAAGTATAAGAGAGTACGACTAGATCGAGTAGGATATGATAAGGTAAATATTTCGATTGTTACATTCAAGTTTTTTTTTTATTTAATCCATATGAAACTAATAATATGTAATAATTATTCGCAGTTTCTGTGGATGCTATATTTCTCAAGTGAAATTATGGCATGCCTCCCATCGGATGCCTACAATAATTGTAATATATGGAAAGCAAACACAGCATTGATATGCTTTTCATATGTAGAGTGGCACCAAACTGACAGGGTGTTTGCGACAATTTGGGATGCAACAACCAATTCTTGCAGCCCCGGTGAACCTTGATAAGCTTCACAAGATCGACATGCGTGGTCGTCATGAGAAATTCTGGCCTGCGAAGCATGAACATTAGATCCATTGGTGGAATATACGTTTTCAACGAATTCCGACAGGTTATCCGATTGTTGGTAATAATTTCAACTCATCTGATGATTACATAGGATGGTATAAAAAAGGTCGGCCTTTCGTTTGTCCACCGTCGATGTATGAGGATGTTAGGAGTATGCCATTTATCGGACAAACTTCAGCTCTAGTCCCTCCTACATAGGATATGGAAACTCCTAGACCTAGCCGACAACGTGGGCGAACGCGTCAACCGACCTCATCGAAGTTCACAGCACCTAGGATGTCATTTAATCATCCTGAACCTGAACGGGATCATGAAGTACCATCCAGTCATCGTTATTTCGTAAGTCACCCCGGATATGATGTTGATGAGTGTTACCGACCATCACCGCCAACAACGAGGTTAGATGACCAGCTCCCCATCCTAAGTCCAAGTTTAGCATATCTAACATCAATGTATCAGTTTGGAACCCCTTCGTCAGCATTTGATGGTACATCATTTATGGGTGCATCTAGTGGTCAGGTTCCCGTTATGGGTGAACTAGGTGTTGGCTCATCCAGCAGTGGGTTTCAAATTTTTGATACGGAAGAAATGACTGATGACATACAACCGGAACCAGTGGCGGTTATAGCAGGAGGTTGTGGTCGACCGCGAATACGTGCCACTGACGAAGTTGAACGACGGGTGCAACCACCACGCACTAGAATAGCTCGACACTGTTGCTCTACACCACGCAATAATTAGAATAAATGTACTTTTATCAATATAACGAGAATAATGTGTTTTAAATTTCTAATATATAAATTTATATGTTTTGCATTTCATGTTATTTATTTTAAATTTGTTGGAAAATTAAGTGTTATATTTTATTTTTTTATTCAACATGTGTAACTAAAATCTTAATGTTGTTATTTAATTTATAAAATTGTAAAAATAAATATAATTGAGTTATATTTTTATAATTTTTTTAATTTTAAATAAAGTAATAATCCAAATTATATGATAAGTTGACAAAAACTTGCATAACATTTTCTCTTAATGGCAAAATATGTAAATATTACAGGTTATGAAAACATGTAATTCATTTATTGTTGATGCGAACTCTCCCCCAATGTGCCAGATCGATGCGGACAATTTCGACGGTTATGACATTCATTTCTGCATAATCCACAACGTTTTGGTTGGCCTTTCTCCCTGAGGTCCATTTCATTACGAATACGACTTGATTTTGGCCGACCATGTGGATTTCTCCTCATTTCTTGATTGGGACACACTTTTGGACCATCATATTAAGGCCAGTAACCTTCATTTCCAACAGCTTCGATTGAAAAACTAATTGAAAAACTGTTGTAGGGGGTATTGTAAACCTTCATAAGTATTATGAATTTATAATGGTTCATTATGTTGTACCAGATGACAAATCCCATCCTTTGTATAGTATGGAATCTGATTCTCATATTCTGGCTAGGGTTATTTGACTGAAAAAGTGATAACTCATTCATTGCAAAATCTGATTGATAAATCCCATCATTTGTACTAGACTGTCCAATAGTCCCATCCATTGCAGAACGAATCCAATTTCAATATTTTCTGCAGCATTTGATTGACTGGAAAATAGCTTAAACCTATCCCTAATCCTAAATCATTAGTCTCATCCATTGCAGAAAGAATCCAATTCCAATATTTTCTGCAGCATTTTAATTGACTGGAAAATAGCTGAAACCTATCCCTAACTCTAAATCATCAGTCTCATCCATTGCAGAAGGAATCCAATTCTAATATTTTCTGCAGCATTTGATTGACTGGAAAATAGCTGAAACCTATCCCTAACTCTAAATCATCAGTCTCATCCATTGCAGAAAGAATTCAATTCCAATATTTTCTGCAGCATTTGATTGATTGGAAAATAGTTGAAACCTATCCCTAACTCTAAACCATCAGTCTCATCCATTGCAAAAAGAATCCAAATCCAATATTTTCTACAGCATTTGATGGACTGGAAAATAGTTGTAAGCTATCCCTAACTCTAAACCATCAGTCTCATCCATTGCAGAAGGAATCCAATTCCAATATTTTCTGCAGCATTTGATGGACTGGAAAATACTTGTAAGCTATCCCTAACTCTAAACCATCAGTCTCATCCATTGCAGAAGGAATCCAATTCCAACATTTTCTGCAGCATTTGATAGACTGAAAAATAGTTGTAAGCTATCCCTAACTCTAAACCATCAGTCTCATCCATTGCAGAAGGAATCCAATTCCAATATTTTCTGCAGCATTTGATGGACTGAAAAATAGTTGTAAGCTATCCCTAACTCTAAACCATCAGTCTCATCCACTGCAGAAGGAATCCAATTCCAATATATTTCTACAGCATTTGATTGACTGGAAAATAGCTGAAACCTCTCCCAAACCCTAAATCATTAGTCCCATCCATTGCAGAAGGAATCCAATTCCAATATTTTCTACATCATAAAATTAAAATTGTATAACAAATATAATTTTCTTTTTTAAATTTTTTTAAGCAATAAAATTGTATATTTTATAAATTTTAAATAATAAATTAAATTTTATTTTTTATAAAATTAAAAAAGTATAAGAAATAAAATTTTTGATATAAAAATTTAATAAGAAATATAATTTTATTTTTAAAATTTTAATAAGCAAAAAAATAGTATATTTTATAAATTTTTAATAATAAATTAAGTTTTATTTTTTATAAAATTAAAAAAGTATAAGAAATAAAATTTTTGATATAAAAATTTAATAATAAATATAATTTTCTTTTTTTAATTTTAATAAGAAATAAAATTTTTGATATAAAAATTTAATAAGAAATCTCATTTTCTTTTTTAAATTTTAATAAGAAATAAAATTTTATTTTTATAAAATTTTAATCATAAATTAAATTTTACTTTTTATAATATTAAAAAATTATAAGAAATACAATTTTTGATATAAAAATTTAATAAGAAATATAATTTTCTTTTTAAAATTTTAATAAGAAATATAATTTTATTTTTTATAAAATTTTAATAATAAATTAAATTACATTTTTAATATATATTTAAAAAAATAAACAAATATTTTTAAAAAAAATAAATAAACAAACCTAGAAAATATTTTTAATTTAATTTACAATTTTTAAAATTAAAATACAAATTTAAAAAAAAAATACAATTGTTTTTTTAATTTAAGTAAAAAAATATATGTATCAAGGGAAATCGCCACCCCCATGGCGATTTCCCTTGACAAATTTTGTAATATTTGCAAAAAATACCAAGGGAAATCGCCATGGGGGGTGGCGACTTCCCTTGGTATTTTTTTCAATTTTGGAAAAAAACACCAAGAAAAATCGTCACCTCCCATGGCGATTTCCCTTGGTATTTTTTGCCAAAATTCAAATTTTTACACTGGGAAATCGCCATGGGGGATGGCGATTTCCCAGCTAGAAAAAAAAGAGAGCGGATTTTGAGAATTAATCCGAAAAGAACGGTATTTTGGTATATAATTTTTTTTGGGCTATATTTGGATAAAAAAACCTATTCAAATCCGTTAAATATCCGAAATTAATATATAAAAAAATTAAATAAAAATATAAAATTAAACAAAAATTAATTTTAAATTCAAATAAACTGATAATGGATTCGGATATCCGAATCTGAATCCTTAAAAATAATCGGATTCGGATATCCGAATTCTTTATCCGTATAAGTAATGCGGATTCGAATAATGGATATCCGAGATTTTATATCCGCATCCGTTCCAAATCCGCTGTGGATAGTAATTATAATATCTGAATTTGCATTTTACCCGAATCTGCAATATTCAAATCCGCAAAAAATAAATCGAATAATTACAAATATCCGAATCTGTATTATCCATATCTATCTCTAGGCATACGTGGATTAATCCAATCCAACATTGCCCATCATTAGGATTACATGCTTGGATCACTCAAATGGCCTTCATTTCACCTTTGGAATTACAAAAATGTCGCAATTTCTTTTATGTATTTTTTTCCTTTCTCAATCTCATTTTTGGGTTTTTTATTATAATATAGCAAAAAAAAAATATCAAATTACCGTTGCTTTTTGATTATTTCCCAAAATACGGATTTTTTTTTTACAGCTGGGAAATCGCCATCCCCCATGGCGATTTCCCAGCGTGTTTTTTTGCAAATTTGCAAAAAAATACCAAGGGAAATCGCCACCCCCCATGGCGATTTCCCTTGGTAATTTTAGCAAAATTTGCTAAAACCATGAAGGGAAATCGCCATGGGGGGTAGCGATTTCCCTTCATGTATATATATATTTTTTAATTAATAAACAAAAATTATATTAAAACAAAATTTTATTTTAATTTGATAAATTTATTTTTAAAAATTATAAATTAAATTAAAATATTTTTTTTATAATTTAAAAAAATTTAAAAATTCGTAAAATATATTTTAGGTTTTTTTATAATTTAATATTTTGAATTTTTTTTTTTAAATTTTAAATTTGAAATGAAAAAAAACAAATTAGAAAAAAAAAAATTTTGAAAGGGGGCAACGGTCATATGACCGTTGCCCCCATCCCCCAAATCCCCCCTCCCCCACGTTCCCCCTCCCCCCCACACCCCCCACCCCACTCATTTTATCTATAAATACCCCCCTCCTCTCCTTCAAATTTTCATTCCTCTCATTCAAATTTTCATTTTCTTTCAAAAATTTTTCATTTTTCCACCAAAAAAAATTTCTTTCTACAAATTTTTTTTTCTACAACAATATTTTGAAATGGCTTCACTATTGAGGTTACAAGAAAATCACATCTCGGAGTTTATATTTAACGAGGTAAGTAAATTGTTATATTATTATTGTTTTTAAATAATATAATTATTTTTTATATTATTATTGTTTTTTATATTATTATTGTTTTTTATATTATTATATTATTATTGTTTTTTATATTATTATTATTTTGTATATTATTATTGTGTTATATTATATTATATTATTATTGTTTATATTATTATTGTTTTTTATATTATTATTGTTTTATATTATATTATATTATTATTGTTTTATATATTATTATTGTTTTATATTATATTATATTATTATTGTTTTATATTATATTATTATTGTTTTTTATATTATTATTGTTTTATATTATATTATATTATATTATTATTGTTTTTTATATTATTATTGTTTTATATTATATTATATTATTATTGTTTTTTATATTATTATAGTTTTTTATATTATTATTGTTTTATATTATATTATATTATTATTCTTTATATTATATTATATTATTATTGTTTTTTTATATTATATTATTATTGTTTTTTTATACGAAATTATTGTTTTATATTATATTATTATTGTTTATATTATATATATTATTATTGTTTTATATTATATTATATTATTATTGTTTATATTATATTATATTATTATTGTTTTATATTATATTATATTATTATTGTTTATATTATATTATATTATATTATTATTTTGTTATTTTATAGTTTTATTTATTACTTTTTAATTGTTATAGTTTTATAATATATTAATTTGTATTATTATAACAGGAAACTCGTCGCGTATTACGTTCGAGGAAATTTATATTGGAGGACCCGCATCCTTATATTATCGACCACTTAAGAAGAGCCGGATTTTATCACGCAAGTCAAATTCGACGACTTGTGATACAACCCGATTTAATCTCTGCGTTGGTCGAACGATGGAGACCCGAGACGCACACTTTTCATTTTCCATGTGGTGAATGCACGGTCAGTCTCGAAGATGTTGCGCTGCAACTTGGACTTCCGATCCATGGCGATGCAGTTACAGGCGGAAGCCTGCTAGATTGGAATGAACTGTGTCAAGATCTATTGGGTGAGGTACCTCCAGAAGACGTCGTATCTGGCTCAACAGTGAGACTGACTTGGTTGAAAACGTTTCAAAATCTGCCATTACATGCAACCGAACAACAAATACAATATGCTGCTAGAGCATATATTTTACGTTTGATTGGAGGATTACTGATGCCTGACAAATCGAGCAGTCGGGTACATTTAATGTATCTTCCATTGCTACGTGATTTAGAGGAAGCAGCAAATTATAGTTGGGGTTCTGCGTGTTTGACAGTTTTGTATAGAGAACTTTGCCGAGCTACAGTTCCAAAAAACCATGACATAGGTGGATGTCTAGTGCTTCTACAATCATGGGCTTGGTATCGGCTACCATTTCTTACTCCGCGCGTGGATATTTCGGCTGTATACCCCCTTGCAAGCAGGTAATAATCTTTACTATTTTATTAATTTTGTACGAAATTGTATTTTTATAGGTCATTAAGATATTATATGCATTTTAATAGGTGGAGTAGGAGTACGGGTAGAGATTTTACAGAGACTCCGAGCGATCTTGCAAGTATAAGACTACGACTAGATCGACTAGGATATGATAAGGTAAATATTTCGATTGTTACATTGAAGTTTTTTTTTTTTTTATTTAATCCATATGAAACTAATAATTTGTAATAATTATTCGCAGTTTCTGTGGATGCCATATTCCTCGAGTGAAATTATGGCATGCCTCCCATCGGATGCCTACAATAATTTCAATATATGGAAAGCAAACACAGCATTGATATGCTTTTCATATGTAGAGTGGCACCAAACTGACCGGGTGTTGCGACAATTTGGGATGCAACAACCAATTCCTGCAGCCCCGATGAACCTTGATAAGCTTCACAAGGTCGACATGCGTGGTCGTAATGATGAATTCTGGCCTGCAAAGCATGAACATTGGATCCAATGGTGGAACATACGTTTTCAACGAATTCCGACAGGTTACCCGATTGTTGGTAATAATTTCAACCCATCTGCTGATTACATAAGATGGTATAGAAATGAAGGTCGGCCTTTCGTTTGTCCACCGTCGATGCACGAGGATGTTAGGAGTATGCCATTTACCGGACAAACTTCAGCTCTAGTCCCTCCTACACAGGATATGGATGCTCCTAGACCTCGCCGACAACGTGGGCGAAGGCGTCAACCGACCTCATCGGAGTTCACAGCACCGAGGATGTCATTTGATCATCCTGAACCTGAACGGGATCATGGAGTACCATCCAGCCATCGTTATTCCGTAAGTCACCCCGGATATGACGTTGATGAGTGTTACCGACCATCACCGCCAAGAACGAGGTTAGATGACCAGCTCCCCGTCCTAAGTCCAAGTTCAGCATATTTAACATCCATGTATCAGTTTGGAACCCCTTCGTCAGCATTTGATGCTACATCATTTATGGGTGCATCTAGTAGTCAGGTTCCCGTTATGGGTGAACTAGGTGTTGGCTCATCCAGCAGTGGGTTTCAAATTTTTGATACGGATGAAACGACTGATGACATACAACCGGAACCAGTGGCGGTTATAGCAAGAGGTCGTGGTGGACCGCGAATACGTGCCACTGACGAGGTTGAACGACGGTTGCAACCACCACGCACTAGAAGAACTCGACACTGTTGCTCTACACCACGCAATAATTAGAATAATTGTAATGTGTTTTAAATTTCTAATATAAATTTATATGTTTTGCATTTTATGTAATTTGTTCGGAAATTAATTGTTATATTTTATTTTAATTTATATCTTAATGTTGTTATTTAATTTTAATATAATAATCCAAATTACATGATAAGTTGCTTTTCTTTTTTTTCATTTTAATTTAATTTTCTTTTTAAATTTTAATAAGAAAAAAAAATTTAATCAGAAATTAAATTAAAATTTTATTATCAAATATCCAGTTTTAAACTGTAACAATCTATATTATTATTAAAAACAATGATTAAATTGATGTCACGAGTTAATCGAATACCAACTCAAAAAAACTAATCAAATTAAAAAAATTATTTTACGATACCAACTTAAAAATAACTTCTTTATTTAAAAAAGTGACTCGATAAATTTCTTTAAAAAAAATTTATTTACATTTTACATCATTAAATTATTTTTGATATAAATTAAATTTTCTTTTTTATAATATTACAAAATTATAAAAAATAAAATTTTTGATATAAAAATTTAATAAAAAATATAATCTTCTTTTTAAATTTTAATAAGAAATATATTTTTATTTTTTATAAAATTGTAATAATAAATTAAATTACATTTTTAATATATATTTTAAAAAAATAAATAACCAAACCTATAAAAAAATATTTTAATTTAATTTATAATTTTTAAAAATAAATTTATCAAATTAAAATAAAATTTTGTTTTAATATAATTTTTGTTTATTAATTAAAAATATATATATATATACATGAAGGGAAATCGCCACCCCCCATGGCGATTTCCCTTCATGGTTTTAGCAAATTTTGCTAAAATTACCAAGGGAAATCGCCATGGGGGGTGGCGATTTCCCTTGGTATTTTTTTGCAAATTTGCAAAAAAACACGCTGGGAAATCGCCATGGGGGATGGCGATTTCCCAGCTAGAAAATAAAAGATCCGTATTTTGGGAAATAATCAAAAAGCAACGGTAATTTGGTAAATTTTTTTTTTGGCTATATTGTAATAAAAAAGCCTCTCATTTTTACTGAAGTGATCCGTAATATTATAGAGGCTTTTGAACTTGAACAGATAACTCGATATTAGAGGTGTTTATAAGCCGGATCGGACCGGATCTAAGTATGATATCAACATCATATATATTTGCTCAAGCCCGACTCGGCTCGAAATATGGGTCTCAAATTCTGTTTAAGTCTGTCCATATTTGTAAATGGATAGTCCAAATCCATTTAGGTCCGCCCATATTTTTTATATTTTTTTAAACAAATATATTATTTTTTATTTAACTTTTAATAATTTTATCTATTTTTTACTAAATTCTAAAATCTAGATAACTTAACATATTTTTAAATGTTTATACTATAATATTATATATATTTATTTTTTTATATGATATAAATTATATTGTAAAATAATATATTATATAAATGAAAAACGGATCGGGTCGGGTCGGGCTCGGGCATTGATTGTTTGATCCAAGACCTAGCCCATTTTTTAAATGAGTTTATTTTTTTGTCTAAGCTCATATTTCGGACCTAATATTTTTGTCCAAACTCTTTCAAATATTGGACGAGCCATTAAATTTGAACGAGTAGCCCAACTCTTGAATAAGTAGCCAAATTGTATTTCGTTTATTGTTTTTTTTCCTAAAACGGTATCTTTAATTAATCCCTTTGTTCTTAATTTTTTTTATGTAGAATCGACAAGTCATTCTGCTCCATTAGATTACGGATAATAATATATGTTATATATCTAACTGTTCATACATTATATGCATATAATAAATAACTGATGCGAAGATATTTAATTCTTATGAGTAATTGAACAATTGAATTCCCAACCACGTTATTTTTTCTTATGAGTTATGATTAAGCTTTTTAACAACAACTGAATATATAAAAGCTCAAATAAGGGTTTTATAGATGGGTGGAAAATGAAAAAAAAAAAAAACCATTGTATTACATCATCTTGGACGAAATAAATCCAGTCATAAAGGCTAAAGCATGCAATCAGATTCTATAAATATGCATTTAGGAAAATATTAGGTTAAAGTACTTAGGTAATTTTAGTCCTAGTATTATATAAGTGAGTAATTTAATTTTTGTATATTTGAAAATTGGTATAAGGAAGTAAAATTGGTAAGTGTTAATGAGAAACCGTCTAAATGCTAACGTGGATATGTAAAACTAGAAGAGTTCAAACGGTTGATTCGATTAATAACCGAATCGAATTTCAATTAACCGAATTTTTATTTTTCTTAACCGTTAACCGAACCGAATAGTATAAGAGGTGAATTAACCGAACCGAAATAATTTCAATTAATTCGGTCGATTTTCGATTAATCGAAATAAATATCCACTTTATTTTATAACCTATTTTTAATACATTATTTTATATCCAACCAAAATGCCAAAACAAGTTAATTTTTCTTCATTCATAATAATATATCCAACCAACCAACCAAAATCCAAAAGCAAAGCATAATAAAGTTATAATCATCCAAATATCAAACATACTAAAACAACTAAGAAAACATAAAGTATTTCGGTTAAGATGGTTAATTCGGTTAATTTCGCTTAACCGAACCAAATTAACCGAAAATCAAAATTTTTAACCGATCACCGAATCAAAAAAAATTTGGTTAACCAATTAATCCAACCGAATTAGATTTTAGTCGGTTAATTTGGTTAGAACCGAATAATAAACACTCATATGTGAAACTGACAAAATAGATGACTTGAAAAAAAATGATGACATGTCAAATTTTTTTGCTCATATGAAATTTAACAACTGACATAATAAATGAATTGAAAAATTTGATGACATATTTTTACGGGTAAGGGAGGGATTTGGGGTAAAAAAAATTATGTTTTTTTAAATTTCACCTGAGTAAAAAAAATTTGAGGTCATTATTTTTTTCCAAGTCATCTTTTCTGTCAGTTTTACATATCCACATCAATATTTACACGGTTTTCCATTAACACCGTTATCAATTTTAATTCTTTTTATCAATTTTAAACGTATAAAGATTAAATTACTCACTCATATAATACAAAAATTAAAATACACTTTTGATTATAATATAAAAATTACCTAAATACTTTAACCCAAAATATTATCCTTTTAATACAAAATCAATTTGACATTAACTTTTTTTCATTTTCAGGTCATTTTCAATGTTTTAATTGGTACATGCCCTTGAAATTGTTGTTGTAAGACATATTAATGACTTAATGTTTCCACTTACCACATCGTTCAAGTTAGAAATGATTGCACTTCTTTGTTGAACCAAAGTTTATAAGAAAATAATGGAGAGGAGGAAGGTCAGTATAGTAAAAGAGTAGAATAAATTTATTGAACTGCCAAAAGGCTAAGCCGCTAAGGCATGTAAAAGAGATTTGAGAGAAAATGAAAGGAATAAATAAAAGAAAAGAGTGGTGTCCCAAGGGAAAACCAGCATTGTCTTTTCCTCTGTCCTGTTGTCTATCTCTTCATTGTAAGTTCCACTCCAAACTCTACTGGAGCAGAGCAGAGCTGCCTATATCTACACAAATCCTTTTTTTTTATTTATTTATTTATTTGTTTCTCTTTTATCTCCTCGGCTCAAATTTTACTTACTCTTGTGGGCTGCCCTTTCCTTTCTCTCACATAGGAGTATTTCTTTTCTTTTCTTTCCATTTTCATTCCTTTTGCCCAAAAGCTAGTAGCCTGCATATCTGGGTTTTTGTAGGGTTTTGTAATTCCATTTGTTTACTAGGTGAAAATATAGTCTTGGGAAAAGCAAAAGGAGTTAAGCTTGTTGCTTAGAATTCTGCTGTTTATTTGTTTAGTTTTTGCTGTGTTGGGTTTTGATGGGTTTATGAATTCTTCTTTCTAATTGGAGTCTTGTTTTGAAAAAAAAAAATGGTATGGCATATTCCGTTTTAGTTTTGCCGGTAGATATATATATATATATATATATATATATATATAGTTGGAGGTTCAGTATTCTAGGGTGTTCTTGTTTACTACTTCATTCTTAAAGGTTTTGGCTTTTTCCTCCTTTTATAATCCAGGAACTTTTGACTCTTGTACTTCCAGGGGTTTAGGGTTTTGTACTTTTTTGGAAGACCATTTCTTTTTCAATTCAAGAACCAGAAAAAGAGTGAAAACTTTGAACTTTTCTTGCAATTGGGTCTAAAAATTTTCTTCCAATTGTTCAAATTCTGCAAAACCCTATGTCTCCTCAAATGGGTTTTCTTTGAATTCCTAAAATTTCCATGGTTTTTATTTTATTTTAGATCTATTTGTTGCCTTGTATTAACCTGAAATAAAGGGCATAAACCTGAAATTTGAACCTCAGCCTAATTGCTAATACAATTCTCAGTTTCTGCTCTGTGCCGGTGGTTTTTCCTTTCCCAGGTATTGAATTTCGTGTTTTGCACATGAATTCGATTTCAGTGACACAGTAGTAGAAACTTGAGTTCCCATAGAATTTTCAAGCTTTTTTCTCTTTGTTAATTGTTATTATCTACAGATGTCGTGTTTAAGCGGTGGCAGCAGGACCTATGCTTTAGACCTTGAAATAATAAATTTTCCAACCACTTCAACCAGAACTTCTCACACCTCATCTTCACCTTCTTCAACTCTCTCTGAATTTAGCAATTCCCCACTTACAATCTCCACTCGAAAACCCCGAACCCCTCGAAAACGCCCCAACCAAACCTACAATGAAGCTGCAGCCGTGCTTTCCACTGCCTATCCCTATATATTTTCCACCAAAAACCTTACCAAACCGCGTAAATTCACCAAGGCTCAGGACTCTTTCTTACATCAATCTTCTGAACTATTGTTGCCTTTTCGCGTAATTGACGACTCTGGTTTCTTGCTCCAGAATCAACCAATTCGAGAAAAACCCAGTTCCCTAATTGAGTCAAAAGTCGTGAATCTTTGTGACAAGTCCTGGCAAAGTAGTAGTGAAGTCAATTCCCATGGAGGAGGAGGTTCCATGGAAATGGAATTCAGCCCTGAATTCCAGGAAGATTTCGATGCAGAATCGATTCTGGATGAGGAAATTGAGGAAGGTATTATTGATAGCATTATGGGGAACCTTAGTGTTAACCAGGACACCTGGGATGAATCAAATGGTAGATGTCAGGGTGCCCAAATTAACCAGTTTAGCCAAATTGGTCCATGGTATGGGAATCCCATGGGATTAGGATTGGGCGGGAAATATGAATTGGGGTTGGGGTTTGGATTAAGGAGGGGAATACGAGCATTGAGACATGTTGATGAAGGGAATTGGTGGAATTTACCAACCGTAGATGTGCTACAAATCTCACCAAAAACGAACACCAAGGCCACCGCAACAACCAGTAGAGCTGAGAAAAAGAAAAAGAAAAAGGTGGAGAAACCAATTGTTGTGGTGGAAGCAAAGAGTTCGGGAATGCATAAAGAAAACCCAAATCCGAAGCCCAATCCTGGGTTGCAATTGAAATTGAATTACGATAAGGTGGTGAATGCCTGGTCAGACGGTGGCTCCCCTTTCTCACTGGAATCTACAGAGTCTGAAGTTCCTGGAAATGATGTCTATGTATGTTCTCATCTCCCGCTGGGAAATCAAAATTTCCATGATTGCAGTTTTTAAAACCAATTTCTATTACTAATTATAGTAAGTTAACGCTCCATGGCAATGGGTCAAAAATAAAAGTGTCCCCGCTTTACTATTTTATAAGGCTTTTAATAGTAAGTGTTTTATGATATTTTTTAAATTATTAATGTATTAAAATTTATAAAATAAATATTATTATAAAGAACATTTAACTAATATTAACAACTAACAAGTATCTATCGGTTAGCAAAATTCTTTTTATAATCTTTTTTAATGTACTCGGTTTGTTTTTTTCCGAATGTTTAGATTTTAGTGTATTTTTAACATGGAGATAGAAAATGGGAAGTGGGTCAGTGGGGTAGCATCCATCGACGGCTCTTGTGAGCTGAACTTTTCAGCTTTGTTATCTGGTGGGATCCTTCAGCTTTTTAATTAAAAGTTAAAACCTAAAATCAATCAATCAGACCAGACGGTTCAAAAATTTTTAAAAAAGTGATTTTTTTTTTTATTTTATAAAATAAGTGGTATTCTACTTTGATTTGCTTTCAAAGGTCATTATTTTGTTGCGTTGGAATGCTTGGTTTTATTTAGAGGCGTAGGCGTCATTTTCAGGGTAATATAATTTTAGTATGGACTAGTTTTGGTAGAATGTGAAAGAGAATGACAAGAGGCACTGAATTATTATTTTTCGTTTGATGAACTTATGGGGCAGGCCAGGCTGGCGCAGATTGATTTATTCTCGGAGGGTGGAGGAGGAGTGAGGGAGGCTAGCGTGCTACGCTTCAAAGAAAAGCGGCGTACGCGCCTCTTCTCTAGCAATATCAGGTATCGAGTCAGAAAACTCAATGCTGATATACGCCCCAGAATGAAGGTTTGCTCTACTTTCTACTAATTGTATACTTCTTCGAACTAATTTATTATTATTGTTGAAAAAATGAGTTAAAAAAAAATGGATTGAATAAAATATGTTTTAAAAGTGTGATGAAAAATATATAATTTAAAAATTTTAAGTGTTTAATATTGATTTAAAAAAATACTATGATAAATTAAAATGTAAAAAAAAATACATAAACTAATCAAAATGTAAAGATACGAGCATAATAAAATTATTTTAAATCAAAAATCAATTTTCAAATCATAAAAATATTAAAATTTTAATTTTTCTGTTTGGATTGCAAAATTATAATTTTAATCGTAAAAAACATATATTTTTTTTTATTCATTTAACATTTAAGTTGCGAGATGAAACACAAATGATCAAAAACTAGTTCGAGATCAATGCTAACAGGAGCCTTCATCCCTTCTTATTTACTAATCTGTTAGGTGGATCCCATTCCTCTTTTGTTTTTTTATTTATTTTATACCTATATTTTTAGAAGCAATTTTTATAAGCAATTGAGTTAATAATAGGATCAATTAAATATGACATGATGCTTCTAATTATAACAAAAATAATAATAATAATAATAATAATAATAATAATAAAGTTGAGTATAGAAATATGACATGATCGTTTTGATGATTATGCCAATGCCATCATGATTTTTATTTTATTTTTATATTCTCTTAGTAGTAAAGAGTTCTAAACAGTATTACAAAAATACAGTTGCTAAAACGTGTAACGATAAATGAAAATGAAATTGTTGCTTCTTTTAATTGTGTTTAGATTTAGATTTGGTAGACGCAGTAAGGAAGGAGTATTAGTGTAAAACTAATTACATTGAAGTCAACTAAAGAAATAAAATGTACAAAATAATAATAATAATAATAATAATAATGTAACAACATATATGTTGAATCTCTCCCAAAAAAACTGGTACATCTACATGTTTATTTACAAATTTAAGAGATTTATCCATAAAGTTGGAGAGGAATGATATGACTGAATTAAGTTTTCAAATCCCTTAGTTTATATTTTGCTTGGCAACATTCAAAAGCAAGCAAAACTTAGAAAAAGGTTTAGGAAAAGAACATAGTAGAAATTAAATAAATGAATTTAGTCATATTGGTTCATGTAATCATTTTTAAGAGATGACATCCAACAGGTTTAGAATTCGAATCTTAATATCTGCAACTGCTTCTCTGCGATCTTTTTTTTTTAATAAAAAAAAACAGAAAATTTTTCTATGAAATTAATTTTTTCACTTAAAAAAACCTTTGGCTCTAAATCTTTCATGCTAAAGTTTGCTTTGGAGGCGCGGTGGGAGTCCCCTCACGCTTCCAAAGGGGCCCTAAGTCAACAACCTTTAACATGGCATAATTTTATTTGAGAACTTAATGATTTACCAAATAATTTCATCCAAATGTTTTTTCATGAGTAAGTATTAAAAATGTAAAGGAAATTGAATATCACATCCTTTAAAATCTTATTTTCCAATACTCTCATGAAACATTTTTTCCCCCTTTCATGCTCTGATATTTTTTTCTTTTTGGATTGAAGGTTTGTTGATAATGTTGCAGGGGCGATTTGTAAGAAGGCCAAATTCTTCTACAACAAGTGAAGAAAGGTGAAAAGATTGGGGAACCAAGGAAATAAAAGCAGCATCACCATATTTAACCTCTTTTTTTTCCCCTTCATATTTTTAACCTTTTTGTGAAACTTTTTGCCTTACACTAAAAGTTAAGGAGATGAAGACTAGTTAAGAAAAGGAATGCAGAGAAATAAGCCAACAAGTTTTTTGCTTGGGTTATTTATTATTATTATTATTATTATTGTGTTTCTCTTTGTTTTTTAGTATTTGGATGACACTTTTGTTTTTACTTTTTTATTTTGTTCCAAGAGAAAAAAAAGGTTTGTTGGATTTAATAGTAACACATATTAATCAGACAATTTTAACAATGGTACGATTATAAAATACAAAAAAATAATTAAAATACGATAAAAACATGTCATGACCTGAAAAAGTAATATGAACACGACATGAATACACGAACGTGTCAAAATCTATATAACATGAATTATTAATGTGTTAAAATCTATATAACACCTTAAACATGACATGATACAAAAAAATAATATGAATATAACACAAATATAAAAAGTATCATTAATTAATTGAATATTTGAATTTAATCACCAAACATGTTGGCTTTTTAATATTGAATGAATTTGGTAAAGAAGCCTTTTTTTTTAACTAATTTTTCAATAATGATCACTTAATTGTCTTTTATAGATATATATGTATAGCATCAAAGCTAATTTAATACATTTTATAATTGTTTCTTTATTATGTATAACGCATCCTAGATAGTTCGATTACCGCATATATTTGATTGATTCTTAATTATATTATTAACTAGGTTTTTTAAGTTCGTGCTTTGCATGATTAATTTCATAATTAATTAGGTAATATTAAAATTTATAGAAATTTCATAATTTTATATTACATCATCAAGATCATTTTTTTAATATTATACTTAAATTTTAAATATAAACAATTTTTCGCACCTACAAATTATCCTAAGGGACTCATAGGGAATTTTTGAATTTAGTTAAAGGTTTTGTTGTCCTATTTTGTCATCTTTTATAGGTACTAGAAATAGACCCGCGCTATGCTGCGGACGAAAATATTTGTATCTTACTTTGAGTTTTTTAACCGGAAAAATATTTCCAGTCTACATTAACAATGACAAAATTATAATGAAAATGTGCTAATGATGAGATAATGTGCTGTTGATGCTAAATGAATTCTTGTGGAGGGGAAGTGGTGAAATGCTAAAATTTATATAACATATCAGTTTCATTTTTTTAAGACTTGATCACATATTTTTGTTATATAACTCAAGCAGAAATCAAAGTCAAATGAGAACAATAAGCAATTTGAAATAGGCATGGAGTATAAGATCTTAACCTCTCATACATTGTCATTCAAAGAACAATTTGAAACGTTGGAAATTCGACCTTTGAGCATGAAATTAATCAAGCATCTTACCATCTCTTTTCAAAAAGCAAGTACATTTGGTAACTAAACACATTTCATACTCATATGCATGCATTATTTCCAAAAATAATAGCCATTCTGCAGTCTATGTATAACCATAAGTTGTAGATGTCTAGCTTGTCAATATTCTAATAGGATGAGAAGTAGCAAATATAGGTTTGGTAAAACAGTTGTTCAAGTAGTAGATGTCTAGGGTATTCTAATTGAATTTGGTATAATTTCAAGAAAGCAAGAAGAAGCTTTGTAATAGTCAAGGTTGGTAAAATTTTAAGAGAAAAAGAGGAAATACCATTCTATTTCATTTTGATTGTACAAAAAGAAATGTAAGTACCATTATATTTGCATTCAATATTGCAAAAACTAATACAAAAGACTTTTAAGAGTTACTACTCTTAGTACATGAGAAGAGTCAAAACTCTCAATTTGAATACTGACTGTACACAAAAAAGTACAGTGAGGAGGTCTTTGAGATTTCCATTTCTAATTGCTGGTGAGATTTTTCCATCAAGATTTGAGCCTGATAGGCTACTACAGTGTTGAAAACAAAACAAACGTCAAAAGTTACTAAAACAGTTTCTAATTCACCATTAATACCGATAGTTGATCGCATCAATACATAAGGCTAACTCTCACTATTTACATCAAAATTTGTCAACCTATTCTCTGAAGTATTCGTAACAGACAACAATCTATCACATTTGATCTCTGCATCCTCTTATTCTCTTCCTGACCAACAATCTTGCTATCCTTTTCCTCACCAAAAATCGGCTCAAATACCACATAGTGGAACCACTATGTCTACTTAATATATTAGATCATAACTTTTTCAATTTTCTAATCATATTCTCTATTGTCTGACTAATATTATCCATATCTTAAGCACAAAGCAAAAAAAAAAAATGAAACAATACCTATACAACTAATAGAAAAACTTAAAAAGAGAAATAAAATTTAAACCTGCAACTACTAAACCAATAGCAATAGAGAACTATAATTGAAAGCAAAACTAACTACACACATCACAACAATATTCTAATCCAGTAAACAAAATGTAATCTAAAAGATATAACAATGCTATAATAAAATATTAGTTAAAAAACTGACCGTATAGCTAATTGACAGAACAACTTTAACAATCCCTACAACAAAAACAGAAAAATCTCAAAACCAATCTAACAATTTAAACACAAGAAAAAATAAAAATGAGTAACCATTTTAAAACTTATGAACAATCCAAACCAAAACTAACCGTAAACTTGCTTGCTACAATACCTTGACCAACTCCTACAACAAAAAGATGAAAAGCAAACAAATAGCTAAAAAAATTCAATATCAGAGAATGAAAATGTTAGAATCAATTTCAGAATCCAAATATGCAAAAATGAAAGTCAAATATCAATTTCCATATCAATTTAAACAACATGCAACCAAATTAGAAACAAAAAATCAAGTAAACAAAGAAGAACAATCAAAACACAAACTGATACACTAAAAAGTATGAAATTCAAAACCAATAAAAATACCAAACAAACCTTAAACTTAATTGTCCAAATAGTTTTAACAATCCCTGATTGCATTCCTATATAACTCCATGATTGTAACTGTCCATGTTTTTTAACAGAGACCCTTTTATGGAAATATGTCAGTTTGTTATTTAGGTTTTGTTTGAATAGATACTGCCCCAATCACATTGCACTTCCTAATTCAAATAAGAAAAAAAAAAATGAGATTTTTCCACTCTTTGCATGCAACAAATTCCTTATCTTTGACCACTAATCCTTTGCCCATGAAAACTGAAAGAACATAAAATCTAGAGAGCTAACCTCAAAATACATCTTTGTCAAGGAATCAAAAACCATATGAAAAGCAATTTAAAAAACATTCATGCAAAAAATTAAAGTATTAATTGATTTCAAACCAATTCAAAGAATGTGCAAGAAAGACAAAAGCAAAATTCACTTAAAAAACATTTGTTGGACCTTCAATATCAACTAAATACAATATAGGAAGCATTTTAACAAATCTAACATGAAAAATCAAATTAAAGATACAATAGCCAATTGTAAATGTAAAATAAGGAAAAAAAAAATGAAATAAACAAAAGAAATGACTAACTATGAGGAGTTTACAATTGTCTATTTTTTTTTTTATAAATATTTCTAACAAAAAAATGGAAAATCACATGCATTGGCATTTTATGTGTAATTACTATAACTTTAATTAATAACAGTTGGATTAGTCATAAATAAATTAGATCTTAAATGAATGTGAATCAATAAGAATGTTAAAATTACCTCTGCAACATTTGCCAATAAAGCAAATAAAACAAACTCCGTCGCCCAAATTGATTCACCCATCCTTGAAACATAAAAAAAAATAGAAAAAGCAAAATCAATAACCAATATTAAACACAAAATATAACATGCAAGCTGAAATCAATTAATCTTTTATACTTTCTAAAACACAAAATATAACATGCAAGCTAAAATTAAAATTTAATCTTTTCAACTTATTTTCTTACCCTTTATTTTGGTTCCTTTTTCATTTTTTCTCTCTCAATTTCTTAGCAATCAAACAACAAAACAGAGAGACAGATGGCTTGTCAGATGTAAAAACCCACGCCGATTCGCATCCAAAACCACTCGATCTGGCCACTGGTAGATGATCTGCATTCAATCCTCTGGTAAGCCACACATACTTTAAAAGCACAAAAAAGAAAAACTGCATCACACACAATAAAGGAGTAACAAAAGAACAATGTCTCCACCAGCAACAACACCATAAAAATGAAAACGTTAACATTGACCAGCTTGACGGTCCACTTGCACTCATTCCTTAAAAATAAGCACAACTTTTTTGGCCGAAGCATTGTTTCTCCATTCTAATGAAAAAAGAAGAGACATCAGCATATATTAGTTTTCACTACATCACAGTTAGTTATTACCTGGCACGACCTCAAGTATATAAAAATGTTTAACTATTTCATCCAAAAAAAGACAAAATCTTCATGTCTGCAAATGAAGTATAATGAATTAATCCATCTATGACTATTTATCAATAAGGAAGCATAGCAAATACATATATCCAAATATAGTGGGAGAAAACAATCAGTATCTTGAACTATTCTTCCATTTGATGATACCAAATTTTATTTGCAATTACCAAATACAAAACATTACTTGGATTAACAAAACCTTTCTTACTGTCAGGCAAAACTTCTTTTTCTGATAAAGATAGAATGATGAAATAGAGAGAAAAAAAATTGTAAATTTTACTATGATTTTCTCTTTCAATCATGAATGCGCTTATCTTAATAGTTCTCAAAGTGTATGATAGGATCCAAGATGATCCAATTCTTACAAATTCATGGCAAGCACCATATGGGCCAAGATCCAAGAAAATCAAGGAAACATTGCATGCATTGGTAGAATTCACTTGGGCCATGTTGCAAATTGTCCAAGAAAGGATTATCCAAGTGGCGGCATTAAAGAGAGTTGAAGTGGGCTTATTTTAATTTTTTAAACACTTAGGCATTTGGGCTTATTTTATCTAATATGTCCAATAGGCTTGTGGGCAGGGGCGAAGACAAGGAGGGGTAGACAGGGGCCTCGGCCCCCTTAATTTTTTAAAGATTTTTTATATAAGGATCAAATTATGTTTGATCACTCAAATTTTATTTGGTCTTTCAATTTGACCCCCTTAAAATTTTTAAGATTTTTGAAATAAAATAAAATTATATTTGGCCTCCAAATTTTGTTTGTCCCTTCAATTTGGTTTTCTATTTGTAGAATTTGTTTGATATAATAAATTTGATAACATTTTTTTAGTTTAATCTCATTTCATTATTATTAGCTTAATTCTCTCTATTTACCTTTTCAATCAATTAAATAAATGCATTTACATTAATTATTTTATTTAATATTTTTCATTCTATGCTCATAAAGAAAAAATAAATAAAAAAGGTAAACAATTACAATATCTAATACAAATTGTGCATTTAACTTATTTTGTTTTTTCTAAATATATGTAATCTTATGATTTTTTTTATAGTATGAAATAATTTTATGCACATTTTAATTAGACAATAAGTTTTTTTGACGTTGAGACTTTATTTATTATTAAAAATTTTTCATATGCAACATGAATTATAATACTTAAAAATTAAAAAAACTATTTAATTATAAGAAATTTATATATTGTTAGAAAATTTAATATCATATATCATATATAATATTTAAATTTGATATTTTTATACTAGAGTTGTTCATGGACTGAGTCGAGTCAGACTCACACAGCAAAAAATTTTACTTGTCCAAGATCCGGCCTAATTCGAGCCGACGAATAACCCTATCCTTGGACATGTTTATTTAATACACGATTTTTGTTTTTACTTTAAATCTTTATATGTATATTCTGGCTGTACCTGCTTATGGGGCGGGCTTGGGCAAGGTTTTTCGTGATCCGAACCGAATCAGATCACTCTTTAAATAATAAAAATTATTTTTATTTAAATTTAATTATAAAATATTAATATTAATATAAAAATAAAAAAATGAATTTTTTATATTAAATGAACAGTGAAACTGGCGAACGGGCCCGAACCGGGCTTGGGTAAAGTTGAAAAAACAAAAAGCCGCGAGACCCCCTCTCATCAATATTTCTGGTTTCGCCCCTGCTTGTGGGGTCTACCTTCATTAAACTTGTTGGACCTATTTTTAATTATGTTTGGGATAGAGTTTGTTCAGCCTATTTTTACTTATTTTAAGTAGGGTAGCCGACCAAGGCAATTTAATAGAGTTGGGAATCCTTGGCCGACCATGGCTTAAGAGTTGTAACTAGGATAGGACTCTTGTCTGACCAAGAGTTAGTATTAGGATTAGGAATCCATTAGCTAGCCGACCTAGGCTATTGTAGGGAGGCTATAAATACATGTTTTAGTATCCTACCATATAAGTCAACAGTTCATTGTGTAATTTTGATTTTTATCAATTGAGAGAGTTTTCTCTTCTAGTTCTTGAAAGAACTTCAGAACTTATCAAAAGTTTCATTTGTGGCGTTCAACAACCAAATCTAGGTTCTTGAAACAAGATTTCATTGGGTCTAGCTTAAACGAGGTTCTTGAAACAAGATTTCATTAGGTCTAGATTCTTCAACCTGAATCTTGGCTTTCTTGGGTTAGGTTATTTGAATTGTTAGTGGGTTCAAAGGGTTTCAACCCTAAGGGTTCATATCAGTGCATGTATGCACAATACATGCTAACTTTTAATTTACTTATAAGCTAAAAGTTAACCAACTTCAAATTCTTAAAAGCATAAAAAACAATGATTAAATTATCTCCAATTATATAATAAAATTAGTAAAAAAGAAAGAAAGATATCATTTGTTCTTCGATTTCAGTTGTGAAATCAGTGTTCCAACTTCATGCTCATTTGATTTCTAAAACCTCCTCAAATATCCCCATTAAAAATATATACATAAGAAAAGGAAAACCCTAAAAGTTTCACAAAAAAAGTATTGAAATCTGTAGCAGGTGTGATTTAGCAGTAAACTTTCACAACATGGAGAATGCTACATCTAGTTCTCTAATAAAGCTCATGTTAAAGAATATATTCTTTTAGTGATATTCTAGGTGCAAAAACAATCTCAAGAAAGCACATTATTTACCTGAAATAAACTTCATGGTTCACTATTAACATAATATTATTATTTCATTTTTCACTTAGTAAATGAAAAATCTTTTAACAAAATATATATAATAGTATTTTAGTTATTAATATAAGTTGACATATTGGAAAAAAGAAAAAAAAAGAAAGCATAAAAAGTAAAAAAAACATGCATAACATTTTAAGTGAGTAACATAAGATGATAGAGAGCAAAAAGACAGTTGGTTCTTTTAGTATGATTGGAGGCACCAAATTCTTATGCTTGTCTTAATATTAACAATAGTGTTTTTGAGGTATTAGCAAACATAATTGGTGGTAGTTATGTTTCATAATCATATCCATCAGATTCTTGCAAGAAAATAAGAATATAAAAGTTTTTGGAGAATATTTAAGTGTGCAATTTTGTGTTTTCTAGTGTAGGGATGAGTTTTTACACCTTATATGTGCAGTCATAGTTGCAGAAGCTTCAATGTTAAAGATCGAACACAAAAAGTGATAAGGAATCTGGAACCTTTGTGGAATGGAATATTGACCTTATTCTACCAGGGCATATGAAGACCACCATAACCTCTGTCTTCTTCATTTAATACCAGACATTATGTAATATAAAAAACAAAATAACAATATTACTTAAAAGCAGTAGAAATAATATTAATGGCCATAAACTTTCTTTTATTTTTTTGGTTCAACCATGAAAAATCATCCATATTAAAGAAATAATACAACAAATGAATCCGAATGAAACAGTGGATAGCTATCGTTCCATGAAAAATAAAAAGAAAAATATCAAAAGCAAGCTAAGCATAAAAAGTTTAACAACATCCAAGTTAGAGCACCACACCAAGCAAAAACCAACTCAGATCTGTGTACACCCAGGTACCTCATACATATGTATAAAAAATGGAACAATTAAACATAGAATGCATTAACATTTCATGTGAGTAACATAAGAAATCAAAAGCATCCACCAATGAATGTATGCATTCAGAGTGTATTGAGAATCTACCAAATAATTAATGGCAAAACATTCATACATGCATGAACTTCTACTGAACTTCATATTTTAAATGTTTTGAGCTAGCTTTCCATTATTAAAGTATTTAGAGTCCTGACAATCGTATTATTAATTAAGTTCCCCACAACCTTCCCCCTCCCCTCACAAAAACCAAAATTCATGAATCTCAATTTAGTAGAATATTTGAAAGTCAATAACAACATTGTTTAATGCTCAAAGGTGCTAAAGTTCATACATTGAATAACTGTTATACAAAGTATATCGCAGCTGTGCTATAAATGAAAGGGAAGGAAAATAAACATTTTGCTCTTGCTATCAATTTTGTGAGAATCTTCAATGAACCATCATTTAGTAACAAAATCCAACATACATCAAGAACAAAATTTTATCGTTACTTTTCTTCATTGAACTAATATTTTTTATTGTTCAAGGCTCACGACATGTAAAAGACAATAAAGAGAAGAAACTTACTATTTAGCACACCATAGACTTGAGAAGATCGATGTTGAGAAGAAAGGAAATCTCTGCACAGCTATAATTCCATGATTTCCTTAGTTTGTTTGTAAGAAGGAATTGAGCCTCCGATTCGCTTGTGATGTTGATCTCATTGTCTATGAGTAACTGAATACTTCTTTGAAAAATCCCTTATTATTCTAAAAATGAAATGGAAAATTAGGATTTAAAAAAGGCTACATAATTCTGTATACAATAATAAGAATTAATAATTGAAAAATAAACTATAAATCTAAAAATCTAATCTTAATCTAAAATTCAATCTAAAAAACTTTGCCTTTTATTTTATAATTTTTTGGAAAATAAAAATAAAAAAAATCAAAATATGCCATTAACCTAGTTAAAAATGGGTTTGACTGGATCCTGCAAAAGCATCGCCACCCTCCATTCGCATCTTCCTTCTCCTACTCGTTCTTCTCTTCTCGCCCTGATCCATCAACCCTTAATTTTTTTCTTTCAATTTTTCAGATAAGAAAAAGGAGAAAAACAAGCCCAAAGAACCTTTAGCCACAGAAAGAAGCTAAAAGGAAAGCATAGCATTTTCTTTAAATCAAAGTCCATCGACTACCAATTTTTTTTCAAATAAACATTTTGAAGCAAGGGACTGCATAAGGCTTTGGTTTGTAGATGACTGAAAAAGGTGAGAGATGCCAATTTGTGTTTATCCATTCTTGGATTAGAAGGGTTTAGCTTGAAATTGTCAAGAAACATACTCCACCATGGATTTTGAAGTGGGCATCCATTGAAGTGCTGATTACTACTTAAGAAAATCAATATAAAAATACTATTTAAAATGAATTTTATATTCAGAGCAATAATAAGGAAGCAACCCAAAAATGTTGAAGGAAAATTGCTTCTCTTATCATGTCTAAAATGATGATTTTGAAGTCTAACCTTCTAACTCCTCGCAATCCTCTGAAGTCTAAACTTTTCTCAATAAATCAATTTCCTAAGAATTATTAAAAAAAAACCCATTATCAAAACTTAAGATCAGTAAAAAAATCAAAACTTTGAGCATTAGATCCCAATTAACGCAATGAAGATTCCAACTGAAAAAAGCCACAAGTTTCAAGTATCATTTGACAGGATCAATAAAAAAAATCAAAACTTTGAGCATTAGATGCCAACAAACGCAATGAAGAGTAAATGAATCACAACATACCTCATTGAGACATTGCTGGTAAGAGGAAAGAAAAAAAAAAGATTCAAAACTTAGGAGTGTGGGTGTTTATAAAGAAGAAAGGCGTAAACCCCACAGTGAAGCTTTTTGATAGAAAATAATGTCTTGAAGCTAGAAGAGATGTGAAGCAGGTAAAGAATTGATAGGAAACAAAGAAAAAGATAGGGAGTAGGTGAAGAAGAAACGATTGGTAGATTGCTTCCTAGTATTTATTCTCCGTTATTTTTTTTCTTCGATCAGTTAAAATGATGTAGACATCTAATTTTGTTCGGACCCTTAAATGAGGTACATTTCTTCCTAAATTGATGTTTCAGAATGCTAAAAGGCTTTTCTCATCCTGCAGGTGGTACTCCGAGGCTTAGTCTAAGAAAGCAGACAGAAAAAGTCAAACTCAAAAAAAGTCAACCTCGAAAAAAGTCAACCCCGAAAAAGTCAACCCCAAAAAAGTCAACCTACTTTCAAAATCAAGATTTGAGGTTCAATTGAAAAACGATGAAAGAATTTTAATAATCCGAGGTCTACATTGAAAGATATGGAGTTCGAAAGTTGGGTTACGAGATTTAGTAGAAAGAAAACCCTAATTCGAGAAATTTGGGGAAAAGTCCTTAAACGATCAAATTGGTCAAAATTGAAGGTTCCAAATGAAAGATAAGCACTGAATACGGGTAATGGAGAAGCCACTTGGAAGAAAAAACTGATAGAAAAGTCAATTCGGAAGAAAACCGAGAATTAGGGTTTTTTTTGGTGGATTTCGGTGAAATTTGGAAGAATTACAGAAATGACCCAATTCGGAAGATCTAAAGCCCTTAATTGATGAAAAATGATTAAACAAGGATAGCCTAAGGGTCATTTTGAAGAAAATCTAAAAATCGAACTTGTTTTGAGCAAAACCGGGTTTCAGAGGCAAAAAGGCAAAATTGGAAAATATGGGAAAAATATCAAATAAACTCCAAAAATTTTGAAAATTTGTAAATTTCATTCTTAAATAATTTCAAAGACATTGGGGAAAGAAAATATTGAATCGGAGTTCGTTTGCAAAATGGCGAAATATCGGGTCTCCTATGCAGTAATTCAACAGGATAAATCCCGAAAAAATAGCAAATGAACTCCAAAAATTCTGAGAATTTGTAATCTCATTTTTAAATTATTTGGAAGAGATTGGCAAAAGAAAATCTTGATTCGGAGTTCGTTTGCAAAATTGCCAAATCCTGGGTCCCCTATGCAGTAATTCAAGCAGATAAATCCTGAAAAAATAGTAAATGAGCTCCAAAAATTATGAAAACTTACAGATCACATTTTAAATTATTTGGAAGAGATTGGTGAAGAAAAATCTGGATTCAGAGCTCGTTTAAAAAATGGTAAAGTTCGAGTGCATAAAAGGGGCAATTTCGGAAATAAATTCGAAATAAATAGCAAATGGACTCGAAATTTTTTGAAAACTTCTAGAATTCAATTTTTTATTATTTCAGAAGTTTTGAAACAGAAAATTCAAATTTGGAGTCCGTTTGCTATTTATTTAAGTTCGGGTGGCAAAAATGTCATTTCACCAAAGAAACCAAAAAGGGCAAATTTGTAATTGATGAAAATATGAAAGAAGAAAGAATTGCTGGGATTTTTTCTTCCCTTGGTCAGCCAACATAGAGGAGAAGAAGGAAGCTTGAACAATTTAATTCCCTAGTCATTATCAAGCCACATGCTACCACTAACACCTTGTAAATGGTCCCCCTTTCTTCCAATGGCTTAGGTGCCGTGTAGGAAAGTTGAAAGCACCACCCAATGGCCAAATTTAAATGCCAAGATGAAATTTTTATTTGTCATAAAAGAACCCTCATCTAATGGCCAAGAATGGAAGAAAAAAGATGAGCACAATTCATCCAAGGGTGAGCATCCATTCGGTTGAGCAAGGGAGTGCATGGGATTATCTCTTTTCATCCAATGGCTTAGGAGATCTACAAGGGTTGAGTACACATGTTGAGGGCTGGATTTAATCTATAATATGTCATTTTTATGTTGGCCTCATCCAATGACCAAGAATGGAAGAACACAACTCATCCAAGGGTAGGCACTCAAGAGGGGCAAGCAAGAGAGTGCATGGGATTGGTCATCTTTTGCATCTAAGGGCTAAGGTTACTACAAGGGCTGAGTACACATCTTAAGGGCTGTTATCCATTGGCAAGATGACATTTTTATGTTGTCATCAAAATATCTTAATCTAAAGGCCAAGATTGGAGGAGAAAAAGTGCAATTCCCATCCAAGGGCTAGGGGGCCATTCGGCCAAGGCTAAATGGAGGAGGATGTTTCAGAGGTTTTTTTGGCTGAAAATAGGAGCTAATTTGGCAAAAAAAAAAGGTTTTGAAAGAAAGAAAAAAAAGGTTTTCAATAAAGAGCTTGAAGGTAGTCATCTCTACCAAGCTCTAGCATAGCTTTCTTCATGATTTCCATGGTGTTTTTCTTGATTTTTTATCATGTTTTCCTACTAAATTTTTCATAGAAATAAAGTTTTTTAATGTTTACTTATGCTTTCATCTCTTCTTCTTCTTTAAAATGGTGGAAAACAATTTTTTTTTTCTGATGGTTCCATGCTATGGCCGAATATGTCTATTTTACTTGTCTTGGTTTTCTTTTTTTCTTCCTTGTATGTGGTTGTGAAAAATGATCTTTACAAGGTATTTATAGTATTCTAAGGTTCTGATTTTTTTTTTTTTACAAAATATGAAGCAAAAAAGGTTGAAATGGCTACATGATCTTGGCTAGACCAAGTGACCATGGTTAGGAAAGAGGCTATGCCTATTTTTACCTACCATGAAGCTCACCTTAATTTTGATGTTTTGCATGGTTTATTTTCTATTTTATTGTGATGGAAAGGCTTCATGATCTTGGCAATACCAAGTGATTATGGTTAGGTGAGAGGCTATGCCTATTTGATACCAACCATGGAGCTTAACTTTGAAATCAAAAGAGAAATAATGGTTGAATTTTGCTAAGGCATTTAGAGGGGTTGGTTAGAAGATTTAGCTACTGTCTTAGGGTAGTTTCTAAGTCTTTTTAAACTTTAAAAGTGATTTTATAAATCTCGGATTAAGGGTGGTCAAGTCCGGGATTTTAAACTTAGGAAATTAGATCCATTTTAAAAGGGTTTGGTAAGGGTTTTAATTTTTATTCAAAATTTCCTCAAAATTGTTTTTAAACAATCACAAAGTTTTGTTTTTTTTAGAAAATCTAATTTGACATATTTTCCTAAGGTAACCGGATATCTTTTTAGATATACGGATTTCTTTATTTAGGGGAAAATATACATTTTTATTCATTGCATTTTCTATGTTCATGCATTTTATTTAAATGTATGATTTTTGCTATGATATTTTTCATGATATATAATTATTTTAATTCACATTTTATGATCTTATATTTGTTTGCCATATGATTTTTAATGTTTCATGATATCCTATGCTTTTTATTTGGTAATTTTTGTCATATTGTTTAGCATATAATATGTTCATGCATTATTATTATTATTTTTATTTTCATTTACATGCCTATTATATGTTAGCATTATTTTAATTTCATGTCATTTCTTGTTATTTAGATCATATTCCATGTCATTTAGGTTATTTTATTTAGAATATGCCATGTCATTTAAAATATGCCATATCATTTAGAATTGCCATGTCATTTAAATCATTTTATCTCATTTAGAATATACCATGATACTTTGGATTTTTCATTTTACCTAGAATATACTATGTCATTTAAATTATGTCATATCATTTAGGTTGCATTATATTGTCTAGACTTTGCCATGTCATTTTATTTATGTCATACATGTTCATACTTTTAAATGTTTTGAAAAAGGTAATGATTTTCAATAAAAATAAAGATATTCTCGAGTTAAAATAATTCATGAGTTCTCTACCGGGTTTGCTGGAGGGAATATCATCAATTATCATTAATTATCATTAATAAAGGAATATCTTTCTTTCAAAAAACGAGAATGATTCGGAAAGTTTTCCAAATGAATAAAATTTTCTATATTTTGCCGATTTTGTGAGGGAATGTAGGAAAATTTTGAATAAATAAATTCCGGATCATTTTCAATTAAAAATGGAGTTATTTTTCTTAAAATTGGGAATTAACTTGAAATACTAAATTAAAAACCAACTTTTTACTGAGACTTGAGATAACACACGATTAATAAGGTACCGATTTATACGGGCGTTGTGGGGGTGCTAATCCTTCCCCGCACGTAACCGACTCCCGAACCCGCTTCTTTGATTTCTCTGGTTTATAACGTAGATTTGAAATTGGTTTTAAAAATGTTTTAATTAATTTTAAAATGTTTTATAAAACCGGTTTTAATAGGTGGCCGATCACACCTAGCTAAAAAAGATTGGTGGCGACTCCATGTTTTTTTACGAGGCCGTTTTCATACCTTCGATCGTTTTGTTTTTTCAATTTTGAGAGGAATTAAGTCGTCTTTTCCTCTGCTTCTGTTTTCCCCTTCACTCGAATAGGTCCCCGCGATCGGGATCACGTATCGACACCTTTGTTTTCCTAGAGGAATTAAGTCGACTTTTTCTCGATTTGTTTAATGTCACGCTTAACGAATAATGAAAGTCTTGTGATGAGACTTGTTGTTATTGTTATTTATTTAGGTTGCGACAGCTTGGCGACTCCGCTGGGGATTTTTTTTAGAGAGTCAAGCCTAGAATTAGTCGTGTGTTATCTACGTCTCGGTTTTGTTGGTTTAAATGGTATTTAATTTTAATTCCCATTTTTGTGAAATAATAGAGAGAATTTTGAAAATAATAAAATATTTTAAATATGTCCATCTTCATATGCATGCATATTATTATTTGTTCTCTGGTTATTTTGTTGCATATATTTATATGTTTGCTTGACTGATGCTTTACATTTTTTGATTTTAGTAGGGTATTTAGAATAAGGGTTGTAGAATAGGTGGTGACAGGTTTGTTTTGTTCCTCCGCACACACTGTATTTGCATTTGCATAAGATGAACTCTCTACCCGGGTTTCATCATTTTAAGTGGGAGTAAAGTAATTACGTCTTCGTGATGATCCTCCGTATGGGCTAGTGAAACACTTTCGGAGTATAAAGTACCTAATGCCTTCGTGATAATCCTTTGTACGGGCATAGGAAAATATACTCCAACGAATTGAACCCGCTTTTATCGGGGTGCCTTACTAGCCTTCACCGGCAACAGTGAGGAGCAATTCGGGGCCTTTAGAACCGATTCACCCTCATATAGTGAACCTAGGCGAAGCCATGTCGGATTTTCATTAGATACACCGAAGATAGGAACACATGGAGGGACATTTCTAAACCTTTTGTTACCTATTTTTTACACTCTGAATAAGGGTTGTAGATCGGGCAACGATGTACGTACATTGCCCGTAATAAGTTTAATATCCCGCTCTGAAGGTATCGTGATGCCTAGATGAGTCAATAATATTGGGGCAAGTGTTCACTAGTGGTTTTTTTTTATTTTTTTTTAATTCAAAATACAAACATTCTTTTTCAAACATTTTTTCATTTTTCATGCATGTGTGAGTAGAGCATGTACAATTCATGGTTGTATCTTTGATCTCATTCTTTGCAATAAACGGTTAGTAATAATAGTCTCATTTGATGATTTCATAAACAGTCGTTGGTTGAATAAGAATTATGAACCGGTAGTGTTACATGAACATTTGCATATTGTACCATAGTAGGATCCATTATTCCGAAATTCTTTTGAAAATAATATGTGTGTTTTTTCATAGAGAAAACATGTTTCAAAAAATTGTAGATTAAATGTAGAGGCAAATCTTGCATAATGAGATTTTTGAATAATCAAAATTTGGTCCCACCATTTTTGTGTAGCCATTGATTTCTTTGTATATACCATGGTGCCAATTCATTTATTCTTTGCATATATCATTTTGACCTTATGTTACAGTCATAAGCATGTATTCTTATTCATTGTAGAATGCAGTCATAGTTAGCATATATTTTTTTTGTATATACCCATGCAGTAATTTGCTTATTCTTTACATGCATCATGTTGGCATCAGGTTGCACACATGGCATACATAGTCATCATAATTTCTTTGAACGCTTCATGCATTAATCATCAGTATATTCATGCATATAGGAATAGAGCATGTACATTCATAATTGTATTCTTAAATCTCATGACATTTTCATTTGCATAAAAGGGGTTCGAGATATGAGGAAAGAATTGGAGAAACGAGTGGGTGCTTTGGAATGAAATCAGAGGAGTTTGGACATGAACTCCGGGAGTTGAAGGAACATCTTATCAAATTTATGAAAATGTTTGAGGATATGGGTAAGAGTAAAAGGGAATTTTCTCAGGGTTCTTTATCACTTTTGGATCAACCAAAACCTTTAGGTCCGGAATATACAATCCTTGCTAGATCCTGTGCTTGCCAGTGTTACAAAGGGTGCAACCTAATGAAATTATGGACAAAATCATGAAAATGATTAAACCAGAGAGCCTGATACCAAAGACAGAAATCACCGATCCTGTACCATACCTGTAAACTGCTCTAAGTCCAAACCAGTATCCCTACCCTGCTATGGCTCGATTGTCCACTGGGATGATCACTACGGGACCCCTGAATCCCACTCCATCACAACCAACTGGCAGTTTGTACCATTTCCCTCATCAATCACCTTGTCAAGCATCCGAGATAGGAACCTCGAGTTATATACAACCTCCAAGGGTCCCGTGTCCAAATCCATACCCTTGCCTTGTTATTCCACCATCTCCCCATGCAAACACTTCGATGCAAGCCTTAGCGCCACCACCAAGTACCCCAACTCCTAGGCCCTGTGTGACTAAGAAACAACCCCGGGATAAAACCCAAAGGCATTTTGATCCTATTCCAATCAGCTATCAAGAGCTTTTCCCAATATTGGTCAGAAATCACCTAGTTGCCTATGTGCCGTTGAAACCCCTGTCACCATCATACCCCAAGTGGTATAACCTGAATGAAAGATATGATTATCACTGTGGAACTGCTGGGCATGGCATTGAGCATTTCAATGCACTCAAGAAAAAAGTACAATCTCTTATAGATGCCAAGTGGTTGGATCCAACGATGCTGATTGATAGAGGACCAAGAAAGGGTAATTAGGATTGGAAGATTTACGGTAATGATGTGGAAGGACTTCGGTCTTATAGGATGTAGTAGGATTTCACTTTTTCAGTAGCCGGCTCTTATAGCCTTAGGATGCTAGGAAGAATAAAGTGCTTGTAAAGACAGTTTTAACCACTGCTCATGATTTTGTAAACATGGTTTATACCATTGTGAATGTTGATTTGGGAATGAATTGGTTGTGCTTCAATTTATGAGATGTTGATGATTAAGTTCCTCCGATTCTTATTTCCTCTGTGATATCTTCCCCTTTGCATTTTACATCCGATCAATTATTTGTCATACCATACATTCATACATGCATCTTGGTAGCATCAGGTGGTATTCATGACAAACATAGTCAGCATGATTTTTTCTATATGTCTATGCACTAATTTGCTTATTACATACATCATGTTAGCATTAGGTCGCATTCATAACACACATGGTCAGAATGAGTTTCGTTGTATATACTCTATGTCAATCATTCATTGTTTATATGCATCATAATTGACATCATGTTGCATTCATAATGTATACGATCATTCATTGGGAAATACGCTGAAATATACATGGTCATTCATTACATATATCCATGCATTGATTTGTTTATTCTTTGCTTGCAGCATGTTGGCATCGTGACTGTATTTAGTGCATTTATAGTCAACATGTTTCCATTGTATATGTCCATACAATCATATTGTTTAGGCTTCATGTACATCAAATTGCATCCATAACTCCTTCATCATGACATGCACTTGGGGAGGAATAAAACATAAGTTGGCTTGGCTTTAAGAGTCTTTGAAAGATTTTTCATTTCAAATCAGAGGTATAAGAAGTACTGTGTACCTTTCCAATACAGGCTAGAGCTATGGAGAATGAACAAGTTGCACGAATGGAAAGAATGGAAAGGGCACATGAATAATTGCGAGAACAACTGGCAAAGTGTCAAGCAGAATCTAAGGATCAGATGACTAAATTGATGGAGCTGATGTTCATCGTAATCAAGGGAAAAGAATACACTGAAAACTTTGCCGCCAAAGAAGGGTTAGAGGCACAAAAGGGTCAAAATGAGGTCGTAATGATGGATGGCCAGAACATAGTTAAACCCAGCAACACCCTGAACGTAGACGACCCAGTTGAACGGGAAAAGTTGAAGATGGCTGAGTCGAACGAGGCTGAGTTGGTAGATTCCCAAGGGAAATATCAGTTACTAGATGAAAGGCTTCAGGTAGTAGAAAATATAGACATATTTGGGAGTGTGGATGTGAAAGAACGATGCTTGGTCCTCAATTTAGTCATTCCTCCTAAATTCAGGGTCCCTAACTTTGTGAAATATGACGAGACGACCGATCCATCAACCCACATCACCATGTTTTGCCGAAAGATGGCAAGTTACATAGATAATGATAAGCTTTTGATTCATTGCTTTCAAGATAGCCTCAGCGGGTCCGCAATTAGGTGGTATATTCAGTTGAGCAAGGATCAAATTCGCTCTTGGAATGATTCGGCAAGGGCTTTTCTAAACCAGTACAAGCATGTGATAGACATGACACCTGACCGCCTCACCTTGCAAAATATGGAGAAAAAAGTTACTGAGAGCTTCAAAGAGTATGCTCAGAGGTGGAGGAACATGGCCACCCAAGTACAACCTCTCTTAACTGAGAAGGAAACCACTGTCCTTTTTGTGAATACATTACAGGCCCCATACTATGATAGACTTGTTGGCAACACCACGAAGAATTTTTCGAATATGGTAATCTCTGGGGAAATGATTGAAAATGCTATCAAGGCTGGGAAACTCGAAGGAGATAAAACATTTAATGCAGAGAGAAATAGGACGCCCAAAAAGAAAGAGGAAGATGTCCAAGTTGTGGGTGACTTTGCCCCGTATGTTCTTGCTACTTCATACCAACCACCCTGTCCTTCTACAAACTATGTATCTTGGGATTCATACTTATACCCGATGGCCTCTCAAAATCCAGTAAATTTTCAACCTTTTGTCAGCCAGAGGAAACCGAAGAATATCCAAAAAAGAGATCAGTTTGAGCCACTCCCCATGTCTTACTCTGAGCTATTGCCCCAGCTGGTCGAAGAACAACTCCTCACTAAAGTTCCAGTGGAGCCTATCGAACCCCCATATCTGAGTTGGTATGACGAGAATGCATATTGTGATTATCATTCTGGGATTCGGGGAGATTCCACAGAAAATTGCCTATGTCTGAAACGGAAGGTTCAAGCACTCATTAATAAAGGATAGTTAGATGTGGGGAAGAAACAAAGGTCAGACAGCGGGTAGAATCTACTGAATGGGAATAAAGAGACCATTGTAGATGTCATAATAGTGGAAGAAGATGGAAAGGTCGAAAAGAGTATTGAGGATAGCCAGTTTGAATTAGGGAGAACATGTCAAGGGGAAGTTTTTTTGCATTTAGTTTCATACCTCATGATGAAAACACTTGTCTTATGTTAGCATCCCCATGAAATAAATGAATTATGAACGTTTTAATGTTTGTTGTGTTTTAACAATAATTTGAATATGCAAAAACAAGCATTAAGGAGGTTCTAATAATGGATAGTCTCGAGAATATTGATGATCATTGTTAGAAATGACCCAATACCTTCCCTCTTTTGGGGATTCCATATGTCTAAATCCCTGAAACTAAGATCACTTGAAAGACCTAATGCTTTAAGGAATGATTGATTAAACTTCATAAACCATTGTCATTGCAGAATAAGCAAAGATGTAAATCCTAGTCTAGGCCATGAAAAAAGGAACGAACTTTTTGAAATTTTTTCGAATTCCTTGAAATTCAAACAAATGAGACATTTTTTCAAGAATCTAGATTTTGGTAAATTAATGTATGTCAAGATTGTGCTAAAACCATTCACGACCTTTACCAATAACCACAAAACACTAATTACCCCAAACATCACTTCATGATTGACACCTTGGGGCACAATGATTAAACTAGATTATCTCATGTCCCAGATAAAACCCGATTTTGGATCGTACTTTCCTTGTCCTTTCAAAGAACTCATATTTGAAACTCAACCTTTTTAAAATAGACCTATACTTGCTATGTTCCTCGTTGATACAAATTCTCATGGTTAATCAAATTTGGGCATCATATGTGAAAATGATGGATACATGGTGAAAAAGGATGGAACTAACGCATGAATCATTGGGGCATGCGATAAACAAAAATTGTGATACCATGCATATGAGATTTCGGATGATTCCAAAGTGCAAAATGAAATTCTGAATATCTACTTCCCCTGGGGATTGCTTTTCAATATGAATATTCATGCTTAACATGAGAAATGGCCATCTTTCATGTCACTGTCACAAAAAGAAATTATCCATAGTCACCCCTTTTGAGCCGAAAGAATTCTTTCTTCTTTAAACCTTGATCAAGGATTACCCTCTACACTAGGGGGCAAATGCGAGGAAAGATCTTTTCAAAGATCACAGAAAAATGAGTCATAGCTCAAAGAGAGATACAAAGCAAATGGAGCCCTGAATAAATACGGGCTCACTCTGTCAAAGAAAAAGGAAATGATGGCGAAATGAAAGCCAAGAAAAACACACAAAAAAAAAGTTTGTGAAAAAGTGATGGCAAATGAAAGCCAAAAGCAAGGAAGAAAAGAGCAAAGTCAAAAGGAATGAAAAGTCCAAAAGGGATAAATGTTTCAAAGAGAATCCTCCTCAAGAAATAATCCTTGATCTGATTACCCTCAAACACATATTTTGGGCCTATTTATCCTTTCATTCTGAACCCTGGGCCATGACCTACATTACGTGCTTTAAAAGTCCATTTTGATCAAGCATGAATATTTAACTTGAAGGGTTTTTTCCTCAGATTTTATCCCATCTCATCGAATTATCATTTCACTAAGGAGGAATTTAGAATTCTCAAATGCATGGTAAAACAATGAAAAAAGAAAAAAATTGGAGAGAATGGGACTCTAGGTCGAAAACCCTAAAACGGGCGGTCTAGAGTAAAATGGGAATTTTCGATGCCATCTATGATAGTGTCGATACCATAAAAGAGAAGATCATCTTAAAGAAGTGGTCATCTAGGAACATCTAGGAATTCCTTAACCTCCTAAATTGTCAACTCTCATTTGGATGATTGATTTCAAAAACTGAAACTTTTTTCCCCAAAATCAACTTTCCAGTTTAAACATCCCAGCCAATCTTGACGCTTGTCAAAATACCTTGATATGGAAACTAAAAGAAAGTTGAATTTGTTTGGTTCTCAATGAATTCATGATTTATAAAATCTGTTCCATTTGTGAGCCTAGAAGGGACATACATTTTTGTTGTGAAGTTTTCGTGGAAAAACCAAAATCATGTTGTACAAGCCTTGTCAATTCAAGTTGAAAAACCCAAATTGACACTTAGGAAAATTTCTAACAATGATCATCAGTCTTCAAAAGATTTGTACATTACACACTATGGAGTTAAAATTTTTTGACTCAGAAGTTTTCATTAAATAAGCAAAATTGTTTTTCAGAAAGGGAAGATAAAAATATTTTTGAAATACCCATTTTTGATGTTAACATGAGACAAGGTTTTTTTTTTTTTTTTTTACTAGGTGTGGAACTATTAGGGTTAACATTGACTTCCAAATATGAGAAGAAGAAATAAAACTCGATAAGTAGACTTCTGTCAATAAGAGTTTGAAAACTGTTGGGGCAAAGAGAATAGCCAAAGATTGAAAAACAAATTAAAGGTATACTCTGATTTGAAGAGGAAAAATGAATTGGAAAGGCTAAGCCAAATGATCAGGGGCATTTGCATCACTCATGAGCATTCATCTATTTATTAAACTTTGCATCTACAACGTGTCAGCAAGCATTTGCATAATTCCTGAGTATTTGTATTTGCACTATTCCTTGAGCATCTGCATTCTATCTTTACAAGTACATCCTTCATAGATATTTGCATTCTAATCATCTCAAGCAAGTGCATCATTTCTAGGAATATTGCATCTTCATTGTAGCTGCAATTACCCCATTCATGAAACCACTTACATGATTCGTAGGGACATTCGCATCTGCATTTAGAAGCATTTGCATCAATCCAAGATATCTGTATCATTTCAAGAAGCATTTGCATCAATCCAAGATATTTGCATTTACACCATGAAGCATTTGCATCCTCTCTCAAATCCTTCAGGTTAATTTCTAGATCTTTTTCAAATTTCTGGTTCCATCAAGATCGTTTTCAAATTTCTGGTTTCACCCATGCTTTTCAAATTTCTGGTTTCATCCAGATCTTTTCAATTTTCTGGTTTCACCCATGCCTTTTTATTCTCTGGTTTCATCTAGATCTTTTTCAAAATTCTGGTTTCATCCATGCTTTTCAATTTCTGGTTCCATCCAGATCATTTTCAATTTTCTGGTTTCACCCATGCCTTTTTATTCTCTGGTTCCATCCAAATCATTTTCAATTTTCTGGTTTCACCCATGCCTCTTTATTTTCTGGTTCCATCTAGATCATTTTCAATTTTCTGGTTTCACCCATGCCTTTTAAATTTCTGGTTCCATCCAGATCATTTTCAAATTTCTGGTTTCAGCCATGTTATCTCAATTTTCTGGTTTCATTCAGATCTCTTTCAATTTTCTGGTTTCGCCCATGTCGTTTTATTCTCTGGTTTCATACAGATCTTTTTCAATTTTCGGTTGCACCATTTTTAAGACCTCCGGGCACCATTTTAAAGACCTTCAGGCACCATTTTTAAAGACCTTCGGGTACCATTTTTAAAGACCTTCGGGCACCATTTTAAAGACCTTCGGGCACCATTTTTAAAGACCTTCGGGCACCATTTTTAAAGACCTTTGGGCACAATTTTTAAAGATCTTCGGGCACCATTTTAAAGACCCTCGGGCACCATTTTAAAGACCTTCGGGCATCATTTTTAAAAACGTTCGGGCACCATTTTAAAGACCTTCGGGCACCATTTTAAAGACCTTCGGGCGCCATTTTTAAAGATCTTCGGGCACCATTTTTAAAGACCTTTGGGCACCATTTTAAAGACCTTCACGCACCATTTTTAAAGACCTTCGGGCACCATTTTTAAAACCTTTGGGCACCATTTTTAAGACCTTCGGGCACCATTTTTAAGACCTTCGGGCACCATTTTTAAGACCTTCGGGCATAATTTTTCTTTTGCAAATCTAACTCGTTTCCTTAAAACGGGTCAAGCCTTGATTAGTCAGGGAATTCAATTTAAGGACAAAATCTTCAATTTACAGCTTTTTCAAAACAAAAAAAAAGTGAAAAAATGATGAAAAAGAAGAAATGAAAAAAAGAAAACCCCTTTTCCTTTCCTTCACATGTGATTTCACTAACCGTACAAAATTAGTGTTTGTTTATCTTTGCATGATTCCTAATTCTCAGCAATAGCCAAAGAGGGGCAGCTGTAGACACCTAATTTTGTCCGGACCCGTAAATCAGGTACAATTTCTTCCTAAATTGATGTTTCAGAATGCTAAAAGCCTTTTCTCATCCTGCAGGTGGTACTTCGAGGCTTAGTCTAAGAAAGCAGACAAAAAAAGTCAAACTCAAAAAAAGTCAACCTAAAAAAAAGTCAACCCCAAAAAAGTCATCCTCAAAAAAATCAACTACTAAAAAAGTCAACCCACTTGCAAAATCAAGATTTGAGGTTCAATTGAAAAACGGTGAAAGAATTTTGATAATCTGAGGTCTACATTGAAAGATATGGAGTTCAGAAGTTGGGTTACGAGATTCAGTAAAACGGAAACCCTAATTCGAGAAACTTGGGAAAAGTGCTTAAACGATCAAATTGGTCAAAATTGAAGGCTCTAAATGAAAGATAAGCACTGACTATGGGTAATGGAGAAGCCACTTGGAAGAAAAAACTGATACAAAAGTCAATTCGAAAGAAAATCGAGAATTAGGGTTTTTTTGGTGGATTTCGGTGAAATTTAGAAGAATTAAAGAAATGGCCCAATTCGGAAGATCTAAAGCCTTTAATTGATGAGAAATGATTAAAAAAGGATATCCCAAGGCTTAGTTTCAAGAAAATCTGAAAATCGGACTTGTTTTGAGCAAAATCGGGTTTCGGAGGCAAAAGGGCAAAATTGGAAAATATGGGAAAAATAGCAAATGAACTCCAAAAATTATGAAAATTTTCAAATCTTATTATTAAACCATTTTGAATATATTGGCGAAAGAAAACCTTGATTCAGAGTTCGTTTGCAAAATGGCCAAATATCGGGTCTCCCACGTAGTAATTCAACAGGATAAATCCCGGAAAAATAGCAAATAAACTCCAAAAATTCTGAAAATTTTCAAATATCATTTTAAAATTATTTGGAAGCAATTTTCAAAAGAAAATCTTGATTTGGAGTTCGTTTGCAAAATGGCCAAATCCCGGGGCCCCTATGCAGTAATTCAAGCAGATAAATCCTGAAAAAATAGAAAAGGAGCTCCAAAAATTATGAAAACTTACAAATCACATTTTTAAATTATTTTGAAGAGATTGGTGAAGAAAACTATGGATTTAGAGCTCGTTTAAAAAATGGTAAAGTTCGGGTGCATAAAAGGGGCAATTTTGAAAATAAATTCAAAATAAATAGCAAATGGACTCGAAAAATTTTGAAAACTTCCAGAATTCAATTTTTTATTATTTTGGAAGTTTTGAAATAATACAATTCGAATTTGGAGTCCATTTTCTATTTATTTAAGTTCGGGGGGCAAAAAGGTTATTTCACCAAAGAAACCAAAAAGGGCAAATTTGTAATTGATGAAAATATGAATGAAGAAGGAATTGCTGGGACTTTTTCTTCCCTTGGTCAGCCAACATAGAGGAGAAGAAGGAAGCTTGAACAATTTAATTCCCCAGTCACAATCAAGCCACATGCTACCACTAACACCTTGCAAATGGTCCCCCATTCATCCAATGGCTTAGGTGCCTTGTAGGGAAGTTGAATGCACCATCCAATGGCCAAATTTAAATGCCAAGATGACATTTTCATTTGTCAAAAAATAACCCTCATCTAATGACCAAGAATGGAAGAAAAAAGATGAGCACAATTCGTCCAAGGGTGAGCATCCATTCGGTTGAGCAATGAAGTGCATGGGATTATCTATTTTCATCCAATGGCTTAGGCCATCTACAAGTTCTGAGTACACATGTTGAGGGCTGGATTTAATCTACAAGATGTCATTTTCATGTTGGCCTCATCCAATGACCAAGAATGGAAGAACACAACCCATCCAAGGGTAGGCACTCAAGAGGGGCAAGCGAGGGAGTGCATGGGATTGGTCCTCTTTTGCATCTAAGGGCTAAGGTTACTACATGGGCTGAGTACACATCTTAAGGGCTGCTATCGATTGGCAAGATGACATTTTTATGTTGTCATCAAAATATCTTAATCTAAAGGCCAAGATTGGAGGAGAAAAAATGCAATTCCCATCCAAGGGCTAGGGGGCCATTCAGCCAAGGCTAAAGGGAGGAGGATGATTTCATTTTTTTTAGAGGTTTTTTTTGGCTGGAAACAGTAGCTAATTTGGCAAAAAAAAAAAAGAGGTTTTGAAAGAAAGTAAAAAAAAAGGTTTTCAATAGAGAGCTTGAAGGTAGTCATCTCTACCAAGCTCTAGCATAGCTTTCTTCTTGATTTCCATGGTGTTTTTCTTGATTTGCTATCATTTTTTCCTACTACATTTTTATAGAAATAAAGTTTTATAATGTTTACTTATGTTTTCATCTCTTCTTATTCTTTAAAATGGTGGAAAACAATTTTTTTTCTTATGGTTCCATGCTATGGCCGAATGTGTCTATTTTACTTGTCTTGTTTTCTTTTTTTCTTCCGTGTATGTGGGTGTGAAAAATTATTTTTACAAGGTTTTTAGAGTATTCTAAGATTCTGATTTTTTACAAAATATGAAGTAAAAAAGGTTGAAATGGCTACATGATCTTGGCTGGACCAAGTGACCATGGTTAGGAAAGAGGCTATACCCATTTTTACCTACCATGAAGCTCACCTTAATTTTGCTATTTTGCATGGTTTATTTTCTGTTTTATTAAGATGGAAAGGCTTCATGATCTTGGCAAGACCAAGTGATTATGGTTAGGTGAGAGGCTATGCCCATTTGATACCAACCGTGGAGCTTAACTTTCCTTGTTTTGCTTACTAGTTTTCTTGTTATTTGTTTTGCATGTCTATGTTAAATTTTTATATATATGTTCTTTACATTATTTTCTATGCTATATTTACTTATATATTTAATTTCCATGCTTGATATTGTATCCTTGCATATTCGGCCATTGTTGTTCATATGCTCATGTTGCGCATTTTTTTCATGTATCATGTCTTACATGTTTGCATTTTCTTCATTTTGTTCCATGACCATTCGGCAACTTCATTTTTGTATGCCTTGCATGTGCATTTTCCTTTTGCTTCTTAACTTGTTTGCATCTCCATGCCATGAACTTGTACATTTTGATTTTAGTATGCCATGTGCTTATGAAAATGCTATTTTAAAATGCCATCATTTTGTTCCATGATCATTCGGCAACTCCATTTTCGTATGCCTTGCATGTGCATGTGCATTTTCCTTTTGCTTCTTAACTTGTTTGCATCTTCTTGCCATGAGCTTGTGTATTTTGATTTTAGTATGTCATATGCTTATGAAAATGTCATGACATTATGCATCTTAATATGATTTGTCATGTACTTGTGTCATTTACTAGATAGGATTGCATTAGAGCATCATGTAGCTATATTTGGCCCCTTCATGCATCCCTTGCCTTATCATGCATTTGCATTTTGTTTAGGCAACACGCTTTGCGTTGTCATATCTTGAAATTGTGTATTAGTTGCTGTTTTTTCCAGCATTGACATTAGTTTCATGGGTCATTGTATGTTCATAGTATTGCTATGCATGTTCATTACATTTTAGGTCTAGGCCATGTTGATATTGCCATGCATATTGGGTCTTAAATCACATTGGTATTTTCATGCATTACTATGCCATTTAGATCTTAGGTCACATTTACATATTCAAGCATTGCATGCATATTGAGTTAGGATAGCATTTATTGCCATGTAAATTCGTGCTAGGCATTTAGGTTATCTTGAATTGTCATGCATTTCCTTTACCATTTAGACCTTTAGACCATGAATTTCATACATGTCATTTGCTGTATGTTCATGCATTCCATGTCATTGCCACTTGATTTGTGACTTAGGCCAATTAATGGCTCAAAGTCATGCTCTCTTGAGCATACTTGTGGAAAATTAAGGAATTGTCAAATTGATTGTTCTACCTTTGTGATTTTTTTTTTTTACTTAGCCAATTTTTGTCCAAGGTTTTAAATGTTTTAGATACTGTCCTTAGGTCTTTAGAATGACCTCCAACAATTTTTACTTTGATTTTTGAATGACTTTATCAAAGTAAAAAAATGTGTTTTGACAAAACAGTTATTTTCACCCAGTACTCGAACATCTCTGATTTTTCCGGGTAGTCATATTTAATCACAAAATTAAGAAAATTTTTTATCATGTAGTTTTACATGTTCTGAGTCTCCAGTATTTGTTTTATATTTTTTTGAATTTTTAAAAATAGGCTAAAAAATCGTGTGATAAAATCGGACAGTAGAGGCAGATTTGAAATCAAAAGAGAAATAATGGTTGAATTTGGCTAAGGCATTTAGAAGGGGTTGGTTAGAAGATTTAGCTACTGTCTTAGGGTAGTTTCTAAGCCTTTTTAAACTTTAAAAGTGATTTTATAAATCTCGGGTTAAGGGTGGTCAAGTCCGGGATTTTAAACTTAGGAAATTAGAGCCATTTTAAAAGGGTTTGGTAAGGGTTTTAATTTTTATTCAAATTTTCCTCAAAATTGTTTTCAAACAATCACAAAGTTTTGTTTTTTTAGAAAATATAATTTGGCATGTTTTCCTGAGGTAGCCGGATATCTTTTTAGATATACAGATTTCTTTATTTAGGGGAAAAAATACATTTTCAAGCATTGCATTTTCCATGTTCATGCATTTTATTTAAATGTATGATTTTTGCTATGATATTTTCCATGATATTATTATTATTATTTTAATTCACATTTTATGATCTTATATTTGTTTGCCATATGATTTTTAATGTTTCATGACATCCTATGCTTTTTATTTAGTTATTTTTGTCATATTGTTTAGCATATAATATGTTCATGCATTATTATTTTTATTTTCATTTACATGCTTATTATATGTTAGCATTATTTTAATTTCTTGTCATTTAGATCATATTCCATGTCATTTAGGTTATTTTATTTAGAATATGCCATGTCATTTAAAATATGCCATATCATTTAGAATTGCCTTGTCATTTAAATCATTTTATCTCATTTAGAATATACCATGATACTTAGGATTTTTCATTTTACCTAGATTATACTATGTCATTTAAATTATGTCATATCATTTAGGTTGCATTATATTATCTAGACTTTGCCATGTCATTTATTTATGTCATACATGTTCATGTTCATATTTTTAAATGTTTTGAAAAAGGTAATGATTTTCAATAAAAATAAAGATATTCCCGAGTTAAAATAATTCATGAGTTCTCTACCGGGTTTGCTGGAGGGAATATCATCAATTATCATTAATAAAGGAATATCTTTCTTTCGAAAAACGAGAATGATTCGGAAAGTTTTCCAATTGAATAAAAATTTCTATATTTTGCTGATTTTCTCGGGGAATGTAGGAAAATTTTGAATTAATAAATTTCGGATCATTTTCAATTAAAAATGGAATTATTTTTCTTAAAATTGGGAATTAACTTGAAATACTAAATTAAAAACCAACTTTTTATTGAGACTTGAGATAACACACGATTAATAAGGTACCGATTTATACGGGCATTGTAGGGGTGCTAATCCTTTCCCGCACGTAACCGACTCCCGAACCCGCTTCTTTGATTTCTCTGGTTTATAATGCAGACTTGAAATTGCATTTAAAAATGTTTTAATTAATTTTAAAATGTTTTATAAAACCGGTTTTAATAGGTGGCCGATCACACCTAGCTAAAAAAGATTGGTGGCGACTCCATGTCTTTTTACGAGGCCTTTTTCATATCTTAGATCGTTTATTTTATTTCAATTTCGAGAGGAATTAAGTCGTCTTTTCCTCTGCTTATGTTTTTCCCCTCACTTGAACGGGTCCCCGCGATCGGGATGACGTATTGACACCTTTGTTTTCCTAGAGGAATTAAGTCGATTTTTTCTCGTTTTTTTATGTCACGCCTAACGAATAATGAAAGTCTTGCGATGAGACTCGTTGTTATTGTTATTTATTTAGGTTGCAACAAATGAAGACCAAAACAGTATGTTTTGGTTAAAGCAGACAAAGAAATGAAAAAACAAAAAAGAGCCTTTCTTTTTTGACCTATCACCTACAGGGTTTTCCATATTTTTTATTAAAAAAATTAAAAAAGAAAAAAAAGAGAGTTTTGAAAGAATGAACAGTTATTGTCGATGTGGATGTTCTCTCATGCGGGAAAACATCCAAAAATTATAATAAGTAATAAGGATACGATACGAATACTCAAACGTATAAAAATATACATAAAATAAATTATTAACGTGTGGAAATTTATATAAATTTATAATACTTTAAACACATAAATGAATTATTAACGTGTAAAAATATATATTTTTTATTTTTTAATATTTAATAAAATAACATACATATATCTTTTAGTATCATAATCATATTTAAGTAATTTTATATTTGTATACATTTTGATGTGTTAATAATTTGTGTTATATAAATTTTGACATATTCGTGTATTCGTGTCGTGTCCGTATTTTTTTTCGTATCGTGTCGTATTTTGACACCCTTCTTAAACTCCATCATCTACAAAATTTATCTTATGGATATAATACTTTAAAAACGATTATGACACAAAAAAATGAAAAATTCACGAATTACCAAATCTAAAATAGCTTAAATTTTCTCACCAAATTCTTACAAACTCTTCTATTTATCTCTATCATATTTTTTAAATTTTTTAATATTTAATAAAATGACACATAAAAAATTAAAAATACATGAACACAACATAAATACACGAACTATCAAATCTAAAATAACTTAAATTTTCTCACCAAATTCTCACAAATTCTTCCATTTAGCTTCATCACTTATTTTAGTTTTTTTAATATTTAATAAAATAACCTAAATTTTAAAAAATAAAAACTTAAATTTATATTTAAAATAAAAAAGATTAAAAAAATAAAAAAAGAAAAGGACAAGGTGGAGAGGCCGGCACTCAACTTTGTTCCTCATTTAATTTGTTTCAAATGAAAAGAAAAAAAAAACAAGAAGGGAAAATGAAACAGGCGACGTGAACAACTTTTTTATCTAGGAAAAAAGCTAAAATTTATAGTACGGATTTTTGACTTTTCACAAAGAGTTTTTAGGGACCCAAGGAGTATTTCTTCAAATGTCTAAGATTTTTTTGTCTATTTTGTCTTTTATTTGGGGCAAAAGTGTCTTTTTTCAAGATAATAGGGTATTTCTGCAAATGTTAAGGGTATCTAGATCCTAATTGGTCTTTTTGGGAGGGCTAAAGAGTCTTTCGACGGGATAAAAGGGTATTTTCTGAAATGTTGAGGTCGTTTTGATACTAATATATTTGTTTGCTTTTAATAGTGTTGTTTTAATTTTTATAATTAGAAAGAATAAGAGAAAAATAAAAAGAAAATATAAAAAATAGTTGTAGTTTTTTTTTTTTATCTATTGTTGTTTTAATTTTTGTTAATTTGTTTTTACAAAAATAAATAAATATATATTTAGTAAAAAAATTTACATAATTTTAGATTTTTATGTATTAAAAAATTTATTAATATTTTTATTATTCTTATCAATTTTTGAGGAAAATATTATTTAAAAAAATTATAGTAGTTTATTTATCACTTTGTATTTATCAAATTAAATTTAAAAATATTAAAAAATATAAAGGTATAATAAGAAAAAAATATTAAATATTTTATTTTATTATTTTCATTCATTTTATATATTTTTAAAATAATTTAATAAAATTATTAATGTATATTTTGAAAAATATATAACTTCCGCGACATCACGCGGGTAAAATTACTAGTAATAAGTGAATATAGATGATGCACTCAAAATAGTGTATCTTAAATATTGCACTAAATATGGTAAATTGTTTAGTATAGTAGTAGCAAGGGTCGAATCCACAGAAATTGCTCTTAATTTATAAGTTGCTGATTTATAACTTTAGTTCAAAGAGAATAAGAGAAAATGGGGTTTTTTAAGTTGTTTTGAAATTAAAGCAAACAAGAAAAACAAGATTTATAGAAATAAGATGAAATCAAATAAGTAAAAATATGGTTAAGGAGTCATTCGCCACCACTAAACATAATTGAGAATCAATATCAAAATTATCAACACCAATTATCTATCAAACTATCAACCGTAGATAACAACAAGCTCTGCTACCCCAATATTTCCTTTGTTCGTCGTTAAATAGAACAAGCTCTCTATTTATTCTCTAACTATCAAGTAACCTAGAATAAGCTCTCTAAATTTAACCTGACAGCAGCTTTATGATGAGAAAGATAGGTTGATCTAAGCAATAAACACATAAGCTCGGATTGTTTAACTTATGTTATGTTTCACATTGCAATTCCTGAAAACCAACATAATCATTAATCACAAATTGCTACTAATGGATAAGAGATCAAGACAATTACACGGATTAAGACTCCTAAGCTAGCAATAGATAATTATCAAGATCTATCTAGTATGCATCCTAAACAAATAAAGACAAATCATGAACAATTTTTATAGAAGAACATAAGCAATTTTGATAGAAAATCAATGATAGAAAAAATCTGAATATCAATTACACAACATGTTTAGGGCTTTGAAATCACCCTTAACCAAAGAAAAGTTTAGCCTAGCATAGGCATAGATAATATAAACATAAAACTAAAAAGAAAATAAGAGAATGGAGAAAAAGAAGAAGAAGAAGTAGATTAATAAAAACCAAAATATGTTTAGTTTGTGGCTCAAAATATGGTATTTATAGAGTTTTAAAACCCTGAAAACAACTTCTTGCCGCACAAGTAACAAAAAGGGGCTGGGCATCGCGGCGCCAGACTCCGGCACTGGTCGCTAAATTTTTTACTGCATCTTCTTGCACTTCCTCGGCTGATTTGGATGATCATTTCTTGTCCTATTTGGGAGCATGATATATTGGTGGAAAGGTATTCAAGTCAGCTTCAAAACTCAAGGAATTTGCTTTGAGTAAAGACTTTAACATCATGTTGTCTTAGCAACCAGCTCCAGAGGTCAAATCTGCCTTCTTGCTTTGCACCAAGAATTTGATCTTTTTGACTCACAAGTTTTCTTCCATCTTGTGATTGTGGTTTTATAAGCTCTTTAACATCATAATTGACATATTTTCACTACATTTTCATAAATATACCTAAAATTCAAAAACATAATATAATTAACCAAAATAAAGATAGAAAACATAACGAAAACTAAGAATAGAAAGGGCATAAAATGTGTAATTTATGAACTTATCAAATATTGCCACACTTAGCTTTTGCTAGTCCTCAAGCAAAACAAAATAAAAATAAAATAAGAAAAACTAATCTACTCCACTTTCGTAGGAAATCACGGTGGCACTTAACGTGTGATCCAAGCCTTTAAACCGCTAGGTGTCCTTAGTGGACGAGTTTAGTCTCGTGAGGGTTTACTAGGATGATACCCACAAACATTGAAAACATAAGAAAACTAAAATATACTAAAAATATTTACTCCTAATTCTTTCAATATAAATTAGAGAAAATCAATAGATAGGTCTTATAAACTAGTCAATAGTTAAAGATTTTCACAAAGAATCATGCTTGAATGTATATGGTTTGAGTTAAGCCAACATTAACATAACATATCTCAATCAAAATAGTGCATATTCAAACTTAATTTCAACTTCTCACATGAGATACTCTCATGATTTTCACTCTATATAGTAGAGGTAAAGTGTTTACACTCAATCAATTTCATGAAAACAGTCCTATCATATGCTTGTTTGTCCACCCATTCTCCACTATTTAGAACATGCAACTTCATGAATCAAGAGGTCTTTATTCAAGGTTGCAATTGGGCCAAGGGGTAGTAATATGGTTAAAGAATAAAAAGTAAAGGATATCACAAAGGTTCCAAAGACTTCATAGAGTTTAGAGACATACTAAGATTATGCAAAGAAAAACTTCTTAATACTCTTTAGAAGCATATAATAACATAGGCTAAATATTTTATGTTGAGCCTTTGCTTCATTCTAACCAACTTTGTAACATCTTTTCTTTAACCAAAAGTTTAAGAGAAGATTTATTTATTTATTTCTTTTTTTTTTAATATGGGAAAGTATTTTGACAATGTTCCCTTTTTTTTTTCTCTTGACTTTTGCCTTTCTCCCCCCCCACATTTATTTCTTGTTTCTAAGCCAAATTTTCAATAGATATCCCTTGCTTATGTAATATGTCTCAAAACATCCTAATTCATCTTTAAAACAAGGGTAAGGATATAAGTATATTTAGGCTAGGTGAAAGATATGGTTACCAATGAAATAGCTTATTCAATGTAGGCTCAAATTGGTTCACTAGGGGGATGTTCTATTGGAACATCAATAGGGAATGTATGGCTAATTTGGCCTTGGTAAAAAAGCCTAATGCCTCTATCATATCCATGTTGTCATATGTATCAATATAGTTTCAAATGGTTTAAAGCAAGTTCTAGAGAAACATGTAATCATGAGAGCACACAAGAAAAAAATTGGATTGATATGTATAATGCATCAATCATAGGGGCTCAAAACTCACAAGGATGTTTATACAAGTCAATATCAAGTCTAAACATGCTTCTTTCTTAATAAACATATCATATTAACATTGGCTCATAAAAAATGATATTTCAAGCTCAATTCTCATGAAAAGTCTTTTCACTAATAAAGTAGTTTTAGACCTACACAATTCATATCTCATAATTGTATTGAATGAAACTAAAACACACTAAAAGAAAATAAATTAAAGACTTAACACAAAAAAAAAATAACAACCTAAAATAAAAGAAATCCTAAATCCTTCCCCCACACTTAATTCTACATTGTCCTCAATGTATAACTATCACCTGCATGAAAGAATTATGTGCAAGAGAAAAGAACTAAAAACTAAACAATCAAAATAACTAAAAAAATACAATAAAAGATAGAATGATGGAGAGTAAGTAGTAGAAAATCTTATGTGTTCTCTCCATCCTTTGGGTTGCCTCCAACTAAGCGCTTGGTTTAGTGTCATCAGCCTAACTTGCTAAAACAAACAAACAAAAATATTAAAAAAATTCAAAACAAAACAAACTAATGAAACCTAAATAATCCTAAAACACTAAAAAAATTAATAACTAAACAAAACAAAGAGAGAAAGGAAGAAAAAGCAAATCTGAGTATGGTAGGTTGGTAATGGTTTCATCAATTGGGCAGCCTCCCAATTTGCACTTGAATTAATGTCTTCAACCTAACCTATACTCATTCTTGGCCTTTTGGGATCTTCTGGTTCAGGCATGAGACTTCCCGGATCTTTGCATTTTGGAGGAGGCTTTCTTTGCAACACAACAGATGCATTGTCCACCACAATTATTATCTCATCACACTTTAATTTGCTCTCGGTGGTGCATAGCTCATCGTGGAATGGTGCATATTTTGCTACTTGGTTAATAGCATCCAAAAGAGGTATATTTATTTGTACTTTGTGGAAGGTTTCCAGAATTTGTTTTTCATGTTCCTCTTTCGTAGACTCTGCAAATCTGCTAGGAAAAGATGGAGAAGAAACATTAGTAGATATAGGAACCTTAAAATTTATCTCAGGTGCTGAAGTACTCTTAATTGGAATTGTAGCTTTATTATCCTCAAGGGTTGAATCCCTTTCTCTTTTTGGTGCTTCCTCAACTTTTCCTCACTTCTCAAGGTAGCAGCACTAGCATTAGCTTCCTCAAGTTTTTCAGATCTTTGTTCTACCAATCTCACCATTCTAGTAGCCACTCGGCTTATTTGCATTTCCAAACTCTGGATACTTGCCTAAATCCCTTGTTGAAATTGCAAAGTGTTAGTAGTAAGAGATTTTACAATATCTTCTAAAAAATTACCTAAATTTTGAGTCACAGGTGGTGGCTGATAAAAATCTGGTTGTTAAGGCCATGGTTGATTGAAGCCAGATTGAGCCCTTTCCTATTGAAATTGCAAAGTATTAATAGCAATGGATTTGACAATATCTTCTAAAGAAGTACTTGAGTTGTGAGTCACAGGTGGCGGCTGAAAAGGATCTGGTTATTGAGGCCATGATTGATTGAAGCTAGATGGATGATTGTAATTGGCATAAAGATCAACTTCTTGATAATTTCTCGATTAGCTAAAATTTGTATGATCCCACCATCCCGCATTGTAAGTGTTTGAGAAAGGATCATACTGTTGTCCTTTGAATCATTGTTGACCTTGAAATCCTTCTAAATCATAGGTTTGTTCAAATTTGTCTTCTTGGAAGTATGAGCACAAATTAGTTGGATGATCCACCATGAAGTTCCATGCCATCTCTCATTGCTTTGATAAAAGAAAACTTGTATATACAAGAAAAAAAGATACAACTAATTAGAACTAAAAACAAACCAAGTAACAAATAAATTAAATAAAACAATCCTCGACAACGGTGCCAAAATTTGATGCACTCAAAATAGTGTATCTTAAACCTTGCACTAAATATGGTCAATTGTTTAATATAGTAGTAGCAAGGGTCGAATCCATAGAGATTGCTCTTAATTTATAAGTTTTTGATTTATAACTTTAGTTCTAAGAGAATAAGAGAAAAAAGGGGTTTTAAGTTGTTTTGAAATTAAAGCAAACAAGAAAAACAAGATTTAAAGAAATAAGATGAAATGAAATAAGTAAAAGTATGGTTAAGGAGTCATTCGCCTCCACTAAACATAATTGAGAATCAATATCAGAATTACCAGCACCAATTATCTATCAAAACTGTCAACCGTAGATAACAACAAACTCTGCTACCCCAATCTTTCCTTCGTTCGTCGTTAAATAGAACAAGCTCTCTATTTAATCTCTAACTATCAAGCAACCTAGAATAAGCTCTCAAAATTTAACCTGACAGCAGCTTTATGATGAGAAAGATAGGTTGATCTAAGCAACAAACACATAAGCTCAGATTGTTTAACTTATGTTATGTTCCACACTGTAATTCCTGAAAACCCAACATAATCATTAATCACAAATTGCTACTAATGGATAGGAGATCAAGAGAATTACATAGATCAAGACTCCTAAGCTAGCAATAGATAATTATCAAGATCTATCTAGTATGCATCCTAAACAAATCAACACAAAGATCACGAATAATTTTTATAGAAGAACATAAGCAATTTTGATAGAAAATCAATGATAAAATCTAAATATCAATTACACAGCATGTCTAGGTCTTTGAAATCACCCTTAACCAAAGAAAAGTTTAGCCTAGCATAGGCATAGATAATATAAATATAAAACTAAAAAGAAAATAAGAGAATGGAGAAGATAAAGAAGAAATGGAAGTAGATTAATAAAAACGAAAACTTGTTTAGTTTGTAGCTCAAAAGATGGTATTTATAGAGCTTTAAAACCTTGAAAACAACTTATTGCAGCACAAGTAACAAAAGGTGGCAGATTTTTATTTTTGGCAAGTTGGCCTGCTCTGACTCTCGACCTTTTGGGCACCGCGGCGCCAAACTCTGGCGCTGGTCGCTAAATTTTCTGCTGCATCTTCTCACTCTTCCTTGGCTGATTTGGATGACCATTTCTTGTCCGATTTATGAACATGATATACTGTTGGAAAGGTATTCAAGTCATCTTCAAAAGTCAAGAAGAACGTTTCTTTGAATAAAGACTTTGACATCATATTTTCTTAGCAACAAGATCTAGAGGTCAAATCTGCCTTCTTGCTTTGCTCTAAGAATTTAATCTTTTTGACTCCCAAGTCTTCTTCCATCTTGTGATTGTGATTTTATAATCTCTTTAACATCATAATTGACATGTTTTCACTTCATTCTCCTAAATATACCTGAAATTGAAAAACATAATATAATTTATCAAAATAAAGATAGAAAACATAACAAAAACTAAGAATAGAAAGGGTATAAAATGTGTAATTTATGAACTTATCAATAGAGGCTCGCTTTTTTCTGTTCTATTTATAATATAAAATTTTAAGCTTTTTAATGATTTGATGTATAAATAAAAATTGGATGAATCATATATTTATTCTGTTTTATTTTATTATAAAATTCTTTGAATGGATTTGAATTTTAAATATAAATTAATGTTTGAATTCTCGCGTTATTTCAGTTTTATTGTTATTAATAATACATTAATACGATTATGAACATAAAAATAACATGAATTTAGAGTTAAAATTAAATTACTATGATAAACTATGTAAAATATCCCAATTTGATGACAATTTTTAAAGTAAGATATAGATATAAAATAACACAAACATAACAGGAATACATGAATCTAATTCATTATATGTAAAAAAAAATTAAGATGGATATCAAAATTTAATTCATTTAGATTATATTGATATCCATTATTTCTGTTCATATTAAAAAATAATAAAATATAAACCTAACAATTATCATACAATAACTCATAACTTATAATATCATTTAACATAGTTTTTTTTTTTTTTTTACTATTTAATCATTGTAGTACTTTTTTTCTTTTGATTCAACACCAAAAGTTTTAAAAAAATCTACTTACATCAACCCATATCATATTATTATTCAATATTTTAATTTTTTTCAATAAGTATCAATACTATAATTTTTTATTTAATAATATAAAAATAAAAAATAATATGAATTTATTTTTAAAAAAATAAAAAAATCAATCATTATACAACACGTGACTCAAAATTAGGAATTATTTGATTAGTTTCACATACAAACATGACATGAAAAAATAACTAACATACGACACGACAAAAAAAATAACATGCCCACGACATAAATATACGAACGTGTCAAAATTTATATAAAATGAACTTGACACAAAATTGGGAATTATTTGAGTAGTGCCAATTAGACCTAGAAATTTCAGACATGAAACAAACATGAAAAATAACTCAAACACAATACAACACGAAAAAGAACACTAACACACGCACAAATGCACGAATGTGTTAAAATCTATCAACACGATACAAAAAAATAACGGGATACAAAATTGGGAGTTATTTGAATAGTGCTAATTAGACTTGGCAATTTCGAACTTGACATGAACACGAAAAAATAATTAAAACACAATATTATACGAAAAAAATAACACTAACACAACACGAATGCATGAATGTCACAAAATCTATACATAATGAGTCTAAATTTATATATATGTAATACTCTTAATATAATTATAATACGAAAAAATAATATAAATACAACACATAATAATTTTAAAAAAATCATAAAAAAATTGAAGTTATTTGCCACGTGATAAACAACTGCCTCATTTTATATTATTTTTTTTATAAGATAAGTCTGCTTGAGTAGGGACTAGGGAATTCGAGGAGGACATTTATTTTGGCTTTTTTATATTAATATTGTTTTTTTTTTCTTTCAAATTACCGATATTTCTATTTTATATACCAAAATGCGCTAGTTTTAGAATTACCGAAAATTGCCCTCGGCCATGGTGATTTCCCTTTTCGTTTTCTTATTTTTTTTTTTCAAATAAAAGTATGGTCGCCGCCCTCATGGACGACGACTTCCCTTGTGATACAAATATAAAAAAGCAACTTTGCTATTTTTTTTGTTAGATTAATTTTTCATATTAAAATTGATTTTATGAAGTTCATCTATGAAAGTGCTCATCTACTTACTATACACTTGTATAAGATTCAATATGCCCTTCCATATCACAAAGCTAATTTAGTTTTCTTTTCATTTCAAATATTAGATATATTTATTGCTGTTGTTTGGAATTAATGATGCATGAGGTTTTGTAACTTTTTCTTTTTTTCCTTTCCCCTCATTATGGGGAGGAGATGAAAATGGTAAAGAGCATGGCAATAAGTAGAAACCTTGGTTCTAACCCATGTTAAATTTATCACAAGCAGTATCTCTTGGTCTATTTCTGCACCAAAACATTGTCATGTGATCATTGCTACCATTGTATAATTATGTATACGAGTTAAACACCTTAAGATGGGCTTTAGTTCTCAAACAATTCATTCAATTTCTCTCTCAACACTTCCCAGCAGTCAACAGTCCAACATATCAACACAAACAATCGTAGGAATACATAAAAGTACTTTAATTATTAAAATGATATGATAAATTACAAGGAAATCACCAAGAACTAAGAATGTGTAAGATCACGTTGAATGATGAAATGGAAGACTTAAATTTTATTCTATACAATGTTCTATTATATACAGCAACAAGAAGATAAGCTTATAATTTTAGCTTATGCTTATCTTAGTTTAAAAATAGTTTAGATTATAGATCATGATATATTTGAATTACAAAAAAAAAAAAATTCTATCTGAGTTAGTTAGCTTGATAGGACTATGCCTCGGTGGCAGTGTGATGAGCTACTGTGGAAGAGGTTTTGTGGCAGTCAGTGGGCTGTGACTTAACAACATGAGAGGTAGTTGTCTTAACATTCCCCTGCAAGACTGTAGAGCCATCGGCTATACCAGTCTTGGGTCTTAGAAAAAGAAATCTATGCTTGGAAAGAGGTTTGGTAAGAGTATTAGCAAGCTGATCTTTAGTGGAGATGTATGACACCTTGAAGTCACCCGATTGAACATGATGGCGAACAAAGTGGTAGTCCAAGGCGAGATGCTTCATCTTTGAGTGAAAGACAGGATTTGCATTGAGGTAAGTGGCACCAATATTATCACATAATAGTTGGGGTGATCGTTGAAGTGGTTGTTGTAGTTCTGTCAACAGATTTTTAAGCCAAAGAATTTCTGTAGCAGTGTTGGCAATAGCTCTATATTCTGATTCTGTTGAGGATCTTGCAATATTTTTCTGTTTAATTGACTTCCAGGAGACAGGATTTTTTCCAAGGAACAGAATGTAGCCTGTTGTTGAAGTCCTATCATCTATGTTACCGGCCCAACTAGCATCACTAAAGGCAATGACACTGAGAGAAGAATTGGGTTGTATTGTTAGACCATAAGTAATTTTTCCCTTTAAATAGCGTAGTACCCTTTTGAGAGATGTCCAATGTAGTTGTGTAGGAGAGTGCATGTATTGAGAGAGTTCGTTGATTGCATAGGCAATATCAGATCTGGTTAAGGAAAGATACTGAAGAGAACCAACCAGCTATCTGTAAGTAGTGGCATTAGCAGAACCAGTACCATTATTAAGCTTCAATTGTGCATGTGTGGCCATTGGTGTGACATTTTTTTGGCATTTGACATCTCCAATCTATCGAGCAGGTCTCGAATATACTTGTGCTGTGAAAGAAATAAACCAGTGGCATGTGGGTATGACTTCAACTCCTAAAAAGAAATGAAGATTGCTGAGATCCTTGAGTGAGAACATGTTGGACAGTTGAAGTAGAAAACTGCCGATAGTGTGCTGATTATTCCCTGTGACTATTAGGTCATCAACATAGACCAGAAAATAGATTAGGTCAGAATTATGAGCATAAACAAATAGAGATGCGTCTGAGGTTGAGTTGGTAAAACCATATCTCAGAAGGAAGTGGCTCAACTCTTTGTACCATGCCCTTGGAGCCTATTTCAGACCATAGATGGCTTTGTTCAGTTTGCATACATGCTAAGGATGATCCTTATCAACAAAACCAGACAATTGTGCCATGTATACTTTATCTTCTAAGGTGCCTTGCAAGAAGGCATTGTTAACATCAAGTTGCTTTAGGACCATCCAAAGGAAATAGCAATGCTAAGAACAGTTCTGATAGTAGTAGGCTTGATGACAGGGCTAAAAGTTTCTATGCCCTGGCCTGTGATGAAAACCTTTAGCGACCAAATGAGCTTTGAATCTGTCAACAGTGCCATCAGCTTTGCGTTTTATCCTGTATACCCATTTATTATCTACAACATTCTGAGAGGAAGATGGTGGAACTAAGGTCCAGGTTCCATTAGCAATAAGGGCATTAAATTCAACTGTCATAGCTTCTCTCCATTCTATTATTTGGAGTGCCCGAGTCACTGATGTAGGTTCTGGAGCTATAGGAAGTGGATGTTTGGTTACTAGGTAGGTTTGGTTAGGCTTAAAAATATTGTTCAATGACCGGGTAACCATGGCATGGGTTCATGTGGGGAGAAGTTCTGTGGTTACTAGAGTGGTGGTGGCTGTAGATTGTTCTGGTGAAAGGGAATGAGTTAAGTCATTACCTGATTGGAAGCTTGTCATAGGAGCATCATTGCTGGAGAAGAGAGGAACAACAGAAGTAGTGTGAGAATGTAGGTCTTTGAGGTTAGGAATGATGGTGACTGTTTCTTTAGAAATATATCTGGGAGGACCAACATGTGTAGTACGTTGTGAAAAATGTGATTTGTGAAAAGGGAATGAAGACTCAACAAATTTAACATGTCTGGATATAAAAACTCTGTTTGTGGAAGGATCCAAGCATTTATATGCACTTTGGTGGATTGAGTAACCAAGAAACACACAAGGCTTTACTTAGGTTGAAATTTGTTAGTTGTACATGGTTTAAGCCATGGGTAACACAAGCATCCAAAAACTTTCAGTTTCATGTAGTTGGGTTTGGTTTGGAACAGGATTTCGTGAGGAGATTTGTTTTGAATATTTGGTGTAGGCATTCAGTTAATGAGATAGATAGCAGCTTGAAATGCATGTGACCAGTAGTTTTGAGGCATGAATGCTTGATGAAGGAGAGTTAAGCCTATCTCAACAATGTATCTATGTTTTCTTTCAGAGGCACCATTGTGTTCTGGTGTATGAGGTGGTGTTAGAGGGTGTTTGATGCCTAGGTGGCTAATAAGAAAGAAAGAACTTGGTACTTACCACCATTGTCAGAATATAATGAAAGAATTTGAGTGTTGAATTGCTTCTCGACATGTGTTCTGAACACTGTAAAAATGTGTATAACATCAGACTTGTGCTTAATAGGATATAACCAGGTGAATTTTGAAAAATGATCTATGAAGATGACATAATAGTGAAATCCATCATGGGATATGAGTTTTGGGCTTCCCCATACATCTATATGTAGCAACTCTAAGGGCTTTGAGCTAGATAGACTTGATATGTGAAAAGGCAATTTATGACTTTTATTACATGAGCAAGAATTACAATGTAAAATTTTATTTGGGAACTCAGAACCTAAGCTGAAATATTTAAGCATAAAATTTAAAGTCTTGGAAGAAGGATGTCCTAATCTTCTGTGCCAAATATTAGCATTTGGCTTTACACTAATACTCATTGATGTTGATTTAGCTGATGCAGGAGAAGCTGGCAAGGTGAGGGACTTGGGAAGTTCATAGACATTATTTCTGGTGTGCCCTTTCACCAATAGCTCCCTTGTAATGAGACCCTTCACAAGTAAAGAATGTGGAAAAAATTCAACAGAGACATGGTTAGTTTTACATAGTTGTGAGACAGAGATAAGGTCTCTTTACATTTGAGGAACATACATAACATTAGAGAGAAGTAGTGGTTTGTGTGTAGTGGTGATTGAGACAGAACCAGTATGTTTAATATCCAAACCCGAACCATCTGCAACTAGAGTCTCATCAGGACCTCCATACTCTGAGTAAATGGACAAGTTTTTGAGATCTGTAGCAACGTGATGGGATGCTCCTGAGTCCATAACCCAGTATTCATTGTTTATGGGATCTGAAATTTGCACAAAGTTGGCAACAGGATCTTCCTTGGGTGAGACCTTATATTACCTCTAGACTTTGGCATTATGTCTGAACCTGCCAAGTAGTTGACATGTAGGTCTATTGTTGGTAGTGCTTGTATTGAACTGACTTGGTCTGGTATTGTTGTTGCTTGGATAGAACTGACTTGGTCTTCTCCTTCCAGTGTTGAAGTTGTTTCTGAATTGGGTGTTGTGTGGAAAAGAACTTCTGAAATTTGTAGTTTCCTGATGTTGATATGCAGGTATTCTTTCTTTCCTTGTCAGATTCGCAGTAATAGCAGGTGCAAGGACATGATCCTCTTGGTTGATGACTGCTTCAAACTCAATTAACTTGTCATACAATTCCTCAAGGGAGATTGTGCTTTCTCGGGCTCTTATGGCAGTGGACGTTTCTCTGAATTCTGGTCCCAGGCCATTTAGGATAAAAATTGTCAGGTCATCTTCAGTGATTGGTGCTTGAGCTAGAGCTAGCTTATCAACGATGCTTTTCATGGATTGGAGGAAGTCTACCATAGGTTTGTTTCTTTGTGTGGCTAAGGACAATTTTTTTTAAGGGACATTACCCCTGATCTTGTTTTGCTTGCAAAGAGCTTTGTAAGTTTGGTCATTGCCGGTAGCTATCATAGGGATGATACTTTCAGTGACAGAGGCTACAATGGAATGAAGAATGAGCTTGTCTTGTCTGATCCATCTTGAATATTCAGGGTCTACGATTGTAGTTCCTTCAGTGGTGATGAACTAGGTTGGGCAAGAAAGTGTCCCACTGACAAAGTCAATGAGATCAAGACCAGCAAATTGCATATACTAGGAAGGAAAATTGTTAGAATTAAGTTTGAGTGGCAGCTGAGTTGTGGCGTTGATTTGAATGACATCTAAAGAGGATGTGACTTTAGCTGTACTGACAATGTTTGATACAGTTGACATTTTTGTAAGGCTGTTAAGCAATTGGCGTCTGATACCATGTAAGATCACGTTGAATGATGAAATGGAAGACTTAAATTTTATTCTATACAATGTTCTGTTATATACAGCAACAAGAAGATAAGCTTATCATTTTAGCTTATGCTTATCTTAGTTTAAAAATAGTTTAGATTACAGATCATGATATATTTGAATTACAAAAAAGAAATTCTATCTGAGTTAGTTAGCTTGATAGGACTATGCCTCGATGGCAGTGTGATGAGCTGCTGTGGAAGAGGTTTTGTTGCAGTCAGTGGGCTGTGACTTAGCAGCATGAGAGGTAGTTGTCTTAACACAATGATCATGTACAGGATAACCGTCAAGTAGTAGACTGAGTTTACCTGCATAGAAGATATCCAATAGGATGCTAGGAAAAATCCCACACGCTATTATCATGTGCATTGGGAATTTCAACCTAGGGAGTTTTGATGCCTGTGCAAGAAAAATGAATTTTTTTTTCAAAAGGGAAATCGTCATGATCGAGGGCGATTTCTTGGTAGTTTTAAAACAAACGCATTTTGGTACATAAAATAGATATATGGGAATTTGAAAAAAAACAATATTAATATTAAAAACCCATTTATTTCAAGGATTTTAAAAGTTTTAAATGAAATAATTTGTTTGGATGAAAAGAATGAAAATTTAGAAAATTTTGAGATTTGAACCCACTTGTGGGTTTTGGAAATCCCACAAAATCCCCTCCCCATGACCCCACTTGCCCCACCACAATTAGCAAACTCCTAAAACAAAAATTTAATAATTTTTAATTATATTTTTTTTTTCAAGTTTATTAGTAAGATAAATTATTTTATATATAGTCACTAAAGTTTTTAGACTCCACAAACAGATTGGCAGGATAACACATTCCTCTTAGAGTATATTAAAAAATTAAAAAATTAAAATATTAAAAAAAGAAATAAGATATATGGTCGTTTCTTAATCCTACTTGTAGAGTTAAAAAATTCCATTTTTAGTGTATCAAAAACAAACTCTATTAATAATATTTATACATTTTTACAAATCTAATATACTCATATTACATTTTTTTTACATACATATACATATATATATATATATTTTTTTATCTCTAATATCATTTTTTTTATATTTATTTTTATCTCATAAAATTCCAATAACCTAATTTTTTTTCTAAAAAAATTTAATCAAACAAAACAATTACAAATACCTTCATTTCAAATTTTCTCAATTTTTTTTTATCTAAATACACTCTTAAGATTTAATATAAGTTTTAAGGGTTCGTCTTTGATACACAAGTAGTATAGTTTTTTAACTCCACAAACAGAATTAAAAACTGTCACATGTCCCTTTTTTTTTTTTTTACTATACCCTAAAAGATATGTGTCATCTTTTTAACCTTACTTGTGGAATCTAAAAACCCATTGAAGTGTATTGGATAATTTCACTGAAGTTGGGTTAATTGGATAGAGTTGTTTATGTAGATACACAAAAACACACACACACACACACACACACAAAAATAGATAATTATAATTTTAGTCCTAAACCATAAGCCTTTTTTTAATTTCAGTTCTAAAATTTTTAGATGTAAATATTCAATCCTAAAAATTGTTAAATGTGTTAAAAATTAGTCTTTTAATTATTGTTCAAACTGAAACACTTACAAAAAACTTAGTTGGCATATAATGAGAACACGTGAAACTCATTTCACTAATTTATAAAATATTAAAGAATTATTTTAAAAAAACCATTCTCCCTATAAAACACTGGCTTACATTCTGGCTTCAAAGGCAACAATATCTATATCCAAACCCGGCATGTCTCTGTATGACCAAGCGAACACATCCACAAATTCTCTAAGCAAATCTTCTAATCTTTTCTTTTGAGCATGTGGCGACGATTTTAACTTCTTTTCTATTCTCTCTATCTCCTAAATTGATCATCCCAATAACCTTTTGACGTGGTTCAATCGGTTTCTTTCTTGTTCCATTAATCTCAATAAATCTGGAGACAAAGTATAATCATCTGAATCTTCTTCGTTATCAAATTCACCAACATGAACTGAGTTTTCAAAATCGAATCTCAAATTATTGTTAAGATTGTCTCTGTATTCATTACTTGGAATCCTAAAATTGAATGGAATTGAAAGAATATATATTGGTATACGAAGAAAGAAAAATGACAATAATGAATGAAGGAAGAAAGAGAAATGGCAATAAAGAATGAAAGAGGGAATGAAAATGCATATCGTTCCTATTTTATTAGAATAATAAGAAATAAATTAGCCTATACATAAAAGACCATCCCTAATGCCCTTAGGTCTGAGCAACTAGGGACTTGACTAACTACATTACATTTTATCAGATTCAAGGATAACCGGCAGTTTCGTCATCACTACTTCATTTTTTACTCTTCTCTTCTCTCACTAACCTACAGTCTTTTTTCCTTTCTCACTAAACCAGCATCCCCTCTTTTTTTAGATTGCTACTTTCATCAAAGTTCAACTATCAACAACAACCTGCAAGATGAAAGAAAAATCAACTTTAGATGCCTGAAATTAAAGATACAAATAAGTACTTGACTACAAATACATTAATTATCCTGATTTTTTTTTTCAAAAATTATAACTTAAATTTTTTTAGGAGCTTAAAGTTACAATGTGATGGTGAAGGTAGACGACGAACATCGATGGATTGTATCAGTTTTGGGTTTTTGTTTTGTTTTTGTACAAAAGTTTTTTTTTTTTTTTTTTTTGTTGAAGAAAACTAATATGAACAAGACAAAGAACACAAATAAGTGGTGATGGCAAGTGACAAACTATGACAGATGTAGGATTATTTTTGGGTTTTTAGAGTTTTGTGGTTTTGTAGAGAACGAAAGTTTTTTTAAAAATCAAAAATAATCTGAAAAAGAGGAAAATTTTATTGAAAGTGGAGAAAAGCTTTTTTTGTGAAGAAGATGGAGGCGAAGATACGCAGCATGCAACTAGGGGAGGTGACATTGGTTTTAGTGAAAGAGGAAGATGTAATGTGGGTGTAGTAAGAGAAAGAGAAAAGTAAAAACATGAAGTAGAGTTTTTTTTTTTTTTTTATCTTTTATTCGGAGCTGTTTTTTTTTTTTTTTCTTTTGGCAAAAATTTTTTCTAATATTTTACAAAATGAAATGCCAGGTAAGTTTCACATGTGATTCATTATATGCTAGGTAAGCTTTTATATAAACTTTCAGTTAGTGTTTCCGTTTGAGGATCGATCAAAAATTAACTTTTAACATATTGATAACTTTTAGGACTGAATATTTACAAGTAAAAGTTTGAGGACTGATATGAAAAAAATATTTATGTTTTAGGACTAAAATTATAATTACATCCAAAAAGATATAGGTTCTCAAATTTCAATATAATTACATCTTTAAATTTATTCAAAAAAAAATTCACTAAACTCAAGATTTCCACCAAAAGATTTCCACTAAAATTATAATAGATTATTTTTTTTATTGCTTTAGGCATTATGAAGATATAGTAAATTTATGATCCATTCATAATTCCAGGGGAGATATGCATAAGTTTGGTGGGAGACAATGGAGAAATATTCTTCATGGCTAATTGTCTTATATTTATTGTTCTGTTTTTCTTTTCTTTTTTCCAGCTTGATTGTTTTGCAATAAAAAGCTACTAGTTGGCTTGAAATCTTTATTTTTATTGCCTCGCGAGCTGCTTTCCACGTTCAAATGGTTATGCAGGCTCCTGCCCTGCGTAAAAAAATTAAAAACATAGATGTATCTTGATAATTTTTTAATGACACATTATCAATATTTATTGGAGTAAAAAATATATCGTGCTAAATTTCAAGAAGAAAACAGGGCAATCTACTATCTATTATTTTTGAGTCCTATGGACAAAAGGCGTGTTTTGATCCTAATTTGTATGTTTGTGAGTGCTTAAAAGTAATTTGGTATGGTTTGAAAAAAAAAAACCAAAGAGGAAAGAGATGAAAGAGGAAAAGAGATAAAAGGGGAGAGAAATTGAGGTTGAAGGTGGGGGAAGAGAGTGATGGTTGAAGGGACTAAGCAGCACGGTGGGTCTTCGTAGGTGACGGCTAGGCGGCTAAGGAAGGGAGGAGAAAAGCAAAGTGAGGAGGAGAGCTCGAAGATCGAAGGAAGAGAGGGGTGGAACGTGAGCGGCGACAGCATGGCAGCCGATCGAAAAGAAAAGTAAAGGAGAAGAAGAAAAGAAGGGAAAAAAAGAAAAAGAAAAAAATTACGTTTTATTTTTTTATTGTTGTTTTATTTTTATAATTTTTAATGAATTATAATTTATAATAATTTCACTAAAAATTAATTAGTGAAATTGTTCTACTTGATTTTGAACTTTTATGTATGAAAAAGTTTATAGATATTTTTCAACATTTTTATTTTTCTCTTATTGTTTTTTAAATATGTTTTTGAAAAAAAAATCATGATTTAAAAATAATTTTAAAAATTGATCTATCTTTTTTTTTTTTTTTTTAAAATGAATAAAAAACGTTAAAAGTAAAAGAAGATAATGAAAAAAAATTAATAAAAGAAATAGAGTATTAATTTTTTTTTCTTTTATTTACTTTTCCTTTCATTGAAATTTTTTAAACAATTTTAATTTAAAATAATAGAACAAAATTACACATGTATATTTTCTAAAATATATATAACTCCTGCAGTATCATGCGCTTATATTTTCTAGTTGTATTGAATTTCAAAACCTAAATTTTCCTGATCAAGAAAATTTACAAAAAATTATGTGCTCTAATATCAATAAGAAAAATCACTATATTGTTCACAATTTTATCATTCGGCTATCAATTTTATTCTTTTTATTTTACTAAATTCGTCACATGTTATATTCATCTAAAATTGAGGTTTATTTGTTTCTATCCTTTCCATCATGCAAAGGTTTGTATTCTTTATATATAAGTTGTGATTTTAATTTACTAATTACTTTTATACTAATACATGAGAATATTTAAAAAAAAAAAAAAATCAAGCCATAAAATTTTTGGATTTTTTTGTTAAAAAAATGCAACCCACTAGACAACATGTCTCATGAGGTAGCATGCCCTATGAGGCATGCAAATTTGTGATGTAGTATACCCCGCGAGGTAGCATGCGCGTGAGACATGCATGCCTAGCAATTTGCTGCCTGCGAGGCTAGCATGATGCGTGGCAACTTGCTGCCTACGAGGTCAGCATGCTGCGAGATAACTTTCTATCTAAAAACAAAACAAAAAAAATTAAATTAGTTTTTTGATTTTTTTTTTTTTTATAAAAAAAGGCAATTGCATCAAATTTTAAAATCTAGATTTATGTTAATTTCAAAATCATGTCTCCTCATGCTATGCATCCATATTTTGAGATTAAATTTTTTTCTTTATTTTTATTTTGCTCCAATGCATGAGAATATCTTCTATAAAAAAAAAATTCTCATTCAAGAGGCAAAATGTAGATACTTGTTTTTGTAAATTAACATGTCATGCAACCATAGCTTGATCTGGCAAAGCTCCTTGGTAGCAGCACTCTCTTGCGATATTATTACTGGTGACAACGCTCCCAAGCGATAGTGGCAGTGCTTCCTAGTAGCAGCGCTCCCTAGCAGCAACACTTCCTGGCGAGAACACTCATTGGAGACAATGCTTATTGATAAGCGTGCTCCAGCACTCCAGAGCTCCAGTGCTCCAACACTCCAACTCTCCGGAACTACAATACTCCACTGCTCACACTCTCCAGAGCTCTAGTGCTCCAATGCTCCAACACTCCACTCCTCGAACGCTCCAGTGCTTCAATGCTCTAGTGCTCCACTCCTCCAGCACTTCGCTACTCTAGTGCTCTAGCGTTCCATGACTCACACTCTCTAGCAGCTTGTATAGCACACAACAAAGATTATTTGTAATGCAGCTAGCAGGGTTCATAGTTACGTAAATATTGTGAAGCTAACTCTAAAAGATTGGTAGGATTCTTGGGTTTTTCTCTACTCCTAGGATGTCCTAGAGAGCATGGCTTGGAGGTTCAAATATGGAAATTGTTAAGAAATTTTCTTCTTAACCTTTCCTTGAAGCACAAGTGCTTTCATTTTCTGTTGAACAGGCAGTGCACTCCTAAGTGTGCTGTCTTTTAACCTTCATTCACTGCTACCAAAACACGCCCCACCTCCACATAACTTCCATTTCACGCACTATCTTTGGTAACCTTCCTCTCTCTCCCACTACCCGTGATTGATGCCACTTACACATTGACATCTTGATAACTTTTCTCCCTCATTTTTTGTAACTTCCCTTTGTGGGACTATAAATAGAGGTCCAAATGTTTCTTTTGGGATCTTTTGGCAGATTAGCAAACTTTGGCTCTCTAGTTCTGTCCGCAACTTTCTCTCTGAATTATCCAAGCCACCATAATTTTCACCATCCTCAGCCACCTTCTGCTTTCATCATAGCCACCTGCCATCGCACTTGTTCTTCAGGTTCTGCTCCAATCTTTCTCTCTGCTATCTCCGACGACATTCAATTTCACTAGTTTGCATCTTTTTTCACTCCATCAAAAGAACCCTCTACAAAGTTTAAATGAATTAGATATATTGTGTAATGTGAGCTAACATGTTAAATACGATTAATTACACTTGTATAAACGGGTCATCTATACGGGTTAGGAGTTGACTCACATAAGACACGAAAATTTTTATGGGTCAAAGTACCTAGTTAGTCCTTGTACTATTAGCAAAAGTGCAATTTAGTCCCTATACTAAAAATGTGAGTAATTTAATCTTTTTACTTTTGAATTTTGTGCAAAAGAGTAAAATTGTTAATAGTGTTGATACCCATCGTGAAAATGCTGACATGTCAAATTGACACCCAGCAATTTAATGACGTGGCATGTAAAAATGCTGACATGTCATTTTTTAAACATGATTTTTCTTTTCTGTGCTAGAAATTAATAAAATATTTTTTTGGCTAAAATTTTATTTTTTAAACATTAATCTTTATTTGTTACCCTAAAATCCCTTATCTTTTGTACCCCAAATCTTTCTTTCAGTTTACCTCAAATCTTTCTCATAAAGCTAAACCCTCCCTCTTATCCTTACCCTGAAATCCATCTTACTTTTTAAGAATAATCAAAAACAGAAAAAAATGAAAAACTTGCTAGCATCATCGACGAATCAGAGAAGGAAAGGTTAACAACCATCTAATCGAATAAGAGAATGAGAGTAGAAACGAGAAAGATTTTTCAGGCCAATTGGGTTTTGGGTTATGGTTTTGAATTTCTTGATAAATCTTGAATTTGGTTATAGGTATTTTGTTAGGGTAGGAATAATGTTGGATTTTTAGTTGTGCATTCGTTGGGGCTTTAGTTGAATTTGGTTTTTTGTTGTTGTTGACAGAAGAACTTAGGTATGAGTAATCCCCAAAATTTTGGAAATTCTTTCAATTACGAGGGTTCACCAATGATATGCTATTGTGGGATTAAAGCTCCTAGACAAACACATGGAAAATTTCCAATGTCGGCCGTAGATTGTATGGATGTGAAAATTATAAGGTTTATTTTTTATTCGTTCATAATAGTTTATTAAAAATTATATCAAATTTCTTAAACTTTTGAATGATATTCTGTTGATTATTGGATATTGGTATCAAATTTGTCAAATGAGCATGAAGTTCATGGGTTTGGAAATAAGAAACTATCTTCATTATTATTTTATATATTTTTGGTGTTAGAAATAGGAATTGTATCATATTGGTTTAGGATATTGCTTTTTTAATGTATTTGAAATATATAAAACAATGTTGTCTGTAGACACCTATTTTTATCTGAGCCCCCTAAATACGGTAAGTTCTCCTTCAACTTCCCGAAATGTAGAGAATCTCCCCTAAATTCCATAGTTGGGTCTCTAAGACTTTGATTCGGAGGTCAACATGAAAAGTCAAGATGAAAAAAGTCAACTCCAAAAAGTCAACCACTGAACTTTTTGGAAAATCAGGATTCGAAGGTGAATTGAGACATGGTGAAGAAATCTTGATAATTAGAGATTCCCAATTGAAGATAACAGGAAAATTCGAAGGTGGAAAAGACAAATTACAAATTTCAGTGTAGGAGAAAAGCATGTAATTTCCAAATTTAGGAAAAAGTACGTAAACGATCAAATTGGATGAAATTGAACCTCAAATTGAAGGATGATCAATAAATAGAAGCACCTCAAGGTCCAATTCGACAAGGATTTGAAGAAAAATTGGGCAAAAGTGAAAATTTTGAAATTGCCATTTTGGGGAAAAGTATGAAATTTGGGAAAAAGTGTCTAAATGATCAAATTGGAAAAATTTGAAGTTCAAAGTGGAATAAGATCAATAAATAAAGGTATTTAAAGGTCCAATTTGAAGTGGTTTCAAAGGGAAAGTCAATTGAATAAAAGAAGCCCAAAAAGAGAATAAAGAGGAAATTCCCAATTTGGAGAAAAAGGAGGAAAATAAAACCAAAAGGAATTCAGATATAAAAATTGGGCCAAATCCAATTCAATATATGACAAAGGGGATGGGAAAAAACCAATAAATGTGCCTGTTTCGAGTAAAACCAAGGTTTCAAGGGCCAAAATAGAATTTTAAAAAATTCGGGAAAAATAAAATCTAAGCTCAAAAAATCACAAAACTTTCCATAATTCAGTTTTAGGATGAAAAGAAGGAAATAAGAAGAAAAACCTCGAAATTGGGGCCGAAATATAGATAGGCTAAATTCGGGGACTAAAACCTCAATTTTAGAGAAAAATCAGAAAAAATGGAAAACGAGCTCGGAAAATTTTATAAACTTCCAGAACTGAGTTTAATATTGGATAGGATGATTTGGAAAAGAAAGTTCCTAAATTGGGGCTCAAATGCAAATAGATCAAGTTTAGGGATCAAAATGTAATTTTACCAAAAAATCGAGAAAAGATCAATTTGCAAATAAAAAAGGAGGAATGGCCTGGAATATTCCAAGCCATTTTTGGCAAAAGAGAGAGAGAGGGCTAAGAGATGTGATCCAATTGTCAGGTTGGAAGATAAAGTAGATATTTTTAAAGAAAGGACATAATTCTCCACTACTTGCCTATATTGCATTTTTGGTCAATGAGAGGCATTTTAATTGTAAGGGTGAAAGGCCATTGTCCAAGGCCATGTGAAGGCCATGTGAAGACCATATGGGAGCCATAGGATGAGGCCAAGTGGATTAAAAATGCCAACTAGGAAGATATTTTGTTGTTAAGCTACATGATCATGACAAGTGGCTTAAGAGAGGTTGTAGAGATAGGGGACAAGAATAACTGAGGTGGCATTTAGAGCCAATGAGATCCGTAATTTCAGGAGATGGACATGAGGAAGGGGGACAAGAAATAGCCATGTGGAAAGGATGTTGGAGAGAATGCACAAGGCATGACTAAGGTAAAAAAAAAAAAAAAAGATGAGCACACCTACACTAAAGGGGGGTTTCGCCAAAAGGGTATACAAGGGGTCTGTCTTCATTTTTGTACAACCATTTTTCACTACATTTTTGAAGAGAGGGCAGTAGCTAAAAATACTCTAAGAAGAAAGGGAAATGAGAGGAGAAAATGAGAAAAAAAGGGTGGAAGTCTAAGAGGATTTTGGAAGCTTTGCTAGGTAACTTTCCTTTCTCCTCTTGTTTATGGTTTTCTTTTCATTTCTATGTCTATATTTTCTTTCCTTCTATGTAATGTTCATCTTCTTTTCTTCAAAAATAATTGGTTTTTAAAGAGGTTTTAAAAAGGCTTTCTTCTATTTTTCACAATATGGCAAAGTTTACAAAATTTCTCCTACATTTCTTCCTTGGCCAAAAATGGTGAACTTCTTTGTGCTTGTTGGTTGCTTCATTTTCCTTACTTGCTCTTGGATGTGGGATATTCTATTGTGGTAGTATAGATTTTCTCCTTTGATTTCTTTAAAAAAAAATAAAAAATAAAGAGGTTTGATGTGCTTGAGGATCTTGGTTTTACCAAGTGATTTTGGTTAGGTAGGGCTATGTCCAAAGAACCAACCATTGAGCTAACCTTTATTTATTTATTTAATGTTTCTATTTTATATTTCATCATATTCATTTGCTTTCAACTTATTTCCAACTTGATTTTTGGTTAGGATCAACTAATGGTCCATAGCCAAAGTCTACTTTTCAAACCAGTTGGAAGAAAACAATGTTTTACAAGTTGAATATACTGATTTTGGGCAATGTTTTCACCATGCATATTTTGTCAAAATAAAAAAAATGATTTAACCTCTTTAATTACATCCTTAGATGAGTCCAAGGTAATTTTTCCAGTTTTTTTAGAATTTTTTTCAAGGGTTCAAAAATAGATTTCGGTAAAACAGATTTTTAATTAGATATGCTGTTTTAAGGCAACTTTAGCCTAGGAATCTTTTGTCAAAATAAAAAACCATTTTTACCTCACTGATTTTAGCATATTATGAACCTAAAAGGATTTTTCCATATTTTTTGGATTTTTGCAAAATCGGGTTTTGGGTGGCTAAAACTAGTTTTTAAGTTAGCGAAAATATCATTTTTTTACCAAAGGGGAAGGGCTGGACGAAATCATTGAGCTACTATTTTGGGATGTTTTTCATGTTAGTTCAAAGGTAAAAAAATGGTTTTGCAAAAATCGGGTCATGGGTAGCTAATCTGGGCTTCAAAAAGTGAGTCAACAACTAAAAATTTTGACATTAGGCCATTCGGCCTTGAAGACTCTATTTCAAGGATTGCATTTATTTTTTACTCGTTTTTGGTTTCCAAAATATTGCATTCAAAGCTTGTTTAAATATATTCGGATGTCAAAAAGGGCATTCGAATGCCCCCTAATTCGAACCGAAATTCATGCCCGAAATCTTTCATTTTTAATATCTAACTTAGGTTTCTTTCAAAGGTAGTCGGACATTTTTTTAGGTGTTCGGATATCCTCTCTGCAAGAGAGAAACACATTCCATTTTCATGCATTGCATATTTGTAAATGTTTTTATTTAATTTAGTGTAAAAACGTATTTTCGGTTTTCCAGACATTTGGTGAGAATTAGTTCCTAATCTTTCCCGAGTTTGCTGGGGAGGTTAGAAAATTATTCAACGCACGTGTTTATGGAACTGAAAGGTATGATTTTCGTTTTACTCGAAATTATATAAATGTCATATGAAAGAATTATTTTCCAATCTTTGCCGGGGAGTACGGTAATATTTTCCTACATATGCTATTTATGTGATTCCTCACATGAAAAATCCATGAAATTGAATTTCAAAATAATGATGTGTGCATATTCCATGATATCTACATTTGCCATCTTAATCATGCAAATTCTATGTTTATGAATATTCCATGATGATGTCATTTTATGATCTAATATTCATGTTGCCATTTTGATCATGATATGATTGTGAATATTCTATGATGATGTCATTTTTATGATTGGTGCTTATGTCATATATGCCAGGTTATCTAGGCCATATCATGAAATATTTGCCATGTCATGAATCATATGCCATGTCATGAGTTACTTACCATGCTATGTATGTCATGCCATGAAATTCTTTCCATGCCATGTATGCCATGTCATAAATTCCCTTGCCATGTCATGAGTTATTTGCCACATCATATATGCCATGTCATGAGTTATTTATTGTGTTATGTATACCATGTCATTAATTCTTTGCCATGTTGTGATAGAGTTGCCATGCCATGTATGCCATGTCATTAATTCTTTTGTCATGTCATAATAAATTGTTTACCATGCCATGACAATTATGCATGTTGTTTAATTTATATTTGTACTTTAGTCATAATTTGTATATTCATGGTCATTTTTTTAATATTGTTTTCAATGCATAAAAATTAATGATTTTTAACAAAATAAGGTTATTTTCAAGTTAAAATAATTCATGAGTTCTCTACTGGGTCTGCCAAGGAGGATATCAACAATTATGATTAATAACTGAATATCCTTGTTTTTTTTTTTAAAACGAGGGTGATTCGGAGAATTACAAAATAAATAAAAGTTTATTTGTTTTGCCGAGTCTGTCAGGAAACATGAATTTTTTTTTGCATTAATAAATTACAGATCACTTTCAAATAATATGATTGTTTTTTTTAAAAAAGGAATTATTTTTAAATATCAAATATAAAATCGATTTTCATCGAGATTAGAGATAAAACACGATTAATAAGGTACCGTTTTATACGGGTGTTGTGGGGGTGCTAATCCTTCCCTGCCCGTATCCGACTCTCGAACCCGCTTTTGATTTCTCTCTGATTTATAGCGTAGACTTCAAAACTGGTTTTAAAAAATATTTTAATTAATTTTAAAATGTTTTACAAAAATCGGTTTTAATAGGTGACTGATCACACCTAGCCAAAAAAGATTGGTGGTGACTCCATTTCTTTCTCGAGGTTGTTTTCAAACCCTCAATTTTATTTAAGAGAAATTAAGTCGTCTTTTCCTCTCTTTCCCCTAATGTCACATTTAACGTGATGTACCGCAATAGGGCATTTCTTTAAGTTGCGACAGCTTGGCGACTCCACTGGGGACAATAGAGAGTCAGGCCTAAAATTAGTCATGTGTTATCAAAAGTCTCGGTTTGTTGGGTTTAATCGGTATTTAATTATAACTCCCACATTTTTCAAAATAATGAAGATTTCTTGAAAATAAGCTCATGCTCATGCTAATGCTCATGTACAAGCATATTGTTATTGTTCTCTGGTTATTTAACCTTGTTTATTATTATTGCTCTCTGTTTATTTAATGTTTTACATTATTTAATCTTGTTTCAATAAATTGTTGGGACACGGGTTGTAGAATAGTTGGTGAAAGGTTTGTTTGTTCCCCCTTACACACTACACGTGCATTTGCATAACATGAGCCCTATACCCGGGTGTCGCAACCTAAAAAATAACGACAACAAGTCTCATCACAAGACTTTATTATTCGTTAGGCGTGACATTAAAAAACCGAGGAAAAGTCGGCTTAATTCCTCTTTAAAAATGAAGGTTTTGAAAATGACCTTGAAAAAAGACATGGAGTCGCCACCAATATTTTTTAGCTAGGTGTGATCGGCCACCTATTAAAATCGATTTTATAAAATATTTTAAAATTAATTAAAACATTTTTTAAAACCAATTTCAAGTATGCGTTATAAACCAGAGAAAATCGAAGAATCGGGTTTGGGACTCGGTTACGTGCAGGGAAGGATTAGCACCCCCACAACGTCCGTATAAAACGGTACCTTATTAATCATGTGTTATCTCAAGTCTCGGTAAAAAGTTGGTTTTTAATTTAATATTTCAAGTTAATTCCCAATTTAAAGAAAAATAATTCCATTTTTAATTGAAAATGATATGGAATTTATTAATTCAAAATTTTTCTATATTCCCCGACAAAATCGACAAAATATAGAAATTTTTATTTATTTGAAAAACTTTCCGAATCATTCTTGGTTTTTGGAAGAAAGATATTCCTTTATTAATGATAATTGATGATATCCCCTCTAGCAAACCTGGTAGAGAACTCATGAATTATTTTAACTCGGGAATATCTTTATTTTTATTGAAAATCATTATCTTTTTCAAAACATTTTAAAAAATATGAACATGAACATGTATGACATAAATAAAATGACATAGCAAAGTCTAGATAATATAATGCAACCTAAATGATATGACATAATTTAAATGGCATAGTATATTCTAGATGAAATGAAAAATCCTAAGTATCATGGTATATTCTAAATGAGATAAAATGATTTAAATGACATGGCAATTTTAAATGATATGGCATATTTTAAATGACATGTCATATTCTAAATAATATAACCTAAATGACATGGAATATGATCTAAGTGACCTGAAATGACATGAAATATAAAATAATGCTATCATAAAATATGCATGAAAATAAAATAAAAATGCATGAACATAGTATATGCTAAATAATGTGACAAAAATAAATGAGTAAATAAAAAATATCGGATAGAATGAAATATTCAAAATCATATGGCAAATAATATAACATCATAAAATGTAAATCAAAATAATAATAATACCATGGAAAATATCATAGCAAAATTCACATATTAAATAAAATGCATGAACATGGAAAATGCAATGCATGAAAATGTATTTTTTCTCCCAAATAAAGAAATCCGTATATCTAAAAAGATATCCTGTTGCCTGAGAAAAATATGTCAAATTAAAATTTCTAAAAACAAAACTTTGTGATTGTTTGAAAACAATTTAGAAGAAAAACTTGAATGAAGATTAAAGCCCCTATCAAACCTATTTAAAGTGGCTCTAATTTCCTAAGTTTAAAATCCCGGACTTGACCACCCTTAACCCGAGATTTATAAAACCATTTTTTAAGTTTAAAAAGGTTTAGAAACTATCCTAAGACAGTAGTTAAAGCTTCTAACCAACCCCCTCTAAATGCCTTAGCCAAATTCAACCATTGTTTTTCTTTTGAATTCGAATCTGCCTCTACTATCCAGTTTTGACACATGATTTTTTTAGCCTATTTTTAAAAATTCAAAAAAATATAAAAGAAATAATGGAGACTCATAACATGTAGAACTACAAGATAAAAAATTCTCATATTTTTCTGATTAAAGATGGCTGCCCAGAAAAATTGAGAAAGTACGAGTACTGGATGAAAAACTGTTTTGCCAAAACACATTTTCTTGCCTTAGATAAAACCATTTAAAAATCAAAGTAAAAATGTTAGAGACTCTCCTAAAGACCCACACAGTAGCTAACACTTTTAAAAATCTTGGACAAAAATTGGCTAAGTAAAAAAAATCACAAAGGTGGAATAATCAATTTGACAACTCTTTAATTTTCCACAAGTATGCTCAAGAGAGCATGACTTTGAGCCATTGATAGGCCTAAGTCATAAATCATGTGGCATGACATGAAATGCATGGAAATACATAAAAGTGAATGCATGATATGCATGGTTTAAAGCCTAAGTGATATGGAAAATGCATGGCATAAATAACCTAAATGCCTAGCATGAGTTTGCATGGCAATAAATGCTATTCTAACTTAACATGCATGAACTAGTGTCTAAATGACATGGAAAATGACATTAAAAATAATGAAAATGGCCTAGTGCCTAAATGACATGGGAAATGACATGGCATATGAAAATGGCCTAATGTCTAAATGTCATGGAAAAATAACATGGCATATGAAAATGGCCTAAAGCTAAATGACATGTAAAATGACATAGAATAATAAAATGACCTAAACTTAAATGATATCTAATAATAAAAATGGCCTAAGGCTAAATGATATATGAAATGGCATGGCATATGAAAATGGCCTAATGTCTAAATGTCATGGAAAAGTAACATGGCATACGAAAATGGCCTAAAGCTTAAAAAAAAATGCACATGGCCGAATGGCCTAGGAACCAAACTGTTGTGAGAAATGTCATGTAAAATGACCTAACTAAATGCTATGGAAGATGATATGAAAAATGGAAATGGCCTAAACTATATGACAATAGCCCCAAGATGTAAAAATATGACATAAGTCAAAAGAATAAGATGGTTAGCAAGAATATAAATATACATAAAGATAAAAAATACTAAAAATAAGCAAATAAATAACAAAGAGATGAGCTCCATGGTTGGTACATTGGACAAAGCCCCCCTAACCATTATCTCTTGATTTTCATCAAGGTCATGAAGCCTTTTCAATCTCAAAATCATAAAAAATAACTAAGGTAAGAACAAAAAATGGAGATGAGCTCCATGGTTGGTGTCGCAACCTAAAAAAATAACGACGAGTCTCATCGCAAGACTTTATTATTCGTTAAGCGTGACATTAAAAAAAAAAAACCGAGGAAAAGTCGACTTAATTCCTCTAAAAATGAAGGTTTTTAAAATGACCTTAAAAAAGACATGGAGTCGCCACCAATCTTTTTTAGCTAGGTGTGATCGGCCACCTATTAAAACCGGTTTTATAAAATATTTTCAAAATTAATTAAAACATTTTAAAAACCAATTTCAAGTCTGCGTTTTAAACCAGAGAAATCAAAGAAGCAGGTTCGGGAGCCGGTTACGTGTGGGGAAGGATTAGCACCCCCACAACGCCCGTATAAATCGGTACCTTATTAATCGTGTGTTATCTCAAGTCTCGGTAAAAGTTGGTTTTAAATTTAGTATTTCGAGTTAATTCCCAATTTAAAAATAATTCCATTTTTTATTGAAAATGATCCGGAATTTATAAATTCAAAATTTTCCTATATTCCCCAACAAACGTGGCAAAATATATAAATTTTTATTAGTTTTGGAAAACTTTCCGAATCATTCTCTTTTTTGAAAGAAAGATATTCCTTTATTAATGATAATTGATGATATTCCCTCCAGCAAACCCGGTAGAGAACTCATGAATTATTTTAACTCGGGAATATCTTTATATTTTTTATTGAAAACCATTATCTTTCTGAAAACATTTAAAATAAATGAATATGTATATGCATGACATAAATAAAATGACATAGCAAAATCTAAATAACATAATGCAACCTAAATGACATGGCAAACATGAATGATATGGCATATAATTTAAATGACATGGAATAAAATAATGCTATCATATAATATGCATAAAAATAAAAATGCAATGCATGAAATGTATTTTTTCCTTTAATTAAGGAAATCCGTATATCTAAAAAGATATCCGGCTACCTTAGGAAAATATGTCAAATTAAACATTCTAAAACCAAAATACTTTGTGATTGTTTAAAAACAATTTTGAAAAGCTTGAATTAACAATAAAAACTGGGCTAATTTTTTTTTAAATGGCTCTAATTTCCTAAGTTTAAAAAATCCGGACTTGACTACCCTTAACCCGGGACTTGAAAAACCATTTTTAGAGTTTAAAAGGGCTTAGAAATCATCCTAAGTCAGTAGCTAACCCTCTTAATCAGCCCACTCTAAGTAAATTAACCAAAACAGAAAATTGGTTTTTCTTTAAATTCAATTCTGACTCCACTGTCCAGTTTTAATACACGATTTTTTACCCTATTTTTAAAAATTCCAAAAATTCTAAAAAAAATACTGGAGACTCAGGACATATAAAAATATACGAGAAAAAATCGGCTTAATTTTTTGATCAAAGATGAATTCCCAGAAAAACCAGAGATGTACGAGTTTTTGGAGGAGAAAAAACTGCTTTGTTTTTCTTTAAATTCAATTCTGACTCCACTGTCCAGTTTTAATCCACCATTTTTTATCCTATTTTCAAAAATTCCAAAAATTCTAAAAACAATACTGGAGACTCAGGACATGTAAAACTACACGAAAACAAATCGGCTTAATTTTCTGATTAAAGATGAATTCCCAGAAAAATCATAGATGTACGAGTTTTTGGAGGAGAAAAAAAACTGCTTTGTTTTTCTTTAAATTCAATTCTGACTCCACTGTCCAGTTTTAATCCACGATTTTTTACCCAATTTTTAAAACTTCCAAAAATTCTAAAAAAAATACTGGAGACTCAGGACATGTAAAACTACATGAAAACAAATCGGCTTAATTTTCTGATCAAAGATGAATTCCCAGAAAAATCATAGATGTACGAGTTTTTGGAGGAGAAAAAAACTGCTTTGCCAACACATTTTTGCTTTTGATAAAATCATTTAAAAACCAAAGTAAAAATATTTGAAACTCATAAAATGACTTGAAAGCAGTAGCTAGGACTCTTTGAAAGTTAGATAAAAATTGGCTAAATAAAAAAATCACAAAGGTAGAGTAATCAATTTGACAAACTTAATTTTCCACAAGTGTGCTCAAGAGAGCATGATCTTGAACCATTAATTGGCTCAAGTCATTATTCAAGTGGCATGAACATGAAATGCATGAAACAATGCAGCAAACATAATGCATGAAATGCATGGATCTAAACCTAAATGTAAGGAAAATGCATGACACAAATAATATGGCCTAGACCTAACATGAACTTGCATGACATTTAATGTAACCTAGACCTAAGACATGCATGGCATTTTCACAAACACAAGGCATGCTTAATTCAAAAATCCAACCAAATATCATGCAAATGCAAAAACCTAACAACTAGCATGACAAAAATACAACACACAATGCAAAACACATGGAGTAGCCAAATGGCCTCAAGCTCCAACAAGCATGGCATTTTCACAAACACTTGGTATGCTAGCATGAAAAACTAAGTCATAACACAAAAATCACACAAGCATTTTCACAAACACCTAATATACCAAATCTAAAACATGCTCACTAAGATATAAAACAAGAATCATGCAAAGAATCACACAAGCATTTTCACAAACACTTAATATGCTAACTCTAAAACATGCTCAAATTTAAACAACATGAAAACAGAAAATTAAAAATGCAAAAACATGATATCTAAGACATAAATGGCAACAAACAAAGCAACTAAATTAAATATAACTTAAGAATATGAAATAACATAATATTTAAAACATCAAAAATAAAGAAAATAGCATAAACAATATGGTAAAATGAATCAAAAACAACAACTTAAAATAAATAATGTAGGCCATTTGGCCATGGTGAGTTTATTGTAAAAACAAAATGTAAGAAAAATATACTTAAGAAAGGAAATGAAGGAAGAACAAAAAACATTATTTTAAAATGAAAACTCACCAAGTAGAGATTAAAATAGCAAAAAATAAGAATAGAAAATGAAAGTGCAAGAGTTGGTGCTCAAGAGCAACCTCAAGAAGCTAATATTTCAAGCTTTTCTCTTCAAACTTTCCTTTTTTTCTAAACTTTTCTTTTTTTGCTCTCAACCAAGAAGATAAAAAAACTAAGAAAAACTAAGAGAAATCAACCAAAATGAAAAAGAAAAAACAAAATCTGCCTCCTCCTCTAGGGCTGGCAGAAAATGATGCTTATATGGACTCCAAGATGTTGTCATTTTTGTGTAACCTAATTTCAATCAAATGGCCAATAATTCAAGATGAAAAGTCATGAAATTATCACCCTTAGATTAGCATCTCAGCCCTCTCAAGTTACAGCTGTCCAAGAAAAATGTTGACATCTTTTTTCCAGCCCAACTCTGATTTTTTGAAGGGCCCAAAAAGCCCTTTTCGGTTGCTTGGGTGAAATGACCATTTTGCCCCCTCGGATGCAAAATAAATATCAAACGGGCTCCAAATTCAATTTTTCTTTTTTTAATACTTCCAAAATAATAAAATATTGAGTTCTGGAAGTTTTCAAAATTATCCGAGTCCGTTTGCTATTTATTTGGATTTTTTCTTCCCAAAATGTCCTTTTATGCCCCTACTTTTTACCATTTTTTAAACGAGCTCCAAATCAAGATTTTTCTTCACCAATCTCTTCAAAATAATTAAAAAGTGTGATCTGGAAGTTTTCATAATTTTTGGAGCTCATTTGGTATTTTTTCGGGATTTATCGGCTTGAATTACTACAAAGGAAGCTCGGGATTTAGCCATTTTGCAAACGAACTTGGAATCAAGATTTTCTTTCGCCAATCTCTTCCAAATAATTTAAAAATGAGATTTGCCAAATTTCAGAATTTTTGGAGTCCATTTACTATTTTTCCGGGATTTATCTTTTTGAATTACTGCATAAGAAGCCCGGGATTTGGCCATTTTGCAAACGAACTCGGAATCAAGATTTTCTTTCGCTAATCTCTTCCAAATAATTTAAAAATGAGATCTGCAAATTTTCAAAAGATTTGGAGCTCATTTGCTATTTTTCCCAAATTTTTCCAATTTTGCCCCTTTAACCTCCGAAACCCGGTTTTGCTCAAAAGAAGTCCGATTTTCAGATTTTCTTCAATCTGAGCCTTGGGCCATCCTTTTTAATCATTCCTCATCCATTGGGGGCTTTGTTCTTACCAAGTCGGGCCATTTCTGTGATTCTTCCCGATTTCACCGAAATCCACTAAAAACCCTAATTCTCGGTTTTCTCCCGGATTGACTTTTCTTTCGGTTTTTCTTGCAAATGACTTCTCCATTACCCGTAGTCAGTGCTTATCTTTCATTTGGAACCTTCAATTTCGACCAGTTTGATCGTTTAAGCACTTTTCCCCAAATTTCTCGGATTAGGGTTTCTTTTCTACTGAATCTCCAAATCCCAACTTCCGAACTCCATATCTTTCAATGTAGACCTCGGATTATCAAAATTCTTTCTCCATTTTTCAATTGAACTTAAAATCTTGATTTTGAAAGTGGGTTGACTTTTTCAGTAGTTGACTTTCTGGGGTTGACTTTTTTGGGGTTGACTTTTTCGAGGTTGACTTTTTTTCAAGTTTGACTTTTTATGCTCGCCCTCTTAAACTAAGTCTCGGAGTACCACCTGCAGGATGAAAACAGTCTTTTTATACTTTGAAACATCAATATGGGAAGAAAGCATACTTGTTTAGTGGCCCGGACAAAATTAGGTGTCTACAGCTGCCCCTCTTTGGCTATTGCTGAGAATCAGGAATCAGGCAAAGATAAACCAACACTAATTTTGTACGGTCAGTGAAATCACATGGAAAGGAAAGGGGTTTTCTTTTTCATTTCTTCATTCATTTTTGCATTTTCCATTTTTTATTTTCTTTTTTTATTTTCTATTTTTTTCATTTTTTCTCTTTTATTTTCTTTTTATTTTCAATTTTTTTTTTTTTGAAAACAGTAAATTGAAGATTTGTCCTTAAATTGAATTCCCTGACTAATCAAGGCTCGATTCGTCTTAAGGAAACGAATTCGATTTGCAAGAAAGGAAACGACCTCGACGATGTTCTCGGGGCCTTAACCTTTCTTGTTCTCAGCTGTGTTTAAAATTCTGGATATCTCCTCCAGAAGCTTCGGCTATCACCACCAAAGTCTTGCTCATTTTTTAAAATGTAAAAATTCTGGGTATCACCTCCAGAAGCTTCAGCTATCACCACCGAAGACTTTCTATCTTTTCAAAGGATTTTAAAACTCTGGATATCTCCACCAGAGGCTTCAGCTATCACCACCGAAGTCTTGCTCATTTTTAAAACTGTAAAATTCTGGGTATCATCTCCAGAAGCTTCAGCTATCACCACCGAAGACTTTTTACCTTTTCAAAGGATTTTAAAACTCTGGATATCTCCACCAGAGGCTTCAGCTATCACCACCGAAGTCTTGCTCATTTTTAAAACTGTAAAATTCTGAGTAGCATCTCCAGAAGCTTCAGCTATCACCACCGAAGACTTGGTCATTGTAAAATTCTGGGTAACTCCTTCAGAATAAAATTTCTCATTTTTCAAAATTATAAAACCCTGGATATCTCCACCAGAGGCTTCAGCTATCACCACCGAAGACTTGTTCACTTTTAAAACTGTAAAATTCTGGATATCCCCACCAGAAGCTTTGGCTATCACCACCAAAGACTTGCTCATTGTAAAATTCTGGGTAACTCCTTCAGAATAAAATTTGTCATTTTTCAAAATTATAAAACCCTGGATATCTCCACCAGAGGCTTCAGCTATCACCACTGAAGACTTGTTCACTTTTAAAACTGCAAAATTCTGGATATCACCACCAGAAGCTTTGGCTATCACCACCAAAGACTTGCTCATTGTAAAATTCTGGGTAACTCCTTCAGAATAAAATTTCTCATGTTTTCAAAATTATAAAACCCTGGATATCTCCACCAGAGGCTTCAGCTATCACCACTGAAGACTTGTTCACTTTTAAAACTGCAAAATTCTGGATATCACCACCAGAAGCTTTGGCTATCACCACCAAAGACTTGCTCATTGTAAAATTCTGGGTAACTCCTTCAGAATAAAATTTCTCATGTTTTCAAAATTATAAAACCCTGGATATCTCCACCAGAGGCTTCAGCTATCACCACTGAAGACTTGTTCACTTTTAAAACTGCAAAATTCTGGATATCACCACCAGAAGCTTTGGCTATCACCACCAAAGACTTGCTCATTGTAAAATTCTGGGTAACTCCTTCAGAATAAAATTTCTCATGTTTTCAAAATTATAAAACCCTGGATATCTCCACCAGAGGCTTCAGCTATCACCACTGAAGACTTGTTCACTTTTAAAACTGCAAAATTCTGGATATCACCACCAGAAGCTTTGGCTATCACCACCAAAGACTTGCTCATTGTAAAATTCTGGGTAACTCCTTCAGAATAAAATTTCTCATGTTTTCAAAATTATAAAACCCTGGATATCTCCACCAGAAGAAAATTTCTCATTTTTCAAAATTATAAAACTCTGGATATCTCCACCAGAGGCTTCAGCTATCACCACCGAAGACTTGTTCACTTTTTAAAAACTGTAAAATTCTGGATATCCCCACCAGAAGCTTTGAGAAATGATGCAGATGCACATGTCTTTTAACAAGGTGCTCATGCTTCATGGTGCAAATGTAAAATATTTCTTAGTGCAAATGCAAATGGCCTGGATTGATGCCCATGTTTCGTGATGCAGATGCCCCTACTAATTGTGTTCATGTAACTGGTTTATGAATGGTGTAACTACAATTACCACACAATAATGAAAATGCAATGATTCTAGAAATGATGCAATTGCTTGAGATGACACAAATGCGAATTCCATGAAGAATGTAAATGTAAAGGTAAAATGCAGATGCTTATGGAATAGTGCCAATGCAAATACCCATGAATGATGCAAATGCTTGCTGACACTGTGCAGATGCAAAAGCTCGATAAAGAGATGAGTGCTCATGAGTGATGCAAATGCCCCCGGTTGTTTTTCTAGACTTTGGCTTAGCCTTTCAAATTCATTTTTCCTCTTCAAATCAGAGTATATCTTCAATTCATTTTGGCTATTCTCTTTGCCCCAAAAGTTTTCAAACTTTCATCAATAGAGATCTGAACTGAGTTTGATTTCTTCTTCTCATATCTGGAAGTCGGGACCTATCCTGGCAGTTCTATACTTTTGGGTTAGAAAAACCCTTGTCTCATGTCAACATCAAAAATAGGTATTTCAAAAATATTTTTATTTTCCCTTTTTGAAAAACAATTTTGCTTATTTAAGGAAAACTTCTAAGCCAAAAATTTTAACTCCACAGTGTATGATGTACAAATCTTTTGATGACTGATGATCACTGTTAGAAAATCCCCTAAGTATTAATTTGGGTTTTTCAATTTGAATTGACAAGGCTTGATACAACAAGATTTTGGTTTTTTCAGGAAAACTTCACAACAAAAATGTATGTCCCTTCTAGGCTCACAAATGGAACAGGTTTTATAAATCATGAATTCATTGAGAACCAAGCAAATTCAACATTCTTTTAGTTTCCATATCAAGGCTTTTTGACAAGCGTCAAGATTGGCCGGGATATTTAAATCGGAAAGTTTGATCTTGGAGGAAAAAAAGATTCAATTTTTGAAGACAATCCTCCGAATGAGAGCTGACAATTTGGGGGGTTCAGGAATTCCTAGATGTTCCTCGATGACCACTTTTTTTAAAATGACCTTTTTTTTTTTTTTTTTTTTTGGGTATCGGCATGGATGGCATTGAAAATTTCCAAATTAACTCTAGACCGCCCGTTTTTGGGTTTTCGCCCTAGAGTCCCATTCTTTCCTTTTTTTTTTTTTTTTACCACACACTTGAGAATTCTAAATTCTTCCTTAGTGAAATGATAATTCGATGAGATGGGATAAAATCCGAGGAAAAACCTTTCAAATTAAATATTCATGCTTGATCAAAATGGACTTTTAAAGCACGTAATGTAGGCCATGGCTCAGGGTTCAGAAAGAAAGGATAAATAGACCCAAAATATGTGTTTGAGGGTAATCAGATCAAGGATCCTTTCTTGAAGAGGATTTTCTTTGAAGCATGTCCCTTCTTGGACATTTCTTTCCTTTTGACTTTGCTCTTTTTCTTCCTTGCTCTTGGCTTTCAATTTGCCATGTCTTTCACACATTTTTTTTTGCTTTCATTTTGCCCCCTTTTTTTTCAACATAGTGAGCCCGTCTTTATTCGGGGCTCCATTTGCTTTGCATCTGTCTTTGAGCTAGGACACATTTCTCAATGATCTTTAAAAAAAAATCTTTTCTTGCATTTGCCCCCTAGTGTAGAGAGTGATCCTTGATCAGGGTTCAAAGAATAAAGAATTCTTTTGGCTCAAAAGGGGTGACTATGGATAATAATTTTTTTCTTGTGAAAGGGATATGAAAGATGGCCATTCATCATATCAAGCCCAAATATTCTCATTGAAAAGCAATCCTCAGGGGAAATAGATATTCAGAATTTTATTTTGCACTTTGGAATCATCCGAATTCTCATATGTATGATATCATGATTTTTCTTTTTCTTTTTTTTTTTGTTTTTTTTCGTCGCATGCCCCCAATGATTCATGCATTAGCCCATCCTTCTTCACTATGTATCCATCATTTCCACATATGATGCCCCAATTTGATTATCCATGCGAATTTGTATCAACGAGGAACATGGCAAGTCTAGGTCTGTTTTGAAAAGGCTGAGTTTCCAATCTGAGTTCTTTGAAGAGACAAGGAAAATATGACCCAAAAACAGGTTTTCTCTAGGACAGGGGATAATCTAGTTTAATCATTGTGCCCCAGGGTGTCAATCATGAAGCGATGTCTAGGCAATTAGTGTTTTGTGGTCATTGGGAAAGATCATGAATGGTTTTAGCACAATCTTGACACACACCAAATTATCAAAATCTGGATTCTTGAAAGAATGTCTCATTTGTTTGATTTTCAAGGAATTTGAAAATTTTCAAAAAGTTCGTTCCTTTGCTCATAGCATAGACTAAGATCTACGTCTTTGCTTATTCTGTGATGACAATGGTTTTATGAAGTCAAATCATTCATATTCCTTGAAGCATTAGGTCTTTCAAGTGGTCTCGGTTCAAAAGATTTAGGCTTAGGAAAGCCTAAAAGAAAGGGCTGAAGGTATTGGGTCATTTCTAACAATGATCATCAATCTTCTTGAGACTATCCATTACTAAAAATTCCTTAATGCTTGTTTTTTGCAAATTCAAGTTATTGTTGAAACACAACAAACACAAAGCATTTAAAATACAAAATTCATTTAATTAACATGAGACAAGTGCTTTCCTCATCACAGTGTATAGAACTACATGTGTCAAAAACCTAATATGATCATGCACAATGTTTCTTATGACACTTGACTTCCCCATCTTCAAAACTTATCGAACCAGCCTTGATGAGATCTCTGACCTTGTACTTCAAAGCGGGGCAGTTCTCTGTTGAGTGACCTTGATTGCCAGAATGGTACCCACAACACTCATTAGCATCATACCAGCTCGGATAAGGGGGTTTCAGAGGCGCTATTTGCATGGGTGTCACAAGGTGATTCTGGATGAGTTGAGGTAGTATCTCACTGTATGTCATAGGAATCGGGTCAACCGGATTTCTTTTTCGCTTTTTATGCCCCTTTCGATTATCCCCAAGGGTGTTCGATTGATAGACAGATGGAAATTCTGGTGTATTTGCAGTCATTGGTTGGTAGGGATAAAAACCATGAGAGACATTATTCAGGGTAGAGTAAAATGGCTGATATGAGGAGAATTGGGGAGGTGGGGCAAAGTCTTCCACGACTTGGGTATCTTCCTTTTTCTTTTCAGATGCCCCCTTGTTCTTGGTATTGGATGTTCTTTCTCCTTCAATTTTCCCATCCTTGATAGCATTCTCAATCATCTCCCCTGAAATTACCATGTCTGAAAAATTATTTGTGATGTTGCCAACAAGTATATCATAGTACGGGGCCTGCAGTGTATTCACAAAAAGGACAGTGGTTTCCTTTTGAGTTAAGGGCGGTTGTACTTGGACGGCCAGGCTCATCCACCGTTGCACATATTCTTTGAAGCTCTCAGTAGCTCTTTTCTTCATATTTTGCAAGGTGAGACGGTCAGGCGCCGTGTCAGTCATATGCTTGTACTGGTTTAGAAAAACCCTAGCCAGGTCATTCCAAGAGTGAATCTGATCCTTGCTCAACTGACTATACCACCTAATTGCGGATCCGCTGAGGCTATCTTGAAAGCAGTGAATCAAAAGCTTATCATTATCTATATGACTTGTCATCTTCCGGCAGAACATAGTGATGTGGGCTGATGGATCAGTCGTCCCGTCATATTTCACGAAGTCAGGGATCTTGAACTTAGGAGGAATGACTAAATCGAAGACCAAGCATCGTTCTTTCGCCTCCACACTCCCTAATACGTCTGCATTTTCTACTACCCGGAGCCTTTCATCTAGCAACTGATATTTCCCTTGGGAATCTGTCAACTCAACCTCATTTACTGCAACCCTTTTCAACTTGGCCTGTTCAGCTGGATCATTTGAGTTTAGGACATTGACGGGGTTAACAGTGTTCTGGGCATCACTTATTGCGACCTTATCTTGGCCCTTTTGTACCTCTAACCCTTCTCCGACGACAAAGTTTTCGGTGTATCCTTTTCCCTTGATTACGGCAGACATTAGCTCCATCAGTTTAGTCATCTGATCCTTAGATTCTGCTTGAGATTTTGCCAGCCGTTCTCGCAATTCTTTCTGTTCCTTTTCCATTTTTTCCATTCGGGCAACTTGTTCATCCTCCATAGCACCAGCCTGTATTAAAAGTGTACTCAGTACTTCTTCTGATTTGAAATGGAAATTCTTTCAAAGACTCCTAAAGCCAAGCCAACTTCTATTTTATTTCCCCCAAATGTATGTCATGATGAATGAGCCATGAATGCAATTTGATGCATGTGAAGCCTAAACAATATGATGTATGGATATGTACAATGGAAACATGCTGACCATATATGTGATAAATGCAATCACAATGCCAACATGTTGCAAACAAAGAATAAACAAATCAACACATGGATATATGCAATGACTGATCATATGCATTTTAGCATGTTTCCCAATGAATGATCGTATATCCTATGAATGCAACACGGTGTCAATTATGATACATGCAAACAATGAATGATTGATATAGAGTATATACAAAGAAAATCATGCTAACCATGTGTGTCATGAATGCGACCTAATGCTAACATGATGTATGTAATAAGCAAATTAATGCATGAACATATACAAAGAAATTATGCTGACTATGTTTGTTATGAATGCAACCCAAAGTCAACATGATGCATGTAAAGAATAAGCAGATCAATGCATGGATATATACAATGAATGACCATGTATGTTCCAAATGTATTTCCCAATGAATGATCATATACACTATGAATGCCACACAATGTCAATTATGATGCATGTGAAGAATAAATGACTGACACAGAGTATATACAAAGAAAATCATGCTGACCGTGTATGTCATGAGTGCAACTTGATGCCAATATGACAAATTAATGCATGAGCATATCACGATGACTATGTATGCCGTGAATGCAACATGATGCCAACATGATGCATGTAAAAAATAAGCAAATTAATGCTTGAATATATACAGAAAAGTTATACTGACTATGAATGCATGAATGCAATTTGACGTTAACATGATGCATATAGAGAAAGAATAAATTGATATATGGATATATACAGAAAAGTCATGCTGACTATGAATGCATGAATACAACTTGATGCCAACATGATGCATGTAAAGAAAGAATAAATTGATATATGGATATATAGAGAAAAATCATGCTGACTATGAATGCATGAATGCAACTTGATGCCAACATGATGCATGTAAAGAAAGAATAAATTGATACATAAGTATATACAAATAATGACCATGCATGTCATAAACATATCTTACAATGAATGACCATGCATGCTATGACTATAACATGATGTCAAAATGATACATGCAAAAATAAATGAATTAACACAAAGGTATATACAAAGAAATCAATGATTACACGAAATTGGTGGGACCTAAATCTTGGTTATTCAAAAATCTCATTATGCAAGATTTGCCTCCAATTTTTTTTTTTTTTGATAAACCAATCACATCATTTTCAAAAGAATTTCAGGGTGGATCTTACTATGGTACAATATGCAAATGTTCATGTGACACTACCGGTTTTATGAAATCATCAAATTCAATTACCAACTGTTTATTGCAAAGAATGAGATCAATAATACAACCAAAAATGTACATGCTCTATTTACACATGCATGAAATGTGCCACATGCAAAAATGCTTGAAAAATGATTTTTTTTATAAAAAAAACAGCTAATGAACATCTGCCCCAGCAATATCTGCTTATTTAGGCATCACGATGCCTTCGAGGCGGAGTATCACATTTATTACGGGCGATGTACGTACATCGTTGCCCGATCTACCACACTTATTCGGAGTGTAAAACAGGTAACAAAAAGTTTAGAAATGTCCTTCCCATGTGTTCCTATTTTCGGTATATCTAACGGAAATTCGGGATGGCTTCGCCTAGGTTCACTATATGAGGGTGAATCGGTTCTAAGGCCCCGAATTGTTCCTCACTGTCGCCGGTGAAGGCTAGTAAGGCACACCGATAAAAGCGGATTCAATTCGTTAGAGTATATTTTCCTATGCCCATGCGGAGGATCATCACGAAGGCATTAGGTACTTTATACTCCGAAAGTGTTTCACTAGCCCATACGGAGGATCAATCACGAAGGCTTAGTTACTTTACTTCCACTTAAAAGGACGGAACCCGGGTAGAGGATTCATGTTATGCAAATGCACGTGTAGTGTGTGTGGAGGAATAACAAACCTTTCACTACCTATTCTACAAACCTTATTCTAAATGCCCTAGCAATTAAAACATTCAAGAATAGTGTAACGCATTAACCAACAAGCAATTATAATATACAACCTAAATAACTAGAGAACAATAATAAAATGCATGCACATGAGAATGAACATTTTTAAAAACATTTTATTATTTTCAAAAATATCTTTATTAGAAAAATGTGGGAATTAAAATTAAATACCAATTAAACCAACCAAAACTGAGACTTTGATAACACACGACTATTTCTAGGCCTGACTCTCTAATCGTCCCCAGTGGAGTCGCCAAGCTGTCGCAACCTAAAAAAATAACGACGAGTCTCATCGCAAGACTTTATTATTCGTTAAGCGTGACATTAAAAAAAAAAACCGAGGAAAAGTCGACTTAATTCCTCTAAAAATGAAGGTTTTGAAAATGACCTTAAAAAAGACATGGAGTCGCCACCAATCTTTTTTAGCTAGGTGTGATCGGCCACCTATTAAAACCGGTTTTATAAAATATTTTAAAAATTAATTAAAACATTTTAAAAACCAATTTCAAGTCTGCGTTTTAAACCAGAGAAATCAAAGAAGCAGGTTCGGGAGCCGGTTACGTGTGGGGAAGGATTAGCACCCCCACAACGCCCGTATAAATCGGTACCTTATTAATCGTGTGTTATCTCAAGTCTCGGTAAAAGTTGGTTTTAAATTTAGTATTTCGAGTTAATTCCCAATTTAAAAATAATTCCATTTTTTATTGAAAATGATCCGGAATTTATAAATTCAAAATTTTCCTATATTCCCCAACAAACGTGGCAAAATATATAAATTTTTATTAGTTTTGGAAAACTTTCCGAATCATTCTCTTTTTTGAAAGAAAGATATTCCTTTATTAATGATAATTGATGATATTCCCTCCAGCAAACCCGGTAGAGAACTCATGAATTATTTTAACTCGGGAATATCTTTATATTTTTTATTGAAAACCATTATCTTTCTGAAAACATTTAAAATAAATGAATATGTATATGCATGACATAAATAAAATGACATAGCAAAATCTAAATAACATAATGCAACCTAAATGACATGGCAAACATGAATGATATGGCATATAATTTAAATGACATGGAATAAAATAATGCTATCATATAATATGCATAAAAATAAAAATGCAATGCATGAAATGTATTTTTTCCTTTAATTAAGGAAATCCGTATATCTAAAAAGATATCCGGCTACCTTAGGAAAATATGTCAAATTAAACATTCTAAAACCAAAATACTTTGTGATTGTTTAAAAACAATTTTGAAAAGCTTGAATTAACAATAAAAACTGGGCTAATTTTTTTTTAAATGGCTCTAATTTCCTAAGTTTAAAAAATCCGGACTTGACTACCCTTAACCCGGGACTTGAAAAACCATTTTTAGAGTTTAAAAGGGCTTAGAAATCATCCTAAGTCAGTAGCTAACCCTCTTAATCAGCCCACTCTAAGTAAATTAACCAAAACAGAAAATTGGTTTTTCTTTAAATTCAATTCTGACTCCACTGTCCAGTTTTAATACACGATTTTTTACCCTATTTTTAAAAATTCCAAAAATTCTAAAAAAAATACTGGAGACTCAGGACATATAAAAATATACGAGAAAAAATCGGCTTAATTTTTTGATCAAAGATGAATTCCCAGAAAAACCAGAGATGTACGAGTTTTTGGAGGAGAAAAAACTGCTTTGTTTTTCTTTAAATTCAATTCTGACTCCACTGTCCAGTTTTAATCCACGATTTTTTATCCTATTTTCAAAAATTCCAAAAATTCTAAAAACAATACTGGAGACTCAGGACATGTAAAACTACACGAAAACAAATCGGCTTAATTTTCTGATTAAAGATGAATTCCCAGAAAAATCATAGATGTACGAGTTTTTGGAGGAGAAAAAAAACTGCTTTGTTTTTCTTTAAATTCAATTCTGACTCCACTGTCCAGTTTTAATCCACGATTTTTTACCCAATTTTTAAAACTTCCAAAAATTCTAAAAAAATTACTGGAGACTCAGGACATGTAAAACTACATGAAAACAAATCGGCTTAATTTTCTGATCAAAGATGAATTCCCAGAAAAATCATAGATGTACGAGTTTTTGGAGGAGAAAAAAACTGCTTTGCCAACACATTTTTGCTTTTGATAAAATCATTTAAAAACCAAAGTAAAAATATTTGAAACTCATAAAATGACTTGAAAGCAGTAGCTAGGACTCTTTGAAAGTTAGATAAAAATTGGCTAAATAAAAAAATCACAAAGGTAGAGTAATCAATTTGACAAACTTAATTTTCCACAAGTGTGCTCAAGAGAGCATGATCTTGAACCATTAATTGGCTCAAGTCATTATTCAAGTGGCATGAACATGAAATGCATGAAACAATGCAGCAAACATAATGCATGAAATGCATGGATCTAAACCTAAATGTAAGGAAAATGCATGACACAAATAATATGGCCTAGACCTAACATGAACTTGCATGACATTTAATGTAACCTAGACCTAAGACATGCATGGCATTTTCACAAACACAAGGCATGCTTAATTCAAAAATCCAACCAAATATCATGCAAATGCAAAAACCTAACAACTAGCATGACAAAAATACAACACACAATGCAAAACACATGGAGTAGCCAAATGGCCTCAAGCTCCAACAAGCATGGCATTTTCACAAACACTTGGTATGCTAGCATGAAAAACTAAGTCATAACACAAAAATCACACAAGCATTTTCACAAACACCTAATATACCAAATCTAAAACATGCTCACTAAGATATAAAACAAGAATCATGCAAAGAATCACACAAGCATTTTCACAAACACTTAATATGCTAACTCTAAAACATGCTCAAATTTAAACAACATGAAAACAGAAAATTAAAAATGCAAAAACATGATATCTAAGACATAAATGGCAACAAACAAAGCAACTAAATTAAATATAACTTAAGAATATGAAATAACATAATATTTAAAACATCAAAAATAAAGAAAATAGCATAAACAATATGGTAAAATGAATCAAAAACAACAACTTAAAATAAATAATGTAGGCCATTTGGCCATGGTGAGTTTATTGTAAAAACAAAATGTAAGAAAAATATACTTAAGAAAGGAAATGAAGGAAGAACAAAAAACATTATTTTAAAATGAAAACTCACCAAGTAGAGATTAAAATAGCAAAAAATAAGAATAGAAAATGAAAGTGCAAGAGTTGGTGCTCAAGAGCAACCTCAAGAAGCTAATATTTCAAGCTTTTCTCTTCAAACTTTCCTTTTTTTCTAAACTTTTCTTTTTTTGCTCTCAACCAAGAAGATAAAAAAACTAAGAAAAACTAAGAGAAATCAACCAAAATGAAAAAGAAAAAACAAAATCTGCCTCCTCCTCTAGGGCTGGCAGAAAATGATGCTTATATGGACTCCAAGATGTTGTCATTTTTGTGTAACCTAATTTCAATCAAATGGCCAATAATTCAAGATGAAAAGTCATGAAATTATCACCCTTAGATTAGCATCTCAGCCCTCTCAAGTTACAGCTGTCCAAGAAAAATGTTGACATCTTTTTTCCAGCCCAACTCTGATTTTTTGAAGGGCCCAAAAAGCCCTTTTCGGTTGCTTGGGTGAAATGACCATTTTGCCCCCTCGGATGCAAAATAAATATCAAACGGGCTCCAAATTCAATTTTTCTTTTTTTAATACTTCCAAAATAATAAAATATTGAGTTCTGGAAGTTTTCAAAATTATCCGAGTCCGTTTGCTATTTATTTGGATTTTTTCTTCCCAAAATGTCCTTTTATGCCCCTACTTTTTACCATTTTTTAAACGAGCTCCAAATCAAGATTTTTCTTCACCAATCTCTTCAAAATAATTAAAAAGTGTGATCTGGAAGTTTTCATAATTTTTGGAGCTCATTTGGTATTTTTTCGGGATTTATCGGCTTGAATTACTACATAGGAAGCTCGGGATTTAGCCATTTTGCAAACGAACTTGGAATCAAGATTTTCTTTCGCCAATCTCTTCCAAATAATTTAAAAATGAGATTTGCCAAATTTCAGAATTTTTGGAGTCCATTTACTATTTTTCCGGGATTTATCTTTTTGAATTACTGCATAAGATGCCCGGGATTTGGCCATTTTGCAAACGAACTCGGAATCAAGATTTTCTTTCGCTAATCTCTTCCAAATAATTTAAAAATGAGATCTGCAAATTTTCAAAAGATTTGGAGCTCATTTGCTATTTTTCCCAAATTTTTCCAATTTTGCCCCTTTAACCTCCGAAACCCGGTTTTGCTCAAAAGAAGTCCGATTTTCAGATTTTCTTCAATCTGAGCCTTGGGCCATCCTTTTTAATCATTCCTCATCCATTGGGGGCTTTGTTCTTACCAAGTCGGGCCATTTCTGTGATTCTTCCCGATTTCACCGAAATCCACTAAAAACCCTAATTCTCGGTTTTCTCCCGGATTGACTTTTCTTTCGGTTTTTCTTGCAAATGACTTCTCCATTACCCGTAGTCAGTGCTTATCTTTCATTTGGAACCTTCAATTTCGACCAGTTTGATCGTTTAAGCACTTTTCCCCAAATTTCTCGGATTAGGGTTTCTTTTCTACTGAATCTCCAAATCCCAACTTCCGAACTCCATATCTTTCAATGTAGACCTCGGATTATCAAAATTCTTTCTCCATTTTTTAATTGAACTTAAAATCTTGATTTTGAAAGTGGGTTGACTTTTTCAGTAGTTGACTTTCTGGGGTTGACTTTTTTGGGGTTGACTTTTTCGAGGTTGACTTTTTTTCAAGTTTGACTTTTTATGCTCGCCCTCTTAAACTAAGTCTCGGAGTACCACCTGCAGGATGAAAACAGTCTTTTTATACTCGGAAACATCAATATGGGAAGAAAGCATACCTGTTTAGTGGCCCGGACAAAATTAGGTGTCTACAGTTGGTATATTGGACAAAGCCCACCTTAACCATTATCACTTGATTTCATCAAGATCATGAAGCCTAACCATTGTTTTTTTTTTTTTTTTTTTTTGAAAAGCAAGAATAACAAGGAAGATGTAAAAAAAATGGTAGGAAATCACATGGAAAACAAGAAATAAGGCATGAGGAAGAAGAAGAAGAAGAAGAAGAAAAAAATGTAGTAGCAATGGTAGAATGGCTACCTTAACAAAAGCTTTTCTTCTTTTCTTTCAAAAAACTTTTTTTTTTCTAAATTAGCTACTGACTTTCACTCCTCAATGATCAGCCTATATGGGAAAAATAAAACATTCCTTTTCCTCCTTCCTTTTGGCCGAATGGCCCCTCCACCATAAGATGGATTTTTGCATTTTTTCTCCTCCAATATTGTCCCTTAGATTAAGATATTTTCATGACAACATAAAAATTTCATCTTGCCAATTGATAGTAGCCCTTAATATGTGTACTTAGCCCTTGTAATAACCTCACCCCTTAGATGAAAAAGAGGACCAATCCCATGCACTCCCTTGTTTGGTCCTTTGAGTGCCTCCCCTTGGATGAGTTGTGCTCTTTTATTCTTGGCCATTGGATGAGAATTCTTTCATGACAACATAAAAATTTCATCTTGGCATTTAATCTCAGCCCTTGTGTACTCAACCCTTGTACATGGCCTAAGCCATTGGATGAAAAGGAACAATCCCATGCACTTCCTTGCTTGGCCAAATGATGTCCACATTTGGATGAGTTGTGTTCTTCCATTCCTGGCCATTAGATGGGGGTTCTTTCATGACAAATAAAAATGTCATCTTGGCATTTAAATTTGGCCATTGGATGGTGCATTCAACTTTTCTACAAGGCACCTAAGCCATTAGATGAAGGGGGGACCATTTGCAAGGTACTAGTGGTAGCATGTGAGTTTGATAGTGACTAAGGAATTAAATTGATCAAGCTTCCTTCTTCTCCTCTATGATGGCTAATCAAAGGAGGTAAAATCCCAGCAATTGCTTATTCTTTCATATTTTTCTTAATTACAAATTTGCCCTTTTTATTTTTTTCAGTAAAATGACCTTTTTGACCCCCGAACCTAAATAAATAGCAAACGGACTCCAAATTCAACTTTTCTTTTTTCAATACTCCCAAAATAATAAAAAATTGAATTCTAGAAGTTTTTCAAATTTTTTCGAGTCCATTTGCTATTTATTTTGAATTTATTTCCAAAATTAACCCTTAATGCACCCGAACTTTTGTCATTTTGTAAACAAGCTTCAAATCCAGATTTTTCTTCACCAATATCTTCCAAATAATTTAAAAAGTATGATCTGGAAGTTTTCATAATTTTTGGAACTCATTTGCTATTTTTTCGGGATTTATCTGCTTGAATTACTGCATAGTAGACCTGGGATTTGGCCATTTTGCAAACAAACTCTGAATCAAGATTTTCTTTCTTTAATCTCTTCCAAATAATTTAAGAATGAGATATACAAATTTTCAAAATTTTTGGAGCACATTTACTATTTTTTCGGGATTTATCTGCTTGAATTACTGTAGAGTGGACCTGGAATTTGGCCATTTTGCAAACGAACTCCGAATCAAGATTTTCTTTTGCCAATCTCTTCGAAATGCTTTAAGAACGAGATTTGTAAATTTTTAGAATTTTTGGAGTTCATTTGCTATTTTTCCCAAATTTTCCAATTTTGCCCTTTAGCCTCTAAAGCCCGGTTTTACTCAAAACAAGTCTGATTTTTAGATTTTCTTCAAACTGAGCCTTGGGCTATCCTTGTTTAATCACTCCTCATCAATTGGGGGCTTTATTTTTACTGAATCGAGCCGTTTCTGCCATTTTTCAAATTTTACTAAAATCCACCAAAAACCCTAATTCTCTATTTTCTTCCGAATTGACTTTTCCTTCGGTTTTTCTTCCAAGTAGCATCTCCATTACGCGTAGCCAGTGCTTATCTTCCATTTGGAACCTCCAATTTTAGACAATTTGATCGTTTAAGCACTTTTCCCCAAATTCTTCGAATTAGGGTTTTTTTTCTACTGAGATTTCGTAACCCAATTTTTGACCTCCGTATCTTTCAATGTAGACCTCAGATTATCAAAATTCTTTCACCATCTTTCAATTAAAATTCAAATCTTGATTTTGAAAGTGGGTTGACTTTTTTAGTAGTTGACTTTTTTGGGGTTGACTTTTTCGGGGTTGAATTTTTTCGAGTTTGACTTTTTCTGTCTGCTTTCTTAGACTAAGTGTCGGAGTACCACCTGCAGGGTGAGAAAAGCCTTTTTCCATTCCAAATCATCAATTTAGGAAGAAAACATACCTGATTTAGTGGTCCGGACAAAATTAGGTGTCTACAGCTGCCCCTTTTTGGCTATTGCTGAGAATCAGGAATCAGGCAAAGATAAACAAACACAAATTTTTACGGTTAGTGAAATCACATGTGAAGAAAAGGGAAAGGGGTTTTCAATCATCATCATTCATCACTTTTTTTTGTTTTGAAAAAGCTGTAAATAGAAGATTTTATCCTTAAATTGAGTTCCCTGACTAATCAAGGCTCGACCCGTCTTAAAGAAATGAATTTGATTTGTAAAAGAAGAAAATTGTTCCCGGAGGTCTTAAGAATGGTGCTGATAACTCGTATAATTATATAGTTTTTAGTTATGTTTTATTATTGTTTTGTGTCAAATACGAGTTATTATTGCTTAGTCTACTTGTGTTTATGATCTTTTATATTTTTATGTAATTTGGTGTTTTTCATGAGTTTCTTTGAGTGATTTCAGATTACTAGAATTAAGGGCAAATCCAGTTCAGTTCCAGTTCCGACACCATTTACCATATCAGCTATATCTCGAGTTTCACTGAAGCAATAAGGCTGAAATTTGTAGCCGTACAAAGCTAAGAGGCATATCTATCTTTTTCATGTTTTACACTTCTTGAAACGGAGTCGTTTTCCCTAGTGAAATCGACCATCAAGTTGGCTGATGTGCAATGACGTCTGTGCTGACCTGTTTTCGTATTTTGCCCATATCTTCTTATCCACATCAGCAAATGAGCTGATTCCAACAGCTATGGATCCGTAACGGAGAGGGGTATATTTTTCTAGAAGACAATTTTATCAGATAGAGCCTCCAACATTGACAAAATCGACCATCAAGCTGGCTGATCAGAATTGTCATACAATATGACGAAAATTGTTAGAAAAATGCACCCACCTATTATACCTACCTTTGAAATTTGTAAAGCTTGTCTCTTGTCATTTAGCCCTCCAAAATGTGTATAAATAGAGGGCCTTGGATGAGTATTGAAAAATATTATACATTGGTAGGATATTAGCCATTGTAATAAAATTCTCTAAGTTTTCTTCTTCTTTCTTTTCTCTAGTTTTCTTTTTTTTTTTATTTACTTATGCTTCTTACATTTCTTTTCATTTTATTCATATCTAGTATGTGTTGCTAATCATATTGTTGAGGTGATGAGGTGAAGCTCTTGGTAAATGCTAAGGTTAGTCTCTTAAACATGAGCTAAAATGAATTATCATTTATAAACACTAGTATAGATAATATTTTCTTTTGGTTTAAAATCATACTTGCAAAGTAGGGATCTTGATTCATTATTGACAATGAAAATGGCACAATAAATGCTTGGTTTCATAACCTTGATTTGTTGTAGACATATACCTTGGCATAAGGAATGCTTGGACTCTTTTTATGAGTTTTGAGGACACCAAATGAACATAATATCATATGCTATGGACGTTGGACAATTTGGACTGAATTGCTAAACCTTCCGATTGGAACCTCCTTTATGTGTGGATTTCAATTGTGTAATAAAACAAGATTAATCTTAGCATAACACCAAGAGTGGATTCTCTAACCTCAACATATTTTCTTATTGTTTTTTTTATATCTTGTTTAATTTCTTTTATATTTTGTTTATTTTGTTCTCTAATATCTTGTTTATCTTATTTTGTTGTTGATTCCCTAATATCTTGTTTACTTTCTTTGTCTTATATATTTATAAACTTATACTTACTAATACGCTTCCCTGTGGTTCGACCTCGGACACCCGAGAATTTATTACTTGAACATAACCTGCACTTGGGTTTACAACTCTTAATTGAGTTTCCATCAAGTTTTTGGCGCCGTTGCCGGGGAAGCAATACTAAGTATATAAGTTTATAAGTATATTTATTTTTATTGGCTGGTTATACCGCCTAATTTGTATATTAACTTTGATTTATTTTGGCTGGTTATACCGCCTAATTTTCTATATATTTATATTTATATTGTATATTAACTTTGTTTTATTTTGATTGGCTGGTTATACCGCCTAATCTGTATATTAACTTTGTTTTATGCTTGTTTGGCGACGTGATTTTAGATCTCGTCGTTTAGTTAGATTTTATTGTGAAACTTTTTCAGGTAATCTTTCTAATACAACTCCTACCATGTGCACGATGGACGTGTAACGGTAAATGTCGTTCTATTGGGATTCCGTCCTCTAATCGAGATGATAAAAATTGAATTCATTAAGGATGGACTGAGTAAGGAGAATTTGGGTAATATCCAACTTTCTCTTGAGACGCATCCTAGTGGAGACGTACAAAGAGAAATTCTTGATTTATGGCCGCAATTCCAAAGGGAATGGCAACATCTTGGGAATCTGATGTTAAAAGACCCTGTTTGCCAGCTTGTAAGAAAACTGGATGGGAAGCATATCCTCGACTCATAGAAGGCGTTTAAGCCGTTTCTGGACGTAAAACCAGAGGAAGATGTGAGCCACAGTCACAACTACAATAAATGACTTCTCAGCTTTTGGTTTGATTTGCAATAACTTTATTTCGGTTTAATTTACGTGTTGTTAGATTTGTGTAATTATTCTCATTTTTTTTTTTTGCATTGGTCTTTTACGGTTGATTTTTCTTCTCTTTTTGATTTTCTTCCTGAAATCACGCAAAAATCTTTTGTTAGGTTAACATTTTCTTCTGACAGGTCAAATACACTTTCGGCGACATTATTACTCTTGTCTGATTCACTACTCAGTCCTCTATATATTACACCATGTACTCATTCTCTTTCAGGCACTCGAAAAAAAAAAAATGGAAAGCACTTCGTCCCAGCGCATTAAAAAAATTTGTGTCTTTGGAGGTGCTTATCCAGGGAAAAATAACATATTCGCTGATGAAGCCATAAGAGTTGGAGTAATACTTGCCCAACAAAAGATCCACTTGATTTATGGAGGCGGTAGTACGGGTTTAATGGGAGCAGTCGCTACATCAGCACACGCCGGAGGAAGTCCAGTTCTAGGAATCGTGCCAAAACTATTCACAGGTTTTTGTGGACCTACCGTGGGTAAGGAAATACAAGTCTGGAGTATCCCTGAACGGATAACAATCATGTACCATTCTGCCGATGCATTCATTGCTTTACCGGGAGGTCTGGGTACATTGGAAGAAATAGCTTGCGTGGCTTCTTGGTCATCTTTAGTCACAAATAAGAAACCCATTGGTTTGCTTAATATTAATGGTTATTTTAGTAATTTGCTTTCATATTTAGATAATGCTGTGGATAATGGATTCATGTTTTCAGAGGCAAGGAGAACCATAATTTCTGCTACAACCATTGAAGATTTACTCAAAAAGCTACAAGCTTATGAGTGTTTATCTGCTACGGTTGTTTCGCAAACGCTCGGAAAAAGAAAAAGAGATATGGACGAGCAAGGAGTGGATTGCACTTTGTCTTTGTGACATTATCTAACATTTTGCTTGTTGTGTCTCAGTTATAATAAGTGGTTAGCAACCTCTGCAGGTAATATCTCCTAAATTCTACCTTTAAAATTTGACATTGGGGACAATGTCATATTTTAGTAGGGGGTAAGGGACATATTTTGCTAAAAAAAAAAAAAAAATTGTTGTGTTTTAAGACATTTAGAAGTATTCATTCTGAACAAGGTCTGAGTAAGGGAGACTTGAGACATACCTTGTCAGTTTGATTTAATCTTCTTCTTCAAAAAAAAAAAAAAAAAAAAGAAAAAAAAAAAAAGCATGTTTAGACTTAGTGTGTTTTTTTAGTTACTTTCAATACTATGATGAGATATGAATTGCATAAGTCTAAAACAGATTTATTAGTGAGAAGATTTTCATGAGAATTGAGCTTGATATCAACCTTTTTATGAGCCAATGTTAATATGATATGTTGATTGAGAAAGAAGCATGTTTAGACTTAATCTGACTTGTATAATCATCCTTGCGAGTTTTTGAGCCTATAATGATTGATGCATTATACAAATCAATCTAATTTCTTTCTTGAGTGCTCTTATGATTACATGATTCTCTAGAACTTGCTTTAAACCGTTTGATACTATATTGATACATGTGACAACATGAATATGATAGAGGCATTAGGATTATAACCAGAGCCAAACAGCCATCCCTTATTAATGTTCTAAGAGAACATCCCCACTAGTGAGCCAATTTGAGCCTACATTAAATATGATGTTTTATTGGTAACCACAACTTACACCTAGCCTAAATATACTTATATCCTTACCCTTGTTCTAAAGATGGATTTTATATTTTGAGACATATTGCAAAAAAACAAGGGATATTTTTAGTTGAAAATTTGGGTAAGAAACAAAAGATAAGTGTGGGGGAAGAAAAGAAAAGAAAAAGTCAAGAGAAAAAGAAAGGGATCATTGTCAAATACATTCCCATATTAAAAAAAAAAAATCTTCTCTTGAACTTCTAGAAAAAGATGTTACAAAGTTGGTTAGAATGATGCAAAGGCTCAACATGAATATTTAGCCTATGTTATTATGTGCTTTATAAGAGTTTTGAGAAGTTTTATTTGTATGATCTTATTATGTCTCTAAACTCTATGAACTCTTTGGAACCTTTGTGATATCTTTATCCTTTTGTTCTTTAACCATATTATAACCCTTTGGCCCCATTACAACCTTGAATAAAGACCTCTTGATTTATGAAGTTGTATGATCTAAATAGTGGAGAATAGGTAGACAAGCAAGCATATGGTAGAAGTGTTTTCATGAGATTGATTGAGTGTAAACACTTTACCACTACTTTAAAGAGTGAAAATCAAGAGAGTATCCCATGTGAGAAGTTGAGATTAAGTTTGAATATACACTATTTTGATTGAAATATGTTATGTTAATATTGGCTTAACTCAAACTATTTACATTCAAGCAAGATTTTTTTGTGAATTTCTTTAAGCTATTGATTAGTTTTTAAGACTTGTCCAATGATTATCTCTAATTTATATTGGAAGGATTAGTTATAATTATTATTTTTAGTTTTTCTTATGTCTTCAATGTTTGTGGGTATCGTCCTAGTAAACCCTCACGAGACTAAACTCGTCCACTAGGGACACCTAGGGGTTTAAAGGCTTGTGTCACATGCTAAGTGCCACCGTGATTTCCTACGAAAATGGATTAGATTAGATTTTTTTATTTTATTTTTATTGAGTCGTTGCTAGGGACTAGCAACAATCTAAGTGTGGGGGTGTGATAACTCGTATAATTATATAGTTTTTAGTTATGTTTTATTATTGTTTTGTGTCAAATACGAGTTATTATTGCTTAGTCTACATGTGTTTATGATCTTTTATATTTTTATGTAATTTGGTGTTTTTCATGAGTTTCTTTGAGTGATTTCAGATTACTAGAATTAAGGGCAAATCCAGTTCAGTTCCAGTTCCGACACCGTTTACCATATCAGCTATATCTCGAGTTTCACTGAAGCAATAAGGCTGAAATTTGTAGCCGTACAAAGCTAAGAGGCATATCTATCGTTTTCATGTTTTACACTTCTTGAAACGGAGTCGTTTTCCCTAGTGAAATCGACCATCAAGTTGGCTGATGTGCAATGACGTCTGTGCTGACCTGTTTTCGTATTTTGCCCATATCTTCTTATCCACATCAGCAAATGAGCTGATTCCAACGGCTATGGATCCGTAACGGATAGGGGTATATTTTTCTAGAAGACAATTTTATCAGATAGAGCCTCCAACATTGACAAAATCGACCATCAAGCTGGCTGATCAGAATTGTCATACAATATGATGAAAATTGTTAGAAAAATGCACCCACCTATTATACCTACCTTTGAAATTTGTAAAGCTTGTCTCTTGTCATTTAGCCCTCCAAAATGTGTATAAATAGAGGGCCTTGGATGAGTATTGAAAAATATTATACATTGGTAGGATATTAGCCATTGTAATAAAATTCTCTAAGTTTTCTTCTTCTTTCTTTTCTCTAGTTTTCTTTTTTTTTTTTATTTACTTATGCTTCTTACATTTCTTTTCATTTTATTCATATCTAGTATGTGTTGCTAATCATATTGTTGAGGTGATGAGGTGAAGCTCTTGGTAAATGCTAAGGTTAGTCTCTTAAACATGAGCTAAAATGAATTATCATTTATAAACACTAGTATAGATAATATTTTCTTTTGGTTTAAAATCATACTTGCAAAGTAGGGATCTTGATTCATTATTGACAATGAAAATGGCACAATAAATGCTTGGTTTCATAACCTTGATTTGTTGTAGACATATACCTTGGCATAAGGAATGCTTGGACTCTTTTTATGAGTTTTGAGGACACCAAATGAACATAATATCATATGCTATGGACGTTGGACAATTTGGACTGAATTGCTAAACCTTCCGATTGGAACCTCCTTTATGTGTGGATTTCAATTGTGTAATAAAACAAGATTAATCTTAGCATAACACCAAGAGTGGATTCTCTAACCTCAACATATTTCTTATTGTTTTTTTTATATCTTGTTTAATTTCTTTTATATTTTGTTTATTTTGTTCTCTAATATCTTGTTTATCTTATTTTGTTGTTGATTCCCTAATATCTTGTTTACTTTCTTTGTCTTATATATTTATAAACTTATACTTACTAATACGCTTCCCTGTGGTTCGACCTCGGACACCCGAGAATTTATTACTTGAACATAACCTGCACTTGGGTTTACAACTCTTAATTGAGTTTCCATCAGGTGCCCGGAGGCCTTACCCCTGATTTGAAAAATTATGCTTGGAGGTCTTAAAAATAGTGCCCGGAGGCCTTACCCATGATGAAAATACCTTGACGACGGTCTCAAGGCTCAACTCATTTGATAAGATAGAATGAATTCGATTTAAAACAAAAGGAAATACCTCGATAGTGATCTCGAGGCTCGATTCATTTGATAAAATAGAATGAATTCGATTTAAAACAAAAGGAAATACCTCGACGATGGTCTCGAGGTTTGACTCATTTGATAAACAGAATGAATTTGATTTAAAACAAAAGGAAATACCTTGACAGTGATCTCGAGGCTCGACTCATTTGATAAAACAGAATGAATTCGATTTAAAACAAAAGAAAATACCTCGACAATGGTCTCGAGGTTTGACTTATTTGATAAAACAAAATGAATTTGATTTAAAACGAAAGGAAATACCTCGACGGTGATCTCGAGGCTCGACTCATTTGATAAAACAAAATGAATTCGATTTAAAACAAAAGGAAATACACTGACAATGGTCTCGGGGCTCGACTCATTTGATAAAACAGAATGAATTCGATTTAAAATGAAAGGAAATACCTCGACGATGGTCTCGGGGCTTGACTCATTTGATAAAACAGAATGAATTCAATTTAAAACAAGAGGAAATACTAAGGATGATATTGGGTTTGATTCATTCGAAAAAAATAATTTTAACTTAAAAATGAAAGGAACATACCTCGACGACGATCTCGGGGCTCAACTCATTTTGAGAAGCAGAATGAGTTCAATTTGGGGAAGCTAAAGTTTTCTAGATTCCTGCAGTGTTAGCTAAATGCAATGATGAGAATGACATCCTTTGCAAATGCTTGTATGTTTCTTAAGGATGAATGCAATCAAATGATTGTGTCATAGTTTATAATCCATGGTTTCTTTGAGGTTCACAGATTATCTGACTTCATGACGGAGTCTTCAATTGTTCGCTGATGCCCCACTTAAGGAACCCTTCACTCAAGATAAATTGTCAAACAGTTCCAGTTTCTGACTTCGCTGAAATTTACAAATTTCTGACTTCATGACGGAGTCTCCAACACATTCTCTGTTTTCCTTTACTCGGTGAATTTTCGTCTGGATTAGTGGTTTCCAAACCTTTCTCTAAGATTTAAATCTATTCTTTAGTAATACTTTTAAAATCCTTTTATTTAAAGATTTTTATGCTTACTAATCATCATTCGATTTGACAACAAATAAAATGCATCTAAAAAATGTAAGAAAGAAAGTATGAAACAAGCAAATGTCATAAAAGGATGACAAGAATTTTGCAACAAAATGTTTTAAAATGGTAAAAATGAATATCAAGGATAAATGTAAAAGTTATAGGTTGTAGATGCCCCAGATGCAGAATATCTTGGACCCTTCTTTTTTCAAACCATCTGAAATTTCTTTTGAATGAAAAATTTACTTGGGTAATCCCCCGGCTTTCGTAGTTACGTCATACTGAGTTGTTCCCCTTTTCTCTGATTTTCAAATACTTTCTCCCCTTTTACCCGGAGCATTGATTCAAACCTTAATTAGTACTTGAGCAGCCCTTTGCGGGTTTTCAACTCAGGTGTCCTCCATTCGGTATTAAGTCGTCCTTTGCGGGTTTTCGGCTTAAACCTCTCCTTTTTTTTTATATTCTACCACGCATCTGAGAATTCTAAATGCTTCCAAGGTAAAAATTTCAATTCAAAAGATGGAATAAATTCTGAGAACAACCTTTCAAATTAAATATCCATGCTTGACCAAAATGGACTTTTAAAGTATGTAATGTAGGCCAAGGTTCAGGTTTAGAAGGACAAGATAAAATAGGTCCAAAATGTGTTTAAGGGTGATTGGATCAAAGATCATTTCCTGAGGAGAATTCATTCTTGAGACATTTGTCCCCTTTTAGGACTTTTTTTTTAATATCTTTTTTTTTTCATTACTCGCTTTCATTTACCATTTTTTGATTTCACATTTTCCAATGGCTCTTTTTTTTTTGCCATGATTTTGATTATTTTTCCTCGTATTTGCCCTCCAGTGTAGAGGGTGATCTTTAATCAGGGTTCAACGAAAGAAATAATTCCTAAGGTTCAAAGGTGTGACTAGGGATAATTTCTTCTTAGTGAAGGGAATATGAAAGATGGCCATTCATCATATCAAGCATGAATATTCTCTTTGAAAAGAAATTCTCAGGGGAGATAGATATATAGAATTTCCATTTCTACACTTGGAATCATTCGAATTCCCATGTGCATAGCATCACATTTTTTTTTTCTTTTCCTTTTTTTTTTCTTCAAGCGTAATACTTCTTCAATTCATCAGCATTCATGAGATTTCTGAAATCATCCCCATCCATCCGAGTTAGAATCAATGCTCTTCCAGAGAAAGCTCTTTTTACCATATAGGGTCCCTCCCAATTTGGAGCCCATTTTCCTCGCGGATCCTTCACTATAGGGAGAATTTTCCTCAGTATCAACTCTCTTTCTCAGAACTGTCTGGGTTGAACCTTCTTGTTATGGGCTCGAATCATCCTGTTCTGATACAACTGCCCGTGACAAATTGCCTTCAATCTTTTCTCATCGATGAGATTCAGCTCTTCATAACGAACTCTAACCCATTCTGCCTCTTCTAGGCCAACCTCCATCAAAACACGAAATAAAGGAATCTCGACTTCAATAGGTAACACTGCTTCCATACCATATACCAAACAAAATGGCGTTGCCCCTGTAGATGTGCGAACCGAAGTGCGATATGCGTGAAGAGCAAAAGGCAAGATCTCATGCCAATCCTTGTACACATCAGTCATCTTCTCGACAATCTTCTTGATGTTTTTGTTGGCTGCTTCTACTGCCCCATTCATCTTTGGACGATAAGGTACCGAATTGTGATGCGTGATCTTGAACTGAGTAGACACGTCTCTCATCATCTTGTTATTCAGATTGAGAGCATTATCTGAAATAATTCTTGCTGGCAATCCATATCGGCATATGATTTCCTTCTTAACAAATCTGCATACCATCGACTTTGTCACATTCGTATAAGAAGCAGCTTCCACCCACTTTGTGAATCTATGGCCACCAGGATGAAACGATGTCCATTTGAAGCTTGTGGGTTAATAGGGCCAATCATATCCATTCCCCACATCGAGAATGGCCATGGTGCGGTCATGACATGCAATGGCGATGGCGGAACATGGATCTTATCTGTATATATCTGGCATTTATGGCACTTCTGGGAATAACTGATACAATCTCCTTTCATTGTCAGCCAATAATACCCTGCCCTCATAATCTGCTTAGCAAGCATGTGACCATTGGCATGGGTGCCACATATCCCTTCATGGACTTCCTCTATGATTCTCCGAGCTTCGGCAGACCTGACACATCTCAATAGGACTTGATCTTTCACTTTCTTATAGAGAATCTCGCCATCTAGAACAAAACTCATTGCTAGCCTTCTCAGAGTTCTCTTGTCGTTGTCTGTTGCTCGCTCTGGATACTGTTGATTCTTGATGTACTGCATGATGTCATTCTACCAGGTGAGACCATCTGCTTTTTTTTCGATGCTCAAGCAGTGGGCAGAGACTCATATATGCTCATTCTGATCGGCACAACTTTAGCCCCTTCATTCACTTTAAACATTGATGACAATGTAGCCAGAGCATCCGCAATCCGATTTTCTTCTCGGGTGAAGTAATTGAAACTTACTTCTTCAAATTCCTCCAATAAACTCAGTATGAGTTCTTGGTATCGGATTAACTTTGCATCTCGGGTTTCCCATACTCCTCGTAATTGATATATCACTAAAGCTGAGTCTCCAAAAACCTCCAGTCTTTTGATATTTTTGTCTACGACAGCACGAATGCCCGTTGCACATGCCTCATATTCTAAAGTATTGTTTGTACAGTCAAAATCCAATCTGGCAGTGAAGGGATAATAATCTTCTTCTAGGGTATGAGCACTGCACCGATTCCGTGCTCCATGGCATTAGATGCCCCATCAAAGTACATCTTCCATATTTTCTTCTTCAAGGGAACCTTATCCGCTTGCGAAACATACATCAAATCTTCATCTGGGAAATCAAAGTTCAACGGCTCATAATCTTCCACTACCCGACTTGCTAAAAATTCAGCCACTGCACTGCCCTTGATAGATTTCTGATTCACATATACAATGTCGTATTCTAACAACAAAACCTGCCATCTTGCCGTCTTCCCTGACAAAGAAGGTGCTTCCAACATGTACTTGATTGGATCTAGCTTGGTGATCAACCACGTCGTGTGGTACAGCATGTACTGTCTAAGCCTTCGAGCAGTCCAAGCTAAGGCACAACACAGCTTTTCTACCGATGAATATTTCAACTCATAATCTATGAACTTCTTGCTGAGGTTTTAAATCGCCTGTTCTTTCTTTTCAATCTCATCAAGCTGCCGCAAAACACAACCCATGGATCTCTGAAATACTGATAGATACAATATCATCGTTTTATCCGGAGTCGGTGGCATTAATACTGGTAGGTTTGATAGATAATGCTTAACCTTTTCAAAAGCAATTTGACACTCTTCTTCCCACTCTCTTGGATCACGTTTTCGAAGTAGCTTAAATATTGGATCACATTTATCCGTTAACTAAGAAATAAAATTAGCAATGTAATTCAATCTCCCCAGAAAACCTCTTACTTTTTTTTTTGAGTACGTGGAGGTGGCAAATTTTGGATAGCCTTCACTTTATCCGGATCAATCTCAATTCCCCTTTTGCTAACAACAAAACCCAACAACTTCCCCGAAGTGACTCCAAAAGTGCATTTTGCCGGGTTTAGCTTGAGTTGAAACTTTCTTAGTCTTTCAAAGAGTTTCCTAAGATTCGCAATATGCTCCTCTTCTCCATGTCACTTTGCAATCATATCATCAACATAAACCTCAATTCCCTTATGCATCATGTCATGAAACAAGGTCACCATGGCCCTTTGATATGTTGCCCCAGCATTCTTCAACCCAAATGGCATTACCTTGTAGCAGAATGTTCCCCACATTGTAACAAATATGGTTTTCTCCATATCTTCCGGTGCCATCTTAATCTGATTATATCCCGAGAATCCGTCCATGAAAGAAAACAAGGAACTCTTTGCCGTATTATCCACCAAAGTATCAATGTGAGGCAAAGGGAAGTTATCTTTGGGACTGGCATTGTTCAAATCCCGGTAATCGATGCACATATGCACCTTTCCATCCTTCTTTGGTACTGGAACAATGTTTGCCACCCATTTCGGATATTTTGCCACCTCTAAGAATCCAGCATCAAACTGCCTCTTCACCTCATCTTTTACCTTTAACAGCATGTCCGGCCTCATTCTTCTCAACTTTTGCTGAATTGGCTTGCATTCTGGCCTTAAAGGGAGCTTATGAACCACAATGTTCGGACCCAAACCCGACATGTCTTGGTATGACCATGCAAATACATCAGCATATTCCTGAAGCAAGGCTATCAATTAACCCTTTATTGATGACGACAATGTAGTCCCGATTTTAACCTCTTTTATCTCCTCACTACTTCCCAAATTTAATAATTGCAATAGCTCCTCATGATAAAGTACTTGTTTCTCTTATTGTTCTATTTTTCTTAATACGTCCGGAGGTAGACCATAATCCTCAATATCTTTGTTGGCCTCAAAATCACCCATGCAAATAGGTCTCTCAAAATCAATTTCAGAATTACTGACAGGAAGGTCCTCATATTTCGCATCCGTACACCTGTAAATAGGTGGGGAAGAAACAATATAGGCAAGCAAAATAAATAGCATAAATGAAAGAATATGGACACATTAATATGGAGGAAATGCATCATGTTTGTTATTTATTGAATGAAAATGTTTAAACAAAAGCCCATTACAAAAGAAATTCTTAATATCTTGGGGCAAAGATATTTAAGATTTGTTTAAAAGCATTACGTTGGAATAGACCTAAAGACTATGGATAGCTCGGTTGCACTACAATTGGTTAGTCTATATCCTGGTGGACAAGGTTGCACCATCCAGTTAGCATTCTCACTTTCAATTCTTTCCTCCTTGGTCATGCAGATCTCCATATCATGTATCTGCTCATCCCTATTCAGCTAGAATCTCTCGAAAGCTTGCTCAATCATTATAAGTACATCATCTGAATTCTTTTTTCTAAACAGAAAACTGGCCGAGCGAAAGCTGTGAAGGATTGGTGGGAATGTCATAGGCTCCCACTCAATATCCATACTCATGAGACGGGCCATCCTCCTTTGTCGGTTCTTTTCAATTTGTTTCCTCTTCTCATTGGACTTCGAAAGATATCACAAGCCAAACCGATCATTTTTTCCCACTATTTCAATTGCCCGGGCTATCCCCTGAAGATACTTTTCGAGACCTTTACCAGCCCTGTAGCCCTTTCTTACGGTAGTCCTCACTCCCAACCTTGTGTTTTTGGACAACCTTGGTTTTGAAATTTTTTGCCTTTCAGCAACGAAAACCGTATTTACGAACTCCAAAGACCGAAAAGAATATTCCACAACATATTCATTGGGTTCAACATAAGGAGGTTTAGTAGATGCAGAGGCTATTATGTCCTCTTCTCTCGATATAGTGACCAAACGCCCCTTCATCATAAATTTTAGCTTTTGGTGGAGAGATGAGGGTATAGCCTCTGCTGAATGTATCCATGGCCTTTCCAACAAGCAATTATAGGATGGATTAATATCCATGACCTAAAAGTTCACCGTATAGGTGCATGGGTCTATCTCCAGAGGAACCTCAATAGTTCCCATTACATCTCTCCTGGTACTATTAAAAGCTCTGACCACCGTGCAACTTGGCAGCATATAAGAAATATCAACTAGCAACTTAGACAGGGTTGCCAAGGGCATTACATTTAATGAAGAACCATTATCCAGAAGCACCCTCGGTAATATATGCCCCTTGCAAGTGGTTGTTATGTGAAGAGCCTTTTTTGACCAAATACCATTGGGTGGTATTTCATCATAACTGAAATATATATGGTTGTCTGCCGTAATGTTTCCCACCAGGCTATCTAATTTTTCTACCGATATGTTGTTAGCCACATATGCTTGATTCAACACTCTCAACAGGGCATTTCTGTGTGGCTCCAAGTTCAATAGCAAAGATAAGATGGAGATTCTTGCTGTTTGGCGTTGCAATTGCTCAACCACACTATACTCACTATGCTTTATCAATTTTAAAAACTCACAAGCCTCCTTCTCTTTCACCGGCTCTTTTATCTTGATCACCGGGGCTGACCCCCTTTCTACTTCTTTTGACAAATCCATCTCAATATTGACTGGTTCAACTGCTTTCTTCCCTTTGTCCATTCCTCCATCTTTTCCTGTTAATCCCTGTTCAACAGCCTCAGGAGCATAACACCTTCCACTCGTGTTAAGTGCCCCACACCTGTGATATCATGCTGACTCAAGACCCTGGCATAACCATGCTGCAGTCATATTTCCATGGTGTAGCTTTGTTTTCCTTGTACGGAAAGGAAGAAGGCAAATCTACGATTAGCTTAGGTGCGATTTCCTCAACAACTGGATTAGTCTTCTCTGGTTCATTATAATAGATGATCAAAGGTCTTCCTATCCCATAGCCAGCTGCATTCTCAATAACCTCTACTTTCTCCTCTATTTCTTCGTAAAACTGGGCTTCCCCCTCATCCATCATCTTTTGGACTTTAGCCAGAAAGTCCCCACATTCCTGTATGATATGACCTTTACATCCATGGAATGGGCACCAATTCTCTACCTTGTTTGCAACCATTTTTAAACTGTCACTATCCTCCACCATTCTTTCTTTTACCATTTCGACCCATACTTTAATCATTGGAGTCTTGACTTCACTGACATGCCTTTTCAATCTTCTCTCTTCACCTGTCAATACTGTATTTACCCGATTCTCAGCATGACCAGGCAATGGATTTCCTGCTACATTCTGCCCATTCCTTGTCCTGAACTTCAGAACCACAGTATTGATCAAACTTTGGACTTTCTTCTTAAAGGCAATATAGTCCTCAGTCGCATGCCCCTGAATCCCGACGTGATATGCGCAGCTAACATTTGCGTTGTACCACCTTGGATATGGTGGTGTCAGAGGTTTGACGTATACAGGTGCAACAAGTTGACTCTGCAACTGTTTGGGATATAGCTCACCATGGTGGACGTTGATTATTGCGTCCAACACCTTGAGTGTTTGGGATAGTGTTTCGGGGAAGGTTTATTTGTAGGGTCACGCCAGTTGGAAAAGGCTATTATGGTATATTGGTATAGGGGAATGGATTTTGGGTAAGGTGGTTCACATTAGGATAGTAAGGATTATACCTGAAATATGGTGTGTAGGGTGTAGAGGTCAATAAGATGTCGGAATAGTATAGGGCCTGGGAGGTGTATATGGTATAGAAGGTGCATATGGATATTGGTTGATACTAATTGCGTGGGTCTTCTCTTTCTTCCTAGCATGGAATACCTTATTCGGAGTAGCAGACTCACCCCTTCCATTTTCCTATTCTTAATGGCAGACTCAATCATCTCCCCAAATATCACCATGTCTGCAAAGTCCTTGGTGGTACTCCCCACCAATTTATCATAATAGGGTGCTTTTAAGGTATTGATGAAAAGCACTGTAGTTTCTTTGCTAGTTAAAGGGGGTTGCACTTGTGTAGCCAGATCCCTCCACCTTTGCGAGTATTCCTTGAAACTCTCAGTAGTCTTCTTTTCCATGTTCTGTAGTGACAGCCTATCAGGTACCATATCAGATACATGCTTATAATACTCCATGAAAGCCCTGGCTAAATCCGTCCATGAACGAATCTTGGTACGACTCAGTTAATTGTACCATCGGGTTGCAGACCCTGTCAAGCTATCTTGGAAACAATGGATAAGCAGTTTTTCATTATCATCGTGCCCCGTTATTCTTCTACAGTACATTGTCAGATGTGCTGATGTATTGGTAGTCCCATTATATTTCTCAAAGTCTGGTACTTTGAACTTTGGGAGAATTACCAGATCGTGTACTAAACTCATCTCTTTGGCATCCAGACTGCCAAATAACTTTGCCCCTTCAACGGCCTCAGCCTCTCCTCCAGCAGTTGATATTTTTTTGGGGGATTCTGGCATTTCAACCCTCTTCAGCTCAGTCATCTGTGCTTTTTCCTTTTCAGCTAGTTCCTCAAAGTTTGGAACGTTAACATCATTTGGGTTGGCTCCAATATTACCTTTTCCGGGAACATAGTTCTGTGCCTCAGCAACTGGCTGGATATAAACATATGAGGCTGCCCTAATTGGCAGCTCTTGGCCCTTTTGCTGTATGTTTTCAGGTTGATCCTCTTCATTTACCACCCTTTTCCCGGTGATTGAATTCTCCCCCGACCCTTTTTGTTTCATCATGGCACTCATCATTTTCATGAGTTTAGTCATCTGTTGTCGTGATCCCTCCTGAGACTTAGCCAACTGTTCCTACAGTTCCCTTTGAGTTCTTTCCATTCTTTCAATTCTAGCAAGCTGATCGTTCTCCATAGCTCTGGCTTAAGATCGAGTATTGTAAGGGTGTCGAAAATCTGATTCTTTTCGAGTGCTACCAATTGTACCTTTAGTTTTGAAAACCATGAATTAGAAATCATTGACATATTTTTTTTTTTAATTTTTTATTAAAAATGAATGAATGACTATATAAATGAATGAATCAAATGAAATGAAATGAATAAGAACATGACTATATATATGAACATGAAAGAATAAATGAATGAACAAGCGAAATGAATAAATAAGTGGTTAAGTGTATAGATATGAATGAATGAACAAGTAAAAGGAATAAATAAGTGGTTAAGTGCACGAATATGAATGCATTTCAAAAATGAATGATTATAAATATGAGTAAATGTACGAATGAACAAACAAAATATGTAAAATATGAATGCATTTGAAAGTATTAGCCCCGGATTTCAACCGAATGGTCTTTCATTGATTTCCTAGAACTAAATACATCAAAGATAGAATAAAAAGATCACTGCCTAAGATAAGTCCATAATTCACCTTTCAAAGTGCTATTACAAAATTAGTCCTATAGTGACTTCCTCAGATCTTGGACTTTCTTTCACAGTCTCTTTTTGATGGCCTTGCTCTTCAATCTGACCCCTACTTGTTCACGGCCCTTTGACTCATCAGTAGAAACATCACTGTGTAAGCTTTCCTTAGCTTGCTTCTCCAGTTGATTGGCTCGGGCTTCCTCATGCTTCGCTCTCTCTTTCCAATAGTTTTTCTCCTTCTTGAAGTTTTTAACCTCTTGCTCCCATTCCCCAGAAGTCTTGAGGGTCCCCTCAAATATGAGTTCGAAACGGTACCTCTTGTTCTCCAAGTGTAATTCCTGAAGATCGCCCTTAGCAGTTTCCCTTTCTCTCTTGATCTTTTTCTTTTCTCTTTCTCGAGCTGATTCCCTATTTTTAATGTCCTCAAGCTCTTCTTGTAGTTGGGCAATCTCTTTGCTCATTTGGGCCTTTTCTTTTTTGAATTTTTACCTTGCAATTTCCAACTCTGATGGCACTTCCTTCGGTGGAGGATTCATGAACTGGACCTCTTCCCCATCTGATGTTACCAACCTATCATTAACCCTTAATTACCTGCATACTAGGTAATCAGGTGTGAGGATATCGGCATATCTGGCTACTTTTTCTGGTGAGCTTTCTTCCATGCTTCAATCACTGCCCGCACATTTACAGAATACCCATCCTCTCCATAAGTGAACTCTGATGATCCTAGCTTATGAGTCACGGGTGTGAATTGCCGAGACTCAACCTGTCTTTGCACCAACAGAGGTGCATAACTCACAGACCCCCAAATTTCGAGTAGTGAAACTCCCGGGTTGTCCCCACATTTATACATAATCGGCATAGGAACCATCCATGAAGCTCTCCAAGTTACCATCTCCCCTTTTAGATTTCGAAACATGCTGACCCATTTCTCTTCATCTTCGTCTCCAGGCCAATCATTTCAAAGGAATTCTCTAATCGAAACTAAAGACTTCATGTACTGTTTGAAGGAAACCTCTTCTATCTTCCAAAAGTGACTTTGAATCCAAATATAAAGGAGTTGGACACACCCCTTGATTCTCCCTTGTCCATCCCTTTTACAAAAATTCAAAGATCGGATAGTTTCAGCTATGTTGGCCAGAGATAGGTTGATCTTTTGTTCCAACTTTTCAAAGAAATCAAACACGGCTATATCCACATGACCCATTATCTTCAGGAATATGATTAATCCGTATATGGCTAGAGCGAAGATGTCCCTGGCTTTTTCTTTGTCAGAATAACCCAATATCAATTGTCGGAGAGTTTCCCACAATATGCATCCATTTTTCTGCTTCGTATCCACATGACTCTCAACCTATGTTGTATCCATTCCTGTGATCCTAGCCACTTTCCTCTTAAAACCTGAAGGTTTCAATTCCTTCAAATATACCCTATCAGGATTAGGACATTCAATACATTATAATGCTGAATATTCTCCAATCAGTGGGCTCATATCCTCCTTGTTAAAAGTAAAACATCTATAAGCAGGATTCCAAAACTGTACCATAGCCTGAATCAACCCACTATTGACCCTAATCGGAATTAAGAGTGCTATATCTCCATTTTTTTAGTGAAGGCTTCTTTCTCTGAAACATTCCATTGATTCCAAATGTCGACTAACCCTCGGAGATTATTCTGTCTAGAATCCACTTTGACCCTTTCCGGCAATACTGACACATAATATTTCTTCAGGCAATCACCATCCTGCCTCTGATCTTTTTCCGACCGTGCCCTAACTACTGCATGATCTTCTATCACTGAAATAACCTAACACTCCATGAAAGTCCTTTGGGTTGATGACTATCCCGAGGCCAATAAACTTCAAATGTATGATGGTGTCTATGATGCATGTCAAAGAAAACAAAACAAAAAGAAATAGATTAGTAAAGAAATGAACTCACAAATATAACATAAATAACAACATGTTTTTTTCTTTTTAAAAATGTCCCAAAAATTTTAACAGAGTTTCGGCATTATGACACCTTTGGGACAAAATAATAAATTTATTATGAGCGATATGATGTTCGTTCATCATCACCCAATTTGTAAAATCTAACATATAGAAAGATGGTAAAAGGTTGGAAATGTTCCTCCATGTGTTCTTAAACTTCAGGTATCTAACAGAAATCCGGCATGGGTTCCCCTAGGTTCACTATATGAAGGTGAAACGGTTCTAAGGGCCCGAATTGTTCCTCACTATCGCCTGTGAAGGCTAGTAAAGCACCTCGATAAAAGCGGGTTCAATTCGTTAGAGTATATTTTCCTATGCCCATACGGAGGATCATCACGAAGGCGTAGTTACTTTACTCCCATTTAAAAGGACGAAACTCGGGTAAAGGGTTCATGTTATGCAAATGCAAATATAGTGTGTGCGGAGGAACAAAACAAACCTGTCACCACCTATTCTACACCCCTTATTCTAAATACCCCACTAAAATCAAACATGTAAAGCATCAGTCACGCAAACATATAAATATACGAAACAAAATAACGAGAGAACAAATAATAATATGCATGCATATGAAAATGACCATATCCAAAAACATTTTATTATTTTCAAAATTCTCTTTATTATGTAAAAAAAAAATGGGAATTAAAATTAAATATCGTGTAAAAACCAACAAAACCGAGACTTTGATAACACACGACTAATTCTAGGCCTGACTCTCTAAATTCCCCAGTGGAGTCACCAAGCTGTTGCAACCTAAAAAATAACGATAACAAGTCTCATCGCAAGACTTTATTATTCGTTAGGCGTGACATTAAAAAATCGAGGAAAAGTCGACTTAATTCCTCTTTAAAAATGAAGGTTTTGAAAATGACCTTGAAAAAAGACATGGAGTCGCCACCAATCTTTTTTAGCTAGGTGTGATCGGCCACCTATTAAAACCGGTTTTATAAAACATTTTAAAATTAATTAAAACATTTTCTAAAACCAATTTCAAGTCTGCATTATAAACCAGAGAAAATCGAAGAATCGGGTTTGGGACTCGGTTACGTGCGGGGAAGAATTAGCACCCGCACAACGCCCGTATAAAACGGTACCTTATTAATCATGTATTATCTCAAGTCTTGGTAAAAAGTTGGTTTTTAATTTAATATTTCAAGTTAATTCCCAATTTAAAGAAAAATAATTCCATTTTTAATTGAAAATGATATGGAATTTATTAATTCAAAATTTTCCTATATTCCCCGACAAAATCGAAAAAATATAGAAATTTTTATTTATTTGAAAAGCTTTCCGAATCTTTCTTGTTTTTTGGAAGAAAGATATTCCTTTATTAATGATAATTGATGATATCCCCTCTAGCAAACCCGGTAGAGAACTCATAAATTATTTTAACTCGGGAATATCTTTATTTTTATTGAAAATCATTATCTTTTTTAAAACATTTTAAAAAATATAAACATGAACATGTATGACATAAATAAAATGACATAGCAAAGTCTACATAATATAATGCAACCTAAATGATATGACATAATTTAAATGGCATAGTATATTCTAGATGAAATGAAAAATCCTAAGTATCATGGTATATTCTGAATGAGATAAAATGATTTAAATGACATGGCAATTTTAAATGATATGGCATATTTTAAATGAAATGTCATATTCTAAATAATATAACCTAAATGACATGGAATATAATCTAAGTGACATGGAATGACATGAAACATAAAATAATGCTATCATAAAATATGCATGAAAATAAAATAAAAATGCATAAACATAGTATATGCTAAATAATGTAACAAAAATAAATGACTAAATAAAAAATATAGGATAGCATGAAATATTCAAAATCATATGGCAAACAATATAACATCATAAAATGTAAATAATAATAATAATACCATGGAAAATATCATAGCAAAATTCACATATTAAATAAAATGCACGAACATAGAAAATGCAATGCATGAAAATATATGTTTTTCTCTAAATAAAGAAATCTGTATATCTAAAAAGATATCTGGCTACCTTAGGAAAATATGTCAAATTAAAATTTCTAAAAACAAAACTTTGTGATTGTTTGAAAACAATTTAGAAGAAAAACTTTGAATGAAGACTAAAGCCCCTACCAAACCCTTTTAAAATGGCTCTAATTTCCTAAGTTTAAAATTCCGGACTTGACCACCCTTAACCCGAGATTTATAAAATCATTTTTAAAGTTTAAAAAGGCTTAGAAACTATCCTAAGACAGTAGCTAAAGCTTCTAACCAACCCCCTCTAAATGCCTTAGCCAAATTCAACCATTGTTTTCTTTTGAATTCAAATCTGCCTCTACTGTCCGGTTTTGACACACAATTTTTTAGCCTATTTTTAAAAATTCAAAAAAATCTAAAAACAATTCTGGAGACTCAGAACATGTAGAATTACACGATAATAATTTTCTTAATTTTTTTATTAAAGATGACTTCCCAAAAAAATTGGGAAAGTACGAGTACTGGATGAAAAACTGTTTTGCCAAAACACATTTTTTTGGCTTTGATAAAATCATTTAAAAATCAAAGTAAAAATGTTAGAGACTCTCCTAAAGACCCACAAACAGTAGCTAACACTTTTAAAAACCTTGGACAAAAATTGGCTAAGTAAAAAAAAATCACAAAGGTAGAATAGTCAATTTGACAACTCTTTAATTTTCCACAAGTATGCTTAAGAGAGCATGACTTTGAGCCATTGATTGGCCTAAGTCATAAATCATGTGGCATGACACGAAATGCATGAAAATACAGCAAATTGAATGCATGAAATGCATGGTTTAAAGCCTAAGTGATATGGAAAATGCATGGCGTAAATAACCTAAATGCCTAGCATGAGTTTGCATGGCAATAAATGCTACCCTAACTTAACATGCATGAACTAGTGTCTAAATGACATGGAAAATGACATTAAAAATAATGAAAATGGCCTAGTGCCTAAATGACATGGGAAATGACATGGCATATGAAAATGGCCTAATGTCTAAATGTCATGGAAAAATAACATGGCATATGAAAATGGCCTAAAGCTAAATAACATGTAAAATGATATAGAATAATAAAATAACCTAAACTTAAATGACATCTAATAATAAAAATGGCCTAAGGTTGTATGACATGTGAAATGGCATGGCATATGAAAATGGCCTAATGTCTAAATTTCATGGAAAAATAACATGGCATATGAAAATGGCCTAATGCTCAAAGAAAGTGCACATGGCCGAATGGCCTAGGAACCAAACTGTTGTGAGAAATGTCATGTAAAATGACCTAACTAAATTCTACGGAAGATGATATGAAAAATGGAAATGGCCTAAACTATATGACAATAGCCCCAAGATGCAAAAATATGACATAAGTCAAAAGAACAAGATGGTTAGCAAGAATATAATTATACATAAAGATAAACAATACTAAAAATAAGCAAGTTCAAGTAAGCGAATAAATAACAAAGAGATGAGCTCCATGGTTGGTACATTGGACAAAGCCCCCCTAAATATTATCTCTTGATTTTCATCAAGGTCATGAAGCCTTTTCAATCTCAAAATCATAAAAAATAACTAAGCTAAGAAGAACAAAAATGGAGATGAGCTCCATGGTTGGTATATTGGACAAAGCCCACCCTAACCATACTTATCCTTTCATTATTCCATTATTCCATGGTTGGGATCAGCGCAGTGCTCATATTCCTTGAGGAAGATTATTATCCTTTCACTGCCAGATTGGATTTTGATTGTACAAACAATACCGCTGAGTATGAGGCATGTACTATTGGCCTTCGTGCCGCCATAGAAAGGAAGATCAAGATGCTAGAGGTTTTCGGAGATTCAGCTATGGTGATATACCAATCGCGAGGAGAATCGAAAACCCAAGATGCAAAGCCGATCCGATATCTAGAGCTTGTATTGAGCTTGATTAAGGAATTTGAAGAAGTGTGTTTCAATTACCTACCCCGAGAAGAAAATCGAATGGCGGACGCTTTAGCCACGCTATCGTCAATGTTTAAAGTGAATGAGGGGGCTGAGGTTGTGCTAATCAAGATGAAAATCTATGAGTCTCTAGCCTATTTCTTAAGTATCGAAGAAGAGGCAGATGGTCGCCCTTGGTACTACAACATCTTGCAATACATCAAGAGCCAACAGTACCCTGAACAAGCAACGAAAAATGATAAAAGAACCTTGAAGAGGATATCGATGGGTTTTGTCCTAGATGGTGAAATCCTTTACAAGAAAGGGAAGGACCAGGTTCAATGGAGATGTGTCAGGTCTGTCGAAGCTTAGAGTATCCTTGAATAGGTCCACGAAGGGATATGCAGCACTCATGCCAACGGCCACATGTTGGCCAAATAGATTATGAGGGCATGTTATTATTGGCTAATGATGGAAGGGGATTGTATTAATTATTCCCGGAAGTACCATAAATGCCAGATATATGCAAACAAGATTCACGTTCCTCCATCGCCATTGCATGTCATGACAGCTCCATGGCCGTTTTCAAAATGGGGAATGGGTATGATGGGCCTATTACCCCGAAAGCTTCAAACAAACACCGTTTCATCCTAGTGGCTATAGATTACTTCATAAAGTGGGTAGAAGCCACTTGTTATTCCAATATAACAAAGTCGGTGGTGTGACGATTCATCAAGAGAGAGATTGTGTGCCGGTATGGGCTCCCGAAAAGAATAATTTTGGACAATGCTCTCAACTTGAATAATAAGATGATGAGGGAAATATGTACTAAGTTCAAGATCAAGCATCATAATTTGGTGCCTTATCGCCTGAAAATGAATGGAGCAGTGGAAGCAGCCAATAAGAATATAAAGAATATTGTTGAAAAGATGACCAATGTGTACAAAGATTGGCATGAGATATTGCCTTTTGCTCTCCACGCATATCATACCTATGTTCGCAATCTACTGGTGCACGTTGTTTTCTCTAGTATATGGGATGGAGGCAGTGTTGCCTATCGAAGTTGAAATCCCCTCCCTTTGTGTTTTGATGGAAGTCGGCCTAGACGAGGCAGAATGGGTTAGAGCTCGCTATGAACAATTGAATCTCATCGAGGAGAAAAGTCTGAAGGCCATATGCCATGGGTAGATGTATCAGAAAAAGATGATTCAAGCCCATAACAAAAGGGTTCGTCCTAGGCAATTTCGAGAGGGAGAGTTGGTCATATTCCGCATCTGGGGCATCTATAACCCACAACTTTATATTTACCTCCTAAATCCTTGATATTCATCTTTGTTACCTGAAACATTATTGTAATGAATTTCTTGTTATCCCTTTCATGGCATTCACTATTTTATACCATCTATCATATATGTTACGATACATTTTGAGTGTTATCAAATTGAATGATGATTAGTAAACATAAAAATCTTTAAACAAAAAGGTTTATTTGTATTACTATGGATTAGGGTTAAATTTTAGAAGAGGTTTGGAAACCACTAAAATTTGAAAACACACTAATCCATAACACTGAAAAGCTCATCATAGTGGGGCAAATAATGAATAGATTGAAGATACTGTCATATAGTCAGAAAACTTGTGGATCTCATCAGAATCATAAGTTAGGATTTATGACAATTCCGATTGCTGAAGAGCTCATTAAGTGGGGCAAACTGTGGACAGATTGAAGACACCATCAAAGATTCAAAAAAATTTGTGGATTTCAATAAAGAACTCATAAATCCACACTGAAAGGCTCATCGAGTGGGGCAATCAATGAAAAATCAAAGACATTTGCCACGAAGTTAGAAAGTTCGTGAACCTCAATGAAATCATGGATTACTACTCATGACACAATCATGTAGTTGAATTCATCCCTAAGGAACATGCACTCTTCAAGCATTTGCAAAACTTGTCATTAATAGCACTGTATTCGACTAACATTGCCGGAACTATGGAAAGTCTCTTTCTTTAAATCGAACTTGTGTTTTCAAATGAGTCGAGCCTCGAGACCACCGTCGAGGTATTTCCTTTTTAAATCGAACTTGTTTCCTGAATGAGTCGAGCCTCGAGACCACTATCAAGGTATTTCCTCTTTTTTTTTAATCGTACTTGTTTTTAAAATGAGTCGAGCCCCGAGACCACCGACGAGGTATTTCTTTAGTTTTTTTAATCGAACTTGTTTTCTAAATAAGTCGAGCCCAGAGACCACCGCCGAGGTATTTTCTTTTTTAAATCGAACTTGTTTTCTAAATGATTCAAGTCCCGAGACCACCGTCAAGGTATTTCCTTTTTAAATCGAACTTTTTTTTTCAAATGAGTCGCGCCCCGAGACCACCATCGAGGTATTTCTTTTTTAAATCAAACTTGTTTTCTAAATGAATCGAGCCCCGAGTGTTGGGATTCGGATCATGCTCAAACAGAGATCATGTATAAATTTAATCCACAAGTTAAATTAACAATGCAGCGGAATAAAACAAAAACAAAGAGAAATTGAATCCTTCCATAGATTTGCTTATGAATTCAAAAACAATCATCCTGTCAAGAACAGATAACAAGCAAAAATCTCATACCTCAGAAGTTGAGATTGTCGAAACCTCAAGATAGATTCTTGATGTTCTTGTTCTTGCACACCAAGCGCGATTGTTGCAAACCAAAGCCTTCAAATTGTCCGACCTCTAACAGTAATCCACACAGGTGACTCGAAAACCTTTACAAGGTTGAGATTATGTTTTTCCAAGACGATGCTAGTAGTCTAGGTTGTGAGAAACCTTTCTCCTATTCCTTTTCTAGTCAGGCGATTCAAAAACATGCAGGAAGAAGCGAATTCCTCTTCCTCTTTTCTCTATGCAGTCGAACCTCACTACAGGGAGAGTGAGAGGCGCGCGGCTACCAGGGTTTTCCTAAGGGGAGGCGGCAAACACATGAGGCATATATATAACTAGGTTTAATGTATGCCAACTATTTGGACTAACTGCACTAAAGCCCTTAAAACATATTATTAAATATTCACAATAAGTCCACAACACTTAATGAATATTTAATCTGGCCCAATCTCATTTTAATTCCATTAATCACCTTTTGTGTGTGACCCATGAGGCCCCCAACATGTTGGAAATAAATATAAATTAAATTCATTTAAGAATTTCCTATTTATATTTATAGATCATGAGTGGCATCTAGCAATGCATCATGACCACCCAAATGCCGAGAGAGTCAACAAGGTTCGACAAGCCTTTCGTGTACAATATGTCTGTGTAATTTGATCCCTTCATCATATATCGCGGGATGGGAAAGAGCATGGTTCAGTGTCTACTCTTTATCCCATTCCATATTAGATCTGCAACTTTAATATTAACTCCTTAAGTATTGCCTTGGCCAAGGACTTCCACAAGTTAATATAAGCCAGATACATGTGAGATATGTCCCCTCATATCACTTGGGGTGATGAATCCTCTCTGGACCACTCATTCATCTTCGTATGCTTCATGTTATACCCAATAACACCCTACCATAAGCATCCCTTGTTGGGAACCGTTCGTGATGAAATCTAAGTATGACAATTCACATACAAGATGACCTGGTGTCACAAGTCAAATGATTACTTACACTATTGACACATGAGAGTAATTTCCATAGACACTTGAGTGAGATACCAAATGGAACTCTCATAGCGGGTCATGTTCAGTGAACTTGTTCAACTAACAAGCACCCATATGTTATCCCTAAGTATCTCTACACTTTCAACCTATGAGATGGGTTGCATGCATCATGTGCATGAAAGCTTAACATATGCCAGTCTTTGAGCATTGTCAATGCCCTGTCTTGACAATACAATGACAGGAACAGTTTCAGAAACACAGCATTGATGCATAAGAATCCTCATAATTGTAACTCCTTACAATTCCTTTGCAATACCATTATGTTTCATGGGCTTTATCTTCACAAGTTATTTATAACAATTATAACAAAACTTATAGATAAAGAAATACCTCAATTATAATTAATAAACTATAATGTGCAATACATGAAAATATAAATAGTGTCTTACAAACCTAACTAGATTGGCTTGCAGGGCTTACACCAACACCGAGACCACTGTCGATGTATTTCTTTTCTTTTAAACCGAACTTGTTTTTAAAAGGAGTCGAGCCCCGAGACCACCGTCGAGGTATTTATTTCTTTTTAAATCAAACTTGTTTTTAAAATGAGTAGAGCCCTGAGACCACCATCGAAGTATTTTTTTAAATCGAACTTGTTTTTTTTCAAATGAGTCGAGCCCCGAGACCACCGTCGAGATATTTCTTTTCTTTTAAATTTTACCTTTTTTTTCCAAATGAGTCGAGCCCTGAGACCATCGTCAAGGTATTTATTGTCTTTTAAATCAAACTTGTTGTCAAGCCCCGGGACAACCGTCGAGGTATTGCTTTTAGTTTCAAAAGTCGAATTCGTTCCCTTGAGACGAGTCGAGCCTTGGTATCGCAATCAAGGTAATTTCAATTCAAGACCTAAATCTTTTAATTTTTGCTTGCTTTAAATCAGTAAAAAGAAAACCTATCTATCTGAATAACCTCCATACCCAGACAAAATGATTCTTTATTTTATCTTTGCCTGATTCCTGATTCTCAGTAATAGTCAAAGAGGGGCAGCTGTAGACACCTAATTTTGTCCGGGTCCCCTAAATAAGGTAAGTTCTCTTTCAACTTCTTGGAATGCAGAGAATCTCCCCTAAATTCCACAATTGGGTCTCTAAGACTTTGATTCGGAGGTCAACACGGGAAAATTCAACTGCAAAAAATTCAACCATTAAACTTTTTAGAAAATCAAGATTCACAGGTGAATTGAACAATGGTGAAGAAATCTTGATAATTAGAGATCCCTAATTGAAGATAAAAGAAAATTCGAAGGTGGAAAAGACAAATTGCAAATTTCAATGTTGTAGAAAAGCATGGAATTTCCAAAATTGGGGAACAGTACGTAAATAATCAAATTGGATGAAATTGAAACCTCAAATTGAAGGATGATCAATAAATAGAAGCACCTCAAGGTCTAATTTCACAAAGATTTGAAGAAAAACTGGGCAAAAGTGAAAATTTGGAAATTGCCATTTTGGGGAAAAGTATGAAATTTTGCAAATTTGGGAAAAAGTGTATAAATGATCAAATTGGACAAAATTGAAGGTTCATGTAGACACCCGATTTTATCTGGTTCTTTTTAAACCAATATTGGATTTGATATTGCAAAATTATTGTTATCGGGTTTTATTATGACCATGGCAATTGAGCTTAGACCGGTCAATAAGTTTCGAATTGCTGGACTTTAAAATTCGATCTAAGTCTATTAAGCCCATTCGGGTTTCCAATTTATTGGATTTTGGAGTCTATTTTGACCAACCCATACCATTTGTTATTGTTACTATTACTACTACTACTACTATTATTAGTTTTATTATTAGCTTTATTTATTTATTTATTATTATCCATTATTATTATATTTATTATTATTATGTTTATCTATTTTTTTATATTATTATTACTTTTATTCATTTCTAAAAATAAAAAATAAAAAAAAAATCAGGAAATTTGAAGAACCGAATCTATGTAATTAATCTTAGGGATGAAAAACGTGTTGTTTGGCTTCCTTGGAGCCAAAGACGAAATATGATAAAAAAGGGAAACCTTGGGATATAATATGTGAAAAAAATCACAAAGAAATCAAAGAAAAAAATCAAAAGGGAAAGAAATTGGATCTGCATGCATATTCGATTCTTGGCCATTAAGCAGAAATCCTAGGGTTCTACCCTTTGGATCTCTATAAAAACCCATCCACAGCACACACATAAACACATATAGAGATAATCAGCAATCACAACAGCAAAAAAAGATTTCGATTTTCTTAAGGTATTTTCTTGAAAATATTTTTCTTTGTTTGCCTTTTACTCAAGATCAATAGTCGTGTTGGAAAACATAATTTTTTTTTATATATATATTTTTTGGGTTTTGGGGATTTTAGATCTGAAAGGGGAAAACTGGAGGCTGATTTTCTTTCGGGTTTTCTAAAAGATTTGGAGTTGATTTAAAGAAAAAGGAAGATTTGAGGTTTTAAAATCCGATTTTTGGGTTTATTTTTTTAAAAAAAAAAAAGAAATTGGAAATTTCCAGTTTTTCGATGACAGAAACTGGAGAAATATGAAATTTTCGATGATCGATTGAAGTTCCCGACCGCCGAAAACTGGGTTCTAAAAACTGGTGAAGAGTCTGGCGTTTTGGTTGGAGAGAAAAAAAAAAGATTTTTGTTTTTAAAAATAAAAAAGAGAAGGGAATGAAACCAAAAAAAAAAGGATTTTTAAAGCTTTCTGAGTTGGGTCACCAAGACCCGTGCATCGACTCGCGAGGGCCCGCGTGGCGACCCGACCCACATGTATTTCCAGTTTTTTGTTATTTTTTTCTTTTCTTTTAAACTTTATTTTTAAATTTCTTTCTCTTTATTTTTATTTTTATATTTTGTTATGTCTTTTCTAATATTTTATTATTTTAATTAAATTTATTATTATTATTATTCTTTTTGTAAATTATTTTAAAGAATTACCCTATACTTTATTTGATTTTTTATTTAGTTTAAACCTTTTTTACTTATTTGAATTTTTTATTGTTTATTTATTTATTAATATTTGGTATGATTTTTTTTATATTGATTGATTTTATTTTTTTATTAATCTTTAACATGATTTTATTTATTCATTTATTATGTTTGTTAATTAGGATAACCTTAAGTTAATTTAATTAGATTTATTTTCCTTCACATAAATATTTTTTCATAATGTACAATAATAATTCAAATTAAGGATAAATTAAGACCATCTGACGATGAAATTTTAGGTGACCGCAAACGGTCGATCTTCTAGAAATTTCTAGGTGAGAAAAGAGTTTCCTAAGTTCCGCCAACGATGGATAATTTAGGTAATGATTTTCAATATTATTGGTCAAAATTTATTTTTAATAATAAAAATATGTTAGAACAACATAGACAATTTAAATTTAAAATATAGGATTTATAATTATCCTTTTCCATAAAATATTTAATAAATCCAACGACGGAGCCTCTTCAGGGAATCAAATGGTGTCATTTGAATATTCTTGAGGTGAAGAGATTTCTTTTCAGGATTTCGCCAATGATGGAGAATACCTTAAAGAATTTTTTTCAATATTTAATATATCGAAATTAAAAACCATTTAATTAAAGACTAAACCTAGGGTAATATTTGACTAATTAGGTACCGTCTTCCCGGATGGGCGTTGTGGGGGTGCTAATCCTTCCCTACATGTAACTGAACTTCCAAACTTAGTTCTTGTAAAATAGACTAGGACCTATCCTTTTTATGTACATTCGTCGAGCTTAGGATTACTATAAATTGGATAGATTCTCATAGGTGACTAATCACACCTAACAAAGATGATTAGTGGCACTCCACAATTTGCGTCTAGCATGCTGAATTCGCATTTGACACGTTATGACAGTTTGGGGACTCCGCTGGGGACTTTAGAGAGTCGAGCCATTAATTAGTCATATGTTACCCTAGGTTTTAATAAATGGTCTTTAAATATTTTTCTATCTTTATATGATTCCTTGCATGCTTATTAACTGTTTTACACACACTAAATGTGCATGTGCATAACATAATCCCTATACCTGGGCTCGTCCTATTAAGAGGGGGTAAAGTACCTACACTTTCATGAGGTGATTGATAACATCCGCATGGGCTAGCGAAACACTCTCAGGGTGTAAAGTACCGAAGATTTCGTGAGGTGATAACCTCTGCATTGGCTAGGTAAATACAACCACCCAAATTGAACCTTTTTGTTTGAAGCCTATAATGGGCGAGGATCGGGGTGCCTTACTCATCCTCAATGGATGAAGTTAAGGAGCAATTTGGGGACCTTTTTAAATTGGTCAAATATCCAAACCCAGCATATAGTTAAACATCTAAGTGGCCAAATTTAGGATAGAGCCACGCTCCACCCTTATGTAAAAAAAACCCAATTTAGGGCACACTTACTTTTCTTACGTACGTATTTGTGTTTTATTTATGCTTTTATTTTGTCTTTATTATGCTAACTATTTTATTTCATTTGTTCAACATCATGCATCATTCAAATCGTTATAAGGAGTATTTTGCTACACAACGATTTTAGGTAGATTGAATCTAGTCTACATCCCTGGAAAACCTACTCGAGTCCATATCTGCCAGGAGCGAGTCGTCAGACAGCTTAAAGACCAAATTTGAGGAAGTCCAGAAGAGGTTAGGGAATTGTTTGCCGCCAGATTTTGTATCCACTCTTCCTGAGAGAGTTCACTTGGAACTCAAACAAAATGATCTCACCAACCTGATTAGCATTTGGAACTCTTCGGTAGATCAAAGTGCGAAAAGTTTTAGGAAAAGTATGGGGTTGTGGCTTTACTCCTTCCAGTTGAACTGGACAATAATTTGATTCGGGCTATGATACAGTTTTAGGACTCTTCCTATATATGCTTTGTGTTTAATGAAGTGGATATGGTGCCAATAATTGAAGAATACTATGTCCTACTACATTTTGACTATCCTAATCCGAATAAAATCTTTCAAAAAAACAAATCCGGGTACCGCAAGAAATTGGCTGAAATAATGGGATTACTCAACAAAAGATTGAAGAGAAACAAAATGGTGGAAGTACTTGTGTTCCTTGGAGCTTTTTATCAAACATTATCATCAAGTACCCTGAAGATGATAAAAGCATGAGTATGATGGCCTTAGCTATTTATGGAATGGTGGTATTTCCAAAAACTTTGGGATATGTGGAGATTGCCTTGGTGGATCTTATTGATCACATTCAACATCAAGTAAATGCGGCCCCAACCATGTTGGCTAAAACTATTAGATCCCTGTTGATAAGTCGGCGAAGGATGTTTCACTAGATGTGTACAACTGCTCTATATCTGGATGAAGGGTCACCTCGAATGTAGGGAATCAAATTTTCGCAAACCCTATCTCACATCAAGCATCCCTATCAAGGAGTTCTGCAATAGTAAGTGGCCTGCACCAAAATCAAAGGAAGATTGGATGATATTTTTGCGCCAGCTGAGAAGTTGAGATGTGGTATGGAGAGCTCTATGGATGCTTCATGAGTCTATTCTTTACAATTGTGGAGGCCAACATTGGGTTCCTCTTTTGGGTTTATGGGGTGGCATTAGCTATGCTCAGACTATGGTTAGAAGGCAAAGTAGATCTGAACAGTTTATCCCTATGACACATGGAGTCAATTTGTTGGATTTCTCTTATAGTGATGAGGGAGCTTGGAGGAAGATTGAAGAAAGCATCAAGGCATGGAAACAAACTATTAGAGTAGGTCAAGGTTGACTTACATATGACACTACTCCTGAGTATTCGGTGTGGTATGCTAGGCTAGCCAAAAACATCAGGCTCCCTAGAGAAAGTGGTCTCTTCGGTGCAACCAACATTGCCCTTTCCATTGCTCATGATGGAATGAGCCAAACGAAAGCTTCAACAATAGAAAGAAGAACTAGAGCATGAAAATAAAAAAACTCCGAACTGATTTGACCAAGACAAAGGGAGAGTTAAGAGAACGAGATGGGGAGGTCCAAAAGCTCAATCAAGACTGTGACAGTTGGAAGATGGCCTTCAAGGATATGGATAAGACTTCTTCACTCAAGACTTCTGAACTTCAATGGGTGGAAGAAGAGAATGACAAGCTACGATCGAAACTGGTAGAACAAGAGGAGGTATGCGAAGAGATAGTTAGAGCATTAAGGCTATTGGAAGAAGAATGTGAGCAAGTCAAAAATGTCAATATGAAGAAACAAAACCTATTGAACCACATATTCAACCAATTTAGTAGGGCAGTTCACAAGGCCGATGAAATGAATGAAAGGATCAAAGAGTTGAAGACGGGTGTGCATCATTTCCAACCAAATGGCCAAAAACTATTCGAGCTCTTGGAGGAAGCCCAATACCATTACCGCAATATTATGAAGTTTATCTAGAAGCATTAGGATTTCATCGGATTGTTGAGATTTTCTTTTAGGATTTTCATGGATGTAGTCAATAAATTTTAAGACAAATTTTCAATAAAGATTCATTTTTATCTATAAAGTGTTGTGTGGCAAATACTACTCTTTGCATTCATGCATTCATATAATCATAAAAAGAAACATAAATCTAACAAATTGGGATTAAAATTGGCATTCTGATTACTTAAGTTTGTGGTAATAAAGGTTCAAGGATAGCTCGATCATCCAAAACAATTCATCACTCATACAACACTCGTGCACAAGCAAAAGCAATGGCTGAAGAACAAGCAAGCAAGATTGAACAAATGGAGAAAACTCAAGAAGAAATGAAGGGGCAGCTTGAGAAAATGATGAACTTGCTCATGAATCTTAATAAAGGGAAAGGGGCAGTTGAAGGAGTGAACCCTGAAACTCTATTATATCCTCCAGGTTTTAGCCCTTACCATGCTCAAGCATCTCATGAGTCACTACCACCTCCACTCATGGGAGGATACCCTTATGTGCCATCAACTGGTCTAGTTCAATTCCAAAAGAATATTGCACCTACTGCAAAACTATTAGACCCAATCCAAGTTCCTAATTGATGATCCAAAAGAAGTTGAGAATGTGAAGGTTGGAATTTCTGAAGATCCAAGTTCCCAAAAGATGGTCTTATTGGAGGAAAGGCTTAGAGCAATAGAAGGAATGGATTTCTATGGATCCATGGATGCCGCTAGACTTTGCTTAGTGCCTGATGTTGTAATTCCACCAAAGTTCAGGACTCCTGACTTTGCAAAATATAATGGAACTAAATGTCCTTTAACCCATATCACTATGTATTACCAAAAAATGGCTGCTTATACCAATGATGATAAATTATTGATCCATGTTTTTCAAGATAGCCTTACAGGCTCGACTGCTAGATGGTATGTCCAGTTGGATAGAACCCGAATTCACTTATGGAAGGAATTGGCAAGGGCATTTGTTGCACAATACAAACATATGGTTGACATGGCCCCTGATCGCCTATCTCTGCAAAGTTTAGAGAAGAAAGCTACTGAAGGCTTTAAGGAATATGCACAAAGGTGGAGGGACATGACTGCTCGAGTCCAACCACCTCTTACTGAAAAGGAGACTACGGTATCATTTGTCAACACTCTTAAATCTCCATACTATGATAGGATGATTGGGAATGCCACCAAAATTTTTGCTGATATGGTGATATCTGGTGAGATTATTGAAAATGTCATCAAGAATGGAAAAATGAAGAGTAGTGAAGCATCAAGCCAAAAGAAGGGAGGGGTGTCCAAGAAGAAAGATGAGGTACAAATGATAAGCTATGAAGAGCAACAAGCTAGAAGCATGACCCTGTACCACCCATACCCGATGTATCCGCCACCTTATCCTAACATAAATAATGTGACTCCAAGTCCATATTTCTGTCCTCCATCACTACAACCAATTTTCCAACTCCATGTTAGTCCTTCAGCATTTTCCCTATGCCTCGCTAAACAGCTCAGTCCACTCATCAACCAAACAATTTGGCCAACACCCAAAAAAGACCCCTAAAAAACCCCAATTGACCCGATACCCATGACCTATACTGAATTGCTTCCTCAACTCATTAAGAACCACCTTGTCGCACCTGTTCACTTGGAGCCATTGAAACCTCCATATCCAAAATGTTATGACTTCAATGCCACCTGCGACTATCACTATAGGATCGCAGGTCATGCTATAGAAAACTGTACCGCCTTGAAATACAAGGTGCAAAGTTTGGTCAAAGCAGGCTTGTTAAGCTTCAAAGATAAAGGAAAACCTTATGTCAATAGTAATCCTTTACCATATCACACAAGGGAAGCGATCAATGCCTTAGGCGATGACAAAGTTTGGCTAATCAAAAGAAATATGGAAGAGGTACAGACTCCCATGGGTCTAGTATTCGATGCTTTGTTGAAAGCTGATATGCTTCACCCAACACTGATGAGTCAGGGCTCTCATCATGGCGAGGGATGATCCAAGAAAGAGTTGTAAATACCATATGGGGGCGATGGGACATTCCATTGAAGATTGTGTTGAATTCTGTCAAAGGTTGCAAACATTGATGGATTCATCTTAAATTGAGTTTTATGAAGAGTATGGGTCGAGCTCAGTAAAATGCAATTGAAGAACCCCCAAGGCCTGCAAAAGTCAAACCAGTGACCATCTTTTATGAAGGAAAACCACAGTCCAGGCGTACTCACACGCCCATTATGACTGTCAATGTTCCGAGTCCCTTTTCATACCAAAGTGATAAGACAGTACCTTGGAAATACGATTGTGATGTCATAGTCCGAGGCTAGAATAGTACCTTAGTAGCCACTAATACAGATGCTGCGAATATAACTGGAGTAGGAGAAATGACCCGAAGTGAATGATGTTACACTTCGACAATGCTCAAAAAAGAAAAAGGAAAGGAAAAAGATATGGGAACAGGGGATAAAACCAATCCAGTGGTAGTCTCCGGTAAAGAACTAAAGAAGCTGGTCATTGAAAAGGCAACTTGTGAATTTCTGAAACTAGTCAAGCATAGTGAGTATAGTGTGATCGAACAGCTGAACAAGATACCAGCCCGGATATCCTTGCTCTCATTGCTCTTGAATTTGGAAGCACATTGCAATGCGCTATTAAAGGTGTTGAATCAAGCATTTGTGGCTCATAACATATCTGTTGAAAACATAAACCACATTGCTGAAAATTTGATGGCCACCAACTTCATCATTTTTAAGGATGATAAATTCCCCCAAATGGTAAAGATAACGCCAAAGCCCTACACGTCACAGACAAATGCAAGAGTCATACTTTGGCTAAGGTCCTCATTGATAATGGTTTCTCCATTAATGTCATGCCTATGACCACTTTGGTTCATCTGCCAAATGACACATCAGATACGAAGACCAGTCATATGGTTGTAAGAGCTTTCGATGGTACTAGACAAGAAGTGTTAGGGGATATTAAAATGCCTTCGAAAATTGGTCCTTGTCCTTTCAATGTGAAATTTCAAGTGATGGACATAACACCCTCATATAGCTATTTGTTGGGAAGGCCTTGGATTCATATGGCAGGTGTTGTGCCATCCTCCCTGCATCAAAAGGTTAAATTTGTCATGGAGGGAATATGGTCACAATATCTGGGGAAGAGGATTTGTTGGTAACTCAACCTTCCACCATGCCTTATGTGGATGTTGCTAAAGAATCCTTGGATTGTTCTTTTAGATCTTTCGAATTCGTCAATGCAAGTCACATAGGCGAAAGCAAATGCTTGTCCTAACCTTTTGTACGGTGATTGTTAAACAAATAATTGAAAAATGTTGGCTTCCTGGGAATAGACTTGGAAAAAACCTTCAAGAAAATAAGAAGCCATTGGTAGTACTTGGCAATTAAGGGATGTTCGATTTAGGGTATGAACCCACTAAGGAGGAGATAGAGAACATCAAGAGAAAAAGAGGATGGGACATGAATGCAAGTCAAAGAAGTTGATTTTTCCTCCTCTCTATGAAACTTTTTGTTCAGGAGCATATTTTTATCCAGACTCGAATAGGCTCACAAAAGAAAAGCCTGCTCTGACTTTAGAAAGAGCTTTCTTTGGGCTTTCTATCCATATGGTAGAAGAAGGGATGATGCTAGGTCAGAGGAAAGACTTGCTTGTGTATCCAACTCCTCCAGGCGTTGAATTGAAGAACTGGACAATGATTGAGCTACCAGTTATCTTTGAATCTTTTGAAAAGTAATGTAGCTAAAGTTCTAAGTGCTCTCGCCCTAGAGCCTTAAGAAAACCTTTTATGTATGGGCTATTTATCTTTTCAATAAAGTGGCAATAATAATGCATTATTTACTAAATTTCCTCTTTCATTTCTTTAATTTCTTGTTCACATACCAAACCAAACTTTATTATTTTCAGGCTCCTAAATAATGAACATAAAGACAATCATGACAATTATCTGGAATTTGATTTTGAAAATTCAATTCATGTTGGTGAACTTGATAATGAAGATGATTCAGAAGATTACACTTTGTCTTCAGAATTATTGAGGTTAATGGAACAAGAAAAGAAACCAATTGAACCACATCAAGAAGTTACTAAAATAGTTAATTTGGGAGATGCAGAAAATAAAAAAGAGGTAAAGGTCGGTACATCATTGCCACCTGATCAAAAGCAAAGATTGAAAGAATTGCTCCAAGAATTTGTTAATGTATTTGCATGGTCATACCAAGATATGCCGGGACTAGACCTATCCATGGGTCGGGCCGCGGCCTGGAAATTTTTTTTCTTCCTTGCCTAAGCCCATTAGGGTCGGGCCCAGGCCAGCCCGTATAAGCCCGTTTCACTGTTCAAATATATTAAAATATTAAAAAATATTTTATATTAATATTTATATATATCTTATAATTAAATTTAAATAAAAATACTAATATTTTAATACTTAAATAGTGATCCGGGTCAGCCCGAATCATAAAAAATCATGTCCAGGCTCAGCCCAATATGGGCCAGGCCGGGCAGACCGGGTCGGGTGGGCTACTCGACCCATGGATAGGTCCAGCCGGGACTGGATACAAGTATAGTAGAGCACATATTGCCTTTGAAACTAGAATGCAGGCCAGTGCAACAAAAGCTGAGACGAATGAAGCCAAAGATGTTGTTGAAGATCAAAGACAAAGTGAAGAAACAGTTTGATACAGGTTTCTTAGAGGTAGCCAAGTATCCGGAATGGGTAGCCAACATAGTCCCAGTGCCTAAGAAAGATGGGAAAGTGCGTATGTGTGTTGATTATCACGATCTAAATAAGGCAAGTTCGAAGGATGATTTTCCTTTGCCTCACATTGATACCCTTGTGGACAGTACTACTAGATATTCCATGTTTTCATTCATGGATGGTTAAAGCTATAATCAAATCAAAATGGCTCGAGAAGACATGGAGAAAACCACATTTGTGACGATGTGGAGAACGTTTTGCTTCAAAGTCATGCCTTTTGGTTTAAAAAATGCAAGAGCTATTTACCAAAGAGCAATGGTCAGTCTTTTCCACAACATGATGCACAAAGAGATTGAGGTGTATGTAGATGATATGATTGCAAAATCTCGAGAAAAGGAGGATCATGTTGCCAATCTTAGGAAGCTGTTCGAAAGATTGAGGAAGTTCCAATTGAAACCGAATCCTGCTAAGTGTACGTTTGGTGCTAAATCCAAGAAATTGCTGGGTTTCGTGGTTAGTGAAAGAGGAATCAGAGTAGATCCAGACAAAATATGAGTTATCCAAAATCTATCTCCTCCCCGCATACATTAATAAGTGAGAGGCTTTTTGGGGAGATTGAATTATATTGCTCGATTTATATCTCAACTCACTTTCAAATGTGATCCTATCTTTAAGCTTCTTCGCAAACATGATACTAGCGAGTGGAATGAATAGTGTCAAGTAGCTTTTGAAAAGCTCAAGGAGTACTTGTCAAATCCATCAGTATTGGTACCATCGGTTTCGGGAAAAACCTTTGATCCTATATTTGACTGTGTCTGAAAATTCCATGGGATGTGTGCTGGGACAGCAAGATGAAACATGCAAGAAAGAGCAAGCTGTCTATTACTTGAGCAAGAAATTCACTGATTACGAGTCTAGATTATTAGAAAAGATGTGTTATGCGCTAGTCTGGACAGCTCGTAGACTCAGACAGTATATGCTATATCACACAACATGACTTATAGCAAAACTAGACCCTCTCAAGTACATTTGTGAAAAAACTGCACTATCAGGAAGAATGGCGAGATGGCAAGTCATGTTATCTGAATATGATATTGTTTATGTGTCTCAAAAAGTAATAAAAGGAAGTGTGATTGCCGAATTCCTTGCAGATCGTGCTTCAGAAGATTATGAACGCATGAGTTTAGATTTCCCTGATGAGAATCTAATGATCATTCAAGAAGGAGAAGCCGATGAAAAGCCATGGAAAATGTTCTTTGATGGAGCTTCCAATGCACTGGGCATGGTAGTGGGGCAATTTTAATATCACTAGATGGTAATTATGTTCCGATTACTGCAAGATTGGATTTTAATTGTACCAACAACATGGCAGAATACGAATCATGTATAATGGGCTTACAAGCAGCAATCAAAAGAAAAATCGATGTGTTAGAAGTATATGGGCATTCAACCCTGGTCATTTATCAGTTACAAGGAGAATGGGAAACAAGGGATTCGAAGTTAATCCTATACCAGAAGTATACATCTAAGTAGATCAAACAGTTTGACAAAGTTAATTTTCAACACTTGCCTTGAGAAGAAAACTAGATTGCTGATGCTTTGGCTGCTATGTTCAAGTGTGATGTGAATGCTGAAATCCAACCCATTAAGCTGGATGTGAAAGGATCACTGGCACATTGCACGAATGTTGAAGAAAAATTTGATGGGAAACCTTGGTATCTTTATATCATGCAATACATCAAGTATCAAAAATATCCAAAACATGCATCAGAAAATGATAAAAGGCTCATCCGAAGAATGGCAGGAGAGTTTTTTCTCGACGGAGAAATCTTGTACAAAAGAAGCCGAGATCAAGTCCCCTTAAGATGTGTGAATGCTGTAAAGGCAAATAAGATACCACGGAAAATGATTGTATCAGTTATGCTCAAAAATGTCATAAATGCCAGATCTATGCATATAGAATCCATGCTCCTCCTAATGCTTTGCAGGTTTTGGCACCTCCGTGGCCTTTTTCAATGTGGGGCATGGATGTAATTGGACCCAACTCCCCAAAAGCTTCTAACGGACATTGATTCATCTTTGTGGTAATCGATTACTTTACCAAATGGGTAGCAGCAGCTTCGTATGCAAGTGTGACACGATCACTGGTGTGCATATTTATAAAAACAGACATAATATGTCGATATGGACTTCTAGAAAGAATTATATCAGATAATGCTTGTAACTTGAATACCAAGATAATGAAAGAAGTTTGCACTCAGTTTAAGATCTAGCATCACAATTCTGCGCCATATCCTCCAAAAATGAATGGGGTTGTAGAAGCAGCTAACAAGAACATCAAAAGAATTATGGAGAAAACGACTGACACATATAAAGATTGGCATGAGAAGTTACCCTTTGCCTTGTATGCGTATAGAACGTCAATGCATACATCTACTAGGGCAACGCCGTTCTCACTTGTATATGGGATGGAAGCTGTTCTACCTGTTGAAATAGAAATTCCTTCTCTAGGAATCTTAAGAGAAGTTGAATTAGAAGAAGTTGAATGGGTACGAGAGCGATATGAGCAGTTAAACCTTATTGAAGAAAAAAAGCTTACGACACTTTTTCATGGTTAGTTGTACCAGAAAAGGATGATGAGGGCACATGATAAGAAAGTTTGCCCTCGACAATTTAAAGAAGGAGAGTTGGTTTTGAAGAGAATTCTCCCAGGCCAACATGATTTTCGAGAAAAATGGATGCCAAAATGGGAAGATCCATATGTGGTAAAAAAAAGCATTCTCTGGTGGAGCATTAATTTTGACAGAAATGGATGGAGATTAGTTGGCAAATCCAATCAATTTTGACGCTGTGAAAAAATACTTTGCTTCAAGGAAAAAAAGAAAAAAAGAGGGCTCAAGATGAAAACCCGAAAAGGGAAGTTTGAGTCAAAATAAAGGATATCTAAGTTGAAAACCTGAAAAGGCGGCTTAGATACAAGGCAGGATAGCGTCATCCAGAAATCTCAAGAAAATTGGAGGCAATATGGAGTCTGATGAACTCGGAAGGATCACGGACGTGAATGTGAATGTATTATTGAAAAAGAATTCCAGATTAATTTAATGTTGTGTATATGTTCATTGTTTGGATATTGCTACCTAATCCAAACCCTTTCTTGTACTGAATTGTTAATCAGATCTTTTTTTTTCGATCAACTTATTCTTTTTGATAATAAAGTTCTTCCTTTGATCATTACAACCATTTCAATTCTCTTGCTTCCCCAATGGAAATGTATGATGATGCATTATATTTGTCATGATTTTGAAATGTTTAAATAAAATCAATAATCATGAAATGCTCTATATTACTTTGAAAATGTATTTTAATGATAGTTGGGGCAAAGAAAAAGGCAAAGATGTTGAAAGAAAGTGGGAAAGACATACACTTAAGATTGAAAGTCAGTGAAGAAGTTTTTGATGAAAAACATGTGAAGAATTTAAGATGATAGGACTTTGGATCATCCTTGGAAATGAGTGTACATGAAAAGGTAAAATGAAGATTATAGAATGATGAGCTTGAGAATATGTTACCACAGTTGAAGATAAATGATGATCACATTTGTTGCATTTGCATAGCATGTTAGTCATCTTATACATTGCGTTCATGACATTAGTTGTAATTCATGATACTCGTGTATATATTGCATTTATAGTTTAAGTAAATACTTTGCATACATTCGTGCATACATTTATGACATTCATGCATTCATGATATTCATACATTCATTACATTCATGCACAACATGCATTCTATGGCTTTGAGTCTTAAACCAATAAAAGAATGATAGTTGGTTTAAAATTCAAGAGATAGAAAACCTTGATTAAGGAGCGCCTTTTCAAAATAAACGTTGAATCCTTATTGAAGGAAATTCCTTTCAGACAATTGTAAAAGATCTTGTGAACCTGGTTGAATCCTCGACAGAGGAATGTTTTCTCTCAAAGATCCTCAGTAGGGGAATGTTTTTTTAAAGATCCTCTGTGGAGGAATTTTCTTTTTCAAAAATCCTCAGTGGAGGAATGTTTTCGTTTTAAGATTCTCAGTGGAGGAATATTTACTTTTCAAAGATCCTCAGTGGAGAAATGTTTTCGTTTTAAGATCCTTAGTGGAGGAATATTTTCTTTTCAAAAGCCCTCAGTGGAGGAATGTTCTTGTCTAAGATCCTCAGTGGAGGGTATTTCCTTTTCAAGATTCTCGGTGGAGAAAAAAAAAATTTCTTTTAAAGTTGATGCCTCAGTGGAGGAGTACATTTCTTTAAAATTCTTCAAAATTCAAATGTGACGGGTGTCTATGCCTTTGCACAATTCCTGCTTCACAGAAAGTGCGCAAAGAGGGGCAACTGTAGGCACCCGATTTTATCCCGGTTTTTTTCAACCAATATTGGATTTGATATTGCAAAATTATTGTTATCAGGTTTTATTTAGACCTTGGCATTTGAGCTTGGACCGGTCAATAAGTTTCGAATTGCTGGACTTTAAAATTCGATCTAAGTCCATTAAGTCCATTCGGGTTTCCAATTTATTGGATTTTGGAGTCCATTTTGACTGGCCCATACCATTTGTTATTGTTACTATTACTATTACTATTACTATTACTACTACTACTACTATTATTATTACTATTATTATTAGTTTTATTATTAGCTTTTGTTTTATTATTTATTATTATTATCCATTATTATTATATTTATTATTATGTTTATGTTTATCTATTTTTATTATCTATTTTTATTATTACTACTTTTATTCATTTCTAAGAATAAAAAAAATCAAAAACCTAAAAAAAAAAAAAAAATTCAGGAAATCTGAAGAACCGAATCTGTGTAATTAATCTTAGGGATGAAAAAACGTGTTGTTTGGCTTCCTTGGAGCCAAATACGAAATCTGATAAAAAGAGAAACCTTGGGATAGAATATGTGAAAAAAATCAGAAAGAAATCAAAGAAAAAAATCAAAAAGGAAAGAAATTGGATCTTCATGCCATTAAGTAGAGATCCTAGGGTTCTACCCTTTGGATCTCTATAAAAACCCATCCAGATACACCCAAACGCACATAGAGATAATTAGCAATCACAGTAGCAAAAAAAATTCTGGTTTTCTTAAGGTATTTTCTTGAAAATATTTTTCTTTGTTTGCCTTTTACTCAAGATCAATAGCAGTGTTGGAAAACATAATTTTTTATTTTATTTTATATATTTTTTGGGTTTTGGGGATTTCAGATCTAAAAGGGAAAAGATGGAGGCTGATTTTCTTTCGGGTTCTTTAAAAGATTTGGAGTTGATTTAAAGGAAATGGAAGATTTGAGGTTTTAAAATTCGGTTTTTGGGTTTATTTTTCAAAAAAAAAAAAAAAAATTTGGAAATTTCCAGTTTTCGACGACGAAAACTGGAGAAATATGAAGTTTTTGACGATCGATTGAAGTTCTTTGCCGCCGAAAACTAGGTTCTAAAAACTGGTAAAGTGTTTGGCGTTTTGGTTGGAGAGAAAAAAAGAAAATTTTAAAATAAAAAAAAAATGAGAAGGGAATGAAACCAAAAAAAAAATTGATTTTTAAAGCCTTCTGAGTCGGGTCGACGCGCGGCGACCTGACCCACATGTATTTCCATTTTTTTTCTATTCTTTTAAATTTTATTTTTAAATCTGATTGTTTGTTAATTTATTAATATTTGGTATGATCTTTTTTTTTTTATATTGATTGATTTTTTTTTTTTGTTTATTAATCTTTAACATGATTTTATTTATTCATTTATTCTGTTTGTTTGTTTTTTTGAAGAGCAATGTGATTTTTATTTGATTGACAAAGAGTCACAAAATATTGATCAGTCCAGAGATCCGAGAACCTAAGATCAAAAACTACCCTTTGAGCACAATGCCCGAACCCTATCGAAACCTTACTAAGTGAAATAAGTCCTCATAAACAAATATCTTACATCCCCCGGTAAAAACCTTTGTAACAAAGAATCTATCGAAGTAACCTTATTAACCGCATACAAAGCATTAAAAACGAAAATAATTAACCTAAGCAACTACCCCTCAAGTACTATGAAACTTTATTTCTTGAAGAACCCCAATATTTCAAAAATAATCTTCCGAATACTGCATTTTGAACAACACTAGCAATGTCTTCGAACCAAAGAATATCAATTATGGACATGAAGCCACGACGCTGTTTTGGGCACCGCGACACAATCACCTTTGCCTGGGCGTTGTCTGATGGGCCGCGGCCGTTGGAGATGGCGCAGCGGCGCTGCATATGCTGCCTGAGGATGCCGCGACGCAAAGAAGGGGCACCGAGGCGTCAAGTTTCTGTCTGAGGACACCGCGGCACTAAGAACGGGCACCGTGGCGCCAAGTTTCTACCTGTTCGAGTTTTTTGCTGCAGTTTCCCATATTTGCTGTGTCTGAAACTGTATGATGATTGAACTTGTTGTGTCTTGAATAACACTAACATGCTAAGAGAACATCTGAATAATGATCATAACCTGTAGCTACCAAAACATACATATATACTATTGTCCAACTGAGACTGCTTTGTCTCAAATTCAAATTATAAGAAAACCTTTATCCCTAGATAGCTATACCTGTTACTCAACAATCTGACATATAACTTACTTCCCCATGAACCCTAATAAGAAACAACCAATGACCCTTGATAGAATAAAACCTGCAATGATCTACCCATCAAGCATATACATGCTTGTCTCCCTGACTTTCCCCAAAAAAATATGTTTGAAAAGATACCTTGAGTGTACTACCCGTCTTGCGTAAGAAAACAAGACACCCTTATAACCCTCAATAGTCAGTTGGCCATTGTGTCAAATTAGATTTCAACAAGAACCAATGTAATAGATAATGTCGCGGGTACCTTCATAAAACACAACAAATGTTAGTAAAACACTACTATTGATCCCTCCCATAGATTTCTCCATCATCTTCCTCCAAACCACCCCTACCAACTATTAGTCGTTTACCCAAGTACTCATATCGGTTTCCCTACTGACACCTTGTCGTGCAAGAGCATCCGCAAAAGAATTAGCAAATCGTCCTATGTGTACGAACCTACATCCATTCAGTTTTCTTGTTATACGATCAATCACCATAAATAACGAGTTGAGACGCCATGGTCTTATCTTGCTACACTTGCACCAAGCTACTGCGATCGTTGAGTCACTTTCCACTACCAAATTAATTATAGAGAGCTGTTTAGTTTGAATAATCTCAAAAGCTTCCTTTATAGCTCTCAACTCTGCCTCATTTGAATCCATTTCCCCTACAGACTTTGAGAACATGGCCAAAACTATTCCTTTATCATTTCTTTAAACCCCTCCAATCCCAGCTGGACCTAGTTTTCCAATAACAGATGCATCCATATTGAACTTCCACTAGTTAGTAACGGGAGCTTCCACTATAAAAGACGCTTAACCTTTATTTTCTTTCTTGGCACCATAAATGCTTTGGGATCGTGTATAAACTTTTCCAGTGTCTGAAATTCATTTGGCCATTTTGCCCGACACCACCATGCTAACTGTTGTCGGTTTTCACCATGCAAGTGCACGTATTGTAAAAAGTAATATAATGAAAAGTAAAGAGTCGAACCCATGAAGAATTGCTACTAAATTTGCTAAGTACTAAAATTAACACAACTTAATCTTATCTAAACAACTAATTAAAGATGATAATCAAAAACTAAATTAAAATAAACTAATATTAAAAGCAAGTAAACTAAAAAGATGAATTCAATTAATTAATAAAAGCATAGGATTACAACTTCTCTCAACACTTTGCTTGAATCTCTCTCTACTTCTTCACTTGATTAATGATCCTGAGTTGTTAACCTAGAGTTCTATCTTATTTATAAGGATCTTTCGATGGTCTCATAAAAATATCCTTCTTAACCAATTAACTATATTCCTATGATAATTGAATTAGAGAAGAACTCATTAAGCTTAGGCTCTAACAATGGTTACACATGACAAGTAAGTGTATTCCTACCCTACCTGTAGATTAATTCATCCTAATAAATGAATATGAAACATGTGTCATTCAATCCATGTCTAACACTAAACTCCCTTTTCCAAGTTATATTTAGGTTAACAAATCAATCTAATTGGTGGCCAATCAACTAGAAGCATTAAGAACAAGATTGAACAAACAACTCAACAAACCATAAAATCAAGCTAGACAGAGAAAGTAAATTCAAACTATGTGTTGAGTTCCATTGAAATCCTAGTAAAAGAAATTTAGTTCATGATAATTAATGAAAACAAATATTCAAATAGTTTCACCATCATCAACAACATAAGAAAAATAAAGAAAAGAAAAGAGAAAACTAAGAGTTATCAGTTCTTGGATCTTCAATTCTTCCAATCTTATTGAGACAAGTTGATGGAAACTATCTTCTTGAGAGAGAATTAGGTTTCTAGGTATCCAATCCTCTTTATTCTGACCTAAAATAGTCCTATTTAAAGTGTTCACGGCCTTTTGGAGTCCGAAACTTCGCTCCTAAGAAAAATATGTAAGTTTTACGTTTTTTTACATTTTCTTTATACTGTTCACGACCTCCTGGCATCGTGGCTCTAGATTTGGGTGCCACGGCACCACCTATTCTGCCTCCTTGGTGTTTCTCCTCCGTTTGTCCGAATTGGTTCCTGTCATCTTCTCGTACTTTGTCAGCTGTTTTGACTAGGCAAATCTTGTCTGATTTTGATGAGCCTTACACCGTTGGAAAGGTATGGAAGTCAGCTTCAAAAGTCAAGAGGAAGTTTTCTCAAATGAAGTTTTTAAGATCAAGTTTTTCTTGAAAAAAGCTCCGGAGGTCGAATCTGCCTGCTCATTGGAATGCATCGTTTCTCATTGTTTTGCACCTCGAAGCTCCAGATCACCTTGGACCTATAAAAACACATAAAGAAGAACTAAATAACTATTTTAAACATAAAATGGATAATTAAAATAAATATAAAAACATCTAAAACTAATCAAATCCTAATAAAATACCCAAGGACTTAGCTGGTTCAAAAGTATAAAAGGTGGCAAAATAACTATATTTCCTAGAGTTATCACTAACCTACTTTTAATCATGAGCAGTAAAGACTGCAACCCGATTTCCTTCTCTTTGAAAACCACCCCATTCTGCCATAACCATATCGTCCACAGTATATTTGCAAATAACATAAACCATACCTCCACACTTGCTGAATTAGGAAGTAACCCTATCCATTGTAAAAACCAATCGGTTATTGATTGTGGCTACACTATTCTTATCTTCCACCATTCGCAGACTGACGTCCATATCATCCAAACAGATCTACTCAACAAAAATAAATGATCAACAGTTTTTACATCCTCCTTGCACAAGAGACAATTAAGATTGCCTTCAGTTAGAATATTGCATCTGAATAGATAAAAAAAAATAGGTAATCTCTTTCGAAACAAGGTCTATAAGAAGATCTCCACTTTTGACGGAATGAGACCACGCCACCTATAAAAGTCTATGTTTCTGGCCTCTGATGTACTACCTTCCACTACATGTCTAAACATTTTCGACTTATGATGTCCATCCGGTGAAGGTTTCCAAGTCAATCTGTCTTTCGTAACAACGTCTAACTGAACAGTACTGAGTAGATAGAGCAATTGATTCCACTTTACGATTTCCTAGTCAAAAATGTCCCTGCGCAGTATTATCTACCATCTCCAATTATCACCATTCTACTCTCCAAACTGATTAACCACTGCATTTTTTTACCACTGATAAGGCATATATTCTCGGATATTTTTCTCTCAAAACCTTCTCATTTAACCAGCTATCTTCCCATAACATAATAGAACCTCCATTCCCCAGAAGCAACCCTACATTCATTGCAAAAAAATTCTGGAATTTTCCCCCTTCCCGCAAAGGTTCAATAATGCCTTTCCATAGAGTAGAGATGTTTGCCCATACCTGATCTTTTGGTATGAGATCTCCTGCATCCATTCTGCATTTAGCATAAATTCTCTTTTTCCAACTGCTATCATGTTCCTTCGAGAAGCAGAATATCCATTTATTAAGTAAAGCCCTATTTTGGACTTCAGTTGGTAGGATGCCTAAACCTCCATTATTTGAACTGTTGCATACTGTTGACCATTTCACTAAATGCAACTTATGTCTGCCGTCCCAGAAACGTCTCTCTATATCTTTTCAATCATCTTCACGACTGCTACCGGAGCTTTGAACAATGACAGGAAATATAGCGGTATACTAGCCATCACCGACTTTATCAGGGTTAGCCGTCCACCAGTGGATAAATATCTCTTCTTCTAATGCCCCAATCTGGATTCTATCTTCTTGATCACTGGCTCCCACATTGTGGTGTTTCTAGTACCAACCCCTGCAGTAATCCGAGGTATTTTAAAGGCCAATCCACTATACGACAAGTGAGCATATCACCCCACTCATTTAACTGCTCTGGATCAATATTTATACCCGCCATACAACTTTTAGTAAAGTTGATTTTCATTCCCTACATTAATTCAGAACACCTTAGTCTTCGTTTAATGTTTCTTAGAGATAAACTCGCTCTCGCAACCTAAAAAATAACAAGTCCCATCATGAGACATTACTCGTTAAGTACGACATTTGGGGAAACAGAGAAAAAGATGACTTAATTCCTCTTGAAAAAAAATGAGGGTTTGAAAACAACCTCGAAAAAGAAATGGAGTCGCCACCAATCTTTTTTAGCTAGGTGTGATCGGCCACCTATTAAAATCGATTTTGTAAAACATTTTAAAATTAATTAAAATATTTTTTAAAACCAATTTCGAAGTCTACGCTTTTAAACTAGATAAATCAAATAAACAGATTCAGGAGTCGGTTACGTGTATGGAAGGATTAGCACCCCCACAATGCCCGTATAAAATGGTACCTTATTAATCGTGTGTTATCTCAAGTCTCGGTAAAAGTCGGTTTTGAAATGGGCATTTTAAAATAATTCCCATTTTAAAGAAAAATAATCCCATTTCTAGTTGAAAATGGTCTGAAATTTATTACCTCAAAATTTTCCTATATTGCCCGACAGACTCGACAAAACATAGACGTTTTTTAAAGAAAGATATTCCGTTGTTAATGATAATTGATGATATCCTCCCCGGCAACCCGATAGAGAACTCATGAATTATTTTAACTCGGGAATAACCTTATTTTATTGAAAATCATTATTTTTATTGCATTAGGAATCATTTTAAAAAGATGGTTATTGTAGACACCTAATTTTGTCCGGGCCCCCTAAACCAGGTAATTTCTTCTTTTCAATTTCCCGAATTTGCAAAAAGACTTCCACCTTCCCATGGATGGGTCCTCAAGACTTTGTTTCGGAGATCAGGACAAAAAGTCAACTAAAAAAAATCAACCCCAAAAAAGTCAACCCTAGAAAAGTCAACCTCAAAAAGTCAACCACTAAAAAAGTCAACTCTCAATCAAAATCAAGATTCAAGGTTTAATTGAACAATGGTGAAAGAATTTTGATAATCCGAGGTCTACAAAGAAAGATATGGAGTTCGAAAGATAGATTACGAAAATTCAGTGTAAGGGAAGACCTAATTTGGCAAATTTAGGGAAAACTGTAGAAAAGGCCCGATTCGATAAAATTGAAGCCCCCAATTGATAAAAGAATGAATAAACAAAGATAGCCCAAGCCATTTAAAGGAAAAACGAGAAAATTCTCGATATTGGAAAAAGGGGAAAACCAAATTGAAAAGGAACACGGTAGTAAAAATTGGGCGTTTTGGACCAACTCCAATTCAATATATAACAAAGGCTTTGGAAAAAGAAAATTCAGAAATCAGACTCTTTTTGAGTAAAATCGAGGTTTCGGAGGTAAAAGGGCAATTTTGAAAAATTCGGAAAAAATAGAATCCAAGCTCAAAAATATATGAAAACTTCTAAATCTCAATTTTATATTATTTGGAAGAAATTGGTGAAGACAAATCAAGAATCGGAGCTCAAACGAGATAGGTGAAATTTGGAAGGCACTAATCCGAAATTACAAGAGAAAATTCCAGGAAAAATAGAAATGAGCTCGAAAAAATATGAAAACTTCTAGATTTCAATTTTATATTATTTGGAAGATATTGGAGCACAAAAATCCAGAATCAGAGCTCAAATAAGATAGGTGAAATTTGGAAGGCACCAATCCAAAATTCCAAGAGAAAATTCTGGGAAAAATAGGAAACGAGCTTGAAAAATTATGAAAACTTCCAGAACTGAGTTGTATATTAATTTGGAGGTATTGGAAAATAAAAATCTCAAATTGGAGTTGATTTGAAAAAAGGCAAAGTTAGGGGAGGCCTAATCCGTAATTTTAGTGAAAATTTTGAGAAAAATAGAAAACGAGCTCAAAAAATTATGAAAATCTCCAGAATTGAATTTTATATTCATTTGGAGAGATTGAAGAAAGAAAATCCAAATTTGGAGTCCGTTTGCTATTAAAGTAAGTTTGGTGGGCTAAAAGGCAATTTTACCGAAGAAATCGAAAAGGGCCATTATGCAAATTAGAAATGAGGAAGTTGCTGGAATATACCAGACCATTCAGCCATCATGATGGAATAAGAGCTGAGGTTTGATCAATTTTTTTTAATGGCTAAGATTAAGTTGCAAGAAAACATTTTTATTGTTTGTTTAGTGCCTTATGATCATGCCAAGTGGCCAAGGTGATAAAAAAAGATGAGCAAATTCTTGTTAGGGGAATTTCAGCCAGCTCATTATGGTTAGAGCTGATCATTTCATATAATGGTTAGAATAAGGTTGCAAGATCACATTTTTATTATCTTTGGTTAATAGCCCTTTGATAATGCAAGGTGATGAAAAAAATGACAACATCCTTTCTAGAAGGGGGCAGTCGGCCAGCTTATAAAAGGAGGGGTTTTTCATCTTTTTTGAGAGATTTTTAGTCTGTCTTTAGTGCATGGGTAGTAGCTAACTTAGAGAAATTTTTTGAAGAGAAAGTAAGCTTGAAAGATAGCTTTGAAGGTAGCCATTGGCACCCATCTCTTGCATTTTTCTCTCATTTCCATGCTCATTCTTATTTTTCATGTGACTTATTCTTTTCTTAAGTAAATAAAGGTTTTAAAAGTTTTCTTTTAAGGTTCCCATCTTTGATTTTTATCAAAAAATATCAAAAATATTTTTCTACTAATTTTTCTACCATGGCCGAATACATCATTGCTAGTGCTCATCTTGTGTTTGATTATTCTTACATTGGTTGTGGTAGGATAGTTTATTTTGATGGTTTAGTTTTCAAAAATAACAAAAATAAAGAGTTGAAAAGGCTTCATGACCTTGATTCAAATCAAGAGATTATGGTTAGGGGGGCTATGTCCAAGAGTACCAACCATGGAGCTCACTTTTATTTTCTTTAATTACTTTAATTTTTTGTTTTATTTATTTTCATGTCCTCTTTATTTATTTATTTACTTACTTTAATTTTTTGTTTTGTTTACTTGCATAGCTATTTCTTTTATTTACTTACTTTAATTTTCTATTTTTGTTATTTATTTTCATGTCTACTTTCGTTATTTGCTTACTTTAATTTTCTATTTTATTTACTTTCATGTCTATTTTCTTCATTTGCTTACTTTAATTTTCTGTTTTTATTATTTATTTTCATGTCTCTTTCCTTTATTTGCTTACTTTAATTTTCTGTTTTTATTATTTACTTTCATAGCTATTTCTTTTATTTACTTACTTTAATTTTCTGTTTTTATTATTTTTTATGTCTATTTTCATGTGTATTCATGCAATATTATATTGTTCATATCAAGTCATTCATGCTTTGCATTATTGCCATGCCATGTGTTTGTGTTTTTGTCTTTCCATGCTTTTGCATTTTCACCATGTTTCATTCGGTTATCATACTTTCATAGTCACTACCAGAGACTGCTCGAGCAGTGACGAAAAATTTCTCCGTCACTGTTTCCCGTCACTGATATAGCTTAACATGACGGAGTAGTGACAGAGTTGTGACAAAAATTATCTTTAAATGAGAATCATTCCCTTGACAGAAGTTAGTGACGGACTTGTGACGGGACAGTGACGGAATTAAATTTTCGTCACAACATCCGTCACAGAGTTTTTATTGCAAATAAAATTAATTTCCCGCCAACACTCTATGACGGAAATTTTCGTCACAATTTTTGAAATCATAAATAGTGACGGTCATTAGTGACACAATTGTGATAGATATAATTAAGTTGTTTATTTTATTTAAAAATAAATTTTATTTTTATGAATGTAAAAATGTTGTGACCGATTTTGTGACAGCAAATCTGTCATACATTAGTGACAGAATGTTTGTGACGATAGTGTACATAGTAGGATAGTGACAATAATAAATTGTACATAGTGATAGAAGTTTGTGCGAATTTATTATTTTTTATAAAAAATTATTTTTTTGTAAATCAAAAAGTAGGATAGTGACAATAATAGTGACCACTGTTTCGTTACTGTCTGATGTAGTGACGGAGTATCTGTGACGGAGATAGCCGTCACAAAGTTAAAAATACATCAACCTACTTACTTTTTCTTCCTCCCCTTTTGAACCCTAGCCTCATTTTTTTCTCTCCAACGACAACTAAAGAAGCCGACCCCCTGAACCTTCACAGCAGCCGACAACAGAAAGAGACAACGCCGACGTTACCTTCGCCGGCCTGAGCCCACCACCCTTCCATTTACTCCTCCGCTCTCCATTCTCTCCGCCATTCTCTCTTATTCTTGGGGAAAGTGCCATCGTCTTCTATCCCTGCTGTCTCCCCTTTGTGTCGTCGTTATCGTTCAGCCCTCTTTACCGTCGTCGTTCAGCCTCTGAACCCAAATTTGTTTTGCAAATTTTTGAGGTAATTTTTCTTGAGAATCGATGAACCGAATATTGAGTTGTATTATGATTTTTGAAGGATAACATGAAAAGCTCCCCATTCCCTACAAGCCTCTTGAATGGCTTCTACAATCCCAAAATGTCATGAAAACTGAGCTATGTTGTCGTAATTGTATGAAGCAATTTTGTTTTAGTTGATGATTTTGGTGATATTTTTGAACGTTGAACTTTTTGAGACGAAAATACATGTAGTTATCATTGAATTTAAAATTTAATATTTCTAATTAATTAAATAGATTTTTTTTTAATTTTGAGATAAACCAGAACCTATTTAGAAGTTGCATTCAATCAAAATAGATACACTATACGTAATTGAGAAGAAATGCATGCAGTGGTTTGCCTGCCATGGAAGGACATGTAGAATAGTAATTGTGTTCACTGCTGTATTTTTTAATGCTGCCTGCCATAGAGTGTGTACGAATGATTTTGAAGATTGATGATATTGTCAATGTGAGGTAGTTTCGTGCATTGGAGATGAAATGTGTTTTTCTAGTTATCTTTTGTATCTATCTATTATCTGAATTAGTGGTTTTGTTTATTTCTAGAATTGACTATGCTTAGAAATTCTGAATTGGCAATCTACTGCAAAATATTTGCTTTCAACAAGGATATTTCATGGTGGCTTTTTCTTGAAGTTTTGTTTGGCTTCAAATTTAGACTGATAATTCTTTTTTTCCTGTCATCTTTAATTTTTTTATTTGTTTGTATTTTTTTTTCAAAGAATGATCCTCTTCTATGTCTTTTGGTGAACCATGAAATAATACCCATGCATCATGCACCACTCATTAGTGAGCTTAATGAGGAGGCAAAATCACTATTAGAACAGGCCTTAATGGATGCAAACAGGGAAAGGGAAAAGAACGTCTTGAAGGGAACAACTTACTCACTTCCATCACCCTCACATTTTGATTCTGGGTTAGACGACAGTATTTTCGAGGTAAAATATTGGATGCCTTCCTTAAAAAGTTTCCTTTCCTTTCCTTTCCTTTGCTTTTTCTTTTTCTTTTCTAATATTAACCAAATCCGGTTCATTAAAATCCCATCGTTTTGAAAATTCTTAGGAGCCAGTACTTGAATATTTCAAACTCAAAGGCATGCTTTCAATTTTATTTTTAGCTTAACTAACTTGGTTTTTGTTCAAAAATAGTTTCTCTAACTCTGAATTATCCAATTTGACCAACAGTATTCAAACTCAAAAGTGTTCTTTTTCCCCCATATCTTTGCTTAAGACTTGGTCCATGAGTCTTTATTGAATGTTTGTCAAAATCTAGTTTGTGTATAAACTTAAATCATTTCGTCTTTGCTTGATATCCTATCCATTAAACTAGTACCACTATCAATGGTTTTAATTCTGATCTTAGCAATTCTGGCTTTCTTTGTGATCAAATGTATAGACTCGCCCTTGATGCTAGGTTTTAATTGTGGTCCTCCTGGCATCAATATTAGTTCGGTCCATTATCAAATTGAGATGTGATACAAAGTCTTTGGCTCTAGCAATTTACAGTATAAAGCTTTGAACTTTTAGCATGCTCTAAAATCTATATTTAGGTCACCATAATCCATTTTTGCATTGACCTTATTATTTAGCAGTTGGCTGCTAGGTTTCTGTTATATGAGTAAATTTTGAAGGACCATAGTTTTCTTTTAGTACATAAACTAGTTATAATAGTTGGCAGTTGGCAATAATGGAACTAATATATTCATTTTCTTTGTGTTATTTTTCCATGCATCTTCTACGGTTAGTAATGGTGAAACATTAACTTTTGTTATTTATATTTTTGTAGGAGAGATATGCTACTGCATTGGTTGAGAAGTATGGTGATACTTCTTCACAACCCCAGTTTGATGCCGTTACATGGCCTCAAACAGTCAGTGGCATAGGTCATGGTCACTTGTATGGGTTTGGAAGACAGGACCCTCGAGATATATTTGGCACTACTCGTCCTTCGAGGTCATCTTCATCTACTTTTGCTTCTTCTGGATTTCCTCCACTTCAGTCTGAGCATATGGATCAAATTTCCACACAAGTAATGCAACGGTTCGACGGAATTCTAGTACCTCACCTCCAAGATGCCTTAAAAGATATGGGAATTCAAGTTTCCAATCCACCAACATCAAGGGTTTCACCAGCAGCTCATGGTGACGATATAGAGGACGATGACTTGATTGGAGAGCTCGGTGATAATGTTGAGGACGATACAATGTAGCTGGGCTTAGTGGAGATGTCGATGATCATACTTGATTTGAAGTATGTTTTAATGAATATTTCCAAACTTTTAATATTTATCTTAACTAACTTTTATGGTTCAAGTACGATTGATAATAGGTTAGGACTATTTTACCTATTATCCCGATATAGTTTAACCTATGAACTACTTTATTATAATTAATGGTTAAATTAATTAAGTACTCTTTGTAGATTTTTTATGATGAATTTTGATTGTGGTTGATTGGTTGTGGTTGATATTTGGTTGTGGTTGTTTTCTTGGTGGTGGAATGATTTGTAACAGGATTTTGTGACAGATTATAAAACTGTGACAGGAATTGTGATAGATAGTGACAGATGTTTATAATTTGTGACGGAATGAGACAATTTGTGACAAAAATAGTGACAGATCGTAAAGTTGTGACGGATTTTATATTTTGTGATAGATTAACAAAGAATTTAGTGACGAAAATATTGACGAAAATTATACGAGATGAAAAATTATGACAGTATATTTGTGACAAAAATTAAAAGTGTGACAGTATATTTGTGACAAAAATTAAAAGTGTGACATAATGTAGTGACAGAAATAGTGACAGAATTTATATGAAACAAAACTTTGTGACAGTATGTTTGTGATAGAATTTAGTGACAGAAAATAGTGACGGCTTTTAACGTCTGTGACGGAATATGGTGAAGGGCAACTGTCCGACTTAACAAAAAATTCTGACAAAAAAACCGTCACAAATTTAGTGATGAAATCAGTCAACTTTGTGACGGTATTATCAGTGAGGGGGGTATCCGTGTGGGAAAAAATCCGTCACTAGTTCCATCACTAAATTACAACAGTGACAGATTTATAACATTCTGTGATAGATTTTTCCGTCACTGCTCAAGCAGTTTCTGGTAGTGAGTGTTTCCATGACATTTTCTATGTCATTTAGACTTTAGTTCATTTTAATATGCCATGACATTTTTCATGTCATTTAGACATTAGGTCATTTTATTTTGCCATGACATTTTCCATGTCATTTAGACTTTAGGTCATTTTATTATGCCATGACATTTTCCATTTCATTTAGACTGTAGGTCATCTTATTATGCCATGACATTTTCCATTTCATTTAGACTTTAGGTCATTTTATTATGCCATGTTTTCTTCCATGTCATTTAGACTTTAGTTCAACATATTATGCCATGACATTTTCCATGTCATTTAGACTTTAGGTCATTTTATTAAGCCATGAACATTTCCATGTCATTTAGACTTTAGGTTATTTTATTATGCCATGACATTTTCCATGTCATTTAGACTTTAGGTCATCTTATTATTCCATGACATTTTCCATGTCATTTAGACTTTAGGTCATCTTATTATGCCATGATATTTTCCATGTCATTTAGACTTTTGGTCATTTTATTATGCCATGACATTTTCCATGTCATTTAGACATTAGGTCATCTTATTATTCCATGATATTTTCCATGTCATTTAGGCATTAGGTTATTTCATTATACCATGATATTTACCATGTCATTTAAGTATTAAGTCATTTTATATCATGACATTTTCCATGTCATTTAGGCATTAGGTCATTTCATTATACCATGATATTTACCATTCATTTAAGTATTAGGTCATCTTATTATTCCATGACATTTTCCATGTCATTTAGGCATTAGGTCATCTTATTATCCCATGATATTTTACATGACATTTAGGCATTAGCTCTCTTGAGCATGCTTGTGGAAAATTAATATTTTAAATGGAGTATTCTGACTTTGTGATTTTTTTCAGTACTCATCCTTGGTCAAAACAAATTGATTTTTTAACTACATCCAGTAGTCACTTAAGGAATACCATGATATTTTTTTCATAATTTTTAAAAAATTTACTTATCATGGTTGAAAAAATGGATTTTTGCAAAGCAGTTTTTAACTTACTATTTTGATTTTGGTAATAGTATCCTTGCTCCAAAAATTAAACTGATTTTTTCTCATACAGGTCGACATGTCCTTAATTGTTTCAGAATTTTTTGAAATTTTTCAGAAGGGCAAAAAATAGGTTTTCAAAAATACCTGTGAGAGTCAGAGTTTTTTTTAGAATTGGTAACTTTCTGTTTTGGTTAGTTTCGTCATAGTATCCATACTCCAAAAATTAAAATGATTTTGTCCCATGTAGATGAACATGTTATAGGTCTCCCATAATTATTTCATATTTTTTTGAAATTTTCTAAAAGGGTGAAAAAATCGATTTTCAAAACTGCCTGTGAAAGTCAAATTTGTTTTTAAAGAAAGTATATTTTTCTGTTTTGGTTAGAATAATTAGAGGGGCTGACTTAGGACTTTGGATACTGACTTTGTTTAATTTCCATATCATTTCAATCACAAAATTTGATTTTATAAAAGTCGAGTCAAGGGTGGGTAACCCGGGTTTCAAAGTTAGGAAAATAGAGTCTTTTAAAAGGGGGTTTCGACTATAGTGCCATTTGCATCCAAAAATTTTCAAATTGTTTTTAATCCAATCACAAAGTATTTTGATTTGGAAAATTTGATTTAAGTTTCTTCCTAAGGTAGTCGGATATCTTTTTAGGTATACGTATGTCCTTATTTAAAGGAAGAGGTACACTTTCATGCATTGCATTTTCCATGTTCATGCATATTCTATGATATTTAATTTTTCTATTTTAGTCATTTAAATTATATGTATGAATATTCTATAGTAATTTCATTGCTTTGATTTAGATTTCATGGTGTTATCATGTGATTTGTGGACATTCTATGTTATTTTGTGCTTATTGCCATGTCACTAATTATTTTGCCATACCATCTAGGTTTGTTATGTTCATGCATTTTTTTTGTATATTATATGATCATGATTATTTTATGTTTCTTACCATGTCATTAATTCTTTTACTATGACATTTAGATTATGCCATGTCATCTAGATTTTGCCATGTCAAGCATGTCATATCATCAATCCATATGCTATGTCATTCACTCTTTTGTCATGTCATTAGTAATGATTTGCATATACATAACTCTATTTTTTTTAAAATGTTTTCTAAAAGTTCATGCTTTTTAAAAAAAGGATATTCTTGAGTTAAAATAATTCATGAGTTCTCTGCCAGGTTTGCTGGGGAGGATATCATCAATTATCATTAACAACATAATATCTTTCTTTTAAAAAATGAGAGTGATTCGGATATTTTCTAAAGAAATAAAATTTTTTATATTTTGTCGGGTTTGCCGGGGAATATAGGAAAATTTTAAGTTAATAAATTTTGGATCATTTTCACTAAAAATGGGATTATTTTTCTTTAATATGGGAATTATTTTAAAATTCTAATTTCTAATTTTTTATACTGGCGTTGTGGGGGTGCTAATCCTTCCCCGCACGTAACCGATTCCCGAACCCATTTTTTTTCTCTGGTTTAAAAGTGCAGACTTTGAAAATGGTTTTAAAAAATATTTTAATTAAATTTAAAATGTTTAATAAAATCGGTTCTAATAGATAGCCGATCACACCTAGCCAAAAAAAGATTGGTGGTGACTCCATTTCTTTTTCGAGGTTGTTTTCAAACGCTCATTTTATTTCAAAAGGAATTAAATCATCTTTTTCTCTGTTATCCCAATGTCACATTTAACGAGTAATGTCTCGCGATGAAACTTATTAATTTTTAGGTTGCCGACAACTTGGCGACTCCGCTGGGGAAACTTAGAGAGTCAGGCCTAAAATTAGTCGTGTGTTATCGAAAGTCTCAGTTTTATCGGTTTTTAATTAGTATTTAATTATAATTCCCATTTTTTTTTAAAAAAAGGAGAATTTTTGAAAATAATAAAATATTTTTAATATGTTCATTTTCATGCATATTATTATTCTTCTCTGGTTATCTTGTTGAATATTATTTTTTTCTTTGCTCAATACTTTGCATTGTTTAATCTTGTCCTTAATAAATTGTTGGGGTATTTAGAATAAGGGGTGTAGAATAGGTGGTGAAAGATTTGTTGTTTCTCCTCACACACTACACGTGCATTTGCATATCATGAGCCTTACACCCGGGTTCTGTCCTTTTAGGTGGAAGAAAAGTAACTAAGCCTTCGTGATTAACAATTTGCATGGACTAGGGAAATATACTCTAATGAATTGAACCCGCTTTTATCGGGGGTGCCTTACTAGCCTTCATCGGCGACAGTGAGGAATAATTCGGGGCTTTTAGAACTGATTCACTTTGATATAGTGAACCTAGACGAAGCCATGCCGAATTTATATTAGATATCCTGAAGCTAAGAACACATGAAGGAATATTCCAATCCTTTTACCTTCTATTCTACATTACGAATAAGTTTACCTTTGCAAATCGAGGGATGATGAACGCACATCACACATCCCATAATAAGTTTTGATGTTTTGTCCCCGGGGGTGTTATAATGCCAAAATTTTGTTCGCTTCCTTAGGGATAATTATTGGTTTGAATCATATATTATTATTTGAATTTATTTCCTTTACTAATTCATTTACTTTCTTTTTTCATGCATTCTTTTCATCATTCTTGCACATGGAAGGTTATTGGGTCTCGGGGTAATATTCAACCAAAAGGGCTTTCATGGAAGGTTAGTGTGCCTCAGTGGTCGAAAAACATTTAATGGTGAGGAAACAATCTGAGGAGAGCCAGTAGGATAATGGGGATTGTTTGAAAGTAGGATATGTATCAGTATTGCCAACCGAAGTTGATCTTACTATCTGGCAAAATGATCTCCGTGGGTTGACGGATATATGGAATCAGTGGGACATAACAGGAAAAGAAGCCTTCACTCAAATTTATGAGGACATAGCACTGTTAATTCCAGTCAAGGTCAGTGGTGAGTTAATTCGAGCCGTGGTGCAATTTTGGAATCTCGCTTATCTATGCTTCACTTTCAACCGAGAGAATATGACTCCATGCATCAAAGAATATTCGACTCTGTTGCATATTGAGAATGTCATTCTTGATCGTATTTACTTGAAAGATACAAAGACGCCGGGTTTCATGAAAAAGGTGTCCACGATTTTAGGGGAGGAAAGAAATTGGGTCGAAAGCCACGTTGTCTGAAAATGAGCAAACAATTGCATCTCATGGGATATTATACAAGCTTTAATCCATAGTCATTCTAGTAAGGAGATAACTAGAAACATTTTTGCCTCGGCTATCTATGGTTTAATTGTCTTCCCGAAGAAATTGGGATATGTGGATGTGGCAGTATTTGATCTTTTCGAGAGGTTAGAGCAGAGGATAAACCCGACCCCGGCAATCATAGTAGAAACAATCCGATCCCTGAATTTCTATAGACGGGGAGGAAAAGGGCGTTTCATGGGTTGTGCACAGCTTCTTTGCATATGGGTTCAGAGCTACTTTTTGAAGCAAGAAAAATTCCCTCTTCGCCCGTATTGGAAGTCTTTTGCACCAATCAGTGAATTTCTTAAAAGGAATTGGCCCGAAGATAGGACTGAAGAACAATGGATCGACATATTTCGAAATGTCAAGACCGAGTTGATAACTTGGAGGGCTCCATGGATAGCTCCTAGGCCGATGCTATACAAGTGTAGGGATAAGGCATGTGTTCCATTATTAGGAGTATGAGGAGGTGTGAGTTATACTCCACTGCTGGTGCTAAGGAAATTGGAATCTCATCAGTTTACTCCCGCGACCCACGATCTTAATGAGTTAGAATTTGTCTATGGAGAGGACGGGTACTCGGGAAAAGTGCGCAAGATTGTAGTGGCGTGGAAGAAAACTTATCGGGTAGAGGTGGCTCGATATGTCGACATCGTCACACCCGACTACATGGTATGGAGAGATAGGAGGATTAATGATAGAATATTGGCACCCGATGGATGGGATATCTCACTGACAGATCTACGACTGGAAGAAGTGCCGTCGGATTTAGAAATCGCGAAGTTGGAATTTGAGAAAGAAAAAGTCTGAATGAGTAAAGAGGTTGCCTGAATCCTAGAAGAGATCAATGACTTGAAGACTAGGGAATCGATTCGAGAAAGGGAAGTGGAAAAGGTCAAGAGAGAAAGGGATACTGTCAAGGGAGATCTCGAGGAACTACATTTGGAAAATAAAAGGTTTTGTTTTGAACTAAAATTTGAAGGGATCGCCAAGTCTTCCAGGGTATGGCAGAAAAAAGTTGACTACATCAAAAAATAAAATGACTACTGGAAAGAGAGAATGAAACAGGAGGAAGCCTGAGCCGACCGACTTGAGCAAGAGAAACAAGTAAAGGAAAGCTCATACACTGCTGTTTCTACTGAACTATTGAGATGTCAGCTAGAAAATGAAGGATTACGGGCCAGATTGAAAGGCAAGGCAATCCAAAGGGGGACTGTGAAGGAAAGTCCGAGATCCGGGAGGGTTACTTTAGGACCATCACTTTGTAACGACACTTTGAAATAGATGGGCAAACTATTTAATAAATATTGGATTGCCTTTGGACAAATCTTGTTATATCCTTGATGTATTTAATTTCAGAAATCAATGGAAGACCGTTTGGTTGAAATTATCCCGGGGCCAATACTTTCAAATGCATTCATACATTTATTTATTATACATATTCATGTACTTAGTCATTCATTTATTCATTTCATTATATATCCATTCATTTATTCATTTATTATACATATTCATGTACTTAGTCATTCATTTATTCATTCCATTAAATATTCATTCATTCATAATAAAACATAAAGAATAAATCACAGAGTTCTAATCCATGGTTTTTGAACTCAAGATAAAAATTCGGCGACCTCCAAAAGAACTAGATTTCCAGCACCGTTGTAATACCAGACCTCAGGCCAGAATTATAGAAAACGAATAGACTCCCCGTATCGAAAGGATGGAAAGGGCTCAGAAGAAACTATAAGAGCAATTGGCTAAATCCTAGGAAGAATTGAGAAAGCAGATGGCCAAGCTTATGGAAATGATGAATGCCATGTTTAGGCAGAAAGGGCCAGTTGAGAATTCAGTTGCGGGAAGAGTGGTAGTAAATCAAGAGGGCCGACCTGAGGCCATGCAATTAAATGGCCAAACATCCCAAAATGCTGGAAATGAGCTTCCGACAGGGGCAACACCTTTTGTTTATATTTAACCAATGGCAGAAGCAAAGAACTAGGCTCTCGAAAATGTCAACATTGGGGCTGACCCCATTGATCCTGTTGATGTTCCGGATTTTGAAGAGCTCGCAGAGAAAGAGAAAGCAAAGATGGCCGAATTGAAGAAGATTGAATCTGCTGAATCACAAAAAAAGTATCAGTTATTGGAAGAGAGGTTAAGGGCCGTGGAAGGTGCAGAATTGTTTGGCAGCCTGGATGCCAAGGAAATGAGTCTGGTGCATGGCCTGGTAATTCCCCCTAAGTTTAAGGTACCAGATTTTGAGAAGTATAATGGGACCACCAACCCGTCAGCACAATTCACCATGTACTGTCGAAAAATGACGGGACATGATAAGGATGAAAAGCTACTAATTCACTGCTTCCAAGACAACTTAATAGGTTCTACAACCCGTTGGTATAATCAGCTAACCCGAACTAAGATCCGCTCTTGGATGGATATGGCCAGAGCCTTTATGGAACACTACAAGCACGTATCTGATATGATACCTGACTGATTATCCCTGCAAAACATGGAGAAAAAAAGCTACTGAAAGCTTCAAGAAGTATTCTCAAAGGTAGAGAGATCTGCCCACTCAGGTGCAACCCCCTCTAACCAGTAAGAAAACTACGGTTCTTTTCATCAATACTTTAAAGACACCGTACTATGACAAGTTGGTGGGTAGTGCCAATAAGAATTTTGCGGATATGGTCATATCCGGTGAAATGATAAAAACCGCCATTAAGAGTGGGAAGATGGAAGGAGGAGAATCTGCTACTCCAAAGAAGACAATCCCCGCCAAAAAAAAAGGGAAACTCATGTAGTCGGTTATAACCATCGTCCCAATACACCTCTTGCACCTTATACACCCTACCCGACATACAACCCTACTACACTATCGTGAACCACCTTACCTAAAACCCTTTTCCTTACACAGCCAGACTGCAACAACCATACCCAACTGGCATATCCCCGCAAATAGCCATTCCCCAAAACACCGTACCAAACACCCAGAATATTATTCGCAATAACCAAAGACCACCGAGGAATAATCAAAAGGCTCAATTTCATTCTATCCCTACAACCTATAGTGAGATATACCCTAAACTATTGCAAAGACAGCTCGTTGCACTAGTATACCTCCAACCTTTGAAACCACCGTATCCCAAATGGTATGACGTAAATGCTAACTGCGCATATCATGCGAGAATTCAGGGACATTCGATCGAGAACTGCATCACTTTTAAATGGAAGGTCCAAAGCTTGATTGATACTGGGGTCGTAAAGTTCAGATCTAAGAACGGGCCTAATATTGTGGGTAACCCATTGTCCAATCACGTGGAGGCCAAGGTGAACGATGTTTTGTCAGTGGAAGTTGGCAAGGTAAAAAGGGATATCAGTGAGGTGAAGACGCTAATGATAAAAGTATGGTTTGAAATGGTCAAGGTTGGGTTAGTTCAGGATGAAGCCAGTTTGAAAATGGTTGCGAGCGTGATAGAGGATTTTTGTCCATTTCACAGATGTGAGGGTCACATTATACAGAGGTGTGAAGGTTTTTTAGCCAAGGTTTAGAAAATGATGGATGAGGGCGAGGCCCAATTCTATGAAGAAATAGAGGAAGAGGTAGATACTACTGAGAATATAGCTAGTTATGGGGTGGACAAACCTTTGGTTATCTATTATGATGAGCCGAAAGAAAAGGCTATCCCGGTTGATAAAGAAACCACGCCAAAGTTGATTATAGAGTTACCATCTCCTTTCCCATACAAGGAGAATAAGGTCGCACCTTGGAGATACGATTGCAGTATGGTAATGTCGGGCTCTTCAAGTCAGCAAACAACAACCGATATAACGGGTGTAGGATATCTAACTGGCAGTGGTAGATGCTATGCCCCCGGAACCGTTGAACAAAGTCCGATGGGAAAGGTATGAGAACTTGACAAAGGTAAAAGAATAGCAGAACCGGTCCATACAGAGATGGATCAGTCAAAGGGAATGGAGAAAAATTCAACCCCGGTTAACAAGGTGAAAGAGTTAGTGAATGAGAAAGAGGCTTGCGAATTCTTGAAGTTTATAAAACACATCGAGTACAATATGGTAGAACAACTGCACCGTCAACCAGCAAGGATTTTGGTCCTTTCACTGTTGCTAAACTCAAAGCCGCATAGAAATGCCTTACTAAGGATTTTGAATCAAGCATATGTGGCCAACAACATATCAGTGGAGAAGTTAGATCGGTTGGTGGGGAATATCACAGCAGATGATCATATTTTCTTCAGTTATGATGAGATACCACCCAACGGTGTAGGATTTACTAAAGCCTTTCATATCACGACTATCTGCAAGGGGCACATCCTGCCACGAGTACTCCCGGATAATGGTTCTTGTTTGAATGTGATGCCCTTGGCGACCTTGTCTAAACTGTCGGTCGACATGTCCTACATGCTACCAAGACACACTATAGTCAGAGATTTTGATGGCACCCGACAGGAAGTGATGGGAACCATTGAGGTCCTACTTGAGATAGGTCCCTGTACCAATAAAGTTGATTTCCAAGTTATGGACATTACCCCATCTTAAAACTCTTTACTGGGAAGGCCATGGGTCCATTCTGTTGGGGCAGTATCATCATCTTTCCACCAAAAATTGAAGTTTGTAATGGAAGAACGCCTAGTCAGCATATCGGGAGAGAAGAACATCATAGCCTCTGTATCTACTGACTCCTCCTGCATAGAACCGAATGAGGATGCTGTAGAATGCTCCTTCAGGTCACTAGAATTCATTAATGCTGTGTTCATCACTGAAGGACAAAAAATTCCAGAGCCGAAGCAATCCAAGAATACCAGGTTGGGGGTGAGAACGATAGTAAAGAAAGGCTGCAGAGCAGGAAAGGGACTAGGAAAATATCTCTAAGGGATAGCTAGAGCAATTGAAGTAAACGGGAAGAAAGACCGATTCGGTCTCGGATATCTCCCAAAAGCTGATAAAAAGAGGAAACAAATGGAGAAAAATCGAAAGAGGAGGATGGCCCGTCTCTGGGGTGTGGATATGGAGTAGGAGCCCATGACTTTCCCACCAATCCTTCACATCTTTCGTTCGATTGGTTTTGAGTTTAGGGAGAAGGATTACAATAATGTGTTAGTAATGATAGAACAAGCATTTGAGAAGTTCTACATGAGCAAGGAAGAACAGATGCAAGAAATAGTAATCTGCATGGCCGAGAAAGAAGGAATGAGAAATAGAAATGCAAGTTGGATGGTGCACCCATGTCCACCGAGTTATGAATTGACAAACTAGAGTGCGACCGAGCTTCCTATAGTTTTTAGGTCTACTCTAGAGTAATACTCTGAAACAATCTTAATTGTCTCTGCCCAAGGACATTAAGAATCTTTCTGTATGGGCTTATGTTTAAAACTCTTAATTTAATAAATAACAATCACGATGCATTTTCTTCATATTGATGTGTCCATATTCTTTAATTTTGTTCTTTCATTTTCTTTCATTACCAATATGCCTTCCTATATTGTTTCTTCCTCACCTATTTACAGGTGTAGCATGTGGTATATGAGGACCGTCATGTCAATAATTCTAAAATTGTTTTTGAAATACCCATTTGCACGGGTGATTTCGACGTCAACGAAGATGCCGAAGATTATGGTCTGCCCCTGGATTTATTAAGAATAATAGAGCAAGAGGAGAAGAAAGTATTGCCTCATAAGGAGCCGTTAGAAATGATAAACCTGGGAAGTGGAGAAGAAATAAAGGAGGTCAAAATTGGGACCTCAGTGTCACCATCAACAAAGTGTGAACTGATAGCCTTACTCCAAGAATATGTCGATATATTTGCATGGTCATACCAAGACATGCCAGGGTTGGATCCTGATATTGTGGTTCACAAGCTCCCTCCAAGGCCAGATTGCAAGCCAATTCAGCAAAAATTGAGAAGAATGAAGCCTGCATGCTGTTAAAGGTAAAAGAAGAGGTGAAAAAGCAATTCGACGCCGGGTTCTTGGAAGTGGCAAAATATCCGAAATGGGTAGCGAATATTATCCCCAGTTTCAAGAATGATGGCAAAGTACGGATGTGTGTTGATTATCGGGATCTGAATAGGGCCAATCCTAAAGATAATTTCTCTTTCCTCACATTAATACCTTGGTGGATAATACGACAAAGAGCTTTATGTTTTCCTTCATGGATGAATTCTCAGGGTACAATTAGAATAAGATGGCATCGGAAGATATGGAGAAAACCATGTTTGTGATGATGTGTGGAACATTTTGCTATAAGGTATGTCGTTTGGATTTGAAAAATGCCGGGGCAACATACCAGAGAGCCATGATAACTTTTTTTCCTGATATGATGCATAAGGAGATCGAAGTCTATGTTGATGACATGATTGCAAAGTCACAAGGAGAAGATGAGCATGTTGCGAATCTTAAGAAGCTCTTTGAAAGATTAAGAAAGTTTCGACTCAAACTAAACCCAGTAAAATGCACTTTTGGAGTCACCTCGGGGAAGTTGTTAGGTTTTGTCGTCAGTAAGAGGGGAGTCGAGATTGATCCAGATAAAGTACAGGCCATCCAGAACTTGCCACCACCTTGTACTCAAAAGGAAGTGAGAGGCTTTCTTGGAAGATTGAATTACATTGCTCGGTTTATTTCTCAGCTAATCAACAAATGGGATCCAATATTTAAAGCTACTTCAGAAGTGTGATCCGGGAGAAGGGGATGAAGGGTGTCAGATCGCCTTTGATAAAGTTAAGCACTATCTATCCAACCCACTAGTGCTAATGCTGCCTATTCTGGAGAAACCAATGATACTGTATTTATCAATATTTGAGAGATCTAAGGGTTGTGTATTAGGGCAGCATGATGAGACCGAGAAGAAAGAACAAGCAATTTATTACCTCAGCAAGAAGTTCACAGACTATGAGCTGAAATATTCATCGGTAGAAAAGCTTTGTTGTGCCTTAGCTTGGATTGCTCGAAGGCTCAGAAAATACATGTTGTACCACACGACATGGTTGATTGCCAAGCTAGATCCCATCAAGTATTTGTTGGAAGCACCCTCCCTGTCAGGAAGAATGGAAAGATGGTAAGTTTTGTTGTCAGAGTACAACATTGTGTATATGAGTCAGAAAGCTATAAAGGGCAGTGCAGTAGCCGAGTTCTTAGCAAGTCGGGCGGTTGAAAATTATGAGCCTTTGAAGTTTGATTTCCCTGATGAAGACTTGATGTGTGTCTTGCAAGAAGATGGGATTCCCCCTAAGAAGAAAATATGGAAAATGTACTTTGATGGCGCATCTAATGCCATGGGGCACGGGATCGACGCAGTGCTCATATCCCCAGAGGAAGACTATTATCCTTTCACTGCCAGATTGGATTTTTATTGTACGAACAATATCGCTGAATATGAGGTGTGTACTATAGGCCTTCGTGCTGCGGTAGATAGAAAGATCAAAACACTGGAAGCTTTCGGAGATTCAGCCCTAGTGATATACCAACTACGGGGAGAATGGGAAACCCGAGATGCAAAGTTAATTCGATACAGAGAGCTCATATTGAGTCTGATAGAGGAATTCGAAGAAGTGATTTTCAACTACTTCCCCCGAGAAAAAAACCGAATGGCAGATGCTTCAGCCACTTTATCGTCAATGTTTAAAGTAAATGAAGGGGCCGAAGTTGTGCCATTAAAAATGAGCATATATGAGTCTCCTGCAAACTGCCTGAGTATCAAAGAAGAAGCGGGTGGCCTCCCTTGGTATTACGACATCTTGCAATACATTAAGAGTCAACGGTATCCTGAACAAGCAACAGAAAATGATAAGAGGACTCTGAGAAGATTGGCAATGGATTTTATCCTAGATGGTGAGATTCTCTACAAGAAAGGGAAATACCAGGTTCTATTTAGGTGTTGGGTCTGTCGAAGCTCAAAGAATCATTGAAGAAGTCCACGAAGGGATATGTGGCACTCATGCCAATGGTCACATGCTATCCAAACAGATTATGAGGGTAGGATATTATTGGCTAACGATGGAAGGAGATTGCATTAGTTATTCCCGGAAGTTCCATAAATGTCAGATATATGCAGATAAGATTTATGTGCCTCCATCACCAATGCATGTCATGACTGCACCTTGGCTATTTTCAATGTGGGGAATAGATATGATTGGGCCTATTACCCCAAAAGCTTCAAACGGACACCGTTTCATCCTAATGGCCATAGATTACTTAACAGAGTGGGTGGAAGCCACTTCTTATGCTAATGCAACGAAGTCAGTGGTATGCAGATTCGTCAAGAAGGAAATTATATGCCGGTATGGATTTCCAAAGAGAATCATTTCAGACAATGCTCTCAATCTGAATAATAAGATGATGAGAGAAGTGTGTACTCAGTTCAAGATCACGCATCATAATTCGGCATCTTATCGTCCAAAAATGACTGGGGCAGTAGAAGCAGCCAATTAGAACATCAAGAAGATCGTTGAAAAGATGACCGATGTGTACAAAGATTGGCATGAGATCTTGTCTTTTGCTCTTCACGCATACCGTACCTCGGTCCGCATATCTACGGGTGCCACGCCATTTTCTTTGGCATGTGGAATGGAGGCAGTGTTACCTATTGAGGTTGAAATCTCTTCCCTTCGTGTTTTGATGGAGGTTGGTTTAAAAGTGGTAGAGTGGGTTAGAGCTCGCTATAAACAGTTGAATCTTATCAAAAAGAAGAGGATGAAAGCAATTTTCCATGGGCAGATGTATCAAAAAAGGATGATTTGAGCCTACAACAAGAATGTTCATCCCAGACAGTTCTGAGAAGGGAAGTTGGTACTAAGAAAAGTTCTCCCTATAGTGAAGGATCCGCGAGGGAAATGGGCTCCAAATTGGGAAGGGCCCTACGTGGTAATGAGAGCTTTTTTTGGAGGTGCATTGATTCTGACTCGGATGGACGGGGATGACTTGAGAAATCCCGTGAATACTGACGAATTGAAGAAATACTATGCTTGAAGAAGAAAAAGAATAAAAGAAAAAATAAAAAGAAAAGTGTGATACTGTGCACATGGAAATTCTAATGATTCCAAATGTAAAAATGAAAATTCTATATATCTATTTCCCCTAAGGATTGCTTTTCAATGAGAATATTCGTGCTTGATCTGATGAATGGCCATCTTTCATACTTCTTTCACTAAGAGGAAATTATCCCTAGTCACCCCTTTGAGCCTTAGGAATTCTTTCTTTCTTTGAACCTTGATCAAGGATCACCCTCTACAGTGGAGGGCAGATGTAAGGAAAAATAACCTCCCAAAATCATGGTGAAAAGAGCCATCGAAAAAAAAAAATGTGAAATCAAAGAATGGCAAATGAAACCCAAGAATGAAAGAAACAAATTCCAAAAAAGTAGAGGAAATTCCAAAAAAGAACGAATGTTTCAAGAATGAATCCTCCTCATGAAATGATCCTTGATCTAATCACCCTTAAACACATTTTGGGCCTATTTACCCTTTCTTTCTAAACCCAAACCTTGGCCTACATTACGTGCTTTTAAAAGTCCATTTTGATCAAGCATGCATATTTAATTTGAAGGGTTTTTTTCTCAAAATTCATCCCATCTTTTGAATTGACATTTTTACCTTGGAAGCATTTAGAATTCTCAGATGCATGGTAGAACACAAAAAAAAAAAAACAAAAAAGAATGTAAAAGGAGAGGTTTAAGCCGAAAACCCGCAACTTAATACCAAATGGGGGACAATTGGGTTGAAAACCCGCAAAGGGTTGCTCAAGTACTGATTAAGGATTGAATCAATGCTTCGTGTAAAGGGGGAGAAAGTATCAGAAAATCAGAAGAAAGGGAAAAAACTCAGTCTGACACAACTATGAAAGCTGAGAGATTACCCAAGTAAATTGCTCATTCAAGAGAAGTTTCACATGAATTGAAGAAGGAAGGGTCTATGATATTCCGCGTTTGGGGCATCTACAACCTAGAACTCTACATTTGTTTCTTGTATCCTTGATATTCACCTATGTCATCTAAAAAATTATTGCAATAAATTCTTTTTATCCCTTTTATGACATTTGGTTGTTTCATACCTTATTTCATACATTTAGTGATGCATTTTGATTGTTATTTTGAATGATGTTTAGTAAACATAAAAATCTTTAAACAAAAGGATTTCAGTGTATTACTAATGAGTAGATTTAAATTTTAGAAGAGGTTTGGAAACCACTAACATTTAGAAACACAACAGCACATCATGATGGGAAAATTCATCAAGTAGAGGTAAACAGTGAATGTGTTGAAGACTCTGTCATGAAGTCAGAAAATTTGTGAATTTCAGTGAAGTCATAAACTGGGACTTTTTGACAATTTATCTTGATTGAAGGCTCCTCAAGTGGGGCATCAGTGAAAAGTTGAAGACTCCGTCATGAAGTCAGATAGTCCGTGAACCTCAAAGAAATCATGGATTAGAAATCATGACACAATCATTTGATTGCATTCATCCTTAGGGAACATACATCCTACAAGCATTTGCAAAACATGTCATTTTCATCACTACATTCGGCTAACATTATAGGAATCGTGGAAATTTTGCTCTCCCAAATCAAACTCATTCTGCTTCTCAAATGAGTCGAGACCTGAGACCATCATCGAGGTATTTTGTTTTAAATCGAACTCGTTTTGCTTCTCAAATGAGTTGAGCCCCGAGACCACCGTCCAGGTATTTTCTTTTGTTTAAATCGAACTTGTTTTTAAAAAAGAGTCGAGCCCTGAGACCACCTCCGAGGTATTTTTCTTTTCAAATCTAACTTGTTTTCTAAATGAGTTGAACCTAGGATTAACGTCAAGGCGTTCCTTTTGTTTTTAAATCGAACTCATTCTGCTTCTCAAATGAGTCGAGCCCCGAGACCACCGTCGAGGTATTTTCTTCTCTTGCAAATCGAACTCGTTTCTTTAAGACGGGTTGATCCTTGATTAGTCAGGGAACTCAATTTAAGGATAAAATCTTCTATTTACAGCTTTTTTTCAAAAAATAAATAAATGATGAAATAAATGGAAATGAAGAATAAAGCAAACTCTTTTTCCTTTTCTTTACATGTGATTTCACTAACCGGATAAAATTATTATCTACACCTAATTTTGTCCGAGCCCTCTAAACCAGGTAATTTCTTCTTTTCAATTTCCTGGATTTGCAAAAAGACTTCCACCTTCACATGGATGGGTCATCAAGACTTTGTTTCGAAGATCAGCACAAAAAGTCAACTCAGAAAAAGTTAACCCCGAAAAAGTCAATCTTAAAAAGTCAACCACTAAAAAAGTCAACTCTCGATCAAAATCAAGATTCAAGGTTTAATTGAACAATGGTGAAATAATTTTGATAATATGAGGTCTACAAAGAAAGATATAGAGTCCGGAAGATGGGTTACAAAAATTCAGTGTAGGGGAAGACCTAATTCGGCAAATTTGGGAAAAACTGCAGAGACGGCCCGATTCGGTAAAATGGAAGCCTCCAATTGATAAAAAATGAATAAACAAAGATAGCCCAAGGCTTAGTTTGAAGTGGATCCCAAGGAAGAGTCGTTTAAAGGAAAAAAGGAGGAAATTCTCGATATTGAAAAAAGGGGAAAAACCAAATTGAAGAGGAACTTGGTCCTAAAAATTGGGCATTTTCGGACCAACTCCAATTCAATGTATAACAAAGGCTTTGAAAAAGAAAATTTTGAAACCGGACTCGTTTTGAGTAAAACCGAGGTTTCAGAGGTAAAAGGGCAAATTTGGAAAATTCAGAAAAAATAGAATCCAAGCTCAGAAAAATATGAAAACTTCCAGATCTCAACTTTATATTATTTGGAAGGTATTGGTGAAGAAAGATCCAGAATCGGAGTCAAACGAGATAGGTGAAATTTGGGAGGCACTAATCCGAAATTACAAGAGAAAATTCCGAGAAAAATAGAAAATTAGCTCGAAAAATATGAAAACTTCCAGATCTCAATTTTATATTATTTGGAAGATATTGGAGAATAAAAATACAGAATTGGAGCTCAAATGAGATAGGTGAAAATTGGGAGGCACTAATCCAAAATTCCAAGAGAAAATTTTGGGAAAAATAGGAAACGAGCTCAGAAAATTATGAAAACTTCCAGAACTGAGTTTAATATTGATTTGGAGGTATTATCTCAAATTGGAGTTGATTTGGAAAAAGGCAAAGTTCGGGGAGGCCTAATCCGCAATTTTAGTGAAAAATCCGGGAAAAATAGAAAACAAGCTCCAAAAATTATGAAAATCTCGAGAACTCAATTTTATATTTATTTGGATAAATTGGAGAAAGAAAATCCAAATTTGGAGTTGTTTGCTATTAAAGTAAGTTTAGGGGGCTAAAAGGCAATTTTTACCGAAGAAACTGAATATGGCCATTTTGCAAATTAAAAATGAGGAAGTTGCTGGAATATACCAGACCATTCAGCCATCATGATGGAATAAGAGCTGAGGTTTGATCAGTTTTATTTGATGGCTAAGATTAAGTTGCAAAAAGATATTTTTATTGTTTATTTAGTGCCTTATGATCATGCCAAGTGGCCAAGGTGATGAAAAAGGATGAGCACATTCTTGTTAGGGGAATTTCAGCCAGCTCATTATGGTTAGAGCTAATCATTTCATCTAATGGTTAGAATAAGGTTGCAAGATCACATTTTTATTATCTTTGGTTAATAGCCCTTTGATCATGCAAGGTGATGAAAAAAATTGACAACATCCTTTCTAAAAGGGGGCAGCCAGCCAACTTATAAAAGGAGGGGATTTTCATCTTTTTTGAGAGGTTTTTAGTCTTTCTTTAGTGCATGGGTAGTAGCTAACTTAGAGAAAAAATTTGAAGAGAAAGCAAGCTTGAAAGATAGCTTTGAAGGTAGCCATTGGCACCCCTCTCTTGCATTTTTCTCTCCTTTCCATGCTCATTCTTATTTTTCATGCTCATTCTTATTCTTTTCTTATGTAAATAAAGGTTTTAAAAGTTTTCCTCTAAGGTTCCCATCTTTGATTTTTATCAAAAAATATCAAAATCATTTTTCTACTAATTTTTCTACCATGGCCGAATACACCATTGCTAGTGCTCATCTTGTGTTTGATTTTATTCTTACATTGGTTGTTGTAGGATAGTTTATTTTGATGGTTTAGTTTTCAAAAATAACAAAAATAAAGAGGTGAAAAGCTTCATGACCTTGATTCAAACCAAGAGATTATGGTTAGGGGGGCTATGTCCAAGAGTACCAACCATGGAGCTCACTTCTATTTTCTTTAATTATTTACTTTAATTTTTTGTTTTATTTATTTTCATGTCCATTTTCTTTATTTATTTACTTACTTTAATTTTCTGTTTTATTTATTTTCATAGCTATTTATTTTATTTACTTACTTTAATTTTCTATTTTTGTTATTTATTTTCATGTCTACTTTCTTTATTTGCTTACTTTAATTTTCTGTTTTTATTATTTATTTTCATGTCTCCTTCCTTTATTTGCTTACTTTATTTTTTGTTTTTATTATTTACTTTCATAGCTATTTATTTTATTTACTTACTTTAATTTTCTGTTTTTATTATTTTTTATGTCTATTTTCATGTGTATTCTTGCAATATTATATTTTTCATATCAAGTCATTCATGCTTTGCATTATTGCCATGCCATGTGTTTGTGTTTTTACCTTGCCATGCTTTTGCATTTTCACCATGTTTCATTCGGTTATCATACTTTCATAGTGTTTCCATGACATTTTCCATGTCATTTAGACTTTAGGTCATTTTATTATGCCATGACATTTTCCATGTCATTTAGACTTTAGGTCATTTTATTTTGCCATGACATTATCCATGTCATTTAGACTTTAGGTCATTTTATTTTGCCATGACATTTTCCATGTCACTTAGACTTTAGGTCATTTTATTTTGCCATGACATTATCCATGTCATTTAGACTTTAGGTCATTTTATTATGCCATTACATTTTCCATGTCATTTAGACTTTAGGTCATCTTATTATGCCATGATATTTTCCATGTCATTTAGACTTTAGGTCATTTTATTATGCCATGACATTTTCCATGTCATTTAGACTTTAGGTCATCTTATTATTCCATGACATTTTCAATGTCATTCAGGCATTAGGTCATTTCATTATACCATGATATTTACCATGTCATTTAAGTATTAGGTCATTTTATGACATTTTCCATGTCATTTAGGCATTAGGTCATTTCATCATACCATGATATTTACCATGTTATTTAAGTATTAGGTCATCTTATTTTTCCATGACATTTTCCATGTCATTTAGGCATTAAGTCATTTCATTATACCATGATATTTACTATGTCGTTTAGGCATTAGGTCATTTCATTATACTAAGATATTTACCATGTCATTTATGCATTAGGTCATCTTATTATCCCGTGATATTTTACATGACATTTAGGCATTAGGTCATGCATGTGCCATGCATTCATTTTGTTGATTATTTCATGCATTTATACATTCTTCACTTGATTTTTGACTTAAGCCAATCAATGGCTCAAAGCCAAGCTCTCTTGAGCATGCTTGTGGAAAATTAATATTTTAAATTGAGTATTCTGACTTTGTGATTTTTTTCACTACTCATCCTTGGTCAAAAAAATTAATTTTTTAACTACATCCAGTAGTCACTTAAGGAATACCATGATATTTTTTTCATAATGTTTAGATTTACTTATCATGCTTGAAAAAATGGATTTTTGCAAAGTAGTTTTTAACTTACTATTTTTATTTGTGTAAAGTTCAGTCATAGTATCCTTGCTCCAAAAATTAAGCTGATTTTTTATCATAAAGGTCGACATGTCCTAGAATTTTCTTAATTTTTTTAAAATTGTTTGAAATTTTTTAGAAGGGCAAAAAAATAGGTTTTCAAAATTGCCTGTGAGAGTCAGAGTTGTTTTTTTTTTAGAATTGGTAACTTTCTGTTTTGGTCAGTTCGGTCATAGTATCCATACTCCAAAAATTAAGCTGATTTTTTCCATATAGATAAACATGTTATAGGTCTCCCATAATTTTTCCATATTTTTTTGAAATTTTCTAAAACGGTAAAAAAAATCGATTTTTTTTAAAACTGCCTGTGAAAGTCAGATTTGTTTTTAAAGAAAATATATTTTTCTGTTTTGGTTAGAATAATTACAGGGCTGACTTAGGACTTTGGATACTGACTTTGGTTAATTTCCATATCATTTCAATCATAAAATTTGATTTTATAAAAGCGGGGTCAAGGGTGGTTAACCCGGGTTTCAAAGTTAGGAAAATATAGCATTTTAAAAGGCGGTTTCGGCTATGGTGCCATTTTCATCCAAAAATTTTCAAATTGTTTTTAATCCAATCACAAAGTATTTTGATTTAAAAATTTTGATTTAATTTTCTTCCTAAGGTACTCGGATATCTTTTTAGGTATACGTATGTCCTTATTTAAAGGAAGAAGTACACTTTCATGCATTGCATTTTCCATGTTCATGCATATTCTATGATGTTTAATTTTGCTATTTTAGTCATTTAAATTATATGTATGAATATTCTATAGTAATGTCATTGCTTTGATTTAGATTTCATGGTGTTATCATGTGATTTGTGGATATTCTATGTTATTTTGTGCTTCTTGCCATGTCATTAATTATTTTGCCATATCATGTAGGTTTTGTTATGTTCATGCATTGTATTTTTTTTTTTGTATATTATATGATCATGATTATTTTATGTTTCTTACCATGTCTTTAATTCTTTTGCTATGACATTTAGATTATGCCATGTCATCTAGATTTTACCATGTCAAACATGCCATGTCATCAATCCATATGCTATGTCATTCACTCTTTTGTCATGTCATTAGTAATGATTTGCATATTCATAACTCTTTTTTTTTTTTAATGTTTTCTAAAAGATCATGCTTTTTAAAAAGGGGATATTCCTAAGTTAAAATAATTCATAAGTTCTCTGTCGGGTTTGTTGGGGAGGATATCATCAATTATCATTAACAACGGAATATCTTTCTTTCAAAAAATGAGAGTGATTCGAAGATTTTCTAAATAAATAAAATTTTCTATATTTTGCTAGGTTTGCTGAGGAATATAGAAAAATTTTAAGTTAATAAATTCTGGATCATTTTTGACTAAAAATGGGATTATTTTTCTTTAATATGGGAATTATTTTAAAATGCTAATTTCAAAACTGACTTTTACAGAGACTCGAGATAACACACGATTAATAAGGTACCATTTTATACGGGCGTTGTGGGGGTGTTAATCCTTCCCCGCACGTAATCGATTCCCGAACCCTTTTTTTTGTTTTCTTTGGTTCAAAAGAGCAACTTCGAAATTGATTTTAAAAAATATTTTAATTAAATTTAAAATCTTTAATAAAACCGGTTCTAATAGGTGGCCGATCACACCTAGCCAAAAAAAGATTGGTGGCGACTCCATTTCTTTTTCGAGGTTGTTTTCAAACCCTCATTGTAGACACCTAATTTTGTCCGAGCCCCTAAATTAGGTAAATTCTTCCTTGTGCTTTTTTATAATGCAGAAAATCTCTTTGTCGCAACCTAAAAAATAACAAGTCTCATCGCAATACTTTATTATTCGTTAAGCGTGACATTAAACAAAACCAAAGAAATGTCGACTTAATTCCTCTTGAAAAATGAAGGTTTTGAAATTGACCTTGAAAAAGACATGGAGTCGCCACCAATATTTTTTAGCTAGGTGTGATTGGCCACCTATTAAAACCGATTTTATAAAATATTTTAAAATTAAATAAAATATTTTTAAAACCAATTTCAAGTCTGCGTTTTAAACCAGAGAAATCAAAGAAGCGGGTTCGGGACTCGGTTACGTGTGGGGAAGGATTAGCACCCCCACAACGCCCGTATAAAACGGTACCTTATTCATCACGTGTTATTTCAAGTCTGGTAATTAATTTAGTATTTCAAGTTAATTCCCAATTTAAAAAATTATAATTCCATTTTTAATTGAAAATGATCCAGAATTTATAAATTCAAAATTTTTCCATATTCCCCAACAACCGTGGCAAAATATATAAATTTTTGTTAGTTTGGAAAACTTTCCGAATCATTCTCGTTTTAAAAGAAGATATTCCATTATTAATGATAATTGATGATATCCTCCCCAGTAAACCGACAGAGAACTCATGAATTATTTTAACTCGGGAATATCTTTATTTTATTGAAAATCATTACCTTTTTCAAAATATTTTAAAAAATATGAATATGTGTGACATAAATAAAATGACATAGCAAACTCTAGATAATATAATGCAACCTAAATGGTATGATATAATTTAAATATCATAGCATATTCTAAATGAAATGAAATATCCTAAGTCATATGATATATTCTAAATGAAATGAAATAACCTAGGTAACATGATATATTCTATATGAAATGAAATATCCTAAGTGACATAATATATTCTATAAGAAATGAAATGACCTAGGTAACATGATATATTCTATATGAAATGAAATAACCTAAGTAACATGATATATTCTATATGAAATGAAATATCCTAAGTGACATAATATATTCTATATGAAATGAAATGACCTAGGTAACATGATATATTCTAAATGGAGTAAAATGATTTAAATGACATGGCAAATATAAATGATATGTCATATAATCTAAATGACATGAAACATAAAATAATGCTATCATATAATATGCATGAAAATAAAAATAAAAATAATAATGCATGAACATAGTATATGCTAAATAATGTGACAAAAATAAATAACTAAATAAAAGGCATAGGATATCATGAAATATTCAAAACCATATAATAAAAAACATAACATAAAAAATATGAATAAAAAATAATAACAACACCATGGAGATTATCATAGCAAAAATCACATATTATATAGTATGCATGAATATGGAAAATGCAATGCATGAGAATGTATTTTTTCCTTTAATTAAGGAAATCCGTATATCTAAAAAGATATCCGGATACCTTAGGAAAATAAATCAAATTAAATTATCTAAAAATCAAAATACTTTGTGATTGTTTGAAAACAATTTTGGAAAACTTAGATTAAAAATAAAAGCCTAGCTAAACCCTTTTAAATGACTCTAATTTCCTAAGTTTGAAATCCCGGACTTGACCACCCTTAACCCGAGGTTTATAAAATCATTTTTAGAGTTTAAAAAGGCTTGGAAACTACCCTAAGATAGTAGCTAAACTTCCTAATCAGCCCCCTCTAAATAACTTAGCCAAAACAGAAAAATTATTTTCCTTTAAATTCAAATCTGCCTCCACTGTCCAGTTTTAGAACACTATTTTTTAGTCTATTTTTAAAATTCAAAACAATCTAAAAAAAATATTGGAGACTCAGAACATGTAAAAATAAATGGGAAAAAATTGGCTTAATTTTTGGATTAAAGATGACTGCCCAGAAAAATCAAGAAAGTACGAGTACTGGGTGAAAATACAATTTTGCCAAAACACATTTTTTGCCTTTGATAAAATCATTTAAAAAGCAAGTAAAAATTTTAGAGACCTAAAGACTCACAAACAGTAGCTAACACTTTTGAAAAGTTAGGCAAAAATTGGTTAAGTAAAAAAAATCACAAAGGTAGAATAATCAATTTGACAACTCTTTAATTTTCCACAAGTATGCTCAAAATGAACATGACTTTGAACCATTGATTGGTCTAAGTCATAAATCATGTGGCCATGACATGAAATGCATGAAAATACAGCAAATATGATGTATGAAATGCATGATTTAAAACATAAATGACATGAAAAATGCATGGCATCAATAAAATGACCTAGACCTAACATGAACTTGCATGGCATTTAATGTAACCTAAGTCTAAAATGCATGACATGCATGATAATGCAAGCACAACCTAAAGCTAAAAAATGCATGGCAAATACACAAACATATAGCATACTTAAACAAAATACACAACAATATATCATGGAAATGAAAACCAATCAACTAGCGCAATAAAAATGCACACATAAAGCATAAGAGAGGGGGTAGCCGAATGGTCCATATAGACATGGTATTTTCACAAACACTTAACACACTAACATGTATAGCTAAAGAATAATACTTAAATCATGTAAATATAAAATAAAGGCATGAAAACCAATAGGCAATTTCACAAACACATGGATTAACAAAATGTAAATCATAAAAAAACTTAAACACTTTGAAAACAGAAAATCAAAAATGTAAGACAAGTACAAATAAACATGATAACAAGATAATAAACTCAACAATGGAAATAAGCAAGCTACCAAATCAAAACAAGCTTCATATTTATGTATTTGAATAAGATTTAAAGCGTCAAACTTGTTAAATATTACTAAGAACATGAAATAAAAAACAATAACAATAACTACACAAAAAGAATGGGCATCCGGCTACCCCTCTAAATCATGAAAAAAAATTCTCAAAGCTTTTTCCAAGAAATTACAAAGAACTTAAAGGAGAAACTTAAAAACACTTATTTTAGAAAGGAAAATAAAAAGAAATTCACCAAAATAGCAATCAAAACAGCAAATCAAGAATAGAAAATCAAGGAAAGTGCAAGAGTATGGTGCTTAAAGCAACCTCTAGAAGCTATATTGCAAGCTTTTTCTCTTCTAACTTTCTTTTATTTTCTAAACTTTTCTTTTTGCCTTTCAAAAATGGAGAGCATTCAGATAAAATCAGAATGTGAATAGTGTGAAAATGAAAGAAAAAACCCCTCCCCCCTTGTAGTGGCCGGCTAGCCCCTTGGAAGAACCTAGGAGGTTCTAGAATTTTTTTCAACAAATTAGATCCTATGGCCTTTAATCCAAGATGCCTTCTATGTAGGATTCTCACCCTTAGATTTGAATCATCAGCCCTTGAATTATGATGTCATAAATATATTCTCTCTCCAACCGTTGGTCCATGTGTTGCAAATTCAAAGGCTTGATCACAAAAATAACTACCTTCCTCTTCATTGTTGGTCTTTTGATTAAAAATCAGAAATTATCTGCCCACCATTGGGCCTTGGCCGGCTGACCCTTCCTCTTCCAGCCCATGCTTCAATTTTTTAAAAACAAGAAAAGGCCCTTTTCGATTTTTTTGGAAAAATGACATTTTTGCCCCCCCAAACATAAATAAATAGAAAACAGACTCCAAATTCAAAAATTATTTTTTAATACTTCCAAAATAATAAAAAAAAAATTGAATTTTGGAGGTTTTCAAAATGTTTCGAGCCTATTTGCTATTTATCTGGATTTTTTCTTCCAAAATTGCCCTTTTGTGCTTTTAAACTTTATAATTTTTAAACGAGCTCCAAATCCATATTTTTCTTCACCAATCTCTTCCAAATAAAAGTATGATCTGGAATTTTTCATAATTTTTGGAACTCATTTGGTATTTTTTCGGGATTTATCTGCTTGAATTACTGCATAGTGGGCTCGAGATTTGACCATTTTGGAAACGAACTCTGAATCAATATTTTTCTTTGCCAATCTCTTTGAAATAATTTAAGGATGGTATCTGCAAATTTTCAAAATTTTTGGAGCTCATTTGGTATTTTTTCGGGTTTTTTCCTTTTGAATTTCAACATAGGGGATCCGGGATTTGGCCATTTTGCAAACGAACTCCGAATATGGATTTTATTATGCCAATCTCTTCAAAATGATTTAAGAATGAGATCTGCAAATTTTCAAAATTTTTGGAGTTCATTTGCTATTTTTCCCAAATTTTCCAATTTTGCTCTTTTGCCTCCAAAACCCGGTTTTGCTCTAAACAAGTTCCGATTTTCATATTTTCTTCAAACTGAGCCTTGGGCTATCCTAGTTTAATCACTCCTCAACAATTAGGGGTTTTAGTCTTACCGAATCGTGCCATTTCTGTAATTCTTCCAAATTTCACCGAAATCCACCAAAAACCGTAATTCTCGATTTTCTTCCGGATTGACTTTTCTTTTAGTTTTTCTTCCAAGTAGCATCTCTATTACTCGTAGTCAGTGCTTATCTTTCATTTGGAACCTTCAATTTTGACCAATTTGATCGTTTAAGCACTTTTTACTAAATTTCTTGAACTAGGGTTTCCTTTCTACTGAATCTCCACAACCCAACTTCCGAACTCCATATCTTTCAATGTAGACCTCGGATTATCAAAATTATTTCGCCATTTTTCAATTGAACTTCAAATCTTGATTTTGAAAGTGGGTTGACTTTTTTAGTAGTTGACTTTTTGGGGTTCCCTTTTCGAGGTTGATTTTTTCAAGTTTGACTTTTTTATGCTCGCCTTCTTAGACTAAGTCTCGGAGTACCACCTGCAGGATGAAAAAAGTCTTTTTACATTCTGAAACATCAATTTAGGAAGAAAACATACCTATTTTAGTGGTCCGGACAAAATTAGGTGTCTACAACTGCCCCTCTTTGGCTATTGCTGAGAATCAGGAATCAGGAATCAGGCAAAGATAAACAAATACTAATTTTTTTTCGATTAGTGAAATCACATGTGAAGAGAAAGGAAAGGGGTTTTCATTTTTTCATTTTTCATCATTTTTTTTTTTGAAAAAGCTATAAATAGAAGATATTGTCCTTAAATTGAGTTCCCTGACTAATCAAGGCTCGACCCATCTTAAGGAAACAGGTTCGATTTTAAAACAAAATATTTGACGCATTTAAAAAGCAGAACGAGTTTTAAAACAAAAGGAAATACCTCGACGATGGTCTTGAGGCTCGACTCATTTTATAAAACATAATGAATTCGATTTAAAACAAAAGAAAATACCTCGACAATGGTCTCGAGGCTCGACTCATTTGATAAAACAGAATGAATTCAATTTAACACAAAAGGAAATACCTCGACGATGGTCTTGAGGCTCGACTAATTTGATAAAACATAATGAATTCGATTTAACACAAAAGGAAATACCTCAATGATGGTATCGAGGCTCGACTCATTTGATAAAACAGAATGAATTCGATTTAACACAAAAGGAAATACCTCAACGGTGGTCTCGAGGCTTGACTCATTTGATAAAACAGAACGAATTCGATTTAACACAAAAGGAAATACCTCGACGATGGTCTCGAGGCTCGACTCATTTGATAAAACATAATGAATTCGATTTAAAACAAAAGAAAAGACCTCGACGATGGTCTCGGGGGCTTAACCTATCTTGTGCTAAGCTGTGTTTAAAATTCTGGGTATCTCCTCTAGAAGCTTCGGCTATCACCATAAAAGACTTGCTCAAGCAAATGTAAAACTCTGGATATCTCCACCAGAGGCTTTGGCTATCACCACCAAAGACTTGTTCACTTTTAAAGATGAAAAACTCTGGATATCTCCATCAGAGGCTTTGGTTATCACCACCAAAAACTTGTTCATTGTTTAAAACAGTAAAAAATCTTGAAACCTATGCCTGGAGGTCTTAAGAATGGTGCCCGGAGGTCTTAAAAATGGTGCCCGGAGGCTTTACGCTTGATGAAAATACCTTGACGACAGTCTCAAGGCTCGACTCATTTGATAAACAGAATGAGTTCGATTTGGGGAAGCCAAAGTTTTCTTGATTCCTGCAATGTTAGCTAAATGCAATGATGAGAATGACATGCTTTGCAAATGCTTGTATGTTTCCTAAGAATGAATGCAATCAAATGATTGTGTCATGATTTCTAATCCATGGTTTCTTTGAGGTTCACAGATTATCCGACTTCATGACGGAGTCTTCAATTGTTCACTGATGCCCCACTTAAGGAATCCTTCACTCAAGATAACTTGTCAAACAGTCTCAGTTTCTGACTTCCGCAAAAATTTACAAATTTTCTGACTTCGTGATGGAGTCTCCAACGCGTTCACTATTTTCCTTTACTTGATGAACTTTCCAAACCTTTCTTAAGATTTAAATCTATTCCTTAGTAATACTCTAAATTTCTTTATTTAAAGATTTTCATGCTTACTAATCATCATTCAATCTTATAACAATCAAGATCACGTTTTCGAAGTAACTTAAATATTGGATCACATTTGTCGGTTAACTGAGAAATAAACCGAGCAATGTAATTCAATCTTCCCAGAAAGCCTCTTACTTCCTTTTGAGTACGAGGTAGTGGCAAATTCTAAACGGCCTTCACTTTATCTGGGTCAATCTCAGTTACCCTTTTGCTGACGACAAAACCCAGCAATTTTCTCGAGGTGACTCCAAAAGTGCATTTTTTCGGATTTAGCTTGAGTCAAAACTTTCTTAGTCGTTCGAAGAGCTTCTTAAGATTCGCAATATGATCCTCTTCTCCTTGTGACTTTGCAATCATATCATTGACATAGACCTCAATTCCCTTATGCATCATATCATGAAACAAGGTCACCATGGCTCTCTGATATGTTGCCCTAGCATTCTTCAACCCAAACAGCATTACCTTGTAGCAGAAGGTTCCCCATATTTGACAAATATGGTTTTCTCCATATCTTCCGGTGCCATCTTAATCTGATTATATCTGGAGAATCCATCCATGAAAGAAAATAAAGAACTCTTCGCCGTATTATCCACCAGAGTACCGATACGGGGCAAAGGGAAATTATCTTTAGGGTTGGCCTTGTTCAAATCTCTGTAATCAACGCACATCCGCACCTTGCCATCCTTTTTTGGTACTGGAATAATATTTCCACCCATTTTGGATATTTTGCCACCTCTAAGAATCTAGCATCAAATTGCTTCTTCACCTCCTCTTTTATCATTAACAGCATGTTCGGCCTTAGTCTTCTCAACTTTTGTTGAATTGGCTTGTATTCTGGCCTTAAAGAGAGCTTATGAACCACAATGTCTGGATCCAACCCTGGCATGTCTTGGTAAGACCATGCAAATACATCCACATATTCTTGGGGCAAGGCTATCAATTCACCCTTTATTGATGATGACAATGAAGTCCCAATTTTGACCTCCTTTATCTCCTCACCATTTCCCAGATTTATCATTTTCAATAGTTCCTTATGAGGAAGCACTTGTTTCTCCTCTTGTTCTATTTTCCTTAATAGATCCGGACGTAGACCATAATCCTCAGTATCTTCGTTAGCCTCAAAGTCACCCGTGCAAATGGGTCTTTCAAAATCAATTTTAGAATTACTGACAGGAAGATCCTCATATTCCGCATCCATACACCTGTAAATAGGTGGGGAAGAAACAATATAGGAAAATATATATTGAAAACAAAATAAATAGCAAAAATGAAAGAATATAGACACATCAATATGAATAAAATGCATCTTGCTTGTTATTTATTGAATGAAAATGTTTAAACAAAAAGATCATTACAGGAAATATCTTGGTGGACAAGGTCGCACCATCTAGTTCGCATTGTCACTTTCCATCCCTTCTTTCCCAGTCATGCAAATTACCATATCCTGAATTTGCCCACCCATATTTACATGGAACTTTTCAAAAGCTTGCTCGATCATTATGAGTACATCTTCTAAATTCTTTTCTTCGAATAGAAAACCAGCTGAGCAGAAGCTGTGAAGGATTGGTGGGAAAGTCATAGGCTCCCACTCAATATCCATACCCGCGAAACGGGCCATTTTCCTTTGTTGGTTCTTTTCAACTTTTTTCCTCTTCTCATGGGCCTTCGGAAGATATCCTAAGCCAAACCAGTCTTTCTTTCCCACTACTTCCATTGCTTGGGCCATCCCTTGAAGATGTTTTCCAAGACCTTTTCCAGCCCTGTAGCCCTTTCCCACTGTAGTTCTTACTCCCAGCCTTGTGTTCTTGGACAACCTTGGTTTTGGAATTTTTCGTCATTCAGTGACGAAAACCGCATTTACGAATTCCAAAGACCGAAAAGAACATTTTATAGCATCTTCATTGGGTTTAACATAAGGAGATTCAGTAGATGCAGAGGCTATTATGTCCACTTCTCCGATACAATGACTAAACGACCCTCCATCACAAATTTTAGCTTTTGGTGGAGAGATGAGGGTACAGCCCCTACTGAATGTATCCACGACCTTCCCAACAAGAAATTATAGGATGGATTAATATCCATGACCTGAAAGTTCACCGTATAGGTGCATGGGCCTATCTCTAGAGGAACCTCAATAGTTCCCATTACCTCTCTCCTGGTACCATCAAAAGCTCTAACTACTGTGCAACTCAGCAATATCAACTGGCAACTTAGACAGGGTTGCCAGAGGAATTACATTTAATGAAGAACCATTATCCAGAAGCACCTTTGGTAGTATATACCCCTTGCAAGTGGTTGTTATGTGAAGAGCCTTTGTGGATGCAATACCATTGGGTGGTATTTTATCATAACTGAAATATATATGATCGTTTGCCGTAATGTTTTACCACCAGCCTGTCTAATTTTTCTACCGATATGTTGTTAGCCACATATGCCTGATTCAACACTCTCTACAGGGCATTTCTGTGTGGCTCTTAGTTTAATAGCAAAGATAATATGAAGATTCTTGCTGGCTGACGCTGCAATTGCTCAACCACACTATACTCATTATGCTTTATGAATTTAAGGAACTCGTAGGCCTCCTTCTCGTTCACTGGCTTTTTTATCCTGTTTATCGGGGCTGATCCCCTTTCTGTTTCTTTTGACAAATTGATAACTCGTATAATTATATAGTTTTTAGTTATGTTTTATTATTGTTTTGTGTCAAATACGAGTTATTATTGTTTAGTCTAATTGTGTTTATGATCTTTTATATTTTTATGTAATTTGGTGTTTTTCACAAGTTTCTTTGAGTGATTTCAGATTACTAGAATTAAGGGCAAATCCAGTTCAGTTCCAGTTCCGACACCTTTTTCCATATCAGCTATATCTTGAGTTTCACTGAAGCAATAAGGCTGAACTTTGTATCCCTGTAAAGCTAAGAGGCATATCTATCTTTTTCATGTTTTACACTTCTTGAAACGGAGTCGTTTTCCCTAGCGAAATCGACCATCAAGTTGGCTGATGTGCAATGACGTCTGTTCTGCACCGTTTTGGTATTTTGACCATATCTTCCGATCCACGTGCGCAAATGATCTGATTCCAACGGCTATGGATCCGTAACTGATAGGGGTATATTTTTCTAGAAGACCATTTTATCAGATCGAGCCTCCAACATTGACAAAATCGACCATCAAGCTGGCTGATCAGAATTGTCATACAATATGACGAAAATTGTTAGAAAAATGCACCCACCTATTATACCTACCTTTGAAATTTGTAAAGCTTGTCTCTTGTCATTTAGCCCTCCAAAATGTGTATAAATAGAGGGCCTTGGATGAGTATTGGGATACAATTATACATTGGTAGGATATTAGCCATTGTAATAAAATTCTCTAAGTTTTCTTCTTCTTTCCTTTCTCTAGTTTTCTTGTTCTTTACTTATGTTTCTTACATTCCTTTTCATTTTATTCATATCTAGTATGTGTTGCTAATCATATTGTTGAGGTGATGAGGTGAAGCTCTTGGTAAATGCTAAGGTTAGTCTCTTAAACATGAGCTAAAATTTATAAACACTAGTATAGATAATATTTTCTTTTGGTTTAAAATCATACTTGCAAAGTAGGGATCTTGATTCATTATTGACAATGAAAATGGCACAGTAAATGCTTGGTTTCATAACCTTGATTTGTTGTAGACATATACCTTGGCATAAGGAATGCTTGAACTCTTTTTATGAGTTTTGAGGACACCAAATGAACATAATATCATATGCTATGGACGTTGGACAATTTGGACTGAATTGCTAAACCTTCCGATTGGAACCTCCCTTATGTGTGGATTTCAATTGTGTAATAAAACAAGATTAATCTTAGCATAACACCAAGAGTGGATTCTCTAACCTCAACATCCTTTCTTATTGTTTTTTATATCTTGTTTAATTGCTTTTATGTTATTTTGTTTATTTTGTTCTCTAATATCTTGTTTATTTTCTTTTTCATATATATTTATAAACTTATACTTACTAGTACGCTTCCCTGTGGTTCGACCTCGGACACCCGAGAATTTATTACTTGAACATAACCTGCACTTGGGTTTACAACTCTTAATTGAGTCTCCATCAAGTTTTTGGCGCCGTTGCCGGGGAGGCAATACTAAGTATATAAGTTTATAAGTATATTTATTTTTATTGGCTGGTTATACCGCCTATATTTATTTTTATTGGCTGGTTATACCGCCTATATTTATTTTTATTGGCTGGTTATACCGCCTAATTTTCTATATATTTATATTTATATTGTATATTAACTTTGTTTTATTTTTATTGGCTGGTTATACCGCCTAATTTTGTATATTAACTTTGTTTTATGCTTGTTTGGCGACGTGATTTTAGATCTCGTCGTTTAGTTAGATTTTATTGTGAAACGTTTTCAGGTAATCTTTCTAATACAACTCCTACCATGGCTGACAATGAAAGTGTTCATGCTGAAGATGAGAACAGACAAGTACGCACCATGCGTGACTACTTGCAACCAACTCGAAGCTCATCACCCTCTTGTTTTATTTTTCCTCTCAATGCAAACAACTTTCGTTTTAAACCAGGTATGATAGCTTTGCTTCCAAATTTCTATGGGTTGGATTCGGAAAGTGCTTACTCGTTTCTAAAAGACTTCGAAGATGTATGTGTCACCTTTAATGACCAACAATGTACAAATGAAATTGTCAAGCTAAAATTATTTCCTTTTTCTTTAAAAGATAAAGCAAAAATTTGGCTTCATAATTTAAAACCAAGGTCAATTGGCACATGGCAAGAATTACAAACTGAGTTTCTAAAGAAATTTTTCCCAGCACATAAAACTACTGCTTTGAAAAGACAGATTCAAAATTTCAATCAAAATCAAAATGAAGCATTTTTTCAGTGCTGGGAGCGTTTTAAAGATTTGTTAAGTTCTTGTCCACATCATGGTTTTGAAAAATGGCGTCTTATTAGTTTCTTTTATGAAAGTTTAACTCCCGAAACTAAACAATTTGTTGAAACAATGTGTAACGGTGAGTTTCTAGAAAAAGAACCTGAAGAAGCCTTTGACTACTTAGACCATTTGGCAGATAACTCTCAAGCCTGGCACACAGATAATTCCTCTGAAAGTTCCAATAGATCTAATGTTGTTTCTAACAGAGGAAAATATCATTTTAGTCAAGAAGATGAGATAAAAGCTAAAGTAGCTAATTTGGCTAGAAAGATTGAAGCCATGGAACTTAGAGAAGTAAAAGAAGTCAAAACGGTTAAAAATGAAGAAAGTTGTGGAATTTGTGAAATCATGGGACACCCCACTTCTGAATGTCCAAACATTCCCATTCTTAAAGAAGCGTTGCATGATCAAGTAAATTCCATAAACACATTTAAAAAGCCTTTTCCTTCTCCTTACTCTGAAACGTATAACCCTGAATGGAGAAATCATCCCAACTTCAGTTGGCGGAATAATAATCATGTTCAGGTACCACAATCTCAAAAGCCGGGCAACACTTTTTCCTATCAACCTTCACGTGTACAAACCTTGGAAGAGACATTGCAAGCATTCATGCAAACACAAGCAAATGTGAATAGCCGGACTTCACAGGACATCAATGAGATCAAAAACACCTTGTCCACATTGACAGCTTCATTACGCACTCAAGAAAAAGGTAAGTTTCCTGCTCAACCTCAGCCTAACCCTTCTACTCAATGTCTTGTTTCTTGCTCCAATGAAACTCAACAGGAAAATGCCAGTTCTATCACAACTCTTCGAAGTGGAAAGGCAATTGACAAAAACATTCCATCAAAAGACCAAGATCCTCTTTCCCCTCCGAAAAGTAATGGTAAGGATGATGGTAAGTCTGAACTTCTTGAAAATTTGGACAAAGAAAAAGGTATGCATCCTGCTCCTTTTCCTCAAAGGTTGCAAACAATAAAGAATTTGAATCAAAATGCAGAAATTTATGAACTTTTCAAACAAGTTAAGATTAACATTCCTTTATTGGATGCAATCAAACAAGTTCCATCTTATGCTAAATTTTTGAAGGACATGTGCACAGTTAAAAGGAAACATAATGTACAAAAGAAAGCATTTTTGACGGAAAGTGTGAGCTCAATCATTCAGCACCTTACTCCACCAAAATTCAAAGATCCCGGATGTCCAACAATCTCATGCATCATTGGAAACACTAGAATAGAACGTGCATTGCTTGATCTTGGTGCTAGTGTTAATCTTTTGCCTTTTTCTGTTTATCAACAGTTAGGTTTAGGTGAACTCAAGGAAACACCTATTACACTTCAACTAGCTGATCGTTCTGTAAAAATTCCTCGAGGGATAATTGAAGATGTTTTGGTTCAAATTGATAATTTTTACTTCCCTGTTGATTTTATTGTTTTGGACACACATCCTGTTTCAAATCCAAATGTTCAAATTCCTGTTATATTAGGCCGTCCATTTCTTGCAACTTCTAATGCTCTGATAAATTGCAGGAATGGTATGTTGAACATTTCTTTTGGAAATATGACTTTAGAATTAAATGTGTTTAACATTTGCAAGCAACCTGGTGATAATTCAGAAGTACATGAAGTGGATTTCATTGAAGAACTTGTTCATGAACATCTCACCACTACCACATTCCATGATCCTTTAGAAGCTTATTTAATTGAATGTGAGTTTGATAATGCTTCAGAAATTTCACACACTGATTCTTTGTTAAATTCTTTTCAGGTTAAGCATTGTTGGAAACAAAAGTTTGAGGAACTTCCATCACTCACAAATGTCACTGTACCATCAACTATTGAACCACTGAAGCTGGATTTAAAACCATTGCCATCCGAGCTAAAATATTTCTTTTTGGGTGAGAATGAAACTTTTCCAGTCATAAATGAACTTGAGGAACTCAGAAATGATGCATATGAGAATTCTAAAATTCATAAAGAAAGAACTAAAGCCTTTCATGACAAGTTAACTTCAAGAAAAATATTTGATGTTGGGCAAAAAGTTCTACTTTATAATTCTAGACTTCATATATTCCCTGGTAAGTTGAGATCAAGATGGACTGGCCCATTTGTGGTTAAGCATGTGTATCATTATGGAGCAGTTGACATTGAGAATCCTCAAAATGGTAACGTATTCAAGGTAAATGGACAAAGACTCAAACTCTTTTTGGAAAATCATGTTACTCCAGAAGAGGTTGTTTTTCTTTCTGATCCTTGTTTTGAAAATAACTAGATGTAAATATAATTTTTTTTTACCCCGGTTAAATGGCGGATAACGGTACTCCGTGATTATTTAAGTCGGTTCCATCAGCTACCCACAAAACTGATATTGTATATAAATTTCTCTTTCATTTTATTTTATTTCATTTTTTTTTCAGGATGGATGATATTCTCAAAAGATTGCAGAAACGATTTCCTCCTTTTCCTCGGAATATTTTACTGAAGCTTTACCAAGTTCGATTAGAAAGATTAAGAATGCTTATGAACAAAGGGATTCCTGAAGACATACGTTGGATAATTGAAGCCAAGGTACGTGAAGATGAATATCTTCCTGTTTTGCATTTACCAGGTACAGGTAGAAGCACTTATGCAAAGAAGCGACGAGCAAAACGCATGAGTTCAAATTGCCACAAGTGTGCACGATGGACGTGTAACGGTAAATGTCGTTCTATTGGGATTCCGTCCTCTAATCGAGATGATAAAATTGAATTCATTAAGGATGGACTGAGTAAGGAGAATTTGGGTAATATCCAACTTTCTCTTGAGACGCATCCTAGTGGAGACGTACAAAGAGAAATTCTTGATTTATGGCCGCAATTCCAAAGGGAATGGCAACATCTTGGGAATCTGATGATAAAAGACCCTGTTTGCCAGCTTGTAAGAAAACTGGATGGGAAGCATATCCTCGACTCATAGAAGGCGTTTAAACCGTTTCTGGACGTAAAACCAGAGGAAGATGCCAAATACACTTTCGGCGACATTATTACTTTTGACTTTTACGGTTGATTTTTCTTCTCTTTTTGATTTTCTTCCTGAAATCATGCAAAAATCTTTTGTTAGGTTAACATTTTCTTCTGACAGGTCAAATACACTTTCGGCGACATTATTACTCTTGTCTGATTCACTACTCAGTCCTCTATATATTACACCATGTACTCATTCTCTTTCAGGCACTCGAAAAAGAAAAAAAATGGAAAGCACTTCGTCCCAGCGCATTAAAAAAATTTGTGTCTTTGGAGGTGCTTATCCAGGGAAAAATAACATATTCGCTGATGAAGCCATAAGAGTTGGAGTAATACTTGCCCAACAAAAGATCCACTTGATTTATGGAGGCGGTAGTACGGGTTTAATGGGAGCAGTCGCTACAGCAGCACACGCCGGAGGAAGTCCAGTTCTAGGAATCGTGCCAAAACTATTCACAGATTTTTGTGGACCTACCGTGGGTAAGGAAATACAAGTCTGGAGTATCCCTGAACGGATAACAATCATGTACCATTCTGCCGATGCATTCATTGCCTTACCAGGAGGTCTGGGTACATTGGAAGAAATAGCTTGCGTGGCTTCTTGGTCATCTTTGGTCACAAATAAGAAACCCATTGGTTTGCTTAATATTAATGGTTATTTTAGTAATTTACTTTCATATTTAGATAATGCTGTGGATAATGGATTCATGTTTTCAGAGGCAAGGAGAACCATAATTTCTGCTACAACCATTGAAGATTTACTCAAAAAGCTACAAGCTTATGAGTGTTTATCTGCTACTGTTTTTTCGCAAACGCTCGGAAAAAGAAAAAGAGATATGGACGAGCAAGGAGTGGATTGCACTTTGTCTTTGTGACATTATCTAACATTTTGTTTGTTGTGTCTCAGTTATAATAAGTGGTTAGAAACCTCTGCAGGTAATATCTCCTAAATTCTACCTTTAAAATTTGACATTGGGGACAATGTCATATTTTAGTAGGGGGTAAGGGACATATTTTGCTAAAAAAAAAAAAAAAAAAAAATTATTGTGTTTTAAGACATTTAGAAGTATTCATTCTGAACAAGGTCTGAGTAAGGGAGACTTGAGACATACCTTGTCAGTTTGATTTAATCTTCTTCTTCAAAAAAACAAAAAAAACAAAAAAAACAAAAAAAAAAAAAAACAAAGAAAAAAGCATGTTTAGACTTAGTGTGTTTTTTTTTAGTTACTTTCAATACAATGATGAGATATGAATTGCATAAGTCTAAAACAGATTTATTAGTGAGAAGATTTTCATCAGAATTGAGCTTGATGTCAACCTTTTTATGAGCCAATGTTAATATGATATGTTGATTGAGAAAGAAGCATGTTTAGACTTAATCTGACTTGTATAATCATCTTTGTGAGTTTTTGAGCCTATAATGATTGATGCATTATACAAATCAATCTAATTTCTTTCTTGAGTGCTCTTATGATTACATGATTCTCTAGAACTTGCTTTAAACCGTTTGAGACTATATTGATACATGTGACAACATGAATATGATAGAGGCATTAGGATTATAACCAGAGCCAAACAGCCATCCATTATTAATGTTCTACGAGAACATCCCCACTAGTGAGCCAATTTGAGCCTACATTAAATATGATGTTTTATTGGTAACCACAACTTACACCTAGCCTAAATATGCTTATATCCTTACCCTTGTTCTAAAGATGGATTTTTATATTTTGAGACATATTGCAAAAAAACAAGGGATATTTTTAGTTGAAAATTTGGGTTAGAAACAAAAGATAAGTGTGGGGAAAGAAAAGAAAAGAAAAAGTCAAGAGAAAAAGAAAGGGATCATTGTCAAATACATTCCCATATTAAAAAAAAAAAAAAAAAAATCTTCTCTTGAACTTCTAGAAAAAGATGTTACAAAGTTGGTTAGAATGATGCAAAGGCTCAACATGAATATTTAGCCTATGTTATTATGTGCTTTATAAGAGTTTTGAGAAGTTTTATTTGTATGATCTTATTATGTCTCTAAAATCTATGAACTCTTTGGAACCTTTGTGATATCTTTATCCTTTTGTTCTTTAACCACATTATAACCCTTTGGCCCCATTACAACCTTGAATAAAGACCTCTTGATTTATGAAGTTGTATGATCTAAATAGTGGAGAATAGGTGGACAAGCAAGCATATGGTAGAAGTGTTTTCATGAGATTGATTGAGTGTAAACACTTTACCACTACTTTAAAGAGTGAAAATCAAGAGAGTATCCCATGTGAGAAGTTGAGATTAAGTTTGAATATACACTATTTTGATTGAAATATGTTATGTTATTATTGGCTTAACTCAAACTATTTACATTCAAGCAAGATTTTTTGTGAATTTCTTTAAGCTATTGATTAGTTTTTAAGACTTGTCCAATGATTATCTCTAATTTATATTGGAAGGATTAGTTATAATTATTATTTTTAGTTTTTCTTATGTCTTCAATGTTTGTGGGTATCGTCCTAGTAAACCCTCACGAGACTAAACTCGTCCACTAGGGACACCTAGGGGTTTAAAGGCTTGTGTCACATGCTAAGTGCCACCGTGATTTCCTACGAAAATGGATTAGATTAGATTTTCTTATTTTATTTTTATTGAGTCGTTGCTAGGGACTAGCAACAATCTAAGTATGGGGGTGTGATAACTCGTATAATTATATAGTTTTTAGTTATGTTTTATTATTGTTTTGTGTCAAATACGAGTTATTATTGTTTAGTCTAATTGTGTTTATGATCTTTTATATTTTTATGTAATTTGGTGTTTTTCACAAGTTTCTTTGAGTGATTTCAGATTACTAGAATTAAGGGCAAATCCAGTTCAGTTCCAGTTCCAACACCTTTTTCCATATCAGCTATATCTTGAGTTTCACTGAAGCAATAAGGCTGAACTTTGTATCCCTGTAAAGCTAAGAGGCATATCTATCTTTTTCATGTTTTACACTTCTTGAAACGGAGTCGTTTTCCCTAGCGAAATCGACCATCAAGTTGGCTGATGTGCAATGACGTCTGTTCTGCACCGTTTTGGTATTTTGACCATATCTTCCGATCCACGTGCGCAAATGATCTGATTCCAACGGCTATGGATCCGTAACTGATAGGGGTATATTTTTCTAGAAGACCATTTTATCAGATCGAGCCTCCAACATTGACAAAATCGACCATCAAGCTGGCTGATCAGAATTGTCATACAATATGACGAAAATTGTTAGAAAAATGCACCCACCTATTATACCTACCTTTGAAATTTGTAAAGCTTGTCTCTTGTCATTTAGCCCTCCAAAATGTGTATAAATAGAGGGCCTTGGATGAGTATTGGGATACAATTATACATTGGTAGGATATTAGCCATTGTAATAAAATTCTCTAAGTTTTCTTCTTCTTTCCTTTCTCTAGTTTTCTTGTTCTTTACTTATGTTTCTTACATTCCTTTTCATTTTATTCATATCTAGTATGTGTTGCTAATCATATTGTTGAGGTGATGAGGTGAAGCTCTTGGTAAATGCTAAGGTTAGTCTCTTAAACATGAGCTAAAATTTATAAACACTAGTATAGATAATATTTTCTTTTGGTTTAAAATCATACTTGCAAAGTAGGGATCTTGATTCATTATTGACAATGAAAATGGCACAGTAAATGCTTGGTTTCATAACCTTGATTTGTTGTAGACATATACCTTGGCATAAGGAATGCTTGAACTCTTTTTATGAGTTTTGAGGACACCAAATGAACATAATATCATATGCTATGGACGTTGGACAATTTGGACTGAATTGCTAAACCTTCCGATTGGAACCTCCCTTATGTGTGGATTTCAATTGTGTAATAAAACAAGATTAATCTTAGCATAACACCAAGAGTGGATTCTCTAACCTCAACATCCTTTCTTATTGTTTTTTATATCTTGTTTAATTGCTTTTATGTTATTTTGTTTATTTTGTTCTCTAATATCTTGTTTATTTTCTTTTTCATATATATTTATAAACTTATACTTACTAGTACGCTTCCCTGTGGTTCGACCTCGGACACCCGAGAATTTATTACTTGAACATAACCTGCACTTGGGTTTACAACTCTTAATTGAGTCTCCATCACAAATCCATCTCAATATGGCTTGGTTCAGCTGCTTTCTTCCCTTTGTCCATTCCTCCATCCTTTCTTGTTGATCCCTGTTCAACAACCTTAGGGGCATAACACCTTCCACTTCGTGTTAACTGCCCCACACCTGTAATATCTTACTAACTTGAAAACCCGGGCATAACCAAGTTGCAGTCATATTTCCATGGTGCAGCTTTGTTTTCCTTATATGAAAAGGAATAAGGAAAATCTATGATTAGCTTAGGCACAATTTCCTCAACAACCTGAGTAGTCTTCCCTGGTTCATCGTAATAGATGATCAAAGGTCTTTCTATTCCATAGCCAGTCACATTCTTAATAACCTCTACTTCATCCTCTATTTCTTCATAAAATTGGGCTTCCCCCTCATCCATCATCTTTTGGACTTTAGCCAGAAAATCCCCGTATTCATGTATGATATGACCTTTACATCCATGGAACGGGCACCAATCCTCCATCCTGTTTGCAACCATATTTAAACTGTCACCATCCTCTACCATTCCCGCTTTTACCATTTTGACCCACACTTTTATCATTGGAGTCTTGACTTCACTGACATGTCTTTTCAACCTTCTCTATTCCCCTATCAGTGCTGCATTTACCCGATTCTCAGCATGATCGGGTAATGGATTTTCTGCTACATTCAACCTATTCCTTGTCCCTAACTTCACCACCCCAGTATTAATCAAACTTTGGACTTTCTTCTTAAAGGTAATACAGTCCTCAGTCGAATGCCCCTAGATCCTTGCGTGATATGCACAATTAACATTTGCGTTGTACCATCTTGGCTATGGTGGTGTCAGAGGTTTGAGGTATACAGGTGCAATAAGTTGACTCTGCAACAGTTTAGGATATAGCTCACCATAAGTGGTAGGAATTGGATCAAATTGGGGTTTCTGATCATTCATTGGTGAACGTTGATCATTGCGTCTAGCACCTTGGTGTTTGGGACAGTTTTTCGAGGAAGATTTATCTGTGGGGATATGCTAGTTGGAAAAGGCTGTTGTGGTATATTGGTATAGGGAAATGGATTTTTGGTAAGATGGTTCACATTGGGATAGTAAGGATTATACCCCAGATAAGGTGTGTAGGGTGTAGGAGCTGCATAAGATGTAGGAGGATTATAAGGCCTGGGAGGTATGTATGGTGTAGGAGAAGCATAGGGGTATTGATTGAAGCTAACTGTATGTGTCTCCTCCCTCTTCTTTGTAGGGAAAACCCTATTTCGGGTAGCAGACTCACCCCCTTCCATTTTTCCCGTTCTTAATGGCAGACTCTATCATCTCCCCAGATATCACCATATCTGCAAAGTCTTTGGTGGCACTCCCCACCAATTTATCATAATAAGGTGCTTTCAGGGTATTGATGAAAAGCATTGTAGTTTCCTTGTTGGTCAAAGGAGGTCCCTCCATCTCTGAGAATATTCTTTAAAGCTTTCAGTAGCTTTCTTTTCCATGTTTTGCAGAGTTAGACGGTCAGGCACTATGTCCGTCACATGCTTGTATTGTTCCATGAAAGCTTTGGCTAGACCCATCCAGGAACGGTTCTTAGTACGGGTAAGCTGGTTATACCACCGAGTTGCGGACCCTATCAAGCTATCTTGAAAACAATGGATAAGCAATTTTTCATCTTCATCATGTCCGGTCATCTTCCGGCAGTACCTGGTTAAATGTGCTGATGGGTTGGTAGTTCCGTTATATTTTTCAAAGTCTGGTACTTTGAACTTTGGAGGAATCACCAGACTGTGCACTAAACTCATCTCTTTGGCATCTAGACTGCTAAATAACTGCGCCCCTTCAACTGCCCTTAATCTTTCCTCCAGCAGCTGATATTTTTTATGGGATTCCGTCGTTTCAACCTTCTTCAGCTCAGTCATCTTTGCCCTTTCCTTTTCAGCTAGTTCCTCAAAGTCTGGAACGTCCATATCAATTGGATCAACCCCAATATTACCCTTTTTAGGACCAAAATTATGTGCCTTACCTACTGGTTGGATATAAACATAGGATGCTACCCCAGTTGGAAGTTCATTTCCTACTTGCTGGGATGCCTGGCCATTCTACTGTACCATCTCGGGTCGTCCTTCCTGGTTTACTGCCCCCATTCCTGTAACTGAATTTTCCCTTGGCCATTTCTGCCTCATCATGGTATTCATCATCTCCATGAGTTTGGCCATTTGTTCCCATGACTACTCCTGAGACTTAGCCAATTGTTCCTGCAGTTCCCTTTGAGTTCTTTCCATCCTTTCAATTCTAGCAAGCTGATCGTTCTCCATAGCTCTGGCTTGAGATCAAGTATTGTAAGGGTGTCAAAAATTTGATTCTTTCTTAGTGCGATCTATTGTACCTTTAGTTTAAAAACCATGAATTAGAAATTATTGACACATTTTTTATTTTATTTCATTTTATAAAAATGAATGAATGAATAAATAAATGACTAAATGTTAATGAATGAACAAATAAGTAAATGACTAAGTGTATGAACATGAATGGATAATTATAAAGAATAAATGAATGGACAAATAAATAAATGACTAAGTGTATGAATAATTTATAAAGAATAAATGAATGAATGATTATAAATATAAATAAATGAATGAACAAACAAAATATATAAAGGAAAGAACAAATGAATAATGAATGCATTTAAAAGTATTGGCCTCTGGATAATTCCAACCAAACGGTCTTTCATTGATTCCCTGGAACTAAATACATCAAAGATAAAAGATCACTGCTTAAGACAATCTGATAATCTGTCTATCCTAATTCAAAAATGCTATTACAAAACACTGGTCCTATAGTAACTCCCTCGGATCTTGGACCTTTTTTACTGTCCTTTTTTTATTACCTTTCTCTTCAATCTGACCCCTACTTGTTCACAGCCCATTGACATGTCAGCAGAAGCATCACCGTGTAAGCTTTCCTTAGCTTGTTTCTCCAGTTGATTGGATCGGGCTTCCTCATGCTTTGCTCTCTCTTTCCAATAGTTCTTCTCTTTCTTGAGGTTTGACCTCTTTCTCCCATTGCCCGAAAGTCTTGAGGGTCCCCTCAAATCTGAGCTCGAAGCGGTACCTCTTGTTCTCCAAGTGTAATTCCTGAAGATCGCTCTTAGCAGTGTCCCTTTCTCTCTTGATCTTTTCCTTTTCTCTTTCTCAAGTTGATTCCCTATTTTTCATGTCCTCAAGCTCTTCTTGCAGCCGGGCAATCTCTTTGCTCATTTCGGCCTTTTCTTTTTCGAATTCTGCCTTTGCAATTTCTAACTCTGATGGCGCTTCCTTAGGTGGTGAACTCATGAACTGAACCTCTTTTCCATCTGATGTCAACAACCTATCATTAACCCTCAATTCCCTCCATACTAGGTAATCAGGTGTGACGATGTCGGCATATCTAGCTACCTCTACCCGATGAGTTTCCTTCCATGCTACTACAATCTCACGTACCTTTCTCGAGTATCCATCTTCCCCATAAGCAAATTCCAAATCACTAAGGCCGTGGGTCAATGAAATAAACTGACGGGATTCCGATTGTCTTAGTACCAGTAGTGGTGCATAGCTCACTCCTCCCCATATGTCGACATAAGAGCTATCCATGGAGCCCTCCAAATTATCATCTCAGCCTTGATATTCCGGAATATGTTGATCCATTGTTCCTCAGTCCTATTTTCAAGCCAATCCCTCTTAAAAAAATCACCAATTGGTGCAAAAGACTTCCAATACGAACGAAGAGGGAAATTCTACTATTTATAAAAATGGCTCTGAACCCATATGTAAAGAAGCTGTATACAACCTATAAAATGCCCTTTTCCTTCTCATCTATAGAAATTCAAAGATCGGATTGTTTTTGCTATAATTTTCGGGGCTAGGTTTATCCTCTGCTCAAGCCTCTCAAAAACATCAAATACCACCATATCTACATATCGTAATGTCTTTGGAAAGATAACTAAACCATAGATAGCCAGAGCAAAAATATTTCTAACTATATCCTTACTTGAATGGGCATGAATCAAGGTCCGTAAAATATCCTATGAGATACAGTGACTTACCCCTTTCCAGACAACATGGCTTTCGACCACAGTATCTTTGTAACCCAGCATCTTTGTATCCTTCAAATAAATACGGTTGGGAATAACGTTCTCAATATGCAGCAAGGTTGAATATTCTTTTATGGTTGGAGTCATATCATCTCTGTTGAAAGTAAAACACCGATAAGGGGATTCCAGAATTGCACTACAGCCCGGATCACCTCACCACTGACCTTAACCTGAACTAATAGTTCTATATCCCCATAAGTCTGAGTGAAGGCTTTTTTTCTGATATGTTCCATTGATTCCATATATCCATCAATTCCTGGAGATCATTTTGCCTGATAGTAAGATCAACCTCGGCTGGCAATATTGACACATAACCATTTTCAAACAATCCCCATTATCCTGCTGACCTTTCTCGGACTGTTTTCTAACCTCTAAATGCTTCTCGACCACTGAGACATTCTGGCCCTCCATGGAAGCCCTTTTGGTTGAATATTATCCTGAGACCAATAACCTTCCATGTGCAAAAATGCTGACAAGAATGCAAAAAAAAGAAAAATAGAAAACAACAACAAAAAGAAAATGAATTAGTAACGGGAATAAATTCGAATAATACAAAAACATATAATTCAAAACAATAATTATCCCTAAGGATGCCAACAAAATTTCGACATTATAACACCCCTGGGACGAAACACCAACACTTATTATGGGCATTGTGATGTACGTTCATCATTGTCCGATTTTCAAAAATAAACTTATTTGAAAAGTAGAATAGAAGGTAAAAGGATTGGAAATATTCCTCCATGTGTTCTTAACTTTGGGATATCTAATTGGAAATCCGGCATGGCTTCGCCTAGGTTTACTATATAAAAGTGAATTAGTTCTAAAAGCTCCAAATTGTTCCTCACTGTCGTCGGTGAAGGCTAGTAAGGCTCCTCGATAAAAGCGGGTTCAATTCGTTAGAGTCTATTTCCCTAGCCCATGCGGATTGTTAATCACGAAGGCTTAGGTAATTTAGTACTCCGAAATTGTTTCACTTGCCCATGTGGATTGTTAATCACGAAGGCTTAGTTACTTTGCTCCCACCTAAAAGGACGGAAGCCGGGTATAGGAGTCATGATAAGCAAATGCACATGTCGTGTGTGAGGAGAAATAACAAACCTTTCACCACTTATTATACACCCCTTATTCTAAATGCCCCAACAAGATCAAACAATGTAAATCATCAATTAAGCAAAGAATAAATATATGCAACAAAATAACCAGAGAACAATAATATGTATGCACATGAATATGGACATATTTAAAACATTTTATTATTTTCAAAATTCTCCTTATTAAAAAAAATATGGGAATTAAAATTAAATACCAATTAAACCAACAAAACCGAGACTTTGATAACACACGACTAATTCTAGGCCTGACTCTCTAATGTCCCCATGGAGTCGCCAAGATGTCGCAACCTAAAAAATAACAAGTCTCTTCGCAAGACTTTATTATTCGTTAAGTGTGACATTAAAAAAAATAAAAAAAAAGTCAACTTAATTCCTCTTGAAAAATGAAGGTTTTGAAAATGACCTTGAAAAAGACATGGAGTCGCCACCAATCTTTTTTAGCTAGGTGTGATCGGCCACCTATTAAAATTGGTTTTATAAAACGTTTCAAAATTAATTACAACATTTTTAAAACCAATTTCAAGTCTGCGTTTTAAACCAGAGGAATCAAAGAAGCGGGTTCGGGACTCGGTTACGTGTGGGGAAGGATTAGCACCCCCACAACGCCCGTATAAAACGGTACCTTATTAATCACGTGTTATTTCAAGTCTCGGTAGAAAGTCAATTTTTAATTTAGTATTTCAAGTTAATTCCCAATTTAAAAAAAAATATAATTCCATTTTTAATTGAAAATGATCCGGAATTTATAAATTCAAAATTTTCCTATATTCCCCAACAAACGTGGCAAAATATAGAAATTTTTATTAGTTAGGAAAACTTTTCGAATCGTTCTCGTTTTAAAAGAAGATATTCCATTATTAATGATAATTGATGATATCCTCCCCAGCAAACTCGGCAAAGAACTCATGAATTATTTTAACTCGGGAATATCTTTATTTTATTGAAAATCATTACCTTTTTCAAAATATTTTAAAAAATATGAATATGAATATGTGTGACATAAATAAAATGACATAGCAAAGTCTAGATAATATAATGCAAACTAAATGGTATGATATAATTTAAATGTCATAGCATATTCTAAATGAAATGAAATATCCTAAGTCATATGATATATTCTAAATGAAATGAAATAACCTAGGTAACATGATATATTCTATATGAAATGAAATATCCTAAGTGACATAATATATTCTATATGAAATGAAATGACCTAGGTAACATGATATATTCTATATTAAATGAAATAACCTAAGTAACATGATATATTCTATATGAAATGAAATATCCTAAGTGACATAATATATTCTATATGAAATGAAATGACCTACGTAACATGATATATTCTAAATGTAATAAAATGATTTAAATGTGTAAGACCCTCGTAAGTTAGAGATCGACTCGGGTCTCTTTAAATGATTCATAGATGATGGATCAAGTTTGTGTATGCTTGTAGACAAAGCACACTACCATCTGGTATTATTCTTATATTAAATTTTTTAGAGTAAAGGGTTTAATCGGCTATTTGAGGGATTTAGCCTTAAAGTGATCACGAGCCAGGAGTCGCAATCGGGACAATGTAAAGCCCATAAAATTTGGTATTTTAACTTCACATAGTGTTAGAATGTGATATATTACTGATCATGATTATTGAAAAATCTAATCGGCATAAAACCGATAAAATATGAACCAGGGTTATTTTGGTCTTTTTAACCAAAATTTTATTTTTGGTTCGAATATGGTACTAAAAGACTCCGTGATCATAGAGGATCTCAATATGATGCTTAGATTGAAAATTTTGACTTTTTTTTTACTCGAAAAGTAAATTGGAAAGCGAATACGCTTTTAATTAGCTTAAAAGAGTGAAAAACCAGAACTAGTTGCGGGAAGGTCCGGAAAAGATTTTAAGTGAATAAATGGATTCATATGGACATAAAATGATGTTAGAAAGCTGTTGGTGAAATCAGAATGAGAATTGGAGCTAAAACCAAAAAAGTCAAAATGTTGACCTATAAACAGTCCGGGGCCCGGATTTGATGCTCGAGATATCAAAAAATTATGAAAACTTATGTACTAGTGTAAAATGATATTTGAAACATATCCGTGTCGAGAAAAGTGAAAAATGAGCTTCCGAACATAAAAATTTCATGTGAGCCCCATTTAGGCACTAAAAGAGAAAAAGTGAGCAAAAAGGGGTATTTTTGTCATTTGGCTTAAAAAATGACCATAAAATACATGCCATAACCCCATGTTCAGCCGAGAGACCCATTTTCCTTAAGCATGAAGGGTTGTTTCATCTTCTTCCTTAAGAGAAAACCTAACCAAGTGAAAACTCTATAACCAAAAAGCTTGTAAGCTTGATCTCTTGAATTCTACTAATCACCAAGCCAACAAAATACATATTTTTACTATCTAGAAGGTGAGGATTACTTATTTGGTGTTAGTTTTTTTAAGAAACCAAGAGAAACTATGTGTTTCTCTTTATGGCTATTTTGCCTTGGGTGGTTTCCAACATAGCCACCAACTTAAACCACCACCATGGGTAGTCCTAAATCAACCTCTACATCCATTATTTGAGGTTGGTTGATTGAAAAAGTGGTTTGGAGTGAGAAATCTAAGCTTGGCCTAATTCACCATGTTGGCCAACCACCTTGTGTCGCCACTTCCACCACCATCCGAGGCCACCGTTAGCTTTGCTAGGCTCGAGGGAGCAACTTTCTAGTTGATCGTTGCTCCGAATTTCCACCCAAGCTAGGTGTGAATATTATAATACTTAAATAGCTAAGCTACAAAATTTTGGATAGTACATAATTAGCTACAATTTGGATAGTATGAATGTTTCTAATTTATAAAATATTTATAAAATTACTGTTTATGTACTAGGAGCGCGGATTAGCTGAGTCTGTGGTTAGAAGAGTTTCGGAGCACGAGGAACCAATTTCTCCCGCTTAACGCACTGTGAGTAAACATGTAGCGATAGACGTAGGATCGTTAGATTATGTTATGGACATACTGACTGTGATTGTATGAATGCATGATGAAGAATTACCTTATGATATCGAGTTCTCGTAAAGACGTGAGAAAAAGGTCCAAGGAATGGACAAGTGATGATTATGTAATAATCTGGGATTTTCGTATGAGTGGTCGACCGTATGGTGCCACATTGTTCCTTGCTAGTATGCTTATTTAAATGCTATGTGATGCAGTTTACTGTAATGTTTAGCTATATCGGATTTGTAGGCTAACCATTGTGCCCTACCGGATTTGTAGGCTGCCATTGTACCCTACCGGATTTGTAGGCTGCCATTGTACCCTACCGTATTTGTAGGCTGCCAGTGTGCCTTACCGGATTTGTAGGCTGCCATTAAGCCCTACCGATTTTGTAGGAGCCTTTGAGCCCTACTGGTTTTGTAGGAGCCTTCATGCCTTAACAGTTTTGTAGGAGCTTTCGAGCCCTACTGGTTTGTAGGAGTCTATGGACCCTACCGGATGTTATAGTTGTTTGTGATATTGGATAGAAACATGCATGTGATATTAGTTAATATAACTTGCGTTTGCTCACTGGGTCCTCATGACTCACTCTTTAGTTATTTTTCTTTTTTAGATACTGATCGACCCGGTCCCTCATCCACCCCGCCAGCTTAGTTCATGACACTAGTTGGTGAGCATGACATGTCGTTTTGACGAGGTGATCCGTTACTTGATGGAGGAGCTGTGCACAGTTACCTAGGAATGTTATATATTATTTTGTTTAAATATGTTGTATTATGTGTCATGCAATTACTCGGTCGAAGACCAATGTTGTTGTCTACATTTTTGGTATTGTATAAATATATGCATTGTGGTTCACTTTGTGCGTCTACTACGGGGCATCTCGGTTACTCCCTAGTTGGAGGTGTCTTAACCGTGATGTCATGTGTTATTAATATTGTGTTGCATGTTTTGCAGGTTCGGTAACCCCCCTTATCAGGCAAGGTCATGCCGAAATTTCGTTAGGTAGATGAATGGTTAAGGCTTCGGAGGCAAGGGTGTATACTTGTCTCTGGCCGGTCACACTCCCGGATTTGGGATGTGAAAAAATGACATGGCAAATATAAATGATATGGCATATAATCTAAATGACATGAAACATAAAATAATGCTATCATATAATATGCATGAAAACAAAAATAAAAATAATAATGCATGAACATAGTATATGCTAAATAATGTGACAAAAATAAATAACTAAATAAAAAGCATAGGATATCATGAAATATTCAAAACCATATAATAAGCAACATAACATCAAAAATATGAATAAAAAATAATAACAACACCATGGAAATTATCATAGAAAAAATCACTTATTATATAGTATGCATGAATATAGAAAATGCAATGCATGAGAATGTATTTTGTTTCCTTTAATTAAGGAAATCCGTATATCTAAAAAGATATCCAGCTACCATTAGAAAATATATCAAATTAAATTTTCTAAAAATCAAAATACTTTGTGATTGTTTGAAAACAATTTTGGAAAACTTAGATTAAAAATAAAAACCTAGCTAAACCCTTTTTAAATGGCTCTAATTTCTTAAGTTTGAAATCCCGGACTTAACCACCCTTAACCCAAGGTTTATAAAATCATTTTTAGAGTTTAAAAAGGCTTGGAAACCACCCTAAGATAGTAGATAAACTTCCTAATTAGCCCCCTCTAAATAACTTAGCCAAAACAGAAAAATGATTTTCCTTCAAATTCAAATCTGCCTCCACTGTCCAGTTCTAGAACATGATTTTTTAACCTATTTTCGAAATTCAAAACAATCTAAAAAAAATAATGGAGACTCAGAACATGTAAAACTACACGGAAAAAATTGGCTTATTTTTCTGGTTAAAGATGACTACCCAGAAAAATCGGGAAAGTACGAGTACTGGGTAAAAAAAACTGTTTTGCCAAATCACATTGTAGACACATAATTTTGTCCGGATCACTAAAACAAGTATGTTTTATTCCTAAATTGATGTTTCAGAATGTAAAAAGACTTTTTTCATCATGCAGGTGGTACTCTGAGACTTAGTTTAAGAGGGTGAGCATAAAAAGTCAAACTCGAAAAAAAGTCAACCCAAAAAAAGTCAACCTTGAAAAAGTCAACTACTAAAAAAGTCAACCCACTTTCAAAATCAAGATTTGGAGTTAAATTGAAAAATGGTGAAAGAATTTTGATAATCCGAGGTCTACATCGAAAGATATGGAGTTCGGAAGTTGGGATTTGGAGATTCAGTAGAAAGGAAACCCTAATCCGAGAAATTTAGGGAAAAGTGCTTAAACGATCGAATTGGTCAAAATTGAAGGTTACAAATGAAAGATAAGCATTGACTACGAGTAATGGAGAAGCTACTTGAAAGAAAAATCGAAAGAAAAGTCAATCCGGGAGAAAACCGAGAATTAGGGTTTTTGGTGGATTTTGGTAAAATCGGGAGGAATCACAAAAATGGCCCGACTTGGTAAGACCAAAGCCCCAATGGATGAGTAATTATTGAAAAAGGATAGCCCAAGGCTCAGCATGAAGAAAATCTGAAAATCGGACTTGTTTTGAGTAAAACCGGGTTTATGAGGCAAAAAGGCCAATTGGAAAATTTGGGAAAAATAGCAAATGGACTCCGAAAATTTTGAAAAATTGTAAATAACATTCTTATATCATTTGGAAGAGATTGGCAAAATAAAATCTTGATTCGGAGTTCGTTTGCAAAATGGCTAAATCCAGGCCTCTTATGTAGTAATTCAAGAAGGAAAATCCTAGAAAAATAGCAAATGAACTCCAAATCTTCTGAAAATTTGCAAATCTCATTTTTAAATTATTTTAAAGAGATTGACAAAAGAAAATCTTGATTTGGAGTTTCTTTGCAAAATGGCCAAATCTCGGGCCTCCTATGCAAAAATTCAAGAAAATAAACCCCAGAAAAATAGCAAATGGACTCCAAAAATTTTGAAATTTTGCAAATCTCATTTTTAAATTATTTGGAAGATATTGGCGAAAGAAAATCTTGATTCGGAGTTCGTTTGCAAAATGGCCAAATCCCGAGCCCCTATGTAGTAATTCAAGCATATAAATCCCGAAAAAATACCAAATGAGCTCCAAAAATTATGAAAACTTCTAGATCACACTTTTAAATTATTTGGAAGATATAGGTGAAGAAAAATGTGGATTTGGTGCTCGTTTAAAAAATGGTAAAATGTGGGGGCGTGAAAGGGCATTTTTGGAAGAAAAAATCCAAATAAATAGCAAACGGACTCGGAAAATTTTGAAAACCTCCAAAATTCAATATTTTATTATTTTGAAAGCATTAAAAAAGTTAAATTTGAATTTGGTGTCCGTTTTCCATTTATTTGGTGAGTTTTCTTTTTTAAATAAATATTTTTTCTTATATTCCTTTTAAGTTCTTTCTTTATCTTTTTCTTAAACAAAGTTTTCTTACATTTTTTTTACATTTTCCTCACCATGGCCGAATGGCCTATATTATTTTTTTAATGTTGTTGTTTTGTTTAATTTATCATGTTATTTATGTTATTTGCTTTAATCTTGATGCTTTAAGTGTTCTTCTACTTCATATATTTGAATCATGTTTTAATTTGGTTGCTTTGTTTGTTGCCATTTATGATTTAAATATCATGTTCTTGCATTTTTGATTTTCTGTTTTCATAATGTTTAAATTTATTGATGTTTATATTTAGTATATCAAGTGTTTGTGAAAATGCTTGTGAGTATCTCTACCTTGTGTTTGCATGATTGGAATGTTATATTTTAGTTGAGCATGTTAGTATATCAAGTGTTTGAGAAAATGCTTGTTTGGTTTTAGTATTTCTACTTTGTGTTTGCATGATTTGAGTGTTATATTTTAGTTGAGTGTGTTAATATATCAAGTGTTTGTGAAAATGCCATGCTTGTTAGGAACCATAGGCCATTCGGCTACCATGTTATTTTGCATTGTGTGTTGCATTTTTGCTATGTTAGGTGATAGGTTTTGCATTTGCATGACATTTGATTGAGTATTTAGTTTAAGTATACCAAGTGTTTGTGAAAATGCCATGCTTGTTAAGAACCATAGGCCATTCGTCTACCATGTTATTTTGCATTGTGTGTTGCATTTTTGCTATGTTAGGTGATAGGTTGGCATTTGCATGATACTTGGTTGAGTTTTTGGTTTAAGCATGCCTTGTGTTTGTGTTATTGCCATGCATATTTTAGTTGCTAGGTTTAGGTTTATTTTGCCATGCATGTCCATGCATTTTAGACCTAGGTTACATTAAATGCCATGCAAGTTCATTTAGGTCTTGTAGACACCTAATTTTGTCCGGACCACTAAAACAGGTATGTTTTCTTCCTAAATTGATGTTTTCGAGTGTAAAAAGACTTTTTTCATCCTGCAGGTGGTACTCCGAGACTTAGTTTAAGAGGGCGAGCATTAAAAGTCAAACTTGAAAAAAGTCAACCCCGAAAAAAGTCAACCCCGAAAAAGTCAACCCCAAAAATTCAACTACTGAAAAAGTCAACTTACTTTTCAAAATAAAGATTTTAAGTTCAATTGAAAAATGGCAAAATAATTTTGATAATCCGAGGTCTACATTGAAAGATATGGAGTTCGGAAGTTGGCATTTGGAGATTCAGTAGAAAGGAAACCCTAATCCGAGAAATTTGGGGAAAAGTGCTTAAATGATCAAATTGGTCAAACTTGAAGGTTCCAAATGAAAGATAAGAACTAACTACGGGTAATGGAGAAGTCACTTGCAAGAAAAATCGAAAGAAAAGTCCATCCGGGAGAAAACCGAGAATTAGGGTTTTTAGTGGATTTCGGTGAAATCGGGAAGAATCACAGAAATGTCCCGACTTGGTAAGACCAAAGCCCCCATTGGATGAGGAATGATAAAAAAAAAAAAAGGATAACCAAAGGCTCAGCTTGAAGAAAATCTGAAAATCAGACTTGTTTTGAGCAAAACCGGGTTTCGGAGGTAAAAGGGCAAAATTGGAAAATTTGGGAAAAATAGCAAATGGACTCCGAAAATTCTGAAAATTTGTCAATCTCATTCTTAAATCATTTTAAAGACATTGGTAAAATAAAATCTTGATTCGGAGTTCGTTTGCAAAATGGCCAAATCCCGGGCTTCTCATGTAGTAATTCAAAAAGGAAAATCTCGAAAAAATAGAAAATGAGCTCCAAATCTTTTGAAATTTTGCAAATCTCATTTTTAAATTATTTGGAAGAGATTGGCGAAATAAAATCTTGATTTGGAGTTCGTTTGCAAAATGGCCAAATCCCGGGCCTCCTACGTAATAATTCAAAAAGATAAATCCCGGAAAAATAGCAAATGGACTCCAAAAATTCTAAAATTTTACAAATCTCATTTTTAAATTATTTGGAAGAGATTGGAGAAAGAAAATCTTGATTCAAAGTTCGTTTGCAAAATGGCCAAATCCCGGGCCTCCTATGCAGTAATTCAAGCCGATCAATCCCGAAAAAATACCAAATGAGCTCCAAAAATTATGAAAACTTTCAGATCATACTTTTTAATTATTTTGAAGATATTGGTGAAGAAAAATCTTGATTTAGAGCTCATTTAAAAAATGGTAAAATATAGGGGCATAAAAGGGCATTTTTGGAAGAAAAAATCCAAATAAATAGCAAACGGACTCGGATAATTTTGAAAACCTCCAGAACTAAATATTTTATTATTTTGGAAGTATTAAAAAAATAAAAATAGAATTTGGAGTCCGTTTGATATTTATTTGCATCCAGGGGGCAAAATGGTCATTTCACCCAAGCAACCGAAAAGGGCTTCTTTGGGCCTTTCAAAAAATCAGACTTGGGCTGAAAAAGAGAAGTTCTGGCCTGCCCAAGCCCAAAGGAAGGAGGAAGCTTCTGATTTTTCAATCAAATGGCTAAAAATCAAGAGTTAGTTAGAGATTCTCTTTGATCAAGCCATGGTGATTAAGCCACATAGGCCAAGAGAGATGTCAACATTATTCTTTAACAGCTGTAATTTGAGAGAGCTGATATGCTAATCTAAAGGTGGTAATTTCATGATTTTCTCACCTTGAATTATTAGCCATTTGATGGAAAATTGGTTACAAAAAAAAAAATGACAACACCTTGAGGGAATATTAGGGGGTTTCGGCCAGCATGTTTAGGGGGGTCACAAAAATCATTTTTCATCTTCATTTTGCTGAGTTCTTTTAGTTTTTAATTATTTTTTCTCTTCTTGGTTGAAATAAAAAATGAAAAGTTAAGAAAAGAAATGAAAGTTTGAAGAGATAAAGCTTGAAATATAGCTTCTTGAGGTTGCTCTTGAGCACCAACTCTTGCACTTTCTTGATTTTCCATTCTTGTTTTTGCTATTTTGATTTCTATTTGGTGAGTTTCCATTTTAAATAAATGATTTTTATTGTTCTTTTCAAGTTCTTCCTTCATCTCCTTCTTGAATATATTTTTTTTACTTTTTTTTTACAATAAACTCACCATGGCCAAATGACCTACATTATTTAGTTAAGTTGGTGATTTGATTTATTTTACCATATTGTTTATGTTATTTTCTTTGATCTTGGTGTTTTAAATGTTATGTTACTTCATATTCTTGAGTTATATTTTAATTTGGTTGCTTTGTTTGTTGCCGTTTATGTTTTAAATATCATGTTTTTGCATTTTTAATTTTCTGTTTTCATGATGTTTAAATTTGAGCATGTTTTAGATTTAGTATATCAAGTGTTTGTGAAAATGCTTGTGTGGTCTTTGCATGATTTGAGTTTTATATCTTAGTTGAGCATGTTTTAGATTTAGTATATTAAGTGTTTGTGAAAATGCTTGTGTGGTTTTTGCATGATTTAAGTGTTATATTTTAGTTGAGCATGATAGTATACCAAGTGTTTGTGAAAATGCCATGCTTGTTGGAGCTTGAGGCCATGTGACTACTCCATGTGTTTTGCATTGTGTGTTGCATTTTTGCCATGTTAGTTGGTAGGTTTTTGCATTTGTATGACATTTGATTTAGTTGAGCATGTTAGTATACCAAGTGTTTGTGAAAATGCCATGTTTGCTAGTCACATTATTCCATTCGGCCACCCTTGGAATTTTTGCATTTTATGTGCATTCTTGCCATGTTAGTTGATAGGTTAGCATTTGCGTGATATTTGGTTGAGTTTTTGGTTTAAGCATGCTTTGTGTTTGTGAAAATGCCATGCATATTTTAGTTATTAAGTTAGGTTTATTTGCCATACATGTTCATGCATTTTAGGTCTAGGTTGCATTAAATGCCATGCAAGTTCATTTAGTCTAGGTCACTTTATGAATGCCATGCATTTTTTCATGACATTTAGGTTTAAGCTCATGCATTTCATGCACTATGTTTGCTGTATTTTTTCATGCATTTCATGTTCATGCCACTTGAATACTTGAGCCAATTAATCGTTCCAAGTCATGCTCTCTTGAGCATACTTGTGGAAAATTAAGTTTTGTCAAATTGATTATTCTACCTTTGTGATTTTTTTTACTTAGCCAATTTTTATCTAACTTTCAAAAAGTCCTAGCTACTGTTTGTGAGTCATTTTGTGAGACTTAAATATTTTTACTTTGATTTTTAAATGATTTTATCAAAGGCAAAAATGTATTTTGGCAAAACAGTTTTTTCACCCAGTTTTCATACTTTTCCGATTGTTCTGGGCATTCTTCTTTAATTAGAAAATTAAGCTGATTTTTTTCCCATTTAGTTTTACATGTCTTAAATCTCCAGTATGTTTTTCAGAATTTTTTGAATTTTTAAAAATAGGGTAAAAAATCGTGGCTTAAAACTGGACAGTGAAGTCAGAATTGAATTTAAAGAAAAATCATTTTTCTGTTTTGGTTAAGTTACTTAGAGTGGGCTGATTAGGAGGGTTAGCTACTGACTTAAGGTAGTTTCTAAGCCTTTTTAAACTATAAAAATGGTTTTTCAAGTCCCGGGTTAAGGGTAGTCAAGTCCGAAAATTTTTAAACTTAGGAAATTAGAGCCATTTAAAAAAAAAGATTTAGCCCAGTTTTTATTTTTAATTCAAGCTTTTCAAAATTGTTTTCAAACAATCACAAAGTATTTTGGTTTTAGAATATTTAATTTGACATATTTTCCTAAGGTAGCCGGATATCTTTTTAGATATACGGATTTCCTTAATTAAAGGAAAAAATACATTTCATGCATTGCATTTTCCATATTCATGCATTTTATATAATATGTAATTCTTGCTATGATAATTTCTATGATATTGTTATGATTTTGAGTTATGTTATATTGTTTATTATATGATTTGGAATATTTCATGATATCCTATGCTTTTTATTTAGTTATTTTTTTGTCATATTATTTAGCATATACTATGTTCATGCATTATTATTTTCATTTTTATTTTCATGCATATTATATGATAACATTATTTCATATTCCATCTCATTTATTTATATGCCATATCATTCATGTTTGCCATGTCATTTAAATTATTTCATTTCATATAGAATATGTTATGCTACTTAGGTTATTTTATTTCATTTAGAAAATATCATGTTACTTAGGTTATTTCATTTCATATAGAATATGTTATGTTACTTAGGTTATTTTATTTCATTTAGAATATATCATATGACTTAGGATATTGCATCTCATATAGAATATACTATGTTACCTAGGTCATTTCATTTTATTTATAATATTTTATATAACTTAGGATATTTTATTTCATTTAGAATATGCTAAGGCATTTATTTCATTTCATTTAGAATATGCTAAAGCATTTAAATTATATCATATCATTTAGGAAGAATTATATTATTAAGATTTTGCTATGTCATTTTATTTATGTCATGCATATACATATTCATATCTTTTAAAATGTTTTCAAAAGGATAATGATTTTTTCAATAAAAAATAAAGATATTCCCGAGTTAAAATAATTCATGAGTTCTCTACCGGGTTTGCTGGAGGGAATATCATCAATTATCATTAATAAAGGAATATATTTCTTTCAAAAAAGAGAATGATTCGGAAAGTTTTCCAAAACTAATAAAAATTTCTATATTTTGCCACGTTTGTTGGGGAATATAGGAAAATTTTGAATTTATAAATTCCGGATCATTTTTAATAAAAAATGGAATTATTTTTCTTTAAATTGGGAATTAACTCGAAATACTAAATTTAATACCAATTTTTTATCGAGACTTGAGATAACACACGATTAATAAGGTACCGATTTATACGGGCGTTGTGGGGGTGTTAATCCTTCCCCACACGTAACCGACTCCCGAACCCGCTTCTTTGATTTCTCTGGTTTAAAACGCAGACTTGAAATTGGTTTTTAAAATGTTTTAATTAATTTTTAAAATATTTTATAAAATCGGTTTTAATAGGTGGCCGATCACACCTAGCTAAAAAAGATTGGTGGCGACTCCATGTCTTTTTTAAGGTCATTTTCGAAACCTTCATTTTTTAGAGGAATTAAGTCGATTTTTTCTCGGTTTTTCTAATGTCACGCTTAACGAATAATAAAGTCTTGCGATGAGACTCGTTATTTTTTAGGTTGCGACAGCTTGGCGACTCCACTGGGGACTATTAGAGAGTCAGGCCTAGAATTAGTCGTGTGTTATCAAAGTCTCGATTTTGGTTGGTTTAATTGGTATTTAATTTTAATTTCCATATTTTTTTTTAATAAGGAGAATTTTGAAAATAAATAAAATATTTTTAAATATGTTCATACTCATGTGCATGCATTTTATTATTGTTCTCTAGTTATTTAAGGTTGTATATTATAATTGCTTGTTGGTTAATGCGTTACACTATTCTTGAATGTTTTAATTGCTAGGGCATTTAGAATAAGGTTTGTAGAATAGGTGGTGAAAGGTTTGTTATTCCTCTGCACACACTGTATTTGCATTTGTATAACATGAATTCTCTACCCGGGTTCCGTCCTTTTAAGTGGGAGTAAAGTAACTAAGCCTTCGTGATTGATCCTCCGTATGGGCTAGTGAAACACTTTCGGAGTATAAAGTACCTAATGCCTTCGTGATAATCCTCCGCATGGGCATAGGAAAATATACTCTAACGAATTGAACCCGCTTTTATCGGGGTGTCTTAGTAGCCTTCACCGGCGACAGTGAGGAACAATTCGGGGCCTTTAGATACGATTTACCCTCATATAGTGAACCTAGGCAAAGCCATGCCGGATTTCTGTTAGATATACCGAAAATAGGAACACATGGAGGGACATTTCTAAACCTTTTGTTACCTATTTTACACTCTGAATAAGTTTTGTAGATCGGGCAACGATGTACGTACATCGCCCGTAATAAATGTGATACTCCGCCTCGAAGGCATCGTGATGCCTAAATAAGCAGATATTGTTGGGGCAAATGTTCATTAGCTGTTTTTAAAACTAAAAATCCTTTTTCAAGCATTTTTGCATTTTGCACATTTCATACATGTGTGAATAGAGCATGTACATTTTTGGTTGTGTTATTGATCTCATTCTTTGCAATAAACAGTTGGTAATCTCATTTGGTGATTTCATAAAACCGGTAGTGTTGCATGAACATTTGCATATTGTACCATAGTAGGATCCACTACCCCGAAATTCTGTTGAAAATAATATGATTGGTTTTTCATAGAAAAAAAACATGTTTCAAAAAAATCATAAATTTGAAGGCAAATTTTGCATAATGAGATTGTTGAATAATCAAGATTTAGGTCCCACAAATTTCATGTAATCATTGATTTCTTTGTATATACCTTGGTGTTAATTCATTTATTCTTTATTTGTATCATTTTGACATCATGTCACAGTCCTAACATGCATGGTTATTCATTGTAGAATACATTTGTGATATATATGGTCATTCTTTGTACCTACTTTTGTATTAATTCATTTAGTCTTAGCATGTATCATTTTGACATCATAGCATGCATGGTCATTCATTGTAGAATACATACATGGTCATTATTTGTATATACTTGTGCATCAATTTATTCATTTTTTTAATGCATCATGTTGTCATTAGATTGCATCCATAGCATACATAGTCATCATAGTTTCTCTGTATATGTTCATGCATTAATCATCAGTATATTCATGCACATAGGAATAGAGCATGTACATTTATAATTGTATTCTTAATCTCATGACATTTTCATTTGCATGAAAGGGGTTCGAGATATGAGGAATGAATCGGAGGAACGATTGGGTGCTTTGGAACGCAACCAGGAGGAATGTGGACATGAAATCCGAGAAGTGAAAGAACAACTTGCCAAATTGCTAAAAATGGTTGAGGATATGGGTAAAAGTAAAAAGGAACTTTCTCAGGGCTCTGCATCACCTTTGGATCAACCAAAACCATTAGGTCCAGAACATACAATCCTTGCTGGATCCTGCGCTTGTCAATGCCACAAAGGTTGCAATCCTGATGAAATTGTGGACAAAATCATGAAAATGATTAAACCTGAGAGCCTGGTACCAAAGATAGAAACCTTGGATCCTGTACCATACCTGCAAACTGTTCTAGGTCCAAACCAGTATCCCCACCCTACTATGGTCCAATCGTCCATTGGGATGACCACTACGGGATTCCTGAATCCCACTCCATCACCAACAAATGCCAGTTCATACCATTTCTCTCATCAATCACCTTATCCAGCATCTGGGATAGGAACCTCGAGCTATGTACAACCTCCAAAGGCCCCGTGTCCAAATCCATACCCTTACCATGCTGTTCCGCCATATCTCCATGTAAACACTCCGGTTTGGACCTTAGTGCCACCACCAAGTGCCCCAACTCCTAGGTTCAATGTGACTAAGAAACGACAAAGGCCTTTTGATCCCCTTCCAATTAGCTACCGAGAGCTTCTCCCTATACTGATCCAAAATCACATGGTTGCCTGTATCCCATTGAAACCCCTGTTACCACCATATCCAAATGGGTATAATCCAAATGCAAGATGTGATTATCACTGTGGAATTGTTGGCCATAACATTGAAGATTGTATAGCATTCAGAAAGAAAGTGCAAACTCTTATAAATGCCAAGTGGTTGGATCCAACAACACTGATTGATAAAGGACTACGAAAGCGCCATTAGGATTGGGAGATTTACAGCATTGAGGTGGAAAGACTTCGGTCTTATATGATATAATAGGATTTCACATTTTCAATAGCCGGCTCTTATAGCCTTAGGATGCTAGGAAGAATAAAGTGCTTGTAAAGACAGTTTTAACCACTGTTCAAATTTTGTAAAACATGGTTTATACCGTTGTGAATGTTGATATGGGAATTATGTTTCAAATTTATGAGAGGTTGATGATTAAGTTCCTCCGATTCTTATTTCCTCCGTGATATCTTCCCCTTTTGCATTTTGCATTCGATCAATTATTGGTCATACCATACATTCATACATGTATCATGTTAGCATCAGGTTGCATTTATGCATTCATAATCAGCATGATTTTTTCTGTATATATCCATGCATTAATTTGCTTATTACATACATCATGATTAGCATTAGGTCACATTCATGACACACATGGTTAGCATGATTTTCTTTGTATATACTCTGTATCAATCATTCATTGTTTGCATGTATCATAATTGACACCGTGTTGCATTCATAGGATATATGAACATTCATTGGGAAATATGCTAAAATGCACATGATCAGTCATTGCATATATCCATGTGTTGATTTGTTTATTCTTTGTTTGCAACATGTTGGCATTGTGATTGCATTTATTACATATATAGTCAGCATGTTTCCGTTGTACATGTCCATACATCATATTGTTTAGGCTTCATATGCATCAAATGACAATCATGGCTCATTCATCATGACATACATTTGGGGGAAATAAAACAGAAGTTGGCTTGGCTTTAGGAGTCTTTGAAAGAATTTCCATTTCAAATCAGAAGAAGTACTGAGTACACTTTTAATACAGGCTGGTGCTATGGAGGATGAACAAGTTGCCCGAATGGAAAAATGGAAAGGGAATAGAGAGAATTGCGAGAACAGCTAGCAAAGGCTCAAGCAGAATCTAAGGATCAGATGACTAAATTAATAGAGCTGATGTCCGCTGTAATCAAGGGAAAAGGATACACCAAAAACTTTGTCGCCAGAGAAGGGTTAGAGGCACAAAAAGGTCAGAATGAGGTCGTAATGATTGATGCCCAGAACACAGTCATTGTCCTAAACTCAGATGATCCAGCTGAACAGGCAAAGTTGAAAAGGGTTGCAGTAAATAAGGTTGAGTTGGCAGATTCCCAATGGAAATATCAGTTGCTAGATGAAAGGCTCCGGGTAGTAGAAAATACAGATGTATTTGGGAGTTTAGAGGCCAAAGAACGATGTTTGGTCTTCGATTTAGTCATTCCTCCTAAGTTCAAGATCCCTGACTTTGTGAAATATGACGGGACGACTGATCCATCAGCCCACATCACTATGTTCTGCCGGAAGATGACAAGTCATATAGATAATGATAAGCTTTTGATTCACTACTTTCAGGATAGCCTAGCGGATCCGCAATTAGGTGGTACAGTCAGTTGAGCAATGATCAGATTCACTCTTGGAATGACCTGGCTAGGGTTTTTCTAAACCAGTACAAGCATATGACCGACATGGCGCCTGACCGTCTCACCTTGCAAAATATGAAGAAAAGAGCTACTGAGAGCTTCAAAGAATATGCGCAACGATGGATGAGCCTGGCCGTCCAAGTACAACCGCCCTTAACTCAGAAGGAAACCACTGTCATTTTTGTGGATACACTACAGGCCCCGTATTATGATATACTTGTCGGCAACGCCACGAAGAATTTTTTGGACATGGTAATTTCAGGGGAGATGATTGAGAATGCTATCAACGATGGGAAAATTGAAGGAGAAAGAACATCCAATACCTAGAAAAAAGGGGCATCTGAAAAGAAAAATGAAGATACCCAAGTCGTGGAAGACTTTGCCCCATCTCCCCGATTCTCCTCGTATTAGCCATTTTGCTCTACCCTGAACAATGTCTCTCAAGGTTTTTATCCTTACCAACCAATGACTGCAACTACACCAAAATTTACATATGTCTATCAATCGAACACCCTTGGGAATAATCGAAGGAGGCATAAAAAGCGAAAAAGAAATCAGGTTGACCCGATTCCTGTGACATACAGTGAGCTGCTACCTCAACTCATCCAGAATCACCTTGTGACACCCATGCAAATAGAGCCTCTGAAGCCCCCTTATCCGAGCTGGTATGATGTTAATGAGTGTTGTGGTTATCATTCTGGCAATCAAGGTCACTCAACAGAGAACTGCCCCGCTTTGAAGTACAAGGTCAGAGATCTCATCAAGACTGGTTCGATAAGTTTTGAAGATGGGGAAGCCAAGTGTCATAAGAAACATTGTGCATGATCACATTAGGTTTTTTCTATACACTGTGATGATAAAAGCACTTGTCTCATGTTAATATCTACATGAATTAAATGAATTTTGAATTTTAAATTCTTTGTGTTTGTTGTGTTTTAACAATAATTTGAATTTGCAAAAACAAACATTAAGGTATTTTTAATAACGGATAGTCTCAAAAAGATTGATGATCAGTGTTACAAATGACCCAATACCTTTTCCCCTCTCTTTAGGTTTTCCTAAGCCTAAATCTCTTAAACCAAGAACACTTGAAAGACTTAATGCTTCAAGGAATATGAATGATTTGACTTCATAAAACCATTGTCATCACAGAATAAGCAAAGAAGTAGATCTTAGTCTAGGCTATGAACAAAGAAACGAACTTTTTTAAAATTTTCAAATTCCTTGAAATTCAAACAAATGAGACATTCTTTCAAGAATCTAGATTTTGGTAATTTGGTGTGTGTCAAGATTGTGCTAAAACCATTCATGACCTTTCCCAATGATCATAAAACTTCAAATACCCAAACATCACTTCATGATTAATACCTTGGAGCACAATGACCAAACTAGATTATCCCCTGTCGCAGAGAAAATTCGTTTTTGGATCATATTTTCCTTGTCTCTTCAAAGAACTCAGATTTGAAATTCAGTCTTTTCAGTACAAACCTAGACTTGCTATGTTCCTCGTCGATAAAAATTCTCATGGTTAATCAAATTGGGGCATCATATGTGGAAATGATGGATACATGGTGAATAAGGATGGACAAACGCATGAATCATTGTGGCATGCGATGAAAATGAAAATGAAAAAATTTGTGGTTTCATGGATATGAGAATTCGGATGATTCCAAAGTGCAAAATGAAATTCTGAATAACTATTTCCCCTGGGGATTACTTTTCAAAGTGAATATTCGTGCTTGACATGAGGAATGGCCATCTTCCATATCCCTTTCGCACAAAAAGAAATTATCCATAGTCACCACTTTTGAGCCAAAAGAATTTTTTCTTCTTTGAACCCTGATCAAGGATCACCCTCTACACTGGGGGGCAAATGCAAGGAAAGATCTTTTTAAAGATCATTGAGAAATGAGTCCTAGCTCAAAGACAGATACAAAGCGAATGAAACCCCGAATAAATACGGGCTCACTCTGTCAAAGAAAAAAGAAGAGGAAAAGATGGCGAAATGAAAGCCAAGAAAAAAAAAAGAGAAGTGTGTGAAAAGACATGGCAAATTGAAAGCCAAAAGCAAGGAAGAAAAAGAGCAAAGTCAAAAGGAAAGAAATGTCCAAGAATGGACAAATGCTTCAAAGAGAATCCTCCTCAAGAAATGATCCTTGATCTGATTACCCTCAAACACATATTTTGGGCCTATTTATCCTTTCTTTCTGAACCCTGAGCCATGGCCTACATTACGTGCTTTAAAAGTCCATTTTGATCAAGCATGAATATTTAATTTGAAAGGTTTTTCCTCAGATTTTATCCCATTTTATCGAATTATCATTTCACTAAGGAAGAATTTAGAATTCTCAAGTATATGGTAGAACAAAAAAAAAAAGAGAAAAATTGGAAATAATGAGACTCTAGGGCGAAAACCCAAAAATGGGTGGTCTAGAGTGAAAGGGAAGAAGTGGTCATTGAGGAAAATTTAAAAATTCCTGAACCTCCCAAAATTGTCAGTTCTCATTCAGAGGATTGTCTTCAAAAAACTGAAACTTTTTCTCCAAGATTAAACTTTTCGGTTTGAACATTCCGGCCAATCTTGACGCTTGTCAAAATGCCCTGATATGGAACTAAAAGAATGTTGAATTTGTTTGGTTCTCAATAAATTCATGATTTATAAAACCTGTTTCATTTGTAAGCCTAGAAGGGATATACATTTTTGTCATGAAGTTTTCCTGGAAAAGCCAGAATCTTGTTATACCAAGCCTTGCCAATCCTAGTTGGAAAAACCCAGATTGATACTTAGAGAAATTTCTAACAATGATCATCAGTCTTCAAAAGATTTATACATCACACATTGTTGGGTTAATATTTTTTGTTCAGAAGTTTTCAAAATGCGAAAACAAATAAAGAGATTTTAAAATACCCATTTTGATGTTGACATGAGACAAGGACTTTTCTAACCCAAAGGTATAGAACTGCCAGGATAGGTCTTGACTTCTAGATATGAGAAGAAGAAATAGAACCCGGTTCAATCTCTGTTGATGAAAGTTTGAAAACTGTTGGGGCAAAGAGAATAGCCAAAATGAATTGAAGATATACTCTTATTTGAAGAGGAAAAATGATTTTGAAAGGCTAAGCCAAAGTTTAGAAAAACAATCGGGGGCATTTGCATCACTCATGAGCTCTCATATCTTTATCAAGCTTTTACATCTGCACAGTGTCGGTAAGCATTTGCATCATTCATGGGTATTTGCATTGGCATTATTCCATAAGCATCTGCATTTTACCTTTACATTTACATTCTTCATGGAATTCGCATTTGTGTCATCTCAAGCAATTGCATCATTTCTATAACCATTGCATTTTCATTATTGTGTGGTAATTGTAGTTACACCATTCATAAACCAGTTACATGAACACAATTAGTAGGGGCATCTGCATCATGAAACATAGGCATCAATCCAGGCCATTTGCATTTGCATTAAGAAATATTTTGCATTTGCACCATGAAGCATGAGCACCTTGTTAAAAGACATGTGCATCTGCATCATTTCTCAAAGCTTCTGGTGGGGATATCCAGAATTTTACAGTTTTAAAAGAACAAGTCTTCGGTGGTGATAGCTGAAGCCTCTGGTGGAGATATCTAAGGTTTTATAATTTTGAAAATGAGAAATCTTCTTCTGGAGGAGTTACCCAGAATTTTACAATGAGAAAGTCTTTGGTGGTAATAGCCAAAGTTTCTGGTAGGGATATCCAGAATTTTACAGTTTTAAAAGTGAACAAGTCTTCGGTGGTGATAGCTAAAGCCTCTGGTGGAGATATCCAGGGTTTTATAATTTTGAAAAATGAGAAATCTTCTTCTGGAGGAGTTACCCAGAATTTTACAATGAGCAAGTCTTTGGTGGTGATAGCCAAAGCTTCTGGTGGGGATATCCAGACTTTTACAGTTTTAAAAGTGAACAAGTCTTCGGTGGTGATAGCTGAAGCCTCTGATGGAGATATCCAGGGTTTTATAATTTTGAAAAATGAGAAATCTTCTTTTGGAGGAGTTACCCAGAATTTTATTCAACATGTGCATCTACATCAAGAAGCATTTGCATCAATCTAAGTTAGTTGAATCTGCATCAAGAAAGTTTGCATCAAATCAAGTCATTTACATTTGCATCAAAGACATTTGCACCAATCTAAGTCATGTGCATCTACATCAAGAAGCGTTTGCATCAACTAAAGACATTTGCATTTGCATCATGAAGCATTTGCATCATCTCTTAAAGCTTTCAGGTATAATCGAACTCGTTTTGCTTCTCAAATGAGTCAAGCCCCGAGATCATCGTCGAGGTAATTTCTTTTATATGAACAAGTCTTCGGTGGTGATAGCTGAAGCCTCTGGTGGAGATATCCAGAGTTTTAAAATCCTTTGAAAAGTCTTCTGTGGTGATAGCTGAAGCTTCTGGAAGAGATACCCAGAATTTTAAACACAGCTGAGAATAACACAAGTTAAGGCCCCGAGGCCATCGTCGAGGTCATTTCCTTTCTTGCAAATCGAATTCGTTTCCTTAAGACGAATCGAGCCCCGAGATCATCGTCGAGGTACTTTTTTTATTATTATGAACAAGTCTTCGGTGGTGATAACTGAAGCCTCTGGTGGAGATATCCAGAGTTTTAAAATCCTTTGGAAAGTCTTCGGTGGTGATAGCCGAAGCTTCTGGAGGAGATACCCAGAATTTTAAACACAGCTGAGAACAAGACAGGTTAAGGCCCCGAGACCATCGTCGAGGTCATTTCTTTTCTTGCAAATCGAATTCGTTTCCTTAAGACGGGTCGAGCCTTGATTAGTCAAGGAATTCAATTTAAGGACAAAATCTTAAATTTACTATTTAAAAAAAAATTGAAAAAACTGAAAAAAAAAATGAAAAATGAAAAAATGATAGAAGAATGAAAAAGAAACCCTTTTCCCTTTCCTTCACATGTGATTTCACTGACCGTAAAAAATTAGTTTCAGTTTATCTTTGCCTGATTCCTGATTCTCAGCAATAGCCAAAGAGGGGCAGCTGTAGACACCTAATTTTGTCCGGACCACTAAAACAGGTATGTTTTCTTTCTAAATTGATGTTTTCGAGTGTAAAAACACTTTTTTTCATCCTGCAGGTGGTACTCCGAGACTTAGTTTAAGAGGGCGAGCATAAAAAGTCAAACTTGAAAAAAAGTCAACCCTGAAAAAAGTCAACCCCAAAAAAGTCAACCCCAGAAAGTCAACTACTGAAAAAGTCAATTTACAAAGTTGGCATTTGGAGATTCAGTAGAAAGAAAACCTTAATCCGAGAAATTTGGGGAAAAGTGCTTAAACGATCAAATTGGTCGAAATTGAAAGTTCCAGATGAAAGATAAGCACTCACTACGGGTAATAGAGAAGTCACTTGCAAGAAAAATCGAAAGAAAAGTCAATCCGAGAGAAAACCGAGAATTAGGATTTTTAGTGGATTTCGGTGAAATCGGGAAGAATCACAGAAATGGCCCGACTTGGTAAGACCAAAACCCTCATTGGATGATGAATGATTAAAAAAGGATAGCCCAAGGCTCAGCTTGAAGAAAATCTGAAAATCGGAGGTAAAAAGGCAAAATTGGAAAATTTGGGAAAAATAGCAAATGGACTCCAAAAATTCTGAAAATTTGTCAATCTCATTCTTAAATCATTTGAAAGAGATTGGTAAAATAAAATCTTGATTCGGAGTTCGTTTGCAAAATGGCCAAATCCTGGGCTTCTTATGCAGTAATTCAAAAAGAAAAATCCCAGAAAAATAGCAAATGAGCTCCAAATCTTTTGAAATTTTGCAAATCTCATTTTTAAATTATTTGGAAGATATTGGCGAAAGAAAATCTTGATTCGGAGTTCGTTTGCAAAATGGCCAAATCTCGGGCCTCCTATGCAATAATTCAAAAAGATAAATCTCGGAAAAATAGCAAATGGACTCCAAAAATTCTGAAATTTTCCAAATCTCATTTTTAAATTATTTTGAAGATATTGGCAAAATAAAATCTTGATTCGGAGTTCGTTTGCAAAATGGCCAAATCCCGGGCCTCCTATGTAGTAATTCAAGTCGATAAATCCCGAAAAAATACCAAATGAGCTCCAAAAATTATGAAAACTTCCAGATCACACTTTTTAATTATTTTGAAGAGATTGGTGAAGAAAAATCTTGATTTGGAGCTCGTTTAAAAAATGGTAAAATGTAGGGGCATAAAAGGGCATTTTTGGAAGAAAAAATCCAAATAAATAGCAAACGGACTCGGATAATTTTGAAAACCTCCAGAACTCAATATTTTATTATTTTGGAAGTATTAAAAAAATAAAAATTGAATTTGGAGTTCGTTTGATATTTATTTGCACTCGGGGGGCAAAATGGTCATTTCACCCAAGCAACCGAAAAGGGCTTCTTTGGGACTTTCAAAAAATAGACATGAGCTGGAAAAGAGAAGTTCTGGATTGCCCAAGCCCAAAGGAAGGAGGAAGCTTCTGATTTTTCAATCAAATGGCTAAAAATCAAGAGTTAGTTAGAGATTCTCTTTGATCAAGCCATGGTGATTAAGCCACATAGGCCAAGAGAGATGTCAACATTATTCTTTAAAAGCTGTAATTTGAGAGAGCTGATATGCTAATCTAAAGGTGGTAATTTCATGATTTTTTTCACCTTGAATTATTAGCCATTTGATGGAAAATTGGTTACAAAAAAAATGACAACACCTTGAGGGAATAATAGGGGGTTTCGGCCAGCATGTTTAGGGGGGTCAGAAAATTCATTTTTCATATTCATTTTGCTGAGTCCTTTTAGTTTTTACTTAGTTTTTCTCTTCTTGGTTGAAAGCAAAAAAGAAAAGTTTAGAAATGAAATGAAAGTTTGAAGTGATAAAGCTTGAAATATAGCTTCTTGAGGTTGCTCTTGAGCATCAACTCTTGCACTTTCTTGATTTTTCATTCTTGTTTTTGCTATTTTGATTTCTATTTGGTGAGTTTCCATTTTAAATAAATGATTTTTATTGTTCTTTTCAAGTTCTTCCTTCATCTCCTTCTTGAATATATTTTTTTTTACATTTTTTTTACAATAAACTCACCATGGCCAAATGACCTACATTATTTAGTTAAGTTGTTGTTTTGATTTATTTTACCATATTGTTTATGTTATTTTCTTTGATCTTGGTGTTTTAAATGTTATGTTACTTCATATTCTTGAGTTATATTTGAATTTGGTTGCTTTGTTTGTTTCCATTTATGTTTTAAATATCATGTTTTTGCATTTTTAATTTTCTGTTTTCATGATGTTTAAATTTGAGCATGTTTTAGATTTAGTATATCAAGTGTTTGTGAAAATGCTTGTGTGGTCTTTGCATGATTTGAGTTTTATATCTTAGTTGAGCATGTTTTAGATTTAGTATATTAAGTGTTTGTGAAAATGCTTGTGTGGTTTTTGCATGATTTAAGTGTTATATTTTAGTTGAGCATGATAGTATACCAAGTGTTTGTGAAAATGCCATGCTTGTTGGAGCTTGAGGCCATGTGGCTACTCCATGTGTTTTGCATTGTGTGTTGCATTTTTGCCATGTTAGTTGGTAGGTTTTTGCATTTGTATGACATTTGATTTAGTTGAGCATGTTAGTATACCAAGTGTTTGTGAAAATGCCATGTTTGCTAGTCACATTATTCCATTCGACCACCCTTGGAATTTTTGCATTTTATGTGCATTCTTGCCATGTTAGTTGATAGGTTAGCATTTGCATGATATTTGGTTGAGTTTTTGGTTTAAGCATGCTTTGTGTTTGTGAAAATGCCATGCATATTTTAGTTATTAAGTTAGGTTTATTTGCCATGCATGTTCATGCATTTTAGGTCTAGGTTGCATTAAATACCATGCAAGTTCATTTAGGTCTAGGTCACTTTATGAATGCCATGCTTTTTTTCATGACATTTAGGTTTAAGCTCATGCATTTCATGCACTATGTTTGCTGTATTGTTTCATGCATTTCATGTTCATGCCACTTGAATACTTGAGCCAATTAATGGTTCCAAGTCATGCTCTCTTGAGCATACTTGTGGAAAATTAAGTTTTGTCAAATTGATTATTCTACCTTTGTGATTTTTTTTTACTTTAGCCAATTTTTATCTAACTTTCAAAAAGTCCTAGCTACTGTTTGTGAGTCATTTTGTGAGACTTAAATATTTTTACTTTGATTTTTAAATGATTTTATCAAAGGCAAAAATGTATTTTGGCAAAACAGTTTTTTCACCCAGTTTTCGTACGTCTCCGATTTTTCTGGGCATACTTCTTTTATCAGAAAATTAAGCTGATTTTTCCCCGTGTATTTTTACATCTCTTGAATCTCCAGTATTTTTTTTTCAGAATTTTTTGAATTTTTAAAAATAGGGTAAAAAATCGTGGCTTAAAACTTGACAGTGAAGTCAGAATTGAATTTAAAGAAAAATCATTTTTCTATTTTGGTTAAGTTACTTAGAGTTGGCTGATTAGGAGGGTTAGCTACTGACTTAGGGTAGTTTCTAAGCCTTTTTAAACTATAAAAATGGTTTTTCAAATCCCGGGTTAAGGATGGTCAAGTCCGGATTTTTAAACTTAGGAAATTAGAGCCATTTAAAAAAAAGATTTAGCCCAGTTTTTATTTTTAATTCAAGCTTTTCAAAATTGTTTTCAAACAATCACAAAGTATTTTGGTTTTAGAATATTTAATTTGACATATTTTCCTAAGGTAGCCGGATATCTTTTTAGATATACGGATTTCCTTAATTAAAGGAAAAAATACATTTCATGCATTGCATTTTCCATATTCATGCATTTTATATAATATGTGATTCTTCTATGATAATTTCTATGATATTGTTATGATTTTGAGTTATGTTATATTGTTTATTATATGATTTGAAATATTTCATGATATCCTATGCTTTTTATTTAGTTATTTTTTTGTCATATTATTTAGCATATACTTTGTTCATCCATTATTATTTTCATTTTTATTTTCATGCATATTATATGATAGCATTATTTAATATTCCATCTCATTTAATTTATATGCCATATCATTCATGTTTGCCATGTCATTTAAATTATTTCATTTCATAAGAATATGTTATGTTACTTAGGTTATTTTATTTCATTTAGAAAATATCATGTTACTTAGGTTATTTCATTTCATATAGAATATGTTATGTTACTTAGGTTATTTTATTTCATTTAGAATATATCATATGACTTAGGATATTGCATCTCATATAGAATATACTATGTTACCTAGGTCATTTCATTTTATTTATAATATGTCATATAACTTAGGATATTTTATTTCATTTAGAATATGCTAAGGCATTTATTTCATTTCATTTAGAATATGCTAAGGCATTTACATTATATCATATCATTTAGGAAGCATTATATTATTTAGATTTTGCTATGTCATTTTATTTATGTCATGCATATACATATTCATATCTTTTAAAATGTTTTCAAAAGGATAATGATTTTTTCAATAAAAAATAAAGATATTCCTGAGTTAAAATAATTCATGAGTTCTCTACCGGGTTTGCTGGAGGGAATGTATCAATTATCATTAATAAAGGAATATCTTTCTTTCAAAAAAGAGAATGATTCGGAAAGTTTTCCAAAACTAATAAAAATTTCTATATTTTGCCACGTTTGTTGGGGAATATAGGAAAATTTTGAATTTATAAATTCTGGATCATTTTTAATAAAAAATGGAATTATTTTTCTTTAAATTGGGAATTAACTCAAAATACTAAATTTAATACCAACTTTTTACCGAGACTTGAGATAACACACGATTAATAAGGTACCAATTTATACGGGCGTTGTGGGGGTGCTAATCCTTCCCCACACGTAACCGACTCCCGAACCCGCTTCTTTGATTTCTCTGGTTTAAAACGCGGACTTGAAATTGGTTTTTAAAATGTTTTAATTAATTTTTAAAATATTTTATAAAACCGGTTTTAATAGGTGGCCAATCACACCTAGCTAAAAAGGATTGGTGGCGACTCCATGTCTTTTTTAAGGTCATTTTCAAAACCTTCATTTTTTTAGAGGAATTAAGTCGACTTTTCCTCGGTTTTTTTAATGTCACGCTTAACAAATAATAAAGTCTTGCGATGAGACTCGTTATTTTTTAGGTTGCGACAGGTCTAGGTCACTATATTGATGCCATGCATTTTTTCATGACATTTAGGTTTAAACTCATGCATTTCATGCACCGTATTTGCTGTATTTTTTCATGCATTTAATGTTCTTGCCACTTGACTAATGACTTAGGCCAATTAATGGTTCAAAGTCATGCTCTCTTGAGCACACTTGTGAAAAATTAAGGTTTGTCAAATTGATTATTCTACCTTTGTGATTTTTTTTTACTTAGACAATTTTTATCTAACTTTTAAAAAGTCCTAGCTACTGTTTGTGAGTCATTTGTGAGACTTAAATATTTTTACTTTGATTTTTAAATGATTTTATCAAAGGCAAAAATGTATTTTGGCAAAGCAGTTTTTTCACCCAGTACTCGTACTTTCCCGATTTTTCTGGGCATTCATATTAAATCAAAAAATTAAGATGATTTTTTCCCGTGTAGTTTTACATGTCCTGAGTCTCCAGTATTTTTTTATATTTTTTTGAATTTTTGAAAAATAGGATAAAAAATCGTGGCTTAAAACTAGACAGTGGAGTCATAATTGAATTTACAGAAAAATCATTTTTCTGTTTTGGCTAAGTTACCTATAGGGAGCTGATTAGGAAGTTTAGCTACTGACTTAGGGTAGTTTCTAAGCCTTTTTAAACTCTAAAAATGATTTTTTTAAGTCTCAGGTTAAGGGTGGTCAAGTCTGGGATTTTAAACTTAGGAAATTAGAGCCATTTTAAAAAAAGGTTTAACCTAGTTTTTATTTTTAATTTAAGCCTTTCAAAATTGTTTTCAAACAATCACAAAGTATTTTGGTTTTAGAATATTTAATTTGACATATTTTCCTAAGGTAGCCGGATATCTTTTTAGATATACGGATTTCCTTAATTAAAGGAAAAAATACATTTTCATTAGAGGTGGCAAAATGAACCCGAACCCGAAAACCCGCCCAGGAAAACCCGAACCCGAACCCGCCCAAACCCGATTTGACCAAAAAGTCAAAAACCCAAACCCGAAAAAGCCCGAACCCGAATGGGCCCGAACCCAAATGGACCCGAACCCGAATGGACCCGAACCCGAATGGGCCCGAACCCGAATGAGCCCGAACCCGAATGAGCCCGAACCCGAATGGACCCGAACCCGAACCCGAATTTAATACTAAAAATAAAAATAAACAAATTGCAATTATTTTTTTTACAAAGCAATAACTTTAATTATTAATTTTATTCTAATTTTTTTTAATAATTTAATTAAAATTTAAAATTTAATATATTATATATATATATGATGAAATAATAATTTTATCAAAAAGTAAATTATATTTTATACTTATAAGTTATAACTTTAACGTCTCATATCATGATGAATTTACAATCTAAATATTTTAAATTCTTGAAAATTTTAAAGATGTGAAAAAAAATTTGACAATAATTCAATTAATCTATAAGGGTAAAAAAATTGACAATAATTCAATTATTTTGGCCTTTTGGGTTATACTTAGACCTGCTCACGGGCCGGGCCTGGGCAGGATATTTTGTGTTCCGGGCCGGCCCGGTGATAACTCGTATAATTATATAGTTTTTAGTTATGTTTTATTATTGTTTTGTGTCAAATACGAGTTATTATTGCTTAGTCTACTTGTGTTTATGATCTTTTATATTTTTATGTAATTTGGTGTTTTTCATGAGTTTCTTTGAGTGATTTCAGATTACTAGGTTAAATCAAGAATTAAGGGCAAATCCAATTCAGTTCCAGTTCCGACACCTTTTGCCATATCAGCTATATCTGGAGTTTCACCAAAGAATTAAAGCTGAAATTTTGACAGTACAAAGTTAAGAGGCATATCTATCTTTTTCATGTTTTACACTTCTTGAAACGGAGTCGTTTTCCCTACCGAAATCAACCATCAAGTTGGCTGATGTGCAATGACGTCTGTTCTGCACCGTTTTGGTATTTTGCCCATATGTTCCGATCCACATGAGCAAATGATCTGATTCCAACGGATATGGATTAGTAACTGATAGGGGCATATTTTTCTAGAAGACCATTTGATCAGATCGAGCCTTCAACATTGACAAAATCGACCATCAATCTGGCTGATCAGAATTGTCATACAACATGACGAAAATTGTTAGAAAAATGCACCCACCTATTATACCTACCTTTGAAATTTATAAAGCTTGTCTATTGTCATTTAGCTCTCCAAAATGTGTATAAATAGAGGGCCTTGGATGAGTATTGGGATACATTATTACATTGGTAGGATATTAGCCATTGTAAAAAAATTCTCTAAGTTTTCTTCTTTTTTCCTTTCTCTAGTTTTCTTTTTCTTTATTTACTTATGCTTCTAACATTTCTTTTCATTTTTAGTATGTGTTGCTAATCATATTGTTGAGGTGATGAGGTGAAGCTCTTGGTAAATGCTAAGGTTAGTCTCTTAAACATGAGCTAAAATGAATCATCATTTATAAACACTAGTATAGATAATATTTTCTTTTGGTTTAAATTCATACTTGCAAAGTAGAGATCTTGATTCATTATTGACAATGAAAATGGCACAGTAAATGCTTGGTTTCATAACCTTGATTTGTTGTAGACATATACCTTGGCATAAGGAATGCTTGGACTCTTTTTATGAGTTTTGAGGACACCAAATGAACATAATATCATATGCTATGGACGTTGGACAATTTGGACTGAATTGCTAAACCTTCCGATTGGAACCTCCCTTATGTGTGGATTTCAATTGTGTAATAAAACAAGATTAATCTTAGCATAACACCAAGAGTGGATTCTCTAACCTCAACATCCTTTCTTATTGTTTTTTATATCTTGTTTAATTGCTTTTATGTTATTTTGTTTATTTTGTTCTCTAATATCTTGTTTACTTTCTTTGTTATTGATTCCCTAATATCTTGTTTATTTTCTTTTTCATATATATTTATAAACTTATACTTACTAGTACGCTTCCCTGTGGTTCGACCTCGGACACTCGAGAATTTATTACTTGAACATAACCTGCACTTGGGTTTACAACTCTTAATTGAGTCTCCATCAAGTTTTTGGCGCCGTTGCCGGGGAAGCAATACTAAGTATATAAGTTTATAAGTATATTTATTTTTATTGGCTGGTTATACCGCCTATATTTATTTTTATTGGCTGGTTATACCGCCTAATTTTCTATATATTTATATTTATATTGTATATTAATTTTGTTTTATTTTTATTGGCTGGTTATACCGCCTAATCTGTATATTAACTTTGTTTTATGCTTGTTTGGCGACGTGATTTTAGATCTCGTCGTTTAGTTAGATTTTATTGTGAAACTTTTTCAGGTAATCTTTCTAATACAACTCCTACCATGGCTGACAATGAAAGTGTTCATGCTGAAGATGAGAACAGACAAGTACGCACCATGCGTGACTACTTGCAACCAACTCGAAGCTCATCACCCTCTTGTTTTATTTTTCCTCTCAATGCAAACAACTTTCGTTTTAAACCAGGTATGATAGCTTTGCTTCCAAATTTCCATGGGTTAGAATCGGAAAGTGCTTACTCGTTTCTAAAAGACTTCGAAGATGTATGTGTTACCTTTAATGACCAACAATGTACAAATGAAATTGTCAAGCTAAAATTATTTCCTTTTTCTTTAAAAGATAAAGCAAAAATTTGGCTTCATAATTTAAAACCAAGGTCAATTGGCACATGGCAAGAATTACAAACTGAGTTTCTAAAGAAATTTTTCCCAGCACATAAAACTACTGCTTTGAAAAGACAGATTCAAAATTTCAATCAAAATCAAAATGAAGCATTTTTTCAGTGCTGGGAGCGTTTTAAAGATTTGTTAAGTTCTTGTCCATATCATGGTTTTGAAAAATGGCGTCTTATTAGTTTCTTTTATGAAAGTTTGACTCCCGAAACTAAACAATTTGTTGAAACAATGTGTAACGGTGAGTTTCTAGAAAAAGAACCTGAAGAAGCCTTTGACTACCTAGACCATTTGGCAGATAACTCTCAAGCCTGGCACACAAATAATTCCTCTGAAAGTTCCAATAGATCTAATCTTGTTTCTAACAGAGGTAAATATCATTTTAGTCAAGAAGATGAGATAAAAGCTAAAGTAGCTAATTTGGCTAGAAAGATTGAAGCCATGGAACTTAGAGAAGTAAAAGAAGTCAAAACGGTTAAAAATGAAGAAAGTTGTGGAATTTGTGAAATCATGGGACACCCCACTTCTGAATGTCCAAACATTCCCATTCTTAAAGAAGCGTTGCATGATCAAGTAAATTCCATGAACACATTTAAAAAGCCTTTTCCTTCTCCTTACTCTAAAACGTATAACCCTGAATGGAGAAATCATCCCAACTTCAGTTGGTGGAATAATAATCATGTTCAGGTACCACAATCTCAAAAGCCGGGCAACACTTTTTCCTATCAACCTTCACGTGTACAAACCTTGGAAGAGACATTGCAAGCATTCATGCAAACACAAGCAAATGTGAATAACCAAACTTCACAGGACATCAATGAGATCAAAAACACCTTGTCCACATTGACAGCTTCATTACGCACTCAAGAAAAAGGTAAGTTTCCTGCTCAACCTCAGCCTAACCCTTCTACTCAATGTCTTGTTTCTTGCTCCAATGAAACTCAACAGGAAAATGCCAGTTCTATCACAACTCTTCGAAGTGGAAAGGCAATCGACAAAAACATTCCATCAAAAGACCAATATCCTCCTTCCCCTCCGAAAAGTAATGGTAAGTCTGAACTTCTTGAAAATTTGGACAAAGAAAAAGGTATGCATCCTGCTCCTTTTCCTCAAAGGTTGCAAACAATAAAGAATTTGAATCAAAATGCAGAAATTTATGTACTTTTCAAACAAGTTAAGATTAACATTCCTTTATTGGATGCAATCAAACAAGTTCCATCTTATGCTAAATTTTTGAAGGACATGTGCACAGTTAAAAGGAAACATAATGTACAAAAGAAAGCATTTCTGACGGAAAGTGTGAGCTCAATCATTCAGCACCTTACTCCACCAAAATTCAAAGATCTTGGATGTCCAACAATCTCATGCATCATTGGAAACACTAGAATAGAACGTGCATTGCTTGATCTTGGTGCTAGTGTTAATCTTTTGCCTTTTTCTGTTTATCAACAGTTAGGTTTAGGTGAACTCAAGGAAACACCTGTTACACTTCAACTAGCTGATCGTTCTGTAAAAATTCCTCGAGGGATAGTTGAAGATGTTTTGGTTCAAATTGATACTTTTTACTTCCCTGTTGATTTTATTGTTTTGGACACACATCCTGTTTCAAATCCAAATGTTCAAATTCCTGTTATATTAGGCCGTCCATTTCTTGCAACTTCTAATGCTCTGATAAATTGCAGGAATGGTATGTTGAACATTTCTTTTGGAAATATGACTTTAGAATTAAATGTGTTCAACATTTGCAAGCAACCTGGTGATGATTCAGAAGTACATGAAGTGGATTTCATTGAAGAACTTGTTCATGAACATCTCACCACTACCACATTCCATGATCCTTTAGAAGCTTATTTAATTGAATGTGAGTTTGATAATGCTTCAGAAATTTCACACACTGATTCTTTGTTAAATTCTTTTCAGGATAAGCATTGTTGGAAACAAAAGTTTGAGGAACTTCCATCACTCACAAATGTCACTGTACCATCAACTATTGAACCACCCAAGCTGGATTTAAAACCATTGCCATCCGAGCTAAAATATTCCTTTTTGGGTGAGAATGAAACTTTTCCAGTCATAAATGAACTTGAGGAACTCAGAAAAGATGCATATGAGAATTCTAAAATTCATAAAGAAAGAACTAAAGCCTTTCATGACAAGTTAATTTCAAGAAAAACATTTGATGTTGGGCAAAAAGTTCTACTTTATAGTTCTAGACTTCACATATTTCCTGGTAAGTTGAGATCAAGATGGACTGGCCCATTTGTGGTTAAGCATGTGTATCATTATGGAGCAGTTGACATTGAGAATCCTCAAAATGGTAACGTATTCAAGGTAAATGGACAAAGACTCAAAACTCTTTTTGGAAAATCATGTTACTCAAGAAGAGGTTGTTTTTCTTTCTGATCTTTGTTTTGAAAATAACTAGATGTAAATATAATTTTTACTAATCTTCAAAAAAAAATACATTTTTTTCCCGGTTAAATGGCGGATAACGGTACTCCGTGATTATTTAAGTCGGTTCCATCAGCTACCCACAAAACTGATATTGTATATAAATTTCTCTTTCAATTTCTTTTTCATTTTTTTTTTCAAGATGGATGATATTCTCACAAGATTGCAGAAACGATTTCCTCCTTTTCCTCGAAATATTTTACTGAAGCTTTACCAAGTTCGATTTGAAAGATTAAGAATGCTTATGCACAAAGGGATTCCTGAAGACATACGTTGGATAATTGAAGCCAAGGTACGTGAAGATGAATATCTTCCTGTTTTGCATTTACCAGGTACAGGTAGAAGCACTTTTGCAAAGAAGCGACGAGCAAAGCGCATGAGTTCAAATTGCCACAAATGTGCACGATGGACGTGTAACGGTAAATGTCGTTCTATTGGGATTCCGTCCTCTAATCGAGATGATAAAATTGAATTCATTAAGGATGGACTGAGTAAGGAGAATTTGGGTAATATCCAACTTTCTCTTGAGACGCATCCTAGTGGAGACGTACAAAGAGAAATTCTTGATTTATGGCCGCAATTCCAAAAGGAATGGCAACATCTTGGGAATCTGATGTTAAAAGACCCTGTTTGCCAGCTTGTAAGAAAACTGGATGGGAAGCATATCCTCGACTCATAGAAGGCGTTTAAGCCGTTTCTGGACGTAAAACCAGAGGAAGATGTGAGCCACAATCACAACTACAATAAATGACTTCTCAGCTTTTGGTTTAATTTGCAATAACTTCATTTCGGTTTAATTTACGTGTTGTTCGATTTGTGTAATTATTTTCGTTTGTTTTTTTTTTTTTTGCATTGGTCTTTTACGGTTGATTTTTCTTCTCTTTTTGATTTTCTTCCTGAAATCACGCAAAAATCTTTTGTTAGGTTAACATTTTCTTCTGACAGGTCAAATATACTTTCGGCGACATTATTACACTTGACTTTTACGGTTGATTTTTCTTCTCTTTTTGATTTTCTTCCTGAAATCACGCAAAAATCTTTTGTTAGGTTAACATTTTCTTCTGACAGGTCAAATACACTTTCGGCGACATTATTACTCTTGTCTGATTCACTACTCAGTCCTCTATATATTACACCATGTACTCATTCTCTTTCAGGCACTCGAAAAAAATGGAAAGTACTTCGTCCCAGCGCATTAAAAATATTTGTGTCTTTGGAGGTATCCAGGGAAAAATAACATATTCGCTGATGAAGCCATAAGAGTTGGAGTAATACTTGCCCAACAAAAGATCCAGTTGATTTATGGAGGCGGTAGTACGGGTTTAATGGGAGCAGTCGCTACAGCAGCACACGCCGGAGGAAGTCCAGTTCTAGGAATCGTGCCAAAACTATTCACAGATTTTTGTGGACCTACCGTGGGTAAGGAAATACAAGTCTGGAGTATCCCTGAACGGATGACAATCATGTACCATTCTGCCGATGCATTCATTGCTTTACCAGGAGGTCTGGGTACATTGGAAGAAATAGCTTGCGTGGCTTCTTGGACATCTTTGGTCACAAATAAGAAACCCATTGGTTTGCTTAATATTAATGGTTATTTTAGTAATTTGCTTTCATACTTAGATAATGCTGTGGATAATGGATTCATGTTTTCAGAGGCAAGGAGAACCATAATTTCTGCTACAACCATTGAAGATTTACTCAAAAAGCTCCAAGCTTATGAGTATTTATCTGCTACGGTTGTTTCGCAAACGCTCGGAAAAAGAAAAAGAGATATGGACGAGCAAGGAGTGGATTGCACTTTGTCTTTGTGACATTATCTAACATTTTGTTTGTTGTGTCTCAGTTATAATAAGTGGTTAGCAACCTCTGCAGGTAATATCTCCTAAATTCTACCTTTAGTAGGGGGTAAGGGACATATTTCGCTAATTTAAAAAAAAAAAAAAAGTTTGTTGTGTTTTAAGCAATTTAGAAGTATTCATTCTGAACAAGGTCTGAGTAAGGGAGACTTGAGACATACCTTGTCAGTTTGATTTTAATCTTTTTATGTTTACTTGTTAATTTTTGTTTAGTATTTTTAGGATTATTTAGGTTGCATGAGTTTGTTTTGTTTTGTTTTGAGTCTAGTTATTCCTATTCTTATGTTATTAGTTCTTTTCTCTTACACATGATTCTTTCATTTGGGTTAATAGACTTACATTGAGGACAATGTAAGAATCAAGTGTGGGGGGAACGATTTAGGATTTCTTTTATTTTTGTCTACTATTTTTTTTTTATGAGTCTTTATTATTATTATTATTATTTAGTGTGTTTTAGTTCCTTTTAATACAATGATGAGATATGAATTGCATAAGTCTAAAACAAATTTATTAGTGAGAAGATTTTCATGAGAATTGAGCTTGATGTCAACCTTTTTATGAGCCAATGTTAATATGATATGTTGATTGAGAAAGAAGCATGTTTAGACTTAATCTGACTTGTATAATCATCCTTGTGAGTTTTTGAGCCTATAATGATTGATGCATTATACAAATCAATCTAATTTCTTTTTTTAGTGCTCTTATGATTATATGATTCTCTAGAACTTGCTTTAAACCGTTTGAGACTATATTGATACATGTGACAACATGAATATGATAGAGGCATTAGGATTATAACCAGAGCCAAACAGCCATCCATTATTAATGTTCTAAGAGAACATCCCCACTAGTGAGCCAATTTGAGCCTACATTAAATATGCTGTTTTATTGGTAACCACAACTTACACCTAGCCTAAATATACTTATATCCTTACCCTTGTTCTAAAGATGGATTATATATTTTGAGACATATTGCAAAAAACAAGGGATATTTTTAGTTGAAAATTTGGGTTAGAAACAAAAGATAAGTGTGGGGGAAGAAAAGAAAAAGTCAAGAGAAAAAGAAAGGGATCATTGTTAAATACATTCCTATATTCAAAAAAAAAAAAATCTTCTCTTGAACTTCTAGTTAAAGTAAAGAAAAAGATGTTACAAAGTTGGTTAGAATGAAGCAAAGGCTCAACATGAATATTTAGCCTATGTGACTATGTACTTGTAAAGAGTTCTGAGAAATTTATTTGTATGATCTTATTATGTCTCTAAACTCTATGAACTCTTTGGAACCTTTGTGATATCTTTATCCTTTTGTTCTTTAAACACATTATAACCCTTTGGCCCCATTACAACCTTGAATAAAGACCTCTTGATTTATGAAGTTGTATGATCTAAATAGTGGAGAATAGGTGAACAAGCAAGCATATGGTAGAAGTGTTTTCATGAGATTGATTGAGTGTAAACACTTTACCACTACTTTAAAGAGTGAAAATCATGAGAGTATCCCATGTGAGAGGTTGAGATTAAGTTGAATATGCACTATTTTGATTGAAATATGTTATGTTAATATTGGCTTAACTCATTTATTTACATTCAAGCATGAATTTTTGTGAAATTCTTTGAGCTATTGATTAGTTTATAAGACTTGTTCAAAGATTGTCTCTAATTTATATTGAAAGGATTAGGAGTAATTATTTTTAGTGTATGTAGTTTACTTATATTTTAGTTTTTCAATGTTTGTGGGTATCGTTCTAGCAAACCCTCACGAGACTAAACTCGTCCACTAGGGACACCTAGGGGTTTAAAGGCTTGTGTCACATGCTAAGTGCCACCGTGATTTCCTACGAAAATGGATTAGATTAGATTTTCTTATTTTATTTTTATTGAGTCGTTGCTAGGGACTAGCAACAATCTAAGTGTGGGGGTGTGATAACTCGTATAATTATATAGTTTTTAGTTATGTTTTATTATTGTTTTGTGTCAAATACGAGTTATTATTGCTTAGTCTACTTGTGTTTATGATCTTTTATATTTTTATGTAATTTGGTGTTTTTCATGAGTTTCTTTGAGTGATTTCAGATTACTAGGTTAAATCAAGACTTAAGGGCAAATCCAATTCAGTTCCAGTTCCGACACCTTTTGCCATATCAGCTATATCTGGAGTTTCACCAAAGAATTAAAGCTGAAATTTTGACAGTGCAAAGTTAAGAGGCATATCTATCTTTTTCATGTTTTACACTTCTTGAAACGGAGTCGTTTTCCCTACCGAAATCAACCATCAAGTTGGCTGATGTGCAATGACGTCTGTTCTGCACCGTTTTGGTATTTTGACCATATCTTCCGATCCACATGAGCAACTGATCTGATTCTAACGGCTATGGATTAGTAACTGATAGGGGCATATTTTTCTAGAAGACCATTTGATCAGATCGAGCCTCCAACATTGACAAAATCGACCATCAAGCTGGCTGATCAGAATTGTCATACAACATGACGAAAATTGTTAGAAAAATGCACCCACCTATTATACCTACCTTTGAAATTTATAAAGCTTGTCTCTTGTCATTTAGCTCTCCAAAATGTGTATAAATAGAGGGCCTTGGATGAGTATTGGGATACATTATTACATTGGTAGGATATTAGCCATTGTAAAAAAATTCTCTAAGTTTTCTTCTTTTTTCCTTTCTCTAGTTTTCTTTTTCTTTATTTACTTATGCTTCTTACATTTCTTTTCATTTTTAGTATGTGTTGCTAATCATATTGTTGAGGTGATGAGGTGAAGCTCTTGGTAAATGCTAAGGTTAGTCTCTTAAACATGAGCTAAAATGAATCATTATTTATAAACACTAGTATAGATAATATTTTCTTTTGGTTTAAATTCATACTTGCAAAGTAGAGATCTTGATTCATTATTAACAATGAAAAGGGCACAGTAAATGCTTGGTTTCATAACCTTGATTTGTTGTAGACATATACCTTGGCATAAGGAATGCTTGGACTCTTTTTATGAGTTTTGAGGACACCAAATGAACATAATATCATATGCTATGGACGTTGGACAATTTGGACTGAATTGCTAAACCTTCCGATTGGAACCTCCCTTATGTGTGGATTTCAATTGTGTAATAAAACAAGATTAATCTTAGCATAACACCAAGAGTGGATTCTCTAACCTCAACATCCTTTCTTATTGTTTTTTATATCTTGTTTAATTGCTTTTATGTTATTTTGTTTATTTTGTTCTCTAATATCTTGTTTACTTTCTTTGTTATTGATTCCCTAATATCTTGTTTATTTTCTTTTTCATATATATTTATAAACTTATACTTACTAGTACGCTTCCCTGTGGTTCGACCTCGGACACCCGAGAATTTATTACTTGAACATAACCTGCACTTGGGTTTACAACTCTTAATTGAGTCTCCATCACCCGGCCCGGAACAGTAATTTTTATTATAATATTATTTTATTTAATTTTAATTATAAAAAAATAAAAAAATAAAAAAAAATTATTTTTTTATTCCAATGAACAGTGTTTCGGGCCTAAACGGGCGGGCCGGGCCGACCCAGGGCCAGGCCTGGGCAGAGAAAATAAAAAAAAAACTGGGCCGCGGCCCGGCCCATAAGCAGCTCTAGTTATACTTATGCGGTTAGGTTAGGGTGGGTTTAATTGGATTATGGCTTTCATGTGATTTTATTTTAGCGGGTGGATTTAATGGGGTTTTGGGTTTTATGGCCTTTTGGTTTTGGGTATATTTATTATATATTAATAAATAATCATATTAATTATATATTTATTACGTATAATTTAAATATAAATTATATTTTTTAGTACTACTTTATAATTTATACTTTATACTGATGAAAAAAATATAAGTACTCGATATATATATATATATATATCTTGACTATAAGCATAAATTTTTTGCATTTTATAAGTATATAAACGAATAGATGAAGGCCAGGATTTATTTTTAAAAGTTTTTTATTTTATAGTGAATATAAATTATAATGTATTTATATTTTGAAATTCGAGCTCATCAAATCAATTATTTTAAATATCAATATATTAATTTATAATATATCATATTTTTTATAATAAATTATTTCAAAATTTGATTTTATATAACAAATTAATTTCTTATTCTTTTGGTGCTAACAAATATTAATTTTAAAAAATAAATATAATTAAAAATATCATATAATAGCAAAAGTATAAAAATAAAAATAATAATAATAATAAATTAATAATTTGTTTTTAGATATAAATATTTAAATTACGTAAAAATGATTACATCTAATATAAAATAAAATAATGTAAAACATACCCGTACCCAGATCGAACCCGAACCCAGACCGAACCCGAACCCGAATGGGCCCGAACCCGAATGGGCCCGAACCCGAATGGGCCCGAACCCGAATGGGCCCGAACCTGAATGAGCCCGAACCCGAATGGACCCGAACCCAAATGAGCCCGAACCCGGATGGACCCGAACCCGAATGAGCCCGAACCCGAATAAACCCGAACCCGAATGAACCCGACCCGAACCCGCCCAATTGCCACCTCTAATTTTCATGCATTGCATTTTCCGTATTCATACATTTTATATAATATGTGATTTTTGCTGTGATAATTTCTATGATATTGTTATGATTTTGAGTTATGTTATATTGTTTATTATATGATTTGGAATATTTCATGATATCCTATGCTTTTTATTTAGTTATTTTTGTCATATTATTTAGTATAGACTATGTTCATGCATTATTATTTTCATTCTTATTTTCATGCCTATTATATGATAGCATTATTTTATATTTTATGTCATATCATTTTATATTTTATATTTAAATTATATGCCATATCATTCATATATGCCATGTCATTCAAATTATTTCATCTCATGTAGAATATATTATGTTACCTAGGTCATTTCATGTAGAATATATTATGTTACCTAAGTCATTTCATTTAGGATATATATTATGTCATTTAGGATATTTTATTTCATTTAAAATATATTATATGATTTAGGATATTACATTTCATATAGAATATATTATGTTACCTAGGTCATTTCATTTCATTTAGAATATGTCATATAACTTAGGACATTTCATTTCATTTAGAATATGCTAAGGCATTTAAATTATATCATATCATTTAGGATGCATTATATTATTTAGATTTTGCCATGTCATTTTATTTATGTCATGCATATACATATTCATATCTTTTAAAATGTTTTCAAAAGGATAATGATTTTTCAATAAAAAATAAATATATTCCCGAGTTAAAATAATTCATGAGTTCTCTACCGGGTTTGCTGGAGGGAATATCATCAATTATCATTAATAGAGGAATATCTTTCTTTCAAAAAAAAAAGAGAATTATTCGGAAAGTTTTCCAAAACTAATAAAATTTTCTATATTTTGCCACGTTTGTTGGGGAGTATAGGAAAATTTTGAATTTATAAATTTCGGATCATTTTTAATTAAAAAATGGAATTATTTTTCTTTAAATTGGGAATTAACTTGAAATACTAAATTTAAAACCGATTTTTTATCGAGACTTGAGATAACTCACGGTTAATAAGGTACCATTTTATACGGGCGTTGTGGAGGTGCTAATCCTTCCCCACACGTAACCGAGTCCCGAACCCGTTTCTTTGATTTCTCTGGTTTAAAACGCAGACTTGAAATTGGTTTTAAAAATGTTTTAATTAATTTTTAAAGTATTTTATAAAACCGGTTTTAATAGGTGGCCGATCACACCTAGCTAAAAAAGATTGGTGGCGACTCCATGTCTTTTTCAAGGTCATTTTCAAAACCTTCATTTATCTAGAGGAATTAAGTCGACTTTTCCTCGATTTTTTTTTAAATGTCACGCTTAACGAATAATGAAGTCTTGTGATGAGACTCGTTATTTTTTAGGTTGCGACACATATTTTTTTGCCTTTGATAAAATCATTTAAAAATCAAAGTAAAAATGTTATAGACCCTCCTAAAGACTCACAAACAGTAGCTAACACTTTTGAAAAGTTAGGCAAAAATTGGCTAAGTAAAAAAAATCACAAAATTAGAATAATCAATTTGACAACTCTTTAATTTTCCACAAGTATGCTCAAAATGAGCATGATTTTGAACCATTGATTGGTCTAAGTCATAAATCATGTGGCCATGACATGAAATGCATGATTTAAAACCTAAATGACATAAAAAATGCATGGCATCAATAAAATGACCTAGACCTAACATGAACTTGCATGGCATTTAAAGTAACCTAGGTCTAAAATGCATGACATGCATGATAATGCAAGCACAACCTAAAGCTAAAAATGCATGGCAAATACACAAACATATAGCATACTTAAACAAAATACACAACAATATATCATGGAAATGAAAACCTATCAACTTGTATAGCTAAAGAATAATATGTATAGCTAAAGAATAATACTTAAACACCAATCTCTTCCAAATATTTTAAAATTATGATCTGGAAGTTTTCATAATTTTTGGAACTCATTTGGTATTTTTTCGGGATTTATCTGCTTGAATTACTACATAGTGGGCTCGAGATTTGGACATTTTGCAAACTCCGAATCAATATTTTTCTTCACCAATCTCTTCAAAATAATTTAAGAATGATATCTGCAAATTTTCAGAATTTTTGGAGCTCATTTGGTATTTTTTTGGGATTTTTCCTTTTGAATTTCTACATAGGAAACCCGGGATTTGGCCTTTTTGCAAACAAACTCCGAATCCAGATTTTATTTCGCCAATCTCTTCGAAATGATTTAAGAATGAGATCTGCAAATCTTCAGAATTTTTGGAGTTCATTTGCTATTTTTCCCAAATTTTCCAATTTCGCCCTTTTGCCTCCAAAACTCGGTTTTACTCAAAACAAGTCCGATTTTCAGATTTTCTTCAACCTGAGCCCTGGGCTATCCTAGTTTAATCACTCCTCATCAATTAGGGGCTTTAGTCTTACCGAATGGGGTCAAATCTGTAATTATTCCAAATTTCACCGAAATCCACCAAAAATCCTAATTCTCAATTTTCTTCCGGATTGACTTTTCTTTTAGTTTTTGTTCCAAGTAGCTTCTCCATTACCCGTAGTCAGTGCTTATCTTTCAATTGGAACCTTCAATTTTGACCAATTTGGTCGTTTAAGCACTTTTCCCTAAATTTCTTGAACTAGGGTTCCCTTTCTACTGAATCTCCGTAACCCAACTTTCGAACTCCATATCTTTCAATGTAGACCTCGGATTATCATAATTCTTTCGCCATTTTTCAATTGAACTTCAAATCTTGATTTTGGAAGTGGGTTGACTTTTTCAGTAGTTGACTTTTTAAGGTTGACTTTTTTGGGTTGACTTTTTCAAGTTTGACTTTTTATGCTCGCCTTCTTAGACTAAGTCTTGAAGTACCACCTGCAGGATGAAAAAAATCTTTTTACATTCTGAAACATCAATTAGGAAGAAAATATACTTGTTTTAGTGGTCTGGACAAAATTAGGTGTCTACACTATTCTCATCCAGCAGATGGTACTCCAAGATTTTATTTAGGAGGTCAACATGAAAAGTCAATTCGAAAAAAGTCAATCTCAAAAAAGTCAACTCCAAAAAGTCAACCGCTAAAAAAGTCAACCTTCAGTCAAAATAGAGATTCAAAGTTTAATTGAACAATAGTGAAAGAATTTTGATAATCTGAGGTCTACAACGAGAGATATAGAGTTCGAAAGATGGGTTATGGAAATTCAGTGAAAAGAAAACCCTAATTCAGTAAATTTGGGGAAAATTGCTTAAATGATCAAATTGGTTAAAATTGGAGGTTCCAAATGGAATATAATCAATGACTACGGGTATTGGAAAGGCCAATTGGAAGCAGAACCAAAGGAATAGTCAATTTGGAAGGAAAACCGAAAATTAGGGTTTTTGGTGAATTTTGCAAAATTGGAAAAAACTGCAGAGATAGCCCGATTCAGTAAAATTGAAGCCCCTAATTGATGAAGAGTGATTAAACAAAGATAGCCCAAGGCTCATCTTGAAGTGAATCCAAAAGGAAGAGCCGATTGGAGGAAAAACGAGGAAATTTTCGATAATGGAAAAAAAAGGGAAGATCAAATCAGAGGGGAATTTGATCGTAAAAGTTGGGTGTTTTCGGACCAACTCCAATTCAATATATAACGAAGGCAATGGAAAAAAAAAATCTAGAACCTGTTTTGAGTAAAACCGAGGTTTTGGGGGTTAAAGGGCAATCTTGGAAAATCCGAGAAAAATAGGAAACGAGCTCGGAAAATTATGAAAACCTCCAGATCTGAGTGTTATGTCATTTGGAAGAGATTGGTGAAGAAAAATCCAGAATCGGAGTTCTAATGAAAAATGAAAAAGTTTGGGTGTACTAGTCCGAAATTCCAAAAGAAAATTCCGAGAAAACTAGGAAACGAGCTCGAAAATTTGCCAAAACTTTCATATCTCAATTTTATATTATTTGGAAGGTATTGGTGAAGAAAAATATGGAATCGGAGCTCAATTGAAAAAAGGCAAAATTTGGGAGGCATCAAACCGAAACTTTTAAAAAACAATCTAGGAAAAATTAGAAACGAGCTCAAAAAATTGTGCAAATTTCCAGAATTGAGTTTTATATTGAGTACGAGGTATTGGAAAAGAAAAATCTCAAATTGGAGTTGATTTGGAAAAAGGCAAAGTTCGGGGAGGCCTAATCCGCAATTTTAATGAAAAATCCAGGAAAATTAGAAAACGAGTTCCAAAAATTATGAAAATCTCCAGAACTAAGTTTTATACTTATTTGGAATGATTGGAAAAAGAAAATCGGAATTTGGGGTCCGTTTTCAATTTAATTAAGCTTAGGGGCTTAAGTGTAATTTTATCGAAAAAGTTGAAAAATGCCATTTTGAAATTTTAAAAAACTAGAGACGCTGCTTGAAACTTCAAGGCCATTCGGCCAGCCCATGAAGAAGGGAAGGAATGGTTGATTCTCTCATCCAAGGGCCAAAATTGGATAGCAAGGTGACAATTTTATTTGATTGAGCCCTTGTGATCATGCCAAGTGGCCAAGGTGATGAAGAGAAAAGATGAGCACTTAATAGTTAGGATTTTTGGCCAGATGGTTATGGTTAGGGGCTGATCACTTCATCCTATGGTTGCAAATTCACATTTTTATCATCTTTGATTGGTAGCCTTTGGATCTTGCTAGATAGAAAAAAAAATGACAACATCCTTACAACATCCCTAACATTTGGTTGGCCTATAAATTGGAGAGGGGGTTTCATTTTTTAGGAGGAGGAGAGATCAGATTTTTTACAAGAGTCGTAGCTATTCTTGAGAAAAAAGAGAGGGGAAAAAGAAAAGAGAAAAAAATAAGGGATTTTCTTACTACTTTTTGATTTGGATAGCTAAAGCAAGGTAGTTATTTTCTTTCATGCTCTCCTCCATGTTTTGTTCATATGATTTTGTTATTTTTATTTTTATTTTATTTTCTTTCATGAAATTTCCATCTTGCTGTTTGTTCATGCATTTCATTTCATCCCCACTTGATTTTTGACTTAAGCCAATCAATGGCTCAAAGCCAAGCTCTCTTGAGCATGCTTGTGGAAAATTAATAGTCTAGATTGGGTATTCTGACTTTGTGATTTTTTTTCACTACTCATATTTGACCAAATAAATTGATTTTTTAAATACATTCATTAGTACCTTATAGGATGCCATGGTATTTGTTTCATGATTTTTAGATTTTTTTATCATGGCTTGAAAAATGGATTTTCGCAAAGCAATTTTTAACTCACTCTTCTGACTTTGGTAAATTTTCGGTTATGGTTCCCATGCTCCAAAAATTAAGCTGATTTTTTCCCATGCAGATAAACATGTCCTAGGTCTCCCCTATTTTTTATAGAGTTTTCTGAAATTTTCTAGAAGGGTAAAAAAATAGGTTTTCAATACTGCCTGTGAGAGTCAGAGTTGTTTTTTTAGAATTGATAACTTGCTGTTTTGGTGAATTCGATCATAGTTCCCATGCTCCAAAAATTAAGATGATTTTTTACCATCGATTTCGACATTTTCTAAGTCTCCCATAATTTTTTTGGAGTTTTTTGAAATTTTTAGAAGGGTAAAAAAATAAAGTTTCAAACCTGGTCAGAGGAGTCAGATTTGTCTTATGTTTTTATTGGTATATTAAGAGAGGGTTGATTTGGGACATTAGCTACTGTCTTAGGTTAATTTCTATGTCATTTTAATCATAGAATTTGATTTTTTAAAAGTCAGGTCAAGGGTGGTCAACCCGGGTTTTCAAAATTTGGAAGATAGAGTCTTTTTAAAGGAGAGTTTCGGCCATAGTGCCATTTTCATCCAAAAATTTTCAAATTGTTTTTTAATCCAATCACAAAGTATTTTTGATTTAGAAAATCTGATTTAAGTCTTTCCCTAAGGTAGTCGGATATCTTTTTAGGTATACGGATGTCTTTATTTAAAGGAAAAAAATACACTTTCATGCATTGCATTTTCCATGTTCATGCATATTCTATGATATATAATTTTTGCTATGAATATTATATAGTGATGTCATTGCTTTGATTTAAATTTCATGGTGTTATAATGGTTGTTATATGATTATGGATATTCTGTGTTATTCTATGCTTTTTGCCTAGTCATTAATTATTTTGCCATATCATCTAGGATTTATTATGTTCATGGATTGCCTTTTTCCATTTTCATGCATATTTTATTATAATGTTATTTTATGTTTCTTATCATGTCATGTTATTAATTCTATTGCCATGTCATTTAAATTATGCCATGTCATTTAGATTATGCCATGTCATTTAGATTATACCTTGTCATTTAGATTTTACCATGTCATTTAGATTTTGCCATGTTATTTAGATTATGCTATGTCATCTAAATTTTTCTATGTCATCTTTTACCATGTCATTAATAATGATTTGCGTATTCATCTTTTTAAAATGATTTTAATAAAGATAATGATTTTCAATAAAAAAATAAGGATATTCCCGAGTTAAAATAATTCATGAGTTCTCTACCGGGTTTGCTGGGAGGATTTCATCAATTATCATTAAGAAAGGAATATCTTTTTTTCAAAAATGAAAATTATTCGTAGATTTTCCAAATAAATAAAATATTTTATATTTTACCGAGTTTGTTGGAAAATATAGGAAAATTTTTAATTAATAAATTCTGGATCATTTTCAATTAAAAATGAAATTATTTTTCTTTAAATTGGGAATTATTTTAAAATGCAAAATTTAAAATCGACTTTTACCAAGACTTGAGATAACACATGATTAATAAGGTACCGTTTTATACGGGCGTTGTAGGGTGCTAATCCTTCCCCGCACGTAACCAACTCCTGACCCTGCTTCTTTGATTTCTCTGGTTTAAAAGCGCAGACTTTGAAATTGGTTTTAAAAATGTTTTAATTAATTTTAAAATATTTTACAAAACAGGTTTTAATAAGTGGCAGATCACACCTAGCCAAAACAAGATTGATGGCGACTCCATTTCTTTTTCTAGGTTATTTTCAAACCCTCATTTTATTTCAAGAGGAATTAAGTTGTCTTTTCCTCTGTTTCCCCAATGTTACACTTAACGAGTAATGTCTCGCGATGAGACTTGTGATTTTTCAGGTTGCGACAGCTTGGCGTCTCCACTGGGGATACTTAGAGAGTCAGGCCTAAAATTAGTCGTGTGCTTTCGAAAATCTCGGCTTTATCGGTTTTTAATTAGCATTTAATTATAATTCCCACATTTCTTTTAAAAAAGAATAAGGAGAATTTTTGAAAATAATAAAATGTTTTTAATATGTTCATTTTCATGCATATTATTATTCTTCTCTGGTTATCTTGTTGAATATTATTTTTTTTCTTTACTTAATACGTTACATTGTTTAATCTTGTCCTTAATTGTTGGGGTATTTAGAATAAGGGGTGTAGAATAGGTGGTGAAAGATTTGTTATTTCTCCTCACACACTACACATGCATTTGCATATTATGAGCCTTACACCCGGGTTTCGTCCTTTTGGGTGGAAGCAAAGTAACTAAGCCTTCGTGATTAACAATCATCATGGGCTAGTGAAACATTTCAGGAGTTCAAAAATACCTATGCCTTCGTGATTAACAATACGCATGGGCTAGGGAAATATACTCTAACGAATTGAACCCGCTTTTATCGGGGTGCCTTACTAGCCTTCACCGACTACAATGAGGAGTAATTTGGGGCCTTTAGAACTGAATTCAACCTCATATAGTGAACATAGGCGAAGCCATGCTAGATTTCCGTTAGATACCCGAAGTTAGGAACACATGGAGAAACATTTGTCACCTTTTGCTATTTATTTTTACATCCCAAACAAGCATCATGAACTGGGAAAAGATGAACGTACATCGACCATGGTAAATTTAAATTTTCGCCCCAAAGGCTTTGTGATGCCTAAATAAGTGGATACTGTTAGGGCAAATGTTCATAAACGTTTTGAAATTGAAAATATAAAAATTCTTTTTCAAACATTTTGCATTTTGCACATTTCATGCATATGTGAATAGAGCATGTACATTTATGGTTTTATTTTTTATCTCATTCTTTGCAATAAACGGATGGTGATAATAATCTCATTTGATGATTTCATAAACATTCATTCGTTGAATAAGAATTGTAGACCTGTAGTGTTGAATGAACATTTGGACATTGTACCATAGTAGGATCCACTATCCCGAAATTCTTTTGAAAAATAATATGTTGATTTTTTGTGGAGGAAACATGTTTCAAAAAAAAATCATATATTAAATTTGGAGGCAAATCTTGCATAATGAGATTTTTGAATAATCAAAATTTGGTCCCACCAATTTCTTGTAATCATTGATTAATTGCTTTGTATATAACTTTGCGTTAATTCATTTATTCTTTACATGTATCATTTTGACATCATGTTATAGTCCTAACATGCATGGTCATTCATTGTATAATACATTTGTGATATACATGGTCATTCTTTGTATATACCCTTGTGTTAATTTATAAATTCTTTACATGCTTCATATGGACATCATGTTACAGTCATAGCATGCATGGTTATTCATTGTAGAATACATTTATGACATGCATGGTCATTATCTGTATATACCCGTGTATCAATTTATTCATTCTTTACATGCATTCATGTTGGCATCAGGTTGCATTCATAGTCAGCATGATTTCTCTATATATCCATGCATTTATTTGTCTATTCTTCACATGCATCATGTTAACATCAAGTTGCATTCATGGCATATATAGTCATCATGATATGCTCATGCTTTAACATGTCATTTGGCATCAGGTTGCATTCATGACAAACATGGTCAGCATGATTTCTTTGTATATATATGTGTTAATCATTTATTCTTTACATTCATCATAATTGACATCGTGTTGCATTCATAGTGTATATGATCATTCATTGGAAAATGCATCTGAAACATACATGATCATTCATTGCATATATTCATGCATTGATTTTTCTTATTCTTTACATGCATCATGTTGGCATCAGGTTGTATTCATGACAAACATAGTCAACTTGTTTCCACTATATGTGTCCATACATCACTTTGTTTATTCTTCACGTGCATCAAATTGCATTCATGGCTCATTTATCATGACACGCACTTGGAGGGATAAAACAAAAATTGGTTTAGCTTTAAGAGTTTTGAAGAAGTTTCTCTTTCAAATCATGGATAATGAACAGCAAAGCAAATTGTAGAGAATGGAAAGGGCACAGAATGAGTTAAGGGAACAGTTGGCCTCAAGCAGAATATAGACATCAGATGACTAAACTGATGGATTTGTTATCCTCCTCAATCAAGGGAAAGGGATACACTGGAAACTTGGCCACCAGAGAAGGAACGGAGGGACGCAAAAGGGTCAGAATGAGGTCATAATGTTAGATGCCCAGTCTTTTCAGAATGCAATTAATCCTGTCAGCATCCTAAACTTAGATGATCTAGCTGAGCAGGCAAAGTTGAAAACGGTGGCATTGAAGGAGGCTGAGTTGGCAGATTCCCAAGAGAAATATCAGTTGTTAGATGAAAGGCTCTGGGTACTAGAAAGCATATATGTATTTGGGAGTGTAGATGCGAATGAACGTTGCTTAGTCCCAGATATAGTCATTCCTCCTAAATTCAAGGTTCCCAATTTTGAGAAATATGATGGGACAACCGATCCAGCTGCCCACATCTCTATGTTCTGTCGAAAAATGACGCGTCATACAGATAATGATAAACTTTTGATCCACTACTTCCAGGATAGCCTCAACGGGTCTGCAATGAGGTGGTATAGTCAGTTGAGTAAGGATTGGATCCGCTATTGGATTGATTTGGCTAATGCATTTTTAAGCCAATACAAGCATATGACGATATGCCGCCTGACCATCTCACCTTGCAAAATATGGAGAAAAGAGCTACTGAGAGCTTCAAAGAATATGCTCAGCAGTGGATTGACATGGCCGCCCAAGTACGACCACCCTTGACATAAAAGAAAATCACCGTCCTTTTTGTGAATACACTACGGGCCCTGTACTACGATAGACTCGTCGGCAATGCCACGAAGAATTTTGCGGATATGGTAATCTCAGGGGAGATGATTGAGAATGCTATCAAGGATGGAAAACTTGAAAGAGAAAGAACATCCAATGCCGAGAGAAATGGGGCATCCGAAAAGAAAGAAGAAGATACCCAAGTCGTGGAAGGCTTTGGCCCATATCCCCAATTCTCCTCGTATCAACCATTCTACCCTACCCTGAACAACGTCGCTCAAGTTGTTTATCCTTACCAACCAATGCCTGCAACCGCACTAGCATTTACATCTGGCTATCAATCTAACACCCTTGGGAATAATCGAAGATGGCATAAAAAGCGAGGAAGAAATCAGGTTGACCCGATTCCTGTGTCATACAGTGAGTTATTACCTCAACTCATCCAGAATCACCTTGTGACACCCATTCAATTAGAACCTCTGAAGCCCCCTTATCTGAGCTGGTATGATGCTAATGAGTGTTGCAATTATCATTCTGGCAATCAAGGCCACTCAACGGAGAACTGCCTCGCTTTGAAGTACAAGGTCAGGGATCTCATCAAGGTTGGTTCGATAAGTTTTGAAGATGGGAAAGCCAAATGTCATAAGAAACATGGTGCATAATCATATTAGGATTTCTAATGCATGTAGTTCTATACACTGTGATGATGAAAGCACTTGTCTCATGTTGACATCTACATGAAATAAATAAATTTTGAATTTAAATATTTTGTGTTCATTATGTTTTAATAATAATTTGAATTTGCAAAAAAAAAAATGAAACTTTGAGAAAAACAAATTTTGGTAAACAATAATAAGGGGTTTTCACATGAAATAATGGACATTCTCGAGAATATTGATGAGCTTGTTAGAAATGGCCCAATACCTTCCCCCTCTCTTTTGGGCTTTCTTATGCCTAAACCTTTTGAACCGAGATCACTTGAAAGACTTAATACTTCAAGGAATATGAATGATTGAACTTCATAAACCATTGTCATTGCAAAGATGTAGATCCTAGTTTAGGCTATGAGCAAAGGAACAAAATTTTTGAAAATTTTTCGAACTTCTTGGAAACTCGAACAAATGAGACATTCTTTCAAGAATCTAGATCATGGTAATTTGGTATGTGTTGATAACTCGTATAATTATATAGTTTTTCGTTATGTTTTATTATTGTTTTGTGTCAAATACGAGTTATTATTGTTTAGTCTAATTGTGTTTATGATATTTTATATTTTTATGTAATTTGGTGTTTTTCACAAGTTTCTTTGAGTGATTTCAGATTACTAGAATTAAGGGCAAATCCAGTTCAGTTCCAGTTCCGACACCGTTTACCATATCAGCTATATCTCGAGTTTCACTGAAGCAATAAGGCTGAAATTTGTAGCCGTGCAAATCTAAGAGGCATATCTATCTTTTTCATGTTTTACACTTCTTGAAACGGAGTCGTTTTCCCTAGCGAAATCGACCATCAAGTTGGCTGATGTGCAATGACGTCTGTGCTGACCTGTTTTCGTATTTTGCCCATATCTTCTTATCCACATCAGCAAATGAGCTGATTCCAACGGCTATGGATCCGTAACTGATAGGGGTATATTTTTCTAGAAGACAATTTTATCAGATCGAGCCTCCAACATTGACAAAATCGACCATCAAGCTGGCTGATCAGAATTGTCATACAATATGACGAAAATTGTTAGAAAAATGCACCCACCTATTATACCTACCTTTGAAATTTGTAAAGCTTGTCTCTTGTCATTTAGCCCTCCAAAATGTGTATAAATAGAGGGCCTTGGATGAGTATTGGGATATATTATACATTGGTAGGATATTAGCCATTGTAAAAAATTTCTCTAAGTTTTCTTCTTTTTTTCTTTCTCTAGTTTTCTTTTTCTTTATTTACTTATGCTTCTTACATTTCTTTTCATTTTTAGTATGTGTTGCTAATCATATTGTTGAGGTGATGAGGTGAAGCTCTTGGTAAATGCTAAGGTTAGTCTCTTAAACATGAGCTAAAATGAATCATCATTTATAAACACTAGTATAGATAATATTTTCTTTTGGTTTAAAATCATACTTGCAAAGTAGAGATCTTGATTCATTATTGACAATGAAAATGGCACAGTAAATGCTTGGTTTCATAACCTTGATTTGTTGTAGACATATACCTTGGCATAAGGAATGCTTGGACTCTTTTTGTGAGTTTTGAGGACACCAAATGAACATAATATCATATGCTATGGACGTTGGACAATTTGGACTGAATTGCTAAACCTTCCGATTGGAATCTCCCTTATGTGTGAATTTCAATTGTGTAATAAAACAAGATTAATCTTAGCATAACACCAAGAGTGGATTCTCTAACCTCAACATCTTTTCTTATTGTTTTTATATCTTGTTTAATTTCTTTTATGTTATTTTGTTTATTTTGTTCTCTAATATCTTGTTTATCTTGTTTTGTTGTTGATTCCCTAATATCTTTTTTACTTTCTTTTTCTTATATATTTATAAACTTATACTTACTAATACGCTTCCCTGTGGTTCGACCTCGGACACCCGAGAATTTATTACTTGAACATAACCTGCACTTGGGTTTACGACTCTTAATTGAGTCACCATCAAGTTTTTGGCGCCGTTGCCGGGGAAGCAATACTAAGTATATAAGTTTATAAGTATATTTATTTTTATTGGCTGGTTATACCGCCTATATTTATTTTTATTGGCTGGTTATACCGCCTAATTTGTATATATTTATATTTATATTGTATATTAACTTTGTTTTATTTTTATTGGCTGGTTATACCGCCTAATTTGTATATTAACTTTGTTTTATGCTTGTTTGGCGACGTGATTTTAGATCTCGTCGTTTAGTTAGATTTTATTGTGAAACTTTTTCAGGTAATCTTTCTAATACAACTCCTACCATGGCTGACAATGAAAGTGTTCATGCTGAAGATGAGAACAGACAAGTACGCACCATGCGTGACTACTTGCAACCAACTCGAAGCTCATCACCCTCTTGTTTTATTTTTCCTCTCAATGCAAACAACTTTCGTTTTAAACCAGGTATGATAGCTTTGCTTCCAAATTTCCATGGGTTAGAATCGGAAAGTGCTTACTCGTTTCTAAAAGACTTCGAAGATGTATGTGTCACCTTTAATGACCAACAATGTACAAATGAAATTGTCAAGCTAAAATTATTTCCTTTTTCTTTAAAAGATAAAGCAAAAATTTGGCTTCATAATTTAAAACCAATGTCAATTGGCACATGGCAAGAATTACAAACTGAGTTTCTAAAGAAATTTTTCCCAGCACATAAAACTACTGCTTTAAAAAGACAGATTCAAAATTTCAATCAAAATCAAAATGAAGCATTTTTTCAGTGCTGGGAGCGTTTTAAAGATTTGTTAAGTTCTTGTCCACATCATGGTTTTGAAAAATGGCGTCTTATTAGTTTCTTTTATGAAAGTTTAACTCCCGAAACTAAACAATTTGTTGAAACAATGTGTAACGGTGAGTTTCTAGAAAAAGAACCTGAAGAAGCCTTTGACTACCTAGACCATTTGGCAGATAACTCTCAAGCCTGGCACACAGATAATTCCTCTGAAAGTTCCAATAGATCTAATGTTGTTTCTAACAGAGGAAAATATCATTTTAGTCAAGAAGATGAGATAAAAGCTAAAGTAGCTAATTTGGCTAGAAAGATTGAAGCCATGGAACTTAGAGAAGTAAAAGAAGTCAAAACGGTTAAAAATGAAGAAAGTTGTGGAATTTGTGAAATCATGGGACACCCCACTTCTGAATGTCCAAACATTCCCATTCTTAAAGAAGTGTTGCATGATCAAGTAAATTCCATAAACACATTTAAAAAACCTTTTCCTTCTCCTTACTCTGAAACGTATAACCCTGAATGGAGAAATCATCCCAACTTCAGTTGGCGGAATAATAATCATGTTCAGGTACCACAATCTCAAAAGCCGGGCAACACTTTTTCCTATCAACCTTTACGTGTACAAACCTTGGAAGAGACATTGCAAGCATTCATGCAAACACAAGCAAATGTGAATAACCAAACTTCACAGGACATCAATGAGATCAAAAACACCTTGTCCACATTGACAGCTTCATTACGCACTCAAGAAAAAGGTAAGTTTCCTGCTCAACCTCAGCCTAACCCTTCTACTCAATGTCTTGTTTCTTGCTCCAATGAAACTCAACAGGAAAATGCCAGTTCTATCACAACTCTTCGAAGTGGAAAGGCAATTGACAAAAACATTCCATCAAAAGACCAAGATCCTCCTTCCCCTCCGAAAAGTAATGGTAAGGATGATGGTAAGTCTGAACTTCTTGAAAATTTGGACAAAGAAAAAGGTATGCATCCTGCTCCTTTTCCTCAAAGGTTGCAAACAATAAAGAATTTGAATCAAAATGCAAAAATTTATGAACTTTTCAAACAAGTTAAGATTAACATTCCTTTATTGGATGCAATCAAACAAGTTCCATCTTATGCTAAATTTTTGAAGGATATGTGCACAGTTAAAAGGAAACATAATGTACAAAAGAAAGCATTTCTGACGGAAAGTGTGAGCTCAATCATTCAGCACCTTACTCCACCAAAATTCAAAGATCCTGGATATCCAACAATCTCATGCATCATTGGAAACACTAGAATAGAACGTGCATTGCTTGATCTTGGTGCTAGTGTTAATCTTTTGCCTTTTTCTGTTTATCAACAGTTAGGTTTAGGTGAACTCAAGGAAACACCTGTTACACTTCAACTAGCTGATCATTCTGTAAAAATTCCTCGAGGGATAGTTGAAGATGTTTTGGTTCAAATTGATAATTTTTACTTCCCTGTTGATTTTATTGTTTTGGACACACATCCTGTTTCAAATCCAAATGTTCAAATTCCTGTTATATTAGGCCGTCCATTTCTTGCAACTTCTAATGCTCTGATAAATTGCAGGAATGGTATGTTGAACATTTCTTTTGGAAATATGACTTTAGAATTAAATGTGTTCAACACTTGCAAGCAACCTGGTGATGATTCAGAAGTACATGAAGTGGATTTCATTGAAGAACTTGTTCATGAATATCTCACCACTACCACATTCCATGATCCTTTAGAAGCTTATTTAATTGAATGTGAGTTTGATAATGCTTCAAAAATTTCACACACTGATTCTTTGTTAAATTCTTTTCAGGTTAAGCATTGTTGGAAACAAAAACTTGAGGAACTCAGAAAAGATGCATATGAGAATTCTAAAATTCATAAAGAAAGAACTAAAGCCTTTCATGACAAGTTAATTTCAAGAAAAACATTTGATGTTGGGCAAAAAGTTCAACTTTATAATTCTAGACTTCACATATTTCCTGGTAAGTTGAGATCAAGATGGACTGGCCCATTTGTGGTTAAGCATGTGTATCATTATGGAGCAGTTGACATTGAGAATCCTCAAAATGGTAATGTATTCAAGGTAAATGGACAAAGACTCAAACTCTTTTTGGAAAATCATGTTACTCAAGAAGAGGTTGTTTTTCTTTCTGATCCTTGTTTTGAAAATAACTAGATGTAAATATAATTTTTACTAATCTTCAAAAAAAAAATACATTTTTTTTCCCGGTTAAATGGCGGATAACGGTACTCCGTGATTATTTAAGTCGGTTCCATCAGCTACCCACAAAACTGATATTGTATATAAATTTCTCTTTCAATTTCTTTTTCATTTTTTTTTCAAGATGGAAGATATTCTCACAAGATTGCAGAAACGATTTCCTCCTTTTCCTCTAAATATTTTACTGAAGCTTTACCAAGTTCGATTTGAAAGATTAAGAATGCTAATGCACAAAGGGATTCCTGAAGACATACGTTGGATAATTGAAGCCAAGGTACGTGAAGATGAATATCTTCCTGTTTTGCATTTACCAGGTACAGGTAGAAACACTTTTGCAAAGAAGCGACGAGCAAAGCGCATGAGTTCAAATTGCCACAAATGTGCACGATGGACGTGTAACGGTAAATGTCGTTCTATTGGGATTCCGTCCTCTAATCGAGATGATAAAATTGACTTCATTAAGGATGGACTGAGTAAGGAGAATTTGGGTAATATCCAACTTTCTCTTGAGACGCATCCTAGTGGAGACGTACAGAGAGAAATTCTTGATTTATGGCCGCAATTCCAAAGGGAATGGCAACATCTTGGGAATCTGATGATAAAAGACCCTGTTTGCCAGCTTGTAAGAAAACTGGATGGGAAGCATATCCTCGACTCATAGAAGGCGTTTAAGCCGTTTCTGGACGTAAAACCAGAGGAAGATGCCAAATACACTTTCGGCGACATTATTACTTTTGAAGCATTTTTTCGGTTGATTTTTCTTCTCTTTTTGATTTTCTTCCTGAAATCACGCAAAAATCTTTTGTTAGGTTAACATTTTCTTCTGACAGGTCAAATACACTTTGGCGACATTATTACTCTTGTCTGATTCACTACTCAGTCCTCTATATATTACACCATATACTCATTCTCTTTCAGGCACTCGAAAAAGAAAAAAAATGGAAAGCACTTCGTCCCAGCGCATTAAAAAAATTTGTGTCTTTGGAGGTGCTTATCCAGGGAAAAATAACATATTCGCTGATGAAGCCATAAGAGTTGGAGTAATACTTGCCCAACAAAAGATCCAGTTGATTTATGGAGGCGGTAGTACGGGTCTAATGGGAGCAGTCGCTACAGCAGCACACGCCGGAGGAAGTCCAGTTCTAGGAATCGTGCCAAAACTATTCACAGATTTTTGTGGACCTACCGTGGGTAAAGAAATACAAGTCTGGAGTATCCCTGAACGGATGACAATCATGTACCATTCTGCCGATGCATTCATTGCTTTACCAGGAGGTCTGGGTACATTGGAAGAAATAGCTTGCGTGGCTTCTTGGTCATCTTTGGTCACAAATAAGAAACCCATTGGTTTGCTTAATATTAATGGTTATTTTAGTAATTTGCTTTCATATTTAGATAATGCTGTGGATAATGGATTCATGTTTTCAGAGGCAAGGAGAACCATAATTTCTGCTACAACCATTGAAGATTTACTCAAAAAGCTACAAGCTTATGAGTGTTTATCTGCTACGGTTGTTTCGCAAACGCTCGGAAAAAGAAAAAGAGATATGGACGAGCAAGGAGTGGATTGCACTTTATCTTTGTGACATTATCTAACATTTTGCTTGTTGTGTCTCAGTTATAATAAGTGGTTAGCAACCTCTGCAGGTAATATCTCCTAAATTCTACCTTTAAAATTTGACATTGGGGACAATGTCATATTTTAGTAGGGGGTAAGGGACATATTTTGCTAAAAAAAAAATTGTTGTGTTTTAAGACATTTAGAAGTATTCATTCTGAACAAGGTCTGAGTAAGGGAGACTTGAGACATACCTTGTCAGTTTGATTTAATCTTCTTCTTCAAAAAAAAAAAAAAAAAAAAAAGCATGTTTAGACTTAGTGTGTTTTTTTTAGTTACTTTCAATACTATAATGAGATATGAATTGCATAAGTCTAAAGCAGATTTATTAGTGAGAAGATTTTCATGAGAATTGAGCTTGATATCAACCTTTTTATGAGCCAATGTTAATATGATATGTTGATTGAGAAAGAAGCATGTTTAGACTTAATCTGACTTGTATAATCATCCTTGTGAGTTTTTGAGCCTATAATGATTGATGTATTATACAAATCAATCTAATTTCTTTCTTGAGTACTCTTATGATTACATGATTCTCTAGAACTTGCTTTAAACCGTTTGATACTATATTGATACATGTGACAACATGAATATGATAGAGGCATTAGGATTATAACCAGAGCCAAACAGCCATCCCTTATTAATGTTCTAAGAGAACATCCCCACTAGTGAGCCAATTTGAGCCTACATTAAATATGCTGTTTTATTGGTAACCACAACTTACACCTAGCCTAAATATACTTATATCCTTACCCTTGTTCTAAAGATGGATTTTTATATTTTGAGACATATTAAAAATAAATAAATAAATAAAAAATAAGGGATATTTTTAGTTGAAAATTTGGGTTAGAAACAAAAGATAAGTGTGGGGGAAGAAAAGAAAAGAAAAAGTCAAGAAAAAAAAAGGGATCATTGTCAAATGCATTCTCATATTAAAAAAAAAAAAGAATCTTCTCTTGAACTTCTAGAAAAAGATGTTACAAAGTTGGTTAGAATGATGCAAAGGCTCAACATGAACATTTAGCCTATGTTATTATGTGCTTTATAAGAGTTTTGAGAAGTTTTATTTGTATGATCTTATTATGTCTCTAAAATCTATGAACTCTTTGGAACCTTTGTGATATCTTTATCCTTTTGTTCTTTAACCACATTATAACCCTTTGGCCCCATTACAACCTTGAATAAAGACCTCTTGATTTATGAAGTTGTATGATCTAAATAGTGGAGAATAGGTGGACAAGCAAGCATATGGTAGAAGTGTTTTCATGAGATTGATTGAGTGTAAACACTTTACCACTACTTTAAAGAGTGAAAATCAAGAGAGTATCCCATGTTAGAAGTTGAGATTAAGTTTGAATATGCACTATTTTGATTGAAATATGTTATGTTAATATTGGCTTAACTCATTTATTTACATTCAAGCAAGATTTTTTGTGAATTTCTTTAAGCTATTGATTAGTTTTTAAGACTTGTCCAATGATTATCTCTAATTTATATTGGAAGGATTAGTTATAATTATTATTTTTAGTTTTTCTTATGTCTTCAATGTTTGTGGGTATCGTCCTAGTAAACCCTCACGAGACTAAACTCGTCCACTAGGGACACCTAGGGGTTTAAAGGCTTGTGTCACATGCTAAGTGCCACCGTGATTTCCTACGAAAATGGATTAGATTAGATTTTTTTATTTTATTTTTATTGAGTCGTTGCTAGGGACTAGCAACAATCTAAGTGTGGGGGTGTGATAACTCGTATAATTATATAGTTTTTCGTTATGTTTTATTATTGTTTTGTGTCAAATACGAGTTATTATTGTTTAGTCTAATTGTGTTTATGATATTTTATATTTTTATGTAATTTGGTGTTTTTCACAAGTTTCTTTGAGTGATTTCAGATTACTAGAATTAAGGGCAAATCCAGTTCAGTTCCAGTTCCGACACCGTTTACCATATCAGCTATATCTCGAGTTTCACTGAAGCAATAAGGCTAAAATTTGTAGCCGTGCAAAGCTAAGAGGCATATCTATCTTTTTCATGTTTTACACTTCTTGAAACGGAGTCGTTTTCCCTAGCGAAATCGACCATCAAGTTGGCTGATGTGCAATGACGTCTGTGCTGACCTGTTTTCGTATTTTGCCCATATCTTCTTATCCACATCAGAAAATGAGCTGATTCCAACGGCTATGGATCCGTAACTGATAGGGGTATATTTTTCTAGAAGACAATTTTATCAGATCGAGCCTCCAACATTGACAAAATCGACCATCAAGCTGGCTGATCAGAATTGTCATACAATATGACGAAAATTGTTAGAAAAATGCACCCACCTATTATACCTACCTTTGAAATTTGTAAAGCTTGTCTCTTGTCATTTAGCCCTCCAAAATGTGTATAAATAGAGGGCCTTGGATGAGTATTGGGATATATTATACATTGGTAGGATATTAGCCATTGTAAAAAATTTCTCTAAGTTTTCTTCTTTTTTTCTTTCTCTAGTTTTCTTTTTCTTTATTTACTTATGCTTCTTACATTTCTTTTCATTTTTAGTATGTGTTGCTAATCATATTGTTGAGGTGATGAGGTGAAGCTCTTGGTAAATTCTAAGGTTAGTCTCTTAAACATGAGCTAAAATGAATCATCATTTATAAACACTAGTATAGATAATATTTTCTTTTGGTTTAAAATCATACTTGCAAAGTAGAGATCTTGATTCATTATTGACAATGAAAATGGCACAGTAAATGCTTGGTTTCATAACCTTGATTTGTTGTAGACATATACCTTGGCATAAGGAATGCTTGGACTCTTTTTGTGAGTTTTGAGGACACCAAATGAACATAATATCATATGCTATGGACGTTGGACAATTTGGACTGAATTGCTAAACCTTCCGATTGGAATCTCCCTTATGTGTGAATTTCAATTGTGTAATAAAACAAGATTAATCTTAGCATAACACCAAGAGTGGATTCTCTAACCTCAACATCTTTTCTTATTGTTTTTATATCTTGTTTAATTTCTTTTATGTTATTTTGTTTATTTTGTTCTCTAATATCTTGTTTATCTTGTTTTGTTGTTGATTCCCTAATATCTTTTTTACTTTCTTTTTCTTATATATTTATAAACTTATACTTACTAATACGCTTCCCTGTGGTTCGACCTCGGACACCCGAGAATTTATTACTTGAACATAACCTGCACTTGGGTTTACGACTCTTAATTGAGTCACCATCATGTGTCAAGGATGTGCCAAAACCATTCACATCTTTTCCAAATAACCATAAAACACCAATTGCCCAAACATCACTTCATGACCTCGAGGCACCATGACTAAACCAAATTATCCTATTTTGGGCCATATTCTTTCTTGTCTCTTCAAAGAACCTAGGATTGAAACTCAGCCTTTTCAGTGTAAACCTAGACTTGCGATGTTCCTCGTAATGATACAAATTCTCATGGTTAATCAAATTGGGGCATCATATGTGGAAATGATGGATACATGGTGAATAACGATGGATCAATGCATGAATCATTAGGGGCATGCGGGGAAAAAAAGAAGAAAGAAAAAAGAAAAAAGAAAAATTGTGATATCATGCATATGAGAATTCGGATGATTCCAAGTGCAAAATGAAATTCTGATTATCTATTCCCCCTGGGATTGCTTTTCAATGAGAATATTTGTGCTTGATATGAGAAATGGTCATCTTTCATATCCCTTTCACAAAAAGAAATTATCCATAGTCACCCCATTTTGAGCCGAAAGAATTCATTCTTCTTTGAACCCTGATCAGGGATCACTCTCTACACTGGGGGCAAATACGAGGAAAGGTCTTCTCAAAGATCATGGAGAAGTGAGTCCTAATACGGGCTCACTCTGTCAAAATGAATATGTAGGAAAGATGGCACCAAAAAAAAAGTGTGAAAAAGTATGGCAAATGAAAGCCAAAAGCAAAGAAGAAAAAGAGCAAAGTCAAAAGAAGGAAAGAAAAGTCCAAAAGGGACAAATGCTTCAAAGGGAACCCTCCTCAAGAAATAATCCTTGATCTGATTACCCTCAAACACATATTTTGGGCCTATTTATCCATTCTTTCTGAACCCTGAACCTTGGCCTACATTACGTGCTTTAAAAGTCCATTTTGATCAAGCATGAATATTTAACATGAAGGGTTTTTCCTCAGATTTTATCCCATCTCATCGAATTATCATTTCACTATGGAAGAATTTAGAATTCTCGAGTGCATGGTAGAACAATAAAAAAAAGAAAATAAAGAAAATGGACAGAATGGGACTCTAGGGCGAAAACCCAAAAATAGGTGGTCTAGAGTAAAATAGGAATTTTCGATGCCATCTATGTTAGTGCCGATGCCACAAAAGAGAATGTTATCTTGAAGAAATCGAGGAACATCTAGGAATTCCTGAACCTCCTAAACTGTCAACTCTCATTTGGAGTATTGATTTCAAAAACTGAAACTTTTTTCCTCCAAGATTAAACTTTCTAGTTAAAACATCCCGGCCAATCTTGACGCTTGTCAAAATGCCTTGATATGGAAACTAAAATAATGTTGAATTTGTTTGGTTCTCAATGAATTCATGATTTATAAAATATGTTCCATTTGTGAGCCTAGAAGGGACATACATTTTTGTTGTGAAGTTTTCTTCGATCAACCAAAATCCTGTTGTATCAAGCCTTTCAATTCAAGTTGGAAAACCCAAATTGACATTCAAAAAATTTCTAATAGTGATCATCAGTCTTCAAGAGATTCGTACATCATAAACTGTGGGGTTAATAATTTTGACTCATAAGTCTTCATTTAAAATATTTTTGAAATGACCATTTTTGATGTTGACATGAGACAAGGGTTTTTCTAACCCAAAGGTATGGAACTACTAGGGTAGATCTTGACTTCCAGATATGAGAAGAAGAAATAGAACCCGGTTCAGACTTCTGTTGATAAGAGTTTGAAAACTTTTGGGGCAAAGAGATAGCCAAAGACCGAAAAGGGAATGATCTCTTATGGGGCACGAGTGTTCAAGATATACTCTGATTTGATGAGGAAAAATGAATTGGAAAGGCTATGCCAAAGTCTAGAAAAATGATCGGGGGCATTTGCGTTACTCATGAACACTCATCTCTTTATTGAGCTTTGCATCATGAAGCATTTGCATCTTATTCAACATCTGCATCTACACCAAGAAGCATTTGCATCAATCCAAGTCATTTGCATTTGCATCATGAAGCATTTGCATCTTATTCAACATCTGCATCTGCACCAAGAAGCATTTGCATCAATCCAAGTCATTTGCATTTGCACCATAAAGCATTTGCATCTTATATTTGCATTTGCACCAAGAAGCATTTGCATCAACCTAAGCCATTTGTATTTGCACCATGAAGCATCTGCATCTTATTTAACATCTGCATCTGCACCAAGAAGCATTTGCATTAATCTAAGCCATTTGCATTTGCACCATGAAGTATCTGCATCTTATTCAATATCTGAATCTGTATCAAGAAGCATTTACATCAATCTAAGCCATTTGCATTTGCACCATGAGGTATCTGCATCTTATTCAACATCTGCATCTGCACCAAGAATCATTTGCATCAATGCAAGCCATTTACATTTGCACCATGAAGCATGTGCATCTTGTTAAAGACATTTGCATTTGCATCATGAAGAATTTGCATCCTCTCTCAAAGCTTTCGAGTATAATTTTCAACACGTTTTTAAAAGTGAACAAGCCTTTGGTGGTGATAGTCGAAGCTTCTGGAGGAGATATCCAAAATTTTACAATTTTAAAAGTGAACAAGCCTTTGGTGGTGATAGTTGAAGCTTCTGGAGGAGATATCCAGAATTTTACAATTTTAAAAGTGAACAAGCCTTTGGTGGTGATAGCCGAAGCTTCTGGAGGAGATATCTAGAATTTTGCAAATTTTAAAAGTGAGCAAGTCTTCGGTGGTGATAGCTGAAGCTTCTGGTGAAGATATCCATAGTTTTACCGTTTTAAAAATGAGCAAGTCTTTGGTGGTGATAGTTGAGGCCTCTGGTGCAGATATCTAGAGTTTTACAGTTTTAAAAATGAGCAAGTTTTTGGTGGTGATAGCCGAAGCCTGTGGTGGAGATATCCAGGATTTTACAATTTTAAAAATGAGCAAGTATTTAGTAGTGATAGCCGAAGCTTCTGGAGGAGATACCCAGAATTTTAACACAGCTGACACCAAGATAAGGCCCTAAGACCACCGTAGAGGTATTTTCTTCTCTTACAAATCGAACTCATTTACTTAAGATAGGTCGAGCCTTGATTAGTCAGGGAACTAAATTTAAGCATAAAATCTTCTATTTATAGCTTTTTCGAAGAAAAAAAATGAAAAAGAAAATGATGAAAAAATGAAAATGAAGAAAATTCTCTTTCCTTTTGTTTACATGTGATTTCACTAACTGGACAAAATTAATGTTTATTTATTTTTGCCTAATTCCTAATTCTCAGCGATAGCCAAAGAAGGGCAGCTGTAGACACCTAATTTTGTCTGGGCCCCTAAATCAGATAAATTCTTCCTTGTGCTTTTTTAGAATGCAGAAATTCTCTTCTCATCCTGCAGATGGTACTCCAAGACTTTGTTTAGGAGGTCAGCATGAAAAGTCAATCCTAAAAAAGTCAACCCTAAAAGATCAACCACGAAAAAAGTTAACCCTTAGTCAAAATCAAGATTCAAAGTTTAATTGAACAATTGTGAAAGAATTTTGATAATCCGAGGTCTATAACGAGAGATATAGAGTTCAGAAGATGGGTTATGAAAATTGAGTGAAAAGGAAACCCTAATTCGATAAAGTTGGGGAAAGTGCTTAAACGATCAAATTGGTCAAAATTGGAGGTTCCAAATGGAATATAATCAATGACTACGGGTATTGAAAAGGCTAATTGGAAGCAGAACCAAAGAAAGAGTCAATTTGGAAGGAAAACCAAAAAATTAGGGTTTTTGGTGAATTTTACAAAATTGGGGAAAACTGCAAAGATGACTCGATTCGGTAAAATTGAAGCCCCTAATTGATGAAGAGTGAGTAAATAAGGATAGCCCAAGGCTCAGTTTGAAGTGAATCCAAAAGAAGAGCCGATTGGAGGAAAAACAGAAAAATGAGGAAATTCTCGATATTGAAAAAAAAGGGAAGATCAAATCGGAAGAGAATTTGATCGTAAAAATTGGGCGTTTTTGGAACAACTCCAATTCAATATATAACGAAGGCAATGGAAAAAAGAAAATCTGGAAATCGGACCCGTTTTGAGTAAAATCGAGGTTTCGGGGGTTAAAAGGCAATCAAAAAATCCGAGAAAAATAGGAAACGAGCTCGAAAAATTATGAAAACCTCCAGATCTGAGTTTTATGTCATTTGGAAGAGATTGGTGAAGAAAAATCCGGAATCGGAGTTCAAATGAAAAATGACAAAGTTTGGGTGTACTAGTCCAAAATTCCAAAAGAAAATTTAGGGAAAAATAGAAAACGAGCTCAAAAAATTACGAAAACTTCCAGATCTTAATTTTATATTATTTGGAAGGTATTGGCAAAGAGAAATCTGGAATTGGAGCTCAATTGAAAAAGGCTAAATTTGCGAGGCACCAAATCGAAACTTCTAAAGAAAAATTCGGGAAAAATAGGAAACGAGCTCGAAAAATTATGAAAACTTCCAGAATTGAGTTTTATATTGATTAGGAGGTATTGGAAAAGAAAAATCTAAAATTGGAGCTGATTTGGAAAAAGGTAAAGTTTAGGGAGGCCTAATCCGTAATTTTAATGAAAAATCCGAGACAATTAGAAAACGAGTTCCAAAAATTATGAAAATCTCTAGAACTAAGTTTTATACTTATTTGGAATGATTGGAAAAAGAAAATCCATATTTGGGGTTCATTTGCAATTTAATTAAGTTTAGGGGCTAAAGTGCAATTTTATGGAAAAAACCAAAAACGGCCATTTTGCAATTTTAAAAAATAGAGAAGCTTCTGGAAACTTCAAGGCCATTCGACCAACCCATGAAAAAAGGAAGGAATGGTTGATTCTATCATCCAAGGGACAAAATTGGAAAGCAATATGACATTTTTATTTGATTAAGCCCATGTCATCATGCCAAATGGCCAAGGTGCTGAAGAGAAAAGATGAGCACATTATGGTTAGGATTTTTGGCTAGCTAGTTATGGTTAGTGGCTGATCACTTCATCCTATGGTTGCAAATTCACATTTTTATCATCTTTGATTGGTAGCCTTTGGATCTTGCTAGATAGAAAAAAATGACAACATCCTTACAATATCCCTAGCATTTGGTTGGCCTATAAATTGGAGGGGTTTTCATTTTTTAGGAGGAGGAGAGATCAGATTTTGTACAAGGGCTATAGCTATTCTTGAGAGAAAAGAGAGGGGAAAAGAAAAGAAAAGAAAAGAGAAAAAACAAGGGATTTTCTCACTACTCTTTGATTTGGAAAGCTAAAGCAAGGTAGCTATTTTCTTTCATGCTCTCCTCCATGTTTTGTTCATATGATTTTGTTATTTTTATTTTATTTTCTTTCAGGAAATTTCCATCTTGTTGTTTGTTCATACATTTCATTTCATCCCCACTTTATTTTTTACTTAAGCCAATCAATGGCTCAAAGTCAAGCTCTCTTAAGCATGCTTGTGGAAAATTAATAGTCTAGATTAGGTATTCGGACTTTGTGATTTTTTTTCACTACTCATATTTGATCAAAATAAATTTATTTTCTTAACTACATGCACTAGTCACTTAGGGGATTCCATGGTATTTGTTTCATGATTTTTAGATTTTTTTATCATGGCTGGAAAAATGGATTTTGCCAAAGTAGTTTTTAACTCACTGTTCTGACTTTGGTAAAATTCTGGTCATGGTTCCCGTGCTCCAAAAATTAAGATGATTTTTTCCCATGCATATAAACATGTCCTAGGTCTCCCCTATTTTTTACAAATTTTTCTAAAATTTTCTAGAAGGGTAAAAAAAATAGGTTTTCAAAACTGCCTATGAGAGTTAGAGTTGTTTTTTTAGAATTGATAACTTGCTGTTTTGGTGAATTCGGTCATAGTTCCCATGCTCCAAAAATTAAGCTGATTTTTTCCCATAGATTTCGTCATGTTCTTAGTCTCCCATAATGTTTTCAAATTTTTTTTGAAATTTTTTAGAAGGATAAAAAAATCAAGTTTCAAAACTAGTCAGTGGAGTTAGATTTGTCTTCAAGAAATAATAATTTTATGTTTTTATTGGTATATTAAGAGGGGATTGATTTGGGTCATTAGCTATTATCTTAGGTTAATTTATAAGTCATTTTAATCATAGAATTTGATTTTATAAAAGTCGGGTCAAGGGTGGTCAACCTGGGTTTTCAAAATTTGGAAGATAGAGTCTTTTTAAAAGAGAGTTTCGGCCATAGTGCCATTTTCATCCAAAAATTTTCAAATTGTTTTTTAATCCAATCAGAAAGTAATTTTGATTTAGAAAATCGGATTTGAGTCTTTCCCTAAGGTATTTGGATATCTTTTTAGGTATACGGATGTCATTATTTAAAGGAAAAAATACACTTTCATGTATTGCATTTTCCATGTTCATGCATATTCTATGATATATAATTTTTGCTATGAATATTCTATAGTGATGTCATTGATTTGATTTAAATTTCATGGTGTTATAATGGTTGTTATATGATTATGGGATATTCTGTGTTATTCTATGCTTCTTGCCTAGTCATTAATTATTTTGTCATATCATCTAGGATTTATTATGTTCATGCATTGCCTTTTTTCATTTTCATACATATTTTATTACAATGTTATTTTATGTTTCTTATCATGTCATGTTATTAATTCTATTGCCATGTCATTTAAATTATGCCATGTCATTTAGATTATGCTATGTCATTTAGATTTTGCCATGTCATTTAGATTTTGCCATGTTATTTAGATTATGCTATGTCATCTAGATTTTGCCATGTCATCTTTTACCATGTCATTAATAATGATTTGCATATTCATCTTTTTAAAATGATTTTAATAAAGATAATGATTTTCAATAAAAAAAATAAGGATATTCTCGAGTTAAAATAATTCATGAGTTCTCTGCCAAGTTTGCTGGGGAGGATATCATCAATTATCATTAATAAAGAAATATTTTTCTTTCAAAAATGAAAATGATTCGGAGATTTTTCAAATAAATAAAAATTTCTATATTTTACCGGGTTTGCTGGAAAATATAGGAAATTTTTGAATTAATAAATTCCGGATCATTTTCAATTAAAAATGGAATTATTTTTCTTTAAATTGGGAATTATTTTAAAATACCAAATTCAAAACCGACTTTTACCGAGACTTGAGATAACACATGATTAATAAGGTACCGTTTTATACGGGCTTTGTGGGGGTGCTAATCCTTTCCCTCACGTAACCGACTCTCGAACCCGCTTCTTTGATTTCTCTAGTTTAAAAGCGCAGACTTTGAAATTGGTTTTAAAAATGTTTTAATTAATTTTAAAATGTTTTACAGAACCGGTTTTAATAGGTGGCCGATCACATGTAGCCAAAAAAAGTTTGGTGGCGACTCCATTTCTTTTTTGAGGTTGTTTTCAAACCCTCATTTTATTTCAAGAGGAATTAAGTCATCTTTTCCTCTGTTTCCCCCAATGTCACACTTAACGAGTAATATCTCGTGATGAGACTTGTTATTTTTTAGGTTGTGACATTCATTTTATTTCAAGAGGAATTATGTCATCTTTTTCTCTGTTACCCCAATGTCACACTTAACGAGTAATGTCTCGCGATATGACTTATTATTTTTTATGTTGTGACAATTATGAATATGCAAATCATTACTAATGATATAGCAAAAGAGTGAATGACATAGCATATGTATTAATGACATGGTATGCTTGACATGGCAAAATCTAGATGACATGGCATAATCTAAATGACGTGACAAAAGAATTAATGACATGGCATGCTTGACATGGCAAAAAAAATCACAAAATGATATTGACATAGAATATCCACAATTACATCATAACCAAGATAGCAACATTAAATTTAAATCAAAGCAATGACATCACTATGGAATATTCATACATATAGAATTTACATGACTAAGATAGCAAAAATTAGATATCATGAAATATGCATGAATATGGAAAATGCATTGTATGGAAATGTATTTCTCCCGTGAAGCAAGGAAATCTGTATACCTAAAAAGGTATTTTACTACTTTTGGAAGAGACATAAATCGGATTTTCAAAATTAAGAGACTTTGGACTTGGATCTAAAAAAAATTTTGAATTTTTGGGATGAAAAAGGCCCCATGGCTGAACCCCCCTCTTTAAAAGGCTCTATTTTCCTAATTTTGAAACCCGGGTTAACCACCCTTGACCCGACTTTTATAAAATCAATTTTATGATGGAAATGACATGGATATCACTCTAAGACAGTAACCAAGGTCCCAAGTTAGCCCCCTCTTTGTAAGCTAATGAAAACAGAAAATTGTTCTTTCTTGAAAACAAATTTGACTCCTACAACCAGTTTTGAAACCCGGTTTTTTTACCCTTTTAGAAAATTTCAAAAAATTCTGAAAAAATTAGGCTAGACCTATAACATGTTTATACATGGGAAAAAATCAGCTTAATTTTTGGAGCAAGGGAACCAAGACCGAAATTTTACCAAAGTCAGAACAGTGAGTTAAAACTACTTTGTAAAAAGCTATTTTTTCAGCCATGATAAAAAAATCTATAAATCGTGAAAAAAATACCATGGCATCCCTTAAATGACTAATGCATGTGGTAAAAAAAATCATATTATTTTGACATGGATGAGTAGTGAAATAAAATCACAAAGTTAGAATACCCAATCTAAACTATTAATTTTCCACAAGCATGCTCAAAAGAGCTTGGCTTTGAGCCATTGATCGGCTTAAGTCAAAAATCAAGTGGGGAATGTAGAAATGCATGAACAAACAGCAAGATAAATGCATGAAATAATTGGCATGGCATGTGCATGACCTAGGTTTCTAAGTGACATAGCAAAATAACCTAGAATGCTAAATAACATGGAAAAATGACATGGCACATGAATATAACCTAAATGCCTAAATGACATGGCATGTGAAAATAACCTAATGTCTAAATGTCATGGAAAATTACATGTCATATGAAAAATTACCTAATATCTAAATGACATGGAAAATGTCATGGCATAATGAAAATAACCTAATGTCTAAATGTCATGGAAAATGACATGTCATATGAAAAATGACCTAATATCTAAATGACATGAAAAATGTCATGGCATAATGAAAATAACCTAAAGTCTAAATGTCATGAAAAATGACATGTCATATGAAAAATGACCTAATATCTAAATGACATGGAAAATGTCATGGCATAATGAAAATAACCTAAAGTCCAAATGCAAAACATAGTATAGCAAGGATGCTAAATGACATAGCCACAAGATGCAAAGGCATGGATGACTTGGCATGAACAAAATAGTATAGCAATGATACACATGAAAAAAAAATAGCAAGTTAAAGCAAGCAAATAAAGAAAATAAAGAAAATAGAGGTGAGCTTCATGGTTGGTGCCTTGGACATAGTCCCCTCTAACCATAATCTCTTGATTTTCATCAAGGTCATGAAGCCTTTGCACCTCTTTATTTTTGTTTAATTTTTGAAAACTAAACCATCAAAGATAGTTATCCTACCACAACCATGCAAACCAAAAATCAAACACAAGGTAAGCAAAACAAAATAAATAGTAAAAAAAAATTTTGTTGATGAAAAGAAGAGATGAAAACCTCCAAAGAAAACTTTCAAAACCTTTATTTTCATAAGAAAAGAATTGGAAATCCCAAGAAAACCTTTATTTTCATAAGAAAAAAATTGGAAATCCCATAGAAAATAAGGAAAAAAAGACATGAAGAGGAAAGAAAAATGCAAGAGAGTGGTGTCAATGGCTACCTTCAAAGCTTTCTCAAGCTAGCTTTCTCTTCAAAAAATTTCTCTTCCTTTTTCTCTAAGTTTAGCTACTGCTTTTTTCCCCTAGAGAATGACCAACCTAATCAAAAATGAAGAAAACCCCCTCCCTCTAGAGGCCTTGGCCAGCTGCCCCCTTGGATGAGAGGATGTGCTTATTTTTTCTAAAAAAATCTAAGACATGTGGCATCATCCCAAGGTAAGCTAGCCAAAGAAAATAAAAATGTCATCTTGAAACCTCATCTTGGCCATTGGATGAAATGATCAACCTTCCCTTTATGAGCTGGTTGAAAATGCTAGCTAAGAATGTGCTCATCCTTTTACAAAATATCTTGGCCACTTAGCATGATCATAAGGAATTAACCAAGCAATAAAAATGTCACCTTGCTATCAAATCTTGGCCATTGGATGAAATTGTTCAGCCTTCCCTTCCTTTCATCATGAGCTGGCCGAATGGCCTGGAATGTTCCAGCAACTTTCTCATTTTTTAATTTGAAAATGACCCTTTTCGGCTCCTTCGATAAAATTACATTTTAACCCCCAAACTTAATTTAATTGCAAACGGACCCCAATTTGGGATTATCTTTCTCCAATCCCTCCAAATATGTGTAAAATTCAGTTTTGTAGATTTTCATAATTTTTGGAGCTCATTTTCCATTTTTCCTGAATTTTTCATTAAAATTGCGGATTAGGCCTCCCCGAACTTTGTCTTTTCTTAAATCAGCTCCAATTTGAGATTTTTATTTTCCAATACCTCCAAATCAATATAAAACTCAGTTCTGGGAGTTTTCATAATTTTTTGAGCTCATTTCCTATTTTTCATGGAATTTTCTCTTGGAATTTCGGGTTAGTGCCTCCCAAATTTAGCCTTTTTCATTTGAGCTCTAATTCCAGATTTTTCTTCACCAATCCAAAAAATATAAAATTGAGATCTTGACATTTTCATAATTTTTCGAGCTCATTTCCTTTTTTTTTTTTTGGAATTTTATCTTGGAATTTCGGATTAGTGCACCTGAACTTTGTCATTTTTATTTGAGCTCCTATTCCGAATTTTTCTTCACCGATCCCTTCCATACAATTTAAAATTCAGATCTAGAGGTTTTTGTAATTTTTCGAGCTTGGATTCTATTTTTCCCGGATTTTCCAAGATTGCCTTTAACCCCCAAAACTTCGATTTTACTCAAAACAGGTTCGATTTTCGGATTTTCCTTTTCTATTGCCTTTGTCATATATTGAATTAAAGTTGGTCCTAAAACGCCCAATTTTTACGATTGAATTTCTCTCCAATTTAGTTTTCCCCTTTTCAATATCGGGAATTTCCTTTTTTTTCGTTTTTCCTCTAACCGGCTCTTTCTTGGGATCCACTTCAAACTGAGCCTTGGGCTATTTTTGTTTATTCATTCTTTATCAACTGGGGGCTTCAATTTTACCGAATCGGGCCATCTCTGCAGTTTTCCTCAAGTTTGCCGAATTAGGTATTCCCCTACACTGAATTTTCGTAACCCATCTTTCGAACTCCATATCTTTCGTTATAGACCTCGGATTATCAAAATTCTTTCACCATTGTTCAATTAAACCTTGAATCTTGAATTTGACTAAGAGTTGACTTTTTTAGTATTTGACTTTTCGGGTTGACTTTTTTGAAGTTGACTTTTTTGAGTTGACTTTTCATGTTGAACATTGAATCACAAGTCTTGGAGAACCATCTGTGGGATGAGGGGAGTTTCTTTGCATTCTGAGAAGTACAAGGAGGAACTTACCTGGTTTAGGGTGGCCCAGACAAAATTAGGTGTCTACACCCGCTACCTCACAAAAAATGATTGTGTCATCCACAAACTGTAAATGGGTTATTTCAATTCCTTGATTGCCAACTACTGGTCCTTTTAATAAGTTCAAGAAATTAGCTTTACGCAGTAACACACTTAGACTCTCCACAATTATATTAAAAAGAAAGGGAGATAAAGGACACCCCTATCTCAGACCTCTCTGTATCTCAAATTGAGCTATCGGTGAACCATTCACCAAAACGGACAACGGTATGAATTGAATGCAACCCTTCATCCATGTTCTCCAGTTATCCGAACCCCATTCTACCCATGACGTAATCTAGAAAACCCCACTACACACAGTCGTACGCTTTTGCAAAATCTAATTGCAAAACACATGCTCTCTGCTTTTTTTTTCTTACCCAATCCACTATTTCATTGGCTATTAAGACATTATCAAGTATCTGCCGTCCACCTATAAAAGCAAATTGTGACAGCCCAATGATTTCTTCGATAACATGCCTCAACCTGTTAGCCAAAATTTTGGCTACAATTTTGTACAAACAGCCCACCAGACATAAAGGAAGAAAATCTGACACAATTGTAGGAGATTGTGTTTTTGGAATTAGGACGATAAAAGAAGCCTTGACGCATCGAGAATGACACTAGTCCTCCAAAAGTCAAACACAAATTTGAGAATGTCCCCCTTTAGAATTTCCCATTTCTACTTAATGAAACCCATATTGAAACCATCTGGGCCTAGTGCCTTCGAACTTCCACAATCCTTCACTACCGTCCACACTTCTTCCTCTGTCACATCACATTCCAACAAACTTTGGCTATCAGGAGATAACGACATTGTGATATTTAAATCTATCGAATCAATACTAAAATGGTTCAAAAAATGATCAAATACAACCTTCCGAATATCCTGTGTCTCAAATACTAATCGGCCATTATGCATCAACTTCTCTACATTGTTATGCCTTTTCCTCATTCTTGCAGTTGCATGGAAAAATTTTGTATTTCTGTCCCCACATTGAAACCATTCTGCTTCCATTATATCTCTTCCATTCTGAACAAACTCCACAACTTGGATGTTAAAAAGATCTTGTTGTTTTTATCTTCCTCTGTCACCACTTCTTGAACCCACTTAGTGTCAGTCTCCCATAATTCTTTCTCCACAATCTTAATACGGTCCTCAAGAGTGTTTCTTTTATTTCTTTGCCAATCCTTAATGACCATCTTCAGATTTTTGAATTTCTCCCATGTACTACCTGCTTTTTCCTTCTCCCAAGCATCTGTTACAACTTTGTCGAATCCATCTTCTAAGAACCAGTGATCATAAAATTGAAAAGGTAAAGGGCCCCAATTTGTGTTATCTGACATCAAACAAATAGCATTATGATCCGATAAGTAATTTGGCAATCTCAATAAAGTAATGTCTAGAAAGTGGTGCATCAAATCAGGAGTAAATAGAAAACGATCTAATTTGCTCCATGACATAGTTTCCCTTACTGAGCAACATGCAAAATTGCCTCCCCTCATAGGAACCTCAATCAAACCAGCTTGTACAACAAAATATTGGAAATCAAACTTTGCTCTTAAGTTACAATGCAATCCTGTGTGTTCATCACTGAGTAGAATAGCATTAAAATCCCCTCCGAATAACCATGGCCCTGTAAAATTAGCTATCTCACACTTAAGATCCTCCCACAACTCCCTTTTGCCCTCATCATGGTTTAGCGCATAAATATTGACTATCGCCATCTTCGTGTTAAAATGTACAAAAGACCCTATTAAAATCAGAAATCAAAACTTCTTAATTACCTCCATCACCGAGAAGAATCTGTCATCCCACACACTTAGCAACCCACCCGAGCTACCCTCAGAAGACACCGACTCCATAAAACCATTGCCCTTATACCATGCCTGTCTTAAAAATCCCTGTGCCACTTTCTCCAACTTGGTTTCTTGCAACAAAAGTATCCATGGCTTATTTTTGCTGGCCAAACGCCGCACCATTCTCACCTTTTTCCTTCTTACCCAACCCTCTAACATTAAAAGAAATGATCTTTATAATAAATAAAAATCACCTATTGAAAAATGAAAAACCTATCTTAAATCGCCTTTCGTTCATGAATCGTCTTCGTATCTCTCTCTTCCATTTTTGTTAATCTTCATTGAATCTCACTGTCATTTCCACTACCTTGCAACCCTATTTGCTATCCCTGCAGCCATGTTATCTGTCCTTTATTAGGGGATACACAACCCACTGCAACATTCGGATGTCTTAAAACTGTACTCACTTCTCCGCTCAACCCTCTTACTTCATTTCCAAAGAGACCCTTAGATCTCGTTCTCAGATAGCTCCTGTTCTCCATTTTTAAAGTCAATGCCCCCAATGGTTGTTTTCTACGTATGCCTTGTTTCTTTGGTGTTACCAACACGTCATTCTGTGCCTCCTCGAAAATAGAAAACTCAGCTTCCCTCCTACTCTCATCCATTTTATCCTGTTGCTCCTGACTATTAACCACCTCAATCCGCTGATTGTTTACAATTGTATCCCCTTGTTCGCTGTCAATATCTCTTGTTGTAAGACCCTCGTAAGATAGATATCGACTCGAGTCTCTTTAAACGATTCATAGACGGTGGATCAAGTTTATATATGCTTGTAGACAAGCACACTACCATGTAGTCTTAGTGTTATATTAATAATTTTTAGAGTAAGGTGTTTAATCAGCTATTTGAGAGATTTAGCCTTAAATTGACCACGAGTCAGGAATCGAAAATGGGGACAATGTAAAGTCCGTAAAATTTAGTAATTTAACTTCACATGGTGTTAAAATATGATGTAATGCCGATCAGGTTATTGGAAAATATAATCAGCATAAAAATCGATAAAATATAAACCATGTGTATTTTGGTCATTTTACCCAAAATTTTATTTTTTGGTTCTTATACGGTACCAATAGACTCTATGATCATAGAGGATCACAATACGATGTTTATATTGAAAATTTGACATTTAAAATAAAAAACTAAGTGGAAATCGGATACGTCCTTAATTAGCTTAAAAGAGTGAAAATCGGGAACTGCCTGCGGGAAGGTCCAAAAAAGGTTTTAAATGAATAAATGGATTCATATAGACATAAATTGATGTTAGAAATGTACTGGTGAAATCAGAATAAAATCGAAGCTAAAACTGAAAAAGTTAAAATATTGACCCGTGGACAATCCGAGGCTCGGATTTAGAGTTTGGAATACTGAAAAATTACCCAAACCTCCAGATCTATATATTTTGATATTTGGAACATGTTCATGAAAAAAAAAAATCAAAAACGGAACAAAAAATCGATAAGGCCCGATAATGGCCCCTAAATGGCCAGAAGCCCGTATTTGATGTTCGGAATATCGAAAAATTATGAAAACTTACATACTAATGTCAAATAATATTTTAAACATATCCGTGTCGAGAAAAGTGAAAAATGAGCTTTTGAACGTAAAAATTATGTGCGCCCGCTTAGGCACTAAAAGACAAAAAGTGGGCCATAGGCTCCTTACTTGACACTTGGCATGGGTGGAATGGCCACAAAATGAAGCCATAACCCCCATGTTCTGCCATGGGTTTCATTTCCTTATACATTAAGGATTGCTTCATCTTCTTCCTTGAGGAAAAACCTAACCAAAGTGAAAAACTCCATAACCAAAAGCTTAGTAAGCTTGATCTCTTGATTTCTACTCATCACCAAGCCAAAAAAATACATATTCTTACTATCTAGAAGGTGAGGATCACTTATTTGGTGTTATTTTTTCAAGAAACCTTGAGAAACTATGTGTTTCTCTTTATGGCCATTTTGCCTTAGGTGATTTCCAACATAGCCACCACCTTAAACCACAACCATGGGTGGTCCTAAATCAACCTCTACATCCATTATTTGGGGTTGTTTGATTGAAAAAGTGGCTTGGAGATGGAAATCCAAGCTTGGCCGAATGCATCATGGTGGCCAACCACCTTGTACCGCCACTTCCACCACCACGAGGGTGTTCCTCCGTTCTGTTAAGTCATATACTAGTGTTATATGGCATTGGAAGTGAAAGGAGGCCAAGATATAGCCTTGGACGAACCTCTTTAGTAGAGGAGTGGTGGTGCCTCCATCTACCACCACCATCCGAGGCCACCATTGGCTTTACTAGGCTCGGGGGAGCAACTGTCCAGTTGATCATTGCTCAGGATTTCCATCCGAGCTAGGTGTAAAAATTATAAAGCTTAAATAGCTAAGTTGTAAAATTTTGGATAGTAGCTAATTAGCTAAAATTTGGACAACGTGAATGTTTCATAATTATAAAATATTTAAGAAATGATTGTTTATGTGCTAAGAGCGCGGATTAGCTGAGTCCATGGTTGGAAGAGCTTCGGAGCACGAGGATCTAGTTTTTCTATCTAAGCGTACTGTGAGTAAACGTGTAGTGATAAACGTAGGATCGCTAGATTATGTTATGACATATTGATTGTAATTATATGAATATATCGATAATGGACTGGAATACACTCGAGTTGGTAAATGATAATGTGCATGACGTAGAATTACCTTATGGTATAGAATTCTCGTAAAGACACGAGATAAAGGTCTAAGAAATGGATAAGTGATGATTATGTAATAATCCAGGATATATGGATGATATTAATAAGACGTGGTGATTTAGACACAATACTAAGTTTTAGAAAATGTTATGAAAGTGTAGGCGGATTAGTAAGGTAGAAAAGGCTCACATCGAATGAAATAGATTTCGATAGCACGAAATTCATTCGGTAACAAGGTTGCATTTGGATTGATGTATGAGTGGTCGACCTTATGGCGCCACATCGTTTCCTTACTTGTGTGCTTATTTAAATGTTATGTGATGCATGTTTATTAAAATGTTGAGCTATGCTTGGATTTGTAGGCTGCCATTGTGCCTTACCAGATTGTAGGCTGCCTTCATGACCTATTAGATATGTTGGAGCCTTCGTGCCCTGCCAGTTTTGTAGGAGCTTTCGAGCCCTACCATCTACGGACCCTACCAATGTTATGGATGTTTGTGATATTGGATAGGAACATCAAGGTGGTATTGTTAAATATGATTTACGAGCCTTTTCCAAAGACTTTACTAATCCTGCGTTTGCTCACTGGATCCTTATGACTCACCCTTTAGTTATTTTTCTTTTCCAGATACTGATCGACCCGGTCCCTTATCCGTCCTACCAGCTTAGCTCATGAAAGATACTCGATGAGCATGACATATTGTTTTGACGAGGTGATCTGTTGCTTGATGGAGGAGCCGTGCACAGTCACCTAGGGATGTCATATATTATTTTGTCTATGTATGTTGTATTATGTGTGATGTAGTTATCCGGTCGAAGATGAGATTATTGTCTGCATTTTGGTATTGTATATATATGTGCATCATGGTTCACTTTATGCGTCTGCTGCGGGGCATCTCGATTACTCCCTAGTTGGAGGTGTCCTAACCGGGATGTCATGTGTTATTATTATTACGCATGTTTTGCAAGTTCGGTAACCCTCCATATTGGGCGAGGTCATGCCAAAATTTCGTTAGGTAGATGAATGGTTAAGGCTTCAGAGGCAAGGGCACATACTTGTCTCTGGTCGATCACACTTCCGAATTTGGGATATGGCAAAGTTGGTATCAGAGCCAGGTTTAGAGGTCGGTGACTGCACATGAGTCCATCCTGTAAAGGATCACTTGTCGATTATAGTTGATAGTACGGGGTTGGATAAATGATGGTACCTAACGATTAAGTTTTTATCTTAGTTTACTATGCCCCTGGTGCTAAGAACACTGGGTAAGTAGAGGGAACAACCACATGGGGTTCCTGATCAGGCCTTCACGGGACGTCCGAATCCCGTTCTTGGAGAACGAGACCAGACCACTAGATCTGCTAGGAGGTCAATAGCAGATGATAGGGTAGAACAGTTAGCTGTTGAGGTTGGTGAGATACGTCAGGAGGTTAGGACCCTGATAGATCTACTAGCAAATCAGAGGCAGCAAAGGCAGGATCAGGCTCCTCCAGTTCCTCCACGGCTACAGAATCCCCCTGAGGGATAGTAGCCCGTCCAACAGGGGCCGTATCTCCCAGTGACATTATATAAGTTCCGACGGAATAAGCCATCGGTATTTTTTGGAATTGATCTTGATTCAGATCCATAGGACTCTGTAGATGTATGTGATCGGTTATGTGTGGCTCTCAGATGCTAACCAGTTAGGGCCGTGGAGTTGACTAGTTATCAGTTGATGGGTGTGGCCTATGAGTGATATAAGACCCTATTGAAGAGCCGACCAGCGGGTAGCCTTCCATTAGAGTAGTCTGAGTTTTATAATGCTTTTATTGAGCGATTCATGCTTGAGAGTCTACGGGATGCTAACGCTCGGGAGTTTGAGTTACTGAAATAGGCTGAGGGAATGTCAATGTTGGATTATGATACTAAGTTTAACCAGTTGGCGAAGTATGCGCCACATATGGTGATGACTGATACTATGAAGGCCAAGCGCTTTGCTAATGGCCTCAGGGAGTACTTATTTAGGGCGATACCAGTGACAAGGACCTCTACGTACTCCAATGTTTTTGATGCAGCCTTGCGATTAGAGGCACAGGACAAAGAGAGACAGGTTGAGTGTGAGCCTCGAAAGAAGGCCAGGACTAGGAGATAGGGTTTTAGGCAGTCTGGTGCAGGCGGATCAAGAGCACCTAGTGGTGCTGGTACAGTGGTCTAGACACAAAGCAGTGAGACTAGATCGGTTACCTAGTCATCAGGTAAAACTGGAAGATCAGGAGCTCCCCATTGTCAGAGTTGTGGTTATCCGCATTTTGGATGATGCGGAAGGCCTAGTACTTGTTTCAGATGCTGTCAGCTGGGGCATATAAAGAAGGATTGTTCGTTGAATTTTTCTCGACCCACGTACACTATAGTTGCACCGCCCCCAGTTGTTACGCCAGCTATTACTACTGGATCAGTGGCCCAGTTAGTGGGCAGAGGCACAGCAGGTTGAGCTACACAGTTTGAAGGTAGGGGACAGACTATGGGGGTAGAGGACAGACTACAAGGGGTCGAGGATAGGCCAAGCATTTGTGCTGAATCCTCAGGACGAGCAGGCGTCGAATGCAGTCGTGACTGGTACATTAGATATTTGTTCCAAGCAGGCTGTAGTATTATTTGATTCGGGTGCTACGCACTCCTTTATAACCCTTTCCTTTGCTTCGTGTTTAGAGCATGAATTTTGATATGTTGGATGATCCGTTGGTAGTGCTTACCCCGGTAAGGGAGGTTTACTCTGTGATTAGGGTATTGAAAGGATATGAAGTGTGCATCGAGGATGAGATATTTTTGGTAGATCTAATTGAGCTAGATATAGTTGAGTTTGATGTGATTTTGGGCATGGATTGGTTGTCTGCCCACCATGCGGTATTGGATTGCCACGAGAAGGTGGTAGTGTTGAGGATATCGGGTAAACATATGTTGAATTATCAAGGAGATCGTAGAACGACTTTGCATCACTTGATCTCGATAATTAGTGCCAGGAAACTGTTAGCGAAGGGTTTCCAAGGATTTGTGGCGTATGTATATAATGCTGAGATGGAGTCTCAAGATTTGAGAGGGATTCCTATGGTAGAGGATTTCCCCGATATTTTTTTTGAGGAACTGCCAGGACTTCCACCGGATAGGGAGATCGAGTTTTGCATAGATGTACCCCCAGGAACACAGCCGATATCCATTCCTCCTTACCGTATGGCTCCGTTGGAGCTAAGGGAACTAAAGGTTTAGTTGTAGGATCTTCTTGATAAGGGCTTTATACGCCCAAATACTTCTTCTTAAGGTGCTCCGATTTTATTTGTTAAGAAGAATGATGGATCGTTACGATTGTGTACTGATTATAGGCAGCTGAATAAGGTGACAACAAAGAATAAGTATCCGTTGCCTAGGATCGATGATTTATTCGATCAGCTGTAGGGAGCTCAGTGCTTTTCTAAGATAGATCTTAGATTGGGGTACCATCAGCTTCGCATCATGAGGGAAGATATTCCCAAAATGGCCTTTCGCACTCGATATGGACACTATGAGTTTTTGGTCATGTCGTTTGGAATGCACCGACAGCGTTCATGGATTTGATGAACAGGGTGTTCAAACCTTTCCTTGACCAGTTTGTGATTGTGTTCATCGATGATATCTTGGTGTATTCGCAAGGCGAGAAGGAACATAGGGAACACCTACGCATAGTCCTCAAGATTCTTCGAGCACACAGACTGTTTGCCAAGTTCTCCAAGTGTGAGTTTTGGCTATAGAGTGTGAGCTTTCTTGGCCATATAGTTTCGAGGGAAGGTATTTCTGTGGACCCCAAGAAGATTTAGGCAGTGCGAGATTGAGAGAGGCCGACTACAGTAACAGAAATCATGAGTTTCTTAGGGCTTGCGGATATTATAGGAGGTTCGTGGAGAACTTCTCGAGGATAGCCGCACCACTAACCAGGTTAACACAGAAGAATGTTAAGTTTGTTTGGTCAGATGCGTGCAAGAAGAGCTTCAATGAACTTAAAGAGCTCTTGACTTCAGCACCGGTGTTAGCATTGCCAAATAAGATAGATGGCTTTGTGGTGTATTGTGATGCTTCTCGCATAGGTTTGGGTTGCATATTGATGCAGAAGAACAGGGTTATTGCTTATGCGTCGAGACAGTTGAAAAGGCATGAGCAAAATTACCCCACACACGACTTGGAACTGGCAGCCATTATCTTTGCATTGAAGATATGGCGACACTATTTGTATGGCCAATCATGCGAGATTTATATGGACCACAAGAGTCTCAAGTATATATTTGATCAGTGGGAGTTGAATTTGAGATAGAGGATGTGGTTGGAGTTACTCAAGGATTATGATTGTACCATCATTTATCATCCCGGCAAAGCCAATGTTGTCACGGATGCCTTGAGTAGGAAGTCCATGGGTAGCTTAGCCCACATAGCAGTGCAGAGGAGACATATGGTCCGAGAAGTGAGGGATTTCCTCAATGATGGTGTGGTACTTAGTGTTACCGACACGGGGGAGATGTTAGCCCATGTGCAAATACGGTCATCATTAGTGGAGGAGGAAAAACGGTTGCAACATAATGATGGTTTTTGCATAGGAAAGAAAGCCCAGGTTGGACAAGGATAGTTAAAGGAGTTTCCTATTGATGAATATGGGACTTTATGGTTACATGACCGCCTCGTGGTACTGTTGGCAGGAGATATATGACATAGACTCCTCGAGGCAGCATATAGCTCATCCTACACTATGCACCCTGGTTCCACCAAGATGTATCATGATCTACGAGTACATTATTGGTGGGAAGGCATGAAGAAGGATGTAGCAAACTTTGTGGCTAGATGCTTAGTGTGCCAACAGGTTAAGACCGAACATCGAAAATCGCAAGGTACACTTCAGAGTTTGGATGTCCCTGAATGGAAATGGGATAAGGTCACGATGGATTTTGTCACGGGGTTGCCTAGGTCAACCAAAGGATTCGACTCGGTATGGGTGATTGTCGATAGATTGACCAAGTCCGCGCGTTCTTGCCAGTGTGCACTACATAAATGGCAGCCCAGTATGCCAGGCTATATTTGGACCGGATAGTGTCTTTGCATGGAGTGCTTTTTTCTATTGTGTCAGATAAAGGCACACAGTTCACATCGAGGTTTTAGGAATCATTCTAGAGGGCACTGGGCACTCAGTTGAGGTTCAGTATCGCTTTTCATCCCCAAACTGATGGTTAGTCTGAGAGGACCGTCCAGACTTTAGAGGACATGCTACAGGCATGTGTTTTAGATTTTGAGGGTAGTTGGGATCAGTACTTGTCTTTGATTGAGTTTGCATATAATAATAGTTATCAGAGTACCATACAGATGGCACCATATAAAGCATTGTATGGCCGAAAGTGTAGATCTCTAGTGGGATGGTTCGAGGTGGGTGATCGTCCATTATTAGGTCCAGATATGGTTGGAGATGCATTGAGAAATATGGAGTTGATCCGTGACAAAATACGAGTGGCACAGAGTTGGCAAAAGTCTTATACAGATAATAGACGTTGGAAACTAGAGTTTGATGTGGTGGATCACGTGTTCTTGAAAGTGTCTCCGTTTAAGGGTGTCATGAGATTCGGCAAGAAAGGGAAGCTGAGTCCAAGGTACATTGGACCGTTTGAGATACTTCGACGAAATGGGCAGTAGCATATGAGTTGGCCCTTCCTCCTAAGTTAGCCGCTGTACACCCGATATTTCATGTGTTGATGCTTCGAAAATACCTCCCCGATGAGTCCCATGTGTTGCACCCGCAGGCGGTAGAGGTAGATCCACGCATGTCATATGTAGAAGAACCCATAGCCATAGTAGAACGGCAGGTACGGAAGCTCCGATCGAAGGAGATTCCTTCGGTGAAGGTTGTATGGAATCATCATGGGGAGGAGGAAGCTACTTGGGAACTTGAAAGAGACATGAGGAAACAGTACCCCCGACTATTCCAAGAGTAGTTACATAACCCTTTAAATGAATTATTCAATAAGTTCACAATTAGGAAATTCGAGGACGAATTTTCTTAAGGGGGAGAATTGTAGGACCCTCGTAAGACAAAGATCGATTCAGGTCTCTTTAAACGATTCATATACGGTGGATCAAGTTTATATATACTTGTAGACAAAGCACACTACCATGTGGTCTTACTGTTATATTAATAATTGTTAGAGTAAGGGGTTTAATCGGCTATTTGAGAGACTTAGCCTTAAATTGATCACGAGTCAGGAATAGAAATCGGGACAATGTAAAGTCCGTAAAATTTGGTAATTTAACTTCACATAGTGTTAAAATATGATATAATGCTGATCAAGATTATTGGAAAATCTAATCAGCATAAAAATCGATAAAATATGAACCAAGGGTATTTTGGTCATTTTACCCAAAATTTTATTTTTTTGTTCGTATACGGTACCAATAGACTCAGTGATCATAAAGGATCACAATATGATATTTAGATTGAAAATTTGACATTTAAAATAAAAAACTAAGTGGAAATCGGATGTGTCCTTAATTAGCTTAAAGGAGAGAAAATCAAGAACTGGCCGCGGGAAGGTCCGAAAAAGGTTTTAAATGAATAAATGGATTCATATAGACATAAATTGATGTTAGAAAGCTACTGGTGAAATCAGAATGAAAATCGAAGCTAAAACTGAAAAGTCAAAATGTTGACCCGTGGGCGATCCGAGGCCCGAATTTAGAGTTTGGAATACTGAAAAATTACCCGAACCTCCAGATCTGCATATTTTAAAATTTGGAACATGTTCATAAGTAAGGCCCGAATATAGCCCGTAAACGGCTAGGAGCCCGTATTTGATGTTCAGGATATTGAAAAATTACGAAAACTTACATACTAATGTAAAATAATATTTTAAACATATCCGTGTCAAGAACAGTGAAAAACGACCTTCCGAATGTAAAAATTTCATGTGTGCCTGCTTAGGCACTAAAAGACAAAAAGTAGGCCATAGGCTCCATGCTTGACACTTGGCATGGGGGGACAGGAAACAATATGCAGCCATAACCCCCATGTTCTGCCGTGGGTTTCATTTCCTTATACATTAAGGAATGCTTCATCTTCTTCCTTGAGGAAAAACCTAATCAAAGTGAAAAACTCTATAACCAAAAGCTTAGTAAGCTTGATCTCTTGATTTATACTCATCACCAAACCAACAAAATACATATTCTTACTATCTAGAAGGTGAGGATCACTTATTTGGGTTTAGTTTTTCAAGAAACCTGGAGAAACTATGTGTTTCTCTTTATGCCCATTTTGCCTTAGGTGATTTCCAACATAACCACCACCTTAAACCACCACCATGGGTGGTCCTAAATCAACCTCTACATCCATTATTTGGGGTTGGTTGATTGAAAAAGTGGCTTGGAGATGGAAATCCAAGCTTGGCCGAATGCATCATGGTGGCCAACCACCTTGTACCGCCACTTCCACCACCACGGGAGGTGTTCCTCTACTCCGTTAAGTCGTATACTAGTGTTATATGGCATTGCAAGTGAAAGGAGGCCAAGATATAGCCTTGGCCGAACCTCTTTAGTAGAGGAGTGGTGGTGCCACCATCATTGGCTTTGCTAGGCTCAGGGGAGAAACTTTCCAGTTGATCGTTGCTCCGGATTTCCATCCGAGCTAGGTGTAAAAATTATAAAGCTTAAATAGCTAAGCTGTAAATTTTGGATAGTACCTAATTAGCTACAATTTGGACAATGTGAATGTTTCATAATTATAAAATATTTATGAAATGACTGTTTATGTGCTAAGAGCGCGGATTAGCTGAGTCCGTGGTTGGAAGAGCTGGAGCATGATGATCCATTTCTCCCGCTCTTCCAACCACGGACTCAGCGATAAAGGTAGGGTCGCTAGATTATGTTATGACATACTGATTGTGATTGTATGAATGTATCGATGATGGACTATAATGCACTCGAGTTGGTAAATGATAATGTGCGTGACGTAGAATTACCTTATGGTATTGAATTCTCGTAAAGACGCGAGAAAAAGGTCCAAGGAATGGATAAGTGATGATTATGTAATAATCTGGGATAGATGGATGATATTAATAAGACCGTGGTGATTTGGACACAATACTAAGTTTTAGAAAATGTTATGAAAGTGTAGGCGGATTAGTAAGGTAGAAAAGGCTCACATCGAATGAGTTGGATTCTGATAGCACGGAATTCATTCAGTAACAAGGTTGCATTTGGATTGATGTATGAGTGGTTGACCGTATGGCGCCACATCGTTTCCTTGCTTGTGTGCTTATTTAAATGCTATGTGATGCATGTTTATTGAAATGTTGAGCTATGCTCGGATTTGTAGGCTGTCATTGTGCCCTACTGGATTGTAGGTTGCCTTCGTGCCCTATTGGATATGTAGGAGCCTTCATGCCCTACCGATTTTGTAGGAGCTTTCGACCCCTACCGGTTTGTAGAACTCTACGGACCCTACCGGATGTTATGGCTGTTTTTGATGTTGGAGAGGAACATCAAGGTGGTATTGGTTAATATGAATTACGAGCCTTCTCCATAGACTTTACTAATCCTACGTTTGCTCACTGGGTCCTTATGACTCACCCTTTAGTTATTTTTCTTTTTCAGATACTGATCGACCCGGTACCTCATCCGCCCCGCCAGCTTAGCTCGTGATCGATAGTCGATGAGCATGACATATCGTTTTGACGAAGTGATCCGTTGTTTGATGGAGGAGCCGTGCACAGCCACCTAGGGATGTCATATATTATTTTGTCTATGTATGTTGTATTATGTGTGATGTAGGAGACCGAGATTGTTGTTTGCATTTTGGTATTGTATATATATATATGTACATCAAGGTTCACTTTGTGCGTCTGTTGTGGGACATCTCGGTTACTCCTTAGTTTGAGGTGTCCTAACCGAGATGTCATGTGTTATTATTATTATTATGCATGTTTTGTAGGTTCGGTAACCCCCCATATCGGGCGAGGTCATGCCAAAATTTCGTTAGGTAGATGAATAGTTAAGGCTTCGGAGGCAAGGGCAAATACTTGTCTCTGGCCAGTCACACTCCCGGATTTGGGATTTGACACTGGCTTTCTCATTTTCATCTTCGGCATTCTCGCAGCTTGCATCCTTAATAGATAAAGATACTTCAGAGTCAACTGTTTCAGCTTTTGAATTCATGATGCCCATTTCTGATTCCCCACCATCACTTACCTCCCAATACTGCTTGAAATCATTCGGATATTGTAGCGATAAATAAAAATCTCCGGATATTTGTAATAGGTATTCCTGTCCATTAATAACACTCGAGCACATACCGTTTACAGCTGATAACTCGTATAATTATATAGTTTTTAGTTATGTTTTATTATTGTTTTCTGTCAAATACGAGTTATTATTGCTTAGTCTAATTTTGTTTATGATCTTTTATATTTTTATGTAATTTGGTGTTTTTTTACGAGTTTCTTTGAGTGATTTCAGATTACTAGGTTAAATCAACAATTAAGGGCAAATTCAGTTCAGTTCCAGTTCTGACACCTTTTGCCATACCAGCTATATCTGGAGTTTCACTGAAGCCATAAGGCTGAAATTTTAACCGTGCAAAGTTAAGAGGCATATCTAACTTTTTCATGTTTTACACTTCTTGAAACGGAGTCGTTTTCCCTAGCGAAATCGACCATCAAGTTGGCTGATGAGCAATGATGTCTGTGCTGACCTGTTTTGGTATTTTGCCCATATCTTCTGATCCACATCAGCAAATGAGCTGATTCCAATGGATATGGATCACCGACTGATAGGGGAACATTTTTCTAGAAGACCATTTGATCAGATCAAGCCTCCAATATTGACAAAATCGATCATCAAGCTGGCTGATCAGAATTGTCATACAATATGACGAAAATTGTTAGAAAAATGCACCCACCTATTATACCTACCTTTGAAATTTGTAAAGCTTGTCTCTTGTCATTTAGCTCTCCAAAATGTGTATAAATAGAGGGCCTTGGATGATTGTAAGAGACATTGTACATTGGTAGGATATTAGCCATTGTAATAAAATTCTCTAAGTTTTCTTCTTCTTTCTTTTCTCTAGTTTTCTTTTTCTTTATTTTCTTCTTCTTCTTTCTTTCTTTTATTTCCTTCTTAGATTCTCTTTAATTTTATGTTTATGTTTACAATGCCTATGCTAGGCTAAACTTCTATTTGGTTAAGGGTGATTTCAAAGCCCTAGACATGTTTTGTGATTGATTTTCAGATTCTATCTATCATTAATTTTCTATCAAAGTTGCTTATGTTCTTCTACAAGAATTGTTCATGATGTTGTCTTGATTTATTTAGGTGTACAACTAGATAGATATTGATAATTATCTATTGCTAGTCTAGGAGTCTTGATCCGTGTAATTGTCTTGATTTCCTATTCATAAGTGGCAATTTGTGATTAATGATTATGGTCAAGTTTTCAATAATTGCAAAGTGGAACATAACCTAAGTTGAACAATCCGAGCTTATGTGTTTGTTGCTTAGATCAACCTATCTTTCTCATCATAAAGCTGCCATTAAATTGAATTTAGAGAGCTTATTCTAGGTTGTTTAATGGTTAGAGATTAAATAGAGAGCTTGTTCTATTTAACGACAAACTAAGGAAAGATTGGGATAACAGAGCTTGTTGTTATCTACGGTTGTTAACTTTGATAGTTGGTTGATATTGATAGATCTGAAATTGATTCTTAATGATGTCTAGTGGTGGAGAATGAAACCTTAACCATATTTTTCATATTTGATTCTTCTTACTTACTTGTTTTCTTACTTTTCTAGTTTGCTTATTTTTAAAAGTATATTTATTTTTATTGGCTGGTTATACCGCCTAATTTGTATATTAACTTTGTTTTATTTTTATTGGCTGGTTATACCGCCTAATTTAGTATATATATTTTTATTGGCTGGTTATACCGCCTAATTTAGTATATATATTTTTATTGGCTGGTTATACCGCCTTGCATCTTATTCTTATTATTTACTTTAGTTTAAATCTGGCTTCAAAAACCCCTTTTCTTTTATTGTTTTCTTTGAACGTAAGTTATAAACTAATAACTCATAGATTAAAACCCAATCCCTGAGGACTCGACCCTTGCTAATCATTATACTTACAATTGATCTTTTTAGTGCAAGGTTAAATAAGATACACTCTTTTGGGTGCATCAAATTTTTGGCGCCGTTGCCGGCGATTGTTTTCTTTAGTTTATTTGTTACTTGGTTTATTCTTATTTTCAGTTCTAATTAGTTTTATTTTCTTGTACATACAAGTTTTTCTTTTCAAATTTAAAAAAAGAAAAAAAAAACAATGGAATTGAGCAATCTAACACTTGAAGAGTTGGTGGCATACATGAACATGGAGAATCAACAAGCCAATCTCACCTCCCCAGTTCAACAATTGGCCATGGGAGGATGTCAAGGCGATCAAGTGTTCCAAGACCAACAGTATGATCATTACTCAAACACTTACCATGAGGGATGGTGGGATCATACTAATTATGGCTACTCGAAAAATTACCAAGAAGTAGATCCTTATGCCAATTACACTCATCCATCTAGCTTCAATCAATCATGGTCTCAATAACCAGATCTTTTTCAACCACCACATATGACTCAAAACTCAGGTACTTCTTTAGAAGATCTTGTCTATTCTCTTGTTACTGATTCTTTGCAATTTCAACAGGAAACAAGGGCAAGCATTCAGAGTTTGGAAAAGCAAATGAGCCAATTGGCTAGTAGTATGGTGGGATGGGTAGCACAAAGATCTGAAGAACTCCCAGCCCAAACGATGGTTAACCCAAAGGAGAATGCTACTATTGTGACCTTGAAGAATGAGGAACAAGATGAGGATGAAACAAAATTAGAGATGGATTCTATTCTTGAGGATAATGAAGCCAAAGATCCAAATAAGAGTATTTCGGCACCTGAGGTAACGTTTAAGGTTTCACTTTTTACTAATGTTTCTTCTCCACCTTTTCCTAGTAGATTTGCAAAGTTCAAGGAGGAAGAACATGAACAACACATGCCGGAAACCTTAAACAACTTGTTTGTGGAGGTCATTCAACAAGTATCAAAATATGCTCCATTCCTCGATGACATATGCACCACAAAGGATGATGGAATAATACTTGTAATGGAGAATGCATCCACTGTTGTGCAAAGAAAGCTTCCTCTCAAACGCATAAATTTGGGAAATTTCATGTATGAGCCTGACAAGCCTAAAATGCCAAGAAGGGGTGTTGGTTAGGTTCAAAACACTAAATCAAGTGCTAATTGGGGGAGGCAGCCTAATTAGTGAAAGCATTGCCAAACTGCCATCCTCAGATTTGCTCTCTTTTTCTTTATCTTTTTCTTATGTTTCTTTGCTAATTGTGTTTAGTGTTTCTAAGTTCATTTAGGCTGCATAAGTTTATTTTGTTTATTAGTTCTTTTCACTTACACATGATTCTTTCATTTGGGATTAATAGCATTACATTAATGACAATGTAAGAATTATGTGTGGGGGGAAGAATTTAGGATTTTATTTAGAGTGTTTTGTTTTTGTGTCTTTTTATGTTGTTTTTCTTTCTGATCCTTGTTTTGAAAATAACTAGATGTAAATATAATTTTTAATTTTTTTAACCCCGGTTAAATGGCGGATAACGGTACTCTGTGATTATTTAAATCGGTTCCATCAGCTACCCACAAAACTGATATTGTATATAAATTTCTCTTCCAATTTCTCTTTCAATTTTTTTTCATTTTTTTTTCAGGATGGATGATATTCTCACAAGATTGCAGAAACGATTTCCTCCTTTTCCTCGAAATATTTTACTGAAGCTTTACCAAGTTCGATTTGAAAGATTAAGAATGCTTATGCACAAAGGGATTCCTGAAGACATACGTTGGATAATTGAAGCCAAGGTACGTGAAGATGAATATCTTCCTGTTTTGCATTTACCAGGTACAGGTAGAAGCACTTTTGCAAAGAAGCGACGAGCAAAGCGCATGAGTTCAAACTGCCACAAATGTGCATGATGGACGTGTAACGGTAAATGTCGTTCTATTGGGATTCCGTCCTCTAATCGAGATGATAAAATTGAATTCATTAAGGATGGACTGAGTAAGGAGAATTTGGGTAATATCCAACTTTCTCTTGAGACGCATCCTAGTGGAGACGTACAAAGAGAAATTCTTGATTTATGGCCGCAATTCCAAAGGGAATGGCAACATCTTGGGAATCTGATGTTAAAAGACCCTATTTGCCAGCTTGTAAGAAAACTGGATGGGAAGCATATCCTCGACTCATAGAAGGCGTTTAAGCTGTTTCTGGACGTAAAACCAGAGGAAGATGTGAGCCACAATCACAACTACAATAAATAACTTCTCAGCTTTTGGTTTGATTTGCAATAACTTCATTTCGGTTTAATTTACGTGTTGTTCGATTTGTGTAATTATTCTCGTTTTTTTTTATTGGTCTTTTACGGTTGATTTTTCTTCTCTTTTTGATTTTCTTCCTGAAATCACGCAAAAATCTTTTGTTAGGTTAACATTTTCTTCTGACAGGTCAAATACACTTTCGGCGACATTATTACTCTTGTCTGATTCACTACTCAGTCCTCTATATATTACACCATGTACTCATTCTCTTTCAGGCACTCGAAAAAAAAAATGGAAAGTACTTCGTCCCAGCGCATTAAAAAAATTTGTGTCTTTGGAGGTGCTTATCCAGGGAAAAATAACATATTTGCTGATGAAGCCATAAGAGTTGGAGTAATACTTGCCCAACAAAAGATCCAGTTGATTTATGGAGGCGGTAGTACGGGTCTAATGGGAGCAGTCGCTACAGCAGCACACGCCGGAGGAAGTCCAGTTCTAGGAATCGTGCCAAAACTATTCACAGATTTTTGTGGACCTACCGTGGGTAAAGAAATACAAGTCTGGAGTATCCCTGAACGGATGACAATCATGTACCATTCTGTCGATGCATTCATTGCTTTACCAGGAGGTCTGGGTACATTGGAAGAAATAGCTTGCGTGGCTTCTTGGTCATCTTTGGTCACAAATAAGAAACCCATTGGTTTGCTTAATATTAATGGTTATTTTAGTAATTTGCTTTCATATTTAGATAATGCTGTGGATAATGGATTCATGTTTTCAGAGGCAAGGAGAACCATAATTTCTGCTACAACCATTGAAGATTTACTCAAAAAGCTACAAGCTTATGAGTGTTTATCTGCTACGGTTGTTTCGCAAACGCTCGGAAAAAGAAAAAGAGATATGGACGAGCAAGGAGTGGATTGCACTTTATCTTTGTGACATTATCTAACATTTTGCTTGTTGTGTCTCAGTTATAATAAGTGGTTAGCAACCTCTGCAGGTAATATCTCCTAATTCTACCTTTAAAATTTGACATTGGGGACAATGTCATATTTTAGTAGGGGGTAAGGGACATATTTTGCTAATTTAAAAAAAAAAAAAAAAATTGTTGTGTTTTAAGACATTTAGAAGTATTCATTCTGAACAAGGTCTGAGTAAGGGAGACTTGAGACATACCTTGTCAGTTTGATTTAATCTTCTTCTTCAAAAAAAAAAAAAAAAAAAAAGAGCATGTTTAGACTTAGTGTGTTTTTAGTGTGTTTTAGTTACTTTCAATACTATGATGAGATATGAATTGCATAAGTCTAAAACAGATTTATTAGTGAGAAGATTTTCATGAGAATTGAGCTTGATATCAACCTTTTTATGAGCCAATGTTAATATGATATGTTGATTGAGAAAGAAGCATGTTTAGACTTAATCTGACTTGTATAATCATCCTTGTGAGTTTTTGAGCCTGTAATGATTGATGCATTATGCAAATCAATCTAATTTCTTTCTTGAGTGCTCTTATGATTACATGATTCTCTAGAACTTGCTTTAGACCTTGTTGAGACTATATTGATGCATGTGACAACATGAATATGATAGAGGCATTAGGATTTTTAGCCAGGGCCAAACAGCCATCCCTTATTGATGTTCCAAGAGAGCACACCCTTAGTGAACCAATTTGAGCCTACATTGAATATGCTATCTCTTTGGTAACCATAACTTGTCCCTAACCTAAATATACTTATTTATATCTTTACCTTTGTTCCAAAGATGAATTAGCATGTTTTGAGACAAGTTGCAAAGACAAGGAAGATCTATTGAAAATTTGGGTTAGAAACAAGAAATAAGTGTGGGGGGGAAAGAAAACAAAAGTCAAGAGAAAAAGAAATGGAATACTGGCAAATACATTCCTATGTAAAAAAAATATGAATCATCTCTTGAATTTGTGGAAAAAGAAAAAGATGTTACAAAGTTGTTTAGAATGGAGAAAAGGCCCAACATGAATATTCGGCCTAGGTGACTATGTACTTGTAAAGTGTTTTGAGAAGTTTCTTTGTATGATCTTATTATGTCTCTAAACTTTATGAACTCTTTGGAACCTTTGTGATATCTTTATCCTTTTGTTCTTCAACCACATTACAAACCCCTTGGTCCCATTACAACCTTGATTAAAGACCTCTTGATTCATGAAGTTGTATGATCTAAATAGTGGAGAATAGGTGGACAAGCAAGAATATGGTAGAACTGTTTTCATGAGATTGATTGAGTGTAAACACTTTACCACTACTTTAAAGAATGAAAATCATGAGAGTATCCCATGTGAGTAGTTGAGATTAAGTTTGAATATGCACTATTTTGATTGAAATATGTTATGTTAATATTGGCTTAACTCAAACAATTTACATTCAAGCATGATTTTTTGTGAAATTCTTTAAGCTATTGATTAGTTTATAAGACTTGTTCAAAGATTGTCTCTAATGTGTATTGAAAGGATTAGGAGTAAATATTTTTAGTATATGTAGTTTATTTATATTTTAGTTTTTCAATGTTTGTGGGTATCGTTCTAGTAAACCCTCACGAGACTAAACTCGTCCACTAGGGACACCTAGGGGTTTAAAGGCTTGCGTCACATGCTAAGTGCCACCGTGATTTCCTACGAAAGTGGATTAGATTAGATTTTCTTATTTTATTTTTATTTGTTTTTGCTCGAGGACTAGCAACAATCTAAGTGTGGGGGTGTGATAACTCGTATAATTATATAGTTTTTAGTTATGTTTTATTATTGTTTTCTGTCAAATACGAGTTATTATTGCTTAGTCTAATTGTGTTTATAATCTTTTATATTTTTATGTAATTTGGTGTTTTTTTACGAGTTTCTTTGAGTGATTTCAGATTACTAGGTTAAATCAACAATTAAGGGCAAATTCAGTTCAGTTCCAGTTCCGACACCTTTTGCCATATCAGCTATATCTAGAGTTTCACTGAAGCAATAAGGCTGAAATGTTAACCGTGCAAAGTTAAGAGGCATATATAACTTTTTGATGTTTTACACTTCTTGAAACGGAGTCGTTTTCCCTAGCGAAATCGACCATCAAGTTGGCTGATGAGCAATGACGTCTGTGCTGACCTGTTTTGGTATTTTGCCCATATCTTCTGATCCACATCAGCAAATGAGCTGATTCCAACGGCTATGGATCACCGACTGATATGGGAACATTTTTCTAGAAGACCATTTGATCAGATCAAGCCTCCAATATTGACAAAATCGATCATCAAGCTGGCTGATCAGAATTGTCATACAATATGACGAAAATTGTTAGAAAAATGCACCCACCTATTATACCTACCTTTGAAATTTATAAAGCTTGTCTCTTGTCATTTAGCTCTCCAAAATGTGTATAAATAGAGGGCCTTGGATGATTGTAAGAGACATTGTACATTGGTAGGATATTAGCCATTGTAATAAAATTCTCTAAGTTTTCTTCTTCTTTCTTTTCTCTAGTTTTCTTTTTCTTTATTTTCTTCTTCTTCTTTCTTTCTTTTATTTCCTTCTTAGATTCTCTTTAATTTTATGTTTATGTTTACAATACCTATGCTAGGCTAAACTTCTATTTGGTTAAGGGTGATTTCAAAGCCCTAGACATGTTTTGTGATTGATTTTCAGATTCTATCTATCATTAATTTTCTATCAAAGTTGCTTATGTTCTTCTACAAGAATTGTTCATGATGTTGTCTTGATTTATTTAGGTGTACAACTAGATAGATATTGATAATTATCTATTGCTAGTCTAGGAGTCTTGATCCGTGTAATTGTCTTGATTTCCTATTCATAAGTGGCAATTTGTGATTAATGATTATGGTCAAGTTTTCAATAATTGCAAAGTGGAACATAACCTAAGTTGAACAATCCGAGCTTATGTGTTTGTTGCTTAGATCAACCTATCTTTCTCATCATAAAGCTGCCATTAAATTGAATTTAGAGAGCTTATTCTAGGTTGTTTAATGGTTAGAGATTAAATAGAGAGCTTGTTCTATTTAACGACAAACTAAGGAAAGATTGGGATAACAGAGCTTGTTGTTATCTACGGTTGTTAACTTTGATAGTTGGTTGATATTGATAGATCTGAAATTGATTCTTAATGATGTCTAGTGGTGGAGAATAAAACCTTAACCATATTTTTCATATTTGATTCTTCTTACTTACTTGTTTTCTTACTTTTCTAGTTTGCTTATTTTTAAAAGTATATTTATTTTTATTGGCTGGTTATACCGCCTAATTTGTATATTAACTTTGTTTTATTTTTATTGGCTGATTATACCGCCTAATTTAGTATATATATTTTTATTGGCTGGTTATACCGCCTAATTTAGTATATATATTTTTATTGGCTGGTTATACCGCCTTGCATCTTATTCTTATTATTTACTTTAGTTTAAATCTGGCTTCAAAAACCCCTTTTCTTTTATTGTTTTCTTTGAACGTAAGTTATAAACTAATAACTCATAGATTAAAACCCAATCCCTGAGGACTCGACCCTTGCTAATCATTATACTTACAATTGATCTTTTTAGTGCAAGGTTAAATAAGATACACTCTTTGGGTGCATCAACAGCGAAAGGTTTTGAACATGAGATAAGTATCCTGGCCACATCAAATCTCTCACTCGATAGTGTTTTCTCATCGACCGCAATAAACTTCCCCCACTACTTCGCTAGAGTTTTGAAAAACTCTATATTCCAATAAATCATTGGAACCCTCTCTACCCGTACCCATACAAAATAATATTGTGCCACATCCTGAGGTAGCCATGCACGTACCTCTTCAAACCAGTCACTTCTCCATTTGTGCTCGACCTCTAAGAATTTGTAGGATAACCTTAAGTTAATTTAATTAGATTTATTTTCCTTCACATAAATATCTTTTCATAATTTACAATAATAATTAAAGATAAATTAAGACAATCCGACGATGAAATTTTAGGGGATCACAAACGGTCGATCTTCTAGAAATTTTTAGGTGAGAAAAGAGTTTCCTAAGTTCCGTCAACGATGGAGAATTTAGGTAATGATTTTCAATATTATTGGTCAAAATTTATTTGTAATAATAAAAATATGTTTCAACAACATAGATAATTTAAAATTAAAATCTAGGATTTATAATTATCCTTTTCCATAAAATATTTAATAAATCCAACGACGGAGCCTTTTCAGGGGACCAAATGGTGTTTTTTGAATACTTTTGAGGTGAGGAGATTTCTTTTCGGGATTCCGCCAATGATGGAGAATACTTTAAAGAATTTTTTCCAATATTTAATATAGCGAAATTAAAAACCATTTAATTAAAGAATAAACCTAGGGTAATATTTGACTAATTAGGTACTGTCCTCCCGGATGGGCGTTGTGGGGGTGCTAATCTTTTCCCACACGTAACCGTACTCCCGAACTTAGTTTTGGTAAAGTAGACTATGACCTATCCTTTTTATGTACCTTCGTCGAGCTTAGGATTACTATAAATTGGATAGATTCTCATAGGTGACTAATCACACCTAACAAAGATGATTAGTGGCCAATCCACAATTTGCGTCTAGCATGCCGAATTCACATTTGGCACGTTATGACAGTTCAAAGTGGAATAAGATCAATAAATAAAAGTATCTAAAGGTCTAACTTGAAGTGTTTCAAAGGGAAAGTCAATTTTAAAAAAAAAAAAGTCGAGTAAGAGAATAAAGAAGAAATTCCCAATTTGGAGGAAAAATGGGAAAATAAAATCGCAAAGGAATTCAGATATAAAAATTAGGCAAAATTGATCCAACTCCAATTCAATATATAACAAAGGGGATGGAAAAAGAAAATCCGAAAAATGGGCCTGTTTCGAGTAAAACTGAGGTTTCAAAAGCTAAAATGCAATTTTAGAAAATCCAAGAAAAATAGAATCCGAACTCGAAAAATTACGAAACTTTCTAGAATTAAGTTTTAGGATGGAAAGTAGGAAATGAGAAGAAAAAATCCAAAATTGGGGTCGAAATGCAGATAGGCTAAATTTGGGGACTAAAACCGCAATTTTAGAGGAAAATTCGAAAAAAATTTAAAACTTCCAGAGCTGAGTTTAATATTGGATAGGATGGATTGGAAAAGAAAATTCCAAAAACGGAGCTGAAATGAAATGAAAATAGGCAAAGTTCTGGAAAGCCAAAATGCAATTTTAGAGAATAAACCGAAAAAATGGAAAACGAGCTTAGAAAATTATGAAAACTTCTAGAACTGAGTTTAATATTAGATAGGATGATTTGGAAAATAAAATTCCTAAATTGGGGCTCAAATGCAATTTTATTGAAAACCCAAGAAAAGGCCAATTTGCAAATAAAAAATGAGGAATGGCCTGGCATATTCCATGCCATTTTCGGCCAAAGAGAGAGAGAAGGCTGAGAGATGTGATCCAATAGTCAAGATGAAAGATAAATTAGATATTTTTAAAGAAATTACATGATTCTCCACTACTTGCCTATGTGGCATTTTTGGCCAATGAGAGGTATTTTAATTGTAAGGATGGAAGGCCATTAGCCAAGGCCATGTGAAGACTATATGGGAGTCATAGGATGAGGCCAAGTGGATTAAAAATGCCAACTAGGAAGATATTTTGTTGTTAAGCTACATGATCATGACAAGTGGCTTAAGAAAGGTTGTAGAGATAGGGGACAAGAATAACTGAGGTGGCATTTACATCCAATGAGAGGTTAGTATATCCTTAATTTTAGGAGATGGCCATGAGGAAGGGGGACAAGAAATAACCATGTGGAAAGGATGTTGGAGAGCATGCACAAGGCATGACTAAGGCAAAAGAAAAGATTAGCACACCTACACTAAAGGGGGTTTCGGCCAAGAGGGTATACAAGGGGTCTCTCTTCATTTTTTTTACAACCATTTTTTACTACATTTTTGAAGAGAGGGCAGTAGCTAAAAATACTCTAGGAAGGAAAGGAAAGGAGAAAAAAAGGTGGAAGTCTAAGAGGATTTTGGAAGCTTTGCTAGGTTGCTTTCCTTTCTCCTCTTGTTTATGGTTTTCTTTTCATTTCTATGTTTATATTTTCTTTTCTTCTATGTCATGTTCATCTTCTTTTCTTCAGAAATCAATGGTTTTTAAAGAGGTTTTAAAAAGGTTTTCTTCTATTTTTCACAAAATGGCAAAGTTTACACAATTTCTCCTACATTTCTTCCTTGGCTGTAAATGGTGAACTTCTTTGTACTTGTTGGTTGCTTCATTTTCCTTGCTTGTTCTTGGATATGGAATGTTCTATTGTGGTAGGATAGATTTTCTCCTTTGATTTCTTTAAAAAAATAAATAAATAAAAAGGTTTGATGTGTTTGAGGATCTTGGTTTTACCAAGTGATTTTTGTTAGGTAAGGCTATGTCCAAAGAACCAACCATTGAGCCAACCTTTATTTTTCTTTCTTTGTTTATGTTTCTAGTTTATATTTCATCATATTCATATTCTTGCTTACTGCAAAAATGTGTTTTCAACTTATTTCCAACTTGATTTTTGGTTAGGATCAACTAATGGTCCATAGCCAAAGTCTACATTTCAAACTAGTTGGAAGAAAACAATGTTTTACAAGTTGAATATGCTGATTTTGGGCAATATTTTCAACATGCATATTTTGTCAAAATAAAAAACTGATTTAACCACTTTAAATACATCCTTTGATGAGTCCATGGTAATTTTTCCAGAATTTTTAGAATTTTTTCTCAAGGATTAAAAAATAGATTTCGGTAAAACAGATTTTTAATTAGATATGATGTTTTAAGGCAACTTTAGCCTAGGAATATTTTGTCAAAATAAAAAACCTTTTTACCTCACTAAGTTTAGCATATTATGAACCTAAAATGATTTTTCCAGATTTTTTGAATTTTTTAAAGGGTCTAAAAATAGCCTTGCAAAACCGGATTTTGGGTGGCTAAAACTAGTTTTTAAGTTAGCAAAAATCTCATTTTTTTTTTTACCAAAGGGGAAGGGCTGGCCGAAATCATTTTTTTTTTTATCAAAGGTACTAAATTGGTTTTGCAAAAATCGGATCATGGGTAGCTAATCCGGGCTTCAAAAAGTGAGTCAAAAACTAGGAATTTTGACACTAGGCCATTCAGCCATGAAGACTCTATTTCAAGAATTGCATTTATTTTTTACTCATTTTTGGTTTCCAAAATGTTGCATTAAATCTTGTTTAAATATAGTCGATGTCAAATAAGGGCATTCGAATGCCCCCTAATCCGAATCGAAATTCGTGCCCAAAATCTCTCATTTTTAATATCCAACTTAGGTTTCTTTTAAAGATAGTCGGACATCTTTTTAGGTGTTCGGATATCCTCTCTTCAAGAGAGAAACACATTCCATTTTCATCAATTGCATATTTTTAAATGTTTTTATTTAATTTAGTGTAAAAACGTATTTTTCGATTTCCTAGACATTTGGCGAGAATTAGTTCCTAATTTTTGCCGGGTGTGCCAGGAAGGTTAGAAAATTATTCAACGCACGTTTTTATGGAATCGAAAGGTATGGTTTTCGTTTTACTCAGAATTATGTAAATGTCATATGAAAGAATTATTTTCCAAGTTTTGTGGGTTTGCCGGGGAGTACGGTGATATTTTTCGACATATGCCATTTATGTGATTCCTCACATGAAAAATCAATGAAAATGAATTTCAAAATAATGATGTATGCATATTCCATGACCATGCATATTCCGTGATATCTACATTTGCCATCTTAATCATGCAAATTTTATGTTTATGAATATTCCATGATGATGTCATTTTATGATCTAATACTCATGTTGCCATTTTGATCATGATGTGATTGTGAATATTCTATGATGATGTCATTTTTATGATTGGTACTTATATCATATATGCCATGTTATGTAGGCCATGTCATGAAATATTTGCCATGTCAGGAATCATATGCCATGTCATGAGTTACTTACCATGCTATGTATGTCAGGCCATGAAATTCTTGCCATGCCATGTATGCCATGTCATAAATTTCCTTGCCATGTCATGAGTTATTTGCCACGTCATATATGCCATGTCATGAGTTATTTGTTGTGTTATGTATGCCATGTCATTAATTCTTTGACATGTTGTAATAAAGTTGCAATGCCGTGTATGCCATGTCATAATAAAATATTTACCATGCCATGACAATTATGCATGTTGTTTAATTTATATTTGTTCTTACTCATAATTTGTATATTCATGGTCATTTTTTTTATATTGTTTTCAATGCATAAAAATTAGTGACTTTTAACAAAATAAGGTTATTCCCGAGTTAAAATAATTCATGAGTTCTCTGTTGGGTCTTTCGGGGAGGATATCATCTATTATCATTAATAACGGAATATCCTTCTTCTTTTTTAAAAAAAATAAGGTGATTCGGAGAATTCCAAAATAAATAAAAGTTTTTCTTTTTTGTCGGGTCTACAGGGAAACATGAAAAAAAAAAATTGCATTAATAAATTACGGATCACTTTCAAATAATATGATTTTTTTTTAAAAAAGGGAATTATTTTTAAATATCAAATATAAAACCGACATTCACCGAGATTCGAGATAACACACTATTAATAAGGTACCATTTTATACGGGCGTTGTAGGGGTGCTAATCATTCCCTGCACATAACCGACTCCCGATCCCGCTTTTGATTTCTCTCTTATTTAAAGCGCAGACTTTGAAACTGGTTTTAAAAAATATTTTAATTAATTTTAAAATGTTTTACAAAAACCGATTTAAATAGGTGACCGATCACACCTAGCCAAAAATTATTGATGGCGACTCCATTTCTTTCTCGAGGTCGTTTTCAAACTCTCAATTTTATTTAAGAGGAATTAAGTCTTCTTTTTCTCTCTTTCCCCCAATGTCACATTTAACGTGATGTCCCGCCATGGGGCATTTCTTTAGGTCAATTTTTTGGTTGGCATGATGGTCTTATTGATAATCTACGAGCAAGAGAAGTGATAATGGATCTGAGAGATGCTTACAAAGAAATTGCGAGAGAAAATATAGAGTTAAGAGCTGAAAACAGTGCTATAAGGCAAATTACATTGATCTCTTCGACTACTAAAGATTTGTACGATGAAATTGGCACTTTGAAAATCGAGGTAGAAGTTTTACAACAAAATTTGAAGTTTACCATAGATGCTGGAGATAAAAGAGCTGAAAAGAAGAAATTGTATAAGATGGCTTTAATATTTACTTGAGTATTTTTGTTTCTTTCATTTTTTTAGTAACATGGGAGAAGAAGGAAAACAAGGTGGTTTGTTGACCCTCCCATAAGTAGTTGTAATGTATTTTCTGTTGAACTTGAATGTAAGTTTTCAATTATGATGTATTGTTGAATTTAAATGTAAGTTTATGCTATTTTGCAAGTGGTATGCATTTGCAAGTGGTAAATGCCTTTGTTTATTCTGCTATTTTAGGTGGTGTAGTGCAGGGCATGGGTTTAAAAAGAAAAGGAATCAATTCCTTTAAGTGAGAAAAAAAATAAATTTTGAGATAGGATCGATCTTTTATGCTTGATAGGGATCGATCCCTTTCCCAAAATAGTACCCATAAATTTGTCTTAAAAAAGTTATTTTTTTATCAAAAAAAAAAAGTTGACGAAGATAAATATTAATTGAAAATAAAGATAAATTCAAAACTTAATAGAATTTTCATCTTATAACAGAATTGGCAAGAAAGATTGCCAATCATTCGAAAAAAAACATTGTTCCTAATGTTCAGACAAAAAAAGGGTGAAAAATAACCTTATCAAAAGCATCGTATTGACCCCATTCAAAACAGTACAAACAGTACCCATTCCAAACAGTTCTAGCAACCACAAATAACACAACCAGCTAGTATAGACAAAAAAAAAAGTGCCAAATAACCTTATAAAAAATAGCAAATTGACCTCAATCCAAACGGTTAAGACATTAGCATTCTTTCATTTCTTATTGTTGGATCTAAGACTCTAAGTCATTGGTTCTTTTCCTTTAGAAGATGTGGGAGCACTTTTAATGCTTTCTTGAGTTGAAATTGGCGCATCTTGTCCTTCCAAGTGAGTAGAAGACTTGCAAATTCTATTGTTTGCCCTTTTTTTATCTTGCTTCCTGTGTTAGAATCAAAATACAAACAATTAACCTCTTCAAAAGAACAAAAAAATTTAAATTAAGATATTTGTTCTCACCAATAGATTTTTTGTTGTTATTAGAGATTTTGATCTACTACCATTTGAAACAACCAATTGATTATGTCTTTCTTCTTGTTAAGACTCATTTGTTAGCACAAAATGTACTAAAGACATATTTATCAAATTTGTTAGCAACCTGTTATTTAGGGTACTTACATTCAAAACAGAAACTACATGGGGAGGGTTTTGGTTCCTCTTTTACATCCTGTTTGAAGCTTGACTTCCATTTTTCGATGTGGGCTTAGGTGCAGATGATTCAGAAGCTTTTTTTTTTTTTTAGGTCTTAACAACCTTCTGCCTTCTATTTCTACTTTTCTAAAAACCAAAAAATAAACATGAAGGTGCAAGGCAAATTACTAATAAAGAAATTACTGAAGGTAATTAAAAAGAAAAAAATAGTTAATGATTAGTCACCTGCAAGCTTGCAAGCTTGGGGGGTTTGAGCAGTGTGCATCTGGCAACATGGGACATCTTGTTCTATTGTGACCTTATCACTGAAAAATACCACACTTCATTTTTCTTCCTACTCTTGACATCTTTGTCTTCTTACGACCCATTAATTCTTCTCTTCTCTTCTCTTCTCTTCTCTTCTCTTCTTTTTTCTTTTTTTTGGTTTGCCAAGTTTTTTTCTTTATAGTTGGGGGCAACATAAGCTCTGGATAAGTCTCAGGCTAGAAAATTAGACCTTTCATAGGATGCAACATATGTTGAATTGCTTTCAAGTACTCATCTCTTCTAAAACAAGGATCCAAATGATTTTTTGGGTCATCTCCTTCATATATGATGGCACTGAAAGCAAGTGGACAAGGTACTCCACTAATATCCCAACCCCTACTCAAGCAAACCGTGTAGCTCTCTCGGATATTTTGTTCAGCATTCTCATAGAACACTTCATGATATAATCCCCCATTCCAATCAATTTCCCATTTGGATGCCAACATTCTAGACTTCTCTAATCTTGTTAAAATCAGCGGCCCATAGTCATTCTTCCAATTCCTTCACAGCTGTCTATTCCTCACCAATCTCCTCATATACATATATCCTAATATCTTCTAGCATAGAAATAATAGGATTGCATCTTAAATCTATTATCATCCCATTAAAAGTCTCACACATATTGTTATCTATCACATTACACTTGGAAAAATCAGAGAAGAAAGCTTGTGATCAATACAGTGGATCCCAGTTTCCCTTCAAGTAATCATGAGTAGCCTCATCTTTGTTCTTCAAAACTTCTATTTGCTTCAAGAATTCTTGTTGGTTTGGTGATCTTGCACAGATCTAGAATTTCAATTTCAGTTTCGGATCCCTAAATCTTTTGCCACATCTAGCATAGATATGTATGACACACATTCTTTGTTCCACAAAAGGAAAAAAGTCATTAATAGACCTAAAAAGACCCTGAATGATTAGATAAACAAAATTAGGAACAAATCTAGCATACAATTGATTTATAACAAATATCAAACATTATATTTTTGCATGTCACTCATTATTGTCCATCCAACCCCATCTAAGATTTCAAGGTCATTCATCAACAATTCTAAAAACAATTTCCAATTATCCATGTTTTTATACTCCAGCTATAACAGCCCATGCTAAAAGGAACATCTAGCTGTTCTCATCTCTTCCAACAACTACTAGCAATTGTCTTTTCACTAAACCTTTCAAAAAACAACCATCTAATCCAATTATGGGTCTGCATCTTTCTTTGAAGTTATCTTTCAAAGCTTTTAAGCTATGTATATCCGATGTAATATTAGTGGTGAATCTGGTGTAGTCCTATCAACTTCCACTTTCTTAGTGTGGCTAGGATTAGTGTCACAGAGCTCATCAGCATATTTTCTCAATTTGCTAAACTCCTCTTTTAATTCTCTTGGATCTTCTTCATAACTCTAAGTTTTGCTCTTCTAACTTTCTAAATATTAACAATGACACCCAATTTTTGCCTTACTAATGCCATTATGTGTCTGCCTTTCATGTGAGGCATCTTTGTGATGTCATCTCTAAACTTGGTTGCTATGAACTTGGCTATCACTCTTTTGTTTTGAGTAATAGGCAAGCATGAATGTCAAAATAATAGGTTTTCACCCCAAATGAGTTGTCATTTACATGCCTTGATGCTAGTATCTCCCACTGACAACCTTGAGCAGTACACTTTGCTCTCACCCTTACTTTATCTTTCTTTTTATAGCAATATGCAAATTGATTTTTCAGAGAATATTCATTAAGAGCTGTTTTGAACTGAGTAGGGTCTTTAAAGATTTGGCCCACAAAGAAGCCTTTAATGCCATCATTAGAATCGTAAAACAAACCCCTAGACCTCACTCTTTATGCATCATCAGCATCAGAGTCATCACTTGTTGTTATATAGCTACTAGGATCATTCGAATCAATGTAGTCACTTTGGGATCCATCATCATCCATAATCAAGTTGACATCATTGCCCTGGCTTACAACTTGCTCTATAGTAGATGGGCTTGCACCATGGTCAGTACCATGTGTTCTGGATGGGCCTGCACTGCCATGGTCTATATTACTTGAGTCTACATAAAAAACAATGTTCTTCTTATGATTCTCATCATCTAAATTCTCTATTTCTGACCTAAACATGTCCATAACTTTCTTATATTGCCTCAATTTCTGCCGAGCACTTGCCAACTCATCATCCCCTTCATCACTTAACCAATTAATATTAATCATGTTAAAGTCTTCACCATTATAATTAGTACCCTCATTACCCCTTTCAATATTAGCATCCTCATTCTCACAATCATTTTCATCATCAATGGCTTCCCTCACTTCAGGTGACTTATCTTTTGCTACAACAGATTCATCATCCGATGACTCATTAATAGACTCAAAGAAAGCTTTAGGTAGGGGAACATCACTAGATTTTCCTAAACCATCCTCAACATGATCAACATATATAGAATTTTCACCTAATTTATATAAATGATTTTCCAATTCAAGACATTGTTATCATCAAACAACAACTAAAACCCATTATCTAAGGTCATACCCGATTCTAAAAAATACAAACTTTTTACTTCATTCAACTTATAGTTTAATCGATGCACCATCGACACTAAACTCCAATAACAAATTCCTCTACATCATAATGTTATACAACTTTTAATTTTCCATTCACATATGACACATTATGGCTGTGAGCAAAGGTTCCACCATGATGGAACCTTAATTTTACTTTTTTTCCAAAATGTAGATTCTGCATCTATAACATAAATAACATAATATCACTACAAAATCTACTCCAAACAGTTAAATTATGCACTGTAGACTGTTATCATCAAAATGAAATTTTCATGTCTGATTTTCAACTAACCCTAAAATCAAACCATTTTTACCTCTGGCCTAAATACCCAACCTAAACCCTGAATTTTAAATCTGGCCTTTTTTACTTGTGGCCATTTTTGAACAAATAACCTTAAATTATTTTAATATTTCCCTAAATCGAACTAAGCCTAACCCTCTGGCCAAAATTATTTTAAGCAAATCCATAAACCAAGCTAATTAAATATTTATTAAATTATATAATAAAGTATGCTTGAAGCCCTAAATTGCTATGACAATGGGAGATATGTGGACCACGAGTGGTCTTCAAAACATCAAACAAAAGCAACAAAAGAGCAAAAACCTCTGAATAAACTAACCTTTGCCTATTTTCAAAGATATACTGAATCTGTCGATTTCTTTGTCCTCCCAAAACCCAATATATTTTTCGATTTCTTTGTCCCCTCCCTTCAATTCTTTGGATTCTTCTATGGTAATGTAATGTAATTTTGTTTTCGTTTTTGTTTTTTTATTAAGGTTAAAGTGTAAAAAAAAAATTGAGGTTAAGTGAAAGAAAGATTTAGGGTAAAAAAGGATAAGGGATTTTAGGGTAACAAATAAAGATTAATGTTTTAAAAAATAACACGTCAGCATTTTTACATGTCACGCCATTAAATTGTCAGGTGTTAGTTTGACACGTTAGCATTTTCACGGTGGTTGTTAACACTGTTAACAATTTTACTTTCTTGCACCAAATTCAAACGTACAGGGATTAAATTACTCATATTTTCAATATAAGGACTAAATTGTACTTTTGCTAATAGTACAGGGACTCCCTAAGTATTTTGACCGATTTTCGTGTTATAAATGGGTTAACACGATTATGACAAACATGATTATACAAAATTCCAAACCGCTTATCTCTTTGTTGTGTCTAAAATTGGTAGATTTACGATTTATAAGATGAGCTTGATGCAGGCAAAAATCGGTTGGAATGGAACTTGTGGGGTGAAAGACAAATCAGGAGAATTGAAAGGAAAGAGAACAATCCTCGAGAAGAGACAAGAACAAAGGCTTAAAGGGAAGAAAGAAGAAAGAAGAACAGAGAGAGAGAGAGAGAGGAGGGAGAACCAAGATTGTATATTATTCATCCATATCCACATTTTCTGTCTCTTGTACATTATATAGTGAAATGAAATGAAAATTAATTCAAAGTATAACAGAAATATGCTAACAGTTTGTTAGCTCAACCAACGGTCTAAAACTATTTCTCCCACGTAAATGAGCTAGAATTGTTCTTTCTCCGATCTATCATCTATTGGGTAAAATTTCTAAACATCTTCCTTTAGATTTCAAAACTCATTTAAAGATTTGTTAAATATGATCATTACTATATATACCTATGCACAAATTTTCATCCATTAGAAAAGGTTTGGCAAATATACGAAGCATATACTTATTATAATTATAATTATTATTACTATTGTTGGAGAAATTTTGAAATATATATATGTATATTTGCTTTTAGTTAAGATTTGAATTTTGTTAATTAGAAGTTTAGATTTGCGAATTGTGAATAAGGAAGTATTTTGAGTAGGGAGATTAGATAAAAATGTTAGATAGCGGAAATCGGTTAAAGGATATGCAAGAAAATCTTTAGACATTATGATATGTCAAATGGTGGAAATTAGTTTTGAATCTATCTATTAATTGAGGATGGGAATGATTAATATACTCTTTAGCTACTTTACATTTTCTTTGGACTAAAAAGAAGTAGTGTTTTTTGAAAAGAGTAATAGTTATTAGAAAGTTGGGCATTTTCAAGCCAAGAAAAGATGATTTAAAGTGTAGAAAAGTGAAATATGAAGTGATTTAGCAACAAAGTTTGACTCCTTATGAAACTATTTTATTTAATGAAAATTGCACTTACTCAATTCTCATACATTGACATGCAAACATGATTACGGGAGCACATTTGAGACAACGTATCACTAAGGATGACTCTTGATAATATGATTAGGCGCCATTTTAAGCGAGTTCGGTGCTCCTAACTCGTAAAAGAACATTTGTTGCTTGGTTGTTTTTTTGGCATATTCTTTTGATAAAGTGAGTACACATATCTACTTAATACTCTTATACTTGTTAAACTTTACTTATTTCATTGTCAAACTTGAATAAGAGAAGTAATTAATGTTTTGGAAATTTAATGACATTTTAGGATTATGAAACTTTTACATGGTGAAAAGTGTTCGAGAAAGATGTTTTTGGCCAAAAAGATATAATTATAATATTATTAAAAGTTTTTTTAAAATATAAAGAATATGTTTTTAGAGTTGTACAACTTTATAAGATGATTTGGATGATTTCTCTTTAAAAATATAGTTATAAAAGCATCAATAATATATTTGGGTCCAAAGTGAGCGTGTGAGAATAATTTGGTCCAAAGGGATATGTGATAATAATTTGGTTCCAAAAGGTGTGTGATATATATTTGGCCCCAAATTGGATGTGTGATAATAATTTGTTCCCAAAAGGGCGTATGATAATAATTTGATCTCGAAGTTGGTATGTGAAGTATATTAGGATATGTGATAATAATTTGGTCCCAAAAGAGGTGTGTAAATAATTTAGCCAAAAGTGGGTGTGTGATATATGTATGGTATCCAAAATGGTACGATAATAATTTTTTCCTAAAGTGGTGTCTGATATTTATTTTGCTAAAAATGTCTGTGAGATATATATTTGATCCCAAACGGTTTGTGATGACAATTTAGTTCCAAATGGGATTGTGATATTCAATTGACCCTAAAATAATTATTTGATATCAAAAGAATATGTGAATTATTATTTAGTCATAAAAGGGTGTGCGATGTTTATTTGCCCTTTAAATAATGAGTGTTTGAATTTTTTATGTGGCGTATGTAGGTGTGTAAATACCTTGCACTAAGAGGTTGTATGATTGTTGAATTGACCCATAAGGATATTATATATGTAATATAGTAACGCCTCGGATTGTGATGCAAAGGTTGATTCGAACTTTGGACATTTTAATTCGATTTTGGGAATCATAGTCGATGAGTTTAATATTTTGACTTATTCACCAAATCAAAAACCTTGGAGTTCTCTCATATTGTCTTATAGTTAAAACATCTCTCATATATATATATTATTTATTTTTATTTTTTATTTGTGGATGTGTGGTTATCTCGTTGGGCATTGCAGTTCATTTATTTTACACTTTTCAAGTTGTTGCTATAAGTAGCAAGGGGTCTTCTTACAATTCATATTAAAAGAGTTTTGTAAGGTAGACCATTATCACTTGTAGCATCTTTTGCTTGGGTCCTTTTTGAAATTATAAGAGATAGCATACTTCTCTTATCTAGTTTTATTTATAGGATTATTATTCTGTACACAGGCAGTGAAGTTTTTTAATTCTATAAGTGAGGTTAAAAAAACTGTCACATGTCTTTAGGTTATATTTTTAAAAAATTAAAAAATAAATAAATGAGACATATGGTGGTTTTTTAATCCAGTTTGTGGAATTAAAAAACTTCACTACCAGTGTACAAAATAATAATCCTTATTTATATAGATCTTAATTGTAAAGTGTATCTTTTTTAGAATGATTCTACTTAAGTAACAGTCCATTTACTATTTCATAGTATCCTATAAACATTGATGGTAACTCTTTTAGGATGGCTAATGACTATATGATAGTTTACAACCTTACTTAAAGTATATTAGATTTATTATGATGCGAAATTAAACATGTGGATTTTTGACATATTAGATTTATTAAGATGCAAACTTTAGCATGTGGGTTATTGAAGTCAAGATTGGGTTATGAAAATTGGAGTCACCACTTGATACCAAAAAATCAAGATCGGTTTTCAAAGTGTCAAGTCTCGTTTTTACTAAAGAATTTGGTTCGGAGATTTGTGTATATGTTTAAGAAGAATCAAAAGCTCTTAATCTTGCGTGTGATAAATTCAGACTCTATTTCTCCATATAAATTTGTATTATATTATATGATTATCTTAATCTTAATGCAAATATGCAATTTATGAATATTTGAGTATCTCATATAATCGCTCATGCATATAAAAAAGATAGATGTAGGTTGATAATCTTGGATGATCTTTATGACCATTAACCATGATGCAAATAAAATAAATAAATAACATGAAAGAATAAATACATGGGATAAGCATAAATGCATAATATAAAGCGTAATAATAAATCTAATATATGTATAGTCTACGTGGTAATTATAGCATAAATGTTCTAATATATGTATAGTCTACTTGGTGATTATAGCATAAATGTTCATAATCTATATGACATGACTTAATGAATGATATAAGAAACCTAACTATAGCATAATTCTATAAGGCATATAAAATTATCAAATGCTCTTATCTAGATAGCATAATTTGGGCATAATAATATAATAATAATGTTTATATTATCATAACATTATAAATTTAATCTAAACATAAATGCTACGCATACTTATCGTTTACATGACATATATTTCGTGAACAAGTCTCACACCTTAAAACATGTTTAAAGAGTTTGTGAATAGTTAGCTCAATTTTGTTATAACTTAGTTATGGATTTTTTCTGTCACAAAAATTATAGAAGTTTGTCACAATTTTTTGTCAACCCAAGTAGCTGTCCTTCACTATTGTTCGTCAGAGTGAAAAATCTGTCACAATCACAAATAAGGAATTATGTCACTAATTTAGTCATAGCTTTCGAAAATTAATTTAGTTAATCCATCACAAAGTTATCTCCCGTTCACAAATTCGTCACAAATTCTATCACGACTAATTATATTCATAATTTTTGTTACAACAAAAATACAATAAAATAAAATCACATCAAATAATATAAATATGATTAACTATTTTATTGATAAATAAATAATAACGAATTCTATCATAACATATTATAAAATTTTATATGGTATATATGATACATAAATTACAAAACTAAATATAATGATGCAACTCTACAATTTATTCAAAATTTTAATTAGTGTTTGTTCTTAAAAAAAAAAAAAAAAACTTGGTAATTATTGACGATATCCACATTTTCAAAGTAAATTTTGGGACCAAATCCAAGTTTTGTATTTTGTTTTTGAAAACAATCTAATAAATTTAGGTCATATGCACATAAATAAAAATTAAACAAATATATAAAAATAGACTAAAAATTATACTTCACGTTAGGCTCCATTTGGATTGACGGTGAGATTGGCTTCGATAAAATTAAAAAATTGGTGGCAGTGAGATTAGTTACTGTAGCGGTGAGATTAAAATCAGTAGTTGGTTATGTGTTTGGATTCAAATGCACAGTGAGGTGAATTATAGTGAGAAAAAAAATACTATTAAAAACATTAGATTAAAATGTATATATATAATAAATAATTAAAATTATATTTTTATTAAATAATAAATATATATTAAAATTATATTTATATTAAATATTAAATTATTAAAAATTATATTTATTATTTAAAAAATAAATAAATTATTATATATAAAAATATAATAATTAATTTAAAACTTAAATAAATTTAAATAAAAATTAAAAAAAATAGTAAAAAGATAAAAAAATATTTACCCTAGTGAGTACAATGGAGCTCTGCCTCTCCACCCTCTCCACCCCTACACAAACTCCCTTGGATCCCACCGGCTGAACGTGGGTTGGCTTTGTGCTGTCAAGCCCACTCTTTTTTTTTTTTTTTTTTTTTTTTCTTATTATTATTCAAAACTGCGTACTTTTAGTTTTAAAGATTTAGAAAACCCTAATGCCAAACCCTAGCTAGCTGTAAAAATCATTCTTTACTCTATTTCTCTCTCTTTTTAATTTGTCTCTCATTAGCTACCAGCCATTCTCTCTCAATCCTTCCTTTTTCTCCCAAGCAACGACGTTTACACTTATCAGTCATTATCAGCTTTTTCTTCACTTTCTTTGCAGGAAATTACTCTGTTCTTTCTTATTGTTGAGATGGAAAGCGATAATCTTGCATACATGGAACTTGCAATTCACCAGGTAATCCCAATTCACCCTTTTCTCCCTTTCCGCAATACAATGTCCACTAAGCTGCTCTTGTAATTCAACCCCCCCCCCCCCCTTTTTTTCTTCCTTTTTTTAGGCAAAACTTGCTTTGGAAAGCCTTGAAGTGCCTGTTGGGTAAGTTTCAATCTCATCAATTTTGTTTTTCCCTTAGCCTACTTTCTCGTTCTGTTGGATAAAATTTTGAGTTTGGCTTCTATTTTATTTCTGAATGTAGGTAAAAGAATACACCATGTTTTAAATATGACTTTTGCTAGCGAATGCCTTTAGTGCACTCTTTAAGATGCTAGTTAATATACTATTTGTAATAATAATATTGTATTAAATAAAGTAGTGACAATTTTATTCATCATTTTCAATGCATAAGACGAAGATATTACTATATATAGCTAAGGGCACTCGTTAGCAAAATCCTTTAAATATATTAGCCTAATGTTTTGGGCGAATCATGCTTTCCCAAAATTTATTGTTTGTTGTTCTCTTCTGCTGTAATCTTCTACTCTCCTGAATAACATGAAACTATTCTAGTTTTTCTGCAATCTGGAAAAAGGTCCCATGCACATTTGAGATGAATGTAGACCCAAGTTAAGAACATCTTTATATTTTTATAGCCTAACTTTATGCTATAAACCTGGTTATAGCCTATATAGTTAACATTGATAGGATTTATGAACTCAGAAAGATACATAGGTGAACAGAGAGCTCAAATACTCCAAAAGGTCTACGAGGACCTATTATATTTCATTCCATAAGCCTAAAAACCGAAGTCCATTACAAGTCAGAAAGATACCTTTCACCAAAAGAAAATGTCTGCCTCAATAGAAATGCAATTATTGCCTTCAAGGGTCATCTAATTCAAGGGTTTAAACAACTAAGAAAAGAAGTAGTATGACTTTTCTAATGGGGTGCATCACTTCTACATAAAAGATGTAAAATTTAATAACTTGGAAATTTGACCAATAAAAAGAATAAGTCATAAACTTAGGACCAAAAGAGAACAGCATTGTCAAGCACACAATTTTCTGTCTCACCAACTAATCTATAAATCAACATAATCACCAAGTGCCGAGTTTTCATAGGCATTGCACTGTGTCATAGACTCATAGACTAAGTTCTACCTTGTTATGAGGATTAAAGCATAAGCAATTGTTAATACCCATGTAAATTCAGTACCAAGTTTCAAAACCATGTAGCAACCTGATGCAGGGTAGGATCTAGAACAGTAAACAAACTAAGAAAAGTAGGCTGTTTGATCGAATAGGACACTAGGTTTAGGTTCAAATCTGCTAAACCTTTATTCGAAAGAGTTAAAACTCTGAAAATAACAATAATAATCTAATCGGCTGTTACCCTAAGTTGGGGTATTTATAATAACCCTAATTATTAAAAGTCACATGCCTATCACATGACCTAAATAAATACTTAAAAGCATAAGACTTCTACTTAAATATAATAACTAAATAAAATAGGCAATAACTAAATAAAATAAGCATAGTAAAATAATCTTAAGTCTATGCTCCCGCATCAATCTCCCCAGGTTAAAAGATAGCTGAATCTGTTGAATAAGCTTTGGTTACTTCTGCATAAACTTCAAGATTAATATTCCCATGTTCCAATTCCTTTTTCATCTTGAGAACTCAATCCTGCAGAAACATGCTAGTGAAACCATTAGTCAACTCTTGGTGGTTGTCTTGATGTATGTGTTCCATATGAGTAGCCTCGCCATTAACACTAGATGATGGCAGCATGGACTCTGGTTGAAAAACGGGCTTTGCTGTCCATAAACCTGAGTTGTCATCACGAGTGTATATCTGCGGGGTTGCATACCATTCATGGCGATCAACCGTGACCAAGACAGACTTTCTCCGATGATGATCCATGTAGCTTTTATATTCTAAAGGTGCCCGAGCACCCCAAGACAGCTTAGATAGAACAGAAATTAAATCCTCAAGTTTTGATATCTCCTCACCAGCTAACGTCTTAATGATGGCATGTCGAGGAACTCTAGCTCTAAATTTCTGTTTCCAACGTGGTCTTGTAAATATCTTAGAACCCGCCAAGTGATCAAGCATGTCCTCCAAGCATGGAATTGGGATAGTAATTTTGTCTATGGCATGTTGAATGCTTCTCATTGGTGGTAAGCCTTGTGGCAAGGTTTCACCAACCAATTCAGCAAACTTGTCTAACAACCTTTGAACTACAACAGGTTGTTCTATGAGGTCCCCATCACAGCCAACACTATTTGTAACCTTGCTGATAACAGCGAACATCACCCCTGCTCCTTGCCTTTATCCTCAAACTCTTCAACTGTTCGAAACCCATTCAATTTGCTAGTTTCGAATGTTGTTGCCAGCACCCTCCTAACTATCAATGATTCTCCTTGTGCTGGATAGATATCTACATCATCACCCTCGTCATTATATTCATCATAAATAGGATCCGGCAATTCCTTGCCTTCCTCCTCAAGTTCATCCTCAAGACCACATTCCGGCATGTCAAAAGGGTCGTGGTCACCTTCCGGAATCTCCATTCGGGCTCCCACATGTCCCTGTCGCTGTAAGGCTCGTACAGCCCGCGACAATTCGTCAATCATACACCACATCTCAGTTAATTCTGTTTGCTGCCCTTGATTTCCCCTGGCACGACCTGTACCACGTCCAACCCTGGTTGATGGTGATTCTCGACACAAAACAAGGATCTTGTTAAGCTCTGATACCAATTTGATGCAGGGTAGGATCTAGAACAGTAAACAAACTAAGAAAAGTAGGCTGTTTGATCGAATAGGACACTAGGTTTAGGTTCAAATCTGCTAAACCTTTATTTGAAAGAGTTAAAACTCTGAAAATAAAAATAATAATCTAATTGGCTGTTACCCTAAGTTGGGGTATTTATAATAACCCTAATTATTAAAAGTCACATGCCTATCACATGACCTAAATAAATACTTAAAAGCATAAGACTTCTACTTAAATATAATAACTAAATAAAATAGGCAATAACTAAATAAAATAAGCATAGTAAAATAATCTTAAGTCTATGCTCCCGCATCAATATTTTTTTTTTGATCGAGTAGGACACTAGGTTTAGGTTCAAATCTGCTAAACCTTTATTTGAAAGAGTTAAAACTCTGAAAATAACAATAATAATCTAATCGGCTGTTACCCTAAGTTGGGGTATTTATAATAACCCTAATTATTAAAAGTCACATGCCTATCACATGACCTAAATAAATACTTAAAAGCATAAGACTTCTACTTAAATATAATAACTAAATAAAATAGGCAATAACTAAATAAAATAAGCATAGTAAAATAATCTTAAGTCTATGCTCCCGCATCACAACCCCTCTATTGCTAGGGTCAGATTGTTAAGCGCTGTAAACTTTGTCAAATATCATTTAACTTCAGTTGTTCCTCATCTTCTTTGTGTGTGTTTTAGTTTTGGAAACTAAACTGCCGCTTTTGCTCAAGTCAAGGAATTTTTTTTCACTAAACTATACTTTTTATTTATCAGCTGCGTATTCATCATGGATGGGAAGGTCATTGCCTCGGGGAGAAATCAAACCACTGAGACACGAAATGTAAATAAATCTCCCTGCCCTCCTCTTTTTTTTCCCTGTTTGACGTTTTCATATTGTCTCCCTGATCTCTCCTGTATCATGTTGGCTGTACACATCTCTATGAAGGTATTTAGTACTTAAAAACGTCTCTTGTGTGCATGCATGTTTATGAGAAACATTTACGTTTGTTTGTGTAACATTTTCTTGAAACTTGGCCTTCAAATGCTTGGCATCCAGTTGTAACAGTAATCTGTTGGTTTGTTGCTAGCCACATAACTTATCAACTGGTCATAAACTGAAGAACATTTCAATGATGTTCATTGTTCTTATGGACAATTTTATCTAAAGGTGTACAAATCATTAAGTATACTTGAAATCTATGTTACTCGAATTCGGGGGTGAGTGTCGGATACACGTATGTATCCTACATGGGTATGTTTGATTTTTTTAAGCTTTTTCATATATTTGGAGGATCATACCCCCATACCTATGTCCGAATATGTGTAGGACATGGGTACTTTAAGGAAAATAAAGAGTCGGAGTAACATAGCTTGAAATCAATTAGATTTTCATAAGCAAGTTAAAATTCAGAGCCAATTCTAAATAAGAAAAATGCCTTGGTCTTTTTTATCTTTCACTGTTTTGCCCTCCATCAGGCGTAAGTAGGTGAATTGCAGAGATGGAAAATGAAAAATGATCTAATCTTTTTCAGCCAAAAGCTGTACTACATTTGTGTTGCATTGCAGTTACATTCTCTTCTTTATCATGTTCATCTTTCTCCAGGGTGCTTATGTTGGTCCCAAAAATATACAATATCCTCAAATATCATTTGCAATTTGAATTTTGAAATAGTAACATGAAATATTTTCTTGTCCGTTTATGTTGGGCTTCCTTGATCTGTATCAATGGATGTTTTGGCAGTCTGCCGAGAGCAAAACTGAAAATTTATGTGTTCTGTTTTGGAATATTAGCTCTGACAAGCACGATAAATGTGCCTCCTTTTGTTCCTCCTCTTCTTATTCCCTTTTCCCCCTTTTCAATGGCTAACTGAATTTTAATCCCTTCTTTTCCATAATCATTTTACTATGAGCATTAGTTTCATGTTTATTTTTTTGGCTTTATGAATTACCTCCTATGAGGGAAAAAGTATTATATGAATCCCCACCCCACCCCACAATTATGGTGCAGGTGGCTCATATAATACTAGTGCTTTTACACAATTTAGACTACAGGTCACTAAAGTTATCATACTTTTGGTCATGTCTAGACCTCTGCTGTAATTTAATAGTTGTATGTCGATGGACTATTTTTCAAAGTTACTTCATCTTTGTCAGCTCAGGTAAATTATATGACTTTCTTCATGTTTTGTGGTGCAGGCAACAAGACATGCAGAAATGGAAGCCATAGACATTTTTCTGGAGAAGTGGCAGAGAGATGGGCTTTCAAAAGCAGAAGTTGCTGAAAACTTTTCAAAATGTATTTTGTATGTTACATGTGAACCATGCATAATGTGTGCTGCAGCTTTGTCATTTCTTGGTATCCTTCTTTTCCAATTACAATACTTGAATGTAGCAATATATTATTATGAATGCTTTTTAATTTTATTATTTTTTTCATTAGCCTGGTCTTTGACTGAATATCTCTCATCTTAGGCATAAAGGAAGCATATTATGGTTGTGCAAATGAGAAATTTGGAGGGTGCGGATCAATTTTTTCCTTGCATTCAAGTTGCTCTGAGCCACTCATTAGGTCTGTTTTGGAACTCATTCTTGCATGCAAATCTTTACTTTTTTTATTTTATTTTCATGACTTGTTTTTTTCTTTGTCCTCGTTAGTCTGAGTTTCAACTTATTATTTTATTATGCTGTGAATTTGTGATCAGTATACATTCTATTGCATGTCAAATATTACCCCTTTTTTTTTCCTTTCTAAAGGAAAAAATGTGAAATATTCATGCAGTTACAAGTATGGAAAATTTGTAAATAGACAAAAGCACCAATAACAAATTAAGTAATTGCAACTATTTCATTACAATTGAACTAAGCTAGCTAACTGGTAACCACCATACATATAATTGAGTGGAGCAGAAGCCTTGTGCTAACTGCATCTGTTGTATTCATACCAAACAAGTGAATTGAATCCATTTACTTTGTTAGTTATATTTAGTGGCATTGTGCAATTTACTAACCATTTTTTTGTAGTTTTTCTTTTGATGAGAAAATAATAACAGCAAATATCTGTACTGTTTGCTTTTTGAGAAAACAGTTTTATTTTCATTTGCTAAATGCATTTTAAGAAATTAGAAAGCAGAACTTTTCTTAGCTACCAAACACATCATGTTTTCGTGTTTTATCCTTTTCTACTTTTTCATGGTCTTTGCTTTGATGCCAGTTTCTTAGGTATTGTACTCAACTGCTATTCTTGTTTCAAGCTTTTCCTTGAAGTAAGGCTATCCTCCTTAATGTTTGCATTGTTTTTTCCCCCTTTCTGTACCTCCTTTCCAATGCCACCACCTCTTTCAATCTTCCTACCCTCTTAGCAGAAGACTTCATCTTCTCTGCTAAAAAAACTTGTTTTATTCATGTTTTCTCCAGCCTTTGCATCACTAATCCCTTGTAGTGTATAGCTTTTTGGCTTCCTCTTTCCTCACTATGTCGTTGTCTTCATATACTCAGTATAATGTTGGTGAAGAAGCAAGGACAACATTTCCCCTTGTATATCTTGAATGTTGCTGCAGAAGTTATTGCCTCAATGATAGTTACGTTCACAACAAATGAAATTCAGATCACTTATCTAAGTTCTCTACTAATTCCATGCAAATTCATTAGAAATATTTTTAACAACATTTTGATTGCAAAAAGTTGTTGTCTCAACCTTAAGGTTGATTGATTACTGTCCCTTGCCTGTTGCCTGCTTTTCATTGAAATTAAGGTGCACATATTCTTGGTCCCACTTTAATCCGAGACCCGATTCTAAAGGTTTTTATTTTCTTTAAATAAATTATGGATAGCTTATAACCTATTAAGGGTTTTGAAAAAGAAAACGGACTCCCTTGCCTGTTGCCTGCTTTTCATTGAAATTAAGGTGCACATATTCTTGGTCCCACTTTAATCCGAGACCCGATTCTAAAGGTTTTTATTTTCTTTAAATAAATTATGGATAGCTTATAACCTATTAAGGGTTTTGAAAAAGAAAACGGACCAAAAAGAAAGTGCTTCTATACATACCATATCATCTCAAATAATGTGTAAAAGGGAATACCATCCTTGTTACTGCCATATTTTTTGGTAATGTGCTCATATTGTCTCTTCATTAGACTTGATTTTACAGTTTTTTCTCTGATGTGGAAAGTAGGAACCCATTAACTATGTTGCTCCGACTATTTATTTTTCTTGAAGTACACGTGTCCAGCACCTATATCCGACACATATCCGGACATGGGTATGGGGATATGATCCTCCAAGAACACTCCAAATACATGAAAATCTTGGAAAAAATTGAACATATCCGTGTCGGACAGATACCCGTGCCCGACACTCACAACCGAGTCCGAGTAACATAACCCATTAATGCTGAACTTTCGTTCTTTCTACATTCATCCTCTTCAATTTATTGGAACACTCTGCAATTCAAATGAGTTCTTCTAATTTTCTTTCTTTTTTTTTTAGCGGTGAAGTTCCACAAAGAAAAGGTTTCAAATGTACAGGAGGATTGATGGCCTCAGAAGCAGTCTCTCTTTTTCGAAGTTTCTATGAACAGGGGAATCCTAATGGTATGTAATTTCTGCTTCACTGCATTGGGGAATTTACAGATTCTTGTCTATTAAGGCAAAGATTTAAACAAAGAGATATCTGTAATTCTTTATGTGACACCAAAAATGACATTTAGTATTACTTTTGATAGCAAGAAAATTCCACCCTCATGTCATTCCAAATTAACAAACATTGCAGCATTGCCCTGAGTTTTAACATAACCATAACAGTGAAGCTGTTATCTAGGAAGTAGAGATTGATCCAAACTTGGACTTTTAATTCATATCCAAGTAAATTTCTACTCCTAAATCTGTAATTAATTCCAGGCAGGAGAAAATGTGATGAAATTTGGTAAAATTATGTCAAATATTCTGAAAGGGATCATTTTGGTCAAATCATATATAAAAGAACCTAGAATCAGTGCACCACTCTTAAGTATGCAACCAAAAAAAAAAAAAGGCAAGATTACACTATAACTATACAATGGATTTCTGTCAAGTCCTATGTTACTCGGACTCGGGTGTTAGTGTCGGACACGAGTATGTTCAATTTTTTTCAAGATTTTCATGTATTTGAAGGGTCCGTGGAGGATCATATCCGGATATGCGTCGGACATGGGTATTTCAAAAAAATTGAAGAGTCGGAGCAACGTAGGTCAAGTCATTTGCTTAGATGTGATTGATCTTCAGCTTCGGTTTGGAAGGCATAATACCTGCTCACCTTTAGCTGATGCATTCTCTTTTTGGTGCATTTATTTATATATAATTATATAGATGTCTGTTAGCATAGCGTTCTTTTTTTTTTTTTTTTTTTTTTTTTTTTTTTTTTTTTTTAAATGTTATTATTCATCATTTTAATTTTTGTTATCTTTCAGCTCCAAAACCTCATAGGCCTCTGGTTCAAAAGGAAGTTGAGTGATAAATGTAGGTTGGAATTTGCCATTCTTTTAATTAATTAATTTATTCTTTGCAGTTAATTTGATTTCAAATGACTTTACTTTGGCTTAGTTTCGTAAGCTGATGTCCTTGGTTTCAAATTTCTTGTCACAGTTTGGGTCTTGTAAAGTGATTTGGAGCTGATCAAATGTTGCCGATAAAGCTGTGAAAAAGGAAAGTAAATAACAACTAAAAAAAAAACTGATTTGAGTTTGATGATAGCATTTCAAGTATGAAGGATTGAATATATATATATATATATATATATATATATATATATATATATATACACACAAACACACGAATGATTCATTTATATTAATGTTAAATTAATTTAGTTTTATGAGTTTTTGTAATTTTTTACACAATTTATATTTGTTTTAATCTGTTGTATTTTATGCTCTATTTATATAAATCGTTTATGTCAAATTTCGAGTAAATTAAAAATATCTAACTATTTGTTTGATGTAAAAAAAAATTTAATCATTATATATATATATATATGACGGTTTTTTTGATCGACATGATATAGATATCGTATCGATTCGAAATTTTATGTGCACGACAAGTGCGATTATATTGTTAAATTCAGTGGTTGGTTTATTAAAATATCAATTGTAGACGAAGTTATAAAAGCATGTAAAATTAATTAAATTTTATACGTTTTCGTTATTTTTTACATTATTTATATTTATTTAATTTGAGTGTTTAATTTTATTCTTTATTCATATAAATTGTGCATATTAGATTTTAAATAAATTAAAAATGTCTAATTCTTTATTCATATATATATATATATATATAAATGTATTTTTGATCAACATAATAGATATCAGATCAATTTGATTTTTTACGCGTACGATTAATGCGATTATATTGTTAAATCTAACAAAAGATTTATTAAAATAATAATCATATGTAAAATTATAAAGGTGTATAAAATTAATTAATTTTATATTTATATAAATGGATTCTTTTATATATATATATTTGTTTATTTATGAGATTTAGATTATTCATGCTTCAGGATATGGTCACTTTTTGAAAATTTTGATTTTTAAATCAAAAGCTACATACAAGATTACAAGTACAACATGATGAGCAATGACATGAGGATCTCAATGTTGAAAAAATTGGATAGTAGATTGAATCGGTTAAGAATTTTAATTTTTGGTTCAATCGGTTCTTTCAGTTTTTGGTTTAATCAGTTAAAATAGATTGAACCGATCGATTTAATAAAAATTATTTTAAATATATATATAAATAAATTTAATATTAAATAAGTAATAATATAGTAAATAATTAATAAAAAAATATATTTAGCTTAGTGGTATGATTTTTACTATAAAAATAAATCTCCACTTACAAAAAAAAAAATTTAAAATAGTTTTATCTAGGTTTTTATCGCTTAAACCAAATTTTTATCGGTTCAAAAAAAATTCGATTTTGTATTAATATCAAACCAATCACAATTTAAATATCTGGCTATATCTTAGGCCAAAACAAAAAGGAAGATGGCTTTGTTCTCAATATTTCTCTCTTTTCTTCTATTTCTTTGGTTAGTAATATGAGATTACTTTTTTGGATACAAGAATTTTTCTTTGTTCTCAATATTTCTCTCTTTTATTCTATTTCTCTGGTTAGTAATATGAGATTACTTTTTTGGATACAAGAATTTTTTACCTTTCATGCTATTCGTCCAAATTTAAAGGTTCGTTAGATATTTAAAAAAAATTGGATAAAAATATTGAATTAAAAAAAGGAGTTTGGAAAAAAATAAAACCTGTTTAAGAAAAGAGCCAAGCCTCGAGCATAATATTTTTTTTACCTAAACCCAGTGCGACTTGATCCATTTTACTACTAATAATATCAATTTCAAAGGGAGGGATCATTTTTTTTATAAGGGATCAATCCTTTGAAAATAGGGATAATATCGTAAATAGCCTTAAAATTTATCAAATTTGTCAATATGATACCTGTACTTTAAAAATATTTATTTTGGTACTTAACGTTTTTCACTCCCTGTGCTATTGTAGTACTTGTCAGTAACACCGTTAAATATTGATGACGTGATTTTTGTATCCAATAAAAACTTGACACGTGGCACCATATAATGATGCCACATGTATTACCAAAAACATTTATTATTTTAATTTAAAAATAAAAATTATATTTTTTTACACGTGGCACCACATAGTGATGCCACATGTAATAATAAAAAAATTTATTATTTTAATTAATTTTTTTTCTTTCTCTCTTCATTTTTTAATTTTAATATATAATTTTAACAAAAATTAAAATAATAAATTTTTAAAATTTTAAAACTTTTAAAAGATTTTATATATTTAAAAAAAAAAAATTAAAACAATATAATTTTATATTTTAATTTTCATAATTTTTAAAAATAATTTTTTTAAATATTTTTTAAAAAATTTCAGATATTATAAATTTATTAACAAGTAATTTTATATTTTATATTTTTAAAAATATAAGTTTATATTTTCTATATTTTTAATATATTTTTTAAAAAAAATTAGATATTAATTTTAAAAAATATAATTTTAAATATTTAAATATTTATATTTTTTACAAAAATTCAGATATTAATTTCTAAAAAAAAAAATGTTGTCACGTGTCATCACCTGATTGATCAATGCTACATCATCATCTATATTTAATGGTGCTAGGTCAAAGTACCACATTAATACACGGTTTGATAGTACAAGTATCAATTGAACATTTTTAAAGTAAAGATATCAAATTGATAAATTTGATAAACTTCAGAAGCTGTTCATCATATTATTCCTTTCAAAATATTAAGGGATCAATCCCTTTTAGCTTGACACCTTTTAGAAGAGAACAATCCCTTTTAGTTTGACAGCTTTCGAAAACTTGTGTAAAAAAAATCGATTCTTCTCTAAAAGCATCAATCATTCTATGTAAAAATTTAAATAGATCTGTACGAATTTGGATATTATTTTGCATGTAAAACCAGATTTAAACATAAAATAAAGTCTATATTTCGGATTAGATCCAACCTAAACAATCATAAAAACCATTAATCCTTACTGGACTTGATCTAAACCCGATCTAATATTTTTTATTTTTATTTTTCTGGTGTTTCAAACATTTGACCGCGTTGAATGCGTGTCTGTATCTACCACACGAATGCGTAAGAACTGAAGCCGTGTCCATGCTTTCATAGGCTGCTGCTTTCCCTTGGCTAAATCAAATGCAGTATAAAATGCTGCATACAAGTAATGCTGTCGAAGAAACTCAACAACAAAGACAAACATCTTCATAAAATGTTAATACTTTTCTTTTCTTTTCTTTTCTTTCCTTTTTTTTTTTTTTTGGGGGGGGGGGTCAGTATCAACTATTCATGTACTTAATACAAGGGAAATTCACTCAATCGCCTACTGAACAAATTGAAAAAGTAAGAGAGAGAAACAATTCTCATTGCAAGTTGCAACCTGAGGTGGTCCGGTCAAATGGGAATTTGACGGAAACAAAAAGCTGCAGCAGTGAATGAAGTGCTGTGCGGAGACAAAAGGTTGCACAAAATCAAACCTTCTCCTTTAGCTCTGCAATGGGAATATAAACAACGGATTCTTCGTGTAACCGCTTTTTATTCAACTTCCTAGCTTTGCTAGTTTCTAATCTTAATAATGTTTGCTTCATATTCTCAAGCCTACCCTTAGCCCTACAAAGCCTTTCCATCTCTAACTCAAATGCTTGTAATCCACTCCCAACAATAATGTTCACCCTCTTCTTTTTCACATTTAAAAGCTTCTTCAAGATCACATCGTCACTCAACTCCTTGCTCATCTGAAAAAAAGACAAAAATGTTAACAAATGTCAAAGCATGAAACATGTAACTTTAAGTCAGTGCTCAGATATGTTTGTGTTTATGTCATTACCACTCCATTAAGTCATTACATGCTTAGGTTTCAAATGAGCCCAAAATCTTGCTGTGAAATGAAATACATAAAATAGGTCTTGCTATGTGATTGTTAAATCCAAAGTTGGAACTCCATTAGGCCAGGCAAAGCTTGATCAATTTCATTCTAGATTTACATATTCTGCAGTGCAGTGTGTGAACCTAAATCAATGAAATGCAAGGAAACCTGCATATACTTGAATAACATCCAATCCTAATGTTACAAGCCATTGTGAAGCAACTTATAAACCTCTTAGGCAAAGTAGCAAAAGTTGACATTAAAACTTGATCAAACTAGTCCTAATTGAAGTGGAATGTCGGCAGCCTGAAATTTCAAGCAGCCAAAACTACCCCAACTCTGAAGCCCACACAACCAAATTGCAACCTAAAACCTAAAATGACTTTCAAGTTGAAACTTGATCTGCTCTTATCTAAAAAAGTTGGCTTACTTGGCATAAAAACTACTTTACACTATATTTGCGATTACAAAGGGTAGGAGGGGAGCAGATGAAGGAGATGATACAATTCCTTGAAGGGAAGGAAAGAAAGGGGGGAGGGGGGGGGGTACAAATTTTGTTTGGTTAAATACTGAAAAGCCATAGGAAATAATAACTCACTATTTATTTTACAAGCATGCCATTTTTAAGTCAAGAAGAAATGTTAAATCAGGGCTATTCTGTCAGCAGTATAATATAAATTGTTCAATGAGGAATCTTTCCCCTCCAAATCCTCTCAATTTGAAGGACCTACAAGAAATTAGGGATTGAAAATTCTTTTGGAAATCTTGAAACCAGGCACTGCAGGGATGCAGCTCAGTCATTAATGATATTACAAGATCACTTGTCTTGCCTAAGGCAGATTTGCAACATATTTTTGTTGAAACCATCTAGAAAATAGTCTTGAATAAGAATTCTTATTCTAATGGCCATTAAAATTAATGCTTTCTTTAGGTTGCTTCTAATTCTTTAACCACTACGATGAATCAAGTGAAGAGAACAAAAGAGAAGGGGAAAGGGAGTCCAAGTTACAACCAAACCTTAGCCAAATTACCTTGTTGCTGTTTGTAGGTGAAACAACTGAGAGTCCATTACGTGGACTTCTCTCTAAAGAGGTGCGTAATGACTTTGAGTTTGGACTCTTTCTCAGTTTCTTTTTCAATTTCTTTGGTGTGTGTAACAAAGTTGTTTCTGACATATCTTCCAATGCCCCGATATCAGGATCTTTCCTCTTTGGAGCTTCCAGTCCAGGTTCCTTGGAGACTCCAGGAGAAGAGCTCTGAAGGTCATCTGCTCTCTCTACCTGATCCACACAAGAACCTGTAAGGAAGCCTTACAATTTTCGAAAAAATAGATGAAATTTTTTAAAATTAAAATTAAAATCTCAAGACTTTCTATGAATCTCAATAACTCCTGTCACCAGCCGCAAGAAAAAAACTGGGCCAAAAATTAGCAATTAAAAATTCTTCTAGCTTTCACCAGTTCCAAAATAAATGCTATTGCAAAGTAAAGTTAGTAATTAATACTTTCTAGGAGAAACAGCAATTTATAGCATCTAAGAAACCAGCCAAGGTTTGAACAGCACTGAAGACTTACAAATGAATTTTTTTCTTTTGATCAATCAGAAACTTGATATATTTGACAGAAGAGAAGAGTTGGTGGAAGTCAGAATATGTTATAAGATATAAGTCCAAAAGTCCGAACTCCAAACATAAAAAATGTAAAGAAGAAATGTACAGAAGAGATGTAAAAAATTGTATGGAAGAAATGAACATAAGCAATTACAGCAGTGTGCATGAGTGCAAAAATACCTTTCTGCTTTTTAGTGCCATGTAGCGGGCATTCTTGAACCATTTATTCACCTGGAACATGAAACTCAATGATAAGAACTGGAAGGTGTGAGGAACAAAGAGCTAACAACTTACAAAATGTAAACTCCGTGGAGGATATAACAATATTCCTCTTGTTTTTAAGACCTGAGTCCAACGTACATTGAATTCTCTATTGCTATTTTGAACTTGCTATGAAATCCACATGCCATAATGATTATTGTATTCTCTAGGTGATAACTGTGATACTTGGTTCACATAGGTTAAATGCTAGTAGATACCATAGATGTATAATATTACCCTCTATTATACTGACATCAAGTTACACACCAGCATGTATCTGGGAAAGAATACTTTCAGTAGGAGGAATTAAGAATCATCATGAAGCAATTGTAACGGTCAGTTGGTCACTCTGGTTTCCAGAGAATATTTGTAAATATGGGCACCAAAATGCATTATCAATTTGTAGCCACCTGTCTTTGAAATTTCAATATTTTGTAAGCTTAGTTGCTACCTTTTCAGGCTCAAGGCCCAATTCCTTTGAAAGATTCTCCTTGATGACTCTAGATGGAAGTTCATTCTCAGCAAACACCTGACGGAGTTTCTGGAAGGGCATAGAAAATAAGGAGAGCAGAAAATAAGCATGATCAAAAACACATTTCTTAATATTTACAGAGGTGCAGAAAAAAGCTTGGTAAAGGAGACAAGCAGCCTACAATCATATACTTTTATTGGGGAATTCAAGCATTTCCTACCTCTACTGCAGTGTGAGGAATTCTGAAAAAAGGTCGCCTGCTATTCAGGTCTGAAGGTAGCTGTCTTTTCATTTCTGTGGTTTCAACGTTTAGAAATTTTCTCTCACTTTCATACAAAGTCATAAGTGTGCTGGCAGCATCTGACTCTTTTTCTCTACGCTTTCTTTTACCAGGACCCCAATCTTCATCTTCACTGACTTGCTCATATGGAGGAGCATCCTTTCCAAACATTTCCTGCCCAGAAAGGAGAAACACAGTACGAAAAAATGGTTAAGTACTGTGCAACAACATGCAAAACAATACATGATTGTTTACCCTGATATCAAATCTTAGGAGTTAAATGTTTTGTTGATTAAGCAACACTATGGTGGCAAAACAGAGTAAGTATTCAACAATTATCTAACATTTGTCAATGTTATGTACAGCCATACATTATGAATTCTAGGTACAAAGCAATGACACATCACAAGAGCTTTCTTCTCTACAGACATTAGTACCAAGTTCAACTCCTATCCTTCACCCTACTCAATTCCACAACTCGCAAATGTGTCTTTTTTCTTTTATTTCCGTGTTGAGAATTCACTTCAGAGATTTAACAAATCACTTAAACTTCCAGCGTCAACATGTATTAACATCAACTTATTTTTCCTTACTTAAAAGCTGATAATAAGCAACAAAAATTGTTCAAATGATCTGCAAATTGCTTCGACACCTATTCACATAGTGATTAGTTAAATGGTTGACACTCACATCATATAGCTTCTTGTAATCAACCGCTCTTCGCCTCCTACGGCCACAAATAATTTCCCCATCACTGGTTTCGTAAGAATCTGCACCACTGTCAACTGGATGGTTTTCACACCATCCAGATCCCGAAAAATCTTCAATATCCACAGACCAACTCAAACTGGTTGAACTGTCTGTATCATCTAATTCATCACCATCAGTGGCTGTGCCACTGATCCTGCAGCTGTTTTCCCTCCTCTCTGGATCATAATCATCATCTTCAGAATCATCTGAAGGCCATTCGTCCTCTGGATTTAATGATGCAATTGAACCATCGGGGAAAGCAGCTTCATCTTTGAAAATATCCTAACCCACGAAGAATGGCATTGTTAATTTGATTGATAGAACAATTAAACCCAATTCAAGTACAAAGGGCAGGAGAGGGGATGAACACTGGATAAAGATTGCAATAGTAACCTGCCAATGGCTGTCAACAGAGAAATGGGTTCCAATATGTGCATTCATTGCTTCTATAATGTCCATCTTACACTCACAAAACTTGCAAAACCAGCCCTGATCTCCCGGAGGTACTGTCCATTAATAATTGAACACGTCTTATTCTGAAGCCATTTAATTTATAATTCCAAACAACTTATTTACACAACTAGAACTTACTATTTTCAGTGTCCAGTGGAGGATCCAGGCATTTTTGGTGGAAGGCACGGTTGCATGTTCCATCACAAAGTACAATATCATTATCCGGAAAAGCATCACGCAACTTGCACTTTGCACAAAATATCTAAAGGAAATGATAACAGAAGATGAGAAAAATGATTATACAAATCATGCAAATCATGATTTATAGTTTGGAATAACAATTATTGAAGTTTACATGTTCATGGTAAACAGATCCATCTGGAGCAATAACAGAGCCTTCGATGCTTCCTACTGAACTAAGTGAATCCAACTGGCGAATTGCCTCACGTATCCCAAGTTTGCACTTTAATATTTGTTTCTTGGCTCTTTGCAGTTCCTTTTCTGGCTTAATCTTTTCTCGACTGTGATAAAACAAGATAATCGAAGAAAATGGATAATAGCAAAAAGAATAAAAAGTTAGTCCAATCAAACAATAAGTAATTGATTTATGTTGAATGTTTTAACATGGTAGAGTTCAAATTTTTTATCATGTCATTTCACTACTACATGTGATAGCCTGTCTTCCCTAATTGTTCTATTAGGCTTACTATAGGGGGAGTGTTAAGTTGTGTTATATCTTACAGTAGTTTGATTAGGCTTTTGTTGGTACTTAAAGATTGAGTTTGCAAGAAAGAAAGTTCCATACCTTTGACCCTTCCAACCTTCCCCAGAGTAAGCATCAATAAGATTCTGTTCCAGCTTCATTTTAATCAGAAGGTACCTCGTTCTCCTCTGCAACCGTGATGCTTCATCCAGCTCCACCTTATCCTTTTGCTCCTTCTTTGTCTTTTTGGTTAGTTTTTTAATTCTAACATCTGCATTAGCCTTTTTACCATTCTCCTCCAAACTACCATTTGAGGAATTTTTACCTTGAAGCTTCGACAAATCCAACTTCTTAGAAGACCCTTTCTTGTTTGCTTTGTGCAGGTTTGTCTTACCACCTACTTTTCTGCCGGAAGAGACATCATTCCCCGTCCCCTTGCTAATAGAGGCAGTAACTTTCCTCTTCAACAAGGTCGAACCAACTTTCTTCACATGATGTTTGGGTTTACGTACTCTGCCATGGGATATTTTGCACCGATTTTTGAATTTTAGTGTTGCAATTAGCTTAGACCCAGCTTCTCTCTTAGAAGAAGAGGATTTGGCAGATCCATGATCAGTTAGTTTCTTTCCAGTTCCACGCATACCGATCTATGCTGTACCAAAACTTAAAAACATTTGGGTAATGCTAATAAGTAACAATTTCTCTATATAACACCAAGAAATTAGAATAGATAAAATACAACTTAACTGCATCACCTCGATTCCTTTAACTAAAGGGAGTAGCTCCAAAGGAATCAAGATCATATCCCCTTTGTACAATCATAATTTTTTTTAGAGTTTGCAATTTAACACTAACTATCAATGGGGCATTATCAATCTACTCGAAGAAATGTTCCATCTCATAATTGATATTTCTTTTTATGATTTGATTGTGAAAGCAAGAAAAAAGATGAAAAAAGGGAAACTGTAGGTGGGAAGTAAATAAAGAAAAGAAGACGAAAAAGCAGGCACGATCACCCACAACGACAACCCATTGACAACTGACCTGCTCAAAGATGCTGAAACTGTTTCCTGCTCTGCATATAAAAGCAAAGAAGGGCTTAAAATGAAATTGATTGATTTCGATATAAATAAAAGGAAATAAAAAGTTTGGGATTAGGTACCGACGATGATGATGATGAATTGATGAAATTGGAGTCTTCCCCAAACCGCAACACCAACGGTCGCCTCTCTCTTTATAGTTATATAGGAGGAGGAGGAGGAGGAGGAGGAGTCTACTCTTCTTTTCTAAGTTTTCTAACTTTTGTTTTGCACTTCCACTTCCACATTCACTTGCATCTTTCTCTTTTTCTCTTTCTTTTGAAATTCACTTGTTAGCATTCCATTCCACTGAACGAGTTTTTATTTTTATTATATATATATATATATATATATATATATATATATATATATATATAGGTTGAATCCAGAGATGCTCATGGCCGGGTCAGATTCAAGCCAAATCGAATAATAATATCAATATCATATATATTTGTTTAAATTCGGTTTGGCATGAAATATGAATCTTAAATTCTGTCCAAACTCGCTAATATTTATAAATAAACAGTGCAAGCCCGTTTAGACCCGTTCATACTATTTTTTAAAAAAAAAATTAAATTAATATTTTTTATTATTTAATTTTTAATAATTTTTTTTTTACTTTTATTAAATTTTAAAATATAAATAACAAAACATATTTTTAAATATTTACACTATATAATATTATATATATTTATTTTTTATATGATATAAATTACATAATATATAAAATATGAAAATAACATATTATATAAATAAAAAACGGGTCGGGCCAAGTTAGGACCTTGATTGTTGGAGTCAAGACCCAACTCATTTTTTAAATAAGCTTCTTTTTTTTTTTTTTGTCTAAACTTATATTTCGAGTCTAATATTTTTGTTCAAACCCTCCAAAATATGGACAAATCTTCAGGCTTGAACAGGTAGCCCAAACCTTGAGAGTCTAGTTGAATCTAAATATTTTATCTATACAATTCTATTTAGTTCAATTTTATTATTTGAGTATTAAACTTATTGTCTAGAGGTGTTCATGAGCCAAATTGAGTTGCAACTTGAATTGTTTCCATACCTTTTACTCAAATTTGGTCCAAGTTGAGTTCGAATCAATTTATAAGTCCGAATTATTATTTATAAAATATTAAAAAAATTATTTTTATAATTAAATTTAAATAAATTTTTTTTATTAATAAATAATAATTCGAAGCGAGTTGGGCCGACTTGAATTTAAAAATGATTATTCAGATTCAATCTGATCCGATCGAATATAGACCGAATTTGTCCCACCCATATTTGAACAAGTCTATTACAAGCTCCAAAAAAAAATACACTTCGTCCCTTATATAATGCGGTGATTCAATTTTTTTTAGTCTACTTTTTTCAACCTTGATCCAAATTATTTTAAATATCTTATCAAGTTGAATTTTAAAAGATATATATATATTTGCAAATTAATATGTTCAAAGTTTTTTAATGGATTTTTTTAAAAAATTCTAATAAATGATATTTCAAAATAAAATAGAGTGAAGTTCAAAATTTTGATAAAAAAAAGTCACACCAAGACATTAATCGGAAAAAAAGTGAATATAAATTTTTAAAATAAGCCTCTAAATAGGCAGTGATTTTTTTATTACATCTATTAATCTATAATCTATAACTTAATATAAAAACAATACCCAAATTAATGAGAGAAGATAATTAAGAATTTTGGGTGTAGAGTTAGTTGCACCTAATCAAGGGTATTAAAAGAGTTGGGAGGGTTAGTTTAGGTATTTTTATTTTTTTGATTAAGAAAGAAAGAAAGAAAAGAAAAGAAAGAGAAAAAAAAAAGTGAAAAAAAAGGAAAAATTGTGTGTTTGTATTATTTTTTATGTTTAAAATATTATAAATTTATACAAATTTTGCACGTTAATAATTCATTTGATGTCGATTTCGACATGTTCGCCTATTCGTGTCATATTCGTGTTATTTTTCGTCTGTTCAAAATATTATAATTTTATATAATTTTTACATGTTAATAACTCATTTTATATAGAATTTGACACATTCGGATATTCGTTCGTGTTCATATTATTTTTCCTGTTCATGTTATTTTTTGTGTGTTCAAAGCATTATAAATTTATATAAATTTTTACATGTTAATAATTTATTTTATGTAGATTTTGATATTTTAATATATTTGTGTTGTGTTCATGTTATTTTTGTTCCGTGTAGTATTTTAATTATTTTTTCGATGTGTTCGTGTCATGTTCCAATTCATTTAAATATTTTGTATAGTTTGTCATGGTGATCCAATTTTAAAAAAATATTGTGTGTTCGTGTCGTGTCTCAATTCATCTCATATTTTGCATAATTTGTTACAATGATTCAATTTAGAAAAAAATTTGTATGTCCGTAACATATTCGTGTTATTTTATCGTGTGTTTAAAATATTATAAATGTATATAAATTTTTACACGTTAATAATTCATTTTATGTAGATTTTGACACGTTTGTGTATTTGTGTTATGTTTATATTATTTTTTGTGTCATATCGTATTTTAATTTTTTTTTTCATGTTATGTTCATATCGTATATTATATTGTGTCTGAAATTGTCAGATCTAATTGATCACATTCAAATAACTCTCAAATTTATACTAAATGTCTTATAAGGATAGAAGTTATTATTTTTCTAAATTATCTTTACTTCTCTTGCTTTTTAATCTTTCAAATTTATTATAAAATATCAATTCAAATTCGATAACATTCCGCAGCGAAGCGCGGACATTATCTAGTTACTATAAAAACTATCTCTAGAATGCATGAGAGAAGAGAATTGAGGATTTTGAATTTATGCTTAATTGACAACTAAGCATGGGTATTAAGGGAGTTGGGGGTTAATTTGGGTATTTTTAATTTTTTTTATTAAGAAGGGAAAAAAGAAAGGAAAGGAAAAAAAAAAAAAAGATGGAGAAAAAATTGTGTTCGTGTCGTTTTTTTGTTCGTATTATTTTTTGTATTTTCAAAATATTATAAATTTATACAATTTTTAAACGTTAATTATTCATTTTATGTAGATTTTGATGCATTGAAAATTCGTTCATGTTCATATTATTTTTTGTGTCGTACTCGTATTATTTTTTTCGTATGTTCAACGTATTATAAATTTATATAGATTTTTATATATTAATAATTCATTTTATGTGGATTTTGACACGTTCGTGTATTTGTGTTATGTTCATGATATTTTCGTGTCGTGTCGTATTTTAATTATTTTTTTCATGTATTTATGTCATGTTTCAATTCATCTAAATATTTTACATAGTTTGTCATGATGATTCAATTTAGAAAAAATTGTGTGTTCATGTCGTGTCTCACTTCGTCCTATATTTTGCATAATTTGTTATAATGATTTAATTTAGAAAAAAATTTGTATGTTCGTAACATGTTCGTGTTATTTTATCGTGTGTTTAAAGTATTATAAATTTATATAAATTTTTACACGTTAATAATTCGTTTTATGTAGATTTTGACACGTTCATGTATTTTTGTTTTGTTCATGTTATTTTTCGTGTCGTATTTTAATTATTTTTTTCATGTTGTGTTCATGTCGTATAATCACGGTGTGTCCGAAATTGACAAGTCTAATTGACACTATTCAAATAACTCCCAAATTTATGTCGCATGTCGTCATGTTCATGTTGTTTTCCCTGTTATAATCGTATTTAAGGTATTATATATTTATATAAATTTTGACACGTTAATAATTCATTTTATATAGATTTTAACACGTTCGTGTATTTGTGTCGTGTTCATGTTATTTTTGTGTCATATCGTGTTTTAATTATTTTTCTCATGTTATGTTCGTATCGTATAATTATGTTGCGTTTGAAATTGACGGATGTAATTAACCATATTCAAATAACTTTCAATTTTATACCAGGTGTTTCATAAGAATAGGAATTATTATTTTTCTAAATTATTATATTTACTACTCTTGTTTTTTTATCTTTCAAATTTATTACAAAATATTAATTCAAATTCGATAATATTTTCAGCGAAGCGTGAGTATTATCGAGTTATTTTAAAAGAGCAAATTCCACCTACTCTCCTCATAAACTTTTCTCAAGTAACACTTTACGGTATCTATATGGCAAAATTGACCTAACTTGATTTATCTAAAAAAAGTCAATTAATCTGAATTTGAAATGATCTAAACCGAACGATTAGAAAGGTTAACCCAAAATGATCTGAAATTAAATTGATTTGATTTTAAAACTCAACTATTTTGGACCTGAAATGATCTGAACTAGACCTGTCAATTCTAACCCGAACCCGAAAAACCCGTCCAACCTGCCCGAATCCAAACCCGACCCAACTCGATTTGACCAGAAAAAGTCAACACCCAAACCCGACCAACTCGAACCCGAAATGACCAGCACCCGAAATGACCTGAATCCAGAATGACTCGAACCCGGAATGATCCGAAACCAAAATGATCTGCACCCGAAATGACCGGAACCCAAAATGACCCGAACAATTAACCCGAAATGACCCGAACTTAAATTAAGTATAATTTTATTGTGAAAAATATTAATTTAATAAAAATAATACCTATACCACAAATTATTAATTTGTTTTAATTTTATAACTTGTAATTACCATTTTAAATGTGATAGAATATGCAATTATCATTTGGTATATATAAATTGATCATATTCCTATATTTGTTCTCTTCTCTATATGTAAAATAGTGTAGTGACTATACATGTACAATACAAGTATAATACAAGATCTATAATTATACTATTATGATAATTTTTTTATCATGTGATTATTTTAAATTTTTTGAATTGTTATTATAATTTTAAAATATATTCTATTATTTGGAATGGAATGGAATTGAATTGAATTGAATTTTTTAATCAATGTTTGGAAGTAAAAACAAATATTTGTTTGAACTTGAAAAAATATTACATATGAATTTGTACAAATAGTCCAACTTGTGAACATATCTAGTTAAAGTAATTCACTCTCAATTTAGTTGGAAAAAAAACTAAAATTTTTACTTGAAAAAAGAAATTTGAATCCCAATATTTTAAAATAAAAAAGCGTTCATTAATTATTGAATTAAACGTTCAATGATAATGCGTATTATATATATTTTTAAAATACATATAAAATAGATCATTGAAATGTGTTTTATTATAATGATTTGTATACATTATGATAATACTTTATCATGTGATATATAATAAATTAATATTTTAACAAACTGACCTTTGGATTTAGAAATATAATTGTACTCGTCGTGCACGTAAAATTTCAAAACGATCTGATATCTCTATCATATCGATCGAGAATATTGTCTTTTTCAATATATATTTAACGATTGAATGTTTTTAACATCGAACAAATAGTTAGACATTTTTAATTTACCTAAAACTCGACGTGCATGATCTAAGTGAATAGAATATGAAATATGACGGTCGGCTTGTTAAAATATTAATCGTATAAAAAGTTATGAAAGTGTGTAAACTAATTTAGTTTTATACTAGTGTAAGTGAACCACTCCTCTAATAAGAATTATACATTATATAAAAATATTATATATATATATATATATCAGTACTTCAATATGTTAAGAATTGCACCTTTGCTTATTATAAAATTTTTATTAATTTAATTTTATACATTATGTTTAAAATTTAAAAATATTTAGCATGATTAACTAATTTAATTTCATAACATTTATTATTATATTTTTATTTTGAACAAGCATTTATTATTATATTTCATTACACTTGATAATTAAACTTTTATGTAAAGTTCTTAAATCTAATTTAATTTTAGTAGAAAATTATTTCAACTTCTAAGATTGGTTCACTTGGTAAAACTTTTAGTACTAAGGATTACTTATCAAGGTTGGAACGTTTCAACAAATATAAAATTATATATTTTTCAAATAACTAAATAGATTCATTTAACGATTTCATATACACGATAATATCCTATTTATTTTTAAATATAATTTATTTTTTTATTTTTATCTTTAAGAAAATTTTAATAAAATTTGTTTCGATCAAATAATCTGTTTAAATTCAATCTAATTCGATTTTAAAAATTAATAAATTGAATTTGAATAACCCGAGTGTTAAACCCGAAATGACCCAAACCAAAATGACTCAAACTCGAATAACCCGAGTATCAAACCCGAAACGACCCGAACCAGGATGACCCGAACCCGATTAACCCGAGTGCCAAACCCGAATAACTAGAATCCAAATGACCTGAACCCAAGATAACCCGAACCCGGAATGACCTGAGCCAAAAATGACCCGAGCCAGAAATGACTCGAACCCGAAATAACCCGAACCCGAAATGACCCGATTTTTTTAAGATCCGAATTGACCCAACCCGAAATGACCCAACCCAAATCCAACCCGACCCGTCCAATTGACAGGTCTAATCTGAACCTAAAATGACCAAAACTTGAAAATTTTCTAATTTTTCCTCTACCCAAAATGACTTGACCTAAAGTGTCCAAATCTTGAAGGGAATTCGACATACATGCTTAGACAAAAACAAGCATAATATAAAACATATAAACAATTTAAGATGTGCAGTGAAAACATGATCTTAAAAACATTCAATAGCCGAATCCTCTAAAGATCATACTTACAAATTTTAATGTGATTAAAGACAATGCAAGATTGCAACAATGTGATCAAGAATTATACCTCCTTGAGATATAGTAATCTCAAGTGAACTTTTTAAGATTTGCCCAAAGAACTTTATCATCAAGAGGTTGAATCAATCCATCAAGCCTCCCAAGTGTTAGGCCTCTAACAGTAATCCACACAATCCAATTCAAGGACCTTTCCAAGGTAGACACACTCTCGTGCTAGCAAGATGACTCCTTGAAGTCCAAAGTAAAAGCAACAATCCTTGTATGTGCCTAACTAGAGAACTTTTTCTCTCTTATGGTGTTTTCGGTAAAGGGTTTCTTGAAAACAAGAATCTTGTGTTTCTTTCTCTTAGGCTTGTGTTTACTTGGAGAACAATTCTCTTTGGTGGTTAAAGAGAAAAACAAGAGAGAGCAAGGAGGCCCATGCCAAAAAATTCATCATTTGCTAAGTCCAATTTAAGTTTCCTCAAAGGTATTCGAATACCCCTATAAGTATTCGGATGCCCTCTCTTCAAGAGAGAAACACATTTCAATAATGATCTTATTTTAGTGCATTTCATGTTTTCTAAAAACGTTTTACGATTTTTCATAAAAAAAAACATACATTGCTTAGTTACATAATATTAGGCGAGAGAATAATTTCCTAGGCTTTGTCGGGTTTGCCAGGGAGAACAAGAAATTTTCTATCGTGAGTGTTCATGTAATCATGAAGTATGATTTTCGTTTTATTCGGAATTATGTAAGTGTTAGGCGAAAGAATGTTTTTCCAAGCTTTGCCGAGTCTGCTGGGGTGTTCAGTTAAATATTTTTGACGCATGCCATTTATGTAATTTCATATATATAAAAAATACATGATAAAAGAATCTTAAATCAATGTTGTATGCATATTTCATGTTCATGTCATTTTATAATTAATGGTCATATGATTTTTGTTTACGATATTTAATGATTGATGTTCATGTTCATGTTAATTTCATGTTCGTGTTATTTGATAATTAATGTTCATATGATTTTTGTTTATGTTATTTAATGATTGATGTTCATGTTAATTTCTTGTTTATGCCATGTGATAATTAGTAATCAGATTACTTCTCTTATGTTTGCATATTAATAAGGTTTTGCATATCCATGTTCATAATAAATGAGTTTTAATGCATATGAGAATTAATGCTTTACTAATAAAACAAGGTAATGTTCTCGAGTTAAAATAATTCATGAGTTCTCTACCGGGTTTGCTGGGAAGGATTTCATCAATTATCATTAACAACGAAATATTATTTTTTAAGAAAAAGAGAATGATGCAGATGATTTGTTTAAATGAAGAAAAATTCTATGTTTTACTGGGTTTGCTAGAAAATATAGAAAATTTGGTGGTAATAAATTCCGAATCATTGTTGAAATAATATGTTAGTTTTCTAAAAGTGAATTATTTTAAAATATCGAAACTAAAATCAACTTTCATCGAGACTTAATGATAAGACATGATTAATAAAGTACTGTTTTATACGGGCATTGTGGGGGTGCTAACACTTTCCCCGCACGTAACCGATTCTCGAACCCACTTTTGTTTCTCTGTGATCTTAAACGTGGACTTTAAAGTTAGTTTTTCAAAAGATTTTAATTAAATTATTATTATTTTTTTTTACAAAAATAGGTTTTAATAGGTGACCGATCACACCTAGCCAAAAAGATCGGTGACGACTCCAATTTTTCGAGGTTTTTTCAAAACCCATTATTTGTTGAGGACTTATTATCTTTTTAACCCCTAAGATCATTAGCGGTCGCGAGTTCGTTATGACATGCCCTGTTGTCACCCAAAAACAGTTTTTGAAAAACGCTCTTGGTAATTCTTGGTTCGGATGAAGTAATGGTACATAACCAAGATTCTTTTGTATTCTCATGATATACCGGGTATATTAAACTTACTCCTAGGTCAGATTATGTGAGTATGTGTTAATTTTTCCTCTCCGCCCTGTTGTTACAAAAAACAGTTTTTTCAAACTCCCCCCGAGAATTCTTGGTTCAGATTAAGTAATAGCCCGTAACCAAGTTCATTTTTTGTTCTCTTGATATATCGGGGCATATCAAACTCTCTTAGGTCATATTACGTGATTATGGACTAAAATTTCCTAACCACCATTTGTTTTCCCGAAAACATTTTAAGTCCAAAAACAACTTCTCAAGACCTCCGGGCATTTTTTTTAAAGATCTTCGGACATTTTCTTTTCAAGACCTTCGTGCACCATTTTTAAACCTCCGGGTTACCGTTTTTCAAGACCTCCGAACATTTTTTTTTCAATACCTCCGATATTGTTTTTAAACCTCTCGGTTGCCATTTTTTAAAACCTTTGATTACCATTTTTAAAACCTTACCGTTTTCCAAAACCTCCGATTACCCTTTTTTTAAACCTTCAAATCCGTTTTCAAGTCCGATTAAAGTTTCTTCTAGGATAGTTGGATATCCTCCCTATGGGTATTCGGATATCCCTCGTGGAAAGGGGAAATACATTTTTCCGTTTGTTTGTTTGTCTTTCTATTTTGTTTTCAACGTTTTTATTTCATTTTCATGTTTGTGGTTACATTATAGTTTTGCATATTTATATTCAATAGTTATCGATTTTGTAATGCATGAAAATCGATTTTGATTTTTAATAATGAAATAAGACAATGTTCCCGAGTTAAAATAATTCATGAGTTCTCTGCGGTTTACCGCATCAAGAAAAAGAAAAAGAAAATGATATGGATGATTTAGAAATGATTTTGCCAGGTTTGCCGAGGAGTAGAGTCTATGGGCCGGGTTCAGGCCGAGCCTATGTATGGTATCAACACCATATATGATTGCCCAAGCCCGGCCCGAAATATGGGCCTCAAACTTTGCCCAAGCCCACCCATATTTGTAAATGGATAGCTCAAACCTGTTTAGGCCCGCCCATTTTATTTTTTTTTAAATAATTAAAAAAACATATTATTTTTTATTTAATCTTTAGTAATTTTATATATTTTGCTTTTATTAAGTTCTTAAACATGGATAACTTAACATATTTTTAATATTTACACTATAATATTATATATTTAATCTTTATATGACATAAATGACATAATATATATAAATAAAAATAATATATTATTTAATTAGAAAACAGGCTGGGTTGGGTAGGGCTCCGGCCTTGAATGTTTGAGCCAAGGCCCGACCCATTTTTTGCCGAAACCCATTTTTCAGGCCTAATACTTTTGTCCAAGCCCTCCCAAATATTGGGCATACCTTTGGGCTTGGGCGGGTAGCCCGACCTTTGGACAGGTCTACCGAGGAGTATAGTAAATTTGGTGGTAACAAATTCCAAATCATTTTTTAATAATTTGACTATTTTTTAAGGGAATTATTTTAAATACCGAGACTTAAAACCAACTTTCATCGAGACCAAAGATAACATATGATTAATAGGTACTATTTTATACGGGCGTTGTGGGGGTGCTAATACATTCCCTACACATAACCGACTCCCGAACTCGTAATTGTTTTTCTATGGTTTTATATGTGGACTTTAAAATTAGTTTTTAAAATATTTTAATTAATTTTAAATTTCTTCACAAAAATCGGTTTTAATAGGTGGCCATCATACCTCGCCAAAAAGATCGATGGCGACTCCCCTTTTTCGAGGTTTTTCAAAACCCACCATTATTATCGAGGACTCATTATCTTTTCCACCCCAACGACATTTCGCGGTCACGAGATCGTTATGAAAAAAGAGAGAGGAAAGGAAGGGGTGGGCGGCTGGTCGGTTGACTGCCAATCTGGCTGGCCCAAGACAGATCTAGTGACCCCTCCCCTTCCCCTCTTCCCATCTTCATTTTCTCCTTTCCATCTCTCTCCCGAATCCTTCCCTTTACATTTTTTTTAAAATTGCAACGGTCTCATCGATCTAGCCTACCCGAAGCATATCAATGATAGATTTGCCTCCAGCTAGTCCGATCAATGGCCCGCTGGCTTTCCCTCTACCCTTCCCTTTCCCTCACTCTCTCTCATTTTTTATTTTTATTTTAACTTTTCCAATTTTTTATTTTTATATTCCAAATTATTTTAATTTTAGATTTTTTTATAAAAAATTATTTTTTATTTATTTGACATGAAGATGGATCCACAAAATAATAAGGTGTTGGTTAGGATTTATGTCACGTGTCATAATTTGATTGGATGTTCTAACTATATCAACCAATTAACTAACGGTGTTATTTCCAAAAACTAAAATACTGAACGGAATGAAAGTTCAGATATCTAATTAGCAATTTTAATTTTTAAGTATCAAACTTACCGATTTATATTTGAAGCACTGTCAGTGTATAGATCTATACATCGACAGTGAATCACATGATGCCACCTGTTAAAAGGTATAGTTATCTGTATTTATTTTTAAGGATTTTTAAAATTTATGTTTGTTTATTAATTATGTGTCATATCATATGTTTCACTGACAGTGTATAGATTTATACAATGATTGTGCATCAAATACAAACCAAATGTATATTACACGGATAAATCAATATTTAACCCAAATCAAAACCATCCTGTTTCTATTTAGGTTTGCTCCATTTCCTCACACGACCAAAAAAAAAAAAAAAGAAGCTAGGGTTTGCTTGAATTTGGACTTCGGAGAAATGGCGTCGAGGAAAGTTTTCAGCGAGATAAAAGGGATGAAAGTGAAGGAAGTCCCTAACTACATGAAGTCGATGCTATCTATGGATTATGTGAAGAAAGTTGTTTAGAGGGGTTTGGACAATTACCATGCCAAGTAAATTTAGACAGACTCCATCAAACCTCTTTACAATGTCTCCTTCGATGGGATGATGTTTTCTTACCTCGTCGCTCTTCCCAACGAGGGTCGCCATGTCGAGCACTTGCAGCACGCCAAGGAACATGGCCATCATTGATCCCATCCATGTATTTCTAATCTCTTTTTTTTTTTCTTTTTTTTTTGTTTGGATTTTTGAGAGGTTCATTGGTCTGGTTGTTCTTTCAGATGGATGATCGGTAGGTTTTTGGATTGATGAGTTCTTTCAATGATGCTTTTGTCGTAACGAATCTCACGACTGTTAAGCGACATTTAAAAATAATAATATGTGTGGGAAAAAGAGAGGAAAAGATGACTTAATTCCTCTTAGATTAAAATTGAGGGTTTGAAAACAACCTCGGAAAAGAAATGGAGTCGTCACCAATATTTTTTTGGCTAGCTGTGATCGGTCACCTATTAAAATCGATTTTGTAAAATATTTTCAAATTAATTAAAACATTTTGAAAACCAATTTTGAAGTCTGCCCTTTGAACCAGAGAAAACAAGTGCGGGTTCGGGAGTCGATTACGTGTGGGGAAGGATTAGTACCCCCACAACGTCCGTATAAAATGGTACCTTATTAATCGTGTGTTATCTTGAATCTCGATAAAAGTCGATTTTATTTTTGATATTTAAAAAATAATTCCTGTTAAAAAAAAACAATTATATTATTTGAGAATGATCCTGAATTTATTAACACAAATTTTTTCTATATTCCCCGGCAAACCCGGCAAAACATAGAAATTTTTATTTATTTTGAAAATTCTCCGAATCATCCTTTTTTTTTGAAAAAAAGATATTCCGTCGTTAATGATAATTGATGATATCCTCCCCGGTAGACCCAGCAGAGAACTCATGAATTATTTTAACTCGGGAATAACCTTGTTTTATAAAAAATTATTAATTATTTTTCATGCATTTTAAATCATAAAAAAATGGTCATGAATATACAAATCAATACTAAGATGCAAATGTAATTTAAACAACATGTACAATTATCATGGCATTGCAAACATTTATTATGACATGGCAAAAGAATTAATGGCATGGCAAAATCTAAATGACATGGCCAAAAGAATGAATGACATGGCATGCTTGAGATTGCAAAATCTAAATGATATGGCAAAAGAATTAATGAGATGTCATGCTTGACATGGCAAAATCTTAATGACATGGTAAAAGAATTAATGTCATGGCATATGAATTAATGGCATGACAAATCCTATTATGACATGGCAAAAGAATTAATGATATGGCATATATGACATAAGCAACAATCATAAAAATGACATCATCATAGAATATTCACAATTACACTATGATCAAAATGGCAACATGAATATTAGATCATAAAATGACATCATCATGGAATATTTATAAACATAGAATTCCCATGATTAAGATGACAAATGTAGACATCATGGAATATGCACACATCATTATTTTGAAATCATTTTCATAAATTTTCTTCTTGATGAAATTATATAAATGACACATGTCAGGATATTTTACCGAACTCCCTGGCAAACCCGACAAAGCTTTGGAAAAATATCTTTTCGCATGACACGTATATAATTCCGACTAAAATGAAAACCATACCTTTTGATTTCATAACCACGTGCATTGAATAATTTCCTAACCTCCCCGGCAAACCCGACAAAGATTAGGAACTAATTTTCGCCAAATGTTTAGGAAACCGAAAAGCACATTTTTATGTCAAATTAAATAAAAACATTTTAAAATATGCAATGCATGAAGATGCATTTCTCCCTTGAAGTAAGGACATCCGTACACCTGAAAAGGTATTCGACTACCTTTGAAATAAACATAAATTGGATTTCTAAACCAAATGACTTTGGGCTCAGATTAAGGAAAAATGCAATTTTTTGATCAAAAAGACCCCATGGCGGAATGCCCCCATAAAAAAATCTAGTTTTCTATTTTTTTAAAACCCGAGTTGACTACCCATGACCCGATCTTTGTGAAACCAATTTTTATCCTTTAGATAATATAGAAAACATCCTAAAACAGTAGCTAATAACTTCAACCAGCACCTCTTTTTTTACAAATAAAAATCAGAAATTTGTTGGTTTTAAAAAAGGCTCATTTTGACTCTAAAAACCGGTTTTAAATAGCTATTTCTTTGACCTTTATAAAAAATTCAAAAAATTCTAGAAAAATCAGTTTAGACTCAAGAAATGATGAAATAAATGAGGTTAAATCATTTTTTAATTCGGACTAAAAATTCCTAGGCTAAAGTTGCCTTAAAAATAGAATAGCAAACTAAAATCTGTTTTACAGAAAACTATTTTTCAACCCTTAATGGAAAGTCCTAAAAATCCTAGAAAAAAATACCAGAGACTTCTCTAAGGGTCTACTAAATGGGATTAAAAAATCTTTTTATTTTGACAAAAGATGTACGGTGAAAATATTGTTGAAAATCAGGATATCCAACCTACAAACCATTATTTTTCCAACTAGTTTGCACAAGAGACTTTGGCTATAGACCATTGATTGGTCTTAGCCAAAAATCAAGTTGAGAATGATATGTGTCGATACGTGATCCCTCCCGGGGGAAGGAACCCCGCTCGAGTGAGGGGGAAAACCAAACAGAGGAAAAGACGACTTAATTCCTCTTGAAATAAAAGGTCGAAGGTATGAAAACGACCTCGAAAAAAGAAATAGAGTCGCCACCAACCTTTTTTGGCTAGGTGTGATCGGCCACCTATTAAAAACCTGTTTTTATAAAATCATTTTAAAATTAATTAAAACATTTTTTAAATCAATTTTAAAGTCTGCACTTTGAACTAGAGAAAACAAGTGAGGGTTCGGGAGTCGGTTACGCGCGAGGAAGGATTAGCACCCCTACGACGCCCGTAGAAAACGACACCTTATTATTCACGTGTTATCTCGAGTCTTGGTAAACAGTCGGTTTTGAATTTGGCGTTTAAAAATAATTCCCTAAAAAATCATATTTTATTTGAAAATGATCCGGAATTCACTAGCATAAAATTTCCCATATTTTTCTACAGACTCGGCAAAATACGAAAATTTTCCTTGATTTTGAAATTCTCCGAATCGCCCTCGTTTTAAAGAAGATATTCCGTTGTTAATGATAATTGATGATATCCTCCCCTGCAGACCCAACAAAGAATTCATGAATTATTTTAATTCGGGAATAATTTTGATTTAAAAAAAATATTATTTGTTTTTCATGTATTTTGAAAATCATAGAAAATGATCATGACTATGCAAAAATGTTACTAATATAAAGATTAAATGAGCATGCATATTTACCATGGTATGACAAACATTTTATTATGACATGATAAAATAAATTATGATATAGCATAAAGAAATGAATGTCATGTGAGTGAAATCGACATGGCAAACAAAATGGCATGGCATACGAATGACATGGCACGAAAATGACATAGCATGAGGGTGAATGTCGTGACATGTAAATGATGTGGCAAACGAATGACATGACATATAAATGACATGGCATAAGAATGAATGTCATGTGAATGAAATCGACATGGCAAACAAAATGACATGGCATATGAATGACATGGCATAATGAATGACATGGCATATGAATGACATGGCATATGAATGACATGGCATATGAATGACATGACATAATGAATGACATGGCATGTGAAAGAATGATATGGCATATGAATGACATGGCATGTGAAAGAATGATATGACATATGAATGAAATGACATGGCATATGAATGAAATGACATAATGAATGACATGGCATGTGAATGACATGGCATATGAGTGAATGGCACGTGAATGACATGAAAAATTTTGATGATATGGCATGTGAAGGACATGACATACGAATGACATGGCATAATGAATGACATGACATGTGAATGAATGATATGGCATATGAATGACATGGCACAAAGGAATGACATGGAATAATGATGACATGGCATAATGATGATATGGCATGTGAATGACATGACATATGAATGACATGGCATAATGAGTGACAGACATGTGAATGAATGACATGGCATAATCTAGATGATATAAGTGGAGGACATGGCATATGAATGACATGGCATGCTAATGACATGGCCTAATCTAGATGGCATGACATGTGAATGAATGACATGACATAAGAATGACATGGCAATATGAATGACGTGGCATGCGAATGACATGGCAATATGGATGACATGACATGTGAATGGCATAGCATATGGATGACATGACATGCGAATGATATGGCAATATGGATGACATGGCATAATGAATTACATGGCATGTGAATGACATGGCATAATAATAACATGGCATATGAAGGATATGGCATGTGAATGACATGGCATATGAATGACATGGTAATTGAATGACATGGCATAATGAATGACATGGCATAAGAATGACATGGCATAATGAACGACATGGCATGTGAATGACACGGCATATGAATGACATGGCATATGAATGACATGGCATAATGAATGACATGGCATGTGAATGACATGGCATATGAATGACATGGCATGTGAATGACACGGCATAATGAATGACATGGTATATGAATGACATGGCATATGAATGATATGGCATAATGAATGACATGGCATGTGAATGACATGGCATAATGAATGACATGGCATGTGAATGACATGGCATGTGAATGACATGGCCTAATGAATGATTTGGCAAAATGAATGACATGGCATGTGAATGACATGGCATATGAATGACATGGTATATGGATGACATGGCATAATGAATGACATGGCCTATGAATGACATGGCATATGAATGACATGGCATAATGAATGACATGGCATATGAATGACATGGTATATGAAGGACATGGCTTAATGAATGACATGGCATGTGAATGACATGGCATAATGAACGACATGGCATAATGAATGGACATGGCATAATGAATGACATGGCATAATGAAGGACATGGCATAATGAATGACATAGCATAATGAATGACATGGCATATGAATGACATGACATAATGAATGACATGGCATAATGAATGACATGGCATAATGAATTACATGGCATATGAATGACATGGCATATGAAAGACATGGCATAATGAATGACATGGCATGTGAATGACATGGCATATGAATGACATGGCAAAATCAACAAAATTGCATCATCATAAAATATTCATAATCACATCATGATCACATGCACACATCATTATTTGAAATGAATTATTCATGTGAGGAATCATATAAATAGCATATGTCGAAAAATGTTATCGTGCTTCCCGGCAAACCCGGTGTCACAACCTAAGATATAACAAGTCTCATCGCGAGACTTTATTCGTTAAGCGTGACATTGGGGAGAGGAGAGAAAAAGACGACTTAATTCCTCTTGAAATAAAATGAGGGCTTGAAAATAACCTCGAAAAAGAAATGGAGTCGCCACCAATCTTTTTTGGCTAGGTGTGATCGGCCACCTATTAAAATCGGCTTTTGTAAAACATTTTAAAATGAATTAAAACATTTTTTAAAACCAATTTCAAAGTCTGCGTTTTTAAACCAGAGAAATCAAAGAAGCGGGTTCGGGAGCCGGTTATGTGTGGGGAAGGATTAGCAGCCTCACAATGCCCGTATAAAACGGTACCTTATTAATCGTGTGTTATCTCAAGTCTCGATAAAAAGTCGGTTTTAAATTTGCATTTCAAAATAATTCCATTTTTAATTGAAAATAATCCGAAATTTATTAATTCAAAATTTTCCTATATTTTTCAGCAAGCCCGACAAAACAGAAATATTTTTATTTATTTGGAAAATCTCCAAATCATTTTCATTTTTTGAAAGAAAGATATTCCTTTATTAATGATAATTGATGATATCATCCCCAGCTAACCCGGTAGAGAACTCATGAATTATTTTAACTTGGGAATATCTTTATTTTTATTGAAAACCATTATCTTTTTTTTTAAACATTTTAAAAATATGAATATGATCATGTATGACATAATAAAGATGACATAGCTAAATCTAGATGACATAATATAACCTAAATGGCATGATAAAATCTAAGTGACATAGTATATTCTAAATGACATGATATAATCTAAGTGACATGATATATTCTAAATGACATGGCAAAATCTAAGTGACATGGTATATTCTAAATGACATGGCATAATTTAAATGACATAGCAATATAATTAATAACATGAAATGATATGAAGCATAAAATAATATTATCATTAAATATGCATGTGAATGACAACAATGCATGAATATAATAAATCCTAAATGATATGACAAAATAAATAATGACTAAGCAAGAAGCATAGAATAACATAAAATATTCACAACCATATAACAATCAATATAACATCATAAAATATAAATCAAAACAATAACATTATCATAGAAATATTCATGGAAAAAATCATATATCATAGAATATGCATGAACATGGAAAATGCAATGCATGAAAGTGTATTTTTTCCTTTGAATAAGGAAATCCGTATATCTAAAAAGATATCCGACTACCTTAGGAAAAGACATCAAATCAGATTTTTCTAAATAAAAAATAATTTGTGATTGAATTGAAAACAATTTTGAAAATTTTTGGATGAAAATGGCACTAGGCCGAAATTCCCTTTAAAAAGGCTCTATTTTCCTAACTTTGAAAACCCGGACTTGACCACCCCTGACCCGACCTTTATAAAATCATTTTTTAGGATTAAAATGACTTAAGAATCAACCTAGGACAGTAGCTAAGGTTCTAAATAAGCCCTCTCTTAATGCCTTAGCCAAAACAGAAAATTATTTTCTTCTTGAAATCAAATCTGACTTTTCTGTCCAGTTTTAAAGCGTGATTTTTTTTTTACCTATTTTAGAAATTTCAAAAAATCTGAAAAATTATGGGAGACTCAGAACATGTCGAACTCTATGGGAAAAAATTGGCTTAATTTTTAGACTAAGGATGACTTATCATAAAATTCGTGAAAGTCAGAATACTGGGTGAAAAACTGTTTAACAAAAAACATTTTTTAACCTTTGATAAAAACACTCAAAAATTAGAATAAAAATATTGGAGAATCCTCTAAGGTCCTACAAACAGTAGTAAAAATTTATAAAAATTTGGACAAGGATTGCCTAATGAAACAAAATCACAAAGGTAGAAGATCCAACTTGACAACTTCTTAATTTTCCACAAGCATGCTCATGTGAGCTTGGCTTTGAGCCATTGATTGGCTTAAGTCAAAAATCAAGTGAGATGATATGAAATGCATGAATAAACAGCAAGTTAAATGCATGAAATGCATGGCCTAATGCCTTAATGACATAGAAACTGCATGGCATAAAAAATAACCTAATGCCTAGATAGAAATTATGCATGACAATTAGAACTGCTCATGGGCCGGGCCGCGGCCCGTTTTTTTTTCATATTCTTTGCCCAAGCCCGGTAGGCCCGAATTTACTGTTCATCGGATTAAAAAAAAATTTTTATTTATATTTTTATAATTAAAATTAAATAAAATAATATTATTATAATAAAAAAACACTGTTCAAAGCCGGGCCGGCCCGGAACAAAAATATCCTGCCCAGGCCCGGCCAATGAGCAGGTCTAATGACAATAATTGCAATCCTAGACCTAATATGCATGGCAATAAAGATGACCTAGACCTAATGAGCATGACAATGCCTGGTAGTACAAATATGACCTAAGACCTAATAAGCATGGAAATGTGCATGACATACAAAGATGACCTAGACCTAATGGACATGAAACCATACATGGAAATACAAAATGACCTAAGACCTAATATGAACATAAGATATGCATAGAAGTAACGTGAACATATAGTGACCAAATGAACATAAAAACAATGCATGAACATGGCACAACAATTACACAATCACATGACATAAAGAGGCTTAGGTCATTTTCTCTTCTAAATTTTTCTTTGCTTTTCTCCACTTAGCTATTGCTCTAATATCAATAGTAATCAGCCAAATAACCCCTTGCAGAATGAAAACCCCCTCTAATAGTGGCAGCCGAATAGTCACTATGGTGCTAGGATGTTGTCATTTTTTTCCTAGCTAATTTGATCCAAAGGCCACTAATCAAAGATGCTAAAAATGTGAATTAACCAACCTTAGATGAAGTGATCAGCTCTCAACAAATACAACTATTCTAAAATATGTAACCATAATGTTGACATCCTTCATCTTCATTCATTTGACCATGTGGCAAAATCACAAAGGCTTAATAAAAAAAATAACCACCTTACTATCCAATTTTGGCCTTTGGATGAAAGAACTCAGCAAAATCTCTCCTCCTCTTGGGCTGGCCAAATGGACCTTCAAATTCCAGCCCTCTCTCTATTTTTTAAATTGCAAAAATGGCCCTCTTCAGTTTCTTCGGTAAAATTACACTTTAGCTCCCCAAACTTGATTAAATTACAAACGGACTCCAAATCCGGTTTTTATTTTTCCAATACTTCCTAAATAATATAAAATTGAGTTCTAAAAGTTTTCAAAATTTTTCGAGCCCATTTGCTATTTTTCTTAGATTTTTCTTCCAAAATTGCCCTTAGTGCACCCGAACTTTTGCTATTTTTCAAACGAGCTCCGATTCTAGATTTTTCTTTTCCAATCTCTTCCAAATAATATAAAATTTAGATATGGAAGTTGTCGTAATTTTCCAAGCTCATTTGCTATTTTTCTCGAATTTATCTTCTGGAATTTCAACTTAGTTGGCCCGAACTTTGCCATTTTTCAAACAAGCTCCAATTCTGGATTTTTCTTCACCAATATCTTCCAAATAATATAAAATTGAGATCTGGAAGTTTTCATAATTTTCTGAGCTCATTTGCTATTTTTCTCGGATTTATCTTCTGGAATTTCAGCTTAGTGGGCCCGAACTTTGGCATTTCTCAAACGAGCTCCAATTTCGGAGTTTTCTTCACCAATCTCTTCCAAATGACATAATATTGAGATTTGGAAGTTTTGGTAATTTTCCGAACTCATTTGCTATATGTCCCGGATTTTCCAAATTTGCCCTTTAACCTCCGAAGCCTCGGTTTTACTCAAAACAAGTTCGATTTCTAGATTTTCTTTTTCCATGCCTTTGTTATATATTGAATTGGAGTTGGTCAAAAAATGCCTAATTTTTACGATCAAATTCCCCTCTGATTTGATTTTTCCCTTTTCCAATATCGGGAATTTCCTCGTTTTTCCGTTTTTCCTCCAATCGACTCTTTTCTCGGAATTACTTCAAACTGAGCCTTGGGCTATCTTCTTTTACCCACTCTTCATCAATTAGGGGATTTAATTTTACCAAATCGGTCCATTTATGCAATTTTCCCCAATTTCGCCAAAATTCACCAAAAACCCTAATTCCGAGTTTTCTTCCAAATTGACCCTCCTTTGGTTTTGCTTCCAAATGGCCTTTCCAATACTCGTAGTCATTGATTATATTCCATTCGAAACCTCGAATTTTGACCAATTTGATCGTTTAAGCACTTTTTCCCAAATTTATCGAATTTAGGTTTTCTTTCCACTGAATCTCCATAACCCATCTTCCGGACTCCATATCTCTCGTTGCAGACCTCGTATTATCAAAATTCTTTCACCATTGTTCAATTAAACCTTGGATCTTTATTTTGAACGAGGGTTGACTTTTTAGTAGTTGACTTTTTGGAGTTGACTTTTCTGGGGTTGACTTCTTCCAAATTGACTTTTCATGCTTGCTTTCTTAAACTAAGTCTTGGAGTATCACCTGCAGGATGCGAAGAGCTTTTCTCTTTCTAAATCATCATAAGGAAAGAATTTTACCTGATTTAGGGGTCCAGACAAAATTAGGTGTCTACAGCTGCCCCTCTTTGGCTATTGCTGAGAATCAGAAATCAGGCAAAGATAAACAAATACCAATTTTGTCCGGTTAGTGAAATCACATGTGAAGAAAAGGAAAAAGAGTTTTCATTTTTTCATCATTCATTTTTTTTATTTTATTTTATTTTTTACGATTAAAAGCTGTAAATAGAAGATTTTGTCCTTAAATTAAGTTCCCTGACTAATCAAGACTCGACCCGTCTTAAGGAAACGAGTTCGATTTGCAAGAGAAGAAAATATCTCAACGGTGGTGTCGGGGCCTTATCTTGTCTTGGTGTCAGCAGTGTTGGGTTTAAATAGAAAATAACTCGACGGTGGTCTCGGGACTTGACTCATTTGAGAAGCAGAACGAGTTCGATTTGAGACAAAAGGAATGCCTTAACATCAATCCTGGGTTAAACTTATTTAGAAAACAAGTTAGATTTGAAAAGAAAAAAAATGCCTCGACAGTGGTCTCGGGGCTCGACTCATTTGAGAAGCAGAACGAGTTCGATTAAAACAAAACAAAAGAAAATACCTCGATGGTGGTCTCGGGGCTCGACTCATTTGAGAAGCAGAACGAGTTCGATTTAAACAAAAGGAAATACCTCGATGGTGGTCTCGAGGCTCGATTCATTTGAGAAGCAGAACGAGTTTGATTTAAACAAAAGAAAACACCTCGATGGTGGTCTCGGGGCTCGACTCATTTGAGAAGCGGAACAAGTTTGATTTAAACAAAAAAAAACCCTCGATGGTGGTCTCAGGGCTCGACTCATTTGAGAAGCAGAACGAGTTTGATTTAAACAAAAGAAAATACCTCAACGGTGGTCTCGGGGCTCGACTCAATTGAGAAGCAGAACGAGTTTGATTTAAACAGAAGAAAATACCTCGACGGTGGTCTCGGTGCTCGACTCATTTGAGAAGCAGAACGGGTTTGATTTAAAAAAAAAAAAAATACCTCGACGGTGATCTCAGGGCTCGACTCATTTGATAAGTAGAACGAGTTCAATTTAAACAAAAGAAAATACCTCGACGGTGGTCTCGGGGCTTGACTCATTTGAGAAGCAGAACGAGTTCGATTTGAAACAAAAGGAAAATACCTTGACGATGGTCTCGGGGCTCGACTCATTTGAGAAGTAAAACGAGTAATTTAAAACAAAAGGAAAATACCTCGATGGTGGTCTCGGGGCTCGACTTATTAGAGAAGCAGAACGAGTTCGATTTAGGGAAGCCAAAATTTTCCATGATTCCTACAATGTTAGCTAAATGCAGTGATGAGAATGACATGCTTTGCAAATGCTTGTATGTTTCCTAAGGATGAATGCAATCAAATGATTGTGTCATGATTTCTAATCCATGGTTTCTTTGAGGTTCAAAGATTATTTGTCTTCATGACAGAGTCTTCAATTTTTTCACTGATGCCCCACTTGAGGAACTTTCAATCAAGATAAATTGTCAAAAAGTCCCAATTGATGCAGATGTCTTGGATTGATGCAAATGCTTCTTGATGCAAATGCAAATATTGAATAAGATGCAAATGCTTCATGGTGCAGATGCAAATGTCTTGAATTGATGCAAATGCTTCTTGATGCAGATGCAGATATTGAATAAGATGCAAATGCTTCATTGTGCAAATGCAGATGTCTTGGATTGATGCAAATACTTCTTGATGCAGATGCAGATATTGAATAAGATGCAAATGCTTTATGGTGCAAATGCAATTGTCTTGAATTGATGCAAATGCTTCTTGATGATGCAAATGCAAGGATTGACAATGTGCATAATGCTTCTAAATGATGCAAATGCAAGGATTGACAATGTGCAAAATGCTTCTAAATGATGCAAATCCAAAGATCAATGTTGACGCAATTACTTCATGGAATGATGCAGATGCAAAGATCGTGTTCATGTAAGTGGTCTATGTATGGTGTAATTGCAGTTACCACACAATAATGAAAATGCAATTGCTTGAGATGTCACAAATGAAAATATCCATGAAGGATGTAAATGTAAAGGTAAAATGCAGATGCTTCTGGAATAGTGTCAATGCAAATACCCATGAATGATCAAATGCCCCCAATCGTTTTTTTTCTAAACTTTGGGTTAGCCTTTCTAATTCATTTTTCTGTTGGGATTCGGCTCATGCTCAAACAGAGATAATTTAATCAACAAGTTAAATATACAACGTAGCGGAATAAAAATAAAATAAAGAAAAACCGAATCCCTCCATGTATCTGCCTATGAATTCAAAAACGATCAAGCTGTCAAGAATAGATAACAATCAAAATCTCATACCTCTGTAATGGAGATTGCCGAAACCACATCATAGATTCTTGATGTTCTTGCTCTTGTACACAATGCTAGCTTGTCAAAGACCAAAGTCGTCCAATTGTCCGACCTAAAACGGTAATCTCACAGGTGATCTGAAAGCCTTCACAAGGTTGAGATTATGTTTTGCCAAGACGATGCTAGTGGTCTAGGTTGTGAGAAACCTTCCTCCTCTTACTCTAGTTAGTCGAAAAGAAGTAGGCAAGAAGAAAACTAATTCCTCCTCCTCTTTTCTCTATACGCCGATTCTCACAGGGAGGTGAGAGAATGCGGCTACTAGGGTTTTTCTTCCTTAGGGGAGGTGGCAACAACATAAGGCATATATATATATTATCAGGTTTAGTGTATGCCAACTCTTGGACTTATTGCACTAAAGCACTTATACATATATTATTAAATATTCACAATAAGCCCACAACACTTAATGAATATTTAATCTGGCCCAATCTCATTTTAATTTCAATAATCACCTTTTGTGTGTGACCTATTAGGCCCTTAACATGTTGGCAATAAATATAAAAAATTCAATTAAGAATTTCTTCTTTATATTTATAGATTATGAGTTGCATCTAGCAATGCATCATGACCACCCAAATGCCAAGAGAGTCATCAAGCTTCGACTAGCCTTTCGTGTACAATATGTCTGTGTAATTCGATCCCTTCATCAAATATCTCAGGATAGGAAAGAGCATGGTTCAGTTTCTACTTTTAACCCATTCCATATTAGATCTGCAACTTTATATTAACTCCTTAAGTATTGCCTTGGCCAAGGACTTCAATAGGTTAATATAAGCCAGATACATGTGAGATATGTCCCTTTAATCACTTGGGGTAATGAATCCTCTCTGGACCCTCATTCATCTTCGTATGCTTCATGTCATACCCAATAATACCCTACTTTAAGCATTCTCGTGACTGGGACCCGTTCATGATGAAATCTAAGTATGACAGTTCACATACAAGATGACCTAGTGTCACAAGTCAAAGGATTACTTACACTATTGACACATGAGAGTATTTACCATAGACTCTTGAGTGAAATACCAAATAGAACTCTCATAGAGGGTCATGTTCAATGAACTTGTTCTACTAACAAGCACCCATATGTTATCCCCAAGTATCTCTATACTTTCAACCTATGAGATCAGTTGCATGCATCAAGTGCATGAAGGCTTAACATATGCCAGTCTTGGAGCATTGTCAATGCCCTGTCTTGACAATATAATGACCAGGAACAGTTTAGAAACAAGGCATTGATGCATAAGGATCGTCATAATTGTAACACCTTATAATTCCTTTGCAATGCCATTGTGTCTCATGGGCTTTATCTTCACAAGTCATTTATAACAATTATAACAATACTTATGGATAAAGAAATACCTCAATTATAATTAATAAACTATAATGTGCAATACATGAATATATAAATAGTGTCTTACAAGCCCAAATAGATGGGCTTGTAGGGCTTACACCAACAATCTCCCACTAGCACTAAAGCCAATCGCCCATGTACTTAAGCCCATGACATTCCATGCGACGATTATGTTTCTCCTGGGACAGAACCTTAGTGGGTAACCTTTTTTCATAGTAATGTCACCTCTTTCAATGATTACACTAATCAGGTGAAACTGCCGTAATATTTGTAAGGATCAAAGATGAGACCTTGGTTCCTTAGCTTGCGCTATGGCTCCATTGTTATCACAGTAAAGTGGTACTGGATCAACAATGCTCGGAACCAACCAAGTTCTTTAATGAACTTCTAGATCCAAACAATCTCCTACGTTGCCTCAAACGAGGAGATATACTCGGCTTTGGTTGTTGAATCTACAGTTATCTCTAGTTTGGAACCTTTCCAACTATCTGTTCCAAGATTCAAGGTAAATATATAATTACACTGCGATTTAATGTCATCCTAATCAGATTAGAAGTTAGCATCTGTATAACCCCTAACTTGGAGTTCAGCCCCTCCATAGACCAAGAAAGTATCCATGCTAAACCTTTTAGCACCTTACCTATGTAATTGGATTAGGATAATCCAAGCAGCCTTTTCGATATATCTGTATAGATCTTAATTCCCAAAATATATGCTGCTTCTCCCAAATCCTTCATGGAGAACTGTTTGGACAGCCAGACCTTGGTGTTCTGAAGCATAGGTACATCATTTCCTATGAGCAATATGTCGTCGACATATAGCACTAGGAACACAATTGCTTGTCCGTTTACCTTCTTGTAAACACATGGTTCATCAGGATTGTTAATGAAACCAAATTCTTTAATTGTTTCATTAAACCTGATGTTCCAAGTCTGAGATGCTTGCCTTAGTCCATAAATGGACTTTTGCAGCTTGCATACCTTATTAGATGTGGCATTGGATGAAAAACCTTTAGGTTGTGTCATATACACTTCCTCTTGCAAATTCCCGTTAAGGAATGCTATTTTTTTTACATCCAACTGCCATATCTCATAATCATGGTATGTAGCAATAGCAAGCATAATCCTAATAGACTTTACCATGGCAACTGGTGAGAAGGTTCTTCAAAATCAATGTCTTCAACTTGATTATAACCTTTTGCAACCAATCTAGCTTTATACGTTTGTATATTGCCATCCATTCTGTCTTTATCTTGTAGACCCATTATCACCCTATGGGTTTTATCCCTTGAGGTGGATAAACTAGAGACCAAACATGGTTAACTTCCATGGCTTCCATTTCGGATTTCATGGCTTCTAGCCATTTCTTGGAATTGATGTCCAGCATCGCTTCCTCGTAGGTAACAGGTTCATTATCAATGGGCAAAACATCTCTTTCCAAAAGAAATCCATATCTTATTGGAGTTTGCCTCTCCCTACTGGACCTTCGAAGTACTTGTGTTTCGTGAGCATTAGTCCGAGCATCCAATGCCTTGACCAATGCCTCAGGTTCCGAGGGAATGTTAGGTTGTGGTTCTTGAACTTCTTCAAGATCTATTTTACTCCCACTGAATCGTTCTAGTAGAAACTCTTTCTCTAGAAAAGCAACGTGTTTTGACACAAACACCTTTTGATTAGTAGGACTGTAAAAGTAATATCCAGCAGTCTCTTTAGGATATCTCACAAACTTATATTTTTCTGATCTAGCTCCTAGCTTATCAGAAGGTACTTGCTTCACATAAGCAGTACATCCCCAAATCTTTAGATAAGATAAGTATGGCTTCTTGCCATTCCATATCTCATATGGTACCTTATCTATCGATTTGCTTGGAACCCTATTTAGAAGGTAAGCTGCAGTTTCTAAGGCATATCCCTAAAAGAATATCGGAAGGCCAGCCTTAGACATCATGGACCAAACCACGCCCAACAAGGTTCGGTTTCTCCTCTCGGACACTCTGTTATGCTAAGGAGTTCCAAGTGGAGTCCATTGTGACAGAATTCCATTATCTGTCAAATCATCCAAGAAATCATGGGTTAAATATTCTCCTCCTCGATCCGATCTAAGAGCTAGAATATTTTTCCCAGTCTGTTTCTCTACTTCAGCTTTGAACTCTTTGAACTTTTCAAAAGCTTCAGACTTGTATCTCATCAGATACATATAACCATATCTAGAATGATCATCGATAAAGGTTATGAAGTATGAGTAATTACCTCTGGTAACTGTGTTTAGTGGCCCACATACATCTGAATGTATTAAGCCTAATAAATCACTAGCTCACCTTTTCCAGTAAAGGGAGTCTTGATCATCTTACCAAGGAGACAACATTCATAAGTCCCATATGATTCATAACCAAAGGGTTCCAAATAATCATTTTTATGTAATTTGGAAATCATTGTCTCGTTGATATGACCAAGTCTACAGTGCCAGATGTAAGTCTTACTTGGATCATCTTTTCTTGCTTTCTTGACATTTATATTGAACATAGGCATCTCTGGATCCAAAACATATAATCTATTATGTAATGTTGCCGATCCATAGTGAATGTCTTTAAGAATGATGGAGCAACTATTGCCCTTCATTCTTATCTTGAAACCATCATTAACAGTGAGGTATGAAACCAAAATGATGTTTCTAGACAATACTGGAACAAAGTAACAATCTTTCAGTTCAAATTTCATGCCAGACGGCAAGGATAAAGTACATGTTCCAACGGCCAATGCTGCAACTTTTGCGCCATTGCCTACTCTAAGAAATACTTCATCTTTGCTCAACTTTCTACTTCCTTTCAACATCCTTATGTCATTACATAGATGTGAACAACATCCTGAATCAATTATCCATGAATTGGATTTATTAGTAGAAAGATTCAGTTCAATCACAAACACAATCAACCCAGAAACTTCTATAAGTTCTTCTTGACTTGTCAAGTGAGCAACCTTCCTTTCATTGAGAACGCTTCTCAATCTCATGTACCAATCCAAACATTTTAGACTAATGACATTCATAATGCCGCGCAGTACAGTTAAAGTATTAACCATTTTCAACAACCTAATATGGAAAAAGTATATATAAGTTATATTCATGCATTTATACCAATTCAAGATGAGGTATTAAATCTCTTATTGGTTCTCCCACTAATTTTTTCGAGATAATAGCCCTCACTATTATTCAAAAATCTCAGCAAGGTATTTCTAGTGGGCTGGGATCCCTTTCAACATGTTGCAACCTTGAGTGATTCAACAAATTGCAACAAGCCTAGTTGGGTAGATAACATAGCTTATCAATTGCATCTCTATGCAACTCCCAGATCAGTTAGGTGACAACTCTTTGTCTAAGCACATCATATGTACTTCGCCTAACTTTGCCTCTAACACCATGCGATCAAGTTTGACGCATCTGAACAACATGGCATTAGTTGAGTAAGACCCAACTTCATAACTCAAACATATTCGTACAGTAGTTTGACCTTGAGTGACTCAATAAGCCTCCTACTAGAAGAACTCTGGTTATCTTGTTATGATGATGGACGGCAACTTTATCATGCGAAACATGTGACTCAATATTGTAAAGAGGGATTTCCTTTTCTTTAAGTCTCATCATAATAAACATTCATAGCATTTATAATATCGCATAAAATAAATCTATAACATTCTTTCTACTTCGATGATTATAGACTTTTCTAATCTAATTTCCTTGAGCCATCAAAGGAAATTAGTTGGTCAAATTTCTAGGTGATTACATACATAGTCTTCAAAGCTTGCTTGTAATCTCCTTTTCTTCATGGCGCCTTTCTTCATCTTAAAGTTACAAAAATTATTCCTAACTAATCCTAATTTTACACTTTGATGTAACTAATTACATTTGTAATAAAGAAACCTCAAGTTACATTTGAGGGGAGTTAGGTGAGGAAAGAATTTTTACAACTCCAGAAAATGAGAGATAAGGCAGGACACGCAATCCCTATTTAATATAATAAAAACCATAAAATTAAATTCAACCATCCACAATCATATTGGGTCTAAGTCCATTATCATCCCATACATTCACAAACAATTTATGAACATATAAATCATGCTTTAATCTCTAATTACCATCATTGATTATATTGATCCATAATTTAATTCAAAGAAAATAATGAACATTTATTCTAATCTCATTAGAATAAATCCTAATCCAATTAGGATTATTTCCTTTAATTAAATTATTATCCAATTAAATAATTTAATTGAATATTCATGTAAATTCTTATTTTGGTGATTTATTTAATTTAACAATATTACCATAATTACTAATTTTAGTGTTGTATCTCTACTAGGATACTACAAAATTAGTAACTTAATATTGCTAAAATTCATAAGCTGTGAGAAACTGATAGAACCTAAAACCCTAGCAAGGGAGGTGCAGGCTTTGGATACTAAGAGTAGTCGCCGCTCCCTATCTCCCTATAGGCTGTCTATCCGCTTTTCACAACTTCCAACTTTTCAATGCTAAATCAGTTTTATGATTTTTCTGGCTTGCCAAGAACAATTCTAAGCAATTTTAAATCCTAAAAATAATTAAAACATGCATTAAAAATCAGTCAAGAAAAATCTTCAAGTTTTTCTCAATAAACTCACCAAATTTACGCAAAGCAGGCTTAACAATTTTCAATCGCTGCCAAACTTTGGCTAGTTGCATTAATCAGTTTAAAACAATTTTAAACCAATTAATCAACAAGAATTCACCATGATTAACTGTTGCCTTCACCAAAACACTACAAGTGCAATTTCTAACAAATTCGGTTAGTTACAATCGGATCAAAATAACTCAAAGAACAAAACAATTTTGTTAAAGGTAACAATCAAAGCATAGATCGTATAGGAATAACATAAGCGAGGCTCTGATACCACTGTTGGGATTCGTCTCATGCTCAAACAGAGATAATGTATAATTTAATCAACAAGTTAAATATACAACGCAGCGGAATAAAATAAAACAAAGAGACACCGAATCCCTCCATGGATCTACCTATGAATTCAAAACGATCAAGCTGTGAAGAACAGATAACAATCAAAATCTCATACCTCTGTAATGGAGATTTCCGAAACCACATCATAGATTCTTGATGTTCTTGCTCTTGTACACAATGCTAGCTTGTCGAAGACCAAAGTCGTTCAATTGTCCGACCTCTAACAGTAACCCACAAGGTGATCTGAAAACCTTCACAAGGTTGAGATTATGCTTTGCCAAGACGATGCTAGTGGTCTAGGTTGTGAGAAACCTTCCTCCTCTTACTCTAGTTAGCCAAAAAGAAGCAGGCAAGAAGAAAATTGATTCCTCCTCCTCTTTTCTCTATGCACCGATTCTCACAGCGAGGTGAGAGAATGCGGCTACTAGGGTTTTTCTTCCTTAGGGGAGGCGGCAACAACATAAGGCATATATATATATTATCAGGTTTAGTGTATGCCAACTCTTGGACTTATTACACTAAAGCCCTTATACATATATTATTAAATATTCATAATAAGCCCACAACACTTAATGAATATTTAATCTGGCCCAATCTCATTTTAATTTCAATAATCACCTTTTGTGTGTGACCTATTAGGCCCTTAACATATTGGCAATAAATATAATAAATTCAATTAAGAATTTCTTCTTTATATTTATAGATCATGAGCGACATCTAGTAATGCATCATGACCACCCAAATGACAAGAGAGTCATCAAGCTTCGACTAGCTTTTCATGTACAATATGTCTATGTAATTCGATCCCTTCATCAAATATCTCGGGATAGGAAAGAGCATGGTTCAGTGTCTACTTTTAACCCATTCCATATTAGATCTGCAGCTTTATATTAACTCCCTAAGTATTGCCTTGGCTAAGGACTTCAATAAGTTAATATAAGCTAAATACATGTGAGATATGTCCCCTTAATCACTTGGGGTGATGAATCCTCTCTAGACCACTCATTCATCTTCGTATGCTTCATGTCATACCCAATAACACCCTACTTTAAGCATCCTTGTGATTGGGACCCGTTCGTTATGAAATCTAAGTATGACAGTTCACACACAAGATGACCTGGTGTCACAAGTCAAAGGATTACTTACACTATTGACACATGAGAGTATTTACCATAGACACTTGAGTGAAATGCCAAATGGCACTCTCATAGCGGGTCATGTTCAGTGAGCTTGTTCAACTAACAAGCACCCATATGTTATCCCCAAGTATCTCTATACTTTCAACCTATGAGTTCAGTTGCATGCATCAAGTGCATGAAGGCTTAACATATGCCAGTCTTTGAGCATTGTCAATGCCCTGTCTTGATAATACAATGACCAGGAACAGTTTAGAAACACGACATTGATGCATAAGGATCGTCATAATTGTAACACCTTACAATTCCTTTGCAATGCCATTGTGTCTCATGGGCTTTATCTTCACAAGTCATTTATAACAATTATAACAATACTTATGGATAAAGAAATACCTCAATTATAATTAATAAACTATAATGTGCAATACATGAATATATAAATAGTGTCTTACAAGCCCAAATAGATTGGCTTGTAGGTACACCAATATTTTCCTATTCAAATCAAAGTATACCTTGAACACTCGTGCCCCATAAGAGATCATTCCCTTTCCGGTCTTTGGCTATCTCTTTACTCCAACAGTTTTCATACTCTTATCAACAGAAGTCTGAACTGGGTTCCATTTCTTCTTTTCATATCTGGAAGTCAAAATCTACCCTAGTAGTTCCATACCTTTGGGTTAGAAAACCCTTGTCTCCTGTCAACATCAAAAATGGTTATTTCAAAAATATTTTTACTTGTTTTCCCATTCTAGAAAGAATTTAATGAAAACTTATGAGTCAAAAATATTAACCCCACAGTGTGTGATGTACGAATCTCTTGAAGACTAATGATCACTATTAGAAATTTTCTGAATGTCAATTTGGGTTTTTCAACTTGAATTGGAAGGCTTGATACAACATGATTTTGGTTGATCGAAGAAAGCTTCATAACAAAAATGTATGTCCCCTCTAAGCTCACAAATGGAACAGGTTTTATAAATCATGAATTCATTGAGAACCAAACAAATTCAACATTCTTTTAGTTTCCATATCAAGGCATTTTGACAAACGTCAAGATTGGTCGGGATGTTTAACTGGAGAGTTTAATCTTGGAGGGAAAAAAGTTTCAATTTTTGAAATCAATCCTTCAAATGAGAGTTGACAGTTTAGGAGGTTCAGGAATTTCTAGATGTTCCTCTATTTCTTCAAGATGACCTTCTCTTTTGTGTCATCAACACTAACATAAATAGCATTGAAAATTCCCAATTTACTCTAAACCGCCCATTTTTGGATTTTCGCCCTAGAGTCCCATTCTTTCCATTATCTTTCCTTTCTTATTGTTCCATCATGCATTTGAGAATTCTAAATTCTTCCTTGGTGAAATGATAATTCAATGAGATGGGATAAAATCTGACGAAAAACCCTTCAAGTTAAATATTCATGCTTGATCAAAATGAACTTTTAAAGCACGTAATGTAGGCCATGGCTCGGGGTTCAGAAAGAAAGGATAAATAGCCCAAAATATGTGTTTGAGGGTAATCAAATCAAGAATCATTTCTTGAGGAGGATTCCCTTTGAAGCATTTGTCCTTTTTGGAATTTTTTTTCCTTTTTACTTTGCTCATTTTCTTCTTTGCTTTTGGCTTTCATTTGCCATATTTTTCACACTTTTTCCTTTTTCTTTTGCATCTTCATTTCGATAGAGTGAGCCCATATTTATTTGGGAACTCAATTTGCTTTGTATCTGTCTTTGAGTTAGGACTCATTTCTCAGTGATCTTTGAGAAGATCTTTCCTCGCATTTGCCCCCAGTGTAGAGGGTGATCCTTGATCAGGGTTCAAACAAGAAAGAATTCTTTCGTCTCAAAAGGGGTGCCTATGGATAATTTCTTTTTGCGAAAGGGATATGAAAGATGGCCATTTCTCATATCAAGCACAAATATTCTTATTGAAAAGCAATCCCCAAGGGAAATAGATAATCAGAATTTCATTTTGCACTTGGAATCATCCAAATTCTCATATGCATGATATCACAATTTTTTCTCTTTTTTGTTTGTTTGCTTCTTTTTTTTTTTTTGGTGTCGCATGTCCCATTGGTTCATGCGTTAATTCCCCCTTATCCATCATGTATTCATCATTTCTACATGTGATGCCCCAACTTGATTAACCATGAGAATTTGTGTCATTACGAGGAACATTGCAAGTCTAGGTTTACATTGAAAATGCTGAGTTCCAATCTTGGGTTTGTTTGAAGTACCGAGGAAAATATTACCCAAAAACAGGTTTTATCTAGGACATGGGATAATCTGGTTTGGTCATTGTGCCCCAAGGTGTCAATCATGAAGTGATGTTTGGGAAATTGGTATTTTGTGGTTATTTTGAAAGGATGTGAATGGTTTTAGCACGACCTTGACTGACATCAAATTACCACAATCTAGATCCTTGAAAGAATATCTCATTTGTTCGATTTTCCAAAGAGCTCGAAAAATTTTCAAAAATTTTCGTTCCTTTGCTCATAGCCTAAACTAAGATCTACATCTTTGCTTAGTAACAATGGTTTATGAAGTTTAATTATTCATATTCCTTGAAGCATTAGGTCTTCCAAGTGGTCTTGGTTCAAGGGATTTAGGCATAAGGAAACCCAAAAGAGAGGAGGGTATTAGGCCATTTCTAACAATGATCATCAATATTCTCGAGACTGCCCATTACTTCATGTGAAAACCACTTATTATTGTTTACCACAAATTTTCTCAAAGTTTCATTTGTTTTTGCAAATTCAAATTATTGCTAAAATACAATGAACACAAAATATTTAAATTCAAAGTTTATATATTTCATGTAGATGTCAACATGAGACAAGTGTTTTCATCATCAAAGTGTATAGAACTACATGCATCAGAATGCTCCTATTGACATTGTCGCAACCTAAAAAATAACAAGTCTCATCGTGAGACCTTATATTCGTTTAAGCGTGACATTAAAAAAACCGAGGAAAAGTCGACTTAATTCTTCTTGAAAAATGAAGGTTTTAAAAATGACCTTGAAAAAGACATGGAGTCTCCACCAATCGTTTTTAGCTAGGTGTGATCGGCCACCTATTAAAACCGATTTTGTAAAACATTTTATAATTAATTAAAACATTTTTTAAGACCAATTTCAAGTCTGCGTTATAAACCAGAGAAAATCGAAGAGTCGGGTTCGGGACTCGGTTACGTGCAGGGAAGGATTAGCACCCCCACAACGCCCGTACAAAATGGTACCTTATTAATCGTGTGTTATCTCAAGTCTCGGTAAAAGGCCGGTTTTATATTTGTCATTTCAAATTAATTCACAATTTAAAGAAAAATAATTTCATTTTTAATTGAAAATGATCCTGAATTTATTAATTCAAAATTTTTCTATATTCCCCAACAAACGTGGCAAAATATATAAATTTTTATTAACTTGGAAAGTTTTCCGAATCATTCTCGTTTTAAAAAAGATATTCTGTTATTAATGATAATTGATGATATCCTCCCCAGCAAACCCGGCAGAGAACTCATGAATTATTTTAACTCGAGAATATCTTTATTTTATTGAAAATCATTATCCTTTTCAAAACATTTTTTTAAAAGAAAATATGAATATGTGTGACATGGTAAAGATGATATAACAAAGTCTAGATAATATAATGCAACCTAAATGATATGATATAATTTAAATGGCATAGCATATTCTAAATGAAATGAAATATCCTAAGTAACATTATATATTCTAAATGAAATGAAATTTTTTTAAGTGACATGATATATTCTAAATGAAATGAAATATTCTAAGTGATATGATATATTCTAAATGAAATTGTAGACACCTAATTTTGTTCGGACCATTAAACAGGTAGGTTTTCTTCCTATATTGATGTTTCCGAGTGTAAAAAGACTGTTTTCATCTTGCAGGTGGTACTCCGAGACTTAGTTTAAGAGGGCGAGCATAAAAAGTCAAAACTTGAAAAAAGTCAACCCCGGAAAAAGTCAACCCCGAAAAAGTCAACCCCAAAAAGTCAACTACTGAAAAAGTCAACCCACTTTCAAAATCAAGATTTTAAGTTCAATTGAAAAATGGTGAAATAATTTTGATAATCCGAGGTCTACATTGAAAGATATGGAGTTCGAAAGTTGGGATTTGGAGATTCAGTAGAAAGGAAACCCTAATTCGAGAAATTTGGGGAAAAGTGCTTAAACGATCAAATTGGTCGAAATTGAAGGTTCCAAATGAAAGATAAGCACTGACTACGGGTAATGGAGAAGTCAATTGCAAGAAAAATCGAAAAAAAAAGTCAATCCGGGAGAAAACCGAGAATTAGGGTTTTTTAGTGGATTTCGGTGAAATCGGGAAGAATCACAGAAATGGCCTGAATTGGTAAGACCAAAGCCCCCAATGGATGAAGAATGATTAAAAAGGATAGCCCAAGGCTCAGATTGAAGAAAATCTGAAAATCGGACTTGTTTTGAGCAAAACCGGGTTTTGGAGGCAAAAGGGCAAAATTGGAAAATTTGGGAAAAATAGCAAATAGACTCCAAAAATTCTGAAAATTTGTCAATATCATTCTTAAATCATTTTAAAGATATTGGTAAAATAAAATCTTGATTCGGAGTTCGTTTGCAAAATGGCCAAATCCCGGGCTTCTAATGTAGTAATTCAAAAAGGGAAATCCCGAAAAAATAGTAAATGAGCTCCAAATCTTTTGAAAATTTGCAGATCTCAGTTTTAAATTATTTGGAAGAGATTGGTGAAAGAAAATCTTGATTCGGAGTTCGTTTGCAAAATGGCCAAATCCCGGGCCTCCTATGCAGTAATTCAAAAAGGAAAATCTCGGAAAAATAGCAAATGAGCTCCAAAAATTTTGAAATTTTGCAGATCTCAGTTTTAAATTATTTGGAAGAGATTGGCGAAAAAAAATCTTGATTCGGAGTTCGTTTGCAAAATGGCCAAATCCCGGGCCTCCTATGTAGTAATTCAAAAAGGAAAATCCCGGAAAAATAGCAAATGAGCTCCAAATCTTCTGAAATTTTGCAAATCTCATTTTTAAATTATTTGAAAGAGATTGGTGAAAGAAAATCTTGATTCAGAGTTCGTTTGCAAAATGGCCAAATCCTGGGCCTCCTATGCAATAAATCAAGAAGATAAATCCCGGAAAAATAGCAAATGAGCTCCAAAAATTCTGAAATTTTGCAAATCTCGTTTTTAAATTATTTGGAAGAGATTGGCCAAAGCAAATCTTGATTCGGAGTTCGTTTGCAAAATGGCCAAATCCCGGGCCTCCTATGCAGTAATTCAAGCCGATAAATCCCGAAAAAATACCAAATGAGCTCCAAAAATTATGAAAACTTCCAGATCACACTTTTTAATTATTTTGAAGAGATTGGTGAAGAAAAATCTTGATTTGGAGCTCGTTTAAAAAATGGTAAAATGTAGGGGCATAAAAGGGCATTTTTGGAAGAAAAAATCCAAATAAATAGCAAACGGACTCGGATAATTTTGAAAACTTGCAGAACTCAATATTTTATTATTTTGGAAGTATTAAAAAAATAAAAATTGAATTTGGAGTCCGTTTGATATTTATTTGCATCTGGGAGGCAAAATGGTCATTTCACCCAAGCAACCGAAAAGGGATTCTTTGGGCCTTTCAAAAAATCAGAGTTGGGCTGGAAAAGAGAAGTGCTGGCCTGCCCAATCCCAAAGTAAAGAGGAAGCTTCTGATTTTTCAATCAAATGGCTAAAAATCAAGAGTTAGTTAGAGATTCTCTTTGATCAAGCCATGGTGATTAAGCCACATAGGCCAAGAGAGATGTCAACATTATTCTTGGACATCTGTAATTTGAGAGAGCTGAGATGCTAATCTAAAGGTGGTAATTTCATGATTTTTCATCTTGAATTATTGGCCATTTGATGGAAAATTGGTTACAAAAAAATGACAACATCCTTGAGCCAATATAGGGGGTATTCGGCCAGCCCTAGGGAGGGGGTCAGATTTTCATTTTTTCTTCTTGATTTTGCTGAGTTCTTAGAGTTTTTACTTAGTTTTTCTCTTCTTAGTTGAGAGCAAAAAATAAAAGTTTAGAAAAAAAAAGGAAAGTTTGAAGAGAAAAGCTTGAAATATTTGCTTCTTGAGGTTGCTCTTGAGCACCAACTCTTGCACTTTCATTTTCTATTCTTGTTTTTGCTATTTTGATTTCTATTTGGTGAGTTTCCATTTTAAATAAATGTTTATTTTATTGTTCTTTTAAGTTCTTACTTCATCTCTTTCTTAAGTATATTTTTTACATTTTATTTTTACAATAAACTCACCATGGCCAAATGGCCTACATTATTTATTTAAGTTACTGTTTTGGGTTCATTTTACCATACTGTTTATGTTATTTTCTTTGATTTTGATGTTTTAATTGTTATGTTACTTCATATTCTTGAGTTATATTTTAATTTGGTTGCTTTATTTGTTGCCATTTATGTTTTAGATATTATGTTTTTTTGCATTTTTAATTTTCTGTTTTCATGTTGTTTAAATTTGAGCATGTTTTAGATTTAGTATATCAAGTGTTTGTGAAAATACTTGTGTGGTCTTTGCATGATTTTTGTTTTATATCTTAGTTGAGCATGTTTTAGATTTAGTATATTAAGTGTTTGTGAAAATGCTTGTGTGATTTTTGCATGATTAAAGTGTTATATTTTAGTTGAGCATGTTAGTATACCAAGTGTTTGTGAAAATGCCATGCTTGTTGGAGCTTGAGGCCATTTGGCTACTCCATGTGTTTTGCATTGTGTGATTGCATTTTTGTCATGTTAGTTGGTTTTTACATTTGCATGTCATTTGATTTAGTTTTGCATGCTAGTATGCCAAGTGTTTGTGAAAATGCCATGTTTGCTTGTGACGTTATGATATTCGGCCCTCTTGGATTTTTTTTTGCATTTTTTGTGCATTCTTGCCATGTTAGTTGATAGGTTAGCATTTGCATGATATTTGATTGAGTTTTTGGATTAAGCATGCTTTGTGTTTGTGGAATGCCATGCATATTTTAGTTATTAAGCTAGGTTTATTTGCAATGCATGATCATGCATTTTAGGTCTAGGTTGCATTAAATGCCATGCAAGTTCATTTAGGTCTAGGTCACTTTATGAATGCCATGCATTTTTTCATGACATTTAGGTTTAAATCCATGCATTTCATGCATTATGTTTGCTGCATTGTTTCATGTATTTCATGTTCATGCCACTTGAATAATGACTTGAGCCAATTAATGGTTCAAAGTCATGCTCTCTTGAGCACACTTGTGAAAAATTAAGTTTGTCAAGTTGATTATTCTACCTTTGTGATTTTTTTTACTTAGCCAATTTTTATCTAACTTTCAAAAAGTCCTAGCTACTGTTTGTAAGTCATTTTAGGAGTTTCAAATATTTTTACTTTGATTTTTAAATGATTTCATCAAAGGCAAAAATGTGTTGGCAAAGCAGTTGTTTTTCCCTTCCAAAACTCGTACATCTCTGATTTTTCTGAGAATTCATCTTTGATCAGAAAATTAAGCCGATTTTTTTCCGTGTATTTTTACATATCTTGAGTCTCCAATAATTTTTTCAGAATTTTAATAAATTTTTAAAAATAGGATAAAAAATCATGGCTTAAAACTGGACAGTGAAGTCAGAATTGAATTTAAAGAAAAATCATTTTTCTGTTTTGGTTAAGTTACTTAGAGTGGGCTGATTAGGAAGGTTAGCTACTGACTTAGGCTAGTTTCTAAGCCTTTTTAAACTCTAAAAATGGTTTTTCAAGTCTCGGGTTAAGGGTAGCCAAGTCCGGATTTTTAAACTTAGGAAATTAGAGCCATATTAAAAAAGATTTAGCCCAGTTTTTATTTTTAATTCAAGCTTTTCAAAATTGTTTTCAAACAATCACAAAGTATTTTGGTTTTAGAATATTTAATTTGACATATTTGCCTAAGGTATCCGGATATCTTTTTAGATATACGGATTTCCTTAATTAAAGGAAAAAATACATTTCATGCATTGCATTTTTCATATTCATGCATTTTATATAATATGTGATTCTTGCTATAATAATTCCCATGATATTGTTATTATTTTGATTTATATTTTTTGATGTTATATGGTTTATTATATGGTTTTGAATATTTCATGTATCCTATGCTTTTATTTAGTTAATTTTATTTAGCATATAATATGTTCATGCATTATTATTTTCATGCATATTATATGATAGCATTATTTCATATTCTATCTCATTTAATTTGTATGCCATATCATTCATGTTTTCCATGTCATTTAAATTATTCGTTTCATATAGAATATGTTATGTTACTTAGGTTATTTTATTTCATTTAGAAAATATCATGTTACTTAGGTTATTTCATTTCATATAGAATATGTTATGTTACTTAGGTTATTTTATTTCATTTAGAATATATCATATGACTTAGGATATTGCATCTCATATAGAATATACTATGTTACCTAGGTCATTTCATTTTATTTATAATATGTCATATAACTTAGGATATTTTATTTCATTTAGAATATGCTAAGGCATTTATTTCATTTCATTTAGAATATGCTAAGGCATTTACATTATATCATATCATTTATGAAGCATTATATTATTTAGATTTTACTATGTCATTTTATTTATTTCATGCATATACATATTCATATCTTTTAAAATGTTTTAAAAAAGATAATGATTTTTCAATAAAAAATAAAGATATTCCCGAGTTAAAATAATTCATGAGTTCTCTACCGGGTTTGCTGGAGGGAATATCATCAATTATCATTAATAAAGGAATATCTTTCTTTCACAAAAGAGAATGATTCGGAATGCTTTCCAAAACTAATAAAAATTTCTACATTTTGCCACGTTTGTTGGGGAATATAGGAAAATTTTGAATTTATAAATTCCGAATAATTTTCAATTAAAAATGGAATTATTTTTCTTTAAATTGGGAATTAACTTGAAATACTAAATTTAAAACCATTTTTTACCGAGACTTGAGATAACACACGATTAATAAGGTACCGATTTATATGGGCGTCGTGGGGGTGCTAATCCTTCCCCACACGTAACCGACTCCCGAACCCGCTTCTTTGATTTCTCTGGTTTAAAACGCAGACTTGAAATTGGTTTTTAAAATGTTTTAATTAATTTTTAAAATATTTTATAAAACCGATTTTAATAGGTGGCCGATCACACCTAGCTAAAACAGATTGGTGGTGACTCCATGTCTTTTCTAAAGGTCATTTTTAAAACCTTCATTTTTCTAGAGGAATTCAGTCGACTTTTTCTCGGTTTTTTTTAATGTCACGCTTAACGAATAATAAAGTCTTGCGATGAGACTCGTTATTTTTTAGGTTGCGACAGCTTGGCGACTCCATTGGGGACATGATTAGAGAGTTAGGCCTAGAATTTTTCGTGTGTTATCTAAGTCTCGGTTTTGTTGGTTTAATTGGTATTTAATTTTAATTCCCAATTTTTTTTTAATAAAAGAGAATTTTGAAAATAAAAAAATGTTTTAATATGTCCATATTCATGTGCATTCATATTATTATTTGTTCTCTGTTTATTTTGTTGCGTATATTTATATGTTTGTTTGACTGATGCTTTACATTGTTTGATTTTAGTGGGGTATTTAGAATAAGGGTTGTAGAATAGGTGGTGACAGGTTTGTGTTGTTCCTCCGTACACACTGTATTTGCATTTTCATAACGTCCTTTTAAGTGGAAGTAAAGTAACTACGCCTTCGTGATTGATCCTCCGTATGGGCTAGTGAAACACTTCCGGAGTATAAAGTACCTAATGCCTTCGTGATAATCCTCCGTACGGGCATAGGAAAATATACTCTAACGAATTGAACCCGCTTTTATCGGGGTGCCTTACTAGCCTTCACCGGCGACAGTGAGGAACAATTCGGGGCCTTAGAACCAATTCACCTTCATATAGTGAACCTAGGCGAAGCCATGCCGGATTTCTGTTAGATACCCGAAGTTTAACAACACATGGAGGAACATTTCCAACCTTTTACCATCTTTCTATATGGTAGATACAAATTGGGTGATGATGAACGAACATCATACCACTTGTATTTTTTTTATTATTATTATTTTATCCCAAAGGCGTCGTAATGCCGTAACTCTGTTTAAATTTTGGGACATTTTTTTTTAAGCATGTTGTTATTTATGTTATATTTGTGAATTCATTTCCTTACTAATCTATTTCTTTCTGTTTTCTTTTCTTTGACATGCATCATAGACATCATCATACACTTGAAGTTTATTGGCCTCGGGATAGTTATCAACCCAAAGGACTTTCATAGAGGGTCAGGTTATTTCAGTGATAGAAGATCATGCAGTAGTCAGGGCACGGTCGGAAAAAGATCAGAGGGAGGATGGTGATTGCCTCAAGAAGGATTATGTGTCAATATTGCCGGAAAGGGTCAAAGTGGATCCTAGACAGAATAATCTCCGAGGGTTAGCCGACATTTGGAACTAGTGGAATGTATCAGAGAAAGAAGCCTTCACTCAGAAATATGGAGACATAGCACTCTTAATTCCGATTCAGGTCAATAGTGGGTTGATTCAGGCTATGGTACAGTTTTGGAATCCTGCTTATAGATGTTTCACTTTTAACAAGGAGGATATGACACCACTGATCGAAGAATATTCGACACTATTACGTATTGAATGCCCTAATCCTGATCGGATATATTTGAAGGAAATGAAACCTTCAGGTCTTAAGAAGAAAGTGGCTAGGATCACGGGAATGGATACAACATGGGTTGAGAGTCATGTGGACACAAAGCAGGAAAATGGGTGCATTCCGTGGGAAACTCTCCGACAGTTGATATTGGGTTGTTCCGACAAAGCAAAAGCCAGGGACATCTTAGCTCTAGCCATCTACGGGTTAATCATATTCCCAAAGATATTAGGTCATGTGGATATAGCCGTGTTTGATTTCTTTGAAAAGTTGGAACAAAAGATCAACCCATCTCCGGCCATCATAGCTAAAACTATCCGATCCTTGAATTTTTGTAAAAGGGCCGGACAAGGAAGAATCAAGGGGTGTGTACAACTCCTTTATATTTGGATTCAAAGTCACTTTTGGAAGATAGAAAATGTTTCCTTCAAACCGTACATGAAGACTTTAGTTCCGATTAGGGAATTCCTTCAAAATGATTGGCCTAAGGACGGGAATGAAGAGAAATGGGTCAACATGTTCCGGAATCTAAAAGGGAAGATGGTGACTTGGAGAGCTCCATGGATGGTTCCTATGCCGATTATGTACAAATGTGGGGACAGCCCGGGAGTTCCACTGCTCGGAATTTGGGGGTCTGGGAGTTATGCGCCTCTGTTGGTGCAAAGATAGGTTGAGTCTCGGCAATTCACACCCATGACTCATAATTTAGGATCATCAGAGTTCACTTATGGGGAAGACGGATATTCTGGAAAAGTGCGGGGAGCGATTGAAGCATGGAAGAAAACTCACCGGATAAAAGTGGCCAGATATGCCGACACCGTCACACCTGACTATTTGGTATGGAGGGAATTAAGGGTTAATGATAGACTAGTGATATCAGATGGGGAGGAGGTCCAGTTCATGAATCCGTCACCGAGAGAAATGCCATCAGAGTTAGAAATTGCAAGAGCGGAATTTGAAAAAGAAAAGGCCCGGATGAGTAAGAAAATTGCCCGATTACAAGAAGAGCTTGAGGACATGAAAAATAGGGAATCAGCTCGGGAAAAAGAGAAGGAACAGATTAAGAGAGAAAGGGACACCGTTAAGGGCAACCTTCGGGAATTACATTTGGAGAACAAGAGGTATCGCTTTGAGCTTAGATTTGAGGGGACTCTCAAGACTTCCGGGGAATGGGAACAAGAAGTCAGAAACCTCAAAAAGGAGAAAAACTATTGGGCAGAAAAGGCAAAACACGAGGAAGCCTGAGCAAATCAACTTGAGGAACAAGCTAGGGAGAGCTTACAGGGTGATGCTTCTGCTAACACGTCAAAGGGCCGTGAACAAGTAGGGATCAGATGGAAGAGCAAGGCAGTTAAAGGAGGACATTGAAGAAGGTCTAGGATCCGAGGGAGTTATTATAGGACTAGTATCTTGTAATAGTTTTTAGGAGAGACAGATTATCATGTTGTCTTAAACAAGGATCTTTTTTTTGATGTATTTAGTTCGAGGAAATCAATGAAAGACCATTTGGTTGGAATTATTGATAACTCGTATAATTATATAGTTCTTAGTTATGTTTTATTATTGTTTTGTGTCAAATACGAGTTATTATTGCTTAGTCTAATTGTGTTTATGACATTTTATATTTTTATGTAATTTGGTGTTTTTCACGAGTTTCTTTGAGTGATTTCAGATTACTAGGTTAAATCAAGAATTAAGGGCAAATCCAATTCAGTTCCAGTTCCGACACCTTTTGCCATATCAGCTATATCTGGAGTTTCACTGAAGCATTAAGGCTGAAATTTTTACAGTGCATAGTTAAGAGGCATATCTATCTTTTTCATGTTTTACACTTCTTGAAACGGAGTCGTTTTCCCTAGCGAAATCGACCATCAAGTTGGCTGATGTGCAATGACGTCTGTGCTGACCTGTTTTGGTATTTTGACCATATCTTGCGATCCACATGAGCAAATGATCTGATTCCAACGGCTATGGATCCGTAACTGATAGGGGTATATTGTTATGGAAGACCATTTGATCAGATCGAGCCTCCAACATTGACAAAATCGACCATCAAGCTGGCTGATCAGAATTGTCATACAATATGACGAAAATTGTTAGAAAAATGCACTCACCTATTATACCTACCTTTGAAATTTATAAAGCTTGTCTCTTGTCATTTAGCTCTCCAAAATGTGTATAAATAGAGGGCCTTGGATGATTGTAAGAGTATCATTATACATTGGTAGGATATTAGCCATTGTAATAAAATTCTCTAAGTTTTCTTCTTCTTTCCTTTCTCTAGTTTTCTTTTTCTTTATTTACTTATGCTTCTTACATTTCTTTTCATTTTATTCATATCTAGTATGTGTTGCTAATCATATTGTTGAGGTGATGAGGTGAAGCTTTTGGTAAATGCTAAGGTTAGTCTCTTAAACATGAGCTAAAATGAATTATCATTTATAAACACTAGTATAGATAATATTTTCTTTTGGTTTAAAATCATACTTGCAAAGTAGGGATCTTGATTCATTATTGACAATGAAAATGGCACAATAAATGCTTGGTTTCATAACCTTGATTTGTTGTAGACATATACCTTGGCATAAGGAATGCTTGGACTCTTTTTATGAGTTTTGAGGACACCAAATGAACATAATATCATATGCTATGGACGTTGGACAATTTGGACTGAATTGCTAAACCTTCCGATTGGAACCTCCCTTATGTGTGGATTTCAATTGTGAAATAAAACAAGATTAATCTTAGCATAACACCAAGAGTGGATTCTCTAACCTCAACATCTTTTCTTATTGTTTTTTATATCTTGTTTAATTTCTTTTATATTTTGTTTATTTTGTTTATTTTGTTCTCTAATATCTTGTTTATCTTATTTTGTTGTTGATTCCCTAATATCTTGTTTACTTTCTTTGTCTTATATATTTATAAACTTATACTTACTAATACGCTTCCCTGTGGTTCGACCTCTGTAGACACCTAATTTTGTCCGGACCACTAAACAGGTATGTTTTCTTCCCATATTGATGTTTCCGAGTATAAAAAGACTGTTTTCATCCTGCAGGTGGTACTCCGAGACTTAGTTTAAGAGGGCGAGCACAAAAAGACAAACTTGAAAAAAAAGTCAACCCGAAAAAGTCAACCCTGAAAAAGTCAACCCCAAAAAGTCAACTAATGAAAAAGTCAATCCACTTTCAAAATCAAGATTTTAAGTTCAATTGAAAAATGGCGAAAGAATTTTGATAATCCGAGGTCTACATTGAAAGATATGGAGTTCGGAAGTTGGGATTTGGAGATTCAGTAGAAAAGAAACCCTAATTCGAGAAATTTGGGGAAAAGTGCTTAAACGATCAAACTGGTCGAAATTGAAGGTTCCAAATGAAAGATAAGCACTGACTACGGGTAATGGAGAAGTCACTTGCAAGAAAAACCGAAAGAAAAGTCAATCCGGGAGAAAACCGAGAATTAGGATTTTTAGTGGATTTCGGTGAAATCGGGAAGAATCACAGAAATGGCCCGACTTGGTAAGACCAAAGCCCCCAATGGATGAAGAATGGTTAAAAAGGATGGCCCAAGGCTCAGATTGAAGAAAATCTGAAAATCGGATTTGTTTTGAGCAAAACCGGGTTTTGGAGGTAAAAGGGCAAAATTGGAAAAATTTGGGAAAAATAGCAAATGGACTCCGAAAATTATGGAAAATTTGTCAATCTCATTCTTAAATCATTTGAAAGAGATTGGCGAAAGAAAATCTTGATTCCGAGTTCGTTTGCAAAATGGCCAAATCCCGGGCCTCCTATGCAGTAATTCAAGCCGATAAATCCCGAAAAAGTACCAAATGAGCTCCAAAAATTATGAAAACTTCCAGATCACACTTTTTAATTATTTTGAAGAGATTGGTGAAGAAAAATCTTGATTTGGAGCTCGTTTAAAAAATGGTAAAAAGTAGGGGCATAAAAGGACATTTTGGGAAGAAAAAATCCAAATAAATAGCAAAAGGACATGAATCCTCTACCCGGGTTCCGTCCTTTTAAGTGGAAGTAAAGTAACTACGCCTTCGTGATTGATCCTCCGTATGGGCTAGTGAAACACTTCCGGAGTATAAAGTACCTAATGCCTTCGTGATGATCCTCCGCATGGGCATAGGAAAATATACTCTAACGAATTGAACCCGCTTTTATCTGGGTGCCTTACTAGCCTTCACCGGCGACAGTGAGGAACAATTCGGGGCCTTAGAACCGATTCACCCTCATATAGTGAACCTAGGCGAAGCCATCCCGAATTTCCGTTAGATATACCGAAAATAGGAACACATGGAGGGACATTTCTAAACCTTTTGTTACCTATTTTACACTCCGAATAAGTGTGGTAGATCGGGAAACGATGTACGTACATCGCCCGTAATAAATGTGATACTCCGCCTCGAAGGCATCGTGATGGCTAAATAAGCAGATATTGCTGGGGCAGATGTTCATTAGCTATTTTTTTTATATATAAAAAAAAATCCTTTTTCAAGCATTTTTGCATGTTGCACATTTCATGCATGTGTGAATGGAGCATGTACATTTTTGGTTGTATTATTGATCTCATTCTTTGCAATAAACAATTGGTAATTTCATTTGATGATTTCATAAAACCGGTAGTGTCACATGAACATTTGCATATTGTATCCATAGTAGGATCCACTACCCCGAATTTCTTTTGAAAATAATATGATTGGTTTTTCATAGAGAAAAAAAACATGTTTCAAGAAAAAAAAATCGTAAGTGTGGAGGCAAATCTTGCATAATGAGATTGTTGAATAATCAAGATTTAGATTCCACCAATTTCGTGTAATCATTGATTTCTTTGTATATACCTTTGTGTTAATTCATTTATTTTTTGCATGTATCATTTTGACATCATAGCATGCATGGTCATTCATTTGTATATACTTATGTATCAATTTATTCTTTCTTTACATGCATCATGTTGGCATCAAGTTGCATTCATGCATTCATAGTCAGCATGATTTTGCTGTACATATTCATATATCAATTTATTCTTTCTTTACATGCATCATGTTGGCATCAGGTTGCATTCATGGCATACGTAGTCATCATGATATGCTCATGCATTAATTTGTCATATTGGCATCAAGTTGCACTCATGACATACACGGCCAGCATGACTTTCTTTGTATATACTCTGTGTCAGTCATTTATTCTTCACATGCATCATAATTGACATTGTGAGGCATTCATAGTGTATATGATCGTTCATTGGGAAATACATTTGGAACATACATGGTCATTCATTGTATATATCCATGCATTAATTTGCATATTCTTTACATGCATCATGTTGGCATCAGGTTGCATTCATGGCATACACAGTCATCATGATATGCTCATACATTAATTTGTCATATTGGCATCAGGTTGCATTCGTGACATACATGGTCAGCATGATTTTCTTTGTATATACTCTGTGTCAATCATTTATTCTTCACATGCATCATAATTGACATTGTGTGGCATTCATAGTGTATATGATCATTCATTGAGAAATGCATTTGGAACATACATGGTCATTCATTGCATATATCCATGCATTGGTTTTTCTTATTCTTTAAATGCATCATGTTGGCATCGTGTTGCATTTATAACATACATGGTCAATATGTTTCCACTGTATATGACCACACATAACTTTGTTTATCCTTCACATGCATCAAATTGCACTCATGACATTCATAGCTCATTCATCATGAAACACATTAATAAGATGAAATAGAAATTGGCTTAGCTTTGAAGAGTTTTCTTCGTCAGCTAAAAGCTATGACCCCAACAGCAAGTGCGAGTATCATATTGGGGTAATTGGGCATTCGACTAAAAATGCAGAAAACTGAAGGAAAGAATTGAGGGTCTTGTCCACAATGGCATTTGGATTCCAGAGCTTATCGAACATTGGAAATCTGTTTTACCATAGATTGATTTCCTCTTGAAGAATTTTGAGGATAAGATTTGTTATCTTTGAAAGCATGTCAATAGGAGCAATCTGATGCATATTTTTCTATACACTTTGATGATGAAAGCTCTTGTCTCATGATGACATCTACATGAAATAAATAAATTTTGAATTTTAATATTTTGTGTTCATTTTATTTTAGCAATAAATTTGAAATTGTAAAAAAAAAAAAAAAAAAAAAACAAATGAAACTTTGAGAAAATTTGTGGTACACAATAAATAAGTGGTTTTCACATGAAATAATGAACAATCTTGAGAATATTGATGATCATTGTTAGAAATGACCCAATACCTTCAGCCTTCTCTTTTAGGCTTTCCTAAGCCTAAATCCTTTGAACCGAGACCACTTGAAAGACCTAATGCTTCAAGGAATATGAATGATTTGACTTCATAAAACCATTGTCATCACAGAATAAGCAAAGACTTAGATCTTAGTCTAGGCTATGAACAAAGGAACGAACTTTTTGAAAATTTTCAAATTCCTTGAAAATCAAACAAATGAGACATTCTTTCAAGAATCCAGATTTTGATAATTTGGTGTGTGTCAGGATTGTGCTAAAACCATTCATGACCTTTCCCAATGACCACAAAACACTAATTGCCCAGACATCACTTCATGATTGACACCTTGGGGCACAATGATTAAACTAGATTATCCCTTGTCCCAGAGAAAACCTGCTTTTGGGTCATGTTTTCCTTGTCTCTTCAAAGAACTCAGATTGGAAACTCAGCCTTTTCAAAACAGACCTAGACTTGCCATGTTCCTCGTTGATACAAATTCGCATGGTTAATCAAATTGGGGCATCATATGTGGAAATGATGGATACATAGTGAAGAAGGATGGGCTAATGCATGAATTATTGGGGGCATGCAACGAAAAAAAAACGAAAAAAAAAAATTTGTGATATCATGCATATGAGAATTCGGATGATTCCAAAGTGCAAAATGAAATTCTGAATATCTATTTCCCCTAGGGATTGCTTTTCAATGTGAATATTTGTGCTTGACATGAGAAATGGCCATCTTTCATATCCCTTTCACACAAAAAGAAATTATCCATAGTCACCTCTTTTGAGCCAAAAGAATTCGTTCTTCTTTGAACCCTGATCAAGGATTACCCTCTACACTGGGGGGCAAATGCGAGGAAAGATCTTTTCAAAGATCATTGAGAAATGAGTGATAGCTCAAGGACAGACACAAAGCAAATGGAGCCCCGAATAAATACGGGCTCACCCTGTCAAAGAAAAAAGAAGAGGAAAAGATGACGAAATGAAAGCCAAGAAAAACAAACAAAAAACACAATAAAAAAATGTGTGTGAAAGACATGGCAAATTGAAAGCCAAAAGCAAGGAAGAAAAAGAGCAAAATCAAAAAGAAAGAAATGTCCAAGAACAGACACATGCTTCAAAGAAAATCCTCTTCAAGAAAGGATCCTTGATCTGATTACCCTCAAACACATATTTTGGGCCTATTTATCCTTTCTTTCTGAACCCTGAGCCATGACCTACATTACGTGCTTTAAAAGTCCATTTTGATCAAGCATGAATGTTTAATTTGAAGGGTTTTCCTCAGATTTTATCCCATCTCATCAAATTCTCATTTCACTAAGGAAGAATTTAGAATTCTCAAGTGCATGGTAAAAAAAAAAAAAAGAGAACAATTGAAAAGAATGGGACTCTAGGGCGAAAACCCAAAAAACGGGCGGTCTAGAGTAGAATAGGAATTTTTGATGCCATCTATGATAGTGCCGATACCCCAAAAGAAAAGATCTTATTAAAGGAGTGGTCATCGAGGAACATCTAGGAATTCCTGAACCCCCCAAATTGTCAGCTCTCATTCAGAGGATTGTCTTCAAAAACTGAAACTTTTGTTCCCAAGATTAAACTTTCTGGTTTAAACATCTCAGCCAATCTTGACGCTTGTCAAAATGCCTTGATACGGAAACAAAAAAGAATGTTGAATTTGCTGGGTTCTCAATGAATTCATGATTTATAAAACATGTTCCATTTGTGAGCCTAGAAGGGATATACATTTTTGTCATGAAGTTTTCCTGGAAAAGCCAGAATCTTGTTATACCAAGCCTTGCCAATCCCAGTTGAAAAAACCCAGATTGATACTTAGAGAAATTTCTAACAACGATCATCAGTCTTCAAAATATTTGTACATCACACATTGTGGGGATAATATTTTTCGTTCAGAAGTTTTCAAAATGAGAAAACAAATAAAGATATTTTTGAAATACCCATTCTGATGTTGACATGAGACAAGGATTTTTCTAACTCAAAGGTGTAGAACTGCCAGAATAGGTCCTGACTTCCAGATATGAGAAGAAGAAATCGAACCCAGTGCAGATCTCTGTTGATGAAAGTTTGAAAACTGTTGGGGCAAAGAGAATAGCCAAAATGAATTGAAGATATACTCTGATTTGAAGAGGAAAAATGAATTTGAAAGGCTAAGCCAAAGTCTAGAAAAACAACCGGGGGCATTTGCATCACTCATGAGCACTCATCTCTTTATCGAGCTTTTGAATCTGCACAGTGTCAGCAAGCATTTGCATCATTCATGGGTATTTGCATTGGCACTATTCCATAAGCATCTGCATTTTACCTTTACATTTACAATTCTTCATGGATTTCGTATTTGTGTCATCTCAAACAATTGCATCATTTCTAGAATCATTGCATTTTCGTTAATGTGTGGTAATTGTAGTTACACCATTCATAAACCAGTTACATGAACACAATTAGTAGGGGCATCTGCATCATGAAACATGGGCATCATCCAAGTCATTTACATTTGCATTAAAGACATTTGCACCAGTTTAAGTCATTTCGTATCTTATTCAACATATGCATTTGCATCAAAAAGCATTCGCATCTTCTCAAAATCTTTAGGTTAATTTTCAACAATTCTTCAGCACCATTTTTAAGACCTCCGGGCATAATTCATAGGTAAGACCTCCAGGCAACATCTTTAAGACCTCCGGGCATAACTTTTTTCAGGGGTAAGGCCTCCGGGCACTATTCTTAAGAACTCTGGGCATCATTTTTAAAGTCGCATACAGCGTATTTTTTCCAAATTATGGGTAAGGCCTCCGGGCACCATTCTTAAGACCTCCGGGCATCATTTTTAAAGTCGCATACAGCGCATTTCTTCCAAATTATGGGTAAGGCCTCCGGGCACCATTCTTAAGACCTCCGGGCATCATTTTTAAAGTCGCATACAGCGCATTTTTTTCAAATCACGGGTAAGGCCTCCAGGCACCATTCTTAAGACATCCGGGCATCATTTTTAAAGTCGCATACAGCGCATTTCTTCCAAATTATGGGTAAGACCTCCGGGCACCATTCTTAAGACATCCGGGCATCATTTTTAAAGTCGCATACAGCGCATTTCTTCCAAATTATGGGTAAGACCTCCGGGCACCATTCTTAAGACCTCCGGGCATCATTTTTAAAGTCGCATACAGCGCATTTCTTCCAAATTATGGGTAAGACCTCCGGGCACCATTCTTAAGACCTCCGGGCATCATTTTTAAAGTCGCATACAGCACATTTTTTTCAAATCACGGGTAAGGCCTCCGGGCACCATTCTTAAGACCTCCGGGCATCATTTTTAAAGTCGCATACAGCGCATTTTTTTCAAATCACGGGTAAGGCCTCCGGGCACCATTCTTAAGACCTCCGGGCATCATTTTTAAAGTCGCATACAGCGCATTTCTTCCAAATTATGGGTAAGACCTCCGGGCACCATTCTTAAGACCTCCGGGCATCATTTTTAAAGTCGCATACAGCGCATTTCTTCCAAATTATGGGTAAGACCTCCGGGCACCATTCTTAAGACCTCCGGGCATCATTTTTAAAGTCGCATACAGCGCATTTCTTCCAAATTATGGGTAAGACCTCTGGGCACCATTCTTAAGACCTCCGGGCATCATTTTTAAAGTCGCATACAGCGCATTTCTTCCAAATTATGGGTAAGACCTCCGGGCACCATTCTTAAGACCTCCGGGCATCATCTTTAAAGTCGCATACAGCGCATTTCTTCCAAATTATGGGTAAGACCTCCGGGCACCATTCTTAAGACCTCCGGGCATCACTTTTAAAGTCGCATACAGCGCATTTCTTCCAAATCACGGGTAAGGCCTCCGGGCACTATTCTTAAGACCTCCGGGCATCATTTTTAAAGTCGCATACAGTAAATTTCTTCCAAATTATGGGTAAGGCCTCCGGGCACCATTCTTAAGACCTCCGGGCATCATTTTTAAAGTCGCATACAGCGTATTTTTTCAAATCACGGGTAAGGCCTCCGGGCACCATTCTTAAGACCTCCGGGCATCATTTTTAAAGTCGCATACAGCGCATTTCTTCCAAATTATGGGTAAGGCCTCCGGGCACCATTCTTAAGACCTCCGGGCATCATTTTTAAAGTCGCATACAGTGCATTTCTTCCAAATCACGGGTAAGACCTCCGGGCACCATTCTTAAGACCTCCGGGCATCATTTTTAAAGTCGCATACAGCGCATTTTTTCAAATCACAGGTAGGACCTCCGGGCAACATCTTTAAGACCTCCGGGCATAACTTTTTTTTCAGGGGTAAGGCCTATGGGCACCATTTTTAAGACCTCCGGGCATAATTTTTCAAATCACAGGTAAGACCTCCGGGCAACATCTTTAAGACCTCCGGGCATAACTCTTTTTTCAGTGGTAAGGCCTATGGGCACCATTTTTAAGACCTCCGGGCATAATTTTTCAAATCACAGGTAAGACCTCCGGGAACATCTTTAAGACCTCCGGGCATAACTTTTTTTCAGGGGTAAGGCCTATGGGCACCATTTTTAAGACCTACGGGCATATTTTTTCAAATCACAGGTAAGACCTCCGGGCAACATCTTTAAGACCTCCGGGCATAACTCTTTTTTCAGGGGTAAGGCCTATGGGCACCATTTTTAAGACCTCCGGGCATAATTTTTCAAATCACAGGTAAGACCTCCGGGCAACATCTATAAGACCTCCGGGCATAACTTTTTTCAGGGGTAAGGCCGCCGGGCACCAATTGGTAAGACCTTCGGGCACCAGTTTTTTAAGACCTCCGGGCACCAATTTTAAAGACCTTCGGGCATAAATTTTTCTTTTGAAAATCGAATTCGTTTTCTTAAGACGAATCGAGCCTTGTTTAGGCAGGGAATTCAATTTAAGGACAAAATCTTCAATTTATTGTTAAAAAAAAAATCAAAAAAAAAAAATCAAAAAAAAAATTAAAAAAAAAATTGAAAAATTGAAAAAGAGAAAAAAATAGAAAAAAAAGTAGAAAATGAAAAATGAAAAATGAAAAAAATAAAAAAAAAATATAGAAAATGAAAAAAAAATGAAAAAAAAATGAAAAATGAAAATGAAAAAGAAACCCCTTTCCCTTTCCTTCACATGTGATTTCACTGACCGTACAAAATTAGTGTAGGTTTATCTTTGCCTGATTCCTGATTCTCAGTAATAGCCAAAGAGGGGCAGCTGTAGACACCTAATCTTGTCCGGACCACTAAACAGGTATGTTTTCTTCCCATATTGATGTTTCCGAGTATAAAAAGACTGTTTTCATCCTGCAGGTGGTACTCCGAGACTTAGTTTAAGAGGGCGAGCACAAAAAGACAAACTTGAAAAAAAGTCAACCCGAAAAAGTCAACCCCGAAAAAGTCAACCCCAAAAAGTCAACTACTGAAAAAGTCAATCCACTTTCAAAATCAAGATTTTAAGTTCAATTGAAAAAATGGCAAAAGAATTTTGATAATCCGAGGTCTACATTGAAAGATATGGAGTTCGGAAGTTGGGATTTGGAGATTCAGTAGAAAAGAAACCCTAATTCGAGAAATTTGGGGAAAAGTGCTTAAACGATCAAACTGGTCGAAATTGAAGGTTCCAAATGAAAGATAAGCACTGACTACGGGTAATGGAGAAGTCACTTGCAAGAAAAACCGAAAGAAAAGTCAATCCGGGAGAAAACCGAGAATTAGGATTTTTAGTGGATTTCGGTGAAATAGGGAAGAATCACAGAAATGGCCCGACTTGGTAAGACCAAAGCCCCCAATGGATGAAGAATGGTTAAAAAGGATGGCCCAAGGCTCAGATTGAAGAAAATCTGAAAATCGGATTTGTTTTGAGCAAAACCGGGTTTTGGAGGTAAAAGGGCAAAATTGGAAAAATTTGGGAAAAATAGCAAATGGACTCCGAAAATTATGGAAAATTTGTCAATCTCATTCTTAAATCATTTGAAAGAGATTGGCGAAAGAAAATCTTGATTCCGAGTTCGTTTGCAAAATGGCCAAATCCCGGACCTCCTATGCAGTAATTCAAGCCGATAAATCCCGAAAAAATACCAAATGAGCTCCAAAAATTATGAAAACTTCCAGATCACACTTTTTAATTATTTTGAAGAGATTGGTGAAGAAAAATCTTGATTTGGAGCTCGTTTAAAAAATGGTAAAAAGTAGGGGCATAAAAGGACATTTTGGGAAGAAAAAATCCAAATAAATAGCAAACGGACTCGGATAATTTTGAAAACTTCCAGAACTCAATATTTTATTATTTTGGAAGTATTAAAAAAAGAAAAATTGAATTTGGAGTCCGTTTGATATTTATTTGCATCCGGGGGGGGCAAAATGGTCATTTCACCCAAGCAACCGAAAAGGGCTTCTTTGGGCCTTTCAAAAATCAGAGCTGGGCTGGAAAAGAGAAGTGCTGGCCTGCCCAAGCCCAAAGGAAGGAGGAAGCTTAGGAGTTTTTCAATCAAGTGATTAAAAATCAAGAGGTAAGTTAGAGATTTTCATTTTTGAGCCTAAGTCCCAATCCCACATCCCTTTGTAATGTCAAGCCAAGGAGGTGCTCACCTTATAAATAAGGAGTCTTGGCCTTTGGTTGAGACCACCCACTACCCCTTGTGAGATAGTCTATACACTTGTATTAGGATTATCCGGGTGGTGAGTCATAGTGTTTTTGTTGAGAGGGTTTGTAGCTTAATCCGTTCAAAAGCTACTCTGATGGTTTATAGCTTAATCCGTTCAAAAGCTACTCTGAGGGTTTATAGCTTAATCCGTTCAAAAGCTACTTGGTGAGTTTTCATTTTAAAATAATGTTTCTCGTTCTTCCTTCATTTCCTTTCTTAAGTATATTTTTCTTACATTTTGTTTTTACAATAAACTCACCATGGCCAAATGGCCTACATTATTTATTTTAAGTTGTTGTTTTTGATTCATTTTACCATATTGTTTATGCTATTTTCTTTATTTTTGATGTTTTAAATATTATGTTATTTCATGTTCTTAAGTTATATTTAATTTGGTTGCTTTGTTTGTTGCCATTTATGTCTTAGATATCATGTTTTTGCATTTTTAATTTTCTGTTTTCATGTTGTTTAAATTTGAGCATGTTTTAGAGTTAGCATATTAAGTGTTTGTGAAAATGCTTGTGTGATTCTTTGCATGATTCTTGTTTTATATCTTAGTGAGCATGTTTTAGATTTGGTATATTAGGTGTTTGTGAAAATGCTTGTGTGATTTTTGTGTTATGACTTAGTTTTTCATGCTAGCATACCAAGTGTTTGTGAAAATGCCATGCTTGTTGGAGCTTGGGGCCATTTGGCTACTCCATGTGTTTTGCATTGTGTGTTGTATTTTTGTCATGCTAGTTGTTAGGTTTTTGCATTTGCATGATATTTGGTTGGATTTTTGATTTAAGCATGCCTTGTGTTTGTGAAAATGCCATGCATGTCTTAGGTCTAGGTTACATTAAGTACCATGCAAGTTCATGTTAGGTCTAGGCCATATTATTTATGTCATGCATTTTCCTTACATTTAGGTTTAGATCCATGCATTTCATGCATTATGTTTGCTGCATTGTTTCATGCATTTCATATTCATGCCACTTGAATAATGACTTGAGCCAATTAATGGTTCAAGATCATGCTCTCTTGAGCACACTTGTGGAAAATTAAGTTTGTCAAATTGATTATTCTACCTTTGTGATTTTTTTTACTTAGCCAATTTTTATCTAACTTTCAAAAAGTCCTAGCTACTGCTTTCAAGTCATTTTATGAGTTTCAAATATTTTTATTTTGATTTTTAAATGATTTTATCAAGGACAAAAAAAATGTGTTGGCAAAGCAGTTTTTTTCAGTTTTTTTCAAAAAACTCGTACATCTCTGATTTTTCTGGGAATTCATCTTTGATCAGAAAAATAAGAAAATTTTTCCTCGTGTAGTTTTACATGTCCTGAGTCTCCAGTATTTTTTTCAGAATTTTTGGAATTTTTAAAAATAGGATAAAAAATCATGGATTAAAACTGGACAGTGAAGTCAGAATTGATTTTAAAGAAAAACAAAGCAGTTTTTTCTCCTCCAAAAACTCGTACATCTCTGGTTTTTCTGGGAATTCATCTTTGATCAAAAAATTAAGCCGATTTTTTCTCGTGTAGTTTTACATGTCCTGAGTCTCCAATAATTTTTTCAGAATTTTTGGAATTTTTAAAAATAGGGTAAAAAATCGTGGATTAAAACTGGACAATGGAGTCAGAATTGAATTTAAAGAAAAACCAATATTCTGTTTTGGTTAATCTACTTAGAGTGGGCTGATTAGGAGGGTTAGCTACTGACTTAGGGTGATTTCTAAGCCTTTTAAACTCTAAAAATGGTTTTTCAAGTCCCGGGCTAAGGGTAGTCAAGTCTGGATTTTTTAAACTTAGGAAATTAGAGCCATTTAAAAATTTTTAGCCCAGTTTTTATTGTTAATTCAAGCTTTTCAAAATTGTTTTCAAACAATCACAAAGTATTTTTGTTTTAGAATATTTAATTTGACATATTTTCCTAAGGTAGCCGGATATCTTTTTAGATATACGGATTTCCTTAATTAAAGGAAAAAATACATTTCATGCATTGCATTTTTATTTTCATGCATATTATATGATAACATTATTTTATTCCATGTCATTTAAATTATATGCCATATCATTCATGTTTGCCATGTCATTTAGGTTGCATTATATTATTTAGATTTTGCTATGTCATTTTATTTATGTCATGCATATACATATTCATATCTTTTAAAATGTTTTCAAAAGGATAATGATTTTTCAATAAAAAATAAAGATATTCCCGAGTTAAAATAATTCATGAGTTCTCTACCGGGTTTGCTGGAGGGAATATCATCAATTATCATTAATAAAGGAATATCTTTCTTTCAAAAAAAAAAAGAGAATGATTCGGAAAGTTTTTCAAAACTAATAAAAATTTCTATATTTTGCCACGTTTGTTGGGGAATATAGGAAAATTTTGAATTTATAAATTCCGGATCATTTTCAATAAAAAATGGAATTATTTTTCTTTAAATTGGGAATTAATTTGAAATACTAAATTTAAAACCAACTTTTACCGAGACTTGAGATAACACACGATTAATAAGGTACCGATTTATACGGGCGTTGTGGGGGTGCTAATCCTTCCCCGCACGTAACCGACTCCCGAACCCGCTTCTTTGATTTCTCTGGTTTAAAACGCAGACTTGAAATTGGTTTTTAAAATGTTTTAATTAAGTTTTAAAATATTTTATAAAACCGGTTTTAATAGGTGGCCGATCACACCTAGCTAAAAAAGATTGGTGGCGACTCCATGTCTTTTTTAAGGTCATTTTCAAAACCTTCATTTCTAGAGGAATTAAGTCGACTTTTCCTCGGTTTTTTTTTTTTAAATGTCACGCTTAACCAATAATAAAAGTCTTGCGATGAGACTCGTCGTTATTTTTTTAGGTTGCGACAGCTTGGCGACTCCACTGGGGAATATTAGAGAGTCAGGCCTAGAATTAGTCGTGTGTTATCAAAGTCTCGGTTTTGTTGGTTTTATTGGTATTTAATTTTAATTCCCATATTTTTTTTAATAAGGAGAATTTTGAAAATAATAAAATATTTTTAAATATGTTCATACTCATGTGCATGCATTTTATTATTGTTCTCTAGCTATTTAAGGTTGTATATTATAACTGCTTGTCGGTTAATGCGTTACACTATTCTTGAATGTTTTAATTGTTAGGACATTTAGAATAAGGTTTGTAGAATAGGTGGTGACAGGTTTGTTTTGTTTCTCCACACACACTACACGTGCATTTGCATAACATGAATCCTCTACCCGGGTTCCTTCCTTTTAAGTGGAAGTAAAGTAACTACGCCTTCGTGATTGATCCTCCGTATGGGCTAGTGAAACACTTCCGGAGTATAAAGTACCTAATGCCTTCGTGATGATCCTCCGCATGGGCATAGGAAAATATACTCTAACGAACTGAACCCGCTTTTATTTGGGTGCCTTACTAGCCTTCACCGGCGACAGTGAGGAACAATTCGGGGCCTTAGAACCGATTCACCCTCATAGAGTGAACCTAGGCGAAGCCATCCCGAATTTCCGTTAGATATACCGAAAATAGGAACACATGGAGGGACATTTCTAAACCTTTTGTTACCTATTTTACACTCCGAATAAGTGTGGTAGATCGGGAAACGATGTACGTACATCGCCCGTAATAAATGTGATACTCCGCCTCGAAGGCATCGTGATGCCTAAATAAGCAGATATTGCTGGGGCAGATGTTCATTAGCTATTTTTTTTATATAAAAAAAAATCCTTTTTCAAGCATTTTTGCATGTTGCACATTTCATGCATGTGTGAATGGAGCATGTACATTTTTGGTTGTATTATTGATCTCATTCTTTGCAATAAACAATTGGTAATTTCATTTGATGATTTCATAAAACCGGTAGTGTCACATGAACATTTGCATATTGTATCCATAGTAGGATCCACTACCCCAAATTTCTTTTGAAAATAATATGATTGGTTTTTCATAGAGAAAAAAAACATGTTTCAAGAAAAAAAAATCGTAAGTGTGGAGGCAAATCTTGCATAATGAGATTGTTGAATAATCAAGATTTAGATCCCACCAATTTCGTGTAATCATTGATTTCTTTGTATATACCTTTGTGTTAATTCATTTATTTTTTGCATGTATCATTTTGACATCATAGCATGCATGGTCATTCATTTGTATATACTTATGTATCAATTTATTCTTTCTTTACATGCATCATGTTGGCATCAAGTTGCATTCATGCATTCATAGTCAGCATGATTTTTTCTGTATATATCCACATATCAATTTATTCTTTCTTTACATGCATCATGTTGGCATCAGGTTGCATTCATGGCATACGTAGTCATCATGATATGCTCATGCATTAATTTGTCATATTGGCATCAAGTTGCACTCATGACATACACGGCCAGCATGACTTTCTTTGTATATACTCTGTGTCAGTCATTTATTCTTCACATGCATCATAATTGACATTGTGTGGCATTCATAGTGTATATGATCGTTCATTGGGAAATACATTTGGAACATACATGGTCATTCATTGTATATATCCATGCATTAATTTGCATATTCTTTACATGCATCATGTTGGCATCAGGTTGCATTCATGGCATACACAGTCATCATGATATGCTCATACATTAATTTGTCATATTGGCATCAGGTTGCATTCGTGACATACATGGTCAGCATGATTTTCTTTGTATATACTCTGTGTCAATCATTTATTCTTCACATGCATCATAATTGACATTGTGTGGCATTCATAGTGTATATGATCATTCATTGAGAAATGCATTTGGAACATACATGGTCATTCATTGCATATATCCATGCATTGGTTTTTCTTATTCTTTAAATGCATCATGTTGGCATCGTGTTGCATTTATAACATACATGGTCAATATGTTTCCACTGTATATGACCACACATAACTTTGTTTATCCTTCACATGCATCAAATTGCACTCATGACATTCATAGCTCATTCATCATGAAACACATTAATAAGATGAAATAGAAATTGGCTTAGCTTTGAAGAGTTTTCTTCGTCAGCTAAAAGCTATGACCCCAACAGCAAGTGCGAGTATCATATTGGGGCAATTGGGCATTCGACTAAAAATGCAGAAAACTGAAGGAAAGAATTGAGGGTCTTGTCCACAATGGCATTTGGATTCCAGAGCTTATCGAACATTGGAAATCTGTTTTACCATAGATTGATTTCCTCTTGAAGAATTTTGAGGATAAGATTTGTTATCTTTGAAAGCATGTCAATAGGAGCATTCTGATGCATATTTTTCTATACACTTTGATGATGAAAGCTCTTGTCTCATGATGACATCTACATGAAATAAATAAATTTTGAATTTTAATATTTTGTGTTCATTTTATTTTAGCAATAAATTTGAAATTGTAAAAAAAAAAAAACAAATGAAACTTTGAGAAAATTTGTGGTACACAATAAATAAGTGGTTTTCACATGAAATAATGAACAATCTTGAGAATATTGATGATCATTGTTAGAAATGACCCAATACCTTCAGCCTTCTCTTTTAGGCTTTCCTAAGCCTAAATCCTTTGAACCGAGACCACTTGAAAGACCTAATGCTTCAAGGAATATGAATGATTTGACTTCATAAAACCATTGTCATCACAGAATAAGCAAAGACTTAGATCTTAGTCTAGGCTATGAACAAAGGAACGAACTTTTTGAAAATTTTCAAATTCCTTGAAAATCAAACAAATGAGACATTCTTTCAAGAATCCAGATTTTGATAATTTGGTGTGTGTCAGGATTGTGCTAAAACCATTCATGACCTTTCCCAATGACCACAAAACACTAATTGCCCAGACATCACTTCATGATTGACACCTTGGGGCACAATGATTAAACTAGATTATCCCTTGTCCCAGAGAAAACCTGCTTTTGGGTCATGTTTTCCTTGTCTCTTCAAAGAACTCAGATTGGAAACTCAGCCTTTTCAAAACAGACCTAGACTTGCCATGTTCCTCGTTGATACAAATTCGCATGGTTAATCAAATTGGGGCATCATATGTGGAAATGATGGATACATAGTGAAGAAGGATGGGCTAATGCATGAATTATTGGGGGCATGCAACGAAAAAAAATGAAAAAAAAAAATTTGTGATATCATGCATATGAGAATTCGGATGATTCCAAAGTGCAAAATGAAATTCTGAATATCTATTTCCCCTAGGGATTGCTTTTCAATGTGAATATTTGTGCTTGACATGAGAAATGGCCATCTTTCATATCCCTTTCACACAAAAAGAAATTATCCATAGTCACCCCTTTTGAGCCAAAAGAATTCTTTCTTCTTTAAACCCTGATCAAGGATTACCCTCTACACTGGGGGGCAAATGCGAGGAAAGATCTTTTCAAAGATCATTGAGAAATGAGTGATAGCTCAAGGACAGACACAAAGCAAATGGAGCCCCGAATAAATACGGGCTCACTCTGTCAAAGAAAAAAGAAGAGGAAAAGATGACGAAATGAAAGCCAAGAAAAACAAACAAAAAACACAATAAAAAAATGTGTGTGAAAGACATGGCAAATTGAAAGCCAAAAGCAAGGAAGAAAAAGAGCAAAATCAAAAAGAAAGAAATGTCCAAGAAGAGACACATGCTTCAAAGAAAATCCTCTTCAAGAAAGGATCCTTGATCTGATTACCCTCAAACACATATTTTGGGCCTATTTATCCTTTCTTTCTGAACCCTGAGCCATGACCTACATTACGTGCTTTAAAAGTCCATTTTGATCAAGCATGAATGTTTAATTTGAAGGGTTTTCCTCAGATTTTATCCCATCTCATCAAATTCTCATTTCACTAAGGAAGAATTTAGAATTCTCAAGTGCATGGTAAAAAAAAAAAAAAAAAGAGAACAATTGAAAAGAATGGGACTCTAGGGCGAAAACCCAAAAAACGGGCGGTCTAGAGTAGAATAGGAATTTTTGATGCCATCTATGATAGTGCCGATACCCCAAAAGAAAAGATCTTATTAAAGGAGTGGTCATCGAGGAACATCTAGGAATTCCTGAACCCCCCAAATTGTCAGCTCTCATTCAGAGGATTGTCTTCAAAAACTGAAACTTTTGTTCCCAAGATTAAACTTTCTGGTTTAAACATCTCAGCCAATCTTGACGCTTGTCAAAATGCCTTGATACGGAAACAAAAAAGAATGTTGAATTTGCTGGGTTCTCAATGAATTCATGATTTATAAAACATGTTCCATTTGTGAGCCTAGAAGGGATATACATTTTTGTCATGAAGTTTTCCTGGAAAAGCCAGAATCTTGTTATACCAAGCCTTGCCAATCCCAGTTGAAAAAACCCAGATTGATACTTAGAGAAATTTCTAACAACGATCATCAGTCTTCAAAATATTTGTACATCACACATTGTGGGGATAATATTTTTCGTTCAGAAGTTTTCAAAATGAGAAAACAAATAAAGATATTTTTGAAATACCCATTCTGATGTTGACATGAGACAAGGATTTTTCTAACTCAAAGGTGTAGAACTGCCAGAATAGGTCCTGACTTCCAGATATGAGAAGAAGAAATCGAACCCAGTGCAGATCTCTGTTGATGAAAGTTTGAAAACTGTTGGGGCAAAGAGAATAGCCAAAATGAATTGAAGATATACTCTGATTTGAAGAGGAAAAATGAATTTGAAAGGCTAAGCCAAAGTCTAGAAAAACAACCGGGGGCATTTGCATCACTCATGAGCACTCATCTCTTTATCGAGCTTTTGCATCTACACAGTGTCAGCAAGCATTTGCATCATTCATGGGTATTTGCATTGGCACTATTCCCTAAGCATCTGCATTTTACCTTTACATTTACAATTCTTCATGGAATTCGTATTTGTGTCATCTCAAACAATTGCATCATTTCTAGAATCATTGCATTTTCGTTAATGTGTGGTAATTGTAGTTACACCATTCATAAACCAGTTACATGAACACAATTAGTAGGGGCATCTGCATCATGAAACATGGGCATCAATCCAAGTCATTTACATTTGCATTAAAGACATTTGCACCAGTTTAAGTCATTTCGTATCTTATTCAACATATGCATTTGCATCAAAAAGCATTCGCATCTTCTCAAAATCTTTAGGTTAATTTTCAACAATTCTTCAGCACCATTTTTAAGACCTCCGGCATAATTCATAGGTAAGACCTCCAGGCAACATCTTTAAGACCTCCGGGCATAACTTTTTTCAGGGGTAAGGCCTCCGGGCACTATTCTTAAGACCTCCGGGCATCATTTTTAAACTCGCATACAGCGTATTTTTTCCAAATTATGGGTAAGGCCTCCGGGCACCATTCTTAAGACCTCCGGGCATCATTTTTAAAGTCGCATACAGCGCATTTCTTCCAAATCACGGGTAAGGCCTCCGGGCACCATTCTTAAGACCTCCGGGCATCATTTTTAAAGTCGCATACAGCGCATTTCTTCCAAATTATGGGTAAGGCCTCCGGGCACCATTCTTAAGACCTCCGGGCATCATTTTTAAAGTTGCATACAGCGCATTTTTTTCAAATCACGGGTAAGGCCTTCAGGCTCCATTCTTAAGACCTCCGGGCATCATTTTTAAAGTCGCATACAGCGCATTTCTTCCAAATTATGGGTAAGACCTCCGGGCACCATTCTTAAGACCTCCGGGCATCATTTTTAAAGTCGCATACAGCGCATTTCTTCCAAATTATGGGTAAGACCTCCGGGCACCATTCTTAAGACCTCCGGGCATCATTTTTAAAGTCGCATACAGCGCATTTTTTCAAATCACGGGTAAGGCCTCCGGGCACCATTCAAAAGACCTCCGGGCATCATTTTTAAAGTCGCATACAGCGCATTTTTTTCAAATCACGGGTAAGGCCTCCGGGCACCATTCTTAAGACCTCCGGGCATCATTTTTAAAGTCGCATACAGCGTATTTCTTCTAAATTATGGGTAAGACCTCCGGGCATCATTTTTAAAGTCGCATACAGCGCATTTCTTCCAAATTATGGGTAAGACCTCCGGGCACCATTCTTAAGACCTCCGGGCATCATTTTTAAAGTCGCATACAGCGCATTTCTTCCAAATTATGGGTAAGACCTCTGGGCACCATTCTTAAGACCTCCGGGCATCATTTTTAAAGTCGCATACAGCGCATTTCTTCCAAATTATGGGTAAGACCTCCGGGCACCATTCTTAAGACCTCCGGGCATCATTTTTAAAGTCACATACAGCGCATTTCTTCCAAATTATGGGTAAGACCTCCGGGCACCATTCTTAAGACCTCCGGGCATCATTTTTAAAGTCGCATACAGCGCATTTCTTCCAAATCACGGGTAAGGCCTCCGGGCACTATTCTTAAGACCTCCGGGCATCATTTTTAAAGTCGCATACAGCGAATTTCTTCCAAATTATGGGTAAGGCCTCCGGGCACCATTCTTAAGACCTCCGGGCATCATTTTTAAAGTCGCATACAGCGCATTTTTTTCAAATCACGGGTAAGGCCTCCGGGCACCATTCTTAAGACCTCCGGGCATCATTTTTAAAGTCGCATACAGCGTATTTCTTCCAAATTATGGGTAAGGCCTCCGGGCACCATTCTTAAGACCTCCGGGCATCATTTTTAAAGTCGCATACAGCGCATTTCTTCCAAATCACGGGTAAGACCTCCGGGCACCATTCTTAAGACCTCCGGGCATCATTTTTAAAGTCGCATACAGCGCATTTTTTCAAATCACAGGTAGGACCTCCGGGCAACATCTTTAAGACCTCCGGGCATAACTTTTTTTTCAGGGGTAAGGCCTATGGGCACCATTTTTAAGACCTCCGGGCGTAATTTTTCAAATCACAGGTAAGACCTCCGGGCAACATCTTTAAGACCTCCGGGCATAACTCTTTTTTCAGGGGTAAGGCCTATGGGCACCATTTTTAAGACCTCCGGGCATAATTTTTCAAATCACAGGTAAGACCTCCGGGCAACATCTTTAAGACCTCCGGGCATAACTCTTTTTTCAGGGGTAAGGCCTATGGGCACCATTTTTAAGACCTACGGGCATATTTTTTCAAATCACAGGTAAGACCTCAGGGCAACATCTTTAAGACCTCCGGGCATAACTCTTTTTTCAGGGTTAAGGCCTATGGGCACCATTTTTAAGACCTCCGGGCATAATTTTTCAAATCACAGGTAAGACCTCCGGGCAACATCTTTAAGACCTCCGGGCATAACTTTTTTCAGGGGTAAGGCCGCCGGGCACCAATTGGTAAGACCTTCGGGCACCAGTTTTTTAAGACCTCCGGGCACCAATTTTAAAGACCTTCGGGCATAAATTTTTCTTTTGAAAATCGAATTCGTTTTCTTAAGACGAATCGAGCCTTGTTTAGGCAGGGAATTCAATTTAAGGACAAAATCTTCAATTTATTGTTAAAAAAAAAATCAAAAAAAAAATCAAAAAAAAAAAAATTAAAAAAAAATTGAAAAATTGAAAAAGAGAAAAAAATAGAAAAAAAAAGTAGAAAATGAAAAATGAAAAATGAAAAAAATAAAAAAAAATATAGAAAATGAAAAAAATAATGAAAAATAAAAATGAAAAATAAAAATGAAAAAGAAACCCCTTTCCCTTTCCTTCACATGTGATTTCACTGACCGTACAAAATTAGTGTTGGTTTATCTTTGCCTGATTCCTGATTCTCAGCAATAGCCAAAGAGGGGCAGCTGTAGACACCTAATTTTGTCCGGACCACTAAACAGGTATGTTTTCTTCCCATATTGATGTTTCCGAGTATAAAAAGACTGTTTTCATCCTGCAGGTGGTACTCCGAGACTTAGTTTAAGAGGGCGAGCACAAAAAGACAAACTTGAAAAAAAGTCAACCCGAAAAAGTCAACCCCGAAAAAGTCAACCCCAAAAAGTCAACTACTGAAAAAGTCAATCCACTTTCAAAATCAAGATTTTAAGTTCAATTGAAAAAATGGCGAAAGAATTTTGATAATCCGAGGTCTACATTGAAAGATATGGAGTTCGGAAGTTGGGATTTGGAGATTCAGTAGAAAAGAAACCCTAATTCGAGAAATTTGGGGAAAAGTGCTTAAACGATCAAACTGGTCGAAATTGAAGGTTCCAAATGAAAGATAAGCACTGACTACGGGTAATGGAGAAGTCACTTGCAAGAAAAACCGAAAGAAAAGTCAATCCGGGAGAAAACCGAGAATTAGGATTTTTAGTGGATTTCGGTGAAATAGGGAAGAATCACAGAAATGGCCTGACTTGGTAAGACCAAAGCCCCCAATGGATGAAGAATGGTTAAAAAGGATGGCCCAAGGCTCAGATTGAAGAAAATCTGAAAATCGGATTTGTTTTGAGCAAAACCGGGTTTTGGAGGTAAAAGGGCAAAATTGGAAAAATTTGGGAAAAATAGCAAATGGACTCTGAAAATTATGGAAAATTTGTCAATCTCATTCTTAAATCATTTGAAATAGATTGGCGAAAGAAAATCTTGATTCCGAGTTCGTTTGCAAAATGGCCAAATCCCGGGCCTCCTATGCAGTAATTCAAGCCGATAAATCCCGAAAAAATACCAAATGAGCTCCAAAAATTATGAAAACTTCCAGATCACACTTTTTAATTATTTTGAAGAGATTGGTGAAGAAAAATCTTGATTTGGAGCTCGTTTAAAAAATGGTAAAAAGTAGGGGCATAAAAGGACATTTTGGGAAGAAAAAATCCAAATAAATAGCAAACGGACTCGGATAATTTTGAAAACTTCCAGAACTCAATATTTTATTATTTTGGAAGTATTAAAAAAATAAAAATTGAATTTGGAGTCCGTTTGATATTTATTTGCATCCGGGGGGGGCAAAATGGTCATTTCACCCAAGCAACCGAAAAGGGCTTCTTTGGGCCTTTCAAAAATCAGAGCTGGGCTGGAAAAGAGAAGTGCTGGCCTGCCCAAGCCCAAAGGAAGGAGGAAGCTTAGGATTTTTTCAATCAAGTGATTAAAAATCAAGAGTTAAGTTAGAGATTTTCATTTTTGAGCCTAAGTCCCAATCCCACATCCCTTTGTAATGTCAAGCCAAGGAGGTGCTCACCTTATAAATAAGGAGTCTTGGCCTTTGGTTGAGACCACCCACTACCCCTTGTGAGATAGTCTATACACTTGTATTAGGATTATCCGGGTGGTGAGTCATAGTGTTTTTGTTGAGAGGGTTTGTAGCTTAATCCGTTCAAAAGCTACTCTGATGGTTTATAGCTTAATCCGTTCAAAAGCTACTCTGAGGGTTTATAGCTTAATCCGTTCAAAAGCTACTTGGTGAGTTTTCATTTTAAAATAATGTTTCTTGTTCTTCCTTCATTTCCTTTCTTAAGTATATTTTTCTTACATTTTGTTTTTACAATAAACTCACCATGGCCAAATGGCCTACATTATTTATTTTAAGTTGTTGTTTTTGATTCATTTTACCATATTGTTTATGCTATTTTCTTTATTTTTGATGTTTTAAATATTATGTTATTTCATGTTCTTAAGTTATATTTAATTTGGTTGCTTTGTTTGTTGCCATTTATGTCTTAGATATCATGTTTTTTGCATTTTTAATTTTCTGTTTTCATGTTGTTTAAATTTGAGCATGTTTTAGAGTTAGCATATTAAGTGTTTGTGAAAATGCTTCTGTGATTCTTTGCATGATTCTTGTTTTATATCTTAGTGAGCATGTTTTAGATTTGGTATATTAGGTGTTTGTGAAAATGCTTGTGTGATTTTTGTGTTATGACTTAGTTTTTCATGCTAGCATACCAAGTGTTTGTGAAAATGCCATGCTTGTTGGAGCTTGGGGCCATTTGGCTACTCCATGTGTTTTGCATTGTGTGTTGTATTTTTGTCATGCTAGTTGTTAGGTTTTTGCATTTGCATGATATTTGGTTGGATTTTTGAATTAAGCATGCCTTGTGTTTGTGAAAATGCCATGTATGTCTTAGGTCTAGGTTACATTAAATACCATGCAAGTTCATGTTAGGTCTAGGCCATATTATTTATGTCATGCATTTTCCTTACATTTAGATTTAGATCCATGCATTTCATGCATTATGTTTGCTGCATTGTTTCATGCATTTCATGTTCATGCCACTTGAATAATGACTTGAGCCAATTAATGGTTCAAGATCATGCTCTCTTGAGCACACTTGTGGAAAATTAAGTTTGTCAAATTGATTATTCTACCTTTGTGATTTTTTTTACTTAGCCAATTTTTATCTAACTTTCAAAAAGTCCTAGCTACTGCTTTCAAGTCATTTTATGAGTTTCAAATATTTTTATTTTGATTTTTAAATGATTTTATCAAGGACAAAAAAAATGTGTTGGCAAAGCAGTTTTTTTCAGTTTTTTTCAAAAAACTCGTACATCTCTGATTTTTCTGGGAATTCATCTTTGATCAGAAAATTAAGAAAATTTTTCCTCGTGTAGTTTTACATGTCCTGAGTCTGCAGTATTTTTTTTAGAATTTTTGGAATTATTAAAAATAGGATAAAAAATAATGGATTAAAACTGGATAGTGAAGTCAGAATTGATTTTAAAGAAAAACAAAGCAGTTTTTTCTCCTCCAAAAACTCGTACATCTCTGGTTTTTCTGGGAATTCATCTTTGATCAAAAAATTAAGCCGATTTTTTCTTGTGTAGTTTTACATGTCCTGAGTCTCCAGTAATTTTTTCAGAATTTTTGGAATTTTTAAAAATAGGGTAAAAAATCGTGGATTAAAACTGGACAATGGAGTCAGAATTGAATTTAAAGAAAAACCAATTTTTTCTTTTGGTTAATCTACTTAGAGTGGGCTGATTAGGAGGGTTAGCTACTGACTTAGGGTGATTTCTAAGCCTTTTAAACTCTAAAAATGGTTTTTCAAGTCCCGGGCTAAGGGTAGTCAAGTCCGGATTTTTTAAACTTAGGAAATTAGAGCCATTTAAAAATTTTTAGCCCAGTTTTTATTGTTAATTCAAGCTTTTCAAAATTGTTTTCAAACAATCACAAAGTATTTTGGTTTTAGAATATTTAATTTGACATATTTTCCTAAGGTAGCCGGATATCTTTTTAGATATACGGATTTCCTTAATTAAAGGAAAAAATACATTTCATGCATTGCATTTTTATTTTCATGCATATTATATGATAGCATTATTTTATTCCATGTCATTTAAATTATATGCCATATCATTCATGTTTGCCATGTCATTTAGGTTGCATTATATTATTTAGATTTTGCTATGTCATTTTATTTATGTCATGCATATACATATTCATATCTTTTAAAATGTTTTCAAAAGGATAATGATTTTTCAATAAAAAATAAAGATATTCCCGAGTTAAAATAATTCATGAGTTCTCTACCGGGTTTGCTGAAGGGAATATCATCAATTATCATTAATAAAGGAATATCTTTCTTTCAAAAAAAAAAAAGAGAATGATTCGGAAAGTTTTTCAAAACTAATAAAAATTTCTATATTTTGCCACGTTTGTTGGGGAATATTGGAAAATTTTGAATTTATAAATTCCGGATCATTTTCAATAAAAAATGGAATTATTTTTCTTTAAATTGGGAATTAATTTGAAATACTAAATTTAAAACCAACTTTTACCGAGACTTGAGATAACACACGATTAATAAGGTACCGATTTATACGGGCGTTGTGGGGGTGCTAATCCTTCCCCGCACGTAACCGACTCCCGAACCCGCTTCTTTGATTTCTCTGGTTTAAAACGCAGACTTGAAATTGGTTTTTAAAATGTTTTAATTAATTTTTAAAATATTTTATAAAACCGGTTTTAATAGGTGGCCGATCACACCTAGCTAAAAAAGATTGGTGGCGACTCCATGTCTTTTTTAAGGCCATTTTCAAAACCTTCATTTCTAGAGGAATTAAGTCGACTTTTCCTCGGTTTTTTTTTTAAATGTCACGCTTAACGAATAATAAAAGTCTTGCGATGAGACTCGTCGTTATTTTTTTAGGTTGCGACAACCTCGGACACCCGAGAATTTATTACTTGAACATAACCTGCACTTGGGTTTACAACTCTTAATTGAGTCTCCATCAAGTTTTTGGCGCCGTTGCCGGGGAGGCAATACTAAGTATATAAGTTTATAAGTATATTTATTTTTATTTTTATTGGCTTGTTATACCGCCTAATTTTCTATATTTTTATATTTATATTGTATATTAACTTTGTTTTATTTTTATTGGCTGGTTATACCGCCTAATCTGTATATTAACTTTGTTTTATGCTTGTTTGGCGACGTGATTTTAGATCTCGTCGTTTAGTTAGATTTTATTGTGAAACTTTTTCAGGTAATCTTTCTAATACAACTCCTACCATGGCTGACAATGAAAGTGTTCATGCTGAAGATGAGAACAGACAAGTACGCACCATGCGTGACTACTTGCAACCAACTCGAAGCTCATCACCCTTTTGTTTTATTTTTCCTCTCAATGCAAACAACTTTCGTTTTAAACCAGGTATGATAGCTTTGCTTCCAAATTTCCATGGGTTAGAATCGGAAAGTGCTTACTCGTTTCTAAAAGACTTCGAGGATGTATGTGTCACCTTTAATGACCAACAATGTACAAATGAAATTGTCAAGCTAAAATTATTTCCTTTCTCTTTAAAAGATAAAGCAAAAATTTGGCTTCATAATTTAAAACCAAGGTCAATTGGCACATGGCAAGAATTACAAACTGAGTTTCTAAAGAAATTTTTCCGAGCACATAAAACTACTGCTTTGAAAAGACAGATTCAAAATTTCAATCAAAATCAAAATGAAGCATTTTTTCAGTGCTGGGAGCGTTTTAAAGATTTGTTAAGTTCTTGTCCACATCATGGTTTTGAAAAATGGCGTCTTATTAGTTTCTTTTATGAAAGTTTAACTCCCGAAACTAAACAATTTGTTGAAACAATGTGTAACGGTGAGTTTCTAGAAAAAGAACCTGAAGAAGCCTTTGACTACCTAGACCATTTGGCAGATAACTCTCAAGCCTGACACACAGATAATTCCTCTGAAAGTTTCAATAGATCTAATCTTGTTTCTAACAGAGGTAAATATCATTTTAGTCAAGAAGATGAGATAAAAGCTAAAGTAGCTAATTTGGCTAGAAAGATTGAAGCCATGGAACTTAGAGAAGTAAAAGAAGTCAAAACGGTTAAAAATGAAAAAAGTTGTGGAATTTGTGAAATCATGGGACACCCCACTTCTGAATGTCCAAACATTCCCATTCTTAAAGAAGCGTTGCATGATCAAGTAAATTCCATAAACACATTTAAAAAGCCTTTTCCTTCTCCTTACTCTGAAACGTATAACCCTGAATGGAGAAATCATCCCAACTTCAGTTGGCGAAATAATAATCATTTTCAGGTACCACAATCTCAAAAGCCGGGCAACACTTTTTCCTATCAACCTTCACGTGTACAAACCTTGGAAGAGACATTGCAAGCATTCATGCAAACACAAGCAAATGTGAATAACCAAACTTCACAGGACATCAATGAGATCAAAAACACCTTGTCCACATTGACAGCTTCATTACGCACTCAAGAAAAAGGTAAGTTTCCTAGCTCAACCTCAGCCTAACCCTTCTACTCAATATCTTGTTTCTTGCTCCAATGAAACTCAATAGGAAAATGCCAGTTCTATCACAACTCTTCGAAGTGGAAAGGCAATTGACAAAAACATTCCATCAAAAGACCAAGATCCTCCTTCCCCTCCGAAAAGTAATGGTAAGGATGATGGTAAGTCTGAACTTCTTGAAAATTTGGACAAAGAAAAAGGTATGCATCCTGCTCCTTTTCCTCAAAGGTTGTAAACAATAAAGAATTTGAATCAAAATGCAGAAATTTATGAACTTTTCAAACAAGTTAAGATTAACATTCCTTTATTGGATGCAATCAAACAAGTTCCATCTTATGCTAAATTTTTGAAGGACATGTGCACATTAAAAAGGAAACATAATGTACAAAAGAAAGTATTTCTGACGGAAAGTGTGAGCTCAATCATTCAGCACCTTACTCCACCAAAATTCAAAGATCCTGGATGTCCAACAATCTCATGCATCATTGGAAACACTAGAATAGAACGTGCATTGCTTGATCTTGGTGCTAGTGTTAATCTTTTGCCTTTTTCTGTTTATCAACAGTTAGGTTTAGGTGAACTCAAGGAAACACCTGTTACACTTCAACTAGCTGATCGTTCTGTAAAAATTCCTCGAGGGATAGTTGAAGATGTTTTGATTCAAATTTATAATTTTTACTTCCCAGTTGATTTTATTGTTTTGGACACACATCCTGTTTCAAATCCAAATGTTCAAATTCCTGTTATATTAGGCCGTCCATTTCTTGCAACTTCTAATGCTCTGATAAATTGCAGGAATGGTATTTTGAACATTTCTTTTGGAAATATGACTTTAGAATTAAATGTGTTCAACATTTGCAAGCAACCTGGTGATGATTCAGAAGTACATGAAGTGTATTTCATTGAAGAACTTGTTCATGAACATCTCACCACTACCACATTCCATGATCCTTTAGAAGCTTATTTAATTGAATGTGAGTTTGATAATGCTTCAGAAATTTCACACACTGATTCTTTGTTAAATTCTTTTCAGGATAAGCATCGTTGGAAACAAAAGTTTGAGGAACTCCCATCACTCACAAATGTCACTGTACCATCAACTATTGAACCGCCCAAGCTGGATTTAAAACCATTGCCATCCGAGCTAAAATATTCCTTTTTGGGAAAAATTCCTTCTCAATGGAGCCCCTAAGTTTTGTCATTCCGAGGCATGTGGTGGTCATTTTTCATCAAAGAAAACTGCTGCAAAAATTTTACAGTGTGGATTTTACTGGCCAACTTTATTCAAAGATGCATATGAGAATTCTAAAATTCATAAAGAAAGAACTAAAGCCTTTCATGACAAGTTAATTTCAAGAAAAACATTTGATGTTGGGCAAAAAGTTCTACTTTATAATTCTAGACTTCACATATTTCCTGGTAAGTTGAGATCAAGATGGACTGGCCCATTTGTGGTTAAACATGTGTATCATTATGGAGCAGTTGACATTGAGAATCCTCAAAATGGTAACGTATTCAAGGTAAATGGACAAAGACTCAAACTCTTTTTGGAAAATCATGTTACTCAAGAAGAGGTTGTTTTTCTTTCTGATCCTTGTTTTGAAAATAACTAGATGTAAATATAATTTTTTTTAACCCCGATTAAATGGCGGATAACGGTACTCCGTGATTATTTAAGTCGGTCCCATCAGCTACCCACAAAACTGATATTGTATATAAATTTCTCTTTCAATTTCTTTTTCATTTTTTTTCAAGATGGATGATATTCTCACAAGATTGCAGAAACGATTTCCTCATTTTCCTCGAAATATTTTACTGAAGCTTTACCAAGTTCGATTTGAAAGATTAAGAATGCTTATGCACAAAGGGATTCCTGAAGACATACGTTGGATAATTGAAGCCAAGGTACGTGAAGATGAATATCTTCCTGTTTTGCATTTACCAGGTACAGGTAGAAGCACTTTTGCAAAGAAGCGACGAGCAAAGCGCATGAGTTCAAATTGCCACAAATCTGCACGATGGACGTGTAACGGTAAATGTCGTTCTATTGGGATTCCGTCCTCTAATCGAGATGATAAAATTGAATTCATTAAGGATGGACTGAGTAAGGAGAATTTGGGTAATATCCAACTTTCTCTTGAGACGCATCCTAGTGGAGACGTACAAAGAGAAATTCTTGATTTATGGCCGCAATTCCAAAGGGAATGGTAACATCTTGGGAATCTGATGTTAAAAGACCCTGTTTGCCAGCTTGTAAGAAAACTGGATGGGAAGCATATCCTCGACTCATAGAAGGCGTTTAAGCCGTTTCTGGACGTAAAACCAGAGGAAGATGTGAGCCACAATCACAACTACAATAAATGACTTCTCAACTTTTGGTTTGATTTGCAACAACTTCATTTCGGTTTAATTTACGTGTTGTTAGATTTGTGTAATTATTCTCGTTTTTTTTTGCATTGGTCTTTTACGGTTGATTTTTCTTCTTTTTTTGATTTTCTTCCTGAAATCATGCAAAAATCTTTTGCTAGGTTAACATTTTCTTCTGACAGGTCAAATACACTTTCGGCGACATTATTACTCTTGTCTGATTCATTACTCAGTCCTCTATATATTACACCATGTACTCATTCTCTTTCAGGCACTTGAAAAAAAAATGGAAAGTACTTCGTCCCAGCGCATTAAAAAAATTTGTGTCTTTGGAGGTGCTTATCCAGGGAAAAATAACATATTCGCTGATGAAGCCATAAGAGTTGGAGTAATACTTGCCCAACAAAAGATCCAGTTGATTTATGGAGGTGGTAGTACGGGTTTAATGGGAGCAGTCGCTACAGCAGCACACGCCGGAGGAAGTCCAGTTCTAGGAATCGTGCCACAACTATTCAAAGGTTTTTGTGGACCTACCGTGGGTAAGGAAATACAAGTCTGGAGTATCCCTGAACGGATGACAATCATGTACCATTCTGCCGATGCATTCATTGCTTTACCAGGAGGTCTGGGTACATTGGAAGAAATAGCTTGCGTGGCTTCTTGGTCATCTTTGGTCACAAATACGAAACCTATTGGTTTGCTTAATATTAATGGTTATTTTAGTAATTTGCTTTCATATTTAGATAATGCTGTGGATAATGGATTCATGTTTTTAGAGGCAAGGAGAACCATAATTTCTGCTACAACCATTGAAGATTTACTCAAAAAGCTCCAAGCTTATGAGTATTTATCTGCTACGGTTGTTTCGCAAACGCTCGGAAAAAGAAAAGAGATATGGACGAGCAAGGAGTGGATTGCACTCTGTCTTTGTGACATTATCTAACATTTTGTTTGTTGTGTCTCAGTTATAATAAGTGGTTAGCAACCTCTGCAGGTAATATCTCCTAAATTCTACCTTTAGTAGGGGGTAAGGGACATATTTTGCTAATTTTAAAAAAAAAAAAAAAAATTTGATGTGTTTTAAGCTATTTAGAAGTATTCATTCTGAACAAGGTCTGAGTAAGGGAGACTTGAGACATACCTTGTCAGTTTGATTTCTTCTTTCAAAAAAAAAAAATTTGATGTGTTTTAAGCCATTTAGAAGTATTCATTCTGAACAAGGTCTGAGTAAGGGAGACTTGAGACATACCTTGTCAGTTTGATTTTAATCTTTTTATGTTTACTTGTTAATTTTTGTTTAGTATTTTAGGATTAATTAGGTTGCATGAGTTTGTTTTGTTTTGAGTCTTAGTTATTCCTATTCTTATGTTATTAGTTCTTTTCTCTTACACATGATTCTTTCATTTGGGTTAATAGACTTACATTGAGGACAATGTAAGAATTAAGTGTGGGGGGAACGATTTAGGATTTCTTTTATTTTTGTCTACTATTTTTTTTTTTATGAGTCTTTATTATTATTATTATTTTAATGTGTTCTAGTTCCTTTTTAATACAATGATGAGATATGAATTGCATAAGTCTAAAACAGATTTATTAGTGAGAAGATTTTCATGAGAATTGAGCTTGATGTCAACCTTTTTATGAGCCAATGTTAATATGATATGTTGATTGAGAAAGAAGCATGTTTAGATTTAATCTGACTTGTATAATCATCCTTGTGAGTTTTTGAGCCTATAATGATTGATGCATTATACAAATCAATCTAATTTCTTTCTTGAGTGCTCTTATGATTACATGATTCTCTAGAACTTGCTTTAAACCGTTTGAGACTATATTGATACATGTGACAACATGAATATGATAGAGGCATTAGGATTATAACCAGAGCCAAACAGCCATCCATTATTAATGTTCTAAGAGAACATCCCCACTAGTGAGCCAATTTGAGCCTACATTAAATATGCTATTTTATTGGTAACCAGAACTTACACCTAGCCTAAATATACTTATATCCTTACCCTTGTTCTAAAGATGGATTATATATTTTGAGACATATTGCAAAAACAAGGGATACTTTTTGAAAATTTGGGTTAGAACGAAAGATAAGTGTGGGGGAAGAGAGAGGCAAAAGTCAAGAGAAAAAGAAAGGGATCATTGTCAAATACATTCCCATACTAAAAAAAAAATCTTCTCTTGAACTTCTAGTTAAAGTAAAGAAAAAGATGTTACAAAGTTGGTTAGAATGAAGCAAAGGCTCAACATGAATATTTAGCCTATGTTATTATGTGCTTTATAAGAGTTTTGAGAAGTTTTATTTGTATGATCTTATTATGTCTCTAAACTCTATGAACTCTTTGGAACCTTTGTGATATCTTTATCCTTTTGTTCTTTAACCACATTATAACCCTTTGGCCCCATTACAACCTTGAAAAAAGACCTCTTGATTTATGAAGTTGTATGATCTAAATAGTGGAGAATAGGTGGACAAGCAAGCATATGGTAGAACTATTTTCATGAGATTGATTGAGTGTAAACACTTTACCACTACTTTAAAGAGTGAAAATCATGAGAGTATAGTGAGAAGTTGAGATTAAGTTGAATATGCACTATTTTGATTGAAATATGTTATGTTAATATTGGCTTAACTCATTTATTTACATTTAAGCATGAATTGTTGTGAAATTCTTTGAGCTATTGATTAGTTTATAAGACTTGTTCAAAGATTGTCTCTAATTTATATTGAAAGGATTAGGAGTAAATATTTTTAGTGTATGTAGTTTACTTATATTTTAGTTTTTCAATGTTTGTGGGTATCGTTCTACTAAACCCTCACGAGACTAAACTCGTCCACTAGGGACACCTAGGGGTTTAAAGGCTTGTGTCACATGCTAAGTGCCACCGTGATTTCCAACGAAAATGGATTAGACTAGATTTTCTTATTTTATTTTTATTGAGTCGTTGCTAGGGACTAGCAACAATCTAAGTGTGGGGGTGTGATAACTCGTATAATTATATAGTTCTTAGTTATGTTTTATTATTGTTTTGTGTCAAATACGAGTTATTATTGCTTAGTCTAATTGTGTTTATGATATTTTATATTTTTATGTAATTTGGTGTTTTTCACGAGTTTCTTTGAGTGATTTCAGATTACTAGGTTAAATCAAGAATTAAGGGCAAATCCAATTCAGTTCCAGTTCTGACACCTTTTTCCATATCAGCTATATCTGGAGTTTCACTGAAGCATTAAGGCTGAAATTTTTACAGTGCATAGTTAAGAGGCATATCTATCTTTTTCATGTTTTACACTTCTTGAAACGGAGTCGTTTTCCCTAGCGAAATCGACCATCAAGTTGGCTGATGTGCAATGACGTCTATGCTGACCTGTTTTGGTATTTTGACCATATCTTCCGATCCACATGAGCAAATGATCTGATTCTAACGGCTATGGATCCGTAACTGATAGGGGTATATTTTTCTAGAAGACCATTTGATCAGATCGAGCCTCGAACATTGACAAAATCGACCATCAAGCTGGCTGATCAGAATTGTCATACAATATGACGAAAATTGTTAGAAAAATGTACTCACCTATTATACCTACCTTTGAAATTTATAAAGCTTGTCTCTTGTCATTTAGCTCTCCAAAATGTGTATAAATAGAGGGCCTTGGATGATTGTAAGAGTATCATTATACATTGGTAGGATATTAGCCATTGTAATAAAATTCTCTAAGTTTTCTTCTTCTTTCCTTTCTCTAGTTTTCTTTTTCTTTATTTACTTATGCTTCTTACATTTCTTTTCATTTTATTCATATCTAGTATGTGTTGCTAATCATATTGTTGAGGTGATGAGGTGAAGCTTTTGGTAAATGCTAAGGTTAGTCTCTTAAACATGAGCTAAAATGAATTATCATTTATAAACACTAGTATAGATAATATTTTCTTTTGGTTTAAAATCATACTTGCAAAGTAGGGATCTTGATTCATTATTGACAATGAAAATGGCACAATAAATGCTTGGTTTCATAACCTTGATTTGTTGTAGACATATACCTTGGCATAAGGAATGCTTGGACTCTTTTTATGAGTTTTGAGGACACCAAATGAACATAATATCATATGCTATGGACGTTGGACAATTTGGACTGAATTGCTAAACCTTCCGATTGGAACCTCCTTTATGTGTGGATTTCAATTGTGTAATAAAACAAGATTAATCTTAGCATAACACCAAGAGTGGATTCTCTAACCTCAACATCTTTTCTTATTGTTTTTTATATCTTGTTTAATTTCTTTTATATTTTGTTTATTTTGTTCTCTAATATCTTGTTTATCTTATTTTGTTGTTGATTCCCTAATATCTTGTTTACTTTCTTTGTCTTATATATTTATAAACTTATACTTACTAATACGCTTCCCTGTGGTTCGACCTCGGACACCCGAGAATTTATTACTTGAACATAACCTGCACTTGGGTTTACAACTCTTAATTGAGTCTCCATCACTAATCATATTGTTGAGGTGATGAGGTGAAGCTCTTGGTAAATGCTAAGGTTAGTCTCTTAAACATGAGCTAAAATGAATCATCATTTATAAACACTAGTATAGATAATATTTTCTTTTGGTTTAAAATCATACTTACAAAGTAGGGATCTTGATTCATTATTGACAAGGAAAATGGCACAGTAAATGCTTGGTTTCATAACCTTGATTTGTTGTGGACATATACCTTGGCATAAGGAATGCTTGGACTCTTTTTATGAGTTTTGAGGATACCAAATGAACATAATATCATATGCTATGGACGTTGGACTGAATTGCTAAACCTTCCGATTGGGACCTCCTTTATGTGTGGATTTCAATTGTGTAATAAAACAAGATTAATCTTAGCATAACACCAAGAGTGGATTCTCTAACCTCAACATCTTTTCTTATTGTTTTTTATATCTTGTTTAATTTCTTTTATGTTATTTTGTTTATCTTGTTCTCTAATATCTTGTTTATCTTGTTTTGTTGTTGATTCCCTAATATCTTGTTTACTTTCTTTTTCTTATATATTTATAAACTTATACTTACTAATACGCTTCCCTGTGGTTCGACCTCGGACACCCGAGAATTTATTACTTGAACATAACCTGCACTTGGGTTTAGAACTCTTAATTGAGTCTCCATCAAGTTTTTGGCGCCGTTGCCGGGGAGGCAATACTAAGTATATAAGTTTATAAGTATATTTATTTTTATTGGCTGGTTATACCACCTAATTTTCTATATATTTATATCTATATTGTATATTAACTTTGTTTTATTTTTATTGGCTGGTTATACCGCCTAATCTGTATATTAACTTTGTTTTATGCTTGTTTGGCGACGTGATTTTAGATCTCGTCGTTTCGTTAGATTTTATTGTGAAACTTTTTCAGGTAATCTTTCTAATACAACTCCTACCATGGCTGACAATGAAAGTGTTCATGCTGAAGATGAGAACAGACAAGTACGCACCATGCGTGACTACTTGCAACCAACTCGAAGCTCATCACCCTCTTGTTTTATTTTTCCTCTCAATGCAAACGACTTTCGTTTTAAACCAGGTATGATAGCTTTGCTTCCAAATTTCCATGGGTTAGAATCGAAAAGTGCTTACTCGTTTCTAAAAGACTTCGAAGATGTATGTGTCACCTTTAATGACCAACAATGTACAAATGAAATTGTCAAGCTAAAATTATTTCCTTTTTCTTTAAAAGATAAAGCAAAAATTTGGCTTCATAATTTAAAACCAAGGTCAATTGGCACATGGCAAGAATTACAAACTGAGTTTCTAAAGAAATTTTTCCCAGCACATAAAACTACTGCTTTGAAAAGACAGATTCAAAATTTCAATCAAAATCAAAATGAAGCATTTTTTCAGTGCTGGGAGCGTTTTAAAGATTTGTTAAGTTCTTGTCCACATCATGGTTTTGAAAAATGGCGTCTTATTAGTTTCTTTTATGAAAGTTTAACTCCCGAAACTAAACAATTTGTTGAAACAATGTGTAACGGTGAGTTTCTAGAAAAAGAACCTGAAGAAGCCTTTGACTACCTAGACCATTTGGCAGATAACTCTCAAGCCTGGCACACAGATAATTCCTCTGAAAGTTCCAATAGATCTAATCTTGTTTCTAACAGAGGTAAATATCATTTTAGTCAAGAAGATGAGATAAAAGCTAAAGTAGCTAATTTGGCTAGAAAGATTGAAGCCATGGAACTTAGAGAAGTAGAAGAAGTCAAAACGGTTAAAAATGAAGAAAGTTGTGGAATTTGTGAAATCATGGGACACCCCACTTCTGAATGTCCAAACATTCCCATTCTTAAAGAAGCGTTGCATGATCAAGTAAATTACATAAACACATTTAAAAAGCCTTTTCCTTCTCCTTACTCTGAAACGTATAACCCTGAATAGAGAAATCATCCCAACTTCAGTTGGTGGAATAATAATCATGTTCAGGTACCACAATCTCAAAAGCCGGGCAACACTTTTTCCTATCAACCTTCACGTGTACAAACCTTGGAAGAGACATTGCAAGCATTCATGCAAACACAAGCAAATGTGAATAACCAAACTTCACAGGACATCAATGAGATCAAAAACACCTTGTCCACATTGACAGCTTCATTACGCACTCAAGAAAAAGGTAAGTTTCCTAGCTCAACCTCAGCCTAACCCTTCTACTCAATGTCTTGTTTCTTGCTCCAATGAAACTCAACAGGAAAATGCCAGTTCTATCACAACTCTTCGAAGTGGAAAGGCAATTGACAAAAACATTCCATCAAAAGACCAAGATCCTCCTTCCCCTCCGAAAAGTAATGGTAAGGATGATGGTAAGTCTGAACTTCTTGAAAATTTGGACAAAGAAAAAGGTATGCATCCTGCTCCTTTTCCTCAAAGGTTGCAAACAATAAAGAATTTGAATCAAAATGCAGAAATTTATGAACTTTTCAAACAAGTTAAGATTAACATTCCTTTATTGGATGCAATCAAACAAGTTTCATCTTATGCTAAATTTTTGAAGGAGATGTGCACAGTTAAAAGGAAACATAATGTACAAAAGAGAGCATTTCTGACGGAAAGTGTGAGCTCAATCATTCAGCACCTTACTCCACCAAATTTCAAAGATCCTGGATGTCCAACAATCTCATGCATCATTGGAAACACTAGAATAGAACGTGCATTGCTTGATCTTGGTGCTAGTGTTAATCTTTTGCCTTTTTCTGTTTATCAACAGTTAGGTTTAGGTGAACTCAAGGAAACACCTGTTACACTTCAACTAGCTGACCGCTCTGTAAAAATTCCTCGAGGGATAGTTGAAGATGTTTTGGTTCAAATTGATAATTTTTACTTCCCTGTTGATTTTATTGTTTTGGACACACATCCTGTTTCAAATCCAAATGTTCAAATTCCTGTTATATTAGGCCGTCCGTTTCTTGCAACTTCTAATGCTCTGATAAATTGCAGGAATGGTATTTTGAACATTTCTTTTGGAGATATGACTTTAGAATTAAATGTGTTCAACACTTGCAAGCAACCTGGTGATGATTCAGAAGTACATGAAGTGGATTTCGTTGAAGAACTTGTTCATGAACATCTCACCACTACCACATTCCATGATCCTTTAGAAGCTTATTTAATTGAATGCGAGTTGGATAATACTTCAGAAATTTCACACACTGATTCATTGTTAAATTCTTTTCAAGATAAGCATTGTTGGAAACAAAAGTTTGAGGAACTTCCATCACTCACAAATGTCACTGTACCATCAACTATTGAACCACCCAAGCTGGATTTAAAACCATTGCCATCCGAGCTAAAATATTCCTTTTTGGGTGAGAATGAAACTTTTCCAGTCATAAATGAACTTCAGGAACTCAGAAATGATGCATATGAGAATTCTAAAATTCATAAAGAAAGAACTAAAGCCTTTCATGACAAGTTAATTTCAAGAAAAACATTTGATGTTGGGCAAAAAGTTCTACTTTATAATTCTAGACTTCACATATTTCCTGGTAAGCTGAGATCAAGATGGACTGGCCCATTTGTGGTTAAGCATGTGTATCATTATGGAGCAGTTGACATTGAGAATCCTCAACATGGTAACGTATTCAAGGTAAATGGACAAAGACTCAAACTCTTTTTGGAAAATCATGTTACTCAAGAAGAGGTTGTTTTTCTTTCTGATCCTTGTTTTGAAAATAACTAGATGTAAATATAATTTTTACTAATCTTCAAAAAAAAAAATACATTTTTTTAACCCCGGTTAAATGGTGGATAACGGTACTCCGTGATTATTTAAGTCGGTCCCATCAGCTACCCACAAAACTGATATTGTATATAAATTTCTCTTTCAATTTCTCTTTAATTTTATTTTATTTATTTTTTCAGGATGGATGATATTCTCACAAGATTGCAGAAACGATTTCCTCCTTTTCCTCGAAATATTTTACTGAAGCTTTACCAAGTTCGATTTGAAAGATTAAGAATGCTTATGTACAAAGGGATTCCTGAAGACATACGTTGGATAATTGAAGCCAAGGTACGTGAAGATGAATATCTTCCTGTTTTGCATTTACCAGGTACAGGTAGAAGCACTTTTGCAAAGAAGCGACGAGCAAAGCGCATGAGTTCAAATTGCCACAAATGTGCACGATGGACGTGTAACGGTAAATGTCGTTCTATTGGGATTCCGTCCTCTAATCGAGATGATAAAATTGAATTCATTAAGGATGGACTGAGTAAGGAGAATTTGGGTAATATCCAACTTTCTCTTGAGACGCATCCTAGTGGAGACGTACAAAGAGAAATTCTTGATTTATGGCCGCAATTCCAAAGGGAATGGCAACATCTTGGGAATCTGATGTTAAAAGACCCTGTTTGCCAGCTTGTAAGAAAACTGGATGGGAAGCATATCCTCGACTCAGAAGGCGTTTAAGCCGTTTCTAGACGTAAAACCAGAGGAAGATGTGAGCCACAATCACAACTACAATAAATGACTTCTCAACTTTTGGTTTGATTTGCAATAACTTCATTTCGGTTTAATTTACGTGTTGTTAGATTTTTGTAATTATTCTCGTTTTTTTTTTTTTTTTTGCATTGGTCTTTTACGGTTGATTTTTCTTCTCTTTTTGATTTTCTTCCTGAAATCACGCAAAAATCTTTTGTTAGGTTAACATTTTCTTTGACAAGTCAAATACACTTTCGGCGACATTATTAATCTTGTCTGATTCATTACTCAGTCCTCTATATATTACACCATGTACTCATTCTCTTTCAGGCACTTGAAAAAAAATGGAAAGTACTTCGTCCCAGCGCATTAAAAAAATTTGTGTCTTTGGAGGTGCTTATCCAGGGAAAAATAACATATTCGCTGATGAAGCCATAAGAGTTGGAGTAATACTTGCCCAACAAAAGATCCAGTTGATTTATGGAGGCGGTAGTTCGGGTTTAATGGGAGCAGTCGCTACAGCAGCACACGCCGGAGGAAGTCCAGTTCTAGGAATCGTGCCAAAACTATTCACAGGTTTTTGTGGACCTACCGTGGGTAAGGAAATACAAGTCTGGAGTATCCCTGAACGGATAACAATCATGTACCATTCTGCCGATGCATTCATTGCTTTACCAAGAGGTCTGGGTACATTGGAAGAAATAGCTTGCGTGGCTTCTTGGTCATCTTTGGTCACAAATAAGAAACCCATTGGTTTGCTTAATATTAATGGTTATTTTAGTAATTTGCTTTCATATTTAGATAATGCTGTGGAAAATGGATTCATGTTTTCAGAGGCAAGGAGAACCATAATTTCTGCTACAACCATTGAAGATTTACTCAAAAAGCTCCAAGCTTATGAGTATTTATCTGCTACGGTTGTTTCGCAAACGCTCGGAAAAAGAAAAAAAGATATGGACCAGCAAGGAGTGGATTGCACTCTGTCTTTGTAACATTATCTAACATTTTGTTTGTTGTGTCTCAGTTATAATAAGTGGTTAGCAACCTCTGCAGGTAATATCTCCTAAATTCTACCTTTAGTAGGGGGTAAGGGACATATTTTGCTAATTTGTAAAAAAAAAAAAAAAAAAAAATTTCATGTGTTTTAAGCAATTTAGAAGTATTCATTCTGAACAAGGTCTGAGTAAGGGAGACTTGAGACATACCTTGTCAGTTTGATTTTAATCTTTTTATGTTTACTTGTTAATTTTGTTTAGTATTTTAGGATTATTTAGGTTGCATGAGTTTGTTTTGTTTTGAGTCTTAGTTATTCCTATTCTTATGTTATTAGTTCTTTTCTCTTACACAAGATTCTTTCATTTGGGTTAATAGACTTACATTGAGGACAATGTAAGAATTAAGTGTGGAGGGAACGATTTAGGATTTCTTTTATTTTTGTCTACTATTTTTTTTTATGAGTCTTTATTATTATTATTATTTTTTTAATGTGTTCTAGTTCCTTTTTAATACAATGATGAGATATGAATTGCATAAGTCTAAAACAGATTTATTAGTGAGAAGATTTTCATGAGAATTGAGCTTGATGTCAACCTTTTTATGAGCCAATGTTAATATGATATGTTGATTGAGAAAGAAGCATGTTTAGACTTAATCTGACTTGTATAATCATCCTTGTGAGTTTTTGAGCCTATAATGATTGATGCATTATACAAATCAATCTAATTTCTTTCTTGAGTGCTCTTATGATTACATGATTCTCTAGAACTTGCTTTAAACCGTTTGAGACTATATTGATACATGTGACAACATGAATATGATAGAGGCATTAGGATTATAACCAGAGCCAAACAGCCATCCATTATTAATGTTCTAAGAGAACATCCCCACTAGTGAGCCAATTTGAGCCTACATTAAATATGCTATTTTATTGGTAACCAGAACTTACACCTAGCCTAAATATACTTATATCCTTACCATTGTTCTAAAGATGGATTATATATTTTGAGACATATTGCAAAAACAAGGGATACTTTTTGAAAATTTGGGTTAGAACGAAAGATAAGTGTGGGGGAGGAGAGAGGCAAAAGTCAAGAGAAAAAGAAAGGGATCATTGTCAAATACATTCCCATATTAAAAAAAAAAAAAAATCTTCTCTTGAGCTTCTAGTTAAAGTAAAGAAAAAGATGTTACAAAGTTGGTTAGAATGAAGCAAAGGCTCAACATGAATATTTAGCCTATGTTATTATGTGCTTTATAAGAGTTTTGAGAAGTTTTATTTGTATGATCTTATTATGTCTCTAAACTCTATGAACTTTTTGGAACCTTTGTGATATCTTTATCCTTTTGTTCTTTAACCACATTATAACCCTTTGGCCCCATTACAACCTTGAAAAAAGACCTCTTGATTTATGAAGTTGTATGATCTAAATAGTGGAGAATAGGTGGACAAGCAAGCATATGGTAGAACTGTTTTCATGAGATTGATTGAGTATAAACACTTTACCACTACTTTAAAGAGTGAAAATCATGAGAGTATAGTGAGAAGTTGAGATTAAGTTGAATATGCACTATTTTGATTGAAATATGTTATGTTAATATTGGCTTAACTCATTTATTTACATTCAAGCATAAATTTTTGTGAAATTCTTTGAGCTATTGATTAGTTTATAAGACTTGTTCAAAGATTGTCTCTAATTTATATTGAAAGGATTAGGAGTAAATATTTTTAGTGTATGTAGTTTACTTATATTTTAGTTTTTCAATGTTTGTGGGTATCGTTCTAGCAAACCCTCACGAGACTAAACTCGTCCACTAGGGACACCTAGGGGTTTAAAGGCTTGTGTCACATGCTAAGTGCCACCGTGATTTCCAACGAAAATGGATTAGATTAGATTTTCTTATTTTATTTTTATTGAGTCGTTGCTAGGGACTAGCAACAATCTAAGTGTGGGGGTGTGATAACTCGTATAATTATATAGTCCTTAGTTATGTTTTATTATTGTTTTGTGTCAAATACGAGTTATTATTGCTTAGTCTAATTGTGTTTATGATATTTTATATTTTTATGTAATTTGGTGTTTTTCACGAGTTTATTTGAGTGATTTCAGATTACTAGGTTAAATCAAGAATTAAGGGCAAATCCAATTCAGTTCCAGTTCCGACACCTTTTGCCATATCAGCTATATCTGGAGTTTCACTGAAGCATTAAGGCTGAAATTTTTACAGTGCATAGTTAAGAGGCATATCTATCTTTTTCATGTTTTACACTTCTTGAAACGGAGTCATTTTCCCTAGCGAAATCGACAATCAAGTTGGCTGATGTGCAATGACGTCTGTGCTGACCTGTTTTGGTATTTTGACCATATCTTCCGATCCACATGGGCAAATGATCTGATTCCAACGGCTATGGATCCGTAACTGATAGGGGTATATTTTTCTAGAAGACCATTTGATCAGATCGAGCCTCCAACATTGACAAAATCGACCATCAAGCTGGCTGATCAGAATTGTCATACAATATGACGAAAATTGTTAGAAAAATGCACCCACCTATTATACCTACCTTTGAAATTTATAAAGCTTGTCTCTTGTCATTTAGCTCTCCAAAATGTGTATAAATAGAGGGCCTTGGATGAGCATTAAAGGGATATTAGTAGGATATTAGCCATTGTAATAAAATTCTCTAAGTTTTCTTCTTCTTTCCTTTCTCTAGTTTTCTTTTTCTTTATTCACTTATGCTTCTTACATTTCTTTTCATTTTATTCATATCTAGTATGTGTTGCTAATCATATTGTTGAGGTGATGAGGTGAAGCTCTTGGTAAATGCTAAGGTTAGTCTCTTAAACATGAGCTAAAATGAATCATCATTTATAAACACTAGTATAGATAATATTTTCTTTTGGTTTAAAATCATACTTACAAAGTAGGGATCTTGATTCATTATTGACAAGGAAAATGGCACAGTAAATGCTTGGTTTCATAACCTTGATTTGTTGTAGACATATACCTTGGCATAAGGAATGCTTGGACTCTTTTTATGAGTTTTGAGGATACCAAATGAACATAATATCATATGCTATGGACGTTGGACAATTTGGACTGAATTGCTAAACCTTCCGATTAGAACCTCCTTTATGTGTGGATTTCAATTGTGTAATAAAACAAGATTAATCTTAGCATAACACCAAGAGTGGATTCTCTAACCTCAACATCTTTTCTTATTGTTTTTTATATCTTGTTTAATTTCTTTTATGTTATTTTGTTTATCTTGTTCTCTAATATCTTGTTTATCTTGTTTTGTTGTTGATTCCCTAATATCTTGTTTACTTTCTTTTTCTTATATATTTATAAACTTATACTTACTAATACGCTTCCCTGTGGTTCGACCTCGGACACCCGAGAATTTATTACTTGAACATAACCTGCACTTGGGTTTACAACTCTTAATTGAGTCTCCATCAATTATCCCGGGGCCAATACTTTAAATACATTCATTATTCACTCATTTTTATTTGTTCATATTCATAATCATTCAATTATTTATTCTTTATAAATTGTTCATACACTTAGCCATTTATTTATTTGTTCATTCATTTATAATTAGTTATCTAAGTTCATACACTTAGTCATTTACTTAGTTGTTCATTTATTAACACTGATTCATTAATTCATTCATTTATTCATTTTTTATATAAAATAAAATAAGAAATATGTCAATAATTTCTAATCCATGGTTTTCAAAAAAATAAAGGTACAATTGGTCGCACTCAGAAAGAACCAGATTTCCAACACTCTTACAATACTCGGTCTCGAACAAAAGCCATGGAAAACGATCAGCTTGCCAGAATTGAGAGAATGGAAAGAATCCAGAAAGAATTACAAGAACAGTTGACTAAGTCTCATGAGGAGACATGAGAACAGATGAAAAATCTCATGGAGATGATGAGCAATATGATGAAGCAGAAGTGGCTAGGAGAGAATTCAGCTGCTGGAATGGGGGCAGTGAATCAGGAGGATAGACCAGAAGTGGTACAGAGAAATAGCCAGACATCCCACCCTGTGGGAAATGAAATCCCAACTGGGGCAGCATCCTACATCTACATTCAGCAGGCTTCCGAAGCACAGAATTTTGGTCCAAAAAGGGGTAACATCGGAGTTGATCCAAATGAGGTTGAGGTTCCAGACTTTGAAGAAATGGCAGAGAAGGAAAGGGCCAAAATGACTGAACTGAAGAGGGTCGAAACTGCTGAATCTGAGAAAAAATATCAGTTGTTGGAAGAAAGGCTAAGAGCAGTGGAAGGAGCAGAGTTTTTTGGCAGTCTAAATGCCAAAGAGATGAGCCTGGTACATGATCTAATAATTCCACCGAAGTTCAAAGTACCAGATTTTGAAAAGTATAATGGGACCACCAACCCATCGGCTGATAGGGCATGAGGATAATGAAAAATTGCTTATTCATTGCTTCCAGGACAGCTTGACAGGGTCAGCCACCCGATGGTACAATCAACTCAGTCGTACCAAGATTCGTTCATGGACGGATTTGGCTAGGGCTTTTATGTAGTATTATAAGCACGTGTCTGATATGGTACCAGAAAGACTATCATTAAAGAACATGGAAAAGAGGTCCAATGAGACCTTCAAGGAGTATTCACAGAGATGGAGGGATCTGGCAACACAAGTGCAACCCCCTTTAACCAACAAAAAAACCACAGTGCTTTTCATCAACACATTGAAAGCACCTTATTATGACAGATTGGTGGGAAATGCAACCAAAGATTTTGCGGATATGGTAATATCTGGAGAAATGATTGAGTCAGCCATTAAGAGTGGAAAGATGGAAGGGGGTGAGTCTGCTACCCCAAAGAGAGCTTTTCCTACAAAGAAAAAGGAGGAAACCCATGCAGTAAGCTTCAACCAATACCCTTATACATCTCCTACACCATACACACCACCGAGGCCTTATACCCCTATCACACCTTATACACCTCCTACACCATACACACCATACCCGGGGTATAATCCTTATTACCCTGTTATCAACCACCTTACCCAAAACCCATTCCCCTACACCAATATACCACAACAGCCATTCCCAACTGGCATATCCCCTCAAATCACCCTTCCTAGAAATGTTGTTCCCAACACACAAGGGCCTGCGCGTAATGACCAACGTTCACCAAGGAACGATCAAAAAGCCCAATTTGATCCGATTCCCACTACTTACGGTGATCTATATCCAAAACTATTGCAGGGTCAACTTGTTGCACCTGTGTACCCAAAACCTTTGACACCTCCATATCCAAGATGGTACAATGCAAACACCAGCTGTGCATACCATGCAGGAATCCAAGGACATTCAATTGAAGATTGTCTGGCCTTCAAAAAGAAAGTCCAAAGTCTGATTAATGCTGGGGTAGTGAAGTTTGGATCAAAAACTGGGCCGAACGTAGCTGGAAATCCATTGCCCAATCACGCTGGGAATCAGGTGAATGCAATATTGACCGGAGCGGACAGAAGATTAAAAAGGGATATTGGGGAGGTTAAGACTCCAATGATGATAGTATGGGCTGAAATGGTCAAGACAGGATTGGTGGGAGGTATGGAAGGTCTGAAAATGGTTGCAAGAAGGGTGCATGATTGGTGCCCATTCCATAAGAGTGAAGGCCATGACATACAGAACTGCGGGGACTTCCGGGTTAAAATCGAAAGAATGATGGATAGTGGGGTAGCCCAATTCTATGAGGAGATAGAAGGGGAAATAAAACTCATTGAAAATACAGGTGGCTATGGGATAGGAAGACCCCTAATCATCTACTATGATGAACCGGAGGAAAAAGTTATGCCAGCCATGGAAGAAAATACGCCCAAATTAATCATTGATTTACCTGTTTCCTTTCCATACAAGGAAAACAAGGCTACACCATGGAAATATGACTGCAGCATGGTTATGCCTGGGTCTTCAGGCTGACAGGATATTACAGGTGTGGGGCATTTAACCCGAAGCGGGAGGTGTTATGCTCCGGAGGCCGTTGAACAAGGGGTAGCAGAGAAAGACAGAGGAATTGATAAAGGGAAGAAGGTCGTCGAGCCAATCCATATTGAGATGGATTTGCCAGAGGAAACAGAGAGGGGATCAGCCCCGGTTAACCGAATCAAGGAGCCAGTATGTGAGAAAGAAGCTTGTGAGTTCTTGAAATTTATAAAGCATAGTGAATATAGCGTGGTTGAACAACTGCGACTTCAACCAGCTAGGATTTCAATCTTATCCTTGCTTTTAAATTCAGAACCACATAGAAATGCTTTATTAAGAGTATTAAATCAAGCGTACGTGGCTAATAATATATCAGTAGAAAAGCTGGATAGGTTGGTGGGAAACATCGCAGCTGATGACTACATATTTTTCAGCTATGAGGAAATACCACCCAATGGTATTGGATCAACAAAAGATCTCCTTATAACCACCACTTGTAAGGGGCACATATTACCGAGGGTCCTTTTGGATAATGGTTCTTCATTAAATGTGATGCCTTTAGCAACCTTATCCAAGTTACCAGTGGATTTATCCTATATGATACCAAGTTGCACGGTGGTCAGAGGTTTCGATGGAACAAGGAGGGAGGTTATGGGAACCATTGAAGTTCCTCTGGAAATAGGCCCGTGCACATATACAGTGAACTTCCAGGTTATGGATATCAATCCATCTTATAATTGTTTGTTGGGAAGGCCATGGATACATTCAGCTGGGGCTGTACCGTCTTCTCTTCACCAGAAACTAAAATTTGTGATGGAGGGCCGGTTGATCACGGTATCAGGGGAAGAAGACATAATAGCCTCCGCATCCACTGAATCTCCTTATGTGGAGCCGAATGAAGAAGCCGTGGAGTGTTCTTTCCGGTCTTTGGAATTTGTAAATGCAGTTTTTGTCGCTGAAGGGTAGAAAATTCCAAAACTGAAGCTGTCCAAGAATACAAGGCTGGGGGTAAGAACCACCGTAGGAAAAGACTGCAGAGCTGGAAAGGGTCTCGGGAAATATCTTCAGGGGATGGCTCGAGCCATAGAAGTAAAAGGAAAGAAGGACCGGTTCGGCCTAGGATATCTTCCGAAGGCCCATGAGAAAAGAAGACAAGTTGAAAAGAACCGACAAAGGAGGATGGCCCGTCTTACGGGTATGGATATTGAGTGGGAGCCTATGACATTCCCACCTATCCTTCACAACTTCCGCTCAGCCGATTCCCTGTTTGGAGAAAAGAATTCTGATGATGTGCTTGTAATGATAGAGAAAGCCTTCAAGAGATTCTAGGTGAATAGTGATGAGCAAATGAATGATGTGGAGATCTGCATGACTGAGAAAGATAGAATTGAAAGAGAAAGTGCTAGCTGGATGGTACGACCTTGTCCACCAGGATATAGACTAACCAACTGGAGTGCGACTGAGTTGCCCATAGTCTTTAAGTCTATTCCAAAGTAATACTTTTTAAAAAAAGGCAATCTTAATTATCTTTACTCAGAGATATTAAGAGTTTTTTCTGTAATGGGCTTTTTAAACATTTTCATTCAATAAATAACAAGCACAATGCATTATCCATATTCTTTCATTTTTGTTATTTATTTTGTTTTCTATATATATTTTCCTATATTGTTTTTTCTCCACCTATTTACAGGTGTACGGATGCGGAATATGAGGACCCTCCTGTCAGTAATTCTGAAATTGATTTTGAAAGACCCATTTGAACGGGTGATTTTGAGGCTAATGAAGATACTGAGGATTATGGTTTACCTCCGGATCTATTGAGGAAAATAGAACAAGAGGAGAAACAAGTACTTCCTCATAAGGAATTATTGGAAATAATAAATTTGGGAAATGGTGAAGAGATAAATGAAGTCAAAATTGGAACTTCATTGTCACCATCAATAAAAGGTGAATTGATAGCTTTGCTCCAGGAGTATGTGGATGTATTTGCATGGTCTTACCAAGATATGCCAGGGTTAGATCCGGATATTATGGTTCATAAGCTCCCTTTGAGGCCAGAATGCAAGCCAATTCAGCAAAAGTTGAGAAGAATGAGGCCTGATATGCTGTTAAAGATAAAAGAGGAGGTGAAGAAACAATTTGATGCTGGATTCCTAGAGGTAGCAAAATATCCGGAATGGGTGGCAAATATTGTTCCAGTACCGAAAAAGGATGGCAAGGTGCGGATGTGCGTTGATTATCGAGATTTGAACAAGGCCAGCCCTAAAGATAATTTCCCTTTGCCCCATATTGATATTCTGGTGGATAATATAGCGAAGAGTTCTTTATTTTCTTTTTTGGACGGATTCTCAGGATACAATCAGATCAAGATAGCACCGGAAGATATGGAGAAAACCACATTTGTTACAATGTGGGGCACCTTCTGCTACAAAGTAATGCCATTTGGGTTGAAGAATGCTGGGCAACATACCAGAGAGCCATGGTGACCTTGTTTCATGATATGATGCATAAGGGAATTGAGGTCTACGTTGATGATATGATCGCAAAGTCGCAACGAGAAGAGGAGCATATTGTGAATCTTAAGAAGCTCTTTGAACAGTTAAGGAAATTTAGACTTAAGCTAAATCCGGCAAAATGCACTTTTGGAGTCACCTCGGGGAAGTTGTTGGGTTTTGTCATCAGCAAAAGAGGAATTGAGATTGACCCAGATAAAGTGAAGGCCATTCAGAATCTGCCACCACCTCGCACTCAAAAGGAAGTAAGAGGCTTTTTGGGGAGATTGAATTTACATTGCTCGGTTTATTTCACAGTTAACCGACAAATGTGATCCAATATTTAAGTTACTTCGAAAACGTGATCCAGGGGAATGGGATGAAGGGTGTCAGATTGCTTTTGAAAAGGTTAAGCATTATCTATCAAACCCACCAGTATTAATGCCACCTATCCCGGATAAACCAATGATACTGTATTTATCAGTATTTGAAAGATACATGGGTTGTGTTTTGGGGCAGCTTGATGAAACGGGAAAGAAAGAACAGGCAGTTTACTATCTCAGCAAGAAGTTTACAGATTATGAGTTGAAATATTCATCGGTAGAAAAGTTGTGCTGCGCCTTAGCTTGGACTGCTCGAAGACTCAGACAGTATATGTTGTACCACACAACGTGGTTGATTGCCAAGCTAGATCCAGTCAAGTACATGTTGGAAGCACCTTCTCTGTCAGGGAGGACGGCAAGATGGCAGGTTTTATTGTCAGAATACGACATTGTATATGTAAGTCAAAAAGCTATCAAAAGTAGTGCTGGCTGAATTCTTAGCAAGTCGGGCAGTGGAAGATTATGAGCCGTTGAACTTTGACTTCCCAGATGAGGATTTGATGTATGTGTCGCAAGCAAATGAAATTCCCCTAAGGAAGAAAGTATGGAAAATGTACTTCGCTGGCGCATCTAATGCCATGGGGCATGGAATCGGGGCAGTGCTTATATCCCCAGAAGAAGACTGTTATCCTTTCACTGCTAGATTGGATTTTGATTGTACAAACAATACTGCCGAGTATGAAGCATGTACTATGGGCCTTCGTGCTGCAGTGGATAGAAAGATCAAAGTATTGGAAGTTTACGGAGACTCAGCCTTGGTGATTTACCAGTTACGAGGAGAATGGGAAACCCGAGATACAAAGCTAATCCGATACCGAGAACTCATACTGAGTTTATTAGAGGAGTTTGGAGAAGTGAATTTCAATTACTTTCCTCGAGAAGAAAACCGAATGGCGGATGCTTTGGCTACTTTGTCATCAATGTTTAAAGTGAATGAAAGGGCGGAAGTTGTGCCGATCAAGATGAGCATATACGAGTCTCCTGCCCACTGTTTGAGTATCGAAGAAGAAGCAGATGGTCTCCCTTGGTATAATGACATCTTGCAGTACATCAAGAGTCAACAGTATCCAGAACTAGCAACAGAGAATGACAAGAGGACTCTGATAAGGTTAGCAATGGGTTTTGTTCTAGATGGCGAGATTCTCTACAAGAAAGGGAAAGATCAAGTCTTGTTGAGATGTGTCGGGTCTGCCGAAGCTCGAAGAATCATAGAAGAGGTCCATGAAGGGATATGTGGCACCCATTCTAATGGTCACATGCTTGCTAAACAGATTATGAGGGCAGGGTACTATTGGCTGACCATGGAAGGAGATTGTATCAATTATTCCCGGAAGTGTCATAAATGCCAGATTTATGCAGATAAGATTCATGTTTCGCCATCACCTTTACATGTCATGACTGCACCATGGCCTTTTTCAATGTGGGGAATGGATATGATCGGGCCTATTACCCCGAAAGCTTCAAATGGACATCGTTTCATCTTGGTGGCCATAGATTATTTCACAAAGTGGGTAGAAGCTGCGTCTTATGCAAATGTAACAAAGTCGGTGGTATGCAGATTCGTCAAGAAAGAAATCATATGCCGTTATGGGTTGCCAGCAAGAATTATTTCGGATAATGCTCTCAATTTGAACAATAAGATGATGAGAGAAGTGTGTACTCAATTCAAGATCACACATCATAATTCGGCACCTTACCGTCCGAAGATGAATAGCGTAGTAGAAGCAGCTAATAAGAACATCAAGAGGATTGTTGAGAAGATGACCAATGTGTACAAAGATTGGCATGAGATCCTGCCTTTCGCTCTTCATGCATATCGTACATCGGTCCGCACATCTACAGGGGCAACACCATTTTCTTTGGTATACGGGATGGAAGCAGTGCTACCTATTGAAGTTGAGATCCCTTCACTTCGGGTTTTGATGGAAGTTGGCCTAGAGGAAGCAGAATGGGTTAAAGCTCGTTATGAACAGTTGAATCTCATTGAGGAGAAAAGACTAAAAGCAATTTGTCATGGGCAGTTGTATCAGAAAAGGATGATTCGAGCCCACAACAAGAAAGTTCGTCCCAGACAGTTCCGAGAGAGGGAGTTGGTATTGAGGAAAATTCTCCCTATAGTGAAGGACCCGAGAGGAAAATGGGCTCCAAATTGGGAAGGACCCTATGTGGTAAAGATAGTTTTTTTTTGGAGGAGCATTGATTCTAACTCGGATGGACGGAGATGATTTTAGACATCCCGTGAATGCTAATGAACTGAAGAAGTATTATGCTTAAAAAAAAGAAAAAAATGTGTGATGTTGTGCACATGAAAATTCGAATGATTCCAAGTGTAAAAATAGAAATTCTATATATCTATTTCCCCTGAGAATTTCTTTTCAAAGAGAATATTTATGCTTGATATGATGAATGGCCATTTTTCATATTCCTTCCACTAAGAAGAAATCATCCTTTGTCACCCCTTTGAGCCTTAAGAATTATTTCTTTCTTTAAACCTTGATCAAGGATCACCCTCTACACTGGAGGGCAAATGCAAGGAAAGATAATAAAAATCATGGCAAAAAGAAAGCCATCGGAAAATATGGCAAATGAAAGCCAACAGAGCAAAAGGAAAAGAAAGTCCAAAAAGGACAAATGTTTCAAGAATGAGTTCTCCTCAGGAAGTGATCCTTGATCCAATCACCCTTAAACATATTTTGGGCCTATTTATCCTTTTTTTCTAAACCTAAACCTTGGCCTACATTACATGCTTTACAAGCCCATTTTGATCAAGCATGGATATTTAATTTGAAAGGTTATTCTCAGAGTCCATCCCATCTTTTGAATTGATATTTTTACCTTGGAAGCATTTAGAATTCTCAGATGCATGGTAAAAAAAAAAATGAAAAGGAGAGGTTTAAGCCGAAAACCCCAAAGGGCGACTTAATACCGAACGGAGGAAACTTGAGTTGAAAACCTGTAAAAGGCGGCTCAAGTACTAATCAAAGCTTGAATCAATGCTCCGTGTAATGGGGAAGAAAGCATCTGACAATCAGAGAAAAGGGGAACAATGCAGTCTGATGTAACTACAGAAGTTAAGAGGTTACACAAGTGAATTGCTCGTTCAAGAGAAATTTCAGTTGGTTTGAAAAAGGAGGGGTCCAAGATATTCCGCATCCGGGGCATCTACAACCTATAACCTTATATTTGTTTCTTATATCCTTGATATTTATTTTTACCATTTTAAAACATTTCTTGCAATAAATTCTTGTTATCCTTTTCATGACAATTTTTGATTGATTCATATTCTCTTTCATATACTTTTGAGATGCATTATGGTTGTTATTAAATTGAATGATGTTTAGTAATAAAAATCTTTAAATAAAGGGATTTCAAAGTATTACTAAGGAATAGATTTAAATCTTGGGGAGGTTTGGAAAGTTCACCAAGAAAAGAAAACAGTGAACGTGGTGGAGACTCCGTCGCGAAGTCAGAAAATCTGTGAACTTCAGCAAGAGACAGAAGCTGAGACTGTTTGACAAGATATCTTGAGTGAAGGATTCCTCAAGTGGGGCATCAATGAACAGTTGAAGACTCTGTCCTGAAGTCATATAATCTGTGAACTTCAAAGAAACCATGGATTAGAAATTATGGCACAATCATTTGATTGCATTTATTTTAGGAAGTATACAAGCATTTGCAAAAGCATCATCATTGCATTTAGCTAACAGTGCAGAAATCAGGAAAGCTTGGACTTCCCCAAAAGGAATTCGTTTTGTTTCTCAAAAGATTCAGAGCCTTGAGACTATCGTCGAGGTATTTCTTTTTGTTTTAAATCGAATTCATTCTGTTTTATCAAATGAGTCGAGCCTTGAGACCATCGTTGAGGTATTTCCTTTTGTTTTAAATCGAATTCATTCTGTTTTATCAAATGAGTCGAGCCTTGAGACCACTGTCGAGGTATTTCCTTTTGTTTTAAATCGAATTCATTCTGTTTTATCAAATGAGTCGAGCCTTGAGACCACCGTCGAGGTATTTCCTTTCGTTTTAAATCGAATTCATTCTGTTTTATCAAATGAGTCGAGCCTTGAGACTATCGTCGAGGTATTTCTTTTTGTTTTAAATCGAATTCATTCTGTTTTATTAAATGAGTCCAGCCTTGAGACCATCGTCGAGGTATTTCCTTTTGTTTTAAATCGAATTCATTCTGTTTTATCAAATGAGTCGAGCCTTGAGACCACTGTCGAGGTATTTCCTTTTGTTTTAAATCGAATTCATTCTGTTTTATCAAATGAGTCGAGCCTTGAGACCACCGTCGAGGTATTTCCTTTTGTATTAAATCGAATTCGTTCTGTTTTATCAAATGAGTCGAGCCTTTAGACTATCGTCGAGGTATTTCTTTTTGTTTTAAATTGAATTCATTCTGTTTTATCAAATGAGTCGAGCCTTGAGACCATCGTCGAGGTATTTCTTTTTGTTTTAAATCGAATTCATTCTGTTTTATCAAATGAGTCGAGCCTTGAGACCACTGTTGAGGTATTTCCTTTTGTTTTAAATCGAATTCATTCTGTTTTATCAAATGAGTCGAGCCTTGAGACCATCGTCGAGGTATTTCGTTTTGTTTTAAATCGAATTCATTCTGTTTTATCAAATGAGTCGAGCCTTGAGACTATCGTCGAGGTATTTCCTTTTGTTTTAAATCGAATTCATTCTGTTCCATCAAATGAGTCGAGCCTTGAGACCATCGTCGAGGTATTTCCTTTTGTTTTAAATCGAATTCATTCTGTTTTATCAAATGAGTCGAGCCTTGAGACCATCGTCGAGGTATTTCCTTTTGTTTTAAATCGAATTCATTCTGTTTTATCAAATGAGTCGAGCCTTGAGACCATCGTCGAGGTATTTCCTTTTGTTTTAAATCGAATTCATTCTGTTTTATCAAATGAGTCGAGCCTTGAGACCATCGTCGAGGTATTTCCTTTTGTTTTAAATCGAATTCATTCTGTTTTATCAAATGAGTCGAGCCTTGAGACCTTCGTCGAAGTATTCCTTTTTGTTTTAAATTGAATTCGTTCTGTTTTATCAAATGAGTCGAACCCTGAGACTATCGTCAATGTATTTTCGCTAGTTTCAAAGACCTTCGGGCACCCATTTTAAAGACCTCCGGGCACCTGTTTTTAAGACCTTCCACCAGTTTTTTTAAAGACTTTCGGGCACCAGTTTTTTTAAGACCTCCGGGCGCCATTTTAAAGACCTCCGAGCATCATTTTAAAGACCTCCGGGCACTATTTTAAAGACCTCCGGGCACCATTTTAAGACCTCCAGGCACTATCTTTAAAGACCTTCGGGCACAATTTTTCTTTTGAAAATCGAATTCGTTTTCTTAAGACGGATCGAGCCTTGGTTAATCAGAGAATTCAATTTAAGGACAAATCTTCAATTTATAGCTTATTTTCAACAAAAAAAATGAATGAAAAAAATGATAGAAGAATGAAAAAGAAAACCCTTTTCCCTTTCCTTCACATGTGATTTCACTGACCGTACAAAATTAGTGTTGGTTTATCTTTGCCTGATTCCTGATTCTCAGTAATAGCCAAAGAGGGGCAACTGTAGACACCTAATTTTGTCCGGACCACTAAACAGGTAGGTTATCTTCCTATATTGATGTTTCCGAGTGTAAAAAGACTGTTTTCATCTTGCAGGTGGTACTCCGAGACTTAGTTTAAGAGGGCAAGCATAAAAAGTCAAAACTTGAAAAAAGTCAACCCCGAAAAAGTCAACCCCGAAAAAGTCAACCCCAAAAAGTCAACTACTAAAAAAGTCAACCCACTTTCAAATTCAAGATTTTAAGTTCAATTGAAAAATGGCGAAAGAATTTTGATAATCCGAGATCTACATTGAAAGATATGGAGTTCGAAAGTTGGGATTTGGAGATTCAATAGAAAAGAAACCCTAATCCGAGAAATTTGGGGAAAAGTGCTTAAACGATCAAATTTGTCGAAATTGAAGGTTCCAAATGAAATATAAGCACAGACTACGGGTAATGGAGAAGTCACTTGCAAGAAAAATCGAAAGATAAGTCAATCCGGGAGAAAACCGAGAATTAAGGTTTTTTTGTGGATTTCGGTGAAATCGGGAAGAATCACAGAAATGGCCCGACTTGGTAAGACCAAAGCCCCCAATGGATGAATAATGATTAAAAAAGATAGCCCAAGGCTCAGATTGAAGAAAATCTGAAAATTGGACTTGTTTTGAGCAAAACCGGGTTTCGGAGGCAAAAGGGCAAAATTGGAAAATTTGGGAAAAATAGAAAATGGACTCCGAAAATTCTGAAAATTTGTCAATATCATTCTTAAATCATTTGAAAGATATTGGTAAAATAAAATTTTGATTCGGAGTTCGTTTGCAAAATGGCCAAATCCCGGGCTTCTTCTACAGTAATTCAAAAAGAAAAATCCCGGAAAAATAGCAAATGAGCTCCAAATCTTTTGAAATTTTGCAGATCTCAATTTTAAATTATTTGGAAGAGATTGGCGAAATAAAATCTTGATCCGGAGTTCGTTTGCAAAATGGCCAAATCCCGGGCCTCCTATGCAGTAATTCAAAAAGGAAAATCCCGAAAAAATAGCAAATGAGCTCCAAATCTTTTGAAATTTTGCAGATTCAGTTTTAAATTATTTGGAAGAGATTGGCGAAATAAAATCTTGATTCGGAGTTCGTTTGCAAAATGGCCAAATCCTGGGCCTCCTATGCAGTAATTCAAAAAGGAAAATCCCGGAAAAATAGCAAATGAGCTCCAAATATTCTGAAATTTTGCAAATCTCATTTTTAAATTATTTGAAAGAGATTGGCGAAACAAAATCTTGATTCGGAGTTCGTTTGCAAAATGGCCAAATCCCGGGCCTCCTATGCAATAAATCAAGAAGATAAATCCCAGAAAAATAGCAAATGAACTCCAAAAATTCTGAAATTTTGTAAATCTCGTTTTTAAATTATTTGGAAGAGATTGACGAAAGAAAATCTTGATTCGGAGTTCGTTTGCAAAATGGCCAAATCCCGGGCCTCTTATGCAATAATTCAAGCCGATAAATCCCGAAAAAATACCAAATGAGCTCCAAAAATTATGCAAACTTCCAGATCACACTCTTTAATTATTTTGAAGAGATTGGTGAAGAAAAATCTTGATTTGGAGCTCGTTTAAAAAATGGTAAAATGTAGGGGCATAAAAGGGCATTTTTGGAAGAAAAAATCCAAATAAATAGCAAACGGACTCGGATAATTTTGAAAACTTCCAGAACTCAATATTTTATTATTTTGGAAGTATTAAAAAAATAAAAATTGAATTTGGAGTCCGTTTGATATTTATTTGCATCCGGGGGGCAAAATGGTCATTTCACCCAAGCAACCGAAAAGGGCTTCTTTGGGCCTTTCAAAAAATCAGAGTTGGGCTGGAAAAGAGAAGTGCTGGCCTGCCCAAGCCCAAAGGAAAGAGGAAGCTTCTGATTTTTCAATCAAATGGCTAGAAATCAAGTGTTAGTTAGAGATTCTCTTTGATCAAGCCATGGTGATTAAGCCACATAGGCCAAGAGAGATGTCAACATTATTCTTGGACAGCTGTAATTTGAGAGAGCTGAGATGCTAATCTAAAGGTGGTAATTTCATGATTTTTCATCTTGAATTATTGGCCATTTGATGGAAAATTGGTTACAAAAAAATGACAACATCCTTGAGCCAATATAGGGGGTATTCGGCCAGCCCTAGGGAGGGGGTCAGATTTTCATTTTTCTTCTTGATTTTGCTGAGTTCTTAGAGTTTTTACTTAGTTTTTCTCTTCTTGGTTGAGAGCAAAAAAGAAAAGTTTAGAAAAAAAAGGAAAGTTTGAAGAGAAAAGCTTGAAATATTAGCTTCTTGAGGTTGCTCTTGAGCACCAACTCTTGCACTTTCATTTTCTATTCTTGTTTTTGCTATTTTTATTTCTATTTGGTGAGTTTCCATTTTAAATAAATGTTTATTTTATTGTTTTTTTAAGTTCTTACTTCATCTCTTTCTTAAGTATATTTTTTACATTTTATTTTTACAATAAACTCACCATGGCCAAATGGCCTACATTATTTATTTTAAGTTGCTGTTTTGGGTTCATTTTACCATATTGTTTATGTTATGTTATTTTCTTTGATTTTGATGTTTTAATTGTTATGTTACTTCATATTCTTGAGTTATATTTTAATTTGGTTGCTTTGTTTGTTGCCATTTATGTTTTAGATATTATGTTTTTTTGCATTTTTAATTTTCAGTTTTCATGTTGTTTAAATTTGAGCATGTTTTAGATTTAGTATATCAAGTGTTTGTGAAAATGCTTGTGTGGTCTTTGCATGATTTTTGTTTTATATCTTAGTTGAGCATGTTTTAGATTTAGTATATTAAGTGTTTGTGAAAATGCTTGTGCGATTTTTGCATGATTAAAGTGTTATATTTTAGTTGAGCATGTTAGTATACCAAGTGTTTGTGAAAATGCCATGCTTGTTGGAGCTTGAGGCCATTTGGCTACTCCATGTGTTTTGCATTGTGTGATTGCATTTTTGTCATGTTAGTTGGTAGGTTTTTACATTTGCATGTCATTTGATTTAGTTTTGCATGCTAGTATGCCAAGTGTTTGTGAAAATGCCATGTTTGCTTTTGACATTATGATATTCGGCCCTCTTGGATTTTTTTTTGCATTTTTTGTGCATTCTTGCCATGTTAGTTGATAGGTTAGCATTTGCATGATATTTGATTGGGTTTTTGGATTAAGCATGCTTTGTGTTTGTGGAAATGCCATGCATATTTTAGTTATTAAGCTAGGTTTATTTGCCATGCATGATCATGCATTTTAGGTCTAGGTTGCATTAAATGCCATGCAAGTTCATTTAGGTCTAGGTCACTTTATGAATGCCATGTATTTTTTCATGACATTTAGGTTTAAATCTATGCATTTCATGCATTATGTTTGCTGCATTGTTTCATGCATTTCATGTTTATGCCACTTGAATAATGACTTGAGCCAATTAATGGTTCAAAGTCATGCTCTCTTGAGCACACTTGTGGAAAATTAAGTTTGTCAAGTTGATTATTCTACCTTTGTGATTTTTTTTACTTAGCCAATTTTTATCTAACTTTCAAAAAGTCCTAGCTACTGTTTGTAAGTCATTTTAGGAGTTTCAAATATTTTTACTTTGATTTTTAAATGATTTCATCAAAGGCAAAAATGTGTTGGCAAAGCAGTTTTTTTTTCCTTTCAAAACTCGTACATCTCCGTTTTTTTTGGGAATTCATATTTGATCAGAAAATTAAACCGATTTTTTTCCGTATAGTTTTACATGTCCTGAGTCTCTAGTATTTTTTTCAGAATTTTTTTAATTTTTAAAAATAGGATAAAAAATCGTGGCTTAAAACTGGACAGTGAAGTCAGAATTGAATTTAAAGAAAAATCATTTTTCTGTTTTGGTTAAGTTACTTAGAGTGGGCTGATTAGGAGGGTTACCTACTGACTTAGGCTAGTTTATAAGCCTTTTTAAACTCTAAATATGGTTTTTCAAGTCTCGGGTTAAGGGTAGCCAAGTCCGGATTTTTAAACTTAGGAAATTAGAGCCATTTTAAAAAAGATTTAGCCCAGTTTTTATTTTTAATTCAAGCTTTTCAAAATTGTTTTCAAACAATCACAAAGTATTTTGGTTTTAGAATATTTAATTTGACATATTTTCCTAAGGTAGCCGGATATCTTTTTAGATATACGGATTTCCTTAATTAAAGGAAAAAATACATTTCATGCATTACATTTTTCATATTCATGCATTTTATATAATATGTGATTCTTGCTATAATAATTCCCATGATATTGTTATTATTTTGATTTATATTTTTTGATGTTATATGGTTTATTATATGGTTTTGAATATTTCATGATATCCTATGCTTTTATTTAGTTAATTTTATTTAGCATATACTATGTTCATGCATTATTATTTTCATGCATATTATATGATAGCATTATTTCATATTCCATCTCATTTAATTTGTATGCCATATCATTCATGTTTGCCATGTCATTTAAATTATTCATTTCATATAGAATATGTTATGTTACTTAGGTTATTTTATTTCATTTAGAAAATATCATGTTACTTAGGTTATTTCATTTCAGATAGAATATGTTATGTTACTTAGGTTATTTTATTTCATTTAGAATATATCATATGACTTAGGATATTGCATCTCATATAGAATATACTATGTTACCTAGGTCATTTCATTTTATTTATAATATGTCATATAACTTAGGTTATTTTATTTCATTTAGAATATGCTAAGGCATTTATTTCATTTCATTTAGAATATGCCAAGGCATTTACATTATATCATATCATTTAGGAAGCATTATATTATTTAGATTTTGCTATGTCATTTTATTTATTTCATGCATATATATATATTCATATCTTTTAAAATGTTTTCAAAAAGATAATGATTTTTCAATAAAAAATAAAGATATTCTCGAGTTAAAATAATTCATGAGTTCTCTACCGGGTTTGCTGGAGGGAATATCATCAATTATCATTAATAAAGGAATATCTTTCTTTCACAAAAGAGAATGATTCGGAATGTTTTCCAAAACTAATAAAAATTTCTATATTTTGCCACGTTTGTTGGGGAATATAGGAAAATTTTGAATTTATAAATTCCGAATCATTTTCAATTAAAAATGGAATTATTTTTCTTTAAATTGGGAATTAACTTGAAATACTAAATTTAAAACCAATTTTTACCGAGACTTGAGATAACACACGATTAATAAGGTACCGATTTATATGGGCGTTGTGGGGGTGCTAATCCTTCCCCACACGTAACCGACTCCCGAACCCGCTTCTTTGATTTCTCTGGTTTAAAACGCAGACTTGAAATTGGTTTTTAAAATGTTTTAATTAATTTTTAAAATATTTTATAAAACCGGTTTTAATAGGTGGCCGATCACACCTAGCTAAAAAAGATTGGTGGCGACTCCATGTCTTTTTTAAAGGTCATTTTCAAAACCTTCTTTTTTCTAGAGGAATTCAGTCGACTTTTTGTCGATTTTTTTTAATGTCACGCTTAACGAATAATAAAGTCTTGTGATGAGACTCGTTATTTTTTAGGTTGCGACAGAAATGAAATATCCTAAGTAACATGATATATTCTAATGAAATGAAATTATTTAAATGACATAGCAAATTTAAATGACATGGTATATTTTAAGTAATATAATCTATATGACTTGGAACATAATCTAAGTGACATGAAATGATATAAAACATAAAATAATGTTATCATGAAATATGCATGAAAATAAACATAATAATGCATGAACATAGTATATGCTAAATGATGTGACAAAAATAAATGACTTAAATAAAAAGCATAGGATAGCATGAAATATTCAAAACCATATGACAAACAATATAACATCATAAAATATAAATCAAAATAATAACAATGCCATAGAAATTATCATAGCAAAAATCATATATTATACAATATGCATGAATATGGAAAATGCAATGCATGAAAGTGTATTTTTTCCTTTAAATAAGGAAATCTATATACCTAAAAAGATATCCGGCTACGTTAGGAAAATATATCAAATTAAATTTTCTAAAATCAAAATACTTTGTGATTTGTTTGAAAACAATTTTGAAAATCTTCGATGAAAAATAATTCATGGCCGAAATCCCTTTGAAAAAGGCTCTAATTCCTAAGTTTGAAAACCCGGACTTGACCACCCTTGACCCAAGCTTTGTAAAATTATTTTCTAAGTTTAAAGTGGCTTAGAAACTAACCTAAGATAGTAACTAAAGTTCCTAATCAGCCCTTTCTAAGTAACTTAGCCAAAATAGAAAATTAATTTTCCCTTAAATTCAAATATGACTCCACTGTCCAGTTTTAAATCACGATTTTTAACCTATTTTTAAAATTTTAGAAAAATCTAAAAAACAATACTGGAGACTCGAAACATGTAAAACTTCAGGGGAAAAATTGACTTAATTTTTTGATTAAAGATAACTTCTCATAAAAATCGGGAAAGTCAGAATACTGGGTGAAAACTGTTTTGCCAAAACACATTTTTTGCCTTTGATAAAATCATTTAGAAAACAATGTAAAAATATTGGAGACTCTCTTAAGGACTTAAAAATAGTAGCTAAAACCTCTAAAAACTTGGACAAAAATTGGCTAAGTAAAAAAACCCACAAAGGTTTATTAATTAATTTGACAACTCTTTAATTTTTCACAAGTATGCACAAGTGAGCATGACTTTGAGCCATTGATTGGCCTAAGTCATAAATCATGTGGCATGGCATGGATGCATGAGCAAACCGCAAATATAATGTATGAAATGTATGATTTAAAACCTAAATGATTTGGAAAATGCATGGCATAAATAATATGGCCTAGACCTAGCATGAACTTGCATTACAATAAATGCAACCTAGGTCTAAAATGCATGAAATGCATGGCAATACAAGCAAAAACTAAACCTAAAGAATTCATGGAAATAACACAAACACATAGCATTTTAAACCAAAATACACAAAAAGAAAGCATGAAAATGCAAACAAGTCAACAAGCAAGATGAAAATGCACATATAAGGCAAATAAATGGAGGGTAGCCGAATGGTCTATGGCTTAAAATGATGATATTCTATCATGGCATTTTCAAAAACACATGACATACTAAATGAAAATACATAAAATCATAGCATGGAGATGCAAACCTATCAACTAGCATGATGAAAATGCACATAGGAAGCACAAAAATGGAGGAGGCCGAATGGTCACATAAGCTCATAAAGATGGTATTTTTGCATGGCATTTTCATAAACACATGACATACTACCATGCAAGACTAAAAAGAAACATGCTAAACCAAGCAAACATGAAGTAAAGGCATGAAATAAGACTAGACATTTTTACAAACACATAGTATAGTAAAAATGCAAATCATGAACAACTCAAACATGTTGAAAACAGAAAATTAAAAAATGTAAACAAGGAAAGTAAACATGAAAACAAGTTGATAAAATAAAAAATGGAAGTAAGTAAGTAAAAAGATCAAAGTAAGTGTCGCAACCTAAAAAATAACAAGTCTCATCGCAAGACTTTATTATTCGTTAAGAGTGACATTAAAAAAAAAAACCGAGGAAAAGTCGACTTAATTCCTCTTGAAAAATGAAGGTTTTGAAAATGACCTTGAAAAAGACATGGACTCGCCACCAATCTTTTTTAGCTAGGTGTGATCGGCCACCTATTAAAACCGGTTTTATAAAATATTTTAAAATTAATTAAAACATTTTTAAAACCAATTTCAAGTTTGCGTTTTAAACCAGAGAAATCAAAGAAACGGGTTCGGGACTCGATTACGTGTGGGGAAGGATTAGCACCCCACAACGCCCGTATAAAACGGTACCTTATTAATCATGTGTTACATCAAGTCTCGAAAAAAAGTCATTTTTAAATTTAGTATTTCAAGTTAATTCCCAATTTAAAGAAAAATAATTCCATTTTTAATTGAAAATGATCCGGAATTTATAAATTCAAAATTTTCCTATATTCCCCAACAAACGTGGCAAAATATAGAAATTTTTATTAGTTTGGAAAACTTTTCGAATCATTCTTATCTTAAAGAAGATATTCCGTTATTAATGATAATTGATGATATCCTCCCCAGCAAACCCGGCAGAGAACTCATGAATTATTTTAACTCGGGAATATCTTTATTTTATTGAAAATCATTTCCTTTTTGAAAAAAAAAAGAATATGAATATGTATGACATAAATAAAATGACATAGCAAAGTCTAAATAATATAATGCAACCTAAATGATATGATATAATTTAAATGTCTTAGCATATTCTAAATGAAATGAAATATCTTAAGTTGTATGATATATTCTAAATGAAATGAAATGACCTAGGTAACATATTATATTCTATATGAAATGTAATATCGTAAGTCATAAGATATATTCTAAATGAAATAAAATATCCTAAATGACATAATATATCCTAAATGAAATGAAATGACCTAGGTAACATAATATATTCTACATGAAATGAAATGACTTAGGTAACATAATATATTCTATATGAAATGAAATAATTTAAATAACATGTCAAATATGAATGATATGGCATATAATTTAAATGACATGAAATATAAAATAATGCTATCATATAATATGCATGAAAATAAAAATGAAAATAATAATGCATGAACATAGCATATGCTAAATAATATGACAAAAAATAACTAAATAAAAAGCATAGGATATCATGATAAATAAAAACCATATAATAACAACATAACATCAAAAAATATAAATCAAAATAATAACATTACCATAGAAATTATCATAGCAAAAATCACATATTATATAAAATGCATGAGTATGAAAAATGCAATGCATGAAAATGTAATTTTTCCTTTAATTAAGAAAATCCGTATATCTAAAAAGATATCGGACTACCTTAGAAAAATATACAAATTAAATATTCTAAAATCAAAATACTTTGTGATTGTTTGAAAACAATTTTTTTGAAAAGCTTAGATTAAAAACAAAAACTTGGCTAAACCCATTTTAAATAGCTCTAATTTCCTAAGTTTAAAATACCGGACTTGACCACCCTTAACCCCGAGACTTAAAAAATCATTTTTAGAGTTTAAAAAGGCCTAGAAACTACCCTAAGTCAGTAGCCAAACTTCCTAATCAGCCCCCTCTAAGTAACTTAACCAAAACAGAAAAATAATTTTCCTTCAAATTAAATTCTGACTCCACTGTCCAGTTTTAAAACACGATTTTTTACCCTATTTTTAAGGAGTCAAAAAAATCTAAAACAAATACTAGAGATTCAGAAAATGTAAAACTATACTGGAAAAAATAGGCTTAATTTTCTAATTAAAGATGACTACCCAGAAAAATCGGGAAAGTACGAGTACTGGGTGAAAAAACTGTTTTGCCAAAACACATTTTTGCCTTTGATAAAATCATTTAAGAATCAAAGTAAAAATATTTAAGACTCTCTAAATGACTCACAAACAGTAGCTAACACTTTTGAAAAGTTAGACAAAATTGGCTAAGTAAAAAAAATAATCACAAAGGTAGAATAATCAATTTGACAACTCTTTAATTTTCCACAAATGTACTCAAGAGAGCATGACTTTCAACCATTGATTGGCCTAAGTCATAAGTCAAGTGGCATGGACATGAAATGCATGAAAAATACAGCAAATATGATGCATGAAATCCATGCTTTTAAACCTAAATGTCATGAAAAATGCATGGCATCAATAAAATGACCTAGACCTAAATGAACTTGCATGGCATTTAATGCAACCTAGGTCTAAAATGCATGGATATGCATGGCAAAATAAACCAATCCTAACATCTAAAATATGCATGGCAATAACACAAACACAAGGCATGCTTAAACCAAATACTCAATCAAATGTCATGAAAATGCAAACCTATCAACTAACATAACAAAAATGCACACACCAAGCAAAATAAATGAGGTGGCCGAATGGCCTCATGTTCCAAGTGAGCATGGCATTTTCACAAACACTTGATATACTAACATACTTAACTAAAACATAACACTCAAATCATGCAAATATAAAGTAGAGGTATGAAAACTAACAAGCATTTTCACAAACACATGGATTTCAAAATATAAAACATAAACAAACTTAAACATTTTGAAAACAGAAAATCAAAAAATGCAAGAACATGATAATAGACTCTTAAATGGAAATAAACAAGCAACCAAATTAAAACAAGCTTCAAGTATATGTAGTAGAAGAAGATTTAAAACATCAAGACTTATTTAATATAAAAAATAACGTGAAATAACAAAGCAAAACAGCAACTAAGACAGAAAAAAATGGGCCATTCAGCCATGTCAAAGAACAAGAAAAAAATATTTCAAGAAATTTTTATAAGAAAAGATGAAGAAAGAACTTAAAGAAGAACATTAAAACACTTATTTAAAATGAAAAATCAAAAGAAACTCACCAAAATAATAATCAAAATAGCAAATCAAGAATGGCAAATCAAAGAAAGTGCAAGAGTATGGTGCTAAAAGCAACCTCTAGAAGCTATCTTTCAAGCTTTTTCTCTTCCTACTTTCTTTTCTTTTCTAAACTTTTCTTTTTGCTTCTCAACAATGGAGAGAAAATCAGCCAAAAGCAAGAGAGAATAGAGAATGAGAGTGTTCTCCAAAATGAAAGAGAGACCCTTTTTCTTCATATGGCTGAATGCCCCTTCCCCTAGGCTAGGATGTTGTCATTTTTCCATCAACCAATTTTCATCCAAAGGCTATTGATCCAAGATGTTTAAAACATGAAATTATCACCCTTAGATTAGGCCATCAGCTATCCACAATTACAGCTGTTCAAGAATCTTAAGCCATTATGTTGACACTCTCCCTCTTCATGCATTGGTCCATGTGGCTTATTTGCAAAGGCTTGATAAAAAAATCACAAACTAACTCTTCATTGTTGGCCTTTTGATTAAAAAATCAGAAACCTCCTACCCATCTTTGGGCCTTCTCCGGCCAACCCCCCTTCTTCCAGCCCATGTTTGATTTTTTTAAAAGGCTAGAAGAGCCTTTTTCCATTTCTTGTGTAAAATAACCTTTTTAACCCCCGAATGTAAATAAATGGAAAACGGACTCCGAATTCAAATTTTCTTTTTTCAATACTTTCACAATAATAAAAACAATTTAATTCTGGAAGTTTTCAAAATTTTCCGAGTCCATTTGCTATTTATTTGGATTTTTCTTCCAAAATTGCCCTTTTATGCCCCCAAATTTTACCATTTTTTTAACGAGCTCCAAATCAAGATTTTTCTTCACCAATATCTTCCAAATAATTTAGAAGTGTGATCTGGAAGTTTTCATAATTTTTGGAACTCATTTGGTATTTTTTCGGGATTTATCTGCTTGAATTACTATATAGGGGGCCCGGGATTTGGCCATTTTGCAAACGAACTCCGAATCAAGATTTTATTTCACCAATATCTTCCAAATAATTTTAAAATGAGATTTGCAAATTTTCAAAATTTTTGGAGTTCATTTACTATTTTTTCGGGATTTATCTTCTTGAATTTCTACATAGGAGACTCCGGATTTGGCCATTTTGCATACGAACTCCGAATCAAGATTTTCGTTCGCCAATATCTTCCAAATGATTTAAGAATGATATTTTCAAATTTTTAGAATTTTTGGAGTTCATTTTCTATTTTTTCCAAATTTTCCAATTTTGCCATTTTGCCTCTGAAACCTGATTTTGCTCAAAACAAGTCCGATTTTCTTATTTTCTTCAAACTGAGCCTTGGGCTATCATTTTTAATCACTCCTCATCCATTATGGGCTTTAGTTCTACCGAATTAGGCCATTTCTTGTAATTCTTCCCAATTTCACTAAAATCCACCAAAAACCCTAATTCTCGATTTTATTCCGGATTGACTTTTCTTTTGGTTTTTCTTCCAAGTGGCTTCTCCATTACTCGTAGTCAGTGCTTATCTTTCATTTGGAACCTTCAATTTTGACCAATTCGATCGTTTAAGCACTTTTCTCCAAATTTCCCGGATTAGTGTTTCTTTTCTACTGAATCTCCATAAACCAACTTCCGAACTCCATATCTTTCGATATAGACCTCGGATTATCAAAATTCTTTTGCCATTTTTCAATTCAACTTCAAATTTGATTTTGAAAGTGGGTTGACTTTTTTAGTAGTTGACTTTTTAGAGTTGACTTTTTAGAGTTGACTTTTTTCAAGTTTGACTTTTTATGCTAGCCCTCTTAAACTAAGTCTCAAATACCACCTACAGGATGAAAAAAAATCTTTTTACATTCTGAAACATCAATTTAGGCAGAAAACATACCTGTTTTAGTGGTCCGAACAAAATTAGGTGTCTACAGCTGCCCCTCTTTGACTATTGTTGAAAATCAGGAATCAGGCAAAGATAAATAAAAACTAGTTTTCTCCGGTTAGTGAAATCACATGTAAAGAGAAGGGAAGGGGGTTTCTTTTTTCAATTTTTTTTGTTTTGTTTTTGTTTTTGTTTTTGTTTTTGTTTTGTTTTTTGTTTTCTTTTTTTTCTTTTTTGTTGTTGAGAAAAACTGTAAATAGAAGATATTGTTCTTAAATTGAGTTCTCTGACTAATCAAGGCTCAACCCGTCTTAAGGAAACGAGTCAATTTTCAAAATAAAAATTGTGCCCAGAGGTCTTAAAAATAGTGCCCAGAGGTCTTATCTATAATTTAAAGAAAAATTACGCCCGGAGGTCTTAAAAATGGTGCCCGAAGGCCTTATCCATGAAAAAAATGCGCAGTATGTGACTTTAAAAATGATGCCCGGAGGTCTTAAGAATGGTGCCTGGAGGCCTTATCGGTGAAAAAATGCGCTGTATGCGACTTTAAAAATGATGCCCGGAGGTCTTAAAAATGGTGCCCGGAGGCCTTACCTGTCATTTGGAAAAAATGCGCTGTATGCGACTTTTAAAAATGATACCCGAAGGTCTTAAAAATGGTGCCCGGAGGCCTTACCTTTCATCTTTAAAAAATGCGCTGTATGCGACTTTTAAAAAAGATGTCCGGAGGTCTTAAAAATGGTGCCCGGAGGCCTTACCCGTAATTTGGAAAAAATACGCTGTATGCGACTTTAACAATGATGCCCGGAGGTCTTAAGAATAGTGATCGGAGGCCTTACCTATGTTTTAAAAAATACGCTGTATACGACTTTTACAATGATGCCCGAAGGTCTTAAGAATGGTGCCCGGAGGCCTTACCCGTCATTTGGAAAAATGCGCTGTAAGCGACTTTTAAAAATGATGCCCGGAGGTCTTAAAAATGGTGCTCGGAGGCCTTACCCGTAATTTGGGAAAAATGCGCTATATGCGACTTTAAAAATGATGCCCGGATGTCTTAAAAATGGTGCCCGGAGGCTTTACCCGTAATTTGGAAAAAAGGTGCTGATGCGACTTTTAAAAATGATGCTCGGAGGTCTTAAAAATGGTGCTCGGAGGCCTTACCCATAATTTGGAAAAAATGCGCTGTATACGACTTTAAAAATGATGCCCGGAAGACTTAAAAATGGTGCCCGAAAGCCTTACCCGTCATTTGAAAAAAATGCGCTTTATGCGACTTTTAAAAATGATGCCCGGAGGTCTTAAAAATGGTGCCCGGAAGCCTTACCCGTTATTTGAAAAAAAAATATGCTCTATGCGACTTTTAAAAATATGCCCGGAGGTCTTAAAAATTGTGCTTGGAGGCCTTACCCATCATTTGGAAAAAATGCGTTGTATGCGACTTTTAAAAATGATACTCGGAGGTCTTAAAAATGGTGTCCGGAGGCCTTACCTGTAATTTGGAAAAAATACGCTATATGCGACTTTAAAAATGATGCCCGGAGGTCTTAAAAATGGTCTTTGAAGAATTGTTGAAAATTAACCTGAAGATTTTGAGAAGATGCGAATGCTTTTTGATGCTGCTGCAAATGATTAACAGGATACACATACTTCATATTGCAAATGTAAATGTAAATGTATTGAATTGATGCAAATGTTTCTTGATGCAAATGCAGATGTTGGATAAAATGCAAATGCTTCATGGTGTATATGCAAATGGCTTTAGATTGATGCAAATGCTTATTGATGCAGTTGCAGATGTTGAATAAGATGTAGATGTTTCTAAATGATGCAAATGCAAATGATCCTCAAATAACGCAATTACTTCTCAGAAGGATGCAAAGGTCAATAATGTACAAATGCTTCTTTATGATGCAAATGCGAAAATTTGTGTTAACGCAACTACTTCATGGAATGGTGCAGATGCAAAAATTGACATTATGCAAATGCTTCTAAATGATGCAAATGCAAGGATTTGACAACGTGCAGAATGCTTCTACATGATGCAAATGCAAAGATCGATAATGACGCAAACGCTTCATGAAAAGATGCAAATGCCCTTGATCATTTTTCTAGACTTTGGCTTAGCCTTTGCAATTCATTTCTCCTTTTCAAATCAGAGTATATCTTCAATTTATTTTTCAATCTTTGGCTATTCTCTTTGCCCCAACAGTTTTCAAACTCTCATCAACAAAGGTCTGAAACGGGTTCTATTTCTTCTTATCATATCTGGAAGTCGAGACCTATCCTAGCAGTTCTATATCTTCGGGTTAGAAAAACCCTTATCGCCTGTCAACATCAAGAATGGTTGCTTCAAAAAAATATATATCTTTATTTGTTTACTCATTTTGAAAACTTATGAACAAAAAATATTAACCCCACAGTGTGTGATGTACAAATCTTTTGAAGACTGATGATCATTGTTAAAAACTTCTCTAAGTGTCAATCTGGGTTTTTCAATTTGAATTGGCAATGCTTGGTATAACAAGATTTTGGTTGATCAAAGGAAATTTCATAACAAAAATGTATGTCCCTTCTAGGCTCACAAATGGAACAGGTTTTATAAATCATGAATTCATTGAAAATCAAATAAATTCAACATTCTTTTAGTTTTCATATCAAGGCATTTTGACAAGCGTCAAGATTGGCTGGTATGTTTAAACTGGAAAGTTGATTTTGGAGAAAAAGAGTTTCAGTTTTTGAAATCAATCATCCGAATGAGAGTTGACACTTTGGGAAGTTCAAGAATTCCTAGATGTTCCCTGATAGCCACTTCTTCAAGATGATTTTCTCTTTTGTGGTATCGGTACTATCACAGATGGCATCGAAAATTCCTATTTTACACTAGACCGCTCATTTTTGGGTTTTCGCCCTAGAGTCCCACTCTTTCTCCTTTTCCTTTCTCCTTTTTTGTGTTTTTCATTGTTTTACCATGCACTTGACAATTCTAAATTCTTCCTTAGTGAAATGATAATTCGATGAGATGGGATAAAATCCGAGAAAAAACCCTTCAAATTAAATATTCATGCTTGATCAAATGGACTTTTAAAGCACGTAATGTAGGCCATGGTTTGGGGTTCAAAAAGAAAGGATAAATAGGCCCAAAAGATGTGTTTGAAGGTAATCAAATCAAAGGACAATTTCTTGAGGAGAATTCTTTTTGAAACATTTGTCCCTTCTTGGACATTTCTTTCCTTTTTACTTTTGCTCTTTTTCTTCTTTGCTTTTGGCTTTCATTTTCCATGCTTTTTCACACACTTATTCTTTTTTCTTCTTGGCTTCCATTTCGCCATCTTTTCCTTTTCTTTTTGGCAGAGTGAGCCCATATTCATTCGGCGCTCCATTTTCTTTGTATCTGTCTTTGAGCCAGGACTCATTCCTCCATGATCTTTAAAAAAGATCTTTCCTTGCATTTGCCCCCCAGTGTAGAGGGTGATCCTTGATCAGGGTTCAAAGAAGAAAGAATTCTTTTTGACTCAAAATGGGTGACTATGGATAATTTTTTTTTTTTTTTTTTGCAAAAGGGATATGAGAGATGGCCATTCGTCATATCAAGCACAAATATTCTTATTGAAAAGCAATCCCCAAGGGAAATAGATAATCAAAATTTCATTTTGCACTTTGGAATCATCCGAATTCTCATATGCATGATATCACAATTTTTCTTCTTTTTTGATTTTTTTTTCTTCGCATGCCCTAATGATTCATGCGTTAATCCATCCTTATTCACCATGTATCCATCATTTCCACATATGATGCCCTAATTTGATTAACCATGAGAGTTTGTATCAACAAGGAACATAGCAAGTCTAGGTCTATTTTGAAAAGGCTGATTTTCAAATCTGAGTTCTTTGAGACAAAGAAAATATGACTTAAAAATGGGTTTTCTCTGGGACATGAGATAATCTAGTTTAATCATTGTGCCCCAGGGTGTCAATCATGAAGTAATGTTTGGGCAATTAGTGTTTTGTGGTTGTTGAAAATGACATGAATGGTTACGGCACAACCTTGACACACACCAAATTACCATGATCTAAATTCTTGAAAGAAAGTCTCATTTGTTTGAATTTCAAGGAGTTCGAATTTTTTTTGAAAAGTTCGTTCCTTTGTTCATAGCCTAGACTAGGATCTACATCTTTGCTTATTCTATGATGGCAATGATTTTATGAAGTTCAATCATTCATATTCCTTGAAGCATTAGGTCTTTCAAGTGTTCTCGATTCAAGGGGTTTAGGCCTAGGAAAGCTTAAAAGAGAGAAGGTATTGGGTCATTTGTAACAATGATCATCAATATTCTTGAGACTATCCATTATTAAAACTTCCTTAATGCTTGTTTTTGCAAATTTAGATTATTGTTAAAACACAACAAACACAAAGCATTTAAAATTCAAAATTCATTTAATTCATATGAATGTCGACATGAGACAAGTGTTTTCATCATAAGGTCTGAAAGTAAATGCATCAAAATGCTCATATTGACATCCTTCAAAGGTAGTAATTCTCCCTCTAAAACCCTAAAAGAAACTGATTTACGGCAAAACGGCCTTCCACTGATTGATAAGCTCCGGTGTCAAAATACCACCACAGATAAGACTTTCAATCCTTTCCTTCAGTTGTCTGCGTTTTTCAGTTGAATGCCCAACTACCCCCAGGTGATAATCACAATTACTATCAGGGTCGTAACTCCTCGCTGATGGATTCAGAGCTATTTTCAAAGGTACCTGGGTAAGGTACTGATTCTTTATTAGAAATGGCAGCAGGTCAGGGATAGGGATTGGAATTCTTTCTTGGTTTTCCCACGCTCGTTTTCTGGAAGTAGGCCTTTTTGCAAGGGCTGGTATAGTATTAGGTGTTTAGGTAGGTAGGTAAGGATAAAGGCTTGGAGATACCTCAGTAGGGTAACATGATTGGTATGAGTGAAATTGGGAATATGGGACGAAATCTCCCATAGCTTGGACATCTTCCTCTTTCTTTCTAGGTGCCTTATTTCTCTCGGCATTGGATGTTCCTTCTTTTTCAAGTTTTCCATTCTTGATAGCATTCTCAATCATCTCCCCTGAGATTACTATATCCGTAAAATTCTTCGAAGCATTGCCGACGAGTCTATCATAGTACGGGGCCTACAGTGTATTTACAAAAAGGATGGTGATTTCCTTTTGTGTCAAAGGTGGTTGTACTTGGGTAGACATGTTCCTCCACCTTTGAGCATACTCTTTGAAGCTCTCAGTAGCTCTTTTCTCTATATTTTGCAAAGTGAGACGATCAGGTGTCCTGTCAGTCATATGCTTGTACTGGTTTAGAAAAGCCCTAGCCAAATCATTCCAATAGCGAATTGATCCTTGCTCAACTGACTATACCACCTAATTGCGGACCCACTAAGACTATCCTGAAAGTAGTGAATCAGAAGCTTATCATTATCTATATGACTTGTCATCTTTCGTTAGAACATAGTGATGTCGGCTGGCGGATCAGTCGTCCCGTCATATTTTACAAAGTCAGAGACCTTGAATTTAGGAGGAATGACTAAATCGAGGACCAAGCATCGTTCTTTCACCTCGACACTCCCGAATACGTCTGTATTTTCTACTGCCTGGAGCCTTTCATCTAGCAACTGATATTTCCCTTGGGAATTTGCAAACTCTACCTCATTAACCATTTTCAACTTTTCCTGTTCAGCTGGATCATCTGAATTTAAGACATTGACAGGGTTAACTGTGTTCTGGGCATCCATCATTACGACCTCATTATGACCCTTTAGTGTCTCTAACCCTTCTCTGGCGGCCAAGTTTTTTATGTATCCTTTGATTACAGTGGACATTAGCTCCATCAATTTAATCATCTGATCTTTAGATTCTGCTTGAGACTTTGCCAGCTGTTCTCGCAATTCTTCCTGTACCCTTTCTATTCTTTCCATTCGGGCAACTTGTTCATTCTCCATAGCTCTAGCCTGTATTAAAAGGGTACTCAGTACTTCTTATACCTCTGATTTGAAATGGAAATTCTTTCAAAGACTCTTAAAGCCAAGCCAACTTCTGTTTTATTCCCCTAAAGTGCGTGTCATGATGAAGGAGCCATGAATGCAATTTGATGGAAGTGAAGCCTAAACAATTTGATGTATGGACATGTACAGTGGAAACATGCTAACCATATATGTAATAAATGCAATCACGATACCAACATGTTGCAAGCAAAGAATAAACAAATCAACGCATGGATATATGCAACGAATGATCATGTACATTTCAGCATATTTCCCAATGAATAATCATTTACACTATGAATGTAACACGATGTCATTTATGATGCATGTAAACAATGAATGATTGATACAGAGTATATACAAAGAAAATCATGCTGACCATGTGTATCATGAATGCATCCTGATGTTAATATGACAGATTAATACATGAGCATATATAGAGAAATCATGCTGACTATGATCGTCATGAATGCAACCCAAAGTCAACATGATGCATGTAAAGAATAAGCAAATTAATGCATAGATATATACTAAAAAATCATGCTGATTATGAATGCATGAATGCAACCTGGTGCTAACATGATACATGTATGAATGTATGGTATGACAAATAATTGATCGGATGCAAAATGCAAAGGGGAAGATATCACGGAGGAAATAAGAATCGGAGGAACTTAATCATCAACATCTCATAAATTTGAAGCATAGTCAATTCATTCCCATATCAATGTTAACAATGGTATAAACCATGTTTTACAAAATCTGAGCAATAGTTAAAACTGTATTTTACAAGCACTTTATTCTTCCTAGCATCTTAAGGCTATAAGAGCCGGCTACTGAAAAAGTGAAATCCTATTACATCATATAAGACCGAAGTCTTTCCACCTCAATGTCGTAAATCTCCCAATCCTAATGACGCTTTCCCAGCCCTCTATCAATTAGTGTCGTTGGATCCAACCACTTGGCATCTATAAGAGATTGTACTTTGTTCTTGAGTCCATTGCAGTGTTCAATGCTATGCCCAACAGTTCCACAGTGATAATCACATTTTCCACTCGGGTTATACCACTTGGGGTATGGTGGTGACAGGGGTTTCAACGGAACATAGGCAACTAGGTAATTTCAGACCAATATTGGGAAAAGCTCTTGATAGCTGATTGGAAGGAGATCAAAATGCCTTTGGGTCTTATCCTGGGGTCGTTTCTTAGTCACACAGAGCCTAGGAGTTGGGGCACTTGGTGGTGGCAGTAAGGTTCGAACTGGAGTGTTTACATAGAGAGATGGAGGAATAACAAGGCAAGGGTATGGATTTGGACACGGGGCCTTTGGAGGTTGTACATAGCTCGAGGTTTCTATCCCAGATGCAGGATAAGGTGATTGATGAGGGAAATAGCATGAACTGGCAGTTTTTGGTGATGGAGTGGGATTCAGGAATCCCATAGTGGTCATCCCAATGGACGATTGGACCATAGTAGGGTGGGGATATTGGTTTGGACCTAAAAAAGTTTGCAGGTATGGTACAGGATCTGAGGTTTCTATCTTTGGTATTAGGCTCTCGGGCTTAATCATTTTCACGATTTTGTCCACAATTTCATCAGGATTGCAACCTTTGTAGCATTGACAAGCGTAGGATCCAGCAAGGATTGTATGTTCTGGACCTAATGGTCTTGGTTGATCCGAAGGTGATGTAGAGCCCTGAGAAAGTTCCCCTTTACTCTTACCCATATCCTCAAACATTTTCAGCAATTTGGCGAGTTGTTCCTTTAACTCCCGGAGTTCATGTCCAAACTCCTCTTGATTGCGTTCCAAAGCACCCAATCGTTCCTCCGATTTATTCCTCATATCTCGATCCCCTTTCATGCAAATGAAATAGACATTATTACCATGAGCTCAAGAATGGATGTACATGCTCTATTTCTATATGCATGAATATACTGATGATTAATGCATGAGCATATACAAAGAACTTATGATGACTATGTATGCCATGGATGCAATCTAATTCCAACATGATGCATTTAAAAAATGAATAAATTGATGCACAAGTATATACAAATAATGACCATGCATGTCATAAACGTATTCTACAATGAATGACCATGCATGCTATGATGTCAAAATGATATATGCAAAGAATAAATGAATTAACACAAAGGTAGGTACAAAGAATGACCATGTATATCACAAATGTATTCTACAATGAATAACTATGCATGTTAGGACTGTAACATGATGTCAAAATGATACAAACAATTAACCAATGATTACACAAAATTGGTGGGACCTAATTCTTGATTATTCGAAAATCTCATTATGCAAAATTTGCCTCCAAATTTAATCTATGATTTTTTTGAAACATGTTTTCTCTATGAAAAACCAAACATATTATTTTCAAAAGAATTTCGGAGTAGTGGATCTTACTATGGTACAATATGCAAATGTTCATGTGACACTATCGGTTTTATGAAATCATCAAATGAGATTATTATCACCATCCATTTATTGCAAAAAACGAGATCAATAATACAACCAAAAATGTACATGCTCTATTCACACATGCATGAAATGTGCAAAATGCAAAAATATTTGAAAAAGAATGTTTGTATTTTGAATTTCAAAAAGATAGTGAACACTTGCCCCAACCATATCTACTTATACAGGTATCACAGTGCTTTTGGGGTAGATTATCATATTTATTAAGGGCGATGTACGTACATCGTTGCTCGATCTACAACCCTTATTCAGAGTGTAAAATAGGTAACAAAAGGTTTAGAAATGTCTCTCCATGTGTTCCTATCTTTGGTGTATCTAACGAAAATCCGGCATTGCTTCGCCTAGGTTCACTATATGAGGGTGAATCGGTTTTAAAGGCCCCGAATTCCTCCTCACTGTCGTCGGTGAAGGATAGTAAGGCACCTCGATAAAAGCGGGTTCAATTCGTTAGAGTCTATTTCCCTAGCCCATGCGGATTGTTAATCACGAAGGCTTAGGTAATTTAGTACTCCGGAAGTGTTTCACTAGCCCATGTGGATTGTTAATCACGAAGGCTTAGCCCACCTAAAAGGACGAAACCCGGGTATAGGGCTCATGATATGCAAATGCACGTGTGGTGTGTGTGGAGGAACAACAAACCTTTCACCACCTATTCTACACCCCTTATTCTAAATGCCCCAACTATTTATAAAAAAAAAAAAAATGTAACGCATTAACCAACAAGCAATTATAATATACAACCTTAAATAACTAGAGAACAATAATAAAATGCATGCACATGAGTATGGACATATTTAAAAATATTTTATTATTTTCAAAATTCTTCTTATTAAAAAATGTGGGAATTAAAATTAAATACCAATTAAACCGACAAAATCGAGACTTTGATAACACACGACTAATTCTAGGCCTAACTCTCAAATAGTCCCTAGTGGAGTCACCAAGCTGTCGCAACCTAAAAAATAAAAAGTCTCATCGCAAGACTTTATTATTCGTTAAGAGTGACATTAAAAAAAACCGAGGAAAAGTCGACTTAGTTCCTCTTTAAAAATGAAAGTTTTGAAAATGATATTGAAAAAGGCATGGAGCCGCCACCAATCCTTTTTAGCTAGGTGTGATCGGCCACCTATTAAAACCGGTTTTATAAAATATTTTAAAATTAATTAAAACATTTTTAAAACCAATTTCAAGTCTGCGTTTTAAACCAAAGAAATCAAAGAAACGGGTTCGGGACTCGGTTACGTGCGGGGAAGGATTAGCACCCCCACAACGCCCGTATAAAACGATACCTTATTAATCACGTGTTATCTCAATTCTCGGTAAAAAGTCGATTTTAAATTTAGTATTACAAGTTAATTCCCAATTTAAAGAAAAATAATTCCATTTTTAATTGCAAATGATCCGGAATTTATAAATTCAAAATTTTCCTATATTCCCCAACAAACGTGGCAAAATATAGAAATTTTTATTAGTTTGGAAAACTTTCCGAATCATTCTTATCTTAAAGAAGATATTCCGTTATTAATGATAATTGATGATATCCTCCCCTGCAAACCCGGCAGAGAACTCATGAATTATTTTAACTCGGGAATATCTTTATTTTATTGAAAATCATTACCTTTATGAAAGAAAAAATATATATACGAATATGAATATGTATGACATAAATAAAATGACATAGCAAAGTCTAAATAATATAATGCAACCTGATATAATTTAAATGTCTTAGCATATTCTAAATGAAATGAAATATCCTAAGTTGTATGATATATTCTAAATGAAATGAAATGACCTAGGTAACATAATATATTCTATATGAAATGTAATATCCTAAGTCATATGATATATTCTAAATGAAAGAAAATATCCTAAATGACATAATATATCCTAAATGAAATGAAATGACCTAGGAAACATAATATATTCTACATGAAATGAAATAACCTAGGTAACATAATATATTCTATATGAAATCAAATAATTTAAATGACATGGAAAATATGAATGATATGGCATATAATTTAAATGACATGAAATATAAAATAATGCTATCATATAATATGTATGAAAATAAAAATGAAAATAATAATGCATGAACATAGCATATGCTAAATAATATGACAAAAAATAACTAAATAAAAAGCATAGGATATCATGAAATATTCAAAACCATATAATTTAACAATATAACATAAAAAAATATAAATCAAAATAATAACATTACCATAGAAATTATCATAGCAAAAATCACATATTATATAAAATGCATGAGTATGAAAAATGCAATGCATGAAAATGTATTTTTTTCCTTTAATTAAGGAAATTCATATATCTAAAAAGATATCCGACTACCTTAGGAAAATATAACAATTTAAATATTCTAAAATCAAAATACTTTGTGATTGTTTGAAAAGAATTTTTTTGAAAAGCTTAGATTAAAAACAAAAACTTGGCTAAACCCTTTTTAAATGGCTCTAATTTCCTAAGTTTAAAATCCCGGACTTGACCATCCTTAACCCGAGACTTAAAAAATCATTTTTAGAGTTTAAAAAGTCTTAGAAACTACCCTAATTCAGTAGCTAAACTTCCTAATCAGCCCCCTCTAAGTAACTTAACCAAAACAGAAAAATGATTTTCCTTCAAATTCAATTCTGACTCCACTGTCCAGTTTTAAACCACGATTTTTTACCCTATTTTTAAAAATTGAAAAAAATCTAAAAAAACTATTGGAGACTCAGGACATGTAAAATCATATGGGAAAAAATCGGCTTAATTTTCTGACAAAATATGACTATCTATAAAAATCAGGAAAGTACAAGTACTGGGTGAAAAAACTGTTTTGCCAAAACACATTTTTGCCTCTGATAAAATCATTTAAAGATCAAAGTAAAAATATTTAAGACTCTAAAATGACTCACAAATAGTAGCTAACACTTCTGAAAAGTTAGACAAAATTGGCTAAGTAAAATAAAAAATCACAAAGGTAGAATAATCAATTTGACAATTCTTTAATTTTTCACAAGTATGCTCAAGAGAGCATGACTTTGAAGCATTGATTGGCCTAAGTCATAAGTCAAGTGGAATGGACATGAAATTCATGAAAAATACATCAAATATGATGCATGAAATGCATGATCTTAAATCTAAATGTCATGAAAAATGCATGGCATCAATAAAATGACCTAGACCTAAATGAACTTGCATGGCATTTAATGCAACCTAGGTCTAAAATGCATGGATATGCATGGCAAAACAAACCAATCCTAACATCTAAAATATGCATAGCAATAACACAAACACAAGGCATGCTTAAACCAAATACTCAATCAAATGTCATGAAAATGCAAACCTATCAACTAACATAACAAAAATGCACACACCAAGCAAAATAAATGAGGTGGCCGAATGGCCTCATGTTCCAAGTGAGCATGGCATTTTCACAAACACTTGATATACTAACATACTTAACTAAAACATAACACTCAAATCATGCAAATATAAAGTAGAGGTATGAAAACTAACAAGCATTTTCACAAACACATGCATTTAAAAATATAAAACATAAACAAACTTAAACATTTTGAAAACAGAAAATCAAAAAATTAAAGAACATGATAATAGACTCATAAATGGAAATAAACAAGCAACCAAATTAAAACAAGCTTCATGTATATTTAGTAGAAGAAGATTTAAAGCATCAAGACTTATTTAATATAAGAATAACGTGAAATAACAAAGCAAAATAGCAACTAAGACAGAAAAAAAAATGGGCCATTCGGCCATGTCAAAGAACAAGAAAAAAAATATTTCAAGAAATTTTTATAAGAAAAGATGAAGAAAGAACTCAAAGAAAAACATTAAAAACACTTATTTAAAACGAAAAATCAAAAGAAACTCACCAAAATAATAATAAAAACAGCAAATTAAGAACGGAAAATCAAAGAAAGTGCAAGAGTATGGTGCTAAAAGCAACCTCTAGAAGCTATCTTTCAAGCTTTTTCTCTTCTAACTTTCGTTTTTTTTTTCTTTTCTAAACTTTTCTTTTTGCTTCTCAACAATGGAGAGAAAATTAGCCAAAAGCAAGAGAGAATAGAGAACGAGAGTGTTCTCCAAAATGAAAGAGAGACCCCTTTTCTTCATATGGCCGAATGCCCCCTTCCCCTAGGTTAGGATGTTGTCATTTTTCCATCAACCAATTTTCATCCAAAGGCTATTGATCCACGATGTTTAAAACATGAAATTATCACCCTTAGATTAGGCCATCAGCTATCCACAATTACAGCTGTTCAAGAATCTTAAGCCATTATGTTGACACTCTCCCTCTTCATGCATTGGTCCATGTGGCTTATTTGCGAAGGCTTGATCAAAAAATCACTAACTAACTCTTCATTGTTGGCCTTTTGATTAAAAAATCAGAAACCTCCTACCCATCTTTGGGCCTTCTCCGGCCCGCCCCCTTCTTCCAGCCTATGTTTGATTTTTTTAAAAGGCTAGAAGAGCCCTTTTCGGTTTCTTGTGTAAAATGACCTTTTTGTCCCCCGAATGTATATAAATGGAAAACGGACTCCAAATTCAATTTTTTTTTTCAATACTTTCACAATAATAAAAAAATTTAATTCTGGAAGTTTTCAAAATTTTCCGAGTCCATTTGCTATTTATTTGGATTTCTTCTTCTAAAATTGCCCTTTTATGCCCCCAAATTTTACCATTTTTTAAACGAGCTCCAAATCAAGATTTTTCTTCATCATTCTCTTCCAAATAATTTAGAAGCATGATCTGGAAGTTTTCATAAATTTTGGAACTCATTTGGTATTTTTTCGGGATTTATCTGCTTGAATTACTACATAGGGGGCCCGGGATTTGGCCATTTTGCAAACGAACTCCGAATCAAGATTTTATTTCGCCAATATCTTCCAAATAATTTAAAAATGATATTTGCAAATTTTTAAAATTTTTGGAGTTCATTTGCTATTTTTTCGGGATTTATCTTCTTGAATTTCTACATAGGAGACTCCAGATTTGGCCATTTTGGAAACGAACTCCGAATCAAGATTTTCTTTCTCCAATCTCTTCCAAATGATTTAAGAACGAGATTTGAAAATTTTCAGAATTTTTGGAGTTCATTTGCTATTTTTCCCAAATTTTCCAATTTTGCCCTTTTGCCTTTGAAACCCGATTTTATTCAAAACAGGTCCGATTTTCAGATTTTCTTCAAACTGAGCCTTAGGCTATCCGTTTTTAATCACTCCTCAATCCATTAGGGGCTTTATTCCTACCGAATCGGGCCATTTCTTGTAATTCTTTCCAATTTCACCGAAATCCACCAAAAACCCTAATTCTCGATTTTCTTCCGGATTGACTTTTCTTTTAGTTTTTCTTTCAAGTGGCTTCTCCATTACCCGTAGTCAATGCTTATCTTTCATTTGGAACCTTCAATTATGACCAATTCGATCGATTAAGCACTTTTTCCCAAATTTCTCGAATTAGGGTTTCTTTTCTATTGAATCTCCATAACCCAACTTTCGAACTCCATATCTTTCGATGTAGACCTCGAATTATCAAAATTCTTTCACCATTTTTCAATTGAATTTCAAATCTTGATTTTGAAAGTGGGTTGACTTTTTTAGTAGTTGACTTTTTAGAGTTGACTTTTTTCAAGTTTGACTTTTTATGCTAGCCCTCTTAAACTAAGTCTCGGAGTACCACCTACAGGATGAAAAAATCTTTTTACATTCTGAAACATCAATTTAGGAAGAAAACATACCTGTTTTAGTGGTCCGGACAAAATTAGGTGTCTACAGTAAGCTCCATATTTTTATTATTTAAAGAAAATATAAAACATCAAAAACATGCTAGACATCACCAACAACATGAAACAAAAATCGAAAACCAAACATTTTTTTAGAAAAGGGTCCATTCGGCTTCCTCCAAAAACTGTAAAAAAATTTGTTTTTTCAAAGCTTTTCAAGAAAGTATCAAAGAAGAAGTTGAAGAAGAAGCTTAAAATGACTTATTTTAAAATTAAAAATCAGTAGAAACTCACCAAAATATCAATAAAAACAGCAAATCAAGAATGGAAATGCAAGAAAAGTGCAAGAGTATGGTGCTTTTAGCTACCTCTAAAGCTATATTGCAAGTTTTTCCTCTTCTTACTTTCTTTGCCTTTCTAAACTTTCTTTTTGCTTTTCAAAAAATGGAGAGAAATCAGCCAAGCAAGAGTAAAAAATGAAGAGAGACCCATCCCCCTTTAGTGTGGCCGGTTGGTGTAGGAATTGTCAATGAGGTTCTAGAATTTTTTAGCCAAATTTGATCCAATAGTCTTCAATCCAAGATGCTTTATATGTAGAATTCTCACCCTTAGATTAGAATAATCAGCTCATAAATATATGATGTCATAAATAAGATCATAAATATGACATCATCCCTCTCCAACCATTGATCCATGTGTTGCAAATTCAAATGCTTGATCACAAAAATAACTACCTTCCTCTTCTCTCTTGGCCCTTTGATCTAAAAAATAAGAAAATATCCATCCTCCATGGGCCTTGGCCGATTGTCTCTTCACATTCCCAGCCCACACTTCATTTTTTTTAATTGCAAGAAAAGGCCATTTTTGGTTTCTTCGGTAAAATGACATTTTGACCCCCAAACCTAAATAAATAGCAAACGGACTCCAAATTCAAATTTTATTTTTTTTAATACTTTCAAAATGTTAAAAAAAAAATTGAATTCTGGAAGTTTTCAAAAATTTTCGAGCCCATTTACTATTTTTTATATTTTTTCTTCCAAAATTGCCCTTTTGTTCACCCGAACTTTTACCATTTTGAAAACGAGCTCCAAGTATGGATTTTTCTTCACCAATCTCTTCCAAATAATTTAAAAGTGAGATCTGAAAATTTTCAAAATTTGCTGAGCTCATTTTCCATTTTCTCGGGATTTATCTACTTGAATTTTTGCATAGTGGGCTCGAGATTTGCCATTTTGCAAACGAACTCTGAATTCAGATTTTCTTTTTCCAATCTCTACCAAATAATTTAAGAGTGAGATCTGCAAATTTTCAAAATTTTTGGAGCTCATTTGCTATTTTTTCGGGATTTTTCTGCTTAAATTTCTACATAGTGGGCCCGGGATTTGCCATTTTGCAAATGAGCTCCGAATCTGGATTTTTCTTTGCAAATCTCTTCCAAATGATTTAAGAATGAGATATGCAAATTTTCAAAATTTTTGGAGCTCATTTAGTATATTTGCCGACTTTTCCAAGTTTGCCCTTTTGTCTCCAAAGCCCGATTTTGCTCAAAACAAGTCCGATTTCCAGTTTTTCTTTTTTTGTGCCTTTTTCATATATGAAATTGGAGTTGGTCCGAAAATGCTCAATTTTTACAATCAAATTCTCCTTCGATTTGATTTTTCCTCTTTTCACTATCGGGAATTTCCTTGTTTTTTCGTTTTTCCTCCAATCGGCTCTTTTCTTGGAATTTCTTCAAACTGAACCTTGGGCTATCCTTGTTTACTCACTCCTCATCAATTAGGGGCTTTAGTTTTACCGAATCGGCCTATTTCTGTAATTTTGCTCAATTTCACCAAAATCCACTAAAAATCATAATTCTCGGTTTTCTTCTGAATTGACTTTTCGTTCAGTTTTTCTTCCAAGTAGCTTCTCCATTACCCGAAGTCAGTGCTTATCTTTCATTTGGAACCTTCAATTTCGACCAATTTGATCATTTAAGCACTTTTCCCTAAATTTTTCGAACCAAGGTTTCCTTTCTACTGAATCTCCGTAACCCAACTTTCGAACTCCATATCTTTCAATGTAGACCTCGGATTATCAAAATTCTTTCACCATTTTTCAATTGAACTTCAAATCTTGATTTTAAAAGTGGGTTGACTTTTTTAGTAATTGACTTTTTAAAATTGACTTTTTTGGGGTTGACTTTTTCAAGTTTGAGTTTTTATGTCTGCTTTCTTAAACTAAGTCATAGAGTACCACCTGCATGATTAGAAAAGTCTTTTTGCATTCTGAAACATCACTTTAGGAAGAAAACATACCTGATTTAGTGGTCCGGACAAAATTAGGTGTCTACAGCTGCCCCTCTTTGGCTATTGCTGAGAATAAGGAATCAGGAAAAGATAAACAAACACTAATTTTGTACGGTTAGTGAAATCACATTTGAAGGAAAGGGAAAGGAGTTCCTTGACTAATCAAGGTTTGACTTGGCTTAAGGAAACGAGCTCGATTTGCAAAGTGATGATTTGGGCAGAACCAAAAATTGAAAAGTTATCTAGGCGAAACCGAATTTTCAAGGTGATGACTTGGGCGAAACCAGAAGTCTAAATGTTATCTAGGCGAAACCAGAAGTCGAAAATTTATCTAGGCGAAACCATAGATAATTTTCAAGGTGATGACTTTAGCAAAGCCAAAAGTCGAAAAAGACCTGGGTGAAACCAGAAGTACTTTCCGAATATGGCGCCCGAAGGTCTTATCCATGATTTTGATTAATTGTGCCCGGAGGTCTTAAAAATAGTGCCCGGAGGTCTTAAAAAATGGTGCCCGGAGGTCTGATCTATGATTTGGAAAATTGCGCTGTATGCGACTTTAAAAATGATGCCTGGAGGTCTGAAGAATGGTGCCCGGAGGTCTTATCCATGATTTAAAAAGAAAACCTATGACTGGAGGTTTTAAGAATGGTTCCTGGAGGTCTTATCCAAGATTTAAACAGAAAATACCTTGACGACGGTCCCAAGGCTCGACTCATTTGAGAAGCAGAATGAGTTCAATTTTAAAACAAAAGGAAATACCTCGATGATGGTCTCGGGGCTCGATTCATTTGAGAAGCAGAATGAGTTCGATTTTAAAACAAAAGGAAATACCTCGACGATGATCTCGGGCTCGACCCATTTGAGAAGCAGAATGAATTCGATTTAAAACAAAAAGAATGCCTAGATTTGGTTCATTTGTAAAATCAATTTGATTTTGAAAACTAAAGGAATATACCTCGACGGTGGTCTCGGGGCTTGACTCATTTGAGAAGCAGAACGAGTACTATTTAAAACAAAAAGAAATACCTCGATGATGGTCCCAAGGTTCGACTCATTTGAGAAGCTGAATGAATTCGATTTAAAACAAAAGGAAATACCTCGACGATGGTCTCGGGGCTCGACTCATTTGAGAAGCTGAATGAATTAAATTTAAAATAAAAGGAAATACTAAGAATGATCCTGGTTTTGATTCATTAGGGAAAAAATAAATTTAACTTTAAAATGAAAGGAACATACCTCGACGGCGATCTCGGGGCTCGTCTCATTTGAGAAGCCGAACGAGTTCGATTTGGGGAAGCCAAAGTTTTTGATTCCTCAATGTTAGCTAAATGCAATGATGAGAATGACATGCTTTGCAAATGCTTGCATGTTTCCTAAGGATGTATGCAATCGAATGATTGTGTCATGATTTCTAATCCATGGTTTCTTTGAAGTTCACAGATTATCTGACTTCATGACAGAGTCTTCAATTGTTCACTGATACCTCACTTAAGGAATCTTTCACTCAAGATAAATTGTCAAACAATCCCAGTTTCTGACTTCGCTGAAATTCACAAATTTTTGACTTCATGATGGAGTCTCCAACACATTCACTGTTTTCCTTGACTTGGTGAATTTTCCAATAAGATTATTGGTTTCCAAACCTTTTCTAAGATTTAAATCTATTCCTTAGTAATACTCTAAAATCCTTTTATTTAAAGATTTTTATGTTTACTAATCATTATTCAATTTTATAACAATCAAGATGCAATCTCAAAAATGTATGAAAGAAAATATGAAACAAGCAAATGTCATAAAAAGGATAACAATAATTTATTGCAACAAATGTTTTAAAATGATAAAAGTGAATATCAAAAATAAATGTAAAGTTATAGGTTGTAGATGCCCCGGATGCGGAATATCTTGGACCCCTCCTTCTTCAAATCATCTGAAATTTCTCTTGAACGAGCAAATTACTTGGGTAATCCCTCGGCTTCTATAGTTACGCCAGATTGAGTTTTTTCCCTTTTCCTCTGATTTTTAGATATTTTTCCCCTTTTACACGGAGCATTGGTTCAAACCTTAATCAGTACTTGAGTCACCCTTTGTGGGTTTTCAACTCAAGTGTTCCCCATTCGGTATTAAATCGCCCTTTATGGGTTTTCGGCTTAAACCTCTTCTTATACATTCTTTTTCATTTTCATATTTTTTCTCTTTTTTCTCTTTTTTATAGTATTCTACCATGAATCTGAGAATTCTAAATGCTTCCAAGGTAAAAAATGTCAACTCAAAAGATGGGATGAATTCTGAGAAAAACCTTCCAAATTAAATATCTATGCTTGATCAAAATGGACTTTTAAAGCACGTAATGTAGGCCAAGGTTCGAGTTTAAAAAGAAAGGATAAATAGGACCAAAGTGTGTTTAAGGGTGATTGGATCAATGATCATTACGTGAGGAGAATTCATTCTTGAAACATTTGTCCTTTTTAAGACTTTTTTAGACTCTTTTTTCGTTTTTTTTTTCTTTCATTGCTGGTTTCATTTGTCATTCTTTGATTTCACATTTTCCGATGGCTCTCTTTTTTTGCCATGATTTTGATTATTTTTCCTCACATCTGTCCTCCAGTGTAGAGGGTGATCCATGATCAAGGTTCAAAGAAAGAAATAATTCATAAGACTCAAAGGGGTGACTAGGGATAATTTCTTCTTAGTGAAGGGAATATGAAAGATGGCCATTCATCATATCAAGCATAAATATTCTCATTGAAAAGCAATTCTTAGGAGAGATAGATATATAGAATTTCCATTTTTACACTTGGAATCATTCGAATTTCCATGTGTATAGCATCACACTTTTTTTTTTCTTTTTTTTCTTCAAGCATAATACTTCTTCAATTGATTAGCATTCACAGGATTTCTCAAATCATCCCCGTCTATCTGAGTTAGAATCAATGCTCCTCTAGAAAAAGTTCTTTTTACCACATAGGGTCCTTCCCAATTTAGAGCCTATTTCCCTCGCAGATCTTTCGCGATAGGGAGAATTTTCCTCAGTACCAAGTCCCCTTCTCGAAACTGTCTGGGGCTAACCTTCTTGTTGTGGGCTCGAATCATCTTTTTCTAATACAACTGTCCATGACAAATTGCCTTCAATCTTTTCTTCTCGATGAGATTCAGCTGTTCATAACGAGCTTTAACCCATTCCGCCTCTTCTAGGCCAAACTCCATCAAAACCCGAAGTAAAGGGATTTCAACTTCAATAGGTAGCACTGCTTCCATCCTGTATACCAAAGAAAACTGTGTTGCCCCTGTAGATGTGCGAACCGAGGTACGATATGCATGAAGAGCAAAAGGCAAGATCTCATGCCAATCTTTGTACACATCAGTGATCTTCTCAACAATCTTCTTGATGTTTTTGTTGGCTACTTCTACTGCCCCATTCATCTTCGGACGATAAGGTACAGAATTATGATGCGTGATCTTGAACTGAGTACAAACTTCTCTCATCATCTTATTATTCAGATTGAGAGCATTATCTGAAATAATTCTTGCTGGCAATCCATATCGGCATATGATTTCCTTCTTAACAAATCTGCATACCACCAACTTTGTTACAATCTTGAACTGAGTACACACTTCTCTCATCATCTTATTATTCAGATTGAGAGCATTATCTGAAATAATTCTTGCTGGCAATCCATATCGGCATATGATTTCCTTTTTAACAAATCTGCATACCACCGACTTTGTTACATTCGTATAAGAAGCAGCTTCCACCCACTTTGTGAAATAATCTATGGCCAGCAGGATGAGACGATGTCCATTTGAAGCTTTTGGGGTAATAGGCCCAATCATATCCATTCCCCACATTGAAAATGGCCATGGTGCAGTCATGACATGCAATGGCGATGGTGGCACATGAATCTTATCTGCATATATCTGGCATTTATGGCACTTTCGGAAATAATTGATACAATCTTCTTCCGTCGTCAGCCAATAATATCATGCCCTCATAATCTACTTAGCAAGCATGTGACCATTGGCATGGGTGCCACATATTCCTCCATGGACTTCCTCTATGATTCTCTGAGCTTCGACGGATCCGTCAAATCTCAATAAGACTTGGTCTTTCCCTTTCTTGTAGAGAATCTCACTATCTAGAACAAAACCCATTGCTAGCCTTCTCAGAGTCCTCCTGTAGTTTTTTGTTGCTCGTTCTGGATATTGTTGATTCTTGATGTATTGCAAGATGTCGTTATACCAAGAGAGACCATCTGCTTCTTTTTCTATACTCAAGCAGTGGGCAGGAGACTCATATATGCTCATCTTTATCGGCACAACTTCAACCCCTTCATCCACCTTAAACATTGATGACAAAGTAGCCAGAGCATCCGCCATTCGATTTTCTTCTCGGGGGAAATAATTCAAATTTACTTCTTCAAATTCCTCCAATAAACTCAGTATGAGTTCTCGATATCAGATTAACTTTGCATCTCGGGTTTCCCATTCCCCGCGCATTTGATATATCACTAAAGCTGAGTCTTCAAAAACCTCCAATTTTTTTTATCTTTTTGTCTACGGCAGCACGATGGCCCATAGTACATGCCTCATATTCTGCAGTATTGTTTGTACAATCAAAATCCAATCTGGCAGTGAAAGGATAATAATCTTCTTCTGGGATATGAGGACTGCACCAATTCCATGCCCCATGGAATGGATGCCCCATCAAAGTACATCTTCCATTTTTTTTTCTTTTTAGAGGGAATCTCATCTTCTTGCGAGACGTACATCAAGTCTTCATCCGGGAAATCAAAGTTCAGGGGCTCATAATCTTTTACTCCCCGACTTGCTAAGAACTCGGCTACTACATTGCCCTTTATAGCTTTCTGACTTACATATACAATGTCGTACTCTAATTATAAAACTTGCCATCTTGCTATCCTCCCTGACAAAGAAGGTGCTTCCAACATGTACTTGATTGGATCTAGCTTGTCAATGAATCATGTCATGTGATACTACATGTACTGTCTGAGCCTCCGAGCAGTCCAAGCTAAAGCGCAATAACAACTTTTCTACCGACGAATATTTCAGCTCATAATCTGTAAACTTCTTGCTGAGGTAGTAAATTGCTTGTTCTTTCTTCCCAGTCTCATCATTTTGCCCCAAGACACAACCCATGAATTTCTAAAATACTGATAAATATAGTATCATCGGTTGTTTTGGAATAGGTGGCATTAATACTGGTGGGTTTGATAGATAATGCTTAACCTTTTCAAAAGCGATCTGACACCCTTCATTCCATTCTCTTGGATCACGTTTTTGAAGTAGCTTAAATATTGGATCACATTTGTCGGTTAACTGAGAAATAAATCGAGCAATGTAATTCAATCTTCCCAAAAAGCCTGTTACTTCCTTTTGAGTACGAGATGGAGGCAAATTCTTGATGGCCCTCACTTTATCCGAATCAATCTCAATTCCCATTTTGCTACCAACAAAACCCAACAATTTCCCCGAAGCGACTCCAAAAGTGCATTTTGTCAGGTTTAGCTTGAGTCGAAACTTTCTTAGTCTTTCAAAGAGTTTCTTAAGATTCGCAGTATGCTCCTCTTCTCCTTGTGACTTTGCAATCATATCATCAACATAGACCTCAATTCATTTATGCATCATATCATGAAACAAGGTCACCATGGCTCTCTGATATGTTGCCCAACATTCTTCAACCCAAACGGCATTACCTTGTAGCAGAATGTTCCTCACATTGTAACAAATGTGGTTTTCTCCATATCTTCCGGTGCCATCTTAATCTGATTTTATCCTGAGAATCCGTCCATGAAAGAAAACAAGGAACTCTTCGCCGTATTATCTGCCAAAGTATCGATGTGAGGCAAAGGGAAATTATCTTTGGGACTGGCCTTGCCATCCTTCTTTGGTACTGGAACAATATTTGCCACCCATTCCAGATATTTTGCCACCTCTAAGAATCCAGCATCAAACTGCTTCTTCACCTCCTCTTTTATCTTTAATAGCATGTTCGGCCTCATTCTTCTAAACTTTTGCTGAATTGGCTTGCACTCTGGCCTTAAAGGGAGTTTATGAACCACAATATCTGGATCCAACCCTGGCATATCTTGGTATGACCATGAAAATACATCTACATATTCCCAGAGCAAGGCTATCAATTCATCTTTTATTGATGATGACAATGTGGTACCAATTTTAACCTCTTTTATCTCCTCACCACTTCCCAAATTTATCATTTCCAATAGCTCCTTATGAGGAAGTACTTGTTTCTCCTCTTGTTCTATTTTCCTTAATAAGTCCAGAGGTAGACCATAATCCTCAGTATCTTCGTTGGCCTCGAAATCACCCGTGCAAATAGGTCTTTCAAATCAATTTTAGAATTACTGACAGGAAGGTCTTTATATTTCGCATCCTGTAAATAGGCGGGGAAGAAACAATATAGGAAAATATATACAATGAAAGCAAAATAAATAGCATAAACGAAAGAATATGGACACATCAATATGAAGAAAATGCATCGTGCTTGTTATTTATTGAATGAAAATGTTTAAACAAAAGCCCTATTACAGAAAAAATTCTTAATATCCTTGGGCAAAGATAATTAAGATTGTTTTAAAGTATTACTTTGGAATAGACCTAAAGACTATGGGCAACTCGGTTGCACTCCAATTGGTCAGTCTATATCCTGGTGGACAAGGTCGTACCATCCAGTTTGCTTTCTTACTTTCAACTCTTTCCTCCCTAGTCATGTAGATCATTATATCTTATATCTGCTCACCCTTATCCATATTGAACTTCTCGAAAGCTTGTTCAATCATTATGAGTACATCATCAGAATTCTTTTCTCCAAACAAAAAACCGGTTAAGCGAAAGCTGTGAAGGATTGGTAGGAAAGTCATAGGTTCCCATTCAATATCCATACCCGCGAGATGGGCCATCCTCCTTTGTCGGTTCTTCTCCATTTGTTTCCTCTTTTCCTGAGCCTTCGGAAGATATCCTACACCAAACCGGTCCTTCTTTCCAACCATTTCAATTGCTCGGACCATTCCCTGAAGATACTTTCCAAGACCTTTTCCAGCCCTGCAGCCTTTTCCCACGATAGTCCTTACTCCCAACCATGTATTCTTGGACAACTTCGGTTTTGGAATTTTTCATCCCTTAGTGATGAATACTGCATTTACAACCTCCAAAGATCGGAAGGAGCAGTCCACAGCATCTTCTTTTGGCTAAATGTAAGGGGAACCAATAGATGCAGAGGCTATGATGTCCTCTTCTCCCCTGCTGAATATATCCAAATTTCAGTTTTTGGTGGAGAGATGAGGGTACAACCCCTGCTGAATATATCCAAGGCCTTCCCAACAAGCAATTGTAGGACGGGGTAATATCCATGACTTGGAAGTTCACCTTATAGGTACAAGGACCTATCTTCATCGGGACATCGATAGTTCCCATTACCTCCCGTCTAGTTCCATCAAAAGCTCCAACCACCGTGCAACTTGGCAGCATATAAGAAATATCAACTGGTAATTTGGACAGGGTTGCCAAGGGCGTCACATTTAACGAAGATCTGCTATCCAAAAGCACCCTTGGTAATATGTGCCCCTTGCAAGTGGTTGTTATGTGAAGAGCCTTTGTTGATCCAATACCTTTGGGTGGTATTTCATCATAACAAAAATATATGTGATCATCTGCTGCAATGTTTTCCACCAGCCTATCTAGTTTTTCCACTGATATGTTGTTGGCCACATATGCCTGATTTAGAACTCTTAACAAGGCATTTCGATGTAGCTCTTAGTTCAGTTGCAATGAGAGGATTGAAATTCTTGCTGGTTGACGCTGCAATTGCTCAACCACACTATACTCACTATGCTTTATGAATTTTAAAAACTCGCAAGCCTCCTTTTCGTTCACCGACTCTTTTATCTTATTAACCGGGGCTGACCCCTCTCTACTTCTTTTGACGAATCCATCTCAATATGGAATGGTTTAGCTACCTTCTTCCCTTTATCAATTTCTCCATCCTTTCTCGTTGATCCCTGTTCAACAACCTCAGGGGCATAACACCTTCCACTTCATGTTAAGTGCCCCACTCCTGTGATATCTTGCTAACTCGAAGACCCTGGCATAACCATGCTGTAGTCATACTTCCACGGTGCAGCTTTGTTTTCCTTGTATGAAAAGGAAGAAGGCAAATCTATGATTAACTTAGACGCAATTTCCTCAACAACCGGCACAACTTTTTCCTCTAGTTCATCGTAATAGATGATCAAAGGTCTCCTATCCCGTAGCCAGTTGCATTCTCAATAACCTATACTTTCTCCTCTATTTCCTTGTAAAACTGGGCCTCCCCTTTGTCGTAACCTAAAAAATAACAACGACGACAATAACAACGAGTCTCATCGCAAGACTTTATTATTCGTTAGGTGTGACATTAAAAAAAAAAAAAAAAAGAGGAAAACAAGAATGAAAGAATGAAAGAATGAAACAGAAAAATGAAAAATGACGAAAAAGAAAAAAGAAAACCCTTTTCCCTTTCCTTCACATGAGATTTCACTAACTGTACAAAATTAGTGTTTGTTTATCTTGGCCTAATTCTTGATTCTCAGCAATAGCCAAAAAGGGGTAGCTGTAGACACCTAATTTTGTCCGGACTCCTAAATCAGGTACATTTTTTTTTTCTAAATTGATGTTTCAGAACGCTAAAAGGCTTTTCTCATCCTACAGGTGGTACTCTGAGGCTTAGTCTAAGAAAGCAGACAGAAAAAGTCGAACTTGAAAAAGTCAATCTTGGAAAAAGCCAACCCCAAAAAAGTCAACTACTAAAAAAGTCAACCCACTTTAAAATCAAGATTTGAGGTTCAATTGAAAAACGGTGAAAGAATTTTGAGAATCCGAGGTCTACATTGAAAAATATGGAGTTCAAAAGTTGGGTTACGAGATTCAGTAGAAAGAAAACCCTAGTTCGGGAAATTTGGGGAAAAGTGCTTAAACGATCAAATTGGACGGAATTGAAGGTCTCAAATGAAAGATAAGCACTAACTACGGATAATGGAGAAGCTATTTGGAAGAAAAAAACTGATAGAAAAGTCAATTCGGAAGAAAACCGAAGATTAAGGTTTTTTGTTGGATTTCGGTGAAATTTGGAAGAATTATAGAAATGGCCCGATTCGGAAGATCTAAAGCCCTTAATTGATGAGAAATTATTAAAAAAGGATAGACCAAGGCTCAGTTTGAAGAAAATCTAAAAATCGGACTTGTTTTGAGCAAAATCGGGTTTCGAAGGCAAAGGGCAAAATTGGAAAATTTTGGAAAAATAGCAAATTAACTCCAAAAATTCTGAAAATTTGCAAATCTCATTCTTATATCATTTTGAAGAAATTGGTGAAAGAAAATCTTGATTCGGAGTTCGTTTGCAAAATGGCCAAATATCGGGTCTCCTATGCAGTAATTCAAGTAGATAAATCCCGGAAAAAATAGCAAACGAGTTCCAAAAATTTTGAAAATTTGCAAATCTCATTTTTAAATTATTTGGAAGAGATTGGCGAAATAAAATCTTGATTCAGAGTTCGTTTGCAAAATGGCCAAATCCCGGGTCCTCTACGTAGTAATTCAAGCAGAAAAATCCTGAAAAAATAGCAAATGAGCTCCAAAAATTATGAAAAATTCCAGATCACATTTTTAAATTATCTGGAAGAGATTAGTGAAGAAAAATTTGGATTCGGAGCTCGTTTAAAAAATGGTAAAGTTCGGGTGCATAAAAGGGGTAATTTCGAAAATAAATCCGAAATAAATAACAAATGGACTCAAAAAATTTTGAAAACTTCCAGAATTCAATTTTTTATTATTTCGGAAGTATTGAACAAAGAAAAATCAAATTTGGAGTCCGTTTTCTATTTATTTAGGTTCAGGGGCAAAAAGGTTATTTCACCAAGGAAACCAAAAAGGGCAAATTGGTAATTGAGGAAAATATGAAAGAAGAAGGAATTGCTGGGATTTTTTCTTCCCTTGGTCAGCCAACATAGAGGAGAAGAAGGAAGCTTGAATAATTTAATTCCCTAGTCACTATCAAGCCACATGCTACCACTAACACCATGCAAATGGTCCCCCCTTCATCCAATGGCTTAGGAGCCTTGTAGGAAAGTTGAATGCACCATCCAATGGCCAAGTTTAAATGCCAAAATGACATTTTTATTTGTCATAAAAGAACCCTCATCTAATGGGGAAGAATGGAAGAGAAAAGATGAGCACAATTCATCCAAGGGTGAGCATCCATTCGGTTGAGCAAGGGAGTGAATGGGATTATCTCTTTTCATCCAATGGCTTAGGCCATTTACAAGGGCTGAGTACACATGTTGAGGGCTGGATTTAATCTACAAGATATCATTTTTATGTTGGCCTCATCCAATGACCAAGAATGAAAGATCACAACTCATCCAAGGGTAGGCACTCAAGAGGGGCAAGCAAGGGAGTGCATGGGATTAGTCCTCTTTTGCATCTAAGGGCTAAGGTTAATACAAGGGCTGAGTACACATCTTAAGGGCTGCTATCAATTGGCAAGATGACATTTTTATGTTGTTATCAAAATATCTAAATCTAAAGGCCAAGATTGGAGGAGAAAAAGTGTAATTCCCATCCAAGGGCTAGGGGGCCATTCGGCCAAGGCTAAAGGGAGGAGGATGTTTTCATTTTTTCAGAAGTTTTTTGGCTAGAAACAGTAGCTAATTTGGAAAAAAAAAAAAAGGGTTTTGAAAGAAAGAAAAAAAAAGGTTTTCAATAGAGAGCTTGAAGGTAGTCATCTCTACCAAGCTCTAGCCTAGCTTTCTTCTTCATTTCCATGGTGTTTTCTTGATTTTTCTATCATGTTTTCCTACTACATTTTTCATAGAAATAAAGTTTTTTAATGTTTACTTATGTTTTCATCTCTTCTTCTTCTTTAAAATGGTGGAATTATTTTTTTTCTATGGTTTCATGCTATGGCCGAAAATGGCACATTTATTTGCCTTGTTTTTCATTTTTTTTCTTCCTTGCATGTTGTTGTGAAAAATGATTTTTACAAGGTTTTTAGAGTATTCTAAGGTTCTGATTTTTTACAAAATATGAAGCAAAAAAGGTTGAAATGGCTACATGATCTTGGCTAGACCAAGTGACCATGGTTAGGAGAGAGTCTATGCCCATTTTTACCTACCATGAAGCTCACCTTATTTTCTGTTTTATTGAGATGGAAAGGCTTCATGATCTTGGCAAGACCAAGTGATTATGGTTTGGTGAGAGGCTATGCCCATTTGATACCAACCATGGAGCTTAACTTTCCTTGTTCTACTTACTAGTTTTGCTTGTTATTTGTTTTGCATGTCTATGTTAAATCTTTTATATATGTTCTTTACATTATTTTCTATGCTATATTTACTTATATATTTCATTTCCATGCTTGATATTGCATTCTTGCATATTCGGCCATTGTTGTTCATATGCTCATGTTGTGCATTTTTTCCATGTATCATGTCTTACATGTTTGCATTTTCTTGGTTTTGTTTCATGACTGTTTGGCAACTCCATTTTGTATGCCTTGCATGTGCATTATCCTTTTGCTTCTTAACTTGTTTGCATCTCCATGCCATGAACTTGTATATTCTGATTTTAGTATGCCATGTTCTTATGAAATGTTATGATAAAAATGCCATCATATTGTTCCATGACCATTCTGCAATCCCATTTTTGTTTGCCTTGCATGTGCATTTTCCTTTTGTTTCTTAACTTGTTTGCATTTCTATGCCATGAGCTTGTGCATTTTGATTCTAGTATGTTATATGCTTATGAAAATGTCATGACATTATACATCTTAACATTATTTGTCATGTATTTGTGTCATTTACTAAATAGGATTGTATTAGAGTCTCATGTGATCATTTGGCCTCTTCATGCATCCCTTGCCTTGTCATGCATTTGCATTTTGTTTAGGTAACATGTTTTGCATTATCATATCTTGAAATTGTGTATTAGTTTCTGTTTGTTCCAGCATTGACATTAGTTTCATGAGTCATTGTATGTTCATAGTATTGTTATGCATGTTCATTACATTTTAGGTCTAGGCCATAATGGTATTGCCATGCATATTGAGTCTTAAATCACATTGGTATTGTCATGCATTACTATGCTATTTAGGTATTAGGTCAATTAGCATTTTCAAGCATATTCATAACATATTAGGTCCAAGTCACATTTGCATTATCAAGCATTGCATGCATATTGAGTTAGGATAGCATTTATTGCCATGCAAATTCATGCTAGGCATTTAGGTTGCCATGAATTGTCATGCATTTCCTTTACCATTTAGACCTTTAGACCATGCATTTCATACATTTCATTTTCTGTATGTTCATGCATTCCATGTCATTGCCACTTGATTTGTGACTTAGGCCAATTAATGGCTCAAAGTCATGCTCCCTTGAGCATACTTGTGGAAAATTAAGAAATTGTCAAATTGATTATTCTACCTTTGTGATTTTTTTTTTTTACTTAGCCAATTTTTTCCAAGGTTTTTCAAATGTTTAGCTACTTTCCTTAGGTCTTTAGGATGATTTCCAACAATTTCTACTTTGATTTTTGAATGAGTTTACCAAAGGCAAAAGAATGTGTTTTGACAAACAGTTTCTTTAACCCAGTACTCGAATATCTCCAATTTTTCTGGTCAGTTATCTTTATTCAGAAAATTAAGAAAAGTCTTTATCATGTAGATTTACATGTTATGAGTCTCCAGTATTTTTTTTAGATTTGTTTGAATTTTTAAAAATAGGATAAAAAATCGTGTGGGAAAATCGGATAGTAGAGGCAGATTTGAAATCAAAAGAGGAATAATGGTTGAATTTGGCTAAGGCATTTAGAGGGGGTTGGTTAGAAGATTTAGCTACTGTGTTAGGGTAGTTTCTAAGCCTTTTTAAACTCTAAAATGATTTTATAAATCTCGGGTTAAGGGTAGTTAAGTCCGAGATTTTAAACTTAGGAAATTAGAGCCATTTTAAAAGGGTTTGGCAAGGGATTTAATTTTTATTCAAATTTTCCTTAAAATTGTTTTTAAACAATCACAAAGTTTTTTTTTTTAGAAAATCTAATTTGACATATTTTCCTAAGGTAGCCGGATATCTTTTTAGATATACGGATTTCTTTAATTAAAGTAAAAAAATACATTTTCATGCATTGCATTTTCCATGTTCATGCATTTTATTTAAATGTGTGATTTTTGCTATGATATTTTCCATGATATTATTATTATTTTAATTCACATTTTATGATCTTATATTTGTTTGCCATATGATTTTGAATATTTCATGATATCCTATGCTTTTTATTTAGTTATTTTTGTCATATTGTTTAGCATATACTATGTTCATGCATTGTTATTTTTATTTTTATTTTCATTTTCATGCATATTATATGTTAGCATTATTTTAATTTTATGTCATTTCTTGTCATTTAGATCATATTCCATGTCATTTAGGTTATTTTATTTAGGGATAATGTTATGAATGGCCCCTAAAGTTTATCAAATTTGTCAATGTAGTACCCGTACTTTAAAATGTCTATTTTGGTACTTAAAGTTTACACTCCGTGTGCTATTATAGTACCTGTCAGAAATACTGTTAAAAATTGATGGCGTGGCTTTTGTATCCAATGAAAACTTGACACGTGGCACCATATAACGATGCCACGTGTACTAACTAAAAAATTATTATTTTCATTTCAAAAATAAAAATAATATTATTTTAAAAATATAATGATGACACGTGGCACCATATAATGATGCCACGTGTATTAACTAAAAAAATTAATTAGAAAATTTAAAAATTTAAAAAAAAAAATTAAAAAAATTTTAAATTCTTAAAATTAAAAATTTTAAAATTTTTAAAAAATTAATTTCATATTTAATTTTTGTAAATTTTTAATAAATATTTTTTAAAAAGAATTAAAATAATTTCGTAATTTAAGTTTTGTAATTTTCCAAAAAACTTTCTTTTAAAAAAAATATTTTTTAAAAAATTTTAGATATTATAAATGATTTAATATTTAATTTTAAAATATTTTATATTTTAAAAATAAGTTTAGTTAAATATTTTAATTTTGTTATTTTTTAAAATTTTGAATTTAAAAAGTAGAATTTAATTTTAAAAAATATAATTTTATTTTCAGAAAAAAATATTTTTTAATTAAAAAAAGTGGAAAAAAGAGAAGAAGATTTTTTTTATCAAGGGTAATTTTGTCTTTACAATTTTCTTCCTAACAATTTTATATTTTCATTTCTTTTTTTCAAATAATTCTTATTCATTATACCATTTAATAATTATTGTATTGAAAATGATATGTTTTTCAAATTTACCCAATATTTTTTAAGATTAGTTAATATATTGTTTATAATAATATTTTATAATATTAAATTTGATTATTTATAATTTAAATTTTCATTAAATTTGAAAAGAAAAGAAAAATAAATTAAAAATCAAAATCAAAATAAATTGAAATACAAATAGAAAATGAAAATGAAAATAAAATTGAAAATTCAAATTAAATTTTATTTTATTTTATTTTATTTTTATTTTTATTTAGTTTTTGTTTATATTTTATTTTATTTGTTTTAGTTTATTTTATTTTATTTTTAAATATTTTTAAATTAATTTTGTCTTCATTTTAATTTTAATTTTTTTTTTTTTACAAAAATTCAGATATTAATTTCAAAAAAAAAAAAACAGGTGCTACCACGTGTCATCACCTGATTGGTCAATGCTACATCATCATCTATATTTAACAGTGTTAAGTCAAAATACCATATTGATACACGGTTTGATAGTATAGGTACCACATTGAACATTTTTAAAGTACAGGTACCACATTGACAAATTTAATAAACTTCAGGAGCTATTCATGACATTATCCCTTTTATTTATAACATGCCATGTCATTTAAAATATGGCATATCATTTAAAATTGCCATGTCATTTAAATCACTTTATCTTATTTAGAATATATCATGATACTTAGGATTTTTTTCATTTTACCTAGTATACACGATGTCATTTAAATTATGTCATTTCATTTAGGTTGCATTATATTACCTAGACTTTGCCATGTCATTTTATTTATGTCATACATGTTCATGTTCATATTTTTAAATGTTTTGAAAAAGATAATAATTTTTAATAAAAAAATAAAGATATTCCCGAGTTAAAATAATTCATGAGTTCTCTACCGGGTTTGCTGGAGGGAATATCATCAATTATTATTAATAAAGGAATATCTTTCTTTCAAAAAACGATAATGATTCGAAAAGTTTTCCAAATAAATAAAAATTTCTATATTTTGCCGATTTTGTCGGGGAATATAGGAACATTTTGAATTAATAAATTTTGAATCATTTTCAATTAAAAATAGAATTATTTTTCTTAAAATTGGGAATTAACTTGAAATACTAAATTAAAAACCAACTTTTTACCGAGACTTGAGATAATACACGATTAATAAGGTACCGATTTATACGGGCGTTGTGGGGGTGCTAATCATTCCCCGCACGTAACTGACTCCCGAACCCGCTTCTTTGATTTCTCCGGTTTATGATGCAGACTTGAAATTGGTTTTGAAAAATGTTTTAATTAATTTTAAAATATTTTATAAAACCGATTTTAATAGGTGGCCGATCACACCTAGCTAAAATAGATTGGTGGCGACTCCATGTCTTTTTACGATGCCATTTTCATACCCTCGTTTGTTTATTTTATTTCAATTTCGAGAGGAATTAAGTCATCTTTTCCTCTGCTTCTATTTCCCCTCACTCGAACAGGTCCTCATGATCGGGATCACATATCGACACCTTCGTTTTTCTAGAGGAATTAAGTCGAATTTTCCTCTTTTTTTTTAATGTCATGCCTAACGAATAATAAAGTCTTGCGATGAGACTCGTTGTTATTGTTGTCATTGTTATTTTTAGGTTGCGACACCCCTCATCTATCATCTTTTGAACTTTAGCCAGAAAGTCCCCGCATTCTTATATGATATGGCCTTTACATCTATGGAACGAGCACCAATTCTGCACCCTGTTTGCAACCATTTTTAAACTGTCTCCATCCTCCACCATTCTTGCCTTAACCAATTTGACCCATACTTTTATCATTGGAGTCTTGACTTCACTGACATTCCTTTTTACCTTCTGACTTCCCCTATCAATACTACATTTACCAGATTCTTAGCCTGATCGGGCAATGGATTTCCCGCTATATTTGGCCCATTCTTTGACCCAAATTTCATAACTCCAGTATAGATTAAACTTTGGACTTTCTTTTTGAAGGCAATGCAATCCTCAGTCGAATGCCCCTGAATCCCCGCGTGATACGCGCAGTTAGCATTGCGTTGTACCACCTTGGGTATGGCGGTGTTAGAGGTTTAAGCTATATGGGTGCAATAAGTTGACCTTGCAACAATTTGGGATAGAGTTCACCATAAGTGGTAGGAATCGGATCAAATTGGGGTTTTTGATTGTTCCTTGATGAACGTTGGTCGTTGCGCACGGTACCCTAGGTGTTTGGGACAGTGTTATGGGGAAGATTTATCTGTGGGGATATGCCAGTTGGATATGGCTGTTGTGGTATATTGGTATAAGGGAATGGATTTTGAGTAAGGTGGTTCACATTGGGGTAGTGAGGATTATACCCCGGGTAAGGTGTGTAGAGTGTAGGAGGTGCATAGGATGTAGAAGGAGTATAGGGCCTAGGGGGTGTATATGGTGTAGGAGGTGCATAGGGATATTGGTTGATGCTAACTGCATGAGTTTTCTCTTTCTTCTTAGCAGGAAATACCTTCTTCGGAGTGGCAGACTCACCCCCTCCATTTTTTCATTTTTGATGGCAGTCATATCCGCGAAATCTTAGTGGCACTCCCCACTAATTTGTCATAATACGATGCCTTTACAGTATTGATAAAAAGAACTATTGTTTCTTTGCTGGTTAAAGGGGGTTGCACTTGAGTGGCCAGGTCTCTCCACCTTTGAGAGTACTTCTTGAAACTCTCAGTGGTCTTCTTTTCCATGTTCTTTAGTGACAGCCTGTCAGGTACCATATCAGATATATGCTTATAATGCTCCATAAAGGCCCTGGCTAAATCCATCCAAGAACGGATCTTAGTCCAAGTCAGTTGATTATACCATCGGGTTGCAGACCCCGTCAAGCTATCCTGGAAGCAGTGGATAAGTAGTTTTTCATCATTATCATGTCTTGTCATTTTTTTGCAGTACATGGTTAGGTGTGCTGATGGGTTGGTAGTCCCATTATATTTCTCAAAATCGGGTACTTTAAACTTGAGAGGAATCACCAAGCCATGTACCAAGCTCATTTCTTTGGCATCCAGACTGCCAAATAACTTTGCCCCCTCTATTGCTCTTAATCTCTCTTCCATCAATTGATACTTCTTCTGGGATTCTACAGTTTCGATCTTTTTCATCTCAGCCAAACTTGCATTTTCTTTCTCAGCCAGTTCCTCAAAGTCTGGAAAATCAATAATTTCACTTGGGTCAGCCCCAATATTACCTTTTCCAGGAGCATAATTCTGTGCTTCAGCCGCTGGTTGGATATAAACATAAGAAGCTACACCAGTTGGCAGCTCATTTCCCATATGCTGGGATGCTTGGCCCTTTTGCTGCACGATTTTAGGTTGATCTTCTTTATTTATCATCCTTTTTCCTATGATCGAATTCTCCCCCGACCCTTTCTGTCTCATCACGGCGTTCATCATTTGCATGAGTTTAGCCATTTGTTCCTTGGTTCCTCCTGAGACTTAACCAGCTGTTCCTGTAGTTCTCTTTGAACCCGTTCCATCCTCTCAATACGAGCAAGATGATCATTCTCTATGATCCTAGCTTGAGATCTAATGTTGTAGCGGTGTCAAAAATCCATTTCTTTTGGAGTGCGCCCGATTTTACCTTAAGTTTTTAAAAAACCATAGATTAGAATTTATTGACACTTTTTTTTTATATTTTATTAAAAATGAATGAATGACTAAATGTGAATGAATGAACAAATAAAATGAATAAATATATGACTAAGTATATGGATATGAATGAACAAGTGAAATGAATAAATAAGTTGCTAAGTATATGAATATGAAATGAATGAACAAGTAAAATGAATAACTAAGTGGTTAAGTATATGAATATGAATGAATAATCAAAAAAAAAAAATGAATGATTATAACTATGAATAAATGTATGAATGAACAAACAAAATATATAAAAAATATGAATGCATTTGAAAGTATTGGCCCTGGGATAATTCCAACCGAACGGTCTTCATTTGATTTCCTGGAACTAAATACATCAAAGATAAAATAAAAAGATCACTGCCTAAGACAAGTCCATAATTCGCCTATCTACTTCAAAGTGTTGTTACGAAATATTAGTCCTATAGTAACTCCCCCGGATCTTGGACTTTCTTTCACAGTCTCCTTTTGATTGCCTTGCTCTTCAATCTGACCCCTACTTGTTCATAGCCCCTTGACATGTTAGCAGAAACATCACTGTGTAAACTTTCCTTAGCTTGCTTCTCAAGTTGATTGGCTCGGGCTTCTTCATGCTTCGCTCTCTCTTTCCAATAGCTACTCTCTTTCTTGAGGTTTTTGACCTCTTGTTCCCATTCTCCGAAAGTCTTGAGGGTTCCTTCAAATCTGAGCTCGAAACGATACCTTTTGTTTCCAAATGTAATTCCTGAAGATCGCCCTTGGTAGTGTCCCTTTCTCTCTTAATCCTTTCCATTTCTTTTTCCTGGGCTAATTCCTTATTTTTCATGTCCTCAAGCTCTTTTTGAAGTCGGGCAATCTCTTTGCTCATTTGGGCCTTTTCTTTTCCAAATTTTGACTTTGCAATATCTAACTCCGATGGTACTTCCTTTGGTGGTGAACTCAAGAATTGAACTTCTTCCCTATTAGATGCCAATAATCTATCATTAACCCTCATTCCTCTCCATGCTAGGTAGTCGGGTGTAACGATATCGACATATCTGGCTACCTTTATCCGATGGGTCTTTTTCCATGCTTCAATTATTCCTCGCATCTTTCCTGAGTAACCTTCTTCTCCATAGGTGAACTCTAATAGAGCCAGTCCATGAGTCGCGGGTGTGAACTGCCGAGACTCAACCTATCTTTGCACCAACAGAGGTGCATAGCTCACGGCTCCCCAAATCCCGAGTAGTGAAACCCCTGACTTGTCTCCATATTTGTACAATATCGGCATAGGAATCATCCATGGAGCTCTCCAAGTTATCATTTCACCTTTAAGATTTCGGAACAGGTTGATCCACTACTCTTCATTTCTGTCTTCGGGCCAATCTATCTTAAAGAACTCATTGATCGGTACTAGGGTTTTTAGATATGGTTTGAAAGAAACATCCTCCCTCTTCCAAAAATGACTCTAAATCCACACATAGAGAAGTTGAATACATACCCTGAATCTCCCTTTTCTTTCCCTTTTGCAAAAATTCAAAGATCGCTTAGTTTCTGCTATAATGGCTGGAGACGGATCTATCTTATGGCGTAACTTCTCGAAAAGGTCAACTATGGCTAACTCGACACGTCCTAGTGTCCTCGGGAAGATAACCAAACTATATACAGCTAAAGCAAAAATATCCCTAACAGTCTCTCTATTCGGGTGACTTCGGATTAAAGATTGGAGGGCATCCAAGGAATACACTCACTTTTCCCTTTCTTAACCACATGAGCATCGACCCATTTACTATCCATTCCCACAATCCTAGCTAACTTCTTAAATCCTAACATCTTTGAATCCTTCAAATAAATCTGATCCGGGATGGTATCCTCAATATGCAACAAAGCCGAATATTCCTCTATGGTCGGTGTCATGTCTTCCTTGTTGAATGTGAAGCATCGGTAAGCAGGATTCCGAAATGTACCATAGCCTGAATCAACTCACTATTTATCTTAACCGGTATCAACAATGCTATGTCTCCATATATCTGAGTGAAAATCCTCTTTTCTGACACATCCCATTGACTCAAAATATCCATCAACCCTCGAAGATCACTTTGTCGGATATCTAACTCTACCCGTTCTGGTAATACTGATATATATCCCTTTTTTAAACAATCCTCATCTCTTCGCTGCTTTGACTCTGACCACTGCCGTACCCCTGCATGCTCCTCCACTATCGAACTAGCCTGACCCTCCATGAAAGACCTTTTGATTGAAGATTATCCCGAGGCCAATAACTTTCCCTATGCATTATGATGACACAAAAAATGCATGAAAAAGAAACAAGTCAGTAAAGGTGAAGAAATCAAATAATAACAAATAATATAAAGTAAACAAGATGTCCCAATGAAAATTCGGCGTTACGACACCTTTGCGACAGGGCATCGAATCTATCACAGGCAAAACGATATATGTTCATCACTGCCCGATTTACAAAATTTATTTGGGATGTAAAATAGGTAATAAAAGGTTAGAAGTATCCCTCCATGTGTTCCTAACTCTGGTATATTTATCAAAAATTCGGCAGAGCTTCGCCTATGTTGGCTTTATGGCTCACTATATGTGGGTGAACTAAATTCTAAAAAGGCCCCGAATTGTTCCTCACTGTCGCCTATGAAGGCTAGTAAGGCACCCCGATAAAAGCGGGTTCAATTTGTTAGAGTATATTTCCCTAGCCCATGCGGAGGATCATCATGAGAGTTTAGGTAATTTATACTTTGGAAGTATTTTGCTAGCCCATGTGGAGGATCATCACGAGAGCATAGCTACTTTACTTCCACTTAAAGGGACGAAACTCGGGTATAGAGCTCATGTTATGCAAATGCAAGTGTAGTGTGTGAGGAGGAACAACAAACCTTTCACCACCTATTTTACTACCTTGATTCTAAATACCCCGATAAGACTAAACAACATAAATCATCAATTAAGCAATAAATAAATATATGCACCAAAATAACCAGAGAACAATAATAATATGTATGCACATGAATATGGACATATTTAAAACATTTTATTATTTTCAAAATTCTCCTTATTATTGAAAAGAAAATGTGAGAATTAAAATTCAATACCGAATAAACCAACAAAAACCGAGACTTCGATAACACACGACTAATTCTAGGCCTGACTCTCTAATATCCCCAGTGGAGTTGCCAAGTTGTCGCAACCTAAAAAATAACAAGTCTCATCGCGAGACCTTATATTCGTTTAAGCGTGACATTAAAAAAACCAAGGAAAAGTCAACTTAATTCTTCTTGAAAAATGAAGGTTTTAAAAATGACCTTGAAAAATACATGGAGTTGCCACCAATCGTTTTTAGCTAGGTGTGACCGGCCACCTATTAAAACCGGTTTTGTAAAACATTTTAAAATTAATTAAAACATTTTTTAAAACCAATTTCAAATCTGCGTTATAAACCAGAGAAAATCGAAGAGTCAGGTTCGGGACTCGGTTACGTGCGGGGAAGGATTAGTACCCCCACAATGCCTGTATAAAACGGTACCTTATTAATCGTGTCTTATCTCAAGTCTTGGTAAAAAGTCGGTTTTAGATTTGGCATTTCAAATTAATTTCCAATTTAAAGAAAAATAATTCTATTTTTAATTGAAAATGATCCGGAATTTATTAATTCAAAATTTTCCTATATTCCCCAACAAACGTGGAAAAATATAAAAAAAAAAAATTATTAACTTGGAAAATTTTTCAAATCATTCTCGTTTTAAAGAAGATATTCCGTTATGAATGATAATTGATGATATCCTCCCCAGCAAACCCGGCAGAGAACTCATGAATTATTTTAACTCGGGAATATCTTTATTTTATTGAAAATCATTATCTTTTTCAAAACATTTTAAAAAATATATATGAATATGAATATATGTGACATGGTAAAGATGATATAACAAAGTCTAGATAATATAATGCAACCTAAATGATATGATATAATTTAAATGGCATAGCATATTCTAAATGAAATGAAATATCCTAAGTAACATGATATATATTAAATGAAATGAAATATCCAAAGTGACATGATATATTCTAAATGAAATTAAATATTCTAAGTGACATGATGTATTCTAAATGAAATGAAATATCCTAAGTAACATGATATATTCTAATGAAATGATATTATTTAAATGACATAGCAAATTTAAATGACATGGCATATCTTAAGTAATATAATCTATATGACATGGAATATAATCTAAGTGACATGAAATGATATAAAACATAAAATAATGTTACCATGAAATATGCATGAAAATAAACATAATAATGCATGAACATAGTATATGCTAAATGATGTAACAAAAATAAATGACTTAAATAAAAAGCATAGGATAGCATGAAATACTCAAAACCATATGACAAAAAAATATAACATCATAAAATATAAATCAAAAAATAACAATGCCATAGAAATTATCATAGCAAAAATCAAATATTATACAATATGCATGAATATGAAAAATGCAATGCATGAAAGTGTATTTTTTCCTTTAAATAAGGAAATCCGTATACCTAAAAAGATATCCGGCTACCTTAGGAAAATATATCAAATTAAATTTTCTAAAATCAAAATACTTTGTGATTTGTTTGAAAACAATTTTGAAAATCTTGGATGAAAAATAATTCATGGCCGAAATCCCTTTGGAAAAGGCTCTAATTCCTAAGTTTGAAAACCCGAACTTGATCACCCTTGACCTGAGCTTTATAAAATTATATTCTAAGTTTAAAATGGCTTAGACGCTACCCTAAGACAGTAGCTAAAGTTCCTAATCAGCCCCATCTAAGTAACTTAGCCAAAACAGAAAATTAATTTTCCCTCAAATTCAAATCTGACTCTACCGTCCAGTTTTAAATCATGATTTTTTAATCTATTTTTAAAATTTCAAAAAATCTAAAAAAAAAATATTGGAGACTTAGAACATGTAAAACTACACGGGAAAAAAATTGACTTAATTTTCTGATAAAAGGTAACTTCCCATAAATATCGAGAAAGTCAGAATACTAGGTGAAAACCGTTTTGCCAAAACACATTTGTTGCCTTTGATAAAATCATTTAAAAAACAAAGTAAAAATATTGGAGACTCTCTTAAGGACCTACAAACAGTAGCTAAAACCTCTAAAAACTTGGACAAAAATTGGCTAAGTAAAAAAAACCACAAAGGTAGATTAATTAATTTGACAACTCTTTAATTTTCCACAAGTATGCTCAAGTGAACATGACTTTGAGCCATTGATTGGCCTAAGTCATAAATCATGTGGCATGACATGAGATGCATGAGCAAACAGAAAATATGATGTATGAAATGTATGATTTAAAACCTAAATGATATTGAAAATGCATGGCATAAATAATACGGCCTAGACCTAGCATGAACTTGCATGGCAATAAATGCAACCTAGGTCTAAAATGCATGAAATGCATGGCAATACAAGCAAAACCTAAACCTAAAGAATTCATGGCAATAACACAAACACATAGCATTCAAAGCCAAAATACAAGAAAACAAAGCATGGAAATGCAAACAAGTCAACAAGCAATATGAAAATGCACATACAAGGCAAATAAAGGGAGGGTAGCCGAATGGTCTATGGCTTAAAATGATGATATTCTATCATGGCATTTTCAAAAACACATGACATACTAAATGAAAATATATAAAATAATAGCATGGAGATGCAAACCTATCAACTAGCATGATGAAAATGCACATAGAAAGCACAAAAATGGAGGAGGCCGAATGGTCACATAAGCTCATAAAGATGGTATTTTTGCATGGCATTTTCACAAACACATGACATACTAACATGCAAGACTAAAAAGAAACATGCTAAACCATGCAAACATGAAGTAAAGGCATGAAATAAGACTAGACATTTTCACAAACACATAGTATAGTAAAAATGCAAATCATGAACAACTCAAACATGTTGAAAACAGAAAACTAAAAAATGTAAACAAGGAAAGTAAACATGAAAACAAGTTGATAAAATCAAAAATAGAAGTAAACTAAGTAAAAAGATCAAAGTAAGCTCCATGTTTTCATTATTTAAAGAAAATATGAAACATCAAAAACATGCTAGACATCACCAACAACATGAAACAAAAATCGAAAACCAAACATTTTTTTAGAAAAGGGTCCATTCGACTTCCTCCAAAAACTGTAAAAAAATTTGTTTTTTCAAAGCTTTTCAAGAAAGTATCAAAGAAGAACTTGAAGAAGAAGCTTAAAATTACTTATTTCAAAATTAAAATCAGTAGAAACTCACCAAAATATCAATAAAAACAGCAAATCAAGAATGGAAATGCAAGAAAAATGCAAGAGTATGGTGCTTTTAGCTACCTCTAAAAGCTATATTGCAAGCTTTTCCTTTTTTTACTTTCTTTGCCTTTCTAAACTTTCTTTTTGCTTTTAAAAAAATGGAGAGAAATCAGCCAAGCAAGAGTAAAAAAAAAAAAAAAAGAGGCCCCTCCCCCTTTAGTGTGGCCGATTGGTGTAGGAATTATCTAGGAGATTCTAGCATTTTTTAGCCAAATTTGATCCAATGGTCTTCAATCCAAGATGCTTTCTATGTAGAATTCTCACCCTTAGATTAGAATAATCAGCTCATAAATATATGATGTCATGAAGATGATGTCATAAATAGGATCATAAATATGACATCATCCCTCTCCAACCATTGGTCCATGTGTTGCAAATTCAAATGCTTGATCACAAAAATAACCACACTTCATTTTTTTTAATTGCAAGAAAAGGCCATTTATGGTTTCTTCGGTAAAATGACATTTTTGACCCCCGAACCTAAATAAATAGAAAATGAACTCCAAATTCAAATTTTATTTTTTTAATACTTCTGAAATGATAAAAAATTGAATTCTGGAAGTTTTCAAAAAAATTCGAGCCCATTTACTATTTTTTATATTTTTTTGCCAAAATTACCCTTTTATGCACCCAAACTTTTACCATTTTTTAAGCGAGCTCCAAATCCGGGTTTTTCTTCACCAATCTCTTTCAAATAATTTAAAAGTGAAATTTGCAAATTTTTAGAATTTTCTGAGCTCATTTGCCATTTTTTCAGGATTTATCTGCTTGACTTCCTGCATAGTGGGCCCGGGATTTTCCATTTTGCAGAAGAATTCAGATTTTCTTTCTCCAATCTTTTCCAAATAATTTAAGAGTGAGATCTGCACATTTTCAGAATTTTTGGAGCTCATTTGCTATTTTTTTTAGATTTATCTGCTTCAATTTCTGCATAATGGGCCCGAGATTTGCCATTTTGCAAATGAGCTTCGAATCCGGATTTTTATTCGCCAATCTCTTCCAAGTGATTTAAGAATGAGATCTAAAAATTTTCAGAATTTTTGGAACTCATTTGCTATTTTTCTTGAATTTTCCAAGTTTGCCCTTTTGTCTCCAAAGCTCGATTTTGCTCAAAACAAGTCCGATTTCTAGATTTTCTTTTTTTTTTATGCCTTTTTCATATATGGAATTGAGTTGGTCTGAAAATGCCCAATTTTTACGATCAAATTCCCCTCCGATTTGATTTTTCCTCTTTTCACTATCGAAAATTTCCTCGTTTTTCCCTTTTTCCTCCAATCGGCTTTTTTCTCGAAATTTCTTCAGACTGAGCCTTAGGCTATCTTTGTTTACTCACTCCTCATCAATTAGGGGATTTAGTTTTACCGAATCGGGCCATTTCTGCAATTTTCCTCAATTTCACCAAAATTCACTAAAAACCCTAATTCTCGATTTTCTTCCGAATTGACTTTTCGTTCAGTTTTTTTTTTTCAAGTAGCTTCTCCATTACTCGTACTCAGTGCTTATCTTTCATTTGGAACCTTCAATTTCGACCAATTTGATCGTTTAAGCACTTTTCCCTAAAATTTTTGAACTAGGGTTTCTTTTCTATTGAATCACCGTAACCTAACTTCCGAACTCCATATCTTTCAATGTAGACCTAAGATTATCAAAATTCTTTCACCATTTTCCAATTGAACTTCAAACCTTGATTTTGAATGTGGGTTGACTTTTTTAGTAGTTGACTTTTTGGGGTTGACTTTTCTGAGGTTGACTTTTTCAAGTTTGACTTTTTATGTCGGCTTTCCTAAACTAAGTTACGCAGTACTACCTGCAGGATGAGAAAAGTCTTTTTGCATTCTGAAACACCATTTTAAAAAGAAAACATACCTGATTTAGTGGTCCGGACAAAATTAGGTGTCTACAGAGATGCTTTCAAAGATAGTAATTCTCCTCTTTAAAACCCTAATAAGATACTGATTTATGGCAAAGCGAACTTCCACAGTTCGATAAGCTCTAAAGTTAAAATGCCATTGTGAAAAAGACTTTCCACCATTTCCTTCAGTTGTCTGCATTCTTCAGTTGAATGCCCAATTGCCTCCAAGTGATACTCACACTTGCTGTTAGGGTCGTCATAACTCCTTGCTGATGGGTTTGGAGCTATTTTCAAGGCACAGGGTTAAGGTACTGATTTTTTATCAGTATTGACAGTAGGTCAGGGATTGGGATCAGAATCTTCTCTAGGTTATCCCGCGGTTGTTTTTGGGAAAGGGGCCTTTCATGACACTTAGACTTCCCTTCTTCAAAACTCAACAAACTGTATGACACAGGAATCGGGTCAACTTGATTTCCTTCTTTCTTCATAAACCCATGTATGCCTTTATTTCCCATCCTGACATCCCCATTTGTCTTACCATGAACGAATAGTGGCTTCTTCCCATTATCTGATTTCTGTTTCTTCTCAAGATCTAACTGTCCGTTACTGATTAGCGCTTGAACCTTTCGCTTTAGAGACAGACAATGGAATGACCTCGATCCCGCAATGATAACCACAAAATGCGTTTTCATCATACTAGCTTGGGTATGGGGGTCGGATAGGTTTTACTGGCACTCGAGTGAAAAGTCAGTTTTCCACAAGCTGGGGCAACAACTCAGAGTAAGAGATGGATACTGGCTCAAACTGATCTCTTTTTCGAATATTCTTTGACTTTTCCTGGCTGGCCTGAGGTTGGAGATTTCTCAAATAATTACTTTGAGAGGACATCGGGTATAAGTAAAGATCCCGATATACATTGTTCACATAAGGGTAGAACTGATTGTACATGGGTTGTGGAGGATATGGGACAAAGCTTCCCATATATTGCCCACCATAAGTCATAGATTGGATATCATTTACTTTTCTCTGGGTTTCCCAATTTCCCTTGCTACCGGATGTCTCACCTACTTTGAGCTTTCCATTCTTGGATGTCTCCTTCATTATCTCTTTTGGGATTATCCTGCCTGCGAAGTCTTTCGTGGCATTACTAGAGTGCTCATCATAGCATGGGGCCTATAGTGTATTTGCAAATAGGACAACAACTTCTTTTTCAGTTAAAGGTGGCTGTACCTGGGCTGCTATATCTCTCCATCTGCGAGAATACTCTTTGAAGCTTTCAGTGGCTTTCTTTCTCATACTTTGCAAAAAGAGACGATCCGGCATCATGTTAATCACATGCTTGTATTGGTTATAAAAAGCTTTAGCTAAATCATTCCAAGAACAAATCTGATCCCTACTCAGCCGATTATACCATCTGCTTGCAGACCCCCTGAGGCTATCATGAAAACAATAAATCAATAACTTATCATTATCCGCATGGCTCACCATCTTGTGGCAGAACATTTTGAGGTGGGTCATTGGATCAGTTGTCCCATCATATATCTCGAAGTTGGAGACCTCAAATTTCGGTGAAATGACTAAATCGGGGACCAAGCAAAGTTCGTTTGCATCTACGCTCCTCAATTACTGTTACCTCACACGGGCAAAAGAGGCAGTTCCTCGAATTGTTTCCCAAGACTTTTGATTTTCCTTTTGCAGTAGAACTCTCAACTTGTCCCTTTTCTTTGTCAGTGGAGAGCATTAGCTCCATCAGCTTAACCATTTGCTCTTGGATCTCTTCCTGAGTTCTAATTACTTCTTCCTTCATCCCTTGCTGAACCTATTCCATTCTCTCTAATCTAGCCAAGTACTTAACCTCCATGGCTCTTTTTTTCTCAGCAGAGTCCTCAACATGCCCCTTTCCTTTGACAGTGGCGGATATCAATTCCATCAGATTAGCCATTTGTTCTCGATAGTCTTCCAGATTTCTAATTAGCCTTTCTTGCGTCTCCTGCAGAGCCTGTCTCATTCTTTCCATTTCGTTTGAGTTCCCGCCTTCCATGAATCCTGACAATGTTGAACAGGTTCTCAATGACTCTTATACCTCTGATTTGAATAAAGATCTCTTCGAAAGCTCTTAAAGCTAAGCCAATTTCTATTTCATCTCATTAATGTATTTCATGATGAATGAGCCATGAATATCGTGAATATAACATGATGTGTATGCAAAGAATAAACAAGTCAATGTATGAATATATATGGTGAGTGACCATGCATGTCCCAAATGCACTCCCCTATGAGTGGTCATATGTGTTATGAATGCAACACGATGTCAACACAATGCATGTAAAGAATAAATGAATTAATGCATGGATATATACAAAGAAATCATGCTGACTAGCTATGAATGTCCTACATACAACCTGATGCCAATATGACAAATTAATGCATGAGCATATCATGATGACTATATATACCATAAATGCAACCTGATGTTAACATGATGCATGTGAAGAATAAACAAATCAATGCATGGATATACAGAGAAATCATGCTGACTATGAACGCAACCTGATGCCAACATGATGCATGTAAAGAATAAATAAATCAATGCATGAATATATATAGAGAGATCATACTGATTATGAATGCAACCTGATACCAACATGATGCATGTGAAGAAAATTAATTCATGAACATATACAGAAAAATCATGTTGACTATGTTTGTCATGAATGCAACCTGATTTTAACATGATGCATGTAAAGAATGAATAAGTTGATACACGGGTATATACAGATAATGACCATGTATTTCATAAATGTATTCTATAATGAATGACCATACATGCTATGACTGTAACATGATGTCTATATGATGCATGTAAAGAATTCATAAATTAACACAAGGGTATATACAAAGAATGCCCATGTATATCACAAAATGTATTCTACAATGAATGACCATGCATGTTAGGACTGTAACATAATGCCAAAATGATACATGTAAAGAATAAATGAATTAACACAAAGGTATATACAAAGAAATTAATCAATGATTACACGAAATTGGTGGGGTCAAATCTTGATTATTCAAAAATCTCATTATGCAAGATTTGCCTCCAAATTTAATTTATGATTTTTTTTTAAACATGTTTCCTCCACAAAAAACAACACATTATTTTTCAAAAAGAATTTCGGGGTAGTGGATCCTACTATGGTACAATGTCCAAATGTTCATTCAACACTACCAGTATACAATTCTTATTCAACCAATGAATGTTTATGAAACCATCGAATGAAATTATTAACACCATCCATTTATTGAAAAGAATGAAATTAAAAATACAACCATAAATGTACATGCTCTTTCACATATGCATGAAATTTGCAAAATGCAAAATACTTAAAAAAAGAATTTTAATATTTACAACTTCTCAAATAATATGAATGTTATGCAAAAATACCAATGAAAAGATCAAGGAAAAGAAGATCCTAATATCACTCTTTATTCTCTTTTTCAAAGAAGAATTGTCTAAATAAAAACTCTTTTTCTCTTTTTTTAGAAATACCTAAAAAGGTAAGATATAAAAAGAAGAATTTTCAAAACAACCTAAAAACACTAGGTTTCGGTATTATTACAAATGATGTGTGGAAAAAAGAAACAAAGCAAGTAAAAGGGTAAAATTATCAATGCAAATTGAAAAAGTGAAGGAACATGTGCCCCAACAGTATCTACTTATTTAGGCATCACGGTGCCTTTGGGGCGGATTATCATATTTATTATGGGTGATGTACGTACATTGTTGCCCGATCTACAATACTTATTCAGAATGTAAAATAGGTAACAAAATGTTAGAAATGTCCCTCCAAGTGTTCCTAACTTCGGTATATCTATCAAAAATTCGGCAGGGCTTCGCCTATGTTGGCTCTATGGTTCACTATATGTGGGTGAACGAAGTTCTAAAAGGCCTCGAATTGTTCTTCACTGTCGCCTGTAAAGGCTAGTAAGGCACCCCGATAAAAACAAGTTCAATTCGTTAGAGTATATTTCCCTAGCCCATGCGGAAGATCATCACGAGAGCTTAGGTAATTTATACTCCAGAAGTATTTTGCTAGCCCATGCGGAGGATCATCACGAGAGCATAGCTACTTTACTTCCACTTAAAGGGACGAAACTCGGGTATAGAGCTCATGTTATGCAAAGTGTAGTGTGTGAGGAGGAACAACAAACCTTTCACCACCTATTCTACAACCCTTATTCTAAATGCTCTAATAAGATTAAGCAACATAAAGCATCAATTATGTAATAAATAAATATATGCAACAAAGTAACCAGAGAACAATAGTAATATGTATGCACATGAATATGAACATATTTAAAAACATTTTATTATTTTCAAAATTCTCCTTATTATTGAAAATATGGGAATCAAAATTAAATACCAATTAAACCCGACAAAACTGAGACTTTGATAACACACGAAAAATTCTAGGCCTTACTCTCTAAATGTCCACAGCGGAGTCGCCAAGCTGTCGCAACCTAAAAAAATAACAAGTCTCATCGCGAGACTTTATTCGTTAAGCGTGACATTGGGGAGAGCAGAGGAAAAGACGACTTAATTTCTCTTGAAATCAAATGAGGGTTTGAAAATGACCTCGAAAAAGAAATGGAGTCGCCACCAATCTTTTTTGGCTAGATGTGATCAGCCACCTATTAAAATCGGTTTTTGCAAAACATTTTTAAAATTAATTAAAATATTTTTTAAAACCAATTTCGAAGTCTGCATTTTCAAACTAGAGAAATAAAAAAGCAGGTTCGGGAGTCGGTTACGTGCGGGGAAGGATTAGCACCCCCACAATGCCCGTATAAAATTATACCTTATTAGTCCTGTGTTATCTTAAGTCTCGGTAAAAAGTTGGTTTTAAATTTGACATTTCAAAATAATTCCCAATTTAAAGAAAAATAATTCTATTTTAATTGAAAATAATCCGAAATTTATTAATTCAAAATTTTCCTATATTTTCCAGCAAGCCCGACAAAACATAGAAAGTTTTAATTATTTGGAAAATCTCCGAATCATTTTCATTTTTTGAAAGAAAGATATTCCTTTATTAATGATAATTGATGATATCCTCCCCAGCAAACCCGATAGAGAACTCATGAATTATTTTAACTCGAGAATATCTTTATTTTTATTGAAAACCATTATCTTTTTTTTTAAAACATTTTAAAAATATGAATATGAACATGTATGACATAATAAAGATGACATAGCTAAATCTAGATGACATAATATAACCTAAATGACATGATATAATCTAAGTGACATAGTATATTCTAAATGACATGATATAATCTAAGTGACATGGTATATTCTAAATGACACGGCATATTCTAAATAACATGGCAAAATCTAAGTGACATGGTATCTTCTAAATGACATGGCATAATTTAAATGACATAGCAATATAATTAATAACATGAAATGATATGAAACATAAAATAATATTATCATGAAATATGCATGTGAATGAAACCAATGCATGAATATAATAAATCCTAAATGATATGACACAATAAATAATGACTAAGCAAGAAGCATAGAATAACATAAAATATTCACAACCATATAACAATCAATATAACATCATGAAATATAAATCAAAACAATAACATTATCCTAGAAATATTCATGGCAAAAATCATATATCATAGAATATGCATGAACATGGAAAATGCAATGCATGAAAGTGTATTTTTTCCTTTGAATAAGGAAATCCGTATATCTAAAAAGATATCTGACTACCTTAGGTAAAGACATCAAATCAGATTTTTCTAAATAAAAAATACTTTGTGATTGAATTGAAAACAATTTTGAAATTTTTTGGATGAAAATGGCACTAGGTCGAAATTCCCGTTAAAAGGGCTCTATTTTCCTAACTTTGAAAACTCAGACTTGACCACCCTTGACCCGACCTTTATAAAATCATTTTTTTAGGATTAAAATGACTTAAGAATCAACCTAGGACAGTAGCTAAGGTTCTAAATCAGTGCTCTCTTAATGCCTTAGCCAAAACAGAAAATTATTTTCTTCTGAAATCAAATCTGACTTTTCTGTCCAGTTTTAAAGCATGGTTTTTTTTTTACCTATATTAAAAATTTCAAAAAATTTTGGAAAAATTATGGGAGACTCAGAACATGTCGAGCTCTATGCAAAAAAAATTGGCTTAATTTTTAGACTAAGGATGGCCTATCAGAAAATTCGTGAAAGTCAGAACACTGGGTAAAAAACTGTTTAACCAAAAAATATTTTTTAACCTTTGATAAAAACACTCAAAAATCAGAATAAAAATATTGGAGACTCCTCTAAGGTCCTACAAACAGTAGCAAAAATTTCTAAAAAATTGGACAAGGATTGCCTAATGAAACAAAATCACAAAGGTAGAAGATCCAACTTGACAACTTCTTAATTTTCCACAAGCATGCTCATGTGAGCTTGGCTTTGAGCCATTGATTGGCTTAAGTCAAAAAACAAGTGGGATGATATGAAATGCATGAACAAACAGCAAGTTAAATGCATGAAATGCATGGCCTAATGCCTAAATGACATAGAAAATGCATGGCATAAAAGATGACCTAATGCCTAGATAGAAATTGTGCATGACAATAAATGCAATCCTAGACCTAATATGCATGAAAATGCATGGCAATAAATATGACCTAGACCTAATGAGCATGAAAATGTATGGCAATACAAATATGACCTCAGACCTAATAAGCATGGAAATGTGCATGACATACAAAGATGACCTAGACGTAATGGACATGCAATCATGCCTGGAAATACAAAATGACCTATGACCTAATATGAACTTAAGATATGCATAGAAGTAACATGAACATATACTGACCAAATGAACATTGTAGACACCTAATTTTGTCTGGACCACTAAATCAGGTATTTTTCTTCCTAAAATGATATTTTAGAATGCAAAAAAACTCTTCTCATCTTGTAGGTGGTACTCCAAGACTTTGTTTAAAAGGACAAGCATGAAAAGTAAATCTTAAAAAAGTCAACCCCAAAAAGTCAACTCTAAAAAGTCAACCACTAAAAAGTCAACCCACATTCAAAATCAAGATTCAAAGTTTAATTGAACAAGGGTGAAAGAATTTTGATAATCCGAGGTCTATAATGAAAGATATGGAAGATGGGTTACGGAGATTTAGTGGAAAGGAAACCCTAGTTCAGAAAATTTAGGGAAAAGTGCTTAAACGATCAAATTGCTCAAAATTAGAGGTTTCGAATGGAAGATAAGCAATGACTACGGGTATTGGAGAGGCCATTGGGAAGCAAAACCAAAGGAATAGTCAATTCGGAAGAAAACCGAGAATTGGGGTTTTTGGTGGATTTTGGCGAAATTGGGAAAATTTGTAGAAATGGCCCAATTCGGTAAAATTAAAGCCTTTAATTGATGAGGAGTGAGTAAACAAGGATAGCCCACGGCTCAGTTTGAAGTAATTTCGAGAAAAGAGCCGATTGGAGGAAAAATGGAAAAACGAGGAAATTCTCGATACTGGAAAAGGAAAAAAATCAGATTGTAGGACAATTTGATCGTAAAAATTGGGAACTTTTGGACCAACTCCAAGTCAATATAACAAAGGAACAGAAAAAGAAAATCTGGAAATCAGACTTGTTTTGAGTAAAATCGAGCTTCGGAGGTAAAAGGGCAAATTTGGAAAATTCGAGAAAAATAGCAAATGAGCTCAAAAAATTACCAAAACTTCCAGATTATCTCAATCTTATGTCTTTTGGATGAGATTGGCAAAGAAAAATTCGGATTCGGAGCTCGTTTGCAAAATGGCAAATTTCGAGCCCACTAATCTGAAATTCCAGAAGACAAATCCAGAAAAATAGCAAATGAGCTCAAAAAATTATGAAAACTTCCAGATCTCAATTATAAATTATTTGGAAGAGATTGGCAAAGAAAAATCCAGAATTGGAGCTCGTTTACAAAATGGAAAAAGTTCAGGTGCATTAAGGGCAATTTTGGAAGATAAATCCGAGAAAAATATCAAATGGGCTTGAAAAATTATGAAAACTTCCAAAACTCATTTTTATATTATTTATTGAAAAAATAAAATTTGGATTTGGAGTCCGTTTGCTATTTAATTAGGTTCGGGGGCTAAAAGAGTAATTTTATCGAAGAAACTGAAGAGGGCCTTCTTTGGAATTTAAAAAATAGGGAGTGGGCTGGAATGTAAAGGGCCATTCGGCCAAGCCCATGAGGAGAATGATTTTTTCTGAGCTCTTGCATCCAATGGCCAAAAGTGGATAGTAAGGTAGTTATTTTTTTGATCAAGCCTTTGTAATTGTGCCATATGGTCCAATGCATGAAAAGGGAGGATATCAACATGATGGCTTTATATTTTTGAACAAATGTATTAGTTAGGGGCTGATTACTAATCTAAGGGTGGTAATTTCACATTTGAAGCATCTTGGATTAGGGGCCTTTGGATCAAATTGGTTAGGGAAAAAATGACAACATCATACACCCATTAGGTGACCATTCGGCTACCATAGTTGAGGGGGGTTTCATTTTTTATTTGGTTCTAGGCTGATCATAGAGATGGCAGTAGCTAAAAAGAAAGGGAAAAAAAAAGAAAAAATAGAGGAGAAAGAAAAAAAAAAGGTTTTCTTACTACTCTTTGAGTTGGAAAGCTAAAGCAAGGTAGCTATTTTCTTTCATGCTCTCCTCCATACTTTGTTGATATGATTTTGTTATTTTATTTTCTTTCATGAAATAAAATTGTTTTTCAAAACAAGTTCCAAAAAGGTTCCTATTTTAGGTTTTCATGAAAAAATCAAAGAAAAACAAATTTTTTTACTTATTTCTTGTGTTGGCCGAACCCCCCTATGTTTGTGCATGCCTTGTGTTTGATTTATTTTCCATATTGGTTGTGATATTCTAGCTTGTTTTGATGTTCTAGCTTTTTAAAACAACTAAGATATGGAGCTTATTTTTAACCTTCTTTACTTACTATTATTTTGATGATTTTATCATTTGTTTTCATGTCTACTTACTTTGTTTGCTATGTTTAATCTTCTATTTTCACTATATTAAGTTGTTCCTGTGTTTGTGTGAATGTCATACCCTGGGTTTGTTTATTTGTCTAGCTAGGTCTTTGCATTTGCATCATGTTTGTTTGGTCTAATATGTTTCCTTGTAAGTCTTACATAACTACCATGCCATGTGTTTGTGTTATTGCCTTGCTTAAATTTCACATTGTTTTCTTATGGTCCATTCGGCTACCATGTTGGTGTTGTCCTGTGTTTGCATTTTTATTTTGATTATGTGACTAACATGCTTTCATTCATGCTTTGCCTCTTTATGTCATGTGATTGTGTATTGTTTGTGCCATGTTCATGCATTGTTTTATGTTTATTTGGTCATTATTTGTTCATATTACTTCCATGTATTTTCATATGACATATTAAGTCTTAGGTCATTTTGCATTTCCATGCATGGTTTCATGTCTACTAGGTCTAGGTCATCTTTGTATGTCATACACATTTCCATGCTATTTAGGTCTTAGGTCATATTGGTATTGCCATGCATTTTCATGCCCATTAGGTCTAGGTCACATTTGCATTGCCATGCATTTCATGCATATTAGGTCTAGGTAGCATTTATTGCCATGCAAGTTCATGTTAGGCATTAGGCCATTTTGAATTGCAATGCATTTTCTATGTCATTTAGACCTTAGATCATGCATTTCATACATTTAACTTGCTGTTTGTTCATGCATTTCATATCATACCACTTTATTTTTGACTTAAGCCGATCAATGTCTCAAAGCCAAGCTCACATGAGCATGCTTGTGGAAAATTAAGAAGTTGTCAAGTTGGAATTTCTACCTTTGTGATTTTTTTCATTAGGCAATCCTTGTCCAAATTTTTTGAAATTTTAGCTACTATTTATAGGTTCTTAGAGGAGTCTCCAATATTTTTATTTTTATTTTTTAATTATTTTATCAAAGGCTTAAAAATGTTTTTTGGCAAAACAGTTTTTCACCCAGTGTTCTGACTTTAATGATTTTTCTGGTAGGTTATCCTTAGTCTAAAAATTAAGCCAATTTTTTCCCATAGATTTTGACATGTTCTGAGTCTCCCATATTTTTTCAGACTTTTTTGAAATACTAAAAATATGTTAAAAATCACGTTTTAAAACTGGTCAGTAAAGTCAGATTTGAATTCAAGGGAAAAATAATTTTCTGTTTTGGCTAAGGCATTAAGAGAGGGCTGATTAGGAACCTTAGCTACTGTCCTAGGTTGATTTCTAAGCCATTTTAATCCTAAAAAATGATTTTATAAAGCACGGGTCAAGGATGGTCAAGTCTAGGTTTTCAAAGTTAGGAAAATATAGCCATTTTTAAAAGGGGGTTCGGCCATGTGTCATTTTTAATCCAAGAATTTTCAAAATTGTTTTTAAACCAATCACAAAGTATTTTTGATTTTAGAAAATTTAATTTGATGTCTTTCCCTAAGGTAGTCGGATATCTTTTTAGGTATACGGATTTCCTTATTTAAAAGAAAAAATACACTTTCATGCATTGCATTTTCCATGTTCATGCATATTATATGATATATGATTTTTGCTATGAATATTTCTATGGTAATGTTATTATTTTGATTTATATTTTATGGTGTTATATTGTTTGTTATATGGTTGTGAATATTCTATTATTATCCTATGCTTTTTGCTTAGTCATTTATTTTTGTCACATCATTTAGGATTTACTATGTTCATGCATTGTTATTTATATTTTCATGCATATTTCATGATAATATTATTTTTTGTTTCATATCATTTCATATTACTTAGATTATATTGCCATGTCATTTAAATTATATTATGTCATTTAGAATATGCCATGTCATTTAAATTATATTAGGCCATTTAGAATATATTAAATCACTTAGGTTATATCATTTCATTTAGAATATATCATGTCACTTAGGTTATATCATTTTATTTAGAATATATTATGTCACTTAGGTTATATCATTTCATTTAGAATATACTATGTTATTTAAATTATATCATGTCATTTAAGTTGTATTATATCATCTAGATTTTGCTATGCCATCTTTATGTCACACATGTTCATATTCATATTTTTAAATGTTTTAAAATAAGATAATGATTTTCAATAAAATAAAGATATTCCCGAGTTAAAATAATTCATGAGTTCTCTGCCGGGTTTTCAGGGGAGGATATCATCAATTATCATTAATAAAGGAATATCTTTCTTTCAAAAAACGAGAATGATTCGAAAAATTTTCCAAATAAATAAAAATGTCTATATTTTGTCGCGTTTGTCGGGGAATATAGGAAAATTTTGAATTAATAAATTCCGGGTCATTTTCAATTAAAAATAGAATTATTTTCTTACAATTGGGAATTGATTTGGAATACCAAATCTAAAAACTTTTTACTGAGACATGAGATAACACACGATTAATAAGGTACCATTTTTTACGGGCATTATGGGGGTGCTAAGCTAATCCTTCCCCGCACGTAACCGAGTCCCGAACCCGCTTCTTTGATTTTCTCTGGTTTAAAACGCAAATTTTGAAATTGGTTTTAAAAAATGTTTTAATTAATTTTAAAATGTTTTACAAAACCGGTTTTGACAGGTGACCGATCACACCTAGCCAAAAAATATTGGTGGCGACTCCATTTTTTTGAGGTTATTTTCAAACCCTCATTTTATTTCAAGAGGAATTAAGTCGTCTTTTCCTCTGTTTTTTTCAATGTCACGCTTAACGAATAAAGTCTCGTCATGAGACTTGTTATTTTTTACGTTGCGACAGCTTGGCGACTCCACTGGGAATATTTAGAGAGTCAGGCCTTGTGTTCTCAAAGTCTCGATTTTGTTGGTTTTTATTTGGTATTTAATTTTAATTTCCATATTTTTCAACAATAAGGAGAGTTTTGAAAATAATAAAATATTTTTAAATATGTCCATACTCATGAGCATGCATTTTATTATTGTTCTCTAGTTATTTTGTATTGTATATTATAATTGCTTGTCGGTTAATGCGTTACACTATTCTTGATCTTTGTTTTAATAAATTGTTGGGGTATTTAGAATAAGGGTTGTAGAATAGGTGATGAAAGGTTTGTTTTGTTCCTCCACACACATTGCACTCGTATTTGCATAACATGAACTCTCTACCGGGTTTCTTCCTTTTTAAGTAGAAGTAAAGTAACTACGCCTTAGTGATTGACCCTCCGTATGGGCTAGTGAAACACTTTCGGAGTATAAAGTACCTAAATCCTTCGTGATTGATCCTCCATATGGGCTTAGGAAAATATACTCTAACGAATTGAACCTGCCTTTATCGGGGTGCCTTACTAGCCTTCACAGGCGACAGTGAAGAACAATTCGGAGCCTTTTAGAACTTCGTTCACCCACATATAGTGAACCATAGAGCCAACATATGCGAAGCCCTGCCAAATTTTTGATAGATATACCAAAGTTAGGAACACATGGAGGGACATTTCTAACCTTTTGTTACCTATTTTACATTCTGAATAAGTATTGTAGATCGGGCAACGATGTACGTACATCGCTCGTAATAAATGTGATAATCTGCCCCAAAGGCACTGTGTTGCCTATATAAGTTGATATTGTTAGGGCACATGTTCATTAACTTTTTCACTTCGCATTGATGATTTTACCCTTTTACTTACTTTGTTTCTTTTTTCCACACATCATTTGTAATAATACCAAAACCTAGTGTTTTTAGGTTGTTTTGAAAATCCTTCTTTATACCTTACCTTTTTAGGTATTTCTAAAAAAGGAGAAAAAGAGTTTTTATATAAAAAAATAAAAATCTTTGAAAAAGATAATAAATAGTGATTTTAGGAACTTCTTTTCATTAATCTTTTCATTAGCATTTTTGCATAATATTCATATTATTTGAGAAGTTGTAAATATAAAAATTCTTTTTCAAGCATTTTGCATATTCCATGCTTATGTGAATAGAGCATGTACATTTAGGGTTATATGTTTGATCTCATTCTTTTCAATAAATGGATGGTGATAATAATTTCATTCGATGTTTTTCATAAACATTCATTGGTAGAATAAGAATTGTAGACTGGTAGTGTTGAATGAATATTTGGGCTTTATACCATAGTAGGATCCACTACCCCGAAATTATTTTGAAAAATAATATGTTGATTTTTCATGGAGAAAACATGTTTCAAAAAAAATCATAGATTAAATTTGAAGGAAAATCTTGCATAATGAGATTTTTGAATAATCAAGATTTGGTCCCACTAATTTCATGTATTTTTTGATTAATTTCTTTGAATATACCTTTGTGTTACTTCATTTATTCTTTACATGTATCATTTTGACGTCATGTTACTGTCATAACATGCATGCTCATTCATTGTAGAATTCATTTATGACATGCATGGTCATTATTTTTATATACCCATGTATCAATTTATTCATTCTTTACATGCATCATGTTGGCATCAGGTTGTATTCATGACATACATAGTCAGCATGATTTTTTCTGTATATATGCTCATGAATTACATGCATCATGTTAGCATCAGGTCACATTCATGACAAACATAGTCATCATGATATACTCATGCATTAATCTTTCATATTAACATTAGGATGCATTCATGACACACATGGTCAGCATGATTTTCTTTGTATATACTTTGTGTCAATCATTCATTATTTACATGCATCATAATTGACATCGTGTTGCATTCATAGTGTATATGATCATACATTGGGAAATACATCTGAAATATGCATGGTCATTCATTGCATATATCCATGTGTTGATTTGTTTATTCTTTGTTGGCATCGTGATTGCATTTATTACATATATGGTCAGCATGTTTCCACTATACATGTCCATACATCACATTGTTTAGGCTTCACGTGCATCAAATTGCATTCATGGCTCTTTCATCATGACATGCACTTGGGGGGATAAAACAGAAATTAGCTTGGCTTTAAGAGTCTTTGAAAGAATTTCCATTTCAAATTAGAGGTATAAGAAGTACTGAGTTCCTTTTTAATACAGGCTAGACCTATGGAGAATGAACAAGCTGCCCGAATTGAAAGAATGGAAAGGGCACAGGAAGAATTGCGAGAACATTTGGCAAAATTTCAAGTAGAATCTAAAGATCAGATGAATAAATTGATGGAGTTGATGTCCGTCGTAATCAAGGGAAAGGGATACACTAAAAACTTAACTGCCAAAGAAGGGCCAGGGACACAAAGGGATCAGAATGAGGTCGTAGTGTTAGGTGCCCAGTCTTTTTAGAACACAGATTTTCGTAACCTAAAAAATAACAAGACTCATCGTGAGACTTTATTACTCGTTAAGCGTGACACTAAAAAAACCGAGAAAAACTCGACTTAATTCCTCTTGAAAAATAAAGATTTTGAAAATGACCTTGAAAAAGACATGGAGTCGCCACTAATCTTTTTTTAGCTAGGTGTGATTGGCCACTTTTTAAAATCGGTTGTGTAAAACATTTTTAAAATTAATTAAAACATTTTTAAAACCAATTTCAAGTCTGCGTTTTAAACCAGAGAAATCAAAGAAGTGGGTTCGAGACTCGATTACGTGTGGGGAAGGATTAGCACCCCCACAACGCTCGTATAAAATGGTACCTTATTAATCGTGTGTTATCTCAGGTCTCGGTAAAAAGTCGGTTTTTAATTTAGTATTTCAAGTTAATTCCCAATTTAAAGAAAGATAATTCCATTTTTAATCGAAAATGATTTTGAATTTATTAATTCAAAATTTTCCTATATTCCCCGACAAAATCGGCAGAATATAGAAATTTTTATTTATTTGGAAAAAATTTCTGAATCATTCTCATTTTTTGAAAGAAAGATATTCCTTTAATAATGATAATTGATGATATCCCCTCCAGCAAAGCCGGTAGAGAACTCATGAATTATTTTAACTCGAGAATATCTTTATTTTTATTTAAAATCATTATCCTTTTTTTTTTAAAACATTTAAAAAAATGAATATGAACATGTGTGACATAAATAAAATGACATAGCAAAGTCTAGATAATAATATAATGCATCCTGAATGACATGATATAATTTAAATAACATAGCATATTCTAAATGAAATAAAATATCCTAAGTACCTTGGTATATTCTATATGAAATGAAATGGCCTATGTGACATAATATATTCTAAATGAAATCAAATATCCTAAATGAAATGAAGTGTCCTAAGTGACATTATATATTCTATATGAAATGATATGATTTAAATGACATGGCAAAATTAAATGATATGGCATATTTTAAATAACATGGCATATTCTAAAAAAAATATAATCTAAATGACATGGAATATAATCTAAATTACATGAAATGACATGAAACATAAAATAATGCTATCATATAATATGCATGAAAATAAAAATAAAAAGTAATAATGCATGAACATAGTATATGCTAAATAATGTGACAAAAATAAATAACCAAATAAAAAGCATAGGATATCATGAAATATTCAAAACCATATAATAAACAACATAACATCAAAAATATAAATAAAAAATAATAACAACACCATGAAAATTATCATAGCAAAAATCACATATTATATAGTATGCATGAATGTGAAAAATGCAATGCATGAAAATGTATTTTTTCCTTTAATTAAGGAAATCCGTATATCTAAAAAGGTATCCTGCTACCTTAGGAAAATATATCAAATTAAATTTTCTAAAATCAAAATACTTTGTGATTGTTTGAAAACAATTTTGAAAAGCTTTAATGAAGATTAAAACCCTAGCCAAACCATTTTAAAAACGGTTTTAATTTTCTAAGTTTAAAATCCCGGACTTGACCACCCTTAACCCGAGGTTTAATAAAATCATTTTTAGAGTTTTAAAAGGCTTAGGAACTACCCTAAGACAGTAGCTAAACTTCCTAATCAGCCCCCTCTAAGTAACTTAGCCAAAACAGAAAAATGAATTTTCTTCAAATTCAAATCTGACTCCACTGTCCAGTTTTAGAACATAATTTTTTAACCTAATTTTAAAAATTCAAAAAAATCTAAAACAAATACTGGAGACTAAGAACATGTAAACCTACACGGTAAAAATTGGCTTAATTTTCTGATTAAAGATGACTGCCCAGAAAAATCAGGAAAGTATGAGTACTGGGTGAAAAAATTGTTTTGCCAAAACACATTTTTTTGCCTTTGATGAAAATCATTTAAAAAAAAAGTTAAAATGTTGGAGATTCTCCTAAAGACTCACAAACAGTAGATAACACTTTTAAAAAGTTAGACAAAAAATTGGCTAAGTAAAAAAAATTACAAAGGTAGAATAATCAATTTGACAACTCTTTAATTTTCCACAAGTATGCTCAAAATGAGCATGACTTTGAACTATTGACAGGTCTAAGTCATAAATCATGTAGCATGACATGAAATGCATGAACATACAGCAAATATGATGCATGAAATGCATGATTTAAGACCTAAATGACATGAAAAATGCATGGCATAGAGAATATGACCTAGACCTAAATGAACTTGCATGGCATTTAATGCAACCTAGGTCTAATATGCATGGCAAAGCAAGCCAAACCTAAACCTAAAGAATGCATGGGAAAAACACAAACATATAGCATGCTTAAACAAAATACACAACCAAATATCATGAAAATGCAAACCTATCAACTAGCATGATGAAAATGCACATACAAAGCATACAACATGAGGGGTGGCCGAATGGTCCTATACTTTAAGATGAGCATGGCATTTTCACAAACACATGATATACTAACATGCAAGATTAAAAAGAAACAATGCTAACCATGCAAACATAAAGTAAAGGCATGAAAACCACTAGGCATTTTCGTAAACACTTAGCATACTAAAATGCAAATCATGAACAACTCAAAAAAATGTTGAAAACAGAAAATTAAAAGATGCGAGACAAGGAAAATAAATATGAAAACAAGTTAGTAAACTTAACAATGAAGGTAAGTAAGCAACAAAATCAAAACAAGCTTCATATTTTTGTATTTGAATAAGATATAAGACATAAAAAAAAATGCTAGATACCACTAACAACATGAAACAAAAAGCAAAACAGCAACCATATCAAAAAAGGGCCATTTGACCTCCTCCTAAAACAAGAAAAAATATTTTTTTCAAAGCTTTTTTCAAGAAAGTAACAAGAAGAACTTGAAGAAGAAACTTAAAAATACATATTTTAAAATCAAAATCAAAAGAAACTCACCAAAATATCAATGAAAATAGCAAAATCAAAAATGGAAATGCAAGGAAAGTATAAGAGTATGGCGCTTTAAGCAACCTCTCAAAGCTATATTACAAGCCTTTCTTCCTCTTCCTTTCTTTGCCTTTCTAATCATTTCTTTTTTTTCCTTTCAAAAATGGAGAGAATATCAGCCAAACCAAGTGTGAATGAGTGAAAATGAAAGAGAGAGCCCCCCTCCTTGATAGTGTGGCCGGTTGGCCTCGGAAGAACCTAGGAGGTTCCTAGAATTTCTTTTAACAAATTTGATCCTATGGCCTTCAATCAAAGATGCTTTCTATGTAGAATTCTCACCCTTAGATTAGTTTCATCAGCCCTTGAATTATGATGTCATAAAGATGTCATAAATATGCTCTCTATCAAACCATTGGTCCATGTATTGCAAATTCAAAGGCTTGATCACAAAAAATAACTACCTTCCTCTTCACCCTTGGCCCTTTGATGAAAAATCAAAAAATATCTACCCTCCATTGGGCCTTGGCCGGCTGACCTTTCCTCTTCCAACCCTTGCTTCATTTTTTTTAAAAGCAAGAAAAGCCCTTTTCAGTTTCTTGGGTAAAATGACCTTTTTGACCCCCGAACCTAAATAAATAGCAAACGGACTCCAAATTCAAAATTTATTTTTTTTAATACTTCCGAAATAATAAAAAAATTGAATTCTGAGGGTTTTCAAAATTTTCTGAGCCCATTTGCTATTTATTTGGATTTTTTCTTCCAAAATTTCCCTTTTGTGCTCCCAAACTTTACCATTTTTTAAACAAGCTCCGAATCCATATTTTTCTTCACCAATCTCTTCCAAATAATTTAAAAGTGTGATCTAGAAGTTTTCATAATTTTTGGAGCTCATTTGCTATTTTTTGGGGATTTATCTGCTTGAATTACTACATAGTGGGCCCGGGATTTGGCCATTTTGCAAACGAACTCCGAATCCGGATTTTATTTTGCCAATCTCTTCCAAATAATTTAAGAATGCGATCTGCAAATTTTTAGAATTTTTGGAGCTCATTTGGTATTTTTTCGATATTTATCTTCTTGAATTTCTGCATAGAGGACACGGGATTTGGCCATTTTGCAAACGAACTCCGAATCCGGATTTTCTTTTGCCAATCTCTTCAAAATGATTTAATAATGATATTTGCATATTTTTAGACCTTTTGGAGTTCATTTTCTATTTTTCCCAAATTTTCCAATTTTGCCCTTTTGCCTCCAAAGCTCGGTTTTGCTCAAAACAAGTCTGATTTTCAGATTTTCTTTTTTTGGGCCTTTGCCATATATGGAATTGGAATTGGTCCAAAAAGCCCAATTTTTACGATCAAATTCCCTTCCGATTTGGTTTTTCCTTTTTTCCACTATCGAGAATTTCCTCGTTTTTTCGTTTTTTCTCCAATCGACTCTTTTCTCAAAATTTCTTCAAACTGAGCCTTAGGCTATCCTTGTTTACTCACTCATCATCAATTAGGGGCTTTAGTTTTACCGAGTCGAGCCATTTCTGCAATTTCCCCAATTTCACCAAAATCTACTAAAACCCTAATTCTCGTCTTTCTTTCAGATTGACTTTTCCTTCAATTTTTCTTCCAAGTAGCTTCTGCATTACCCGTAGTCAGTGCTTATCTTTCATTTGGAAACCTCAATTCCAACCAATTTGATCGTTTAAGCACTATTCCCCAAATTTCCCTAACTAGGGTTTTCTTTCTACTTAATCTCCGTAACCCAACTTCTGAACTCCATATCTTTCAATGTAGACCTCGAATTATCAAAATTCTTTCACCATTTTTCAATTGAACTTCAAATCTTGATTTTGAAAGTGGGTTGACTTTTTTAGTAGTTGACTTTTTTGGGGTTGGCTTTTTCAAGTTTGACTTTTTATGCTCGCCTTCTTAGACTAAGTCTCGGAGTACCACCTGTAGGATGAAAAAAGTCTTTTTACATTCTGAAACATCAAATTAGGAAGAAAACATACTTGCTTTAATGGTCCAAACAAAATTAGGTGTCTACAGCTGCCCCTCTTTGGCTATTGCTGAGAATCAAGAATCAGGCAAAGATAAACAAATATTAATTTTGTCCAGTTAGTGAAATCACATGTGAAGAAAAATGGGAAAGGGGTTTTCACTCACATTCTTTTTTTTTTAAAGCTGTAAATAGAAGATATTATCCTTAAATTGAATTCCCTGACTAATCAAGGCTCGACCTGTCTTAAGGAAACGGGTTCGATTCGTAAAAGAAGAAAATTGTGCCTGGAGGTCTTAAGAATGGTGCTCGGAGCCCTTACCCGTGATTTGAAAAATTATGCCTAGAGGTCTTAAAAATGGTGCCCAGAGGCCTTACCCATGATGAAAATACCTTGACGACAGTCTTAAGCTCGACTCGTTTGATAAATAGAATGAATTCGTTTGAACAAAAGGAAATACCTCGATGGTGGTCTCGAGGCTCGACTCATTTAATAAAACAGAATGAATTCGATTTGAAACAAAAGGAAATACCTCGACGGTGGTCTCGAGGCTCGACTCATTTGATAAAACATAATGAATTCGATTTGAAACAAAAGGAAATACCTCGACGGTGGTCTCGAGGCTCGACTCATTTGATAAAACAGAATGAATTCGATTTAAAACAAAAGGAAATACCTTGATGGTGGTCTCGAGGCTCTACTCGTTTGATAAAACAGAATAAGTTCGATTTGAAACAAAAGGAAGTACCTCGACAGTGGTCTCGAGGCTCGACTCATTTGATAAAACAGAATGAATTCGATTTGAAACAAAAGGAAATACCTCGACGGTGGTCTCGAGGCTCGACTCGTTTGATAAAACAGAATGAATTCGATTTGAAACAAAAGGAAATACCTCGATGGTGGTCTCGAGGCTTGACTCATTTGATAAAACAGAATGAATTCGATTTAAAACAAAAGGAAATATACTAAAAATGATCCTGGATTTAATTCATTTTAATAAATTTAATCTTGAAAATGAAAGGAACATACCTCGATGATGATCTCGGGGCTCGACTCACTTGAGAAGCAGAACGAGTTCGATTTGGGGAAACCAAAATTTTCCTGATTCCTGCAATGTTAGCTAAATGCAATGATGAGAATGACATGCTTTGCAAATGCTTTTATGTTTCCCAAGGATAAATGCAATCAAATGATTGTCTCATGATTTCTAATCCATGGTTTCTTTGAGATTCATAGATTATCCGACTTCATGACGGCGTCTTCAATTGTTCACTGATGCCCCACTTAAGGAACCCTTCACTCAAGATAACTTGTCAAACAGTCCCAGTTTCTGAGTTTTGCTGAAATTCACAAATTTTCTGACTTCATGATGGAGTCTCCAACATATTCATTGTTTTCTTTTACTTGGTGAACTTTCCAAACCTTTCCTAAGATTTAAATCTATTCCTTAGTAATACTCTGAAATCCTTTTATTTAAAGATTTTTTATGTTTATTAATCATCATTCAATTTTATAATAAACAAGATGCAATCTCAAAAATGTACGAAAGAAAATATGAGACAAGCAAAATATCATGAAAAGGATAACAAGAATTTATTGCAACAAATGTTTTAAAATTGTAAAAGTGAATATCAAGGATATAAAAAAAACAAATGTAAAATTATAGGTTGTAGATGCCCCTGATGTGGAATATCTTGGACCCCTCTTTTTTCAAACCTTTTGAAATTTCTCTTGAATGAGCAATTTACTTGGGTAGTCCCTTGGCTTCCGTAGTTACGTCAGACTGAGTTGTTCCCCTTTTCTCTGATTTTCAAATATTTTCTCCCTCTTTACACAGAGCATTGATTCAAACCTTGGTCAGTACTTGAGCCGCCCTTTGCGGGTTTTCAACTCAAATGTCCCTCTTTCGGTATTATGTCGCCCTTTTGCGGGTTTTCGGCTTAAACCTCTCCTTTTACATTCTTTTTTTGTTTTCATCATTTTTTGTTTTCTCTTTTTTCTTGTATTCTACCATGCATTTGAGAATTCTAAATGCTTCCAAGGTAAAAATATCAATTCAAATGATGTGATAAATTCTGATAACAACCTTTCAAATTAAATATCCATGCTTGATCAAAATGGACTTTAAAAGCACGTAATGTAGGCCAAGGTTCAGGTTTAGAAAGAAAGGATAAAATAGGCCCAAAATGTGTTTAGGGTGATTAGATCAAGGATCATTTCCTAAGGAGGATTCATTCTTGAAACATTTGTCCCTTTTTTGGATTTTCTTTTCTCTTTTTCCTTTTTTCTTTTTTGCTGACTTTCATTTTCCATTCTTTGATTTCACATTTTTCAATGGCTCTCTTTTTTTGCCATGACTTTTTTATTATTTTTCCTCGCATTTCTCCTCCAGTGTAGAGGGTGATCCTTGATCAAGGTTTAAAGAAAGAAATAATTCCTAAGGCTCAAAGAGGGGACTAAGGATAATTTCTTCTTAGTGAAAGGAATATGAAAGATGGTCGTTCATCATATCCATGAATATTCTCATTAAAAAGCAATTCTCAAGTGAGATAGACATATAGAATTTCCATTTCTACACTTGGAATCATTCGAATTCCCATGTGCATAGCATCACACTTTTTTTTTCAAGCATAATACTTCTTCAGTTCATCAGCATTCACGGGATGTCTAAAATCATCACTGTCCATCCGAGTTAGAATCAATGCTCCTCCAGAAAAAGCTCTTTTTACCACATAGGATCCTTCCCAATTTGGAACCCATTTTCCTCGCGGATCCTTCACTATAGGGAGAATTTTCCTCAGTACCAACTCCCTCTCTCGGAACTGTCAGGGACAAACCTTCTTGTTGTGGGATCGAATCATCCTTTTCTGATACAACTGCCTATGACAAATCGCTTTTAATCTTTTCTCTTCGATGAGATTCAGCTGTTCATAATGAGCTCTAACCCATTATGCCTTTTTTAGGCCAACCTCCATCAAAACCCGAAGGGAAGGGACCTCAACTTCAATAGGTAGCACCGCTTCCATCCCGTATACCAAGGAAAATGGCATTGCCCCTGTAGATGTGCGAATCGAGGTACGATATGCATGAAGAGCAAAAGGCAAGATTTCATGCCAATCCTTATACACATCAGTCATCTTCTCAACAATCTTCTTGATGTTCTTGTTAGTTGCTTCTATTGCCCCATTCATCTTTGGAAGGTAAGGTGCTGAATTATGATGTTTGATCTTGAACTGAGTACATACTTCTCTCATCATCTTATTGTTCAAATTGAGAGCATTATCCGAAATAATTCTTGCTGGCAATCCATAACGGCATATGATTTCTTTCTTAACAAATCTGCATACCACCGACTTTGTTACATTCGCATAGGAAGCAGCTTCTACCCACTTTGTGAAATAATCTATGGCCACCAAGATGAAACAATGTCCATTTGAAGCTTTCGAGGTAATAGGCCCGATCATATCCATTCTCCACATTGAAAATGGCCATGGTGCAGTCATGACATGCAATGGTGATGGTGGCACATGAATTTTATCTGCATAGATCTGGCATTTATGGCATTTTCAAGAATAACTGATACAATCTCCTTCCATCATCAGCCAATAATATCCTGCCCTCATAATCTGCTTAGCAAGCATGTGACTATTGGAATAGGTGCCACATATCCCTTCATGGACTTCCTCTATGATTCTCCTAGCATCGACAGATCCGACACATCTCAATAAAACTTAGTCTTTTCCTTTCTTGTAGAGAATCTCACTGTCTAGAACAAAACTTATTGCCAGCCTTCTTAAAGTCCTCTTGTCATTTTCTATTGCCTGTTCTGGATATTGATGACTCTTGATGTATTGCAAGATATTGTTATACCAAGGAAGACCATCAGCTTTTTCTTCAGTACTCAAGTAGTGGGCAGGAGACTCATATATACCCATCTTTATTGGCACAACTTCAGCCCCTTCATTCACTTTAAACATTGATGACAAAGTAGCAAGAGCATCCGCCATTCAGTTTTCTTCTCGAGGGAAGTAATTGAAATTCACTTCTTCAAACTCTTTCTATAAACTCAGTATGAGTTCTTGGTATCGGATTAGCTTTGTATCTCGGGTTTCCCATTCTCCCTGTAACTGATATATCACTAGGGCTGAATCTCTGAAAACTTCCAATTTTTTGATTTTTCTGTCCACCACAGCACGAAGGCCCATATTACATGCCTCATACTCAGCAGTATTGTTTGTACAATCAAAATCCAATCTAGCAGTGAAAGGATAATAATCTTTTTCTGGGGATATGAGCATTGCACCGATTCCATGCCCCATGGCATTATATGCGCCATCAAAGTACATTTTCCATACTTTCTTCTTCAGGGGAACCTCATCTTCTTGCGAAACATACATCAAATCTTCATCTGGGAAGTCAAAGTTCAACGGCTCATAATCTTCCACTCAACTTGCTAAGAATTCATCCATTGCACTGCCCTTGATAGCTTTCTGACTTACATATACAATGTCGTACTCTGACAACAAAACCTACCATCTTGATGTCCTCCCTGACAAAGAAGGTGCTTCCAACATGTACTTGATTGGATCTAGCTTGGCAATCAACCACGTCGTGTGGTACAACATGTACTGTCTTAGTCTTCGAGCAGTCCAAGCTAAGACACAACATAGCTTTTCTACCGACGAATATTTTAGCTCATAATTTGTGAATTTCTTGCTAAAATAGTAAACATCCTGTTCTTTCTTTCCAGTCTCATCAAGCTACCCCAAAACACAACCCATAGATCTCTCAAATACTAATAGATACAATATCATTCGCTTATCCGGAATAGGTGGCATTAGCACTGGTGGGTTGGATAGATAATGTTTAACCTTTTCAAAGGCTATCTGATAACCTTCATCCCATTCTCCTGGATCACGTTTTCGAAGTAGCTTAAATATTGGATGACATTTGTCGGTTAACTAAGAAATAAACCGGGCAATGTAATTCAATCTCCCCAGAAAGCCTCTTACTTCTTTTTGAGTACGTGGGGGTGGCAGATTTTGAATGGCTTTCACTTTATCCGGATCAATCTCAATTCCCCTTTTGCTGACAACAAAATCCAACAATTTCCCCGAAGTAACTCCAAAAGTACATTTTGCCAGGTTTATCTTGAGTCGAAACTTTCTTAGTCGTTCGAAGAGCTTTCTAAGATTTGCAATATGCTTCTCTTCTCCTTGTGACTTTGCAATCATATCATCAACATAAACCTCAATTCCTTTATGCATCATATCGTGAAACAAGGTCACCATGGCTCTCTGATATGTTGCCCCAGCATTTGTTTAATCCAAACGGCATTACCTTGTAGCAGAATATTCTCCACATTGTAACAAATATGGTTTTCTTCATATCTTTCGGTGCCATCTAAATCTGATTGTATCCCGAAAATCCATCCATGAAAGAAAATAAAGAACTCTTTGTCGTATTATCCACCAAAGTATCGATGTGAGGCAAAGGGAAATTATCTTTGGGATTGGCCTTGTTCAAATCTCGGTGATCGACGCACATCCGCACCATGCCATCCTTCTTTAGTACTAGAACAATGTTTGCCACCCATTCCGGATACTTTGCCACCTCTAAAAATCCAGCATCAAATTGCTTCTTCACCTCCTCTTTTATCTTTAACAGCATGTCCGGCCTCATTCTTCTTAACTTTTGCTGAATTGGCTTGCATTATGGCTTTAAAGGGAGCTTATGAACCATAATATCTGGATCTAGACCCGGCATGTCTTGGTATGACCATGCAAATACATCTACATATTCCTCGAGCAAGGCTATCAATTCACCCTTTATTGATAATGACAATGTGGTCCCAATTTTAACCTCCTTTATCTCCTCATCATTTCCCAGGTTTATCATTTCCAATAACTCCTTATGAGGAAGTACTTGTTTCTCCTCTTGTTTTATTTTCCTTAATAAATCCGAAGGTAGACCATAATCCTCAGTATCTTCGTTGGCCTCAAAATCACCCGTGCAAATAGGTCTTTCAAAATCAATTTCAAAATTACTAACAGGAAGGTCTTCATATTCCGCATCCGAACACCTGTAAATAGGTGGGGAAGAAACAATATAGGAAAATATATATAATAAAAGTAAAATAAATAGCATAAATGAAATAATGTGGACACATCAATATGAATAAAATGCATCGTGCTTGTTATTTATATTGAATGAAAATGATTTTATGTTAATATTATTGGTTTTTCTAAGATTTAGATTTAGATTTTTATAAGAATTATGAACTCTTGGGGCATAATGAGTGTTACATCGACATTACTAAACAACTATTTTACCTGTTGTGTTTGAAGGTTGTACGAGTTTGACTATTTGGATTCTTCCTAGCATCTAGTTGTTATCATTGTTGTATTTGTAATTATATCAATAGACATTGTTTATCACTGAATACTGATGTGTAATATTCTTACTATTTTAGAACTTCTATACTATTTAAATGGTTGGCCTTTTATTTGTTTTTATTTCCTCCTTAATTAATGAATACTTAATGCAACTTTTTTCTTCTTACAATGTGTTAAGTTGGGATAAAATGATATTTTAATTACTTTTTTCTCAGTGTACTGTTCGTGTCACTATTACTGGATTTTTTGGTAGTTCCACAGTTGATCATTATTCTGCTAAATTGTTAGAAAGTTTAAAGAATTTTCTTACAGATGTTGCACAGTTACAGATAAGCTGGATTTTCATTTTTGTTGCATAAAATTCATTAAATAACCCCCTCTACCATTTTTCCTGCTATGAATGATCTACTCTAACAATCTTAGTTTGCCCTCTATTGTTCTTTTTTTCTTTCTTTTTTTAATTTTCTATTAATGTTTTTTTCTTTCTTTGAGGGGTTAACATAGGATAAAAATTTATATAATATTTTGATATGTTAACCTTTGCACTCGTTTCTACTCTAAGAGTCAGTCCGGAGTTCAATTTGTTATATTTCAATCCTGATGCTAAGGTAAAATCTAGCACCATCCCTGCTTGTTTCATTTGGTGATTTCAATTGAATATGCATAACGATTTTGAAACATGTTTGATGATGTTGATGTGGCACGCATTCCTTTTGAAACTGATTTGATCATTGTCTCTTTATGATATGCATTGCTTGAGAAACATTTGATAATCTTTATGTGACACCTATTCATACATTTTTGCTGATGGTTATATATATGTTATGGAGTTTGATGAGTGATGAATACAAATCTTGTAAATGAATTTATGTTTTTGCCTTTAGTTAATTCGTTTGCCTTATATTCTTTAATTGTTTAACAAAATGGTGACAGTGGCTATCTTGATTTTGTATTTTCTGGACCATTATGTTTTTCGCAGATTTAATTATTAGCTTGGAATAATCTGCTGCTGTGGTCTACTTGCTAGTTGCTATATTTGGATTTTATGAGGATTATGCTTTTGCATATCTAATGACTAATGAATAGCTTGGATTAGAGTGTTACTACTAATGAATGCTATATAATACTGCTAATAACACCAAATGAAATGATTATTACTTTATTTCTAGTAATATGTTTCCAATATCTTTATCATTTGTCTTATTCTAACTTGTGGGTTTAATTTGTTTGATCACTGAGCTTGTGACTCCAGTAAGCAACCGACATAATGGTATTTTTATTTCCAAGATATGGATAAAGAAATCCACTCAAAAATATTTATGCTTTATACATATTAGTCTTTCAATTTTGTATTCTATATATGAAAAAAAATGCACATTGATTTTGAAATAAATTAAACGGGGTATATATGGAAAAAGAGCAAGGATGTTGGGATAAAAAATCAAATAAATTAAAATAAACTAAATAAACAAGAGAAAAAATTATAAAATTATAAATATTGTAATATTTTCCTGCATGCTAGGATGATCATTTCCTATTTGTGGTTAGATCTTTCTTCCAAATGTATATGTCTGCTAGGAACCTTATTTAAGTAATCATAATCATGCTTTCAGCGCTTTTAAGTAGAATGATAGAAAGTGACTTAATTATGAGCACATAATTTGTTTCAGGTAGTAATTCCTTCTCCGAATTGGGTGAGTTACCCAAAACTGGCAAGGCTGGCAATAAGTTCAACAAAAGATTGTTGATAACATCCAGGACAGGGGAATCAATCAGGTAAACATTTGTTTTCTTGTCCATAACAATTTGCTACATTATTATACCAGTGTTTTTACTATTCTGTTTTCTGTTTCACAACTGATATACATATATATATATATATATATATATATATTACGTTTAATTGATAATGTATATAATATAATACCATGTCTTGTGGATGATCTAAGGTGGGTACTTGAGCTTTATAAGAAGGGCTAAGGTGATGGATTCCTCTTAGCATAATCCAATTTGAGTTTACCTAGATGAAATCTATTTAAAACATCTCATGAATGTGGACCATAATTGATCCTATTTCACAATTTTTCTATATATCCACAAGATTCTCATCAATCTTTTTTTTCTTGCAAGAAATCATGTGAGCAAGAAATTAAGAAATTTTGAAGTCTTTTTTTTCTTACTTGAGCAATCCAACTTTATAAAATTATTGACTGCAATGATGTGAATTTGTTGATTTTGGTGGTTCACCTTTGTATGTGTCAACTTTTTTTAGGAATAATTCTCATGGTGTATTATTTCCTTTTAGTATTGCAAATGTACTTTCACTGTTTTGCTTTAGGAAATAAAAGAACAAGTTTAGTTAAATGTACATATAGTTTAGTTGAATGTACATATAGTTGTATTATATGTACATGCTTTTATACTTCTATGTACATATAAGTGCGTTAATTTTCTTGAACAATTTCTTAGTAAAGTTATTATTTTAGGGTAGTTTTAAATGATTTTAGAAGTAGAAGGATAGATTATGGGTAGGGATTTGAGGACTATCTATAGTAAGAGAATTAAAAGTTATATATCTACTCGTGTTACTATTTTTTGTATGAATCATTATTATTTTGCTACCTTGGTAATTTTAAAGAGAGGCAAGTCTTTAGAGCTTAATTTATCCGGGTTTAGAGTAGATTGTGACTCTTATGAAATGTACATATATTTTTGCTAAATGTACATATAATTATGCTATATGTACATACTGTTATACTTGCATGTACATATACAATTGATTCTCAGATTGGTTGCATCAAAATCTCTTTGCTTACAATGCGTGAATCGTTCCTTTCTTATTATTATCATCATGTCATGTTTCATACTGTCTATTGATTTATATTGTACAGCATTATCATCATGTCGTTTTGTATGAATCGTTCTATTCTTGTTTCATTGGTCATTTAAGGAAGGGGAGCATGTAAAAGCTTTAATTATTAGGTTTAGGGTAGAAATTGTCAGTATTTAAAAACAAAGCACATATAATTTCGAAGAATGTACATATAGTTATGCTACATGTACATATTGTTATGCTATATGTACATATTGTTTGGCTATATGTACATATAAGTTAACTTATTTTTGTTAAAGCATTTCTTATCAATTTTGTTAGTTTGTAGTCGTTTTAAATGGCAAAAACGACATTAACATTGATTATGGTTAAAAGTTTGGCTTTTGGCTTTAGGGAGAATATGTTTTTGTTACAGGTGCTATATTTTTTGTTGGAGCAACGAATCGATGTCTACTTCGTTCAACCTGGCATAATGTTGCATACTTTATGCCTTACATTTGTTATCAAACTTTTTGCAATGCTTTAGACTATATACATATAATAAAATTGTATGTATATATATATATCAGAAACCCATTCGATAACTTTTTATTATTATAATTTTTGGTATAGAGAAAAAACATGCTTGTTGGAAGAAACAAAACGATAAAAAGCTTACTATATTTGGTGATCTTTCGAATATGTTCAAAGGGCAACAAATTACATTACAAGGAGAAAAAGAAAAATGGTGAACTTTCAATAGCCAGTCACTGGCTCAGTTCTAAGTAGGAATTTGGAAGAGTTACTAACACCCTGGATTCAAATCTTAAGCCATTGACAGGAATCAAAGAAAGATTGTGCAAATTGTTTATGTTATAGGATGCAAAATGCATGTTTGAGATAAAAAACATCTTTTATACAAACATACCAAAATATCTTACATGTAGGAAGCACATTGTTTATAGTAACCATGTATTAAAAGGGTATTCCAAATTCTCATATAAAGCTCACAGCTGTATCAAATACACCATAGATTAGTTACCTAGTAAGATATTATATGACAAGGAAAATAACTACAAAAGATGCCACAAGCGTCAACATTTGCCTGCTTGATTTCGTCTCGAATACCTGAGAGACAAATCAAATTCATTCTTACGGAATAAAATAGTTAATGAATCAAACAGAGACATGCATCCTCACAGACATATCAGGAAGAAATGAAAGCTGCAAGTAAGAGAAGCTATGCAAAGTCGCAAAGACCGAAAGATACCTAGTTTGCAAACCACCCTAAACTTGTCCATGGTTCCTGAGAGTATACCCCAATATGCGTCCATATCATTTCCCTAAATACAAACCATGGGCCATATACTAACATAAGCAGTAGCAAAACCAACAACATTAAGAAGAAGACAATTTTATTATTGCTGCATACATACCATTCAATCCACATATAACTAAAAACTAACAAAATTGATAAGAAATGCTTCTACAAAGTAAGCTCACTTATATGTACATATAACATAACTATATGTACATATAGTAAAACTACATGTACATATAGCACAACTATATGTACATTTAGAAAAATTATATGTACATTTTTTGTATATGTGAGAAATTTTACTCTAAACCCAAAAATGTCTTTTTTTTTCATTCAAATGAACAAGTTAGTAAAAATATAATGATTCATAAAAATTGTAAGAGTGGTAAATATATAACTAATCTTATTATAGAGGAACCTCAAATCCAAACCTTAATCATAATCTATCAATTACCAAATTACCAATTACTGGTGGAAGACTAGTAAAGTACCAATTACCAAATTTTTCATCAAGTTATAGGAAAGCTCATTACCTTTTTTGTTCTAGCAATTTCGTTGATCCCAAAATTGCTTAAATTTCTTTGCACAGCAACCATCTTCTCAGGATCTCTTGTTACCTGGGTTTAACAATATGCTACGTAACTTATGATTTAATATTGCAAGAATACTACCAAATAAACAATGAAATCGAAATAAAAAAAAAACCAATATATAATATTTAAAGCTAATAAAGGTAGAAAGAAAGTTGATATCATCAACGCATAAAAGACACCGTCATCTTGTATATTTTGTGAAAACCATGGTATATTGGTTTTTTTTCATTCATTAATCATTAGATCAATCAATGACCTTAATGACTAGAAACCATATATCCTTTTATTCATGCCATGAAAATGAGCTTTATGGTGTATTAGTTTCAATAATGTTTATATACAAACAGATATCAAACAAGTATTAACAAATCAAATAACTCGTAATTTCGTTTCACTTTTGGAATATAAAAAAGTCCTGACTTGAGCAAAAAAATATGTTCCCAAATAAAGAAAAAGCACAAGAAACTAAAACTTCGCTTCTACAGTTTTTCCATATTGTATTAGAATGCAATGTTCAAAGAATGCTAATAAGTTAAAACTGTAATAAACCTGCAGTCCAGGTCGCAAATGGCTTTAGCCAGTTAAACCAACAGAAAAAAATGAAAATGCATGCTAAACACCATTTGTTTTTTCTTTACCACATCAGTTCTCAGATTACACATACATCTCTTGAGATTTTATCAAGGGTCCACCAAAGTTGTCATGGTTCAGAATCAAGTTCAAATACCAGAATTATCTGCTCAAGCAGACAAGCAATGGAAAAGTAACTTCAAATAAATTGTAAAGACATAAAGTTTTTCTTGCTTTTTTCCTTCCTTTTTTATTGTTGGGGGTTGTAGGAGAGAAGTTTATAACTGCAGCTCTCATATTGTTAGAAGTAAGGATACATGTTATCCAACAAATAAACTATGTTTGGATATCGTCATGTCAGTCCAGGACCAAGTTCATTAAAACACCAGTTTTTACCATAATCAAAATTAGGAGAAGTTTCACTTATTTCGCTTATTAATGTGCAATGAGTATAACAATAAAAAGATTTATACAATAATTAGAAGGAAACATTTACTAGATCTAGTCTAACCATTCTCAAATAAAATAGGTTAAGTTGCATTTGCAGCAAATAAACCTGCTTCAAATCCATGATCACCTAAAATAATAGAAAAATCTTCAAAAGTAAAAGAGAAAAAAAATCATATTTTCGGTATCAAAGTTTACAATCAATCATTAGGTCAAAACCATACATCGAAATCAATCTATTGATCATATAAACAATTAAAGTACATATAAGATATTAAAATAGCAATGCCAAATTCGACACATAAAAAAAAAAAAAAAAACCAAGTCAGAAATTAAGTAATTTTAATTTTTTTTCCAAATTGAAATTTAAAAAAATACTAAATAACAGGACAAGCATACATATTTCACTAATTACTTGAAATCATAAAATTTTAATAAAATGGACAACAAAGGCCACACTTTTTTCTCCTAAGAATGTATGAATGGTTGCTTCATTGCGGTAATAACAATGGGTGATATGGAGAATGCTGGAAATTTAAAGAAATTATGAGTTTTTTCCTTTTACTCTAGGTTTGTGAAAATGCTGAAAATTTAAAGAAATTGCTGCCATGCTCGTAGAAATGTTCTTCTGTCAAAGAAAATATCTTTTTTTTTGTCCAAAAAAATAAATTTACTTTGAAGAGATCAGGTAAAAATGGTTTGTGAGAGAGGGTATGAGGCTGCTAATATTAGTTGAGAGATAGGGGAATGAAATGAGGGAGATAGGAACTATTGTGTAAAGAACTGAAAAAAAAAATAAAATTAGACTTTAAGGGTGATTTTGTCTTTACAACTTTCTTTTTAACAATTTCTTCTTTACTCATTTCTTTTCTTCAAATTATTTTAAGTTATTAGACCATCTAATAAATATTCTACTGTTGAATGGATGTTTTCTAAATTCACTCTTTTTTCTGGTAAAAGATGAAAAGAGAACAAACAATTTTAGTTTTTATACCACTTACGGGTCGAGTATGTGCTTATTATGTTTTTTGCTTCTTTTGTTAATTTAATTTAATTTTAATTATTCTTTTGTTTATCTATTATTTATCTTTGTATGTCTAATTCATTTATTTATTTATTTTAGGCAAGCATTTTTTATGAATTATTTATTTTAATTAATTGACTTATTTATTTCCTTAGTTATCGTTTATTAGGATTAATTGAAATTAGATTTGGATAAATTTTTAGAAAATTATAATAATAAAGTTGAAACTTAGGGCAATCAAAATGGAAATTGGTTCACCCACGAATTTCATTTAATAAAATCAAAGAATAAGTTGAAAATCCTTTTGATGATAAAATTCTTAAGAGGCTATGATTGAGTAGACTTTTAAAAATTTCCTAGGTGAGAATACTTTCCTTAATTTTACCAGCTTGATGGAAGGTTTAAAAAAAAAAATTTAATATCAAAAGATTGATATTTATTTTTTTAAATAAATTTTTAATAAAAATCACACAGATATAGAATATTTGTTCTAAGAAACCTAGTTATAAAATAATTTAAAATAAGTTGAAATCTTTTTTATTATGAAATTCTTAAAGGGTTATGATTGAACAGGCTTTTAAGAAATTTCTAGGTGAGAATATTTTCCTTAATTTTACCAGCTTGATGGAAGGTTTAGAAAAAAAAAATTAATATCAAAAGATTGATATTTATTTTTTAAAATAAATTTTTAATAAAAATCACACAGATATAGAATATTTGTTCTAAAAAACCTAGTTATAAAATTAATTTAAAATAAGTTGAAATCTTTTTTATTATGAAATTCTTAAAGGGTTATGATTGAACAGTCTTTTAAGAAATTTCTAGGTGAGAATACTTTCCTAAATTTTACCAAATTCATGGAAGGTTTAGAAAAGAATTTTAATATCAAAAGATTGATACTTATTCTTTTTAAGCAAATTTTTAATAAAAATCGATGGATTTATAATATTTGTTCTAAAAAACCTAGTTATAAAATAATTTAAAATAAGTTGAAATCTTTTCGATGATGCAATTCTTGAAGGCTATGATTGAGCAGACTTTTAAGAAATTTTTATGTAAGAATACTTTCCTAAATTTTGCTAGCTCGATGGAAGGTTTAGAAAAAGAATTCAATACACAAGGATTGATGCTTATTTCCAAATAAATTCTTGTTAAAGAAATCCAAACCATAATAAGATAGAATTAAAAAATAAAGACCATTTAAATAAGATCGGTTTAGGATTACATAGGATTAATTAGTTACTATCCTTAGGATAGGTGTTGTGGGGGTACTGATCTTTCCTCACACGTAATTGAACTCTCGAATCTAGTTCTGAAAAGTAGACCATAACCTAGTTTTTTTAATGTGCCTTAGTCAAGTTTAGGATTACTTTAAAAAAAAAATAAATTCATATAGGTGATTAATCACACCCAACAAAAAAAATTAGTGATGACTCCTTATTAGTGTATAGCGGTCAAGTCTTAGGATTTGACACATTATGACACAAGGTAACGTCTCTTTTAAGTATTGTTGCTCTCTTTGTTTGAGTTTCTAATGAGTTCTCCTCAGGTGATCAAGAAGGTTGGAGGTAATGTGGCTCTACCTTCTCTAAGCATAACCTCATTTTAAAATTCTCTTTGATTTTCTTTGATTTTATATACAGACCCCAAAACATTATCTTTTATTAAAAAATTTAATTAATTTTAGATCTTTTAGAAAGATTATTTTAGGTGGTCAATCACATCTAACTAAAAATAATTGGTGGCGACTCTTTTAATTTTTTGTTTTGTTTTATTTTCAAGAAAAAGTGAGACACCAAAAACATTAAAGGCCCTCCAATCGTTTTCCCTCTTCGTCAAGTCGACAGTGATCGAGAAATCGTTACGACAAATATATTTGTTTTTTAGAAAGTGTTGAGATTCCCTATAATAAGTTTTAGTGGTTATTAATATAATAAATTTTTGTATATAACTAGTATATATAATAAATTAATGCACGATGAGACTCATTTGACGAACTTTTTTGATTTTATGCAATAAATAAAAAATCAAACCGAATCGACTGAATGGATCGATTGAATTGGGAATCGATGAATTATCAGATCCAATAAGTGTTATTAAATCGGGTTTTCATCAAACATACCAAGAATCAATTAAATCGATAAAAAATTGGATAAAACAAAAATTGAACTAGTTTTAGGTTTTTTTATTAATAATTTTTTTTTTGTAATTGATAAAATTTGAACCTAACATTATAGTTCTATAATAAAAATCATATTATTAAATCAAATGTATTTTTATTTAAATATTTATTATATTTAATACTTATTTAATATAAAATAATATATTCTTTACTTAAATTTTTTTCGATTGAATAAATTAGTTAAATTAATTAAATCGAAAATTGATAATCAATCAATTCAACTTTTTATCCGACTTTTTTTGTGAAGTGTGCTACTCTATCTTATTTAAGGCTTGTTTAGGAATGCTTTTGACTGCCAAAACACAATCCGAAACGGGTTGTATTTCTTTTGAAAGCTACTTTTCACAGCTAAATTTGAACCAAATTGAAAAGCTAGAGAAAGAATGCTTTTGTGGTACCAAAACCATGGGTTTAAAGGGAAGAACCTTATTAAATTTTCACCTTATCTTTCACCTTCTTCACTGATGAACCGTGGTTGGTAGAGGTAGAGCAAAGCAAAGGAAGCTCCACCTTTCACCTAGATATTCTTCTTTATTCAAGGTATGACGGATGTTTGTCTATATTTCATTTCCCAGCATTTTCCTTATCATTGATCTTTGTTTTTCAACAAATGCCTAAAACCAAAACCCACCAAACCCATGTTTTCAGTATTGCTCCAAAAGCCATCTATTTTTTTCTTTTCTTAAAGTTCTTTTCTTTTAGATTTTAGTTTTAGTTTCCATCATTGTCTGCATGTATGTCCTATTCACTGTGGTGTACATCTTGAACTAGTTCATAGTGTCACATGTTTGGCTTTACATCTAGAATCTAGCTTAACTTGGAATGGTTATCTGATTATTTTTTGATGAATTATTGTCAGTACCATCATAAGGTATTCTAGAATCACAGTATATTAATATTTTAGAAACATATTATTCTTTGCTTTTGTCCTGAGCATTTGTCTGGAGACTTGCATAATTTCTTGAAGGTGAAGTTGTAAACGAGCAAGTGCCACCTTGCCACTAGGATACAATTTTAGTCCTTGCATAATTTCACATAATTTCTTTCTTTTTACTCTATAATGTTTTTTGATGCATTTTCCTCAATGGATTTATGCCAATTTGTTTGGCTTTTTGACTTTTCTTTTTATTAGGCAGTTATACTAACGTGTCTGTCAAACAAATCCCTTCTCCTTTTCTTTTCAATTTTGTCCCTTTTCCTCCTCTACTTAAACTTTAGAGATTTTTTAAAGTTAACTTTACATTTGTATTCGCTCCAATATGTTGAGCTTCTGATAATTTGATGTTGTACCATTCATTTCTGTTCAAATTTTCTTAAGATGTTTCATTTTGCTTTAATGATTATATTTTGATGTTTTACTATTCATTTGAGAGAAATTCTTCACAACTTTCTATGAGGTGGCTTTGTCCCTCCTTTATTACATGCACTTTTTAGTGGTCCCTAGTTATCCTGATTTCATTTATATGTATAAACTATATATGTATTATATGTTATATATTATTTGGCTATGAATTAAATATAGCATAAATTATCTAGTTGTATTGTATAGCTACGTAAAAACAAGAAAAGAAAAAGAAAAAAAAAAAGGAATCATGGGAAGACATTCACTAAACTGAAGATGTATATATGAAATATTTACATGCACTTTTTAGTGGTCCCTAATCATCTTGATTTCATTTATATGTATAAACTATATATATATATTATATGTTATATTATTTCGATATGAATTAAATAAAGCATACATCATCTAGTTGTATTGTATAGTTATATACGTGTAAAAAAAAAGGAGAGAGAGAAATTATGATAAGGCATTCACTAAATTGAAGATGATTCATATGGCATTATAAATATTTATTTATTATTGTCTACTATTCTCATTAAGATGTGCATGATAGAGAAAGTGATAATGATAATGAATTAAACAATTCATCCAATTATGAAAAGGAAGTAATAAGGGATGTCATAGCTTATAGTTTAATGAAGAGTTAATAGCATCAATAGTCTCCAAACTTTATAGCATATTTTATATTCTTCCCTAAATTTCAAAATGTATCAATCAGATCATCGATCTTATAGTTTTGTATCAATGTAGTACTTCCGTTAGCAAAATCGTTAGAATAGGCGTTAAATGACAGATGACATGTAACGTGTAAATTACAAAAATGTCATCCTGCTAATATGGTCATTCTTTTTATCTTCTTTCTTGAGTTAATAGCACCAATGGTCCCCAAGTTTTAGTACATATTTTATATTGGTTTCTAAACTTCAAAACGTATCAACCATATCCTTTTATATTAATTTATTTTTGTCCTTTTATTCTTTATTCTTTTTCAAATTTTATATTTTCCTTTCTCTTTTTTATAAATAAATACAAAAATTAAAAAATAATTTATATTATAATTTAAATTAATTTTTTAAAAATATAATTAATTTATGTCCATATAATATTTATTAAAATTAATTTTATAAAAACTATTTTTAAATATTTTGTTTCTTTCCTTTTTCCTTTTATATTCTTTATAAATAAACTAAAACATAAATAATAATATATATTATCTTAAATTAATTTTATAAATATTAAATAATTTATTAAAAATATAAAATATTTATTTACATTAATTTTATAAAAAATATTTTAAGTTTGTTTTTACTTTTTTCCCTTTTTTCTTGTTAATAAATAAATACAAAGAAGAAAAAATAATAATTTATAATATAATTAAAATTAAAATTTATAAAAGTAAATAATTTATAAAAAATATAAAAATATTTATTTACATTAATTTATAAAAATATTTTTTTTTATTTTTTATTTACTGTTATAAATAATTAAAAACATTTATAAAAAATAATATATTTATTTTAATTAATTAAAAAAGTTATTTTCCTTTTTCTTCTTTTTTTTCTTTCCTTTTATAAATAAATTAATTTTGTAAAAGATTAAATAATTTATCAAATATAAATATTTATTTACATTAATTTTTTTTATAAATATATTTTATTTTCCTTTTTCTTTTCTTTTTTTTTTTCTATTCTCTCCACGTAACTCTCGTCGATCGAAAAAGGAAAATTTGAATCCCCACCGTCAGTCCAAACCTTCGAAGGACTAGACTGTCATTCATAACGTTCTATAGGCATTGCAAAAGGCCAAATTTCATCCCTCGCGCTAGATTGAGCAAGGTCCGATTTGGAGCTTTATGGTAGATTTGGTCAAGGTAGTTGCCGCCTTAACTTCAGCATTGGAGTCGACATAAAAATATAATTTTTTAATTAAATGAATGTAAATAAATATTTTATATTTATAAATTATTTAATTTTTATATAATAATAATAATTTATTTAGAAAAATAAAAGGAAAAAAGAAATAGGAAAAAGGAAAATAAAATATATTTTTTATTATAAAATTAATGTATATAAATATATTATATTTTTATAAATTATTTTATTTTTGAAGTTTTAATTTTAATTATAATATAAATTATTTTTATTTATTTATAAAGAAGAAAAAGGAAAAAAAAAAACTTATAATATTTTTATAATATTAATGCAATAAATATTTTATATTTTTTTATAAATTATATTTTTTTATAAAATTAGTTTAAATTATAATATAATATAATATAATATTTATTTTTATTTATTTATAAAGAGGAGAAAAAAGAAAAATATAATAAAGAAGAAATAAAATATAAAATATTTTATTGTTACGCTTTTATAAAATTAATTTAACTAAATATTTTATATGTTCATAAATTAATTATATTTTTAAAAAATTAATTTAAATTATTATATAAATTATTTTTATTATTTTTGTATTTATTTATATATATATATATAATTTGAAAAAGAATAAAAAATAAGGGAATAAAAAGACAAAAATAAATTAATATAAAAGGATCTGATTGATACGTTTTGAAGTTTAGCGATCGATATAATATATGTCATAAAACTTGAGGACCATTTGTACTATTAACTCAAGAAAAAAGACAAAAAGAAGGACCACATCAGTAGGATGGCATTTTTTGTAATTTACACGTCGCATGCCATCTGTAATTTAACGTCTATTCTAACTGTTTTGCTAACGGAAATGACCAAATTGATACAAAACTCTAAGATCAAATATCTGATTGATATGTTTTGAAGTTTAGGGACCAGTATAAAATATGCCTTATAGTTTAAGGACCATTAGTGCTATTAACTATTTAATGAATTCACTTTGAATTACAAACATTGAATATATATTTTTTGTAATATTTATATGAGGGTATATAATTATTTTTCTTTTTGAATTTTATTTCAAATATGTAGCATTATATATTTAAATTTGTAAAATGTTATGTTTGTATGTGATTTTAATATCTAAAAAGTAACTTTATATATTCAAATTAAATTTCACAAACAATTTATATTAATTACTTAAAATGTATTTAAAATTTATATTTTAGTATATCTTAATATTAAATTACTTGAGTAGTATTAAAATTAATTTATTCATTGCTTCTCAATATCATATCTAAAATAAACATTTTAACTTTCCAAAAAAAACTTTTGACAACATTTTTCAAACATTCTTTTTCAAACCAAATTTTTTACAATAGCAAGAACAATACTAAACTATGTCTTATTCAGTCTCTCTAATCGGAATAAAAAAGAAATAATAAATATTAATTAAGCACTGAGAAAATACTGTAGTTGCGTCAAGTTAAATCTGGACCGTCAAAAGTCAGAAACTGGGGCATACCACAAAATCGAGAGGTACTGGTTTTGTGGGGCCCATGGTGATGTAAAGGTCCAGAACTCGAGATTCAACTGGGTAGTCGGTTAACTGTGGAACATGACAAAAGCCATGTCCAAAGTTGAACTGTTGAAATTGAAACGTAAAAGAGTTTGCCATTGCGGAACAAGACAATTATAATTCTGTTGCTCGTACGTTTGTGCCCTTTACCTTAATTGCCTGTTTTCGGCTTCAAATACCTTAATCCCCTGTTTGGCGGTGGCACCAGTTGGTTGAAGATATCACATCAATATCATACCTGTTAATAATAAAAATATGTACCAAATATTTTCCGAAAAAAACAAAAAGAGAAATGTTTAGACTAAATACTCCTTGTCCAAATATCATCAAAATTATATAAAAGAACACAAAACATATATAAGTAAAAATATCAATGAAATAAAACCTAATTAATTAAATTGATAGAATAATGAAAAGTTATATTTTTCGAATCAATTTCAAAATACATAGTAAGTACATATTAGAATATTGAAATAGAAATAATTATGATCATAAGGTAACAAATTTGATAGAGAAAATGGAAATTAGTATATGGAAATTCAATATATATATATATATGCATATATTATTTATATGTAAAATTTAATCTGGACTTAAATTGATTTACATAGCTATCAAATTAAATTTAACACATAATAAACTCGAAAATCACTAATTTGTTAACAAAATCTAGTGAATATTTATAGTCATCAATTAAATATTATCTAAGTATCATTAAAAAAATTTATATTTAATATATTATTTTTACTATTTTTTTTTTAAAAAGTAATGAATTAATTATATATTATATATATATCACCTTAACTAGTGTTACTAGACACTGGTTAACATTTTCTTTTAATATATTATTTTTATTGAATTAGAAAAAAAATGCATTATTTATATTTTTTTCAAAAGAAAAATATTAATCGATGTCTAATAACATTATTTAAGGTGATATTTAAAAAAAAAATTAATGATTTTTTTTTTAATTCAGTAAAAATAATGTATTAAATATAAAAAAAAATTAAAATAGTAATTTAATAATTTTTAACCAGTATTTACAGACACATCCTATATTAAATGTAAAATTTTCTTTTAAAATTATAATTAAATAATCTGTAATTAATGTTTATAAATAAACCGGATACATAAATTATTAATGGTAAAACAGCAAAACATAGGTAGTAAAAAGAAAAAAAAACAAGTCCATAAGAATATTCTGTCCAACTAACACTCGCCTCTTTATAAATACTCTTCTGACATCTTTTTAATAGCCTTTCAGTTTCTTTCTTTCTTTGTTTCTGCTTTGGTTGTTCAGAACACATTACTTTCCAGTTTTCACGTTCCAACCTCTATTCAAAGTTCAAAAAGTCTCAATCTCAGTTCTCAGATCAAACGAAAGAGCCTCAAACTCAGAAAATTTTTAAAAAAGGGAAAATAAAAAATGTGTTTGATATTTCTGTGTGGTGAAGAAGAAAGAGAGTTGGGAAGACAGCAAGCGCCTGGGTGTTGTCCGCACTGTGGGGGCAAAGTGGAAGCTGTGGATGTTGAGAGTCGGTGGAGGTTCTGTTTCTTACCCATTTGCTTCAAGATTAAGAGAAAATATTCCTGCACCTTATGTTCCAGGCGATTGGTCTTGTATTACTAGTTACTACTTCTTTTATTTATTTATTCAACTTTTTGGAAGGTTGTTGAGATTTCAATTCTTGCATGTTTAGCAAACTTTTCTGTTTCAGCACAATGTGAAAAATCCCAAAGCATTTGAATGGCGGCCATCCCTTGTTTTTTTCGTTCTTTCTTTTTCTGTTCTGCCATGATCAAGAGGCTTCAAAGCTTTTCTATCAGGAAAGAGATAATAGATCTGAGATCCCATTTTCTTCTCCTAAATATACATTAGTTTAAAAACACAGCGGTAATTTTCTGGGTTAAAAACTTGTGCATTTGTCAATCAGCTTAAAACGAAATTAAATTCTTGATTACCCACACCAAAGCTCACATATATAAATATTTGTTCTGCATTCTATAAATACTTCAATTTTCAATTCTTAGGGAAATGATTTATTTGTCTCTTGAACAAGGGAACGGGCGGAAGAATCAGAGTTCAGAGGTTATTTCGTTTAAGGCGTGTTTGGTATCCAAGGAAAAGAGCAACAGAAATTGTCTGAAATTAAATTAATGGTTAACAGTAACACAAACTCTTTTCCTAAGTCCCGACTATTGGATAAGACATGTTTCCTTTTTCCTTTTCCTTTTTTTTTTTTTTTTTTTTGGTTCATGTGAAACACGCCATTTTTTTTTTTTTTTTTTTTTGGGATTCGTTTACCCGATGTACAGAGCTTGCATTTGAGGGGGAAGTGTCTGATATTTTACTTTCTTGACTTAATTTAAAGCTGAAGGATCAGTAGCAGAATAAGGTCATTGTTATCTGTTATGGAGCAAACCATCAGCAATGGCCAATGCCTAAGAAAGATCGTCATTCTACTTCATTTTACTTCTCAAATTAGTTTTTTTTTTTTTTGGAGTATTAAATATTTTTCTTTTCGTCTTAAATTGAAAGTTGATCTAAACTATCAAAAAAAGTTGATCTTACATCTTCAATCTTTTACATTCATTTTTTAAAAAAAAAAATACAATTTTTTTATGTTTCATATTAATTTCTAATAATTATTTTTTTGGATTTGAATATTAAAAATTATTATGAAACACCAATATTATAAAATAATTTAAAAATATGAAACTCAAACGTCAAATTAAATATGAACATTCAATTTAAGATGGAAGAAGCATATTATAACATAATTGGTGTTTGAATCTTAGCATTGCTTCAATTTTATTGTCATTGATAATACTTTAAATATGATTATAACATAAAAAATAACATGAAATTAAAGTTAAAATTAAATTATTATGATAAATTATGCAAAATATCCTAACTTAATAACAACTTTTAAAGTAATGTTTAGATATAAAATAACACAATACAACACGAATACACGAATCTAATTCATTATATGTAAAAAAAAAATTAAGATTGATATCAAAATTTAATTCATTTAGATTATATTGATATCCATAAATTTTATTTTTATTTATATTAAAAAATAAAATAAAAATAAAATATAAACCTAACAACTATCATAATATTTTATCGATAAACCTATTCATAATTAACATAATTTTTTTTATTTAATCATCATAGTATTTTTTCTTTTGATTCAACATCAAAAATTAAAAAAAAAAAATTATTTACATCAATCCATCTCATATTATTATTCAATATTTTAATTTTAATTATAATTTATCAATACAATATTTTTTATTCAATAATATAAAAATAAAAAATTAATATGACTTTATTTTTCAAAAAATAAAAATAAAAAACCAATCATTATAAAACACGTGAAACAAAATTAGGAGTTATTTAAATAGTGTCACATACGAATATGACATGAAAAAATAATTAAAATACGACACGATACGAAAAAATAATATGATCACGACATGAATACACGAACGTGTCGAAATTTATATAAAACAAACTTGACACAAAATTAAAAATTATTTGAATAGTGCCAATTAGAACTAGCAATTTCGGACACGAAACGAACATGAAAAAATAACTAAAACACAATACAACACGAAAAAGTAGCATTAACATAACACGAATACACGAATGTGTCAAAATCTATCAACACGACAAAAAAAATAATGTGACACAAAATTGAGAGTTATTTTAATAGTGTTAATTAGATCTGACAATTTCGGACACGACACGAACACGAAAAAATAACTAAAACAAAATACAACACGAAAAATAATACTAACACAACACGAATACACAAATATATCAAAATCTATACATAACGTATCAAAATTTATATATATATAATATTCTTAATACGATTATAACATAAATATAACAAATAATAATTAAAAAAATTTATAATTATTTGCCACGTGACAAGCAATTGTCCCTCAATTGAGGAAGCAATTCATCCCTCAAATGAGAGATAACTTTAATCTTATTTTATTTTTTAAGATATATGAGACGTTTTAGGGATTAAAGACTCAACTTTTTTATTGTTACATTATAAGTATAAATAAAAATGAGATCTACAATCAACTATTATATTTTATATAAAGATTAAAAAATTAAATCAAACAAAAACACCAAATAATGAAACAAATATATAATTGAATAAATTCAATATAAAACTAAATTAAATCACACACATAATGGACTTGTACTTGAAGTGGCAAAAAGTTAAGGTCCTTTATTGATTACTAAGATAAGGTTTCATTCAACCTGACACTAACATTTCATACTTTTCTTCACACAAGGCCTGCTTAACACGCGAGACACAACTTTTCATACTTCTGTTCACAAACATGAAATTAGAAAGAAGGGGAAGAAAAAAAAAGTTTAAACTTGAGGAGTGAGGACGGTTTGAAAAGATAAAAGATGCTTAGAATTGAAGAAAGATTTTTCAAAAATCAGAACCTGCATATACATCTTCAAGAATATGAGTTATCCGTTTAATTCGATTTGATTCGTATTAGGTCACACTTGAATATATATTTTTTAATTCAACTTGATCCGGTCCGATTTAAATTACTGTTTATGAATAAAAAATATTTTTTAATTATAAAAATATAAAAAATTAATTTTTAATATTTTATAAACAGTAAAATAATTTTTCGAATCTGTCAAACTCGAACATGGATAAAAAAAAAATTGAGCCTCAGCTAGGCGGCTGCATGACTACATTTTACATTTTTTTTTTTTTTGAGTTTTCAGTCTAGAAACTGTACGGTTGTCCAAATGAGACCATCGTTTAATTTATTTATTTTTTTAACGAAATTCTTACAAGTATAAATAAAAATTACATTAACTCAATGAAACATTGTTCAATTTTTTTTTTTCATTCAAGAAGAAATCATGAACGAAACTAATAAATTAACAAATTAATAGAAAGTTGGACGAAACTCATGTTTTATACGAGTTAAGCCTAAAACTTGAAGATTTCACAATTCCCTCCTTTTGATTGAGAAAAGGCTTCATTAGCAGACGATTATAATTATTTTGATTGGCTCTAATAAGATTGTTGATGTTTGATCTGCCACAGAAATTCTATATTAATTTTGTTAGGCCCAAACAATCAGCTTACAGCTAAGTCAGGCTCACCTAAAAAGCTAGAGTCCAAGTAAGCAGTCCATAGCTGAGTTAAGCTCCTAGTACACTTGTCAAGTTCTGAAACTCTCAGCACAGGTATAAATAGCCCCAGTTGAAGCTGACCCGAGTAAGTAACCAAAACCTATCAAAACTTCTCCTAAGCTCTATAGAATTCCTTTAAATTGCTTTCCTCTGATCATCTACTGACTTAAGCATCGAAGTACATCTCGGAGGCTAACCTCTGACGCCCTCTGACCTTGTTTCCTCCTTGCAAGCTCCTTCCAGCTTCCCCATCACACATCCAGGAGCTCAGCTAGCTTGATCACCCAAAAGGACATCAACAATTTGGTGCCGTTTGCGAGAAATAACAGTCATGTCTCTACCCCACTCAGAGAGCATGACAGCAGTTACAGGTTCCCTCCGATAACCTCTAGTGCCATGCAGCTCAACATCTAGAGCATGCAAGCCCATCCTCTCAAACACCACCTCATGGCTTGTGGTCTTGGTATCCAACATATTATCATCAAAACCCCTTGGAATATCCTCCCCCATTATACTCTACACCACCGGCGCTAGTCCACCCAACAGTCTTCAACTCCTCGACCCCCACCCAGCTAACATGGCGCTCGCGCCTCCTGCGGATCCTACGCTGACGATCACCCTACCCTTACCCCAAAATATACCAACCATCGAGGCACCACAGGATTTTTTCCCACCCCCCACTAGCATGGAAAAACCAGTATTCCCCCTACTTGACCTCGCCCTTGGCGTGTTACCTTGCCACCCAGCGGAGTACCATAATCCAGTCCTGCTCGCCCAGATACAAACTCTCCGTGCCCAGCTAGAGAACCAGTAATAAGTTCTTAGGGAAACCTCTCTGTAGCTTAATGAAATACAAAGTAGTACGCATGGCCGAGGCCAGCAGGCAGACTCAACCTCGACAGTTAGGCACATTCAGAACAACACTTGCGTGAGGTGAGGGGAGAGATGGCAAGCTCCGCTACGAGAAAATGCTCGCCACAATGAACAAGCTATCCCAGGACCACAACCAGCCACAAGGGCAAGCCTGGATCTGGATCTTACTGCCCAGCTCATGACCCTCAAGAAGGAACTAAATGACCTGAGGAAGGTGAAAAACGACTACCTAGATTGGGTGGATAAGGATCATAACCATTTTTCCTTGTGGTGCGACAGCAGGAGGTCCCCGTCCACCTCTTAAAATTTCTCAAAGAAACCTACGATGGGACTATTGACCTGTTTGACCACCTCATCCAATATTGTAGTCATAAGGATCTGCAAGGAGCTTCTGATGCTTTAAAATGCAGAGTTTTCCCCATGACTCTTAGAGGACACGCAAGGACATGGTTTTAAAGTTTTCCTGCGGGTTGTTTCGTAAGTTTTTCTCAAATCATGAGGCATTTCATGGAGCATTTCCTTACAAATAAAACCATTACCAGAACGTTTGCCAGTTTCACAACTGTAAAGAAAAACCCAAGCGAAACACTGAGAGTATATATTCGTCATTTTAGTAACGCCACCTTAGAGGAAAATGATCTGACTGATGACTGGGCAATTTAGAATTCGTTTCTGGAGTCCACCATGAGCACTTAAGATACGCACTCAGCGACGACATTGTCAGGAAACTGTATCAGCTTTATGAGAAAGCCCAAAGGTATGCTGAAACAGAAGATATGGAACTTAAGTAGGATGGAGAAAGAAAATGGCGGTCTCTAGAGCAGAAATCCCCCAATAGAAACTCGAACCCAAGTTCGAACGCCATACCCCTCTGAATGCCTCGAGCACCTATGTTTTGAACCAGGTACCTAATCGACAGACACATCAAAACAGAAGGCAAGCTCAGTCCAAATCAGAAGGAAAGTGACCAATGGAGGGGAATGTGAACCCACAGCTTGAAAGCCCATCTTCCTAAGCTCGCTGGCATATCGCCATCATAAACCCAAGCCCTGAAGCAACGATGACGACTATACTGAGGGGACACCCAGTTTAAATCAGGCCAAACTTATGTTTTGCATTTATACTATGTTGTAAATATTAGTAAGAATTATATGCAACTTGTATTGTAAATTTAATCATTTTCACAAAATTCTTTTCAGATAATAAAGTTCGCTAGCATTCACTAACAGCCTCTTCAAGCTCCAATAGCCTCTTCAGTCTCTTCCATGCATTAGTGCAAGCGTGCTCGCCCTGTGACCCCGTGTAACACGCTCAACAACCTCTACTATGTGTTAGCGCACACGTGCTCGCCCTACAACACTATGTAACATGCTTAATAGCTTTTTCAAGCTTTACTATGCGTTAACGCACACGTGCTCGTTCTGTGACACCGTGTAACACATTCAACAGCCTCTTTCGATACCAGGCGTTAGACCATGAGTGCTCGTCTTGCGACACCGTGTAACATGCTTAATAGCCTTTTCAAGATCCAACATCCTCTTCAACCTCTACTATGCGTTAGCGCACACGTGCTTGTCCTGCGACACTGTGTAACATGCTCAACAGCCTTTTCATGCTCTACTATGTGTTAGCGCACGCGTGCTCACCTCACGACACTGTGTAACTCGCTTAACAGCCTCTTCAGGCTCTCTCACAACGTGATTACAAAAACTAAACCACAAGATCTGTAAAACGGTATCAAATGAGCCCACTACACTTGCTAATAAAGCACGAGTACAACCTTGCTAACATTATTTTGAAAGTTGTCCAGCTCGTCAATCGTTGCATCAAGCTATCCAAAGCTCGTCATTTTGCGGACATTATTTTCAAAGTTTTCCAACTTGCCAATCTTCGCATTAAGCTATCCAAGCTATCTAAAGCTCGCCATTTCAGAGCTTGCCATTTCAGACCTCGCCATTTCGCTGATATTATTTTCAAAGTTGTCTAGTTTGCCAATCTAAGCATCAAGCTATCCAGAGCTCACCATTTCAGAGCTCTCCATTTCACGATCATTATTTTCAAAGTTGTCCACCTCGCCAATCTAAGCATCAAGCTATCCATAGCTCGCCATTTCAGAGCCACCATTTCGGGGACATTATTTTCAAAGTTGTCCAGCTCACCAATCTAAGCATCAAGCTATCCAGAGCTCGCCATTTCAGAGCTACCATTTCGCGGACATTATTTTCAAAGTTGTCCAACTCGCCAATCTTAGCATCAAGCATTCCAAGCTATCCAGTCTAGAGCTCGCCATTTTGCGAACATTATTTTTCAAAGTTGTCCAGCTCGTCAATCTAAGCATCAAGCTATCCATAGCTTGCTATTTCAAAACCAATATTTTGTGAATATTATTTTCAAAGTTGTCCAGCTCGCCAATCTAAGCATCAAGCTATCCAAGCTATCCAGAGCTCACCATTTTAGATCCAACATTTAGCAGACATTATTTTCAAAATTGTCCAGCTCGTCAATCTTAGCATCAAGCTATCTAGAGCTCGCCATTCCGTGGACATGCTAGCTATCAGAGACTGATGGTTGCTAGATTGAGGCTGCTCCTCAAACACCTTCTACTCAATGATAGGAACGCAGAAACGCGCCCAACCCGTGGCCTTGTCCACCCTCTGCAGGTAGCTATCCACGGGAAGCTTATCACACCAAGCAAAAAACTCAGCAGCTTCCCTACCCAAGATGGGTCTCTCCATTGGCTTGGGAGAGTGTCTCACTAGATCACAAGGGTTGGACCCCCTGTGCCTAATGGCCTTCTCAGTAGCCCGTAAAGCCCCACTAAAGTTACTCTCTTCACCACCACCCTCTACAATGTCCGTGGGGGCAGAAGCCTCCAGCTGACCAATCCCCATGAGCTCGCCAAAATTTAGAAGTGGAAACTTCGCCAACGCTAGTAAAAGCAAGCTCATCAAAATTAATTATGATATTAACAAAAACAGAGTTGTCACTAGTATAGGAAACAAACACACACATATTAAAACAGACTGAGAGAAAATCTGAGCTTCTATTGAGAGGCAAAGTTTTGAAAGAAACCTTTAAAGAGATAAGATTGTTTCTCTTGATAGCCAAACCAACAAAGAAAAGAAGAATAAGATGATTTAGTAGTTGCCTTTTGTGACTTCATTTTTCTTTCCAAATTAATTCCAGCAACTTGCTTACAGAAAAAACTATATACATGAGACAATTATAGGTAAATATTGCAATATATTTAATGAGAATAAGATGTGTGGGAGCTTGACAACCTCCAAAATTAGCAGCCACCCTTACAATATTTTCTTTATTATAAACTTTGAACTAGATATACATGGCACTAACATATACAATATCCCAAGATGTTCTAAGCACAAATTTGTATAAAAGTAAAACTTTCCTAGCAAACTAAATCAATTAATTTATAATATAAGTAAAACATAATATATACTATGTTCTAAGATTGTATAAAACTTTCACAAGTCAAATAAAATTTACTCTAACCTCAAATATGCCTTTAACAAGGAGTTTTAACAATGGCAACAAACCTGCAAGAGGAAAATAATGAAAAATCAAAAAATGACTTATTAGGTTTAAAAAAATTAAGAGTTTCCGAAACCACCAATTAAGTTAAGGTATCGTGGGTTTCAAAGCTTGCAGATCCATACTGAGAGAGGGAAAATTGAGGGCTTGACATGAAATCAAGGAGGCTTACAGAGAATGAGGAACTTGGGTCTGGGTTTGAGAGTGGAACCTTATAGTTACAAAATACAGATTCAAGATCGAAGCCTTGAGATTGAAGAGAAAGACACCAGAAATCGAAGGGAGAGAGGTGTTAGGGATTTGTTGAGTTTTCCAACATGCAAAAAATCGAAGATAAAGACGCAAAAAAAAAAAAAAAAAAAAAAACCTTGAATCGTGCTAGGCATTTGCTGGGTTTTCAATTCTTTTTTCAAAATTTTTGGGTTTTCAAAAAATCAAGGGAAGGGGAGAGGCATTTGAAAGAGAAGTCGAAAAAGATGAACAAACAGTAGGAAACCCAAAAAAATTAGGCTTAGCCGCCATCTGATCAAAACTCAATAAACAAACAAATTTCGATAACAAACGGTGAAGGTTCAGGGGGTCGGGTTCTAAGCGATGCCGGGGAGAGAAAAACAAAAATGAGGTTAGGGTTCAGAAGTCGGAAGAAAGAAATAGAAGGTAAATGTGCTTTGTTAACTCTGTGATGGATATTTTTGTGAATGTGTCACAAAATTCTATCACTATGTCCAATTTCAATCCTTGTGACGGGCAATGTCGTCACAAAGATTTTGTCACTAATTTAGTAACAGATTTCTGTCACAATATTTTTTTTTTATAAAAAAAGATTATTTTTTAAATAAAATAAATAATTTAATTATATCTGTCACATTTCCGTCACTAAATGTCATCACTATTTATGATTTCAAAATTGTGACAGAAGTTTCCCATCACAGAGTGTTGGCGGGAAATTAATTTTATTTGCAGTCAAAATTCTGTGATGAATTTTGTGACGGAATATTAATTTCGTCACTTTTTCGTCACAAGTCCGTCACTAATTTCTGTCACAAAGAATGATTCTCATTTAAAGATAATTTTCGTCACTACTCCGTCACTGTTAAGCTATATCAGTGACGGGAAATAGTGATGGAGAAATTTTCCATCACTGCTCAAGCATTCTCTGGTAGTGTTTTAGCTTTCGTGAAGAGGCCAAATAGGCACATAGGCTTTTGTGGTAATAGTAAATTACCTTTTTTGTTACTAAATGTTGAACTAATCTTCAATCACATCAGATCAATCAGATGTGTCAATTTTGGATTCCAAACTAACAAAGTTTTTAAAGTGGTTTTAGTGACTTTCACCTTTTGAAGCGAGTTAACCGGTTGAGATTAGATGAAAGGACACCAATTTGCAAATCGATTAGATAATTTCAGGTGGAGAAGGATGTTCGAACCTATGGATCCTTTTGAAACAGCAAGACAATTTAATTAAAACATAAAAAATATGAAATTGGAAATGCACAATGGACAACTTATAATCAAATAAAAATAAATCAATTAGAATTGAAATTAATACAGAAAACAAAAAGCTTAATGAATCGAGGCTCTCAGCCATGTCAAACTTTTGCAAACTTGTGATTGAAATGAAATAAATTCTGATTACTTGAATGCTTTAATTGTTTACAAGATCACCAAACTTAATATTTTAAGACTAATTACAAGGAAAAGGCTATCTGAGAGCTTGAACAAAACTTATCAAACTTAAAGAAGATCGAGAAATTTGAAGAAGACTTGAAGGTAAGCTAAACTAGGACTGAAGTTGAGTATAGCGCTACGTTGAAGTTGTGTTGAGAGTGCGTAGGGACTTGAGCTGTTGGCAAGTGTGCTCATTTATAAGCTTCTTCCGATAGTTGCTTCCTTAATCTTTGCCACTAACTCCATTACCTTTGGCCCTAGTAACTGCTAGTGGAAGTCATCCACATAAAATCAACTTTTTATCTTCCTTTCGTTGATTTTTTCACTAATTTTTAGGAGTCCATTTGCTGGCTGCCTTTTCCTCCAACTAAACTTGCCTTGTTCCTTCCTTATTTCTTGGCTGACTTGGACAGGATCTTTATTTCGTGGTTGATTTGGACTAAATCTGTCACATATCATCCGTTAATTGACTCAAGAATCCTTGGCATGGAGAAATTATTAAATCGACTTTTCCCACCACATTAGCTATAAGCCCAACGAATTAAATTAATCCACATCAGATTTTTTATATGTCATACTTAAACATAGGCACAAGCCTCCAAGTCACCTAGTTTATTTTTCTGTCAAGACAAATAACGACAAATCAAAAGAAAAATTGAAAAAGTTAGGGTTTGATTTATAAAAGACAAATAACGTGCATCAACTCTCTAATTTGTATGAACTTTTCATCTTCAAACTGGTAAGTTCTTTTTACGTCTCAACTCTCAAACCTTAATTAGTTTTTACTTTTTTATTCTTTTGTTTGTCATTAATATAAATATAAATTATCCATCTCCATTATTTGCTTTTGCTTATCATTGATTTATCGATATATATGCAATTTTGATTGTAGAATCATGTGCAAAATTTAGACAAAGCAAAAGTTTTCTGTCTTTATAAGTAATGCAGTTTGAAAAGGGTGGTAGTGGGACCAAGTTGTTTGGAAAAAGTGGACTAGGATAATGATAAAAATGGTGATTGATGGAATTAATTGGAATGAAATATTTAGGAGAAAAATTATATTTAGTGCTATCTAAAAAGGGATCTTTTCGAGCACAGTATATGGATATGGAATTGAGATGGAGCTAGCCTTATTAGTTATGGGAAATCAATGCTCTAGGTCGAATAATGCTTAACTCTGATACTATGGAAGTCATATGGACGAGTAATACCAGTCACCATATAGTGAACTAGAAATTGGAGTTATTGCACGAGTAGGGCTAAGGATAATTTGTTGCTAGGTAGTTCCAACAAACAATAGGAGCATGAAAGCATCCCTTTTAAGTTTTTCCCCCTAAAAACTAAAATTGATGAAATTTAGTATTTCATTTAAAGATTTGAAAATGTTTTATTTGATTCTAATTATGAATTTATATAGAGCCACCTTGCTGGAACATTTTAGTTGATTTTATCCACCTTGCTTTTTAGTTAGTTTGTTTAAAACATTTCTCTCATGCTAACTAAACCGTGTCTGTATATATAAGCTATTTAGATAGTTATTTTGTTATAATTTATTTACTTATTGTATTTTTTATAGGAGCCAATTTAAGTTTCAGGACTTACAAAGGAAATTGTTCAAATTGCAGCTGGTTATTGTCATTGTGCTATTACAGGTATTATTTGTAAACCCAAAAAAATAAAAAATTTAGTAACGTGTAGAGATGATCGTTTCTTATCCTTTTACAAGTAACTAAGAAAAATTAATTTGATTATGTTGATATTAGATGATAGATTTTAGAATTTTTTTTATTAAGGGTTATTTTCAATGTTTTCTTAATATAAATGTACAATTAACTATGTTGAATAGTGATATGATTAATTTGCTGCAAAGAGGCTCCATAACAATGACGAGGAAAATTCTCAAACGTTGAATTATGTAGAAAGGAAAGAAAATGAAAATGCTAATTTGAAGGGAGTTGTGGTAGATAATGAAGATGCAACTTATAATTTGTATAAAGATTATGGTCATGGTATGGGTTTTAGTGTTCGAAGAGTAAAAAAACAAGTATCTTTCTAGCACTAAGATTATCGTAGCAAAGACTTTTACTGTTCTAACGAAGGTTTCATAGAATTTTAAGATGATGTGGATACAAAAAAAATATAATAAATTAAAAACTAGAACTGGATGTCCAGCGATGATTTGCTTAATAGTATAAGATAGCCAATGGACAGTCACTTGTTTTATTTTCGAGCATAATCATGAGTTGGCAACTCCTTTAAAAAGACATTTACTCAAATCAACCAGATCACTTTCAACAACCAAAGCTAATGTCATTAGTTCAATGGTTAGTGATGGAATACGTCCTAGAGATGTTTACTCTTACATGTTAAATGAAGTAAGTGGAGCTGAGAATATTGGGTTTACAAAGCGAGATTGCTATAATTATGTTAATAAACAAAAGATGATGATTATTGAAGCTGGAGATGGTTAAAGTTTACTTAGGGCTAATTTAGCATTATTGTTGGAAAAAACTTGAGTTTGAAAAAGTGTGTTTAAAAAATATGGTGAAAACATGTGATTTAAAAACTTTTAATTATTTGACATTGCTATAAAAAGTGCTGTGAGGAATTAAAATGTCAGAAAAAGATATGTTTAAAATAATAAAAATTTAGAGATGTGAGGATAATAGAATCATTTTATCGAAAAGCCAACTTTCAAACCGCAAAAACTCTATTTTCTTGGCTTTTTGATTTAGGTTGCCAAACCATGATTTTAATCACAAAATCCAAAAAAAAATTACTCATTTAGTATTGCGTTTGTGGTAGAATGCAACTTTTGTGTCAACAACAATACTAAATGGGGCTTTGATCATTTCAAGGTTAGAGCAAGTGAAGATCCAATGTTTTTTTTTTTTTTTACACAGTTCAAGTGCATCAAGAAAATCGAATGACAAATTTCTTTTGGAGAGATGGTAGATCAAGAATTGATTATGACTGTTTTGGGGATGTTGTGGTTTTTAATACAACTAATCGTACCAATAGATAGATATAATTTGATATGTGCCTCCTTTGTAGGGATAAATCATCACCGACAGACTATAATGTTTAGTTGTGCATTTTTATTAGATGAGACAACTGCTTCTTTTGCATGGTTGTTCAAGTATTTCTTGCAATCAATCATCGAAGACCACAGTGACAGATTATGATCATGCAATTAGCAAAGCAATTGAAGAAGTCTTTCCTGATTTATGTTTTATGTTTATGGAATATTTCTAAGAATGATCTTTCACATCTTGGTAGTCTCAACGCAAATGCTGAATTTCATGCTTTGCTTCATAAGTGCATGCAAGGTTGTAAATCAGAAACAAAATTTGAGGAAAGTTGAGAAAAATGATAAATGACCATAATCTTTGAGATCATACATGGCTGAAAGGTTTGTATAAGTGTCGTGAAAGATGGAGTATTGCTTTTAGTATTGATATATTTTCTTCTCAAATTAAATCTTCTTAAAGGGATAAGGTTACAAATAATCTTTTGCATGGTATTTTTAAAGTCACTACTTCTCTTACAGAATTTATCTCTGAATTTGAGAACTTAGTGGCAAGATGGCGTTCTTCTGAAGTTGAGAAAGATTTTTAGTGCAAAAATGGGTCAGTTACGTGTGCAATTAAAAATTGTGGTATTTTGATTCATGTATCGAAAGTTTATACTCATGAAATATACAAGCGCTTTCAAAAAGAATTTCTTGATGGGATTCCATTGATATCGAGAGAAGTTGCGCAGAATGACACAATTTATACATTTGAAGTGATGATGGAGAAAAATAGTTCAAGACTGGGAACATTCCAATTTAACACATACACCATGGAGATTCATTGTATTAACAAGAAGTTTAATTTTGTGGCTATTTTTGCTCTCATGCCTTACAGATTCTTAGTGTTAAAAATGTCAAGAAAATTTCTGAATGATATATCTTAAAAAAAATGACTAAAGATGCTAAGAAAAATGTGCATGGTGGTAATGCTAGTGAGTTCTCACAACAATATAATACTGAGACTGAAATTGGAAGTGTATTTCATAATCGTATGGTTCGATTTGCTTATGACTATTATAAAAAGTTAAAAAAAAGGAAAAAAAAAAAGATAACTTTGTTTAAAAAAAATTATATGAAGGGGACATGGAAGTTGAGAAAGAATTGACAAAGTTATGTGTTAATAAGGATTATGAGCTCAGGAAGGATGAGACAAAAACATCAATAGCAGTGGCACGATTTAGTAAGTTATCTACTCATATAAGAATTTAAAAAAGTTATGTTTTTTTTTAACATATGTCATAATAGGTTTTTTTTTTTTTTTTTTCATGTAGAAAATGTGAGAAAGTCAATAATTGAAGAAATATCAGCCAATAATGATGATATTGTGAGAGGGTGTGAAAATGAAAATACTTCGATCTTAAATCCTCCATGTGTTAGGTCAAAAAGGGTTTCTAGTGCTAGATTTAAACGTCATCTTGAGAAAAGAAAATCAAAAGCATCCAAATTGACAAGTAGATTAAGTAATTTTAATGAAAAGTTATTTTTGTATAAATTTGTTATATTTTTTAAATTATATTTATTTTGATAAGTTTTGCATATTTTACAGAAAAAATAAAACAATCAACAATTGAAGAATCCTTAAATGCTCCTATTAGTACTAGGTGTAAATGAGACACTTGTGCTCGTGCTATTTGAGTTCGGCTTAAAAAATTTGAACTCGGCTTAAAAAAAATTCGAACTCGGCTCCGTCATTGTTGAGGTGAGCTCGAGCTCAAGCAGCTCAAGCTATCGAGTGGGATGAGTTTGAGTATCCTAATACCTAACTCGAGTAGCTTGTGAGTGTAATCGAGTTTTTTTATTTTTAATATATATATATTTTTATTATTTTTAATTATAAATTTACTATTTTATCCTTATTATATATATCTACACTTTAAAACCCTAAAACCTAATTTTTATCCCTCTCTCACATGTGTTGTCGCCTATTCCTTCTCTAGTTCTCTCCACCTCCACCTCCACCTCCACCTCCCAATCCCAAATCCCACCAGTTCTTATCACAATAAGCACAAAAATTCAACTATAGATAATCTAAAATATTCTTCTCTTTACTTTTAACTAGAATCCAATTCTTTCTTTACAAAAAAAAAATTATTTGAAAAAAAGAAATTTAAAAAGAAAGAGATGCAGATCTTTGTGAACACGCTTACAGGGAAGACTATTACTCTCGAGATTGAGAGCTCTGATACTATCCATAATGTCAAGACCAAGATTCAAGTTTTCTTTTTGTCCTCTTCGTTTATCTTTTTTCTATTTTTGTATCTCTTTTTTTTTTTAAGGAATTAATCTTATTATTATAGTCGTAGTTGACCTCTTGTTTGGTTGATGAGAAAAAGAAGTAATCCATAAGGAAAAATAATTTTAAATATGTGTGGAGGAAAATTGTAGTAAGGGTTTGAGAATTTTTCTTCTTCTGGGTTTCCTTTTTATTTATTTATTTATTTAAATATTGTACTTTAGAATTTTTGGCTTTTTGTTTGGTTGGCAAGAAAAGTACAAAAAACGAAGAGGAAAATGAAAAAGAATTTCGAACTTAAATTATTCTATAGGTATATGAAAAAATCTTTTTGAAATTTATTCATTGCCTAATCATTATACTATTGAAGAAATTTCATTATTTATTAAATTTAATTAATATAAAATTTGTAAATGAAATTTTTTAATTCAAGCTCGAATATAAAAATCGAGTAATCGAGCTAGCTTGAATAGTTCAATTTTATCTCGAGCCGAGCTCGAGCCTAGAGAATGATACTCGATTGAGCTCGAGCCGAGTTTCGAGCCACGAGTTGCGAATTGAGCTTGAGCTCGAGCTTCTCACTATTCGGACTCGGCTCGGCTCGATTACAATCCTAATTGATACCACTCCAAATTATGAAAATTTTGTAAGTATAAGATTAATTAGTAGCATATTATGTAGGCCTAATTTTTTTGTTATACATTATTAGAATATTTAATTTTAGGGATTACAAGTCATTCCTTCAATAATAATGCCAACAAACAATATTATATACCTCCATATCAAAATGCAATGCAATTTTTCAATATGATAATCACTTGTTAGCAATTTCTTTATAATTTTCTCAATTTCCTGTGTTTTAAGGCTCTTCCTGAGCAGTTCCTTGTAACAAATCTTTTTTTCAAAGACATTTGTTTCTTTTGATATTTATGGTAAACATAGGAGTATTTGATCGCTCAATAATCAATTTTAGTGCATTCACATCACTTTTTTCAACATTCTCGTGTTTGGAAATTTCAATTCAATAAGTTTTTTTCTTCATTTAATCTCATTTGATTACATTTAATTTAAACTTGCTTTTATTTGATTTTAAGTTTGTCCTTAGCATTTTTAATTATTATTTTTAATGTTTTAAGCAATTGTACAACTATAAAAAAGATTCCTGAATTTGATAATCCTTTAAAAATTGCAAATTGTCTGATCGATTCAACAAAAATACCTGCAATCAGAATTTTACCAGCCTTCTTGTTTTGACGGATGAAGGATATTAAAGTCACACTTTGCTATTTTTTAATTAAAAAATAACTAAGCATGTTTCATGATTTTAGTGTGATAGAAGCGAAATAAACAAAAATATATTTGGTTCTTAGCCCTTTTTTATTAAATTGTTTTTTAGTTCAATATTCAATCAATTTGCCACATGAGGGATAGTTTCCTACCTAACAATTTGGTCCTCCATGTGGTCGATCTTTTGTCACAAATATATATACTGTTAGTACATTAAATATAAATTTTTAATAGACATTATAACGTTAGTCAGGTGACTATTTTTAGTCTGAATAAGGGTGTATTTGAGTGAAAATAATAATTAAGGGATTTGATTTATTGTAAATAAAAAATGGGGTCTTGGATGAAAATTTTAATTAAATAAACGGAATGTAAACGTTGTAAACGGTCTAAAGTCTAAACCAAAAACTCAAATGTAAACTGTACTAGGAAAAAAAGCTTGTTTCGTCGGGATATTTTTATTTATTTTATGAATTTTTTAATTAATTAAAAATAAAAAATAAATTATATTTTATTAAATAATAAGTTTTTTATTTAATTTTTATTTTTAAATTGTAATAATATTAATATAATAATATTTTGTTAATTATGAAAATTATTTATTTATAAATTACATAATATAAATGTATTTTCAAATGTTATTTATCTATATATATATATATCTAAAAATATATAGACTTTATTTTATGTTGTATATTTTTATTTATAAGAGGTAAAAAATAATAAATAAGAAAATTAAAATTGTAGTTTGTATTTTATTCTCTAATAGGATCGATTTTCTCACATAGGTTAGCAGCAAGTTCGTTTTTTTCTTATTTTTAGTTTTTTTTTTTTTTCGAGCGAATCGGGTACAGATCCTAAATCGACCCGCGACTCAACGTACGGACCTACCCCTTTAAATACATCATTTAAAGTTAAATTAAAAATAATTAATAAAATACTTTTTTTAAAACTTTTTTTCTCTGAGCTGATTAGATACGGATCCTAAACCAACCCATGAGTCAACGTGCGAACCAACCCCTTTAAATACATCATTTAAAATTAAAATAAAAATAATTAATAAAATATATTTTTTTATTTTTTCCCGATCTTGTCAGTTATGGATCCTAAATCGATCCGTGAGTCAACATGCGGACCAACCCCTTTAAATACATAATTTAATTTTTTAAAAAAATAATTACTAATTTTTTCTTTTTTTCTGTGTTGGTCGGGTACGAATTCTAAATCGACCTGCGAGTCAACATGCGGAGCAATTCCTTTAAATACATCATTTTAAAATAAAATAAAAAACTAAAAATAATTATTAAACTAAATTTCTTTTTTTAATTTTTTTCCCAAGCGAGTCTAGTTTGGATCCTAAACCAACCTGTGAGTTAACGTATGGATCAACCCATTTAAATATATGATTTAAAAGTAAAAATAAAAAACTAAAAACTAATAAAACTAATAAAATAAATTTCTTTTATAAATTTTTTTTCGAACGGGTCGGGTAAGGATCTTAATTCAATCCACGAGTGAACGTATGGACTTACCTCTTTAAATACATTATTTAAAAATAAAATAAAAAAATTTAAAACTAAAAATCTTAAAAATCTTAAAAAAAAAGAAAAAACTTAAAAAAAAATCGTCTTGTGTCGAGGAAAAAAACTTGATACTTAAAACATATTTTTTTTGTGTGTTATAAAACAGGACAAAATTGTCCCTAATTTATTTCAAAATACCCCTTGAATCCCACGGATTCAAAAATAAATATAGTAGATTGGCAATAAAACGGGTCTTTCTAAAAGATGTTTTGGCTAAAGAGCTCAAATTTAGTAGGTGAAGACTACGGTGCAAACTATTTAGATGAGAACGGTGAGAACTCTGAACAATAGCAATAAATGCATCAAAAAGTTGTCAGTTTTAATAGAATTACATAAAACGGTAATAAAAAACATTTATTTATTGTTATGGTCATTTAAAATATATATTATTATATTATGAATTATGATAAAAGACACTTATCCTTCAGGTTTAATAGAAGATACACTTATCTTTCTTAGTTTGAAAAACACTTACTTACTTCTTTAAGATTTGACATAAAATACATTAATCCTCTTAAGGTATTATTTTTAAGTTAATTTTAAATGAAAATACAAATATACCTTTTGTTAATTATTAGTCATCTATTTTTTTATTTTTTTTATTTTGTTACTCAAAATTTTTTTAACTACAAAATAATAAGAATTTATTTAGTCCTAAAATTATCTTTAATTACTATGAATTTATTAAAATATTTTTATTTAATTAATTAATACAAAATAATGAAAATTTATTTAGTCTTAAAATTATCTTTAATTACTATGAATTTATTAAAATATTTTTATTTAATTAATTAATTACTGTTATTTAAACAATTTAGTGATAATAAATTTAGTTAAAGAAAAAATGAAAAAAAGAGGAAAAAAAAGAATAAAAAAGAATATAATTATCTTTCATGAGATTTTATTGAAAATAAACTTACCCCTGTTATTTTGAATAACACATTTTATCTCTTAAAAAAGTAACTATGTTAGCATTATGTTAATCAAATTAATATTTATTCAGATTTTACTTTAAATATTAAAAATACGATAATTTTATTTTTATTTTTTCTATCTATTTTTCATTTTTTTTAATTTTAATCAATTTCTTTTTCAATTGACCTTTTTAAATAATGAGAATTGCTTTATTTTTAAATAATAATAACATAATTTATTAATATCAAAGATAATATATATAATTTAATTAAAGATAAGTTTAAATTATTTTTGGATAAAAAAAAATTAAGTGAGGGGAGGCTACCTAGTTCAGGATTAGGGCATGCCACGAGTTTTAGAGAGGACTAACAGTTGTACTTACAAATTACACACCAAGTGGAACTGCTGGTGAGACTCGAACTCTGATGCTTGCCAAGGCACTAATGAGTATTCAACCAACTGAATCAATTCACATTGACATAAATTTAAAATATTTAACATGTATATTTGAATTAGAATATAATTTAATTAGAATTAAACTTGGATAGTAATTAAAGATAATTTTGTAGGTAAAAAAAATTTGAGTGAAAGAAATAATTAATAAGTAACAAAGGGTATATTTGTCTTTCTATTTAAAATTAACTTAGAAATATTTAGGATAGTTCGTGAATTTTGTGCCAAACCTTATGTGGGTAAATGAGTGTTTTTCAAATCTTAGGGGATAAATGTATTTTCTATCAATTCTTAAGAGTAAATATACTTTTCTCAAAATACTAAATATGATTAAACTTGTTTATGAGTCAAGTTAATTGTCAATAAAAGTATTTGTGGGTCGTATCAAGCCAAGTTTACTTCACCTATATTATTTGTTTCTAAGACAATATAAAAATATATATTTTTTATTTAATCTTTAGTACTTTATTTATTTTTTTAAGTTTTGAAATATAAAACTTAATCTATTTTTTAATTTTTACATTATAATATATTATATATATTTATTTTTTATATGATATAAATTACATAATATATATAAATAGAAAATAATATATCATATTATATAATTAAAAAATGGATTGAGCCGGACTTGAATCTTGAATATTGAAGACTTGACCCGTTTCTTAAATGCTATTAATAAAAATTATTACATTAATAAAAATTTCAAAATATATTTAAAAATATTAAAATACAAATATTACTATATTTAAAATAAATATTACAAATAGTAAAAAATTATATGAATAATAAATATTTTTGAAATATTTTAATAGTTATGTCAAAATCTCTATTTTGTAAAACTATTATGAAAATTTTAATATTATATTAAACATTTTAGTACAAATATTACAATAAATATTTTTATAAATTATAGAAGTCAAATATAATATTATCTATGATAAAAAAATATTTATAATAAATTAAATAATTACATAATAATTTTTTATTAATTATTATAAAAATGTTTTTTTTCTTTTTATCATAAATGCTTTTTTTGATAAATATGTTTTTTTACACAAGCAAACTCAAATTCATTTTGTTATTTGTCCTATTTTGAAATTCTCCATTTTTTATACAAACTTTTTTATTCCATCTCTATTTGAAGTACTGTGTCCGTCATTAAAATTCACGCCAATTCACCAGAAGATTAGAATAGAAATGGAACGCACCATTCCCACTCAAAAAGTTTCCACCGTAGTCTTCACCAATTTAGTGTTTTTAGAAATTACTAAATTTTAGCACACCCATTGTGTGGTGAAAGAAAAGAAGTTACCTAATTATGAAAATAATGGATAGTTTTATTTTTTCATGTTTAAATATTTTTAAAAAATAAAATTAATTAAAAATATTTAAATTTCATAATAAATGATATTTTTATCTTTTATTTTATAAATTTACTATAATTTTAATTCAAATTTTGTATCATTTCATCAACTGAATTGATATCACTTGATTCAGTGATATCAAATTCAATCAGCAATTTTATTAATATTATACTATATTTAAAGTATTGGTTGAGTTTAATGTTACGATTCAAGTGATATCAAAATACAAAAAAAAATATAATATCAAATGATACAATAAAAATATCAATGTTTTTTAATTTTTTATATAATTTTTTAAGAAAATTCATCAACTTTTTTTTTTTTAAAAATGGACTCACTTCTAAAAAAAAGTATTTATGCATACATAATTTTTTTTATTGTAAAATTTATTTTTTACGTAATATTTTTTTCTTCCATCCATCAATCCATGTAATATGTGGGCACTTTTCATCACGTCAATCATGATTTCAATTAATCAAATTACATCACAACACATTATTCATTTACGTCATGATTATTGTTTTTTTATTTTATTTTATTTTTTTTAGAGAGAAAGAAGAAGCAAAGAACATAATATTTTTTTTTTAAAAAAAAACCTTGTATTTTATGGTAAAAGATAAGTATATCGGAAAACAAAAATCTAATTTATTTTAATTTTATTAACCGAGTCGATAGAATAATTTTTTTTTTAAATAGTTTTAACCAAAAAAAAATCTTCTGCGATCACAAAGGAAAAAAAAGAACCAAAGAAATTCTTTAAACCTCGGCCAAAAAAATAGAAATTCTTGTCTCGCTACCGAAAAAGAAAAAAAAGAAAAAGCAAAACCCTAGTCTCTAGTTGAGAGAGCGAGGGGCGAGGTTTATATAAATTTATTATTTATAATTATATATGCTGGTAGCGAAGCCTTCCCCTTCGCTCATAGCTTTGAAGCCTCGCCAAGTTGTACTACTTTCTTCGAACCCAACCATGAAAAACAAGGCTTCAGCTCAGTCCTTGAATCCCCACCTAAAGTCTCTTCTCCTCCTCTCCATCGCCCACTTTCTCGAACGCAATTCCTTCTCCAAAACCCTCAAGAAGTTTCTCTCCGAAGCCCAACTCCAGGTTTCTTCTTTTTTCATTTTTTGTATTCTCGGTATGTATATTTGAGTTTGATTGCTGATTGATTCTTGGGTATTTGAAAACTGATAGAAAGACTCCATTGCTCTTCTGCCAAATGTAAAAATACCTACTTTTTTCCGAACTTCGTGGTAGGCTTGGAGATTTGTGTTTTTTTTTTAGTTTCATTTGTAATGAAGTAATGGCTTATCAGGTTACAATAAACAAACCTACAAGCTCAAAGGCATAAGAGATCTATTTCCCAATCTAAGGACAATTATCTTTATCCGCTACTCTGTTCATAGCCCTCATGATTCTTAGCCTTAACTAATATTTCTTGAGAGATTAGACCTTTTATTCGGTGATCATATTTTGGTATGTTCCGCCGCCATTTTGACATTAACCGTGATTGCAAAATAGGCTGAGTGTCAGCTATTATGTGCTTATGACCATCACTTTCGATGCTTGAATTCCGAATGCAAGGAATGGCGTTTTATGCAGTACAAGTGGCTTTAGATTATAGCAGGAAAGTTACTTATTTACTAAGTTTGGGGAAGGGAAAGGGAAAGGAAAGTTAAGTAAAACAAAGAGAATTGAGAGAAACCATTCCTTGGTTTGGGAAAATTTTTAAATTAAATGAAGGAAAGTGAGGGAAATTAAGTATCCCTTGCTTTTCTTTGAAATGCCCACTTTGTAATACTTTGGTGGGAATACAGAGGAAAGTAAAGTTAAAAAATTTCCCTTTTATATTTTATAAAGTTTAACACTTTTTTTTTTTAGTTTTCTTCTTTTGATTTAGTGTACATTGTTTTACTATTTGGTTTGATATTCCAATGAAAACAGTTTTATATTATATGTTAGTTTATAAAAAGAAGGTTATAATTGGAAAAAAAATATTATTAATGAATCATTCACTTTCCTTTCCACCATTTAACCAAACAATGATTGTTAAGATTCCTTTCTTTTCATTTTCTTTATTAATTTGGGGTGGGTTTCTTAAGAGTCACATATAGGATCACTGACTGCAGCACGTCTATTCCACTTCCCATGAGAAAAAATTTAGAACTATAATAATTATTTTGGAAAAAAAAAAATTATACAGTAGTTTTTCTTACTGAACTATAATGCCTAAGAAGTAACCAGTTAAACAGGATTTTTCGGTTTGTCCTAAATATCTCCACATCAGTAGGTGAATCTCATGTTTCTTGGAGCATTTGATATTTTTATCTTCGTAAGTTGGGAGCTTGTTCATGTATAATGTATCTTTCTTATTGTCTCTATATGTGTGTGGAAGCATTATTTTGTGTTTCTTGAAGCACATTTTTTTATTCTCCCTTAAGATGAGAAGCTTGTTTTTGCAATACTGTATTTTTCCCATATTTTTCTGTCTTCTTACTGCCTCTGTGTGTGTGTTTGTGCCTGTCAGTTAATTGCATTAGGAGTTTTCATTCATTCTTCCATGCAAAATTTCTGTTCATTGGCTTGACTTCTTGTATTAATTTTCTTTCTCTTCTATTTATGCAGAAAAATGATTTGACAGGTTCTTCCCTGGATTTGGAAGAAATGTGCTGCAAGTATCTGGCAATGAGGTAGGATGAGAAATTTTTTATTCTTGATTGTTTGAACTTTTATTAAGTGGGATAATCTCTATCTCCTCATGTGCGTGTGTGTGTGTATCTGTGAGAGAGAGAGAGAAAGAAAAGATTAAGGCCTCGCTATTCATGCATGTTATAATCACATTTGCCTTTACATTTACTGTTTTCAATGCCTTTATGATTTAACATTAAACTTATGCATGTAATGCCATTGAGAACGCACAGATATAAATGTGCAGTGATCTGCATGTGAACAGAAAAGTGCATATGGGAATTTTATTTAGCTTTGGTTTCACATGGTTTATGTTTGCTCTTATGAAGTGTAGTAATTGTTATGATGCATGAATCTCTTCATTATACCATTTAATCCTTTCCATGATATTGGTGGTGTCCTATATCGAATGAAACTTGTAGAATGCCACTTATTTTGGTAAGACAGAGCCACAATTAACTGATGTGATGCGTGTTTTTTTTAACATTTTGTCTGTCCTATCCTTACCGGATCTTATTTTGTCATTTCATTTTTTTCCCTGTTTTTTTTCTCATTTTTTCAACTTCTATATTTTGCAGTGATCATTCCAGCTCAAATTTAAACAGAGAGTGGGTTCAAGGTCTGCTAAACTCACTTAAGAATATCCTATTCTGTGACGACATTATTAATACATTTTGGTGTTGATTCTGATACTAAAAATGTGGAATTGCAGATATGCAGGTGGATGGCAATCCTAATAGTAAAGGACAAGTTGGTATTGCTTTGACTGTTGAAACTGCTGCCAAGAAAAAGAAGAAAAGAAGCAATGAGAGTAGTAGCGATTCTATAGCTGGTCAATCTGAAGTTGATGATAAATCTGCCAACTCTAAGAAGAGTAAGGAGCAAGTTTTCCATGAAGCAGCGAAGGCACCTATTGCTGATGTTATGGGTGGGTTGCAATTGGATGAGTCTGCTAAGAAAGAGAAGGACAAAAAGAAGAAAAAAAGCAAGCTGTATTCTGAATCTCATGTTGATAATGTAGAATGTTATCCTTCAGAATCATTAGGTGGGGAATCTGAAAAAAAATCTAAACATGCAGTATATACAGAGTGTAACAGAGTGTCTGATGCTGGGATAGAGAATAAAACTAAGGATAAGAAGAAAAAGAGAAACAAGCTGACTTCTAATTCTTTTGTTGAAAGTGTTGACCAACATGGTTCAGAGGACAAGCCACACGCTGCTACTACTTTGAATGCTAGTGAGATATCATTGGAAGACAAGACTTGCAAATCAAAGAAAAAGAAGGATGGTTCTGAAGATATAGAAAAAGGAGAATCAAGTAGAATAGAGTCTAAAGATAATAAAAATAGGATCTCGAAGGATGATACAACAATCACAGATAGTAAAGGTTCCAAGAAAAGGAAAAGATTGGATTCTGAAGTACATGATTCTCAGCCTGTTGACGAAAATGCTATTGAAGACTCTAAACGTAGAAAGACAGAAAGTCCAGAAGAGCAATTCACAAAGTTAAATTCATTAGTGGGAGCTGACAAACATGTTGGTAAAGAAAATAAAAGAGAAAGTGGTGAGGTTGGTGTCAATGGTTTTCTAAAGAAGCCTGCTAAACAGCTTCATGAGCAGGAAAAAGGGAACATTGAGAAAAATGGAAAGAATTCTGAGCAAAAGAGCTTGAAGAACCAGCAAAATGGTTCAGTTCAGGTAAGTTTATGAATATCTTCCTCATTTGTGGAACATTTTATAAGAATGATGTATTGAAACCAAATTCCGGCCTTAGTTTGCTTGTTATCGTTCTTTGATTTAAAATAATGCATATTTCATTGACTCTCCTTTACTATGTTGAATCTAGATTTTACATGTGTTGCACATGCTAGTCTATATTGAATGCAATTTTGTTTTAAGAAAACGTGCATTTAACTGTATATTAAATCCCTGCTTCTGAAATCTCTTTGGTAATTAGAGAGACAGGGATGATACCTTACTCTTTTTCTTTTCTTTTTTGTCAACGATACCTTATTTGTTGTGTTTGTTACTAAGTAGGATTTACAGGCTTATTCCTTGTAGAGAAATTTTGAGGTTCATGAAAGATGGCTAGTGCCACAACCCTAAAGAGATTTTGCTTTTAAAAACTTGTGGGGCTATATGTTGGCATCTTGAATCTGACTAGTTGCTTCATGTTTGAATTTTCTACATTGTTAATTTGGCCTGTTTTGAGCCTCAATTAACTTTAAGGAACACTATGCTCCACTCAGGTGTTTCCAGTCCTTTTTGTTTTCACGCTGCATGAGTTTTTAGTGTTCAAATTTTTTGTGGTAATTTGAAGGTTGGACGTGAGATTTTGATGTTGCAATCTTGGTATTGGCGTTTTTCTTAACCTTATAACATCGTAGGACGTGTGTTGTTTATTTTACTTTATTCCTCTCACTCCTCTCGGTTTGGCTGTTGTTTTTGATGATGAGTGGTGTTTATACTTGAGGGAGAGTTGATTTTTGGTTCTTTTGAATGGTTCTTATTATGGCAATAGCTTTCCTCAAGAATGTTAAGTAATAAGGATAATAATTGTAATATTATTTAGTCTTTGATTCATAAGAGTTCTAATATCGAGTGTTGTCTTTTATTGCAACCAAAGAAACCATTTCAAAGAGTGAACATCGATGAGGTAGTATTTGTTGATAGGAAGCTTGAAGATAATTCATACTGGGCAAAGGTATAATCTATCTTCCCCTCTCCTTGTTTTCTTTAATGCTCCATTTATTTTGCTGTTATATGAATATTTTTGGTCACTTCCAAAATCTTCGCAGGATGGTGCTGAAAATGGATATGGTGCAAAAGCGCAAGAAGTTCTTGGTCAAGTAAGAGGAAGGTATGTGTATATGTGGTCATGTGTAAACGTCTGAAACATATGTATGTTTGGTACCAAAATTGTACAATTAGGATCTCCCTGAACTGGATCTTGATTCTAACATTCATAAGGAGCAGTAACTCATAAATAGCACTATATGTGAAGCCAATACTAATATTATGTTCTGTGTTCACTTCTGAAGTTGAGTTTACCATGCTCCTTTCTGATTCCAAAGTAAATTAATATTACTAGTTACCTGGACTCCAGTGTTAGTGCGTTACAAGAACAGGCTTGTCATTATTGGTTTGGGGTTGCTGGAGATTTTCTTAATTATTAGGATTTGAACTTTCTCAAGTTGGCATATGATTCTTAGATTGACCTTCGAGGCTTAGGTTCTATCTTTTCCTTGTTACCTCTCCCTTTCCTTGTTTTATCTCGATGCTTATTTTCGAACAACTATTTCTAAGGTCTGCAATTGGAATCAATGGTCCTCTTGATACTCAAATAAGATATTCTGTTTATTTTAAATCATATGTACGAGGATTCTCAAGTAATGGCTTCAAGTCCAAACTGATTTTGTGTTGATAGACCTTCATAACCTGTAAAACCTATCAAACGGGATTGCTGACTTGATGATTTTCCTGAATCTTAGTGTGAATTAAAATTCCTCATGTATTTGCTCTTCTTTTTCCTCGTAAGCTGGCTATATTTCTTATACAATGCCTTTATAGCAGAAGTTAAGTTTTAAACTCCCGTATATAATGTTTTTGGCATTGTAGTTGCAGGGGATACCACTTTGATCTCTTGGGTTTATAACCTAAAGTCTAGATAACCATTGATTCAACATGCTTTTGTCTTAGGTCAAGAATATAGTTCAATATAAATGGAAGTGGATGAGTTTAATGCTGAAAAACAAGTATTTAAGTGAAGAACTTGACGTTCTATCATCAATCTAGCAGGGATTGACAATTTGCCATCTCCTAGGACTCTCAATGTGTTAAACTCAAGACATTTAAGTGTTTCTTTTGTTAGTGGTAGTTTGTAGGCAACTAACTGATTGAAAACTACATGAGTTATAGGATAAAAGGCAAGGGAGAGCACATCAAAGGATTACTGTCAACAGGCTCATGGTATTGCTGTAATTGACTTGGCTTTTGATCTGATTGATTCCTTGTTAGCTTAATATACATTCCGTATTATTGAATTGTAAACTTAATTTGAAGTCTGTTTCTAGATGCTGAATTCATACTTATATAATGTGCTGCAAAATTATTTACATTTGCAAGGTCGAAATAAACCTGGTTAAAGTGACTTTATTGTGGTGTCCATGCCCAGTCAGAAGTGTTAATATTTTGCTGGAAATGAATTTTTCTGTGCTTTGTTGTGGATGGGTTTTGCAATATTATGCTTAAGCAAGATGGTGCCTGAAATGTCTAATGCACATGCTTCTCATCGTAAACTCAGGGATTTCCGGCATGAGAAGACCAAGAAGAAACGTGGATCGTACAGAGGAGGACAGATTGATCTGCAGTCACATTCGATAAAATTCAATTATTCTGATGAGGAATAATGATGATCTATTATTCCTTTTTGCCCTTTTCATGCTTTTGAGGAAATATGGAATATTAAGTGGATGTGAATGATAATTCTTGTGTTCCTCCGTCGAGTCTTGTGTATTGTTTTGTAACAGTCAGTTGTTTGATGCTGGAAGATCTCTAGTTAATTGAATTATATATTTATGTTTTGTTAACTTTAGTTCAAAACGTTGAGTTAACCTTCTCTTAAAGAGTCGTTAACATGGTAGTCAGTACTGTATAGATATTGGTTGTATAAGTCGGTATGTATCGGTTAAAAAGTCGGAGAATCGATTTAATTGAAAAAATTGACGTGATTTGGTTTTTTCGGTTTATTTTTTTTGGTTTTCAGTACGGTCGGTGGGTTTGTTTGGTTAAAATTAGAGGTGGCAATTGGGCGGGTTCGGGTCGGGTTCATTCGGGTTCGGGTTCATTCGGGTTCGGGTTTATTCGGGTTCGGGCTCATTCGGGTTCGGGCTCATTCGGGTTCGGGTCCATCCGGGTTCGGGCTCATTCGGGTTCGGGTCCATTCGGGTTCGGGCTCATTCGGGTTCGGGCTCATTCGGGTTCGGGCCCATTCGGGTTCGGGCCCATTCGGTTTCGGGCTCATTCGGGTTCGGGCCCATTCGGGTTCAGGTTCGGGTTCGGTCTGGGTTTGGGTTCGATCTGGGTACGGGTATGTTTTACATTATTTTATTTTATATTAGATGTAATCATTTTTACGTAATTTAAATATTTATATCTAAAAACAAATTATTAATTTATTATTATTATTTTTTTTATTTTTATACTTTTGCTATTATATGATATTTTTAATTATATTTATTTTTTAAAATTAATATTTGTTAGCACCAAAAGAATAAGAAATTAATTTGTTATATAAAATCAAATTTTGAAATAATTTATTATAAAAAATATAATATATTATAAATTAATATATTGATATTTAAAATAACTGATTTGATGAGCTCGAATTTCAAAATATAAATACATTATAATTTATATTCACTATAAAATAAAAACCTTATAAAAATAAATCTTGGCCTTCATCTATTCGTTTATATACTTATAAAATGCAAAAAATTTATGCTTATAATCAAAATATATATATATATATATCGAGTACTTATATTTTTTTCATCAGTATAAAGTATAAATTATAAAGTAGTACTAAAAAATATAATTTATATTTAAATTATACGTAATAAATATATAATTAATATGATTATTTATTAATATATAATAAATATACCCAAAACCAAAAGGCCATAAAACCCAAAACCCCATTAAATCCACCCGCTAAAATAAAATCACATGAAAGCCATAATCCAATTAAACCCACCCTAACCTAACCGCATAAATATAACTAGAGCTGCTTATGGGCCGGGCCGGGCCGCGGCTCAGTTTTTTTTTATTTTCTCTGCCCAGGCCTGGCCCTGGGTCGGCCCGGCCCGCCCGTTTAGGCCCGAAAACACTGTTCATTGTAATAAAAAATAATTTTTTTATTTTTTTATAATTAAAATTAAATAAAATAATATTATTATAATAAAAATTACTGTTCCGGGCCGGGCCGGCCCGGAACACAAAATATCCTGCCCAAGCCCAGCCCGATACGGGCAGGGCTTTTTCGGGTTCGGGTTTTTGACTTTTTGGTCAAATCGGGTTTGGGCGGGTTCGGGTTCGGGTTTTCCTGGGCGGGTTTTCGGGTTCGGGTTCATTTTGCCACCTCTAGTTAAAATGTGTTAAATCGATCGGTTTGCGGTTTAATATTTGTAAACCGAACAAATCGATTAAATCGACAATAAAAAAATAAAAAAATATATATTTAAACTCAAATCCAAACCCAAAATACCCAAATCCAAATAATTAAATTCAGTTCAAGCCCAAGCCCAATTCAAAATACCCATATCCAAATGTCAAATTAAACCCTAATCCCAAACCCAACCACCTAAGCTCTTCTAATTTTTTAATTCTACTCTTTCAATCGACAGACGCTCACCTACAGCAACGCTATCGGCTATCCCCTTTCATTTCTAAATTTCTTCAAATTTAAACAGAACAACAACTTGATACAAGAATTGTATCCCAAATCCATCCACAGTTACAAACACCAGATATTCATGTGCAGAAGCATTAATACCTTCCATGAAATTACGAGATACCTGTGCAGATTGTAACACAGAGGGTATCAGACAATCCTCACTAGCTTGGGAAACATCAGAACGATGAAGAGGGGCCCATACACCACGATCAGGTCTATCTTTATTTCTTGTACGTTTTTCATGCTTCTCACTTCCAGAACCTGAACCTGAACCATGTAGTCCCTTTTTGATGAACTTGTCATCTGAAACTCTTTTTGTATCACCGTTAGATTTCAACGCAGCCATTTCACTAGAGACTCATTCATTCCCAATCGTGTATTAGTCGGCTGGGAAGAGAACCGAACCGAACCGAAAAAGTTCGGTTTGGATTTTATATGTCGGTTCGGTCGGTTTTATGGATTCAATTGGTCTAATCCGTTATCAGTATTTATAAACTGAAACAGCCGAATCAATCGAATGCTCAGCCTTAACGGTTGTACTGGTAGGTATCGACTTATATCGATCTGTACCGGTACGTATTGATTCTTACGGTTTATACAAAATTTTAATTTTTTATTTTGTTCACTTGATTTTTTTTACCAATTCTTAATAATTTTTAATGATAATAATTTTTACTTTTTCATAATTTCATTTATTTTTTTTTATTAAATTAGACTATTGAATCTAATTAATAATAATTAATTATATTTTTTAATATTTATTTTATTTTATTTATTTTTGATTAAAAAGTTTAAATATAAAATATTTATATTTTTAAAATTTTATATTTGAATATTAATATATATATATATATATATGTAATTGAAATATATTTGTATACGTATATAATATATATTTTATTAAAACACTTGAAAATGAGTTTTATAAATATATATGAAAAATATTTAAAAAATATCGATAAATCCCAAACGATATGTCGAAACTCGATACATATTAGTATAAATATATACTGACTACTTTGATAATGAAGCAAATTGTTATTTGTTTCTTCTACTTTGATCATGAAGCAAATTGTTGTTTGTTTCTTTTCTAGTGCAACTTTGCAATTCAGTGCTGCTTACCTGCCTGAGGTGTATGGATGATGATATTTGCTTATAAAGATAATAGCGGATTGAATATTTATAATTTTTTAAATATTTAAATTTGTTTAATTTATTTAAAATTTAAATTCATTTATTATTTGTTTACTATTCGAATATTATTATCTGAATCCGCATTCGATTTAAAAAGTAATATCTTTTAGATATTTGAATTCATTAAATATTTGAATTTATTAATTCATTTTTTTTTGAAAAAAAATAAATAAAAAATAAATATGTTAATGGATATCGGATTTGGATATTCGAATTCATTATCAATATAAATAATACGGATTCAGATAATAGATATCCGAAAATTCATATTCGAATTTGTTTTAAATTCGTTGCGGATAATAAATCTAATATTCGAATTCGTAAATTATTCAAATTTATAAAAACGGATAATATCGGATATTCAATTTTTTTATTATTCATTATCAACCCTACAAGTTCATCGGTCAGAATCGGATAAAAGTGACCTGTTTACTTTTAGTCCATATAAGAATTATAGAATTCCCAATTTCACTTCTCGTCTCATAACCGTTGATTTGTTTGTATGTTTTTAGTTGTTTCAAATTAATGTTTCGATTATTAAGTAAAATATATATATATATATATATATATCTATATCTTATTGCTATTAAGTACAACTACTTTTTTTTTTTTCTTTTTCTTTTCAAATCAAGTTTAATTTTGTATTAAAAAAAATTATAATGTGAAAGTTAAAATTCAACATAAGATATTTTTAATTACATATGAGATGGAGAGAATATTATAATAATATTATAAAAAAAGATTTTTTTTTTTTAATCTTGTTTATTAAGTCCAAACCAAACCGTTTCCTTTTTAAATGGCTTGTCTATTCAGATTAGACATGTCGGTTTGGTTTTTCTCTATTGGTTTTTTAACCGAACCGATTCTTGTCAATTGTGTGTCTGTTTGAATAGACTTTTGGTTTCTTATATAAATCAGAGGGCTGTGCCTGTTTTAATATATCGAAAAAATTAAGTTTATTTTTCCTTCTTCCTTTCGATTTTTCAAGTGTCTTCTGTGAGAGAGACTGATTACATTTTTCTTGGTTTACTGTGTTGCTTTGAGTGTGCTCTCGACAACAACGTTATTGAGGAGGCTTGAGAGACGAGTTGCAATATACTGTAAGCACCTGATAGACAGGCAATAATCGTCTTAAGGTCAGAGATTCTACCTTGACTCGATTTTTAATCTTTTGATTTTATCGAAACTGTGAGTATATGTCCGTATATTCGTATATTCGAATATTTTAATATATACTATTCTGCCAATTCAAATTGTTCTTTATATGTTCTTTTAATGTTCATAAATGTTATAATTCGGTTATGGTAAATAATTTCAGATTAATTATCAGTTCTCTTTGCTTTAATGTTTGTGTATATGTATATATGCAATATTTGAATACACTAGGAATACAATCTTAAGACGATTATCTTGTTATTTTGTTATATTATTTCATTACTGCATTTTATGATATATATACTTTGAAATATATATAGTTTCTTTTGTTATAATATATATAAATATATATTGATACTGTTTCGTTATATATATTTGTTGTGAACAATTTTGTTAGTTACACTACTTTGTATTAGTAGTGCAATTATTCTGTTTTTGTTTCATTACGATTGTTGAATATATATATATATATATTTGTATTTATAACTATTGGCAACATATTTATATATATTTGTTATTGTACATAGTTACATTTGTATAATATATATATATATATAGTGTTTGTAATATATATTGTGTTTGTATGTATATATATGTTTGTAACATATATTATATATATATGTGTTTGTAATATATATTATATATATATTCTATATATATATATATATATATATATATATAAAGTTGATCCTTTTATTTTAAATAACAGATGGCAGAACGGTCTACCGTAAATGCGAGTGTGCCTGTAGCGCTACCACATGTTACACATGGTGAGAGACCCGAGAATTTCAGTGGTTTGGACTTCAAACGTTGGCAGCATAAGATGCTGTTCTATTTGACCACTCTGAACCTATCCCGGTTCTTACGGGAGGAGGCCTCGGTTATTAAAGAGGGAGAGACCGATCCTATGGCTGTAGTCTCGGTGGAAGCATGGAAGTATTCTGACTTCCTATGCAAGAACTATATCCTCAACTGATTGGACAACACGTTATACAACGTGTATAGCCCAATCAAAACAGCGAGAGAGCTATGAGAGTCCTTAGAAAGAAAGTACATAATTGAGGACGTCGGGACGAAAAAATTTGTGGTTGGCAGGTTTCTGGAATTCAAAATGGTGGACTCGAAAACCGTGATAAGACAAGTCCAAGAGTATCAGTTGATCCTCCATGAAATTACTGCTAAAGGAAAGATTCTTAGTGAGTCATTTGAAACGACGGCTTTGATAGAGAAATTGCTTCATTCGTGGAAAGATTTCAAGAACTATCTAAAGCACAAGAGAAAGGAGATGACCTTAGAGGGCTTGATTATCCGATTAAGAATCGATGATGATAACCGTGGTTCAGAAAAGAAGGTTAAAGCTCAGACCATGGAAGCCAAGCAATTGTTGTTGAACATTCGAACAAGACCAATAAGAGGAAATATGTTGGTTCTAGTTCTTCCCAAGGTTATAAGGGAATAAATTTCAAGAAGTTCATGAGAACTTATTTCGTGTGCAACAAGCTCGGTAATCGAGCAAAGGATTGCCTTCAGAACAAGAAGAAGAAAGCTCAAGCCAACTTAGTTGATGATAATGAGATTGAGCTCGCTGCTGTAGTGTCACAAGTAAACATGGTAGAAAACCCTAAGACATGGTGGGTTAATACCGGTGTCACTTGTCACGTTTGTTTTGATACAAAAAGTTTCTCCGAGAATAAAGAAACTGCTGTTAATGAGCAACTATTTATGAGAAACTTTTTGGTCTGCAAGATACGAGACCATGGAAAGGTGGTGCTCAAGATGACATCCGGAAAAGAACTTTGAACAATGTGGTTCATGCTCCTGAAATTCGTAAGAATTTGGTTACTGGCTCTCTATTGAGCAAGAATGAGTTCAGACTGGTATTTGAGTCTGATAAATCTGTACTCATCAAAAGTGGCATGTTTGTAGGTAGAGGATATTTATGTGATGGGCTTTTTAATCTTAATGTAATGGCTGTTATGCCCAAGAACAAAGAATAATAATAAGATTATTTCTTCTGTTTATTTGATTGTGTCCTCTAATTTATGGCATGGTAGATTAGGTCATGTGCATTATAAGACCTTGCAAAGAATCAGCAATTTGGATTTGCTTTCGAAAATCGTTATTGATAAAAAACACAAATGTGAAATTTGTGTGGAATCCAAATTGGCTAAGGCTTCTTTCTATTCGGTAGAAAGAAGTAGTGAACCCTAGACTTAATTCACACTGATATTTATGACTTAAAATTTGTGCAAACTAGAGGCGGTAAAAAGTATTCAATTACTTTTATTGATGAATGCACAAGATATTGTTATGCCTATTTGCTAAGAAGCAAAGACGAGGCCTTGGAAGCTTTTAAGCTCTTTAAAAATGAGGTCGAAAATCAACTAAGTAAGAAAATTAAGATAATAAGGAGTGATAGAGGTGGTGAATATGAATCATAGTTTACTGAATTCTGTTCAGAAAATGGTATCGTCCATCAAATCACTGCTCCTTATTCATTTTAACAAAATGGTATTGCAAAACGTAAAAATCGAAAGTTGAAAGAAATGTTGAAGGCTTTGTTGATAAGTTCAGGGTTACCTCAGAACTTGTGGGGGGAAAGCTATTTTAATAGCTAATTATATTTTAAATAAAATACCCTACAAGAAATCAGATAAGACATCGTATGAATTGTGGAAGGGTCGAAGACCATCCTATAAATACATGAAAGTGTAGGGGTGTCTTGCTAAGGTAGCGTTTCCTCCGCCTAAAAAAGGTCATGATAGGACCTAAAACTATGTTCGGTGCATCATTTGATAGGATCATGACCCAGTCTTTGAGGGCAAAGAGAAGGAGATATGAGAAAATGTCAACTTTGTGCAACAAGGGTACTTGGGTGTGATCTTGGCGTCAATGATGGTATCTACATAGTAAGTAGGGAAGAGTGTCATTGTCTGGTATGCCTTGGTGCTACCATTACTACCTCGTTTTGGAGCGGAGGATGAGACCTTGTCCATGGGATTGGTGATCCCTAATGGTGCCAAGAGTGGCACAGATCCTGGAAGCAAATCATTAGATTGTAAATGAATGTAAAGACATAGCATACTCAGTTAGCAAACTGAGTAGATTTACAAGTAATCCTGGAAAGGATCACTGAAAGACCATAGTAAGGGTAGTCAGATATTTGAGATACACCTCAAGTTATGGACTGCACTATACAAGATATTTAGCGGTGCTTGAAAGGTACAGTGATGCAAATTGGATATCCGATACTAAAGATTCAAAATCCACTAGCGAATTTATCTTTAATATTGGAGGAGCTGTAGTGTCTTGAAAATCTTCTAAATAAACGTGTATTGCCAGATCCATTATGGAATCTAAATCTATAGCTTTAGATAAAGCTGGAGAAGAAGCGGAATGGCTTCAGAACTTTTTAGAAGATATTTCCAAGTTGGTCGAAACCTGTGCCTGCAATTTGTATACATTGTGATAGCCAATCTGCAATTGGTAGGGCATAAAGTAGTTTGTATAACGGTAAATCTCGACACATTCGTTGAAGATACAATACTGTAAGACAGTTGCTCTCAAATAGAATTATCTCTATTGATTATGTAAAATCAAAGGATAATGTTGCGATCCGCTTACGAAAGGTTTAACAAGAGAGCAAGTAAATAAATCGAGGGGAATGGGTCTTAAGCCTATAAATTAAAGTTACATAATGGCAACCCAACCTCGCTGACTGGAGATCCCAAGATCTAGGTTCAAAGGGACAACCAAATTATGTTAACATAGTGTGAGCACTGGAAGAGTTAAACACTCTTATCCATTCCTATGATGAATTAGTGCTGCCTGCAAAAGAGTTAGGATAAGCTATGCTTTTAATGATTCTTATAGCTTGATAAAATCAAATGGTGTATTGCAGGATACTCTTGATAAGAAATCACCTATATGAGTATGAAACGTGATCATTTCTATGAGAATTGATCAGAATAAATTATCTAGAGTACTCATAGAAACCAAGACTGTTCGGGGCCAAAATTAACATAACCGTGTGAACCAAAGATGTTCGAAGAGGAATTGCGTGATACCTATTGTCTTGGTTTACACGAAAGGCTGAATAGTTCAAGACATCATGTTAACTAGTTAGCCGAGTAAATCCGATAGTTGTCACTATAGAAGGTTCAAAGCCAAAAGCTACCTATCCTGATGCAATAACTCTTCAAAGTTATTCTCTCTCATATTCTGAGTCAGTTCATCGTTTTAATCAGATAATTTTCATTCATGTGGGGGATTGTTGGATATCAATGGTTAATTTGAGTGTATAAATATGAAATACGTATATCAATACGTAGTTGTCGTAAGTAGATATACGGTGTATAATTTATGTACACAATTGATATCATGTTTGAATGAGAAATTAATCTCAAAGGTACCCATTTGAAGAGGAAGAAGTTGATTGAAGTTGTGCTAGGTGTGGAATCCCACATTGAATAAAGAAAGGTTTAAACTTGTAATTTATATAGGCTTCTGTTCCATGTTGGGTTGGGCCCTAAGAGGCACCCAAGTTTTTGTAAAAGGTGAGGACCTACACAAAAATGGGCTACCACACACGTGCGCCGTCGAGCCGGGCTAGGCTAGGTCGGGTTTAGGTTTGGGTCAGTAACTAATTTTTTACTGCCCAATCGACTTGTTTATTCGGTCCAAACCGAACCGTTTCCTTTTTAAATGGCTTGTCTCTTCGGATTAGACATGCCGGTTCAGTTTTTTTCTATTGATTTTTTAATTGAACTGGTCTTGTCAATTGGTGCGTCTGTTTGAACAGACTTTTGGTTTCCTATATAAATCAGAGGGTTGTGCCTGTTTTAATATATCGAAAAAGTTAAGTTTATTTTTCCTTCTTCTCTCGATTTTTCAAGTGTCTTCTGTGAGAGAGACCGACTACATTTTTCTTGGTTCGTTGTGTTGTTTCGAGTGTGCTCTCGACAGCAACGTTATTGAGGAAGCCTGAGAGACGAGTTTTAATATACAGTAAGCACCTGATAGACATGTAATAATCGTCTTAAGGTTAGAGGTTTTACCTTGACTCGATTTTCAATTTTTTGGTTCTACCAAAACTGTGAGTATATGTCCGTATATTCATTATTTGAATATTTTAATATATAATGTTCTGCCAATTCAAATTGTTCTTTATATGTTCTTTTAATGTTCATATATGTTATAATTCGATTCTGGTAAATAATTTCAGATTAATTATCAGTTCTCTTTTCTTTAATGTTCATATATATATATATATATATATATATATATATATATGCAGTATTTGAATACACTAGGAATAACAATTACTGTGTCAGTCGTCACATGGTACTACCGATCGACAACATCCGTTATTTGTAGTGCTTTAATTTTCTATTTTTCTTACTTTTCTGCTTCGTTTTAGATCTGGCTTTGTGAGTGTCTTCATCTAGTGGTTCCTCTTGAGAAACCTCCTTGCTTCTATAAGCCAAAGCACTTGCAAAATCGAAGAATGCTTATTGAAAGAACTTCCAAAGAGGCTTGGGTTGAGAAGTTTCGGTTGATCTCGTCTGCATAACAATCTCGTGGCCGTCAAATGACATTAGGAGAAGAGGAAAAAAAATAATTGGTTTCTCGTAAATAAGACGAGGGTTTTAAAACAACCTAGAAAAATGGAGTCGTTACCGATTTTTTTTACTAGGTGTGATCAGTTACCTATTAAAATCGCTTTTTGTAAAATATTTTAAAATTAATTAAATTATTTTGGAAAACCAATTTTAAAATCCACGTTAAACCAGAGAATATCAAAATGCGAGTTCGGGAGTCGATTATGTCACGTGGAAGGTTATAGCATCGCCACAACTTCCGTATAAAATGATACCTTATTAATCACGTGTTATCTTGAGTCTTGATGAAAGTTGGTTTTAGATTTGATATTCAAAGATAATTCTCTTTTAAAAGTAATCATATTTTTTGATACTGATTCGAAAATTTTATTAACACCAAATTTTTCTTATTTTCGGCAGATCCGGCAAAATATGAAAATTTTTTTTATTTCAAAAATATTTGTAGCATCCTTTTTTCTTTTGGAAAAAGATGTTCCATTGTTAATGATAATTGATGATATCCTCCCCGGCAGATCCATCAGAGAACTCATAAATTATTTTAATTCGAAAACATTATCTCATTTTATTAGTAAAGCATTGATTTTTATATGCATTTAAACTCATTTAAAAATGGACATGAATTTGAAAACATTATTAATATATCAATATGAGAAAATGAATATAAACATTATCTATCACATGTTATAAATAAGAAATTAACCGATGTAACAATTATCACATGGAATAATCAAAATCATATTATAAGCAAAAAATATATATATATATATATATATATATATGAACATTAATAAACAATTATCACGAACATGAAATTATCGTAAGCAATAATCATTAAAGAAAATAAACAAGGATATGCATACAATCATATTTTGAAATCATTTTTCATGTATTTATTTATTTGAAATTACATAAATGGCAAACGTCGAAAAAATTGACCGAACTCCCTGGTAAACCCGACAAAGCTTGGAAAAACGTTCTTTCGCTTAATATGTATGTAATTTCGAGTAAAATAAAAATCATGCTTTATGATTTCATAAACACGTGCATTGAAGAATTTTCTAACCTTCCTGGCAAACCCTAAAGATTAAGAAATAATTCTTGCCAAATATTTATGAAATCGAAAATGCACGTTTTTATGACAAATTAAGAAAACATTTTTTAAATATGAAATGCATGAAAAACGAGACCATTATTAGAATGTGTTTCTCTCTTGAAGAGAAGGCATCGGGATACCTAAGAAGGTATCCTAATACCTTTGAACGAAACTTAAATTGAACTTATAGAAAAAGGATTTTTGAGCACGAAATTTTGCTCAGATTAGAGAGGGTATTCGAATGCCCATGTTTGACCGAAACTCCCTAGGGAAAAATGCCCAAAATTTAAAACAAAAGAAAATAAAAGATGCATTTTTTAAAAAAGAGAAAGCTATTTTTACTCGATTTTGAAGCCCGTTTTAACTACCTATAGCCCGGTTTATCAAAACCATATTTTATAATCTTAAAAGATTAAAAAACATCCTTGAAACATCCACCCTTTGTATTCGGCCAACCCTTCTTAATGCAGAAAAAAATTCAAACTTTTGCTAGTTTTAAAACTCATTTTAGCTACGCGAAACCGGTTTTATCAAAACTATTTTTTTAACCCTTAAGGAAAACTCAAGAAAATCTGAAATTTCAACCATAGGTTCAGCCAAGGGTGTATTATATGAGATTAAAACAGTTTTTTATTTGGGTAAAATGCATTTAACTCATGTTGCCCAAAATCTCATATCCAACCTTTAAAACATTGATTTTTCCAACACTTTGAAAAACAAGATTTTGGCTATGGACCATTGATTAATCCTAACCAAAATCATGTTGGAAATTATTTTAAAAACATGTTTTAATACAAATATAGTGATTGGCTCAAGGTTGACCTTTTGGATGTTAATCTGCCTAACTATCTCTTGAAAGAATCCAATGTTATCAAGCTCATAATCACTTTTCCAAAGAGAAGAAGCAATATGTAATATGAATGATGCTCCACAATAGACCATATTCAGCAAATATGCACAAGAAAATAACAAGATGTAAGCAAAAACATAGACAAGAAACAAAAATAAAGGTTGGCTCAAGGTTGGCCTCTTGGATGTTAATCCGGCCTAATCCTCACTTGGATGAAACTAAGATCATCAAGCTCAAAACCTCTTTATTTCAAGAAGAAAAAAAAGAAGAAAATAACATCAAATAACCCAATAGACCACAAGCATCATATGGCAAAGATGAAAGCATGAAGCAAAAAGTATTGCAAAAGGAAGACTAGAGGTTCGGCCATGTTAAAGAAAAAGAGAAAAAAAATGTCGTAAAACTTTCTTCTTTTGAAAAAGAGAAGAGGAAAAGAAAAGCTCTTTTGAAAATATTTTTAAAGACTTTTATTTTGAAGAAGAGAAAATGAAAGTCACATAGAAAAGAAGAAGAAGCTTGAAACGAATAGCAAACAATGGAAAAGAAAGGAAAGGAAGCTACTTTAGGTAAGCCTTCCAAAAAACCTCTCCCCTTTTCTCCTCATTTTTCCTTTATCTCTCTTCCTTTCGTTTTGTCCTTTGTGATTTCTTTCTCCCTAGCTACTGCCGCCTTGGCAGAAAATGAGTAAGTGAATGGCCTTGAGATCTTTTTCCTCCATTTGTTAGCCTTGGCCGAAAATGAGTCTACAAGCTTCTAGTGTCATCTTTTTTAGCCACTTGGCATCATCATATGCTTTAGCCAATGGGATTCATCCCTTCCTCATTAAGTTCACACACCACCCATTGGCTAGCCAATGGCCTTCCAACTTAGCCTCCAAGAGTGGCTCTCATTGGCCAAAAATGCCAACTCATGTACTAACTAGGTGACTCATGTCCTTACTCTTATCACTTATCCATTTATTTACTACCATGCCATTTAGCTCCTTCAAGGACATCCTCCACTCTTCCTTTTTTATTACAAGATTACCTTGCATTTATTTATACAATTCTCCCACAAACTTTTACTTATTTATTACAAAATAATGGGCTCCTCCCTTGCTTTTTACCACTTGGCCGAACCCACCTAGTGTTCTTCTACCAATTCTTGTTCACTTCACTTCCATTTAATCTTATCATTTCAATATTTAAAGTTGACTTTAAATCAAAATTACTTCTTTAACGCCCAAATCTCCTTTTTAATCTTCAATATTTAAAGTTGACTTTGACTTTGAAGTCAACTTTATCTTGACTTTTGTCCGATTTTGACTTCTCTTATTAATTCTTCCTATGTTGATTTTTTAATCCAAAGTGTCAAAATCGGCATGCCCACTTTTTCGAACTCGAATGTTAAGCCACGAAATCATGAAATTGAAGTGAATTTAGAAAATCGGGTTTGTAAGAAAAACATACTTTTTAGGAGCTCGGACAAAATTAGGTGTCTACAACTGCCCCTCTTTGGCTATTGCTGAGAGTCAAAAATAGGCAAATACAAATAGACAACAATTTTGTAAGGTCGTGTAGATTACCTATGAAGGAGAGAAAGAAGAAAAAAAAGGGCGTTTATATAAACAAAAGGATTTGCCTTAAATTTATTTCCTTGACTATCATATCAAGGCTCGACCCGTCTTAAGAAAACGAGTTCGATTTGCAAGAAAAGAAAATACCTCGACGACATCCCGAGGCCTTATCTTGTCTTGTGCTAACCTGATTGGCAAAAGCAGAAATTGAAACAATCTGGGTGAAAACCAGTAGTCGGCTAATGACCTAGGTGAAGCAAGTAGTCAAAAAGTGATCTGAATGAAACCAAAAATTGAAATGACCTAGGCAAAATCAAAAGTCTCTGGTGAAGCCAAAAATAATTTGAGATAACCTGGGTAGAACCAAAAGTCGAGAAATGATCTGGGTGAAGCCAGAAATGATTTGAACGAGATGACCTGGGCGGAACCAATAGTCGAAAAAGATCTGGGTGGAACCAGAAATGATTTGAATGAGATGACCTGGGAGGAACCAATAGTCGAGAACTGATTTGGTGAAGCCATAAATGATTTGAAAGAGATGATATTGGCAGAACCAATAGTTGAAAAATATATTGGGTGAAGCCAGAAATATTTTGAAAATGGTGTTTCTCTTTGAAAATGGTGCACGGAGGTCTTGAAAAATGCCATTTTGAAAGATGATACACGAAGGTTTTTGAAAAAAGTGCCCGGAGGTTTTGAAAAGGTTTATTTTTTGAAAAAGGTGTCCGAAGGTATTATCCACGATTTTTGAAAATATGTTGACAATTATACCCGATGGTTTTGAGAAGGGATGCAAATGCTTAATGATGCAGATGCAAATGTCTTCGATTGATGCAGATTTAGAGAGAGAGAAAAGGTGCAAATGCTTCATGATGCAAATGCAAATGTCTTTAGTTGATGCAAATGCTTCTTAATGCAGATGCAGAGATTAATGATGGTGCAAATGCTTTATGATACAAATGCAGAGATTAACAATGGTGCAAATGCTTTATGATACAAATGCAGAGATTAATAATGGTGCAAATGCTTTTGATGCAAATACAGAGATTAACAATGGTGCAAATGCTTTATGATACAAATGCGAATATCTTCTATTGATGCAAATATTTCGTGATGCAGATGCAGGGATTAACAAAGATGCAAATGCTTTATGATGCAGATGCAAATGTAAATGTCCTCGAGTTGTCGTTAATTGTTTACATGTTTATGATCCATGAATGGTGTAACTGCAGTTACCAAGCAATAATGAAGATGCAATGATCTTGGAAATGATGCAATTGCTTGAGAAAATCCACGAATGATGTAAATGTAATGATAAAATGTAGATGCTCATCGAATGATACAAATGTAAGTACCCACGAATGATGCAAATGCTTCATGATGCAGATGCAAATGCAAATGAAAATGTAAATGTACTCGGTTGTTTCTCTTGAGTTTGGCTTAGCCTTTTCAACTCATTTTTTCCTTTTCAAATCAGAGTGTATCCTGAACACTCGTGCCCCATAAGAGATCATCCCCTTTCAAATTTTGCACTATCTCTTGCCCCGACAATTTCTCAAACTCTTATCCATGGAATTCTTGTTTGCCGAGTTCTATTTCTTCTTCTCTTATCTGAAAGTCAATCTACCTCAGTAGTTCCATACTATTGGGTTAGAAGAACTCTTGTCTCATGTCAACATCATTTTTATAAAAAAATGGTTATTTCAAAAATATTTTCATTCATTTTTTGTTTTCCCTTTTAGGAAAAATTTCTCATTTATTGAAAACCTTTTGAGCCAAAAATGTTATCAAAGTCTCTTGGAGACTGATGATCAATGTTAGAAATTTTGTATATGTCAAATTGAGTTGAAAGGCTTGGTACAACAGGATTCGGTTGATCCAAAACTTCACAACAGGAAAAATATATGCCCCTTTTAGGCTCACAAATGAAACAGGTTTTACAAAACATGAATTCCTCAAAATCAAACAAATTCGACATTCTTTTAGCTTCCAAATAGTGGTGTTTTGACGAGCATCAAGACTAGCTGGGATGTTCAAAGTTGGAAGGTCAACTTGGAGTGAAAAATAGGTTTAGCTTTTAAAGTCAATCCTCCAAATGAGAGCTGACATTTTGGGATGTTTAGAAATTCCCAGATATTCCTTGATTTTTTCAAAATGACCTCCTCTTTGGTCATGGCCTAAACAATACCATAAGTAGCATCGAAAATTCTCTCATTTTACTGTAGACCGTCTATTTTTGGGTTTTCACCCTAGAGTCTCAATCTTTCCATTTTCATTTCATTTTTTCATTGAATGCTTCACTATGCATTTAAAAATTCAAAACTTATCCAAAAAGAATATTTTTAACCAAAAAGGGAGACCGAAGTCTCCTCCATTTCTCTAGGAATAGACTCATCAGTTTAGATAGCCATGTTTGACCAAAATGGTCTTTTCAAGGTACGTAATGTAGGCCAAGGTTCAATTAAAAAACAAAGGATATATAGGCCCAAACATGTGTTTAAGGGTACTCGAATCAAGGATCATTTCCTAAAGAGGGTTCCCTTCGAAACATTGGTCCTTTTTGAGCTTCTCTATTCATCTTTTGAATTTTTCTCTTGTTTGGTTTTTTGGGCTTTCATTTCGTCATCTTTTCTACATTTTTTCTTTTTTGGGATTTCCACTTTGATAGAGTAAGCTTGTACTTATTTGGGAGCTCAATTTTTCTTGTATCTGTCTTTGAGCTAGGACTCATCTATCTGTGATCTTTGAAGAAATCCATCCTCGCGTTTGCCCCCCAGTGTAGAGGGTGATCCTTGATCAAGGTTTAAAGAAAAAGTATTCCTTCTGCTCAGAAGGGTAACAAAGGGAATAATTTTATCATTTGTGAAAGGATGATGAAAGATGGCCATTTTTCATCTCAAACATGACCACTTAAATTGAAGAGTCATTCCTTAGAGAAAATATGTTGAAAAAGGTTTTTCTTTGAAACCATCTTGAATTTCGTAAATGCATGGTGTCACACTCATTTTTTTGCATTTTTTTTTTTTTTGATTGATGTATACCCCAAAAATTCATGCATTACTTCATCCTTATCCACTAACTATCCACCATATCTACAAATTGATGCCCCATTTTGATTGGCTATGAGAATTTATATCTGTATGAGGAACATCTCAAGTCTTTTCTAGGTTGTCTGAAGTGACAAGAAAGAATATGGCCCAAAATAATTTTTTTTTGGGGATATGCGAAAATTTGGTTTAGTCATTGTGCCCCGAGATAACAATCATGAAGTGATGTTGGGCAATTCGTGTTTTGTGGTTATTGGAAGGGATGTGAATGGTTTTGGCATAACCTTGATGCACATTAAATCACCACGATCTAGTTTTCTAAAAGAATATTTCATTTGTTTGAGTTTCCAAAGAGCTCAAAAATTTCAAAAAGTTTGTTCCTTTGTTCATAGCCTAGGTTAGGAATTCCCACCATGGTTTATGAAATTTAGAATTCTTCTTCCTTGAAGCATTAGGTCTTTCAAGTGGTCTTGATTTAAAGAATTTAGGCATGGAAAAGTTCGAAAGAAAAGTGTGAGGGTATTGGCTCATTTCTAACAATGATCATCAATTTTCTCGAGACTCTCCATTATTTTCCTAATGTGGAAAAAGAATTTTCTTTTAAAAAGACATTATTATTGTTCAATTTTTACAAAATCAAAAATTTCTCAATGTTTGATTTTGCAAATTCAAATTAATGCTAAAACACAATATGGCACAAAGCATTTAAAGCTCAAAATTTATTTATTTCACATAGATGTCAACATGAAACAAGTGCTTTCATCATGAGGTGCAAAATTACATGCATCAGAAATTCCCCTATTGACATGCTTTCCATAATCCAAAACCAACTATTCCTCAGTACTCCCTTCAACCTTTATGCCTTCCTCCCCCATTATGCCATCTACATTTGTCTCACCATTCATAGACAGCGGATTCTCCATGTCGTTTGACCTTTGCTTCTTCCCCATATCTAATCGTTTGTCGTTGATGTGTGCTTGAACCTTCCATTTTAGAGATATGCAATTTTTTGTGCAATGTCCTCGAATCCCGGAATGAGAATCACAATATGCATTCTCGTCATACCAGCTCGGGTATGGGAGTTGGATAGGCTCCACCGAAACTTTAGTAAGGAGTTGTTCTTCAACAAGCTGGGGCAACAGTTCAGAGTAAGACATGGGTAGTGGCTCAAACTGATCTCTTTTTCGGATGTTCTTCAGCTTTCTCTAGCTGGAAAAAAGGTTGAAGATTTGTTGGATATTGAGAGGCCATCGGGTATAAGTATGGACCTTGGGATATTTTCTTCATGGAAGGACATAATGGCTGGTATGAGGGGAATTGAAGATATGGGACAAAACTTCCCATAGCTTGGACATCTTCCTCTTTCTTTTTGGGTGCGTTGTTTCCCTCAGCATTGGATGTCTTATCTCCTCCGAGTTTCCCATTCTTGATAGCATTCTCAATCATCTCCCTGAAGATTACCATGTCCGCAAAAATTTTCGTGGCATTGCCAACGAGTCTATCATAGTACGGGGCATACAATGTATTCACAAAAAGGACAACGATTTCCTTCTGAGTCAGGGGGTCGTACTTGGGTGGCCATGTCCATCCACCTCTGAGCATACTCCTTGAAGCTCTTAGTAGCCTTCTTCTCCATATTTTTCAAGGTGATACGGTCAAGTGCCATATCGGTCACATGCTTGTGTTGGCTTAGAAAAGCTCTAGCCAAATCATTCCAAGAGCGAATCTGATCCTTGCTCAACTGATTATATCACCTGCTGGCGGATCTGCTGAGGCTATCCTAAAAACAATGGATCAATAGCTTATCATCATCCGTATAGCCCTCCATCTTTCGACAGAACATAGTGATCTGGGCTGACGGATCGATTGTCCCATCATATTTCTCAAAGTCGGGAACCTTGAGTTTAGGAGGAATGACTAAATTGGGGACCAAGCTAAGTTCCTTTGCATCTACACTCCCAAATACGTCTGTGCCTTCTATTGCCCAGAGCTTTTCCTCTAACAACTAATATTTCCTTTGGGAATCTGCCGAGTAAGCCCTATTCAACGCAACCATTTTCAACTTTGCCTGTTCAGTTGCATCATCTAAGTTGAGGATGTTGATGGGATTAGCTATGTTCTGAAAAGATTGGCCATTTAATAGTACGGCCTCATTCTGACTCCTTTGTGCCCCCAACCCTTCTTTGGCGGCCAAGTTTCAGTGTGTCTCTTTCCCTTGATCGTGGCGGACACCAGTTCCATGAGTTTAGTCATATGTTCTCTTGATTCTTCTTGGGACCTTGCCAATTGTTCTTGTGACATTGCCAATTGTTCTTGTAATTCTTTCTGTGCTCTCTCCATTCTCTTTATCCGAGCTGTTTGTTCATTCTCGATAGCTTTGGCCTATGTTATAAAGGTGCTTAGTACTTCTTATACCTCTAATTTGAAATAGAAATTTCTTCAAAAACTCTTAAGGCCAAGCCAACTTCTATTTTATCCCCCAAATGTGTTTCATGATGAATGAGCCATGAATGCAATTTGATGCCAACTTGATGCATGTAAAGAATAAACAATTAATGCACGGATATATATACAGTGAATGATCATGTATGTCACAAATGCGTTCTACAATGAATGACCATTTATGTTATGAATGCAATATAATGCATATAAAGAATAAATAAATTAATGCATGAATATATATATAGAGAAATACAATAATTAAATTAAATTTGAAGGACCAATCTCAATTATTCAAAAATCTCATTATGCAATATTTGTCCCCAAATTTTATCCACGATTTTTTTGAAACACGTTTTCCTCTGCAAAAATTAAACTTAATTGAAAATATTATTTTTCAAAACAAAACCAGTTTTTATCAAAATTTGGAGTAGTGGATCTCATTATGGCACGAATGCTCAAATGTTTATTTAACACTAGCGATCAACAATTTTTATTCAATCAATTAATGTATGCAATTATCAAATGAGATTATTATCACCACCCGTTTATTGAAAAGAATGAGATAAAAAATACAACCATAAATGTACATGCTCTGTAGACACCTAATTTTGTTCGGGCCCCCTAAACAAGACAAATTCTTCCTTCAACTTTTCAGAATGTGAACAATCTTCTCTCATTCTACAGATGGGTTTCTAAGACTTTGATTCCGAGGTAAAAATGAAAAAGTTAACCCAAAAAAGTCAACTTCAAAAAAACAACCTTGAAAAGTCAACTATTGAAAAAGTCAACTCCAGTCAAAATCAAGATTCGAAGTTGTATTGAACAACAGTGAAGGAAGAAACCTCTATTTTACTCGAAACGGGCCAAAATTTTGGAAAATTCGAGAAAAATAGAATCCGAGATCGGAAAATTGCAAAACTTTCTAAAATTGAGTTTTAGGATGGAAAAAAGGAAATGAGAATAAGACCACCCGAAATTGGGGCTGAAACGCAAATATGCTAAATTCGAGAGACTAATCTACAAATTTAAAGAAAAATCCAGGAAAAATAGAAAACGAGCTCGGAAAATTATGAAAACTTTCAGAATTGAGTTTTATATTGGATGGAATGGATTGGAGAAGAAAAACCCCAAATCGGAGCTCAAATGGAAATAGACAAAGTTCGGGGGCACTAAACCAAAATTTTAAGAAAAAAATCCGAGAAAAATAGAAAACGAGCTCGTAAAATTATGAAAACTCCCAAAACTATGTTTTATATTTGATGGAAGGGATTGGATAAGAAAAATCCGAAATCGGAGCTCAAATGGAAATAGACAAAGTTTGAGAGGCACTAAACCGAAATTTTAGAGAAAAATCTAGAAAAAATAGAATCCGAGCTCGAAAAATTATGAAAACCTCCAGAACAAAGTTTTATATTAGAGGGGATGGATTAAAGGGTCCATTTGTAAAAAAAATTAAGTTTGGGGGCCAAAATGCAATTTTACCCAAAAACCAAAAATGGCCTTTTATAAAAAAAAAAAAAAAAAAGGAATGACTTGGAAAATTCCATGCCATTTTCGGCCAGCTCATGGATGGAAGAGGAGGTGTGATCATCTTAAATCAAATGGCCAAGACTGAATAGCAATATGACATTTTTAAGAAAGGACAAGATTCTCCACTACTTGCCTACATGGCATTTTTGGCCAATAGGAGGCCTCCAAATTGCAAAGCCATGTGAATAGCATGTGAAGGCTATACGATGATGCCAAATAGGATTAAAAGTTCCACCTAGGAAGATATTTTTATAGTAAGCCATATGATCATGACAAATGGCTTAGATATTTTGTAGAGATAGGAGACAAGAATAATCTAAGTGGCATTATTGGCCAATGAGAGCTATAAAACCCTTAATTTAAGGAAAGCATCATGCAAAAAGGGGACAAGAACCCTTAATTTAAGGAATGCATCATGCAAGGAGGGGACAAGAATTAGCCATGTGGCAAGCATGTTGGGAGAGCATGCAAATCATGACAAAGGTTAAAAAAAAAAGATGAGCACACCAATAAACAATAGGGGTTCGGCCAGCCCTAGGAAGGGGAGGAATTCATTTTTTTTTTTAAAAGGCATTTTCACTACACTTCTAAGAAAAAAAAGAAGAGAAAAGAAGAAAACCTCTCAAGGAGAAAAAAATAGAAGAATCTTGGAAGGAAAGCTTAGCTAGGTAGCTATTTCTTCTTTTCTTTTTCAATTATTTACTTGGATTTCATATTCTTTTTCTCTTATTTTTTCATGTGATTGGTAACTTTCTTTGTTGAATAAAATGTTTTCAAAATAAAGTTTCTAAAAGGCTTTGCCCTTTCTTTTTATTCTTTACAAAAATAACAAAGTTGACAAAATTTTCCTACACATTTTCCACTTTGGCCGAAACCTAGGGGCCTTATTGTGCTTGTCTTTGCTTGATTTTCTTGCTTGCTTGTTAATTGTGGGTTTCACCATTGTGGTAGGATAGATTTTCTCCTTAGATTTTTCTTTTAAAAAATCAAATAAAAGGTTTGAGAAGCTTGAGGATCTTGATTTTTATCAAGTGATTTTGGTTAGGTGGGACTATGTCCAAGAAACCAACCATTGAGCCAACCTTGATTTTCCTTTGCTTGTTTATTTTTATTTTTTATGATTGATCATTTTCATATGTTTGTTTGGCTGTAAAATCATGCATTCATACCATTTTCAACTTATTTTTGGCTAAGATCAACGAATGATCTCTAGCCAAAGTCTCTTGTGCAAACTAGTTGAGAAACTAATGGGTTGTTAAGTTGGATATTCTGACTTTGAGCATTTGTTTTTACCAAGTTTCTATTTTCAAAATAAAATAATTTTTATACAACATTTAGTAGACTTTTAGAGGAGCCTCAGGTCTTTTTTCCAAGATTTTTTTAGTATTTTTTTATCAAGGGTGGAAAAATGATTTTCGGAAAAACAGATTTTTGTCTACTATTCTGACTTTAAGGAAATTTCGGTTAAGGCATACTTAGTCAGATTTTAAATTTGATTTTTTCTCATAAATACCATCATATTTCAAGTCTAAACTGATTTTTTCAGATATTTTTGAATTTTTTATAAGGGGTAGAAAAATAGTTTTCTAAAACTGGTTGTTGGAGTAAAAATGAATTTTCTCTAAACTATTAATTTTCTATTCTTTTATTTGTAAAAGGGAGGGGCTGATTGGAGTCATTAGTTACTGTTGTAGGTTGTTTTCCATGTCATCTCAAGGATAAAAATTGATTTTATAAAGATCGGGTCATAGGTAGTCAATCCGGGTTTTAAAAAATAGGAAAACTAGAGCCTTTTTTAGAGGGGGTTTGGCCATGGCCCTTTTCACCCCAAAAATTCCCAATTTTTTTAATTCGAGCCCAAAGTCATTTGGTTTAAAAATCCAATTTAAGTTTCTTTTAAAGGTAGTCAGATACCTTCTTTAGGTATACGGATGTCCTTACTTCAAGGGAGAAATATATCTTCATGCATTACATATTTTAAAATGTTTTTTATTTATTTAATTTGGCATAAAAACGTATTTTTCGATTTCCTAAACATTTGGCGAGAATTAGTTCCTAATCTTCGCCGGGTTGCCGGGAAGGTTAGGAAATTATTCAACGCACGTGTTTATAGAATCGAAAGGTATGGTTTTTGTTTTATTCGAAATCTTATTAAATGTCATAGGAAAGAATTATTTTCCAAGCTTTGCCGGGTTTGCCAGGGAGTACGGTAATATCTTTCGACATATGCCATTTTTGTGATTTCTCACATGGAAAATACATGAAAATGAATTTTGAAATAATGATGTGAGCATTTTACATGATATCTAGATTTACCATCTTAATCATGATATGTTTGTGAATATTCTATGATGATATCATTTTTATGATTGAGTACTTCATTTATATGCTATGTCATTTAGATTTTGCCATGTTAAGCATGCCATCATTCATTCGTATGCTATGTCATCTAGACTTTTTGCCATGTCAAGCATGCCATGTCATTCATTCTTTTGGCCATGTCATTTAGATTTTTCCCATGTCAAGCATGCCATGTCATGAATTCTTTTGCCATGTTATAATAAAATGTTTGTCATGCCATGTTAATTATGGATGTTTTATATTCATGTCTTAATGATAATTTATACATTCATGATCATTTAAAATTTTGAAAATTGATATTTTTTATAAATAAGACAATATCTCTGAGTTAATATAATTCATGGATCTTCCTCCGGGTTGTCGGGGGAGTCTTCATCAGTTATATTAACGAAGGAATATCCTTCTAAAAGAGGATGATGCAGAGATTTTCAAAAACAATAAAATTTCTATATTTTATCGGTTTGCCGGAGAATATAGAAAGTTTTTGCAATAACAAATTCTGGATCATTTCCAAACAAAAATATGATTGTTTTTAAAAATGGGAATTATCTTCAAATACCAAATCTAAAATTGACTTTTCACAGAGACTCGAGATAAAACATGACTAATAAGGTACCATTTTATACGAGCGTTGTGGGGGTGCTAATCTTCAACACACGTAACCGACTCCCGAACCCGCACTTGTTTTCTCTAGTTCAAAGCGCAGACTTCGAAATTGGTTTTAAAATGTTTTAATTTTAAAATATTTTTCAAAATCGATTTTAATAGGTGGCCGATCACACCTAGCCAAAAGAGATTGGTGGCGACTCTATTTTTTTCGAGGTCGTTTTCAACCCTCTCAATTTTAATTCAAGAGAAATTAAGTCGTCTTTTCCTCTATTTTCTTCAATGTCACACCTTAACAGTGTCGACGTCCTACGACAAGGCAATTTTTTTGACACTCTTTTAAAAGGTTGCAACATGCTCTATTTACGTATAATTAATGCATGAGATTTACGAAATGCAAAAATGCTTGAAAAAAGAATTTTCATATTTACAACTTCAAAAAGTTAATGAACACCTGCCCCCAACAATATCTACTTATTTAGGCATTCCAATGCCTTTGGGACGGAATATTAAACTAATTACGGGCGACATACGTTCATCCCTGCCCGATCCATGATGCTTATTCGGATGTAAAATAAATAGCAAAAGGTCGGAAATGTTCCTAGCTTCATTACACCTAATGAAAATTGGGGATGGCTTCGCCTAGGGTCACTATATGAGGTTGGATTTCATATTCTTTTTCTCTTCTTTTTTCATGTAATTGGTAACTTTCTTTGTTGAATAAAATGTTTTCAAATAAAGTTTCTAAAAAGTTTTACCCTTTCTTTCTATTCTTTACAAAACTAACAAAGTTGACAAAATTTTCCTACACATTTTTCACTTTGGTCGAAACCTAGGGGGCCTTATTGTGCTTGTCTTTGCTTGATTTTCTTCTTGCTTGTTTATTGTGGGTTTCACCATTGTGGTAGATATATTTTCTCCTTTGGTTTTTCTTTTAAAAAATTAAATAAAAGGTTTGAGAAGTTTGAGGATCTTGATTTTTATCAAGTGATTTTGGTTAGGTGGGACTATGTCCAAGAAACCAACCATTGAGCCAACCTTGATTTTCCTTTGCTTGTTTCTTTTTATTTTTTATGATTGATCATTTTCATATGTTTTTTTGGCTGTAAAATCATGCATTCATACCATTTTCAACTTATTTTTGGCTAAGATCAATGAATGATCTCTAGCCAAAGTCTCTTGTGCAAACTAGTTGAGAAACCAATGGGTTGTTAAGTTGGATATTCTGACTTTGAGTATTTTTTTTTACCAAGTTTCTATTTTCAATATAAAATGATTTTTGTACAACATTTAGTAGACTTTTAGAGGAGCCTCTGGTAGTTTTTCCAAGATTTTTTTAGTATTTTTTTATCAAGGTGGAAAAATGATTTTCGGTAAAACAGATTTTTGTCTACTGTTCTGACTTTAAGGCAATTTCAGTTAAGGAATACTTAATCCGATTTTAAAATTGATTTTCCCCCATAAATACCATCACATTTCAAGTCTAAACTGATTTTTTTAGATTTTTTTGAATTTTTTATAAAGGGTAGAAAAATAGTTTTCTAAAACTGGTTGTTGGAGTAAAAATGAATTTTCTCTAAACTAATAATTTTCTATTCTTTTATTTGTAAAAGGGAGGGGCTGGTTGGAGTCATTAGCTATTGTTTTAGGTTGTTTTCCATGTCATCTCAAGGATAAAAATTGATTTTATAAAGATTGGGTCATGGGTAGTCAACCCGGGTTTTAAAAAAAAGGAAAACTAGAGCCTTTTTGAGATGGGGTTTGGCCATGGCCCTTTTCACTTCAAAAATTCCAATTTTTTCAATCCGAGCCCAAAGTCATTTGGTTTAAAAATCCAATTTAAGTTTCTTTCAAAGGTAGTTAGATACCTTCTTTTGGTATACGGATGTCCTTACTTCAAGGGAGAAATATATCTTTATGCATTACATATTTTAAAATGTTTTTTATTTATTTAATTTGGCATAAAACGTATTTTCCTGTTTCCAAAACATTTGGCAAGAATTAGTTCCTAATCTTTGCCGAGTTGCCGGGGAGGTTAGGAAATTATTCAACGCACGTGTTTATGGAATCGAAGGTATGGTTTTTGTTTTATTCGGAATCTTATTAAATGTCATAGGAAAGAACTATTTTCCAAGCTTTGTCGGGTTTGCCGGGGAGTACGGTAATATTTTTCGAAATATGCCATTTTTGTGATTCCTCACATGGAAAATCCATGAAAATGAATTTTGAAATAATGATGTGAGCATATTCCATGATATCTAGATTTACCATCTTAATCATGATATGTTTGTGAATATTCTATGATGATATCATTTTTATGATTGAATACTTCAATCATATGCTATGTCATTTAGATTTTGCCATGCTAAGCATGTCATGTCATTCATTTATAATGCCATGTCATTCAATCATATGCTATGTCATCTAGATTTTTTGCCATGTCAAGCACGCCATATCATTCTTTCATATGCCATGTCATTCATTATTTTGGTCATGTCATTTAGATTTTGCCATGTCATGAATTCTATTGCCATGTTATAATAAAATGTTTGCCATGCCATGTTAATTATGCATGTTTTATATTCATGACTTAATGATAATTTATACATTCATGATCATTTAAAATTTTGAAAATTGATAATTTTTTTATAAATAAGCCAATATCCATGAGTTAATATAATTCATGGATCCTCCTCCGAATTGTCGGGGGAGTCTTCATCAGTTATATTAACGAAGGAATATCCTTCTAAAAGAGGATGATGCGGAGATTTTCAAAAACAATAAAATTTCTATATTTTGCCGATTTGCCGGAGAATATAGAAAATTTTTGCAATAACAAATTCCGGATAATTTCCAAACAAAAATAGGATTGTTTTTAAAACTGGGAATTATCTTCAAATACCAAATCTAAAATGGACTTTTCACCGAGACTCGAGATAAGATACCGTTTTATACGAGCGTTTTGGGGTGCTAATCCTTCCCCACATGTAACCGAGTCTCGAACCTGCACTTGTTTTCTCTAGTTCAAAGCGTAGACTTCGAAATTGGTTTTAAAATGTTTTACTTAATTTTAAAATATTTTTCAAAATCGGTTTTAATAGGTGGCCGATCACACCTAGCCAAAAAAGATTGGTGGCGACTATTTTTTTTTCGAGGTCGTTTTCAACCCTCTCAATTTTAATTTAAGAGGAATTAAGTCGTCTTTTCCTCTATTTTCCCCAATGTCACACCTTAACGGTGCCGGCGTTCCGTGACGAGGCAGTTTTTCGAACACTCTTTTAAAAGGTTGCGAAATGCTCTATTTACATATAATTAATGCATGAGATGTACGAAATGCAAAGGTGCTTGAAAAAGAATTTTCATATTTACAACTTCAAAAGGTTAATGAACACCTGCCCCCAACAATATTTACTTATTTAGGCATTCCAATTCCTTTGGGACGGAATATTAAACTTATTACGGGCGACGTACGTTCATCCTTGCCTGATCCATGATGCTTATTCGGATGTAAAACAAATAGCAAAAGGTCGGAAGTGTTCCTAGCTTCGGTACACCTAACGGAAATTCGGCATGGCTTCGCCTAGGGTCACTATATGAGGTTGGATTTCATATTCTTTTTCTCTTCTTTTTCATGTGATTGGTAACTTTCTTTGTTGAATAAAATATTTTAAAAATAAAGTTTCTAAAAGGTTTTACCCTTTCTTTTTATTCTTAACAAAACTAACAAAGTTGACAATTTTCCTACACATTTTCCACTTTGGCCAAAACCTAGGGGGCCTTATCGTGCTTGTCTTTGCTTGATTTTCTTTCTTGCTTGTTGATTGTGGGTTTCACCATTGTGGTAGAATATTTTCTCGTTTGGTTTTTCTTTTAAAAAATTAAATAAAAGGTTTGAGAAGCTTGAAGATCTTGATTTTTATCAAGTGATTTTGGTTAGGTGGGACTATGTCCAAGAAACCAACCATTAAGCCAACCTTGATTTTCCTTTGCTTTTTCTTTTTCTTTTTTTTATTTTTATTTTTTATGATTGATCATTTTCATATGTTTGTTTGGCTGTAAAATCATGCATTCATACCATTTTCAACTTATTTTTGGCTAAGATCAATCAATGATCTCTAGCCAAAGTGTTTTGTGCAAACTAGTTGAGAAACTAATGGGTTGTTAAGTTGGATATTCTGACTTTGAGCATTTTTTTTTACCAAGTTTGTTTTTTCAAAATAAAATGATTTTTGTACCACATTTAGTAGACTCTTAGAGGAGCCTCTAGTATTTTTTCCAAGATTTTTTTAGAATTTTTTATCAAGGGTGGAAAAATGATTTTCGTTAAAACAAATTTTTGTCTACTCTTCTAACTTTAAGGCAATTTCGGTTAAGGCATACTTAGTCCGACTTTAAAACTGATTTTTCCTCATAAATACCATCTTGTTTCAAGCCTAAACCGATTTTTTTAGATTTTTTTGAATTTTTTATAAGGGGTAGAAAAATAGTTTTCTTAAACTTGTTGTTGGAGTTAAAATGAATTTTCTCTAAACTAATAATTTTCTATTCTTTTAATTGTAAAAAGGATGAGTTGATTGGAGTCATTAGCTACTGTTTTAGGTTGTTTTCCATGTCATCTCAAGGATAAAAATTTATTTTACAAAGATCGGGTCATGGGTAGTCAATTCGGGTTTTAAAAAATAGGAAAACTAGGGCCTTTTTTAGAGGAGGATTTTGCCATGGCCCTTTTCACTCCAAAAATTCCAATTTTTTAATCCAAGCCCAAAGTCATTTGGTTTAAAAATCCAATTTAAGTTGCTTTCAAAGGTAGTCGGATACCTTCTTTAGGTATACAGATGTCCTTACTTCAAGGGAGAAATACATCTTCATGCATTACATATTTTAATTTTTTTTTTATTAATTTGGCATAAAATTATTTTTCGGTTTTCTAAATATTTGGCGAGAATTAGTTCCTAATCTTTGTCGGGTTACCGAGGAGGTTAGGAAATTATTCAACACACGTGTTTATGGAATCGAAAGATATGGTTTTTGTTTTATTCGGAATCTTATTAAATGTCATAGGAAAGAATTATTTTCCTAGTTTTGCCGGGTTTGCCGGAGAGTACGGTAATATTTTCTGACATATGTAATTTGTGTGATTCCTCACATGGAAAATCCATGAAAATGAATTTTGAAATAATGATGTGAGCATATTCCATGATATCTAGATTTACCATCTTAACCATGATATGTTTTTGAATATTCTATGATGATGTCATTTTTATGATTGAATACTTCATTCATATGCTATGTCATTTAGATTTTTCCATGTCAAGCATGCCATGTCATTCATTTATAATGTCATGTCATTCATTCATATGCTATATCATCTAGGTTTTTTGCCATGTCAAGCATGCCATGCCATGCCATGTCATTCATTCATATGGCCATGTCAAGCATGCCATGTCATTAATTCTTTTGCCATGTTATAATAAAATGTTTGTCATACCATGTTAATTATGCATGTTTTATATTCATGTCTTAATGATAATTTGTACATTCATGATCATTTAAATTTTTGAAAATTGATATTTTTATAAATAAGACAATATCCCCGAGTTAATATAATTCATGGATCCTCCTCCGGGTTGCCGGCAAGTCTTCATCAGTTATATTAATGAAGGAATATCCTTCTAAAAGAGGATGATGCGGAGATTTTCAAAAACAATAAAATTTCTATATTTTGTCGGTTTGCCGGAGAATATAGAAAGTTTTTGCAATAAGAAATTCTGGATCATTTCTAAGCAAAAATAGGATTGTTTCTAAAAATGGGAATTATCTTCAAATACCAAATCTAAAACCGACTTTTCGCTGAGACTCGAGATAACACATGACTAGTAAGGTACCATTATATACGGGCGTTGTGGAGGTGCTAATCCTTCCCCACACGTAACCTGCTCTCGAACCCGCACTTGTTTTTTCTGGTTCAAAGTGCAGAGTTCGAAATTGGTTTTAAAATGTTTTAATTAATTTTAAAATATTTTTCAAAATTTGTTTTAATAGGTGGCTGATCACACCTGGCTAAAAAATATTGGTGGCGATTGCATTTCTTTTTTCGAGGTCGTTTTCAACCCTCTCAATTTTAATTTAAGAGGAATTAAGTTGTCTTTTCCTCTATTTTTTCCAATGTCACACCTTAACGGTGCCAACGTCTCGCGATGGGGCAGTTTTTCGGACACTCTTTTAAAAGGTTTCGACAGGTTGGAGACTCCATTTGGGACATTTAGAGAGTCAGGCCTAGAATTAGTCGTGTGTTATCAAAAGTCTCGATTTTGTCGATTTTAATTGGTATTTAATTATAATTCCTGTTTTTTTTTTTCATAAAATAAAGAAGATTTCCAAAAATAATAAAGTGTTTTTAATTATGTTCATTTGCATACATATTATTACTGTTCTCTGGTTATTTATTCTTGTATATTATTGTTCTTCGGTTATTTAACCTTGTATATTATTACTGCTCTTTAGTTGGTTAATGCGTTAAACTATTCTTGATCTTTGTTTTCATAAATTGTCGGGGCATTTAGAATAAGGGTTTCATAATAGTTGGTGAAAGGTTTGTTGTTCCTCCTTACACACTATACTTGCATTTGCATAGCATGAGCCCTCATCCCGGGTTCCGTCCTTTTAGGTGGGAGTAAAATACCTACGCTTCGTGAGGTGATAACCTCCGCATAAGCTAGCGAAATACTTTCGGAGTATCAAACTACCTACGCTTCGTGAGGTGTTAACCTCCGCATAAGCCTGGGAAATGTACTCTAACAAATTGAACCTGTTTTGATCGGGGTGCCTTACTAACCTTCATCGACGACAATGAGGAGCAATTTGGAGCCTTTTAGAACCTAATTCAACCTCATATAGTGAGCCGTACGGAACCAACTTAGGTAGAGTCATGCCAAATTTTCGTTAGATGTACCGGAGATAGGAACACATGGAGGAATGCTTCTTATGTTTTACTATTTATTTCTACATTCTGAATAAGCATTGTAGATCGGGTAACAATAAACGTACATCGCCCGTAATAAATTTAAATTTTCACCCCAAATGCGTTTTGATGTCTAAATAAGTAGATACTGTTGGGGCAAATGTTCATTGACTTTTTCAAATTGAAAATATAAAAATTCTTTCTCAAACATTTTTGCATTTTGTACATTTCATGCATATGTAAATAAAGCATGTACATTTATAGTTGTATTTTTTATCTCATTCTTTTCAATAAACGGATGGTGACAATAATTTCATTTGATGATTTCATAAACATTCATTGATTGAATAAGAATTGTAGACCGATAGTGTTGAATGAACATTTGAACATCAGTGCCATAATAAGACTCACTACCCCAAAAATTTTTAAAAATTGGTTTTGGAAAATAATATTTTGATTTTTGAGGGAAAAACATGTTTCAAAAATCATGGATTAAATTTGGGGGCAAACCTTGCATAATGAGATTTTTGAATAATCAAGGTTGGTCCTACCAATTTCGTTTAATCATTGATTAATTTCTTTGTATATACCTTTGTGATTAATTCATTTATTCTTTACATGTATCATATTGACATCATGTTACAGTCCTAACATGCATGGTCATTCATTGTAGAATATATTTGTGACATACATGGTCATTCTTTGTATATACACCCTTGTGTTAATTCATTTATTCTTTACATGTATCATATTGACATCATGTTACAGTTCTAACATGCATGGTCATTCATTATAGAATACATTTTTACATACATGGTCATTATCTATATATACCCATGTATCAATTTATTCATTCTTTACATGCATCATGTTGGCATCATGTTGCATTTATGACAAACATAGTCAGCATGATTTCTCTGTATATGTTCATGCATTAATTTGTTTATTCTTTACATACATCATGTTGACATCAGGTTGCATTCATGGCATACAAATTCAACATGATTTCTCTGTATATGTTCATGCATTAATTTGTTTATTCTTTACATAAATCATGTTGACATCAGTTTGCATTCGTGACGTACATAGTCATCATGTTTATGAGATTACTCTTTTTATTAACTTTGATTACATGGTGTTAGTCTCTTTATTAGTTTTAGATACTTGTGTAAATAAAATCATTTGAAAATTAAAGTTTGTTTCATGAAAAATGATAGGTATAAATTCTTGAATGTTGTTGGTAACCAAAGGCTTGAAATTCAATTTTTGTGCTTTTTAAATTCAATTTGCAAAAAGTAAGAAAAAAAAGACACAATACTTTCAAGAACGGTTTAAAGTGCTAAAAAGCTCATATAATAATTTTATAATATTTATGAAAGTGATTATTTTTAACAGCAATTTAAATTACTTTTAAAGGTTATTAACTTGTAAGGGCAATTTTAAGTGTCAACATAACTCATTCAATAAACATGTAAATTAATATGTAAATTCAATGCAAATATGACTTTTACTGGCACTTTAAAATGCCTAAAAAGGCTTTTTATATATAACGACAATTTAAAGTATCGGGAAAACTCATGTCACCAAATACAAATATTATTCCTGTAGGATAATATTTGGTATATACTATATTATAAACAGATAAAGAAACTTGATAAATATATATACGTACTTGAACTTACAGATTATACCAAAAAATCGAAAAGAAGACCTACAGAAATTGATTTGAAAAAAAAATCAATATGGAGTCAAGGTTAGACCTCTGACCTTAAGATTTTTTTACTTGTCCAATGGTGCTTACAGTTTGTTGCAAATCGTCTCCCAGGTTTCCTCGATAAACCTTGCAAATGAGAGCACACTCTGATGCAACACAGAGAACCAAAAGAATGTTGAGTCTCTCTCTCAAAAGACAGAATTTATTAGAATGAATTAGTGAGTAAAAACAAACACAGGAAGTCTGTATTTATAGCAGACAATCTGCCTATTCGGAAAAGACACACCACATGAGAAAGAATCTGTTTAATCAGAACAGGCACACCCATAAGGAACGAACCGGTTCGGTCTTGGATCGAACAGGCATGAAATAATCAGACAAACAGTAGTAAGTTGGTTTGGCTGGGTAGCAAAAAGAATAGAACAGTGTTGACCCAAGCCCAGGCCCGGTCCGACCCGACCCAGTCCGGCTAGGCGGCGGCGGCACGCGCTTGTGTGGTCCAACCCAAGTTGTGTAGGTCCTCACCCACCACAAAACTTGGGTGTCCCTTGGGGCCCAACCCCACATTGAAACAAAGCCTATATAAACAACTAGCAAAAGCCATACTTTGTTCTATGTGGGATTGACTACTAAACACAACTTCAACCAACTATCTTCATCTTTAAGTGGGTGTTTAATGAGACTAATTTCTCATTCAATTTTTATATCAATTGTGTACATTAATTATACACCGTGTATCTAGTTACGACAACCTATGTATTGGAATATGTATTTCATATATATAGACCCAAAATAATACATTGATATCCAACAATCCCCCACATGAATGGAAATTATTTGATTAAAATCACGAATTGACTCAGAGTTTGAGAGAGACTTTTTTTGAAGAGTAATTGCATCAAGATAGGTAGCTTTTGGCTTTGAACCTTTCATAGTGAACAACTATCGAATTTACTCGGCTAACTAGTGAACATGATGTCTTGAACTATTCAGCCTTTCGTGTAAACCCAGACAATAAGTGTCACACAATTCTTCTTCGAAAATTTTCGGTTCTCACGGTTGTGTCTATTAATTTTGGCCTCGAATACTTCCCGATTTCTTATGAGTACTCTAGAGAATTTAGCCTGACCAATTCTCATAGAAATGGTCACGTTTCTTACTCATAATAGGTGATTGCTTATTAAGAGTATCCTGCAATACCCCACTTGATTTTATCAAGCTATAAGAATCATTAAAAACATAGCTTATCCTAACTCCTTTGCAGGCAGCACTAATTCATCATAGGAATGGATTAGAGTGTTTAACTCTTTTAGTGCTCACACTAAGTTAACATAACTCGGTTGTCCCTTTGAACCTAGATCTTGGGATCTCCAATCAACTAGGTTGGGTTGCCATTATGTAACTTTGATTTATAGGCTTAAAACCCATTCCCCTCGATGATTTATCTACTTGCTCTTTTGTTAAACCTTACGTAAGCGGATCCGCAATATTATCCTTTGATTTTACATAATCAATAGAGATAATTCCATTTGAGAGCAACTTTCTAACGGTATTGTGTCTTCGACGAATATGTCGAGATTTACCGTTATACAAACTATTCTGTGCCCTTCCAATTGCAGATTGGCTATCGCAATGTAACTAATTGCAGGTACAGGTTTCAGCCAACATGGAATATCTTCTAAAAAATTACGAAGCCATTCCGCTTCTTCACCAGCTTTATCTAAAGCTATAACTTCAAATACCATGGTAAATCTGGTAATACACGTTTGTTTAGAAGATTTCCAAAACACTGCAGCTCCTCCAGTAATAAAGATAAATCCTTTAGTGGATTTGAAATCTTTAGTATCCAATATCCATTTTGAATCTGGATATCTTGTATAGTACAATCTAAAACTTGAAGTGTATCTTAAATATCTAAGTACCCTCACAATGGCCTTCCAGTGATCCTTTCCAGAATTACTTGTAAATCTACTCAGTTTGCTAACTGAATATGTTATGTCTTTACATTCATTTACAACCTAATGGTTTGCTTCCAAGGTCCGTGCCACTCTTGGCGCCATCAGGGATCACCGATCTCTTGGACAAGGTCTCATCCTCCGCTCTACAATGGGGTAGTCATGGTAGCACCAAGGCATGCCGATACCAAACCATGAAACTCTTCCCCACTTACTATGTCGATACCCTCATTGATGACAATATCACACCCGAGTACCCTTGTTGCATAAAATTGACATTATCTCACATGTCCTTCTCTTGCCCTAAGGACTGGATCATGATCCCTTCGAATGAGGCACCGAAAATGCCGAAGAAACCAATACCTTTGCAAGACACCCCCACACTTTCGTGTATTTATAGGATGGTCCTTAACCCTTTCATAATTCATATAGTGTCTTGTCTTATTTCTTGTGGGATATTTTAATTTAAAATATAAATAGCTATTAAAATAGCCTCCCCCCACAAGTTTTGAGGTAACCATGAACTAATCAACAAATCATTCATTATTTCTTTCAACGTTCGGTTCTTGCATTTTGCAAAACCGTATTATTGAGGTGAATAAGGAGAAGTGGTTTGAATGTTGATTCCATATTTTGAACAGAATTCATTAAACATTGAATCATATTCACCACCCATATCACTCATTATTTTCTTACTTAGTTGATTTTTGACCTCATTTTTAAAGAGCTTAAAAACTTTCCAAGGCCCCGTCTTTGCTTCTTAGCAAATAGACATAACAATATCTTGTGCAATAAAATACTTTTTACCCCCTCTAGTTTGCACAAATTTTAAGTCACAAATATCAATGTGAATTAAATCTACATGTTCATTATTTTTTTTTACCGAATAGAAAGTAGCATTAGCCAATTTGGATTTCGCACAAATTTCACATTTATAAATATCACTGAAATTTCAGAACCAAATCCAAATTACTGATTCTTTACAAGGTCTTGTAATTTACATGACCTAATCTACCATGCCATTAAATAGAGGACACATTCAAATAAACAGAATAAATAATCTTATTATTGTTCTTTGTCACAACAGCCATTACACTGAGCTTAAAAAACCATCACATAAGTATCCTCTACCCACAAACATCCCACTTTTAGTGAGTACAAATTTATCATACTCGAATCCAAGCCTAAACCCGTTCTTGCTCAACAGAGAGTTGAAAACCAAATTCTTTTGAATTTTAGGAGCATGAACAACATTGTTCAAAGTAAATTCTTTCCCGGAAGTTATCTTGCGTATCACCTTTTCATGGCCTCGTACCTTGCAAGCCGTAGAGTTTCCCATAAATAGTTGCTCATCATCAGCAGCTTCTTTGTACTCGGAGAAACTCTTCCTTTCAGAACATACTTGACAAGTGGCACCGGTATCAACCCACCATGTCTTAGTGTTTTCTACCATGTTCACTTGTGACACTACAGCAGCGAGCTCAATCTCATTATCATCAACTAAGTTGGCTTGAGCTCTTTTCTTGTTCTGACGGCAGTCCTTTGCTCGATGACCGGGCTTGTTACATACGAAACAAGTTCCCGTGAACTTCTTAAAATCCATTCCCTTATTAGCTTGGGAAGAACTAGAACCAACAAATTTCCTCTTGTTGGTCTGGTGCGAATGTTCTACAATATTTGCCTTGGCTTCCATGGTCTAAGCTTTAACCCTCTTTTCTAAATCACGGTTATCCTCTTCGATTCTTAACCGAATAATCAAATCCTCTAAAGTCATCTCCTTTCTCTTGTGCTTTAGATAGTTCTTTAAATTCTTCCATGAAGGAGGCAATTTCTCTATCAAAGTCGTCGTTTCAAATGATTCACGAAGAATCATTCCTTCGGCAGTAATCTCATGGAGGATCATCTGATACTCTTGGACTTGACTGATCACAATTTTGGAGTCCACCATTTTAAAATCCAGAAATCGGCCAACCACAAATTTTTTCGTGCCGGCATCCTCGGTTCTGTACTTTCTCTCTAAGGACTCCCACAGCTCTCTTGTTGTTTTTATTGGGCTATACACGTTGTATAACGTGTTGTCCAATCCATTGAGGATATAATTCTTGCATAGGAAGTTAGAATGCTTTCATGCTTGCACCGAAGCTACAACCATAGTATCGGTCTCTCCCTCGTTCAGAGTCGGGACCTCCTCCCGTAAGAACCTGGCTAGGTTGAGGGTGGTCAGATAGAACAACATCTTATGCTGTCAACTTTTGAAGTCCAGATCACTGAACTTCTCGGGTCTCTCATCATGTGTAGCATGTAGAGGTTGTGGCGCTACAGGCGCACTAACATTACCGGTAGATTGTTCGGCCATCTGTTATTTAAAAATAACAGGATCAACTTGTATGCAATTTTTATATAAAAAAAATTGACTACCAATAAATATATATTACAAATATATATTTGTTCACAATAAAATACATATATATATATATATTACAAATATATATTTTCACAAAGTATATATTACAAATATATATTCACAAAATATTTATAAATATATTACAAAACATTAGCAATATATAAGTTATTAAAAATTAAACAATATATATTATAACAAATATATATGCACTCAAACAATATAATATAAGCTTTGAATCAAAACATGTAAAATCACGTAAATATATAAATATAGATTACGTAAACAGTGGCATTAAAAAGTTACTACACTTATAGGCTTAATAAATATGAAAGGTAGATTACTAAACAATCAGTAAGTAAACCGATACAAAGTATATATAATTTATCGAAAAATAACAAAACCTTTCAATGACTGAACCATCACAAAGATAAGTTATACCCGTTTAGCCTATCCCATCGTTTCGGTCGGCCACAAAGTTATACAATTAAAGAAAAAAAAAATCCTTTGTATCAGAATTAATCCATTAACCCTCTGTACTTTCTTTTAAGCGTGGCCCACAAAAACCACAAAATTAGAATATATAAATATATTCAACATACAGTAAAAAACAAAACCAAGAGATCCATTCATGTATATATATATATAATGACTTCATCATCTGTCAGGTTTATGGTCCTGTTAGAGGATGTTGAGGATTCATCTTCTTCTGAGTCAAAGTCTATTGAATTGAGCATTTCTGCCATCAGTTTCTTATATTCTTTTTTGGTCTTGGCCTGTGCTAAAAGTGAACTAGCATTTGTTTTAGCCTGAAGAAATTTGACTGTATCTTGATTAGGGGTGTTCACTATTCGGGTTTAACCGAATTAACCGGCCGAATTTTTTTTGGTTCGGTTAATCGGTTAACCGAACAAAATTCGGTTCGGTTAACGGTTAGTGCTTTTGGAATATTTCGGTTATCGATTAATTCGGTTCGATTAAGTGAAAATAACCGAATTACACGAATTAACCGAACTATAGTAAATCTTATATGTTTAGTTGTTTAGTATGTTTGATGTTTGGATTTTATAATAGTTTTATTATGCTTTGTTTTTGGATTTTGGTTGGTTGGATAGATTATTTGGATATAAAATCATGTATTAAAATAGGTTGCAAAATAAATTAGGTAAATATTTTGGTTAATTCGAAAACCGACCGAATTAACCGAAATAATTTCGGTTCGGTTAATTAACAGTTTTAACATTTCGGTTCGATTAACGGTTAATAAAAAAAAATTCGGTTAATTCGGTTAATGGTAATTCGGTTCGGTTATTAACCGAATTAACCGAATGAACACCCCTAATCTTGATCTGGTGCTGCAGATTTGCAAAATTGTGGATTTCTGTTGAACCATTCATTGAGAAATTGTGGGTTATATTTTTCTTCATTAAATTTGTCCCACCACTTGGTTTTGAACTTGCGGATAATCAATGGTATTCCTATCTGGTTATCTATTTGGTATGCATATTCCCAGGACGTAATCCATGAGATAAAAAAATTTTGAGAAGAAGGGGATGGAGGGATGTAATTGTTTTTGATCTTCTTCTAGTTGAAATTTTGAAATGAATTGATCATAAAAAGGATCAAATTTATTTGGTAATATTTCTCTGAGAGGTCCATACCAATTCCACCAGTGTTGGAACCAGTACGAAAATTTGTATTGGGCACCATATTTAAAAAATATGAGCCATGAATGCCAAATGTGCTTGTTATTGAATAAAAAAGTATTAAACCAAGCCTGTTGGTAATCCCAGTATGTAAAGAATGGACAATGGTCAGTTTTAGTGGTAAATTTGGCTGGGAAATTTTTGGTTGTGTTTGGATTTTCATCCCAATCAACTGGCCGTAGGACCTTAAGAATTTGGGCAGTAGAGTGGGTTATGAAGTTTGGGTCTTTGGGGTCTGAATAGTGTTTGAAGATTGCAGAACCTGTCTGGACTAAAATGTTTTCATAATATTTATGGGTTTTTTGGGTGTCCCATGGTTTAAAATGCCATCCTTTGAAAACATTTTCAATTACTAAATTTGGGTATTTTTCAAAAAATCCTTCTTCCACTAATAAAATATTTTGGACTGCTTTTTTGGGAAAATAATGTGATGAAGTTTTTTGAGTAGCTGAAGAGGATGCTGCTTAATTTTGTGGAAAAATAGTTTGCAAAGATTTAGGTTTGTGCAAAATAATCTTTGTATTTTTTGAAACCTTTGCTGCTTGTGCAGCAATTTGTTTGAAAGATACGTCCTCTTTTGTTTGTGAAAATTCTAGTGCAAGTTCTGGGGATTGAGAGAGTGATTCAATCCATTTTTTAATCTGGGAGCTAAGCTCATTTGGATCTTGTCCATCTTGAAAATTTTCAAGGTTGGAAAAACATGTGGATTCTTCTTTTTCTTCTTGGGTACATATTTCGTACCATGACTTGATTGGTTTTTGAGAGGAAGTGTCCTCCTTTTTTGCTTTTCCTTTATCTCTCAATTTTGGTGGCATTTTGGAGGAATTCTCTGGTGAGAAAATCAAGCAAAGAATTAGAGTCACCTTTGATATGTTCGATTTCAAAATCAAATATACTTAAAATTGCTTGCCATCTGGCAAAAATTTGTTTTGATGCAATGTTTTGAACATCTTTTTGTAACACTTCTTTTGCTGATTTGCAATCAAATCTAAGCAAAAAAATATATATATTTAGCAAATCACTTTGAAATTTTGTAATGCATAAAACAATGGATAAAATCTCCTTTTTGATTGTACTATAATTTTGCTGAGTAGGTGTCCAATATTTGGAGCTAAACTGGACTACTTGTTCTTTTCCACTTTTGATCTGTTTAAGGATCCCACCATATCCTATTTTCGAGGCACCAGTTTCTACTATTTTTGGGGAATTTGGGTCTGCTAGGTGTAAGCAGGGCAACTCCTTAATTTGTTGAACAATATCAGTATGAATTTTGGTCCATGATTTTGGATTTTTCTTAAGCCTATCATATAACGTTTTATAGATTTTCCTAAGGCCTAGATAAAAGTCAATAACATAATTGAGGCTACCTAAGAACCTTTGGAGTTGGGTTTTATTTAAGATTTGGTCAGGAAACTTATCTGCAAAAGTTATGGATCTTTCTATTGGAGTAATAGTTCCTTGCATGAGATAATGTCCTAAGACCCTTACTCGTGTTTGGAATAGGCTAATTTTTTACTTAGAAACCACTAAACCATTTTTTTCAATAATCTTGATAAAAATATTAAGATGTTTAAAGTGTTGTTCTAGGTTTTCTGAGAATACTAGAACATCATCTATGTAAACAATTGTAAATTGAGAATAAGGAATGAAAATATCATTCATTATTCTTTGAAACTCAAAGGGTGCATTTTTTTAATCAAAATGGCATGACATTCCATTCGTATTGGCCAAAAGGGACTGTGAATGTTGTTCTATATCTTTCGTTTTCTTTGATCTGTATCTGCCAAAATCCTGATTTCATGTCAAATTTTGAAAAGATACTGGCATTACAGAGTTTTTGTAACAAGTCTTTTTTGTTTGGGATTGGATATCTAATCCATTTTAATGCCATAATTAATGGTTTGTAATTGATTACTAATCTTGGCGTTCCTCTTTCAAATTCTGCATTTTTCGTTACATAGAAGGCAGAACAACTCCATGTTTAACTGCTTTTTCTTATTAGCTTTTTGTTGAGAAGATCTCGTATTTCTTTTTTACAGTATTCTTCCATTTCTTTGTTCATTTGAATTGGTCTTGCTTTTGTAGGAATCTGTCTTTCATCAAAATCTTTTTCATAAGGTAGGTTTACCTCATGTTTTTTCCTGTCCCAAAAGGCATTTGGGATGTCAAAATAGATTGTTGTTTCAATGTGGTTTTTGATTCGTTCTATCTTTTGCTGAACAGATTTTGTTTTTAGTTGGTCACTTAATTTTTTGAAGTGAATTTCTTCCTCAAGAAAAGAAATTTGTTTCTGTTTATAATTAATTAAATTATTGATTTGTCCCATATGAATAGACAAAGATTTTAAAAGATTAAGATTTTTAACTTTTGGTTTTTCTATAAAAGGGAATGTTATTTTGGTATTTAATACTTTAGTGGTGATTTCTTGATTTGTTACTTCGTAAGGTTTGAGTAAAGATATAAAAGGTGTGCCTAACATGACATTTTGCATTATATCTTTCACCATTAAGAAGCATGTTTGATATTTGATTTCTTTATTACAGATTTCTGCATTAGGAATTTTGTATGTAATTTTGCGTTTTTCACCATTGGCAGCTTTTAGAGCTTCTGATGTTTTATTATAGTATTTGGTAGGAATAATGCCTTCTCTGATACAATTCTAATCTGCTTCAGTATCAAAGAGTGCTATTGTTTCCAATTGAAATTCATTGTTGATTAAAAAAATTATTTTAATCAAATATCTTTGTATGGAGACTTCGGTAAGAATCATCATGTATTCTTGTGAATTTTCTTCTGGTTCTGGTTCCGTATCTGAGGAACTTTGGTTTGGGGTTTTTAGTTTTAAAGATTGCATCTGTTATTTGATTTCATCTTGTTCAATTTTTAGTTTAAAGAGTTCTATTTTAATTTGTTTGATTTCTGTTTATAATTCAGAATTTGTTATTTTCTTAGGTTTTGAAGTCTCATATTTACTGAATATAATATCTTTTATATTATACATTTGTGATTAATTTGTGATTGTGTTTTTCTCTAGTCTTTCTTTTAAAGAAGCTTTTAATTTTTGGAGATATTCTTTTTTAAGATTTGAATCTTGAATTTTATCGATAATTTCAATCATAAATTCTTGATCTTTTGTTAAGACATTTATTTGTAGTTCATCATCTGTTGAAGATCGCGATGTTGTCTGTATTTCATCTATTTGAAATTCGTTTGTTGAATCTGTATTTTCGGATGTTTCATAATCTGATGATGTTGATTCTAGGAGAATTTCTTTGATTTTTTGTTCAACATCCTCTTCTAATTAGAGATTATTGATTTTCCTTTTTATCTTACAATATTTTGAGATGTGACCTTGTTTTCCGCACTTGTAGCAATTTATTGTTCTGTTTATTTTATTTTCAGTTTTTTCTCTTTTCTATAATTTTTATATTTTGGTTTTTTGAAATATTTAGGAGTATTTTTTCTTATGGTTTTTGTTTTTTGCATGACAACATGTTTTTGAAGACAAAGGTTCTTGTCTAATGTCAAATTGGCGACAAAAGGATCCTAATTCCATTCTACATTGTTGTCTTTCTTTTTTAAGCTGTTTTTGTAATTTTAGATCTTGACAGATTTTTAATCCTTCTTTTTGGGTGAAACTGATATGTTCACCATATGTAAGCTTTGAATAAATGATTATCCCTTTGTAATTTTCTCTTATTTGATTTCTGACTTTTTCTCCTAGTAATGTAGGAAGTCCAGCTATAAAATTTTCTTTCCAAAACAGTTGTTGATTATCTGACCATTACATGACCCTTGTCATGAACACATCTTTGTACCATTTAAGTTCTGTTAACTTTTGGCATTTTAAATTTGATAATAATTCGGAATTCGTATCTTTGAGGTGTGAAGGATCTCCTATGAAGTGTTTAGATATTGAAAAGATTAAGGTTGCCACTGCATCTTAAATTTCTCTCCCTTGTTCATCAAGGATGTCCTTGTTTATCTTTTTTAATGGCTTTTAAAATTTCTTGTTGTTGTTTTGTGGTAAGAGAATTATCCCACCATCCTTTTAGTTGCCCTGTAAATCCGACAACCAAAAGATTTCCTATTGCATGATCGATGATTCGGCCTGTCTGGTTTTGTGATTTGTAAACATTTGACACCATCGTCATTTGTTGGAGTGTACTTAGGATGTTATACTCAGACATACCGTCAATGTTCCATTCATATATGGTATTGGCATTATTTTGGTTTGGAAGACATGTTTTTCTTCAATGTTTAGATCAAAAGCAGTGACTTTTGAATAGTAAATTCTTTTAGGTTCTTTCCAAGTCATTTTATTAATTTGTTGTCCATCTGTTAAATCAGAATCTGTTTGGTGTTTTATTGTATTTATGGAGTGTTAGGTTGGTTATCAGGAATCACCATGTCAGATTTTTGGCTTTCTAAGGTGTCAATTCTATTTTGGATTTCTGTTAGGAAATCATGTTGGGTTTTTTGGAATGCTTTTGGTATTTCGAAAGGTGTGAATATTGGTTCTTTAGTTTTTGAATCTGGCTCTTCTAAGATTTTAACTTTTTCAGTGCTGATTGGTTGATTTTCAATTAGGGTTTCAATATTTTCTAATTGCTTTCCAATGGTATGAAGATTTAAATTAGTATAGCTATTTTGTTCAACAATCATTTTAATATCTTTAGAGGAAATTTGTTCTCTAGTATCTGGAGCTCTCATTCTTAAAGGAGTTGCTTTTATTCTAACATTTTTGTGGGAATATTGGATTTCTGTTAAATGAGGGTGTGGAGCTTCTACTTCTCCTCTGTTCGTTTGCCATTTAACAGTACTTTTTGTAACATTTATTATTTTGAGATAATATTCTTCAAATCAGTCAAAGAATTTTATCTGAATTTATTGGAGCTCATAAAATTGTAGTAATCTTGAAGAATTTTTTCTTTTTCTTTATCAAAGTTTTTGAAATGATTTTTTCTTTTCTGTTTATTTTTTTCAGAATAAAAATGTTTTCTACACCATTCTTTATTGATTTCAAAATGTTTTTCTAGTACAAATATTTCAGAATTTTCTTCAACTCTTGCATTGTTAGTCATTGATGAATATGTTGGTGACATATTAGGTGAGGCTAGCAGACTTGGTTCTTGTCTGTTGTAAACAGGCTGGGGGATATTTGAGGAATTATTTATTCTTTGTAGGTTGGTTCTAATAGTGGTTGGTATTGATGAAACATAAGCTCTAGCCGTTCTAAAGTCTGCCGTTTGTGTTTCTTAGAAGATTCATTATCTAAGACATTTAATCTCCTAAAGGCTGTGCTTGTTTGTCCTATGTCAAAGGATTGCCTTGGGGGTATTCTTCTAGGTTTATCAAAGACTAGTTCAACAGAACCGTCATTATATTGGGCAATATGGTTTATTTCTGTATTTTGGATGGGGGTTGGGTCTGTGGCTCCTTCTAGTCTCCATCTATTTGGAAGTTGGATTTCATGCCACTGTATGGTTCTAGGTATTGTGGTGTGAGCTCTTAACATGTATGTTTGAATTAAAAGTGTTTCTCCTTTTGGGCTGTGGATCAAGGCTTTTGAGTTGACTACTGAATAAATGGCTTTATAATAAAGTCTCTATACTAATGTTAGAGCTTCAGATCTTGCTTGTAGTGCGTAGTTGTGAGTTTTAATTTGGAGTGTCAAAGCACTCAGAATATTTTTATCAGTTAATGAAACCATAAAGTTGGGGAAACAGTTGAAGTGTATTGGTCCTAAACATAGGCTTCTCTCTACTATTCCTAATAGAGAATCATTGAATCTGAGATGTCTTTGGTCTCTTAAGGCTATAAGCAAAGAGGTGTTTTTGCCTTCTATTCCCAAGGCTTTTACTCCTACTTGGACTAATCCAAAATGGAGATAATTATGTTTTTGTTGTTTAAGCTTTTCTATTGTTGATTGGTCTAAAAGCCTAATGGTTTCGTATTGTTTTTGGATGGGTAGGCTTTTTTCTTTTGTTTTGATCAAATATCCACAGAAAGCATTGAGGCTATGGAATGTTGATGTTTTGTAAATTTGATTTTGGGGAACTCTGGGGATTTCCCAATTATCAACTCCTTAGATGATATTTTCATATTGAATATTTTCTTCATTAACAGACTGGTTTTGGCTTTGAGTTGGGTTTACTAAACTGGAATGTTGGGATTGGTTTGATAAAGAACTAGAAGAAGAAGTAGTTCTTCTAAGAAAAGGAAACATTTTCAACTATCCCTTAATCTCTTACAGGGGGGTCTCTACTGTTTAACCAAAATTATTATAGTTGCCTACAGGGGGAAACTGTTATCCTCTAATGCCTTAACCCATGGCTGAAAGGATTGGAACTTCCCAAGGACTCAACAAAATAATAATTTCATGGTAATGCAGTTAAAACTAGAACTCGGAAAATAAGAAATATTTGAAAATGCTTAAATTTCTCAGAATTACATTTTCCCTCCGTGACTCTGATACCAAACGAGGCCCAATGATCAACGGAGATAAAATGAAAAACGAAAATAAAAGAAGAAAAGAGAAAATTTATTTTATTGTTGGGTATTGCTTTACAAAGAATTTTCTCAGAGAAGTTCTTCCTTCAGATGAAAAACTTGCCCTTTACATTGATTTTGGGAGGCCTTATATAGAGGTTGGCTCCATGATTTGCCTTAGTACTATTGTGCAGGAAAACTTGATAACAAATATAAATATATTCTAACAACAGTATATAACAAATATATGAAATCAGAAAAATGTCTTAAGATTGTAGGTTAATATTTGGTATATACTATATTATAAACAGATAAAGAAACTTGATAAATATATATACGTACTTGAACTTACAGATTACATCAAAAAATCGAAAAGAAGACTTACAGAAATTGATTTGGAAAAAGAAAAAAAAATCAATATCAAGTCAAGGTTGGACCTCTGACCTTAAGATGTTTTAAAGGTGCTTACAGTTTGATGCAAATCGTCTTCCAGGTTTCCTCGATAAACATTGCAAATGAGAGCACACTCGGATGCAACAAAGCGAACCAGAAGAATGTTGAATCTCTCTCTTAGAAGATAGAATTTATTAGAATGAATTAGTGAGTAAAAACCGACACAAGAAGTCTGTATTTATAGCAGACAATCTACCTGTTCGAAAAAGACACACCACATGGAAAGGAACCTATTTGATCAGAACAGACACACCCATAAGGAACGAACCGGTTCGGTCAATGTCTTTACCGAAAAGACAGATTCTGGAACAAACACGAACCGGTTCGGTCCTAGACCGAACAGGCATGAAATAATCAGACAAACAGTAATAAGTTGGTCCGGCTGGGCAGCAAAAGGAATAGAATAGTGTTGACCCAGGCCCAGGCCCGATCCAACCCGGCTTGGCGGTGCACGCGCGTGTGTGGTCCAACCCAAGTTGTGTAGGTCCTCACCCACCAAAAACTTGGGTAGCCCTTGGGACCCAACCTCACATTGAAACAAAGCCTCTATAAACAATTAGCAAAAGTCATACTTTGTTTTATGTGGGATTGACTATCAAACACAATTTCAACCAACTATCTTCCTATTCAAATGGGTGTTTAATGAGACTAATTTCTGATTCAATTTTTATATTAATTGTGTACGTTAATTATACACTGTGTATCTAATTACGACAACTTACGTATTGAAATATGTATTTCATATATATATACCCAAAATAATATATTGATATCCAACAATTCCCAACATTAATGGTCAGACCCATAAAAAAAATTTCACTACCACCGTCTAGCCGATGGTCAAAGAACTGTCGATAATACTAGCAATGGCTTTTTCTATCCTTTAGCGACACTTTTAAAATAACTTTTCTTGCAGTGATGTTATTGTTAGAGTTTTGCTTTGACTGAGACTCTCATTATCTTAGTCGATCGTTGGATAAAGCTTTAGTTGGATTAAGATTCTTTTAATAAAGTTTCAATAATATTGGGATTCTTTGGACCGACTCGAAACTTTGAACTTTTACTCCTTGGACTTTGATTCTCTTGGGCTTTTTAGACTAGAGCTTGGACTCCTTGAGATTCAACTCTTTTAGGCTCATCGGGCTTTCGGCTCGATCAGAAGGCTATGTTAAGAATTTTGAGAGAGAGAGAAAAATAAAGAAGAGAGTAAGAATAGTTTCAAAGGTTTTTAAAATGTTCTAGTGTGTTTTAGAAATAAAATAAAAAGAGTATTTATAGTTTCAATAAAAATGGATGGACGATTGTGATTAAACTGATGCGCAATTAAGGGTCCATTTGGATAGACAGTGAGATTAATTCTGGTAAGATTAAAAACAGCGATGGCGGTGAGATTAGTTATTATAGAGGTGAGATTAAAATCAGTGATGAGATATGTGTTTGGATTCAAAAACAACAGTGACGGTGAAGTAAATTATAATGACAAAATAAAATGACCATTAAAAGTATTAGATTAAAATGTGTATATATATATAATAAATGATTAAAAATTATTAAAATTATATTTATATTAAATAATAAAATATATATTAAAATTATATTTATTTTAAATAATAATTATTAAAATTAAAAAATAATGGAGAGATAAAAGGGAGATTTGCCCCCTCCATTGGAGATCCAGTGATCTTGGAGCTCTAGTTTAATTGAAGTGCAATCAATAAGAGAGAAATCTCCCTCACAAAATAAAAAAAAAAAAAAAGATCCGGTGTAGTGAAATTCAAACTAACCTTAAGATTAACATTTTCTTGTGTCAGATCCAAACTTCTATTTTTTTTAAATCTAAATCTTGAAATCGATCGAATTAAAACTTAAATCGATATAATTTTAACTCAAATTTGATTAACCCTTGCTCATGTTGATTGAATAATCTTAATAATTGATCGACACTAGCCATGTTAATCATGCACTTTAGAATGTTTTTCCAATTTTCGATTAAAAAACAGAGAAATTCAAGTATTTATTAAATTAATCTATTGTCGGTCAATCAACTTTGTCCAAAAAAATGAGTTATTGTCCTAGTTCATGCATGTTCTTCTACCCAGTGAGTTAATCTTCATTATCAAGCATCGGTTGACTTTGTACTAGATAGAATAATAATCTCAAATTGAAAAGATCAACTCTTCATTTAACCCTTAATCTAAATATGAATTTGATTCAAGTAAATTCAAAATATTAAAGTTCAAATAAAATACAAAGTTTAAAGTTTAATGCTTACAATCTCATAAAATTTGAGGGCGTGAATTCTACTTTATACTTCTTCTTTTTTTTCAAATTCTACTTTATACTTTATTATACAAGGAATTAATAGGTATCTATATATATTTTTATATATAAAAGAGGCCGCAGCTTAGAAATAGGGGAAGGGATTGCAGATGTTAGGATTTAAATTCCATACCTGCTGTGTTGAATGCCACCTTTTAAAAGTGACTGTATGAATCAACTGAATTAATTTTCAAGTTCAATAATTATTTATTTATACTATTATAAAAAGAGTGATTGAGTTGGTGTCACTGAGTCAAGTGACACCAACTCAGTCATTGAAAATACAACAAAAAAAACCATTAAGGTTGTGCTTAGTAGAGTGAAAAAGTGGAAGGATGGAAAGATGAGTGTGAAAAAGTGGAAAGAAAATGAATTTTGAGTGTGATTGGTAGGAAATAAAATATAAAAGATTATTATTTTTCACAGTTATTAACAAAAACAAATCACTCCAAATTGAAGAAAAAAAAAAGAAAAAAGAAAAGAAAATGAGAGTGGTGTGAATCATTTTAACTTACAATGAGTATAATGCTAAAACAATATACTTTTCATTTTCTTTCTTTTCATTTTTCAATTTTATCAAGCAATTTTCTTTTCACTTTTTCATCTTTTCTACCAAGCACACCAATAAAAAGAAAAAATATGTTTTTCATCTTTTCACTTTTCTCCTCCAATTTTTTATCTTTCTAATTTTCTTTCACCCTACTAAGAAAAGAAATGTTAAAAAATAAAAATAAAAATGAATAAGAGTTATTATGTCTTTTAATATTTTATATAATAATCTTTTAAAAAAGTACTCATTACTTCTAAAAAACTACTCATTTTTAAAAAAATTACCCACTTACAAAAAATACTCATTTATAAAAACTATTTATTTTTTTATATTTAATTTTTTTAAAATATAATTTATTATTTTCACTCACATTGGAGTATATGAAATTCTAATATTCATAATGTGAAAAGGGTCGATAAAGTCACAAGTTGTCTTTGTCAAAGCAGTCTAATTAAGAAACGAGGAAACATAACAGTTTAATTTTTACATGGGTGCTGTTGGTATTGGGTGATGAGTGACGATTAAAAACGAGTGCTGCAATGTTGCTTTTCGGTCATGTCGAAAGAGGTTTCATGACCAAATGCAGAGATGGAGACAGAAAAAGGTCAAAAAGAAAAGGAAAAAAAAAAAAGGGGGGGGGGGGGCGGGGAATGGAACTTTGTAAATACGAATTGGAAGAAAAGTAACTAACTTTTTCAAAGCGAAATGAAGAGAGAGGAGATGAGACATTTTAGATAGTGTTTGGTATTACTTGTAGAATCATTGTGATGACTTAATTGTCATAATGATAAGATTAGCAAAGTGATTTGATTATTAATGATTTTATATTATCATATTTGATATAACATTATAAATCATTAGTGATAGTAAATCACAATATTTGATATTACAAGAAAAAAAATCACCGAATACAAAATATTCAAAATAATTTTCTCAAAAAAGAAAAAAAACTTACTTTTTTTTTTTATATAGACATTTTTTCACTTATTTTTTTTAGTATTCAGATTTTTCCTTTTCAAAAAAATGTTTCAAGATAAAATACACAAAAACTTATATCATAATAAGGATAGAATACAAAAATTATAAGACAACAAAGCTACTGCTATCATCACCTTAAAATACAAAGGTCACAAATTTTTAGTCAAGTTTAGAGATCTACGCTAAAGATTAGTTAGCAATTTTTCACACGTACTTTTTCTCGCTATTATCATGACAAATTAGTATAAAATCACATAAAAGATTATTTTCCCACGGTGATAAACTTTTCCATCATTTTCGATGAGAATCAAATCACTTTTTAAGACAATGATCTTATCACCTCAATGATTTAAGATTACTGTTACTGAATGCAGATCACCCTAATTTTTGAAATGAACACCTCATACCAAACACCCCTAAGTGTTTTTAAAATTCTTTTTGACTTTTATGAAATTTTTAAATAAAAAATTACTTGTATGAAATTTTATTTTAACAAGTTAATAAATTATAATTTAGCCCTCTCAAAAATTAAATATAAATTTTTATATTGATGTTTTATGTTATGTTTTTTTAAGTTAAAAAAAAAAAAAAAAATTAACGCTTCGTAATTCTCATTAATTATTAGATAAATGATGAATAACAATTTTTAATTATATATATATATATATTTGCTACATGTAAAATTAATTTTTCATCTTTAAGTAATTTAGGTTAATCTATTTTATTTAGATAATGATTAAAAAATCTTTGCGAAACATTTGAGACAACATTTGAGAAACACTCTTAAAATTTAGTTAGGTAATTTTCAATTTTTCATGAAATTTTCAATTGAGTTTTTTTAAATTTATTCTTTACTAGATTTGTACGTATGTTGGTCGGGTTACCCATCGGCTCGCAGACCTGACCCGATTTAAGTCGGATGTTGGGCAAAGTTATGAAGCTTGGATTCAATCCCATTAGAGATATTAATTAATTAATAAAAACTTAAAATTCGATTTGGTCGGTAGGACAGGTTGGTCTTTGGGTAAGGACTTCCAAAGATTAATTAGACTTGACCCGATTTTGTTCAACTCATAAACATTTTTAGTTTTTACGAGTATTTTTCTTTAAAAAAAATTTATTGATTATTGCATCCATTGAAAATGACCATATAGCAACCGAAAACTTATAGCATGGATAGCATGTGCTTTCCTCTTGACATTCAAGCTACAGGAAACAATAAACCCCATTTTATTTATTATAATTGCATCAATTGAAATTGACCATTCAACAATCGAAAACTTAATAGCAAGGGCGTTTCCTCTTGACATTCAAGCTACAGGCAACAATAAACCCTACTCAACAATGACAATCCAGCAGACAGAAAAAAAATGGGAGATTGTGTCTTTCACATCACTAAATAAACAACAGAAATTACTTACATAAATGTAGCTGCCTATTGTCTTAAGCCTCAACATATTGTTGATCTAGTGCATAAATTAAAATAATAATATTGTTATATTAATTAAAAATAACTTCTATTCTATTTCACATAGGGACAGTCGAACAGATCCAAAAAGGGCTGGCAGAGGTTTTGGGCTCCCTTGGCTCTTAAAAGCTCTTTTCATTTTAAGTATTATCTAACCAAAAACTGATAAGATAAGTTTTGGTCTTTCTAAAAAATTTATAATTTGATTTTTTTTTTATTCCGACCCCCAACATAAAATTTTTAATTTCTTCCCACTAATATACATGTTGAAATTACTTCTTTCTCTAATACTAGAACATCATTCATCACTTCAACAAGCCCTCTCATAACCTTAAAGAAATTATAACCACTTCAAAGTTTAACCATAATATATAATAAAGATGAAAATTATGAGGTATAAGGGGTAGCTCTTTCCTTGAATTATTACCATACTTTTGTTAGACCCTTTTAGAAAATTCAACAGACCATTCTTCTCTTTTTCTTTACTTAAAATTCTTTCTTTTTCTTTTTCTCCAACAAGAGGAGAGGAAAGGAGGAGGCAGCCGATTCCATCCACCGTGAGAGACTTTTTCCTCCATTTTATCAACAAGGTAAGTATCTTCAACTATATAAAGAAGAAGAATACTACATAGTTTATTATTTATTATTATTGTTATATTAAGATAATCGTGATTACTTTTATTTTTCTGTGTTTGGCTTTGGCACATAATCTTTATTCCCCGCGTAGCTCCTTCTATCTGCCTTTAGAAAAGAAAAAAGATTTGGTTCACACCTTCATTGCTTCTTGATTGGGTTTCAGATCATATGCTTCTTCTTTCTTTCTTTTTTTTTTTTTTTTTTTTTTTTTTTTTGACTCTGAATAAGGATTTAGCCAAGTAATTTGATTTCCTTTCTTTTTCCTTTTAGTTTTTGATTAAATATATATGAGATAGATAGTTACATTGCCCACTTCTTCACATGATCAAAAGTAATTAAGTAATATCATAACTCTACAAGAGTCACAATTGTTGCTGATCGAGAAGGTTTCTCCTAATAAATAAATAATGTTGAAAAGGAGCCATGGATAAAACTCAACTCAAAATCATTTATTATTAGAATAGATGAATTTATTAATTGAATCATTCGTTTTTTTTTTATATCTTTTTGAGATTGAAATAAAATTTGTCACTTTATTATGATTCAGTATTAAATTTTGTCACTGTATTTCTATACATTTTATTGAATTTTAATTTGTCCTATGTTTTCAATTTTGTTGATTTTGAGCAAAAATAACAAAATTGAAATATTTAATGAATTTTTATGTTATTGCAAATGACAAATTTTACCACTATACTTTAAATTTCTATGATTTTTGGATAAAATACAACGAAATTGTAAATTTAATGTAGATGATAAACTTTCACCAATTTTGTTACTTTATATATTAAAAAATCATCAAATTTAAAAATACAATGATAAAATTCAATGAAATTGAAGTAAATTGACAAAATTCAGTATTGACCTTCAATGACAAATTTGATCTTAATTCTTATTATTTTTTCTTCCTTCTTGTTGATAGGTCAAATTACACTAATCAATTTGTCTAATAAAATTCCCACTTAATTAGATTTAGAGACTTTATAAAAAGCAAATAAACATTGTTTTTTCACATTATCTTGGGTTATATATTAAGAAGTAATAAACTATCTTTTATCTCATAAATATGATTTATATGTTCCACTTAAGATTAAAGATTATTAGGTCTCAATGGTTAAGGTTCTCTATAGAGAAAAAAAAAAGGCTTTGGTAGGGGGCTGACTTATTTATAAAAAAATAAATAGTGGACTTATTAAAGCTTAGCATTTTTTTTTTTTTTTGAAATAAGGTATAAATATATTATTTTATTTAAAATGATAGACTTAATTTATTATTTATATTTAAATAGGAATCAAATTATACTGAAACAAAATTAATTAGTTTTACACATTTATAATTTTGCGTGCACAATTGATATTTTAATAAATTAATCGTTAGATTTAGTAATATAATTATACTCATTGTATATATAAAATTTTAAATCGATCCGATATTTATATCATATTAGATATAATTTTATCATTATATTTTTTAATTTAATAAAAATAATCAAAAATCAATGATAAATTGATTTGAACCTTTTCCTTTTCCAATGTGGCGTGGGAAGGTTGGAGAAGTTACCGAAAAGCTGGATTTAGTAATCCAATGTTGCGAAAGTCATAACTAAAATAGCCTCGATGTGATAGGCTAAATGCCTAAATCCGATTACAGAGTGCCAAAAAAAATGCATCTTAAATACAATTAGAATAAGAAATAGAAATAAAGGAAAATATTGAATTTTTTTATTATTTAATTATTCTTTTTGTGTCATATTCTTTTTCTTCTTTTGATTTTTAAGAATTTAAAAAAAAATCATTTTTGGTGTATTTTACATTTTTATAAAATTTATATTTTATAATTTTTAATATTAAAAAAAATAAAAATAACTTTAAAATATATAAAAAAAAATAAGAGCATTAAGTGTTAAAAGAAATGATATAATTTTGAGATATCCAAAAGAAAAAAAATATGTACAAATACAATGGGACAAAGAAAATATAAAAATATATATTGCCAACAAGCTCTTGGCTGAGTGGCTAAGAGTCTTGAGGGCATGAAGTCTTGGGTTCAAACCCAAGCAACCCCTCCCCTTACCCAATTATCAAAAAAAAAAAAAGAAAATATATATTTTTGGGTATTTCGTACATGAAGAACAGTATACTAAAATTATTAAATATTTAGTCAACTATTTACAAATTTTATGATAAAAATCAATTCTCAAAATTCATTATCAATTTGTCAAAAAGTACTAAAAGTTCAGTTCTCATTTTTCAAAAAAATCTACAAAAGAAATGATTTAGTAAAGGTGACCCACGTTAAACAGTCAAAATTTTCAAAGAAGATACGAAGAAAAGAAAAATATGAGATTGGATGAAATTTAAAATAAAAAATAAAATAAAAAGACAAACCTTCGATCTACAAATCCACCATAATTTTCTTTTGATGCAAACAAATCCACAATAGTTATTATAAAAAACTGTGTATTTTTATCTTCTTGAAAGCCCATCACAATTGTACAAAGTATATATGGTAAAAACTTCTTCTACCGATAAAATCATTAAACATTTGTCTTTGTGATCTTAAAACCATATTAATAGTAAGTTAATTTTTTTCTTTAAAATTTAAAATTTATTAATATTTATGATGAAGTTGTGCAAATTTTGTATATACATGAATATAGTATGAAAACTACTTGGATTTTTTTTGGCATAGAAAGTAAAACTAAAATTCATATTGATTCAATATAATGAAAGAAATTGTTTAATTTATAATTTCATTATATAAATCTGTCACTTGAAACCATTTTATATATGTTTAAATTTTGTGCATTATATACATGTTAAAAAATTAGTTTAATACTTGTTTGATTGTAGTAGAAATATTTTGTTTTAACTTCACATAATTAATTTTCATACCCTAAATAAATATTATTATATAAAATATTAATTAAAACTTAAAAAATAATTAACTAATGTAGTTTAAGTTTTTTAGTATTTATTTTGGATGAGAATAATTTTGTTATTTACATTGTGAAAAAAATTGCTGAAACTTTTGATCGGACTCGGTGTTTGATCATTTTGTTTTTAAGAAAAAAACTTAAAGGTTTTTTACTTTCTTCTATTTTTAATATTTATTTTTGTTTTCATTTCGATACTTAAACTTTTTATGTATGCTAGCTATATTTATATATACTAATATATGGTCATGTACATTGCACATGAACATGTTTGTAGAAGGAGAAAATTTGTAACCAATTACAAATTGCCACGTGTTAATTGAAATTTCTTGTAATTAAGAAATTTTTAATTAAATTATACATTACCATGTGAAATTGATATTATCATATTATAATTAATTATTTTATAATTAATTAAATATGTACACATGGTTTGACCAATCAAATTGCAAGGATTCATGGGTTATCCAATCAAATTTCACCCATGTGTCATAATTATTTTACCTCTAATTAAATTAAATTAAATTAATTAAGAGATAAATAATAAATTTTTATCTCTAATTAAATTAAATTAATTAAGAGATAAATAATAAAGTTTTACCTCTAATTTAATTAAATTAATTAAGAGATAAATAATAAATTTTTATCTCTAATTAAATTAAATTAATTAATAGATAAATAATAAAGTTTTATCTCTAATTAAATTAAATTAATTAAGAGATAAATAAATATTTTATCTCTAATTTAATTAATTAATTAAGAGATAAATAAATATTTTATCTCTAATTTAATTAATTAATTAAGTGATAAAAAAATATTTTATCTCTAATTTAATTAATTAATTAAGGGATAAATAATGAAGCTTTATCTCTAATTTAATTAAATTAATTAAGAGATAAATAAGGAGGATGAGTTCTTTTAAAACTCTTTTTCACCTGGCTAGCTACCACTATAAATAGAGACCTCCTCTTAACACAAATTCACAACTCAGAAAGCCTGAAGAGAAGAAGATTTTGAAGAGCCAAATCCTCTCAAAATTCTTAAGAAGAAATTAGAGAAATTCTAAGAACGCGGTGCTTGTTCTTGAGAATTCTCTAAGAAGCTGCTCTCCGATCTTGTTCATCAAAGGAAAGGAGATAATTCCTGTTTTTCAAGACCAAGTCTAGAAGACCCTTGAAGCAGATCTCACCGATTCAAGATCAAGGCGTGAAGACCCTTGGATCAAAGTTTTACTGAAGAAAAGAATCAAAGGATTTCTTTCTTTAAGAATATTCAGAGATTGTAACCTCAAAGTTTGATTAATAAAATTCTTATTTGACTCCAAATTTTTCTTGTCATATTTTTGACATAAAATTTGTGTGTACAAATTTTGGCACGCCCAGTGGGACAATCTCTGCCTTTCATCTCTTTTCTTCAAAACTCAAGTTATCAAGTTACAATGGCTCCCAAGAAGAACCTTGCTAACAAACCAACTCTCAAGCCTGCTCGAGCTAATCCTGCAGTCTACCCCACTTCATCATCAAGCGTTGATATCCCCGCTCATCCTTATGGCACTAGGAGCAAGACCAAAACTCTTGCTGAATTGTATGAGCAAACTTTTCCGGTGCTCAATCAAAACCCTCTCTATGACACTTCTTCTCCAATTCAAGACTTAGAAGAAGTTTCGCTGAACAAGTCGATTCTCCTCGAGGATCAAGTGCAAGTCGTCAGTTAACATACAAAGAACAAGATAGCTACTCAAGCAACAAGCCTATTCCATCATCTACTCCAAAATCAAGTTCTGGAGTAATGGCTGTCATGACAACTGGCACCACATCATTGGAAGAACAAGTTGCACTTCTGGCAAAATCTGTTGAAATTCTTTCAGCAAGTATCAAAGAGAAAGATAACCAGATCGCTTCCATGATGGACAAGATCGCCGGTCTCACTGGAAAAAGGAACGAAGCTTCAAACCAGAATTGGCAATCAATCTTTCAAGATGATGGTGAGAACTCTGTCAAGGAAGTTGCTAAGGATTCTGAAGAAAAGATCAATGAGCTCGTCACTACCAGTCAGCTCAAGGATCTTATCAAGGAGGCTATCAAAGATCAAGTTGAAAGCGTCACTCAACCTTCATATACATATGCAAAACCATATTCTCAAAGGATCGATCGTCTGAGGATGCCTGGGAACTATCAACCCCCAAAGTTTCAGCAGTTCGATGGAAAAGGAAATCCACGCCAACATGTTGCACATTTCGTGGAAACTTGCAATAATGCTGGTACCTATGGGGATCTCATGGTGAAGCAGTTCGTTCGCTCCCTAAAAAGCAACGCCTTTGATTGGTATACTGATCTCGAGCCTGGGACGATTGACAGCTGGGAACAACTTGAGCGTGAATTCCTTAATCGATTCTACAGCACTCGTCGCTTAGTCAGCATGATCGAACTCACAAGCTCACGTCAATGGAAGGATGAGCCAGTCATTGATTACATTCACAGATGGAGAAATCTGAGCCTTAACTGCAAAGAAAGACTGTCTGAGTCTTCTGCCCTTGACATGTGCATCCAAGGCATGAATTGGGGCTTGCGTTACATTCTTCAAGGCATCAAGCCTAAGACCTTTGAAGAATTAGCCACTCGTGCTCATGATATGGAGTTGAGTATGACAGCTGCTGGAAATCAAGAACCTCCGGTGCAAGAGCCAAAGAAAGCCAAGGAAAAACAAGATACCCGCAAAGGGGGCAAAACCTTTGTCAACAAGGGAGAAAGCAAACAGTCCATGGCTGTAACTACCAAGCCTCTTAAGATATCTCCCAAGTCAAAACAATCTCAAGAGACGAAATCTTCTCCTATCCAAGACAGAAGTAAAGGCAAGATCACCTTGAAGGAGAGGCAAGAAAAGAAGTATCCTTTTCCTGATTCTGATGTTTCAAGCATTCTGGAAGAACTTTTAAAGACTAAGCTGATTCAGTTACCAGAAATGAAGCGACCTGAAGAAGCTGATAAAGTAGAAGACCCCAATTATTGCAAGTACCATCGCTTGATTAGCCATCCTCTAGAGAAGTGCTTTATTTTGAAGGATAGAATCATGCGACTCTATGAAGAAGGGAAAATCGAGTTTGAAGAAGAAACGGTGTCTTCAAATTTGGCATCAGTCGATATGGTTCCTCAATCCAATTTGTTGGATAGAACCATAAAATTTGGCTCTTTTGATCCCATCATACTGACTCCAAGTACAAGTACGATGGCGGATCTTCAGGGAAGTGGGGGCAACTATTTGCTTCAAAGACAAAATCAAGATTACGATAGTTGGACTCTAGTCACACGCCGGAAAAGCAAAAAGAAGGATCTTCCAAAAGTTGTGAAAGTGCCTACAAGAGCTAAGATGATCAAACAACCATCTAAATCTCCAAAGCCCAATGTGCCTCAAGAAGCAAAAATGCCATCTCAGGGTAAAAATTCAGTAGGGAGGAAGTCAAGGAGGCAAATCACTTTAAACGAATTCATGCCAATTCAGCTTAGAAATGAAGATTTGGTTTTCATGACTTGTTACCATAACGGTGGCAATGAAGATAATGAAAACAACACAGACTCAGTAGCATTTGAAGTTGATGAGCATTCTTGTGCTACGAAAATTAACTTTTCTGATGAGGATCTATTGCTAGGGTCAACCCCTCATAATCGGCCGTTGTTCGTCGTAGGATATACTCGGAAACAGAAGATCAATAGAATCTTGATCGATGATGGTTCTGCTGTCAACATACTCCCGTTGATGACAATGAAAGAATTGGGAGTTCCTTTGGACGAATTGATGCAAAGCCGCTTGATGATCCAAGGATTCAACCAAGGGGGACAAAGAGCTCTTGGAAAACTTAGACTTCAACTTTTCATTGGAGATATGGAGTCAAGTCCACTTTTCCATGTAATCGATGCCAAAACGACGTACAACATGTTGTTAGGACGACCGTGGATACATCAAAATGGTGTAGTCTCCTCAACTCTGCACCAATGTCTCAAGTATTGCAGAAACGGTCAAGTCAAGACGATCCTTGCAGACGCTAAGCCATTTACTATAGCAGAAGCACATTTCGCAGATGCAAAGTTTTATCTAAAAGATGCATTTATCGAAGAAGTAATGCCCAACCCGATGCAAGAATTAAAGCAAAAGGGAAAGAATTTGGCTTCTTCCACAGTTGGAGAAGATGAAATTGCTCAAGGTTTAAAGGATCTGACTCTTCCCCTCACTAACTTAGAAGAATCAAGAGACCTTATACCTCCGCTGCAAGGATTTGTTAGGCCAGTAGAAGAACCTCTTTATGAACATTAGGATCTTCCTACTCATCGAGCTAAAGATTTTGATCCTAATGCTTATAGATTGCTTGTCAAAGCTGGATATAAACAAGAGGATGTTGCAAAATTGGCTCACGAGACAAAAGAGCCTAGCAAAGAAAAGCCGCAAAGTTCATTCAAGATCCGACAGGTCTGGCAAAAGAAGATGGATCACATCGGAACTTCTAGAGAGGGGCTTGGATATTCTCCATTAAAATTGAAGATTCATAAACAAACTTCAAGGTACATAAATGTGGAGGAAGTTCCCGAGGAGCAAGAAGATGCAGTGAAGCCACCAGGACTTTCAGTGTTTGATCGCTTGGGGGCACGCTCAACACGATGTTCGGTGTTTGATCGTTTGAGCATTCAATCATCACGAAGGTCAGTCTTTGAACGAATGGGAGAAAAATGCAGTGAAGTTTATGTAAGTAAACCAATTTCCATTCAGTCAAGGCTTGGAAGTCTGTACTCTAAAGAAGTTAACTGTGGTCGAAAAAGAAAATCTTCCACTTTAAAGGAATCAAGGGATTTTCACAGCAAAATTCCTTCTCGAATGAAAAGGCAAAGCGAATGGAAGGTAACTACTGGTGAAGTTTTAAAGGCTAGAAAGCACACAGTGGTTATAACCAAATCAGTCTCATCCTCAGAGGAAGAGGAACTTGAAGAAACAGAAATCTTTACTTCTAACCATGTATCTGTAAAGGAAACTGGTGAAAAATCTCAAGAGGAAGAAGCCCAAGAAGCCCCTTCATCTTTTGAAGAAGGAAATCAAGCTACTATTGATGAGCTAAAAGAGGTTAACATCAGTACTAGTGAAGATCCACGACCGGTCTTCATTAATGCTTGCTTACCACCAGAAGAAGAAAAAGCCTATCTTGATCTTTTGATAGAGTATCGAGATATCTTTGCTTGGACTTACAAAGAAATGCCAGGACTTGATCCAAAAGTAGCTATGCATCATCTGGCTGTCAAGAAAAGTGTCCGACCTATCAAACAAGCTCAACGACGTTTCCATCCTGACTTGATCCCCCAAATTGAAGCTGAGGTCAATAAGCTCATCAAAGCTGGCTTTATTAGAGAAGTCAAGTATCCCACTTGGATCTCAAACATTGTTCCAGTGAGAAAGAAAAATGGTCAACTTCGAGTTTGTGTAGATTTTCGAGATTTGAACAATGCTTGTCCAAAAGACGACTTTCCTCTCCCTATAACAGAAATAATGGTTGATGCTACAACTGGCCATGAAGCTTTGTCATTTATGGATGGATCGTCTGGCTATAATCAAATTCGCATGGCTCCAAGAGATGAAGAACTTACTGCATTTCGAACTCCAAAAGGAATATACTGTTACAAAGTTATGCCGTTTGGATTAAAGAATGCAGGCGCTACTTATCAAAGAGCAATGCAAAAGATCTTTGATGATATGCTTCACAAAAATGTCGAATGTTATGTTGATGACTTGGTAGTAAAGTCAAAAGAAAAATCCGATCATCTTGCTGATCTTCGCCAAGTGTTTGACAGATTGCGTAGATACCAATTGAAGATGAATCCGCTCAAGTGTGCGTTTGGAGTATCCTCGGGCAAGTTTTTGGGGTTCATCGTACGACATCGTGGGATTGAGATCGATCATCAAAAATAGATGCAATCATGAAAATGCCTGAACCGCGCAATCTGCATGAACTTAAAAGTCTCCAAGGAAGATTGGCATATATCCGACGTTTTATCTCAAACTTGGCTGGTCGATGTCAACCATTTAGCCGGCTAATGAAGAAGGATGTCCCTTTTGTCTGGGATGAAGCCTGCAGTAATGCTTTTAAGAGCATTAAAACCTTTTTGTTACAACCACCTATTCTGAAGGCACCTATACCAGGACAGCCGTTAATCCTTTATATTGCTGCACAAGAACGTTCCTTAGGAGCATTATTGGCACAAGAGAATGATGAAGGAAAAGAAACCGCACTCTACTATCTTAGTAGAACTCTTAATGGTGCTGAATTAAATTATTCTCCCATTGAAAAGACTTGCTTGTCATTGATGTTTGCAGTTAAAAAGCTGAGACATTATTTGCAAGCTCATTCTGTTCGATTGATTTCGCGAGCAGATCCCCTCAAATATCTCATGTCCAAGTCTGTGCTCAGTGGAAGATTGGCAAAATGGGCTCTTTTGCTACAAGAGTTCGATATTAGTTATATTCCACAAAAGGCCGTTAAAGGGCAAGCACTTGCCGATTTCCTTGCAAACCATCCGATTCCAGATGATTGGGAATTCTCTAAAGATCTCCCAGATGAAGATGTTCTTTTCATCGAAATTCCCAGGCCATGGAAACTATTCTTCGATGGGGCTGCCCGTCAAGATGGAGCTGGAGCAGGTGTTGTCTTTGTCACTTCAGAAGGAGATGTATTGCCTTATACATTTACTCTCATTGAAAACTGTTCCAACAATGTAGCAGAATACCAAGCTCTGATTATTGGATTGGAAATGGCAGTGGATATGAAGATCACTCAACTTAAAGTGTTTGGGGATTCCAAATTGGTCATCAACCAACTTCTTTCACTTTATGAAGTTAAGAAGCCCGACCTCTTGCCATACGTCAACTATGCAAAGAAGATTTTGGAATGGTTTGACAATGTAAGCTTGGAACATGTACCAAGAAGAGAGAACAAGCAAGCAGATTCTCTAGCTAATCTAGCATCAGCTCTTGCCATGCCAAGTGTAGAAGTAAAAGTCCCTCTTTGCAAACGATGGATTTTGCCTCCAGTTGATTTTAAAGATAATAATACGGAATCCAATGTTGTTTCAGTTTACGAAGTTGAAAAAGAAGATTGGAGACAACCATTGATTGATTATTTAGAGCATGGGAGGCTACCCAATGATCCAAGGCATAAAACAGAAGTGAAACGTCGAGCTCCTCGATTCATTTACTTCAAGGGTACGCTCTATCGCCGCTCTTTTGATGGTGTCTTCCTTCGATGTTTAGGAGAAGATGAAGTATCCAAAACCTTACAAGAAGCTCACTCAGGAATTTGTGGTGCACATCAGTCTGGAGCTAAATTGCACTTTCAAATTAAAAGAATGGGATACTATTGGCCAACAATGGTAAAGGATAGCATGGACTACTCCAAGAAATGTCAAGCTTGTCAGTTTCATGCAAACTTCATCCATCAACCTCCTGAACCATTACATCCGACAGTCACATCTTGGCCGTTCGATGCTTGGGGACTTGATTTGGTAGGACCATTACCTAAGAGTTCACTAGGGCATATGTACATACTTGCCTCTACAGATTACTTTTCAAAGTGGGCAGAAGTGGCACCTTACAGGGAAGTAAAAAAAAAAACTGTTGCAATTTTTATCAGGACAAACATCATTTATCGGTATGGTATACCTCGTCACATCATAACTGATAATGGGAAGCAGTTTGACATGAGCAAATTATGTGCACAGTTTGACTTCAAGCAGTACAAGTCTTCAATGTACCATGCTCCAGCAAACGGATTAGCAGAAACTTTTAACAAGACTTTGTGCAATCTTCTCAAGAAAGTTGTTAACCGTTCAAAGAAAGATTGGCATGAAAGGATAGGAGAAGCTCTGTAGGCTTATCGAACTACATATCGCACACCAACTCAAGCCACTCCATATGCACTTGTTTATGGTGTGGAAGCTGTTCTACCACTTGAGCGACAAATTTCGTCATTAAGGATTGCAATCCAGGAAGATCTTTCTAGTGAAGACAATGTACGCTTACGTTTGGAAGAATTAGAAGCGCTGGATGAGAAAAGGTTGGAAGCCCAACAACGCTTGGAGTGCTATCAAGCTCGACTATCCAAAGCTTTTAATAAGAAAGTCAAGCAGCGATCTTTCCAAGTTGGAGATTTAGTCCTTGCTGTAAGAAGACCCATAAATACTTCACATCGTATTGGCAACAAGTTCCTTTCAAAATGGGATGGACCATACGTTGTTCGAGAAGTTTATACCAATGGTGCCTATAAGATCGTTGATCAAGATGGTGTCAAAGTTGGACCGATCAATGGAAAGTTTTTGAAGCGTTACTATGCTTAAAGAAGATATTGCTCCTAAGCAAGAGCTTAAACTGTTGTATGTTGCTCCTAAGCACGAGCTTAAACTGCACCCAAAAAAAAAAAAAAAAAGCCCGCTATGTTGAAAATCCTTTCTAGGACAACTTAGGCAAAAGTTAGGGCACAAAAAAATTGATGAACTACGTTATGACTTGATCCTTCAAATTCGAGGGTACGTAGGCAGCTTGGTTTCGTTGCCAAGTTCAGTCCAAAAAAAAATTTGTTTGATTCAAATATTATCTTTTGTTCACTTGAAGTATCATGATAATTCTCCATTCAAATTTCATGATTCAAATTATTTTTCAAGTAAAACAAATCTTTTGCAAATTAAAGATCTTTGGGAATTTAATTTGTAGTCCATACATGATGCAAAAATGCTTCAGAAAGTGCAAAAGAAAGATGATATATGGAGAAAAAGAAATTTAACTTCATTTCAAACTTGAAAAGAACTTACAATAAAAAAAAAAAAACTAGCAAGCCTAAGAACTAATATAAATTTCAAAAAAAAAAAAAGTTACATCAAAAGGGAGTCAGGGCTTCCATTTGAAATTCTTCAAGTCGTCTCGAGAGGCTTCCAACATATTTCGCAACAAATCTAAGTTTTTGGCCTCATCCTCAGTAAGGGTAGTAATAGACTCAACAGAATTCATCTCTTCACGAATCTTGGAGGTGTAGATTCTTCTTCTTTTCAGTTCATCTTCAGTTTCTTGGAGCGAAGATTCAAGTCTATGTTTTTTGCGTTGCAAAGTAATGAACTCTTGCTCTATATCTGCCAAGTTCGACTGCAGGGTGTTAAGGTTCTCAACAGTCTTATGTTCAAGTAACATTGAGTCTTTAAGTCGAATTTCAAGTGCTTGAAGTCTTCCAATTCTATCCTTGGATGAAGAAATGGAAGATTCAAGATCATTAAATTTCTGGACTTGTGTAAAGTAGTCTTCCACCATGCCTTTCAATAAGGATGAATCAACGGACTTGATTGCTTCTATTGCATCAAAGATCTTGTGAACATCACCACTAAGTGAAGAAACCCGATCAAAAGAAGCGCGAATAATCCTTGGTTGAATGCTTTCCCACAAAATAGTTGCAAGCTTCAACTGGCTATCGGATATCACTTTTTCAGCACTAAACTTAGAAAATTCTGGAAGGGCGAGATGACTAGCTTCAACATGAGGGCCTGTGGGAGTCTTCACTATAGGAGAAGTATTATTAACAATCACATTAGGGCAAGCATCTTCTTGATTGGGAACGGTACTTGAAACATTATTCCTGATCTTAGCTGCAAGTTTGTTGAACTCATGCGAACTAGAAACTGAAGCTTCACTTTTGGCGGGGGATATATCACCTTGAAAGGATTTCCTTGGCCTGGTTCGCTTCCAATGTCTTTCATGATCACTCTCATCAATTGAATCTTCAACGATCGCATTATGCTTCCCTTCGATGACTTTCGGTAAAACCATTTGTCCTTCATCAACTAATGACACTGATCGAGGAACTTCTTGTGAAATCTTCACATGCTCCTCTGTTAAATCTATGGTGGACGAGACTTTGGCTTTATTGGATTTGTCTTGCGAAATCTCTAAAGACTTTTTCTTAACATCCTTTGGAGGTTTCTTCTCTTTGACGGTGATGTACGGATACTTGAAATCAAAACATCAATAGAATGCTCAAGATATGGCTCATGAACTTTCGACCACCATTCTATGTATCTTGCGGTTGCATGATCATTAGGATTTAGAGAATGAGATGGAGAGATCAATCTGGACTTTGTATGAGAACGAGTGCAAATTCTCCAAAACCTACATAAATCATCCACAGATCCAGAACGAATGTCTTCCTTAAGAGCTCCGGGAATATCCTGACAAAACCCAAATTGTCTCCCAAATCGATGAAGACTGTAAGGTTCTACAATCATGGCTTGGTTACATCGGGCAGGCAAATAGCTCGAACGAACATTAACAAGGTAGCCATGATTGATCTTACTAAGAGTGTCATCATCAACAATCACTTCATCCCTATTTCTGGGATATAAGTTAGCATTCCACACTATGCCACTATGAATTAACTTGCGGGCGTCATAATCCTCAAAGTATTTGGCTCCACCTTCTCCCGAAAACTTGCTCATCAAAGGCCCATATACATCATCTGGATTTTGAAAGTGAGTCCGGAAGTAATAACTTAGCCACCCATAAATATAGTGAATTGGAAAACACGCATCTGAAGAGCCCGCTTGAGCAGAAAGTGTAATTTGGTTTAGTCCATGGTAAATATTGGCTAACACTGGAACCGCGAGATTAACAGTTCTCCCAATCGCCATCAGGCTGGCTATCTTAAATGTCTCTGGCCGAACAAATTCTGAATCTTTACTTGGAAAAACGAAAATACAAATCCAACAAGAAATGAAGGCAGCTAAATAAGTGTCTGTTGTTAAACTGTCTTTGATTCCAAGTGTAGTGAATGCTCCATCTCCTGCCATTCCTCGACCTTGGTATTTCCGAAGAATTCCTGATAACTCGTATAATTATATAGTTTTTAGTTATGTTTTATTATTGTTTTGTGTCAAATACGAGTTATTATTGTTTAGTCTAATTGTGTTTATGATCTTTTATATTTTTATGTAATTTGGTGTTTTTCACAAGTTTCTTTGAGTGATTTCAGATTACTAGAATTAAGGGCAAATCCAGTTCAGTTCCAGTTCCGACACCTTTTGCCATATCAGCTATATCTGGAGTTTCACTGAAGCAATAAGGCTGAAATTTGTGGCCGTGCAAAGCTAAGAGGCATATCTATCTTTTTCATGTTTTACACTTCTTGAAACGGAGTCGTTTTCCCTAGAGAAATCGACCATCAAGTTGGCTGATGTGCAATGACGTCTGTGCTGACCTATTTTCGTATTTTGCCCATATCTGCTTATCCACATCAGCAAATGAGCTGATTCCAATGGCTATGGATCCGTAACTGATACGGGAACCTTTGTCTAGAAGACCATATGATCAGATCAGGCCTCTAATATTGACGAAATCGACCATCAAGTTGGCTGATGTGCAATGACGTCTGTGCTGACATGTTTTCGTATTTTGCCCATATCTGCTTATCCACATCAGCAAATAAGCTGATTCCAACGGCTATGGATCCGTAACTGATAGGGGAACCTTTTTCTAGAAGACCATGTGATCAGATCAGGCCTCCAACATTGACGAAATCGACCATCAAGTTGGCTGATCAAAATTGTCATACAATATGACGAAAATTGTTAGAAAAATTCACCCACCTATTATACCTACCTTTGAAATTTGTAAAGCTTGTCTCTTGTCATTTAGCCTTCCAAAATGTGTATAAATAGAGGGCCTTGGATGATTGTAGAGGATCATATTGTACATAGGTAGGATATTAGCCATTTTAATAAAATTCTCTAAGTTTTCTTCTTCTTTCTTTTCTCTAGTTTTCTTTCTTTTCTCTAGTTTTCTTTCTTTTCTCTAGTTTTCTTTTTCTTTAGAGAGAGCAAGAGGTTGGATAATTAATATTCTTCCTCTTCTTCTTTCTTTCTTTTATTTTCTTCTTAGATTTTCTTTAATTTTATGTTTATGTTTACAATGCCTATGCTAGGCTAAACTTCTATTTGGTTAAGGGTGATTTCAAAGCTCTAGACATGTTTTATAATTGATTTTCAGATTCTATCTATCATTAATTTTCTATCAAAGTTGCTTATGTTCTTCTACAAGAATTGTTCATGATGTTGTCTTGATTTGTTTAGGTGTACAACTAGATAGATCTTGATAATTATCTATTGCTAGTCTAGGAGTCTTGATCCGTGTAATTGTCTTGATTTCCTATTCATAAGTGGCAATTTGTGATTAATGATTATGGTCAAGTTTTCAATAATTGCAAAGTGGAACATAACCTAAGTTGAACAATCCGAGCTTATGTGTTTGTTGCTTAGACCAACCTATCTTTCTCATCATAAAGCTGCCATTAAATTGAATTTAGAGAGCTTATTCTAGGTTGTTTAATGGTTAGAGATTAAATAGAGAGCTTGTTCTATTTAACGACAAACTAAGGAAAGATTGGGATAACAGAGCTTGTTGTTATCTACGGTTGTTAACTTTGATAGTTGGTTGATATTGATAGATCTGAAATTGATTCTTAATGATGTCTAGTGGTGGAGAATGAAACCTTAACCATATTTTTCATATTTGATTCTTCTTACTTACTTGTTTTCTTACTTTTCTAGTTTGCTTATTTTTAAAAATATATTTATTTTTATTGGCTGGATATACCGCCTAATTTGTATATTAACTTTGTTTTATTTTTATTGGCTGGTTATACCGCCTAATTTAGTATATATATTTTTATTGGCTGGTTATACCGCCTTGCATCTTATTCTTATTATTTACTTTAGTTTAAATCTGGCTTCAAAAACCCCTTTTCTTTTATTGTTTTCTTGAACGTAAGTTATAAACTAATAACTCATAGATTAAAACCCAATCCCTGAGGACTCGACCCTTGCTAATCATTATACTTACAATTGATCTTTTTAGTGCAAGGTTAAATAAGATACACTATTTTGGGTGCATCAAATTTTTGGCGCCGTTGCCGGGGATTGTTTTCTTTAGTTTATTTGTTACTTGGTTTATTCTTATTTTCAGTTCTAATTAGTTCTATTTTCTTGTACATACAAGTTTTTCTTATCAAATTTTGAAAAAAAAAAAAAAAACGATGGAATTGAGCAATCTAACACTTGAAGAGTTGGTGGCATACATGAACATGGAAAATCAACAAGCCAATCTCACCTACCCAGTTCAACAATTGGCCATGGGAGGATGTCAAGGCCATCAAGTGTTCCAAGACCAACAGTATGATCATTACTCAAACACTTACCATGAGGGATGGTGGGATCATACTAATTATGGCTACTCAGAAAATTACCAAGAAGTAGATCCTTATGCCAATTACACTCATCCATCTAGCTTCAATCAATCATGGTCTCAAGAACCAGATCTTCTTCAACCACCACATATGACTCAAAACTCAGGTACTTCTTTAGAAGTTCTTGTCGATTCTCTTGTTACTAATACTTTGCAATTTCAACAGGAAACAAGGGCAAACATCAAGAGTTTGGAAAAGCAAATGAGCCAATTGGCTAGTAGTATGGTGGTATGGGTAGCACAAAGATCTGAAGAACTCTCTGCCCAAACAATGATTAACCCAAAGGAGAATACTACTATTGTGACCTTGAGGAATTATGAACAAGATGAGGATGAGACAGAATTAGAGATGGATTCTATTCTTGAGGATAATGAAGCCAATGATCCAAATAAGAGTATTTCGGCACCTGAGGTAACGTTTGAGATTCCAATTTTTACTAATGTTTCTTCTCCATCTTTTCCTAGTAGATTCGCAAAGTTCAAGGAGGATGAACATGAACAAGACACGCTGGAAACCTTAAACAGTTTGTTTGTGGATGTCATTCAACAAGTACCAAAAGATGCACCATTCCTCGATGAGATATGCACCACCAAGGATGATGGAATAATACTTGTAATGGAGAATGCATCCACTGTTGTGCAAAGAAAGCTTCCTCTCAAACGCATAAATTTGGGAAATTTCATGTATGAGCCTGACAAGCCTAAAAAGCCAAGAAAGGGTGTTGGTTAGATTCAAAACACTAACTCAAGTGTTAATTGGGAAGGCAGCCCAATGAAATTGCCAACCTTCCATATTCAGATTTGCTTTCTCTTTCTCTTTCTTTTTCTTTTATTATTTTTATTGTTTTTATTTTTATTTCTTATGTTTCTTTGTTAATTGTGTTTACTGTTTTTAAGTTCATTTAGGCTGCATAAGTTTCTTTTGTTTAATAGTTCTTTTCTCTTACATATAATTCTTGCATTGGGGGATAATAGCATTACATTAATGACAATGTAAGAATTATGTGTGGGGGGAAGAATTTAGGATTTTATTTTTGAGTTTTTTTTATGTTGTTTTTCTTTCTGATCCTTGTTTTGAAAATAACTAGATGTAAATATAATTTTTTTTAACCCCGGTTAAATGGCGGATAACGGTACTCCGTGATTATTTAAGTCGGTTCCATCAGCTACCCACAAAACTGATATTGTATATAAATTTCTCTTCCAATTTCTCTTTCATTTTTTTTCATTTTTTTTTCAGGATGGATGATATTCTCACAAGATTGCAGAAACGATTTCCTCATTTTCCTCGAAATATTTTACTGAAGCTTTACCAAGTTCGATTTGAAAGATTAAGAATGCTTATGCACAAAGGGATTCCTGGAGACATACGTTGGATAATTGAAGCCAAGGTACGTGAAGATGAATATCTTCCTGTTTTGCATTTACCAGGTACAGGTAGAAGCACTTTTGCAAAGAAGCGACGAGCAAAGCGCATGGGTTCAAACTGCCACAAATGTGCACGATGGACGTGTAACGGTAAATGTCGTTCTATTGGGATTCCGTCCTCTAATCGAGATGATAAAATTGAATTCATTAAGGATGGACTGAGTAAGGAGAATTTGGGTAATATCCAACTTTCTCTTGAGACGCATCCTAGTGGAGACGTACAAAGAGAAATTCTTGATTTATGGCCGCAATTCCAAAGGGAATGGAAACATCTTGGGAATCTGATGTTAAAAGACCCTGTTTGCCAGCTTGTAAGAAAACTGGATGGGAAGCATATCCTCGACTCATAGAAGGCGTTTAAGCCGTTTCTGGACGTAAAACCAGAGGAAGATGTGAGCCACAATCACAACTACAATAAATGACTTCTCAGCTTTTGGTTTGATTTGCAATAATTTTATTTTGGTTTAATTTACGTGTTGTTCGATTTGTGTAATTATTCTCATTTTTTTATTTGTCTTTTACGGTTGATTTTTTTCTTCCTGAAATCACGCAAAAATCTTTTGTTAGGTTAACATTTTCTTCTAACATGTCAGATACACTTTCGGCGACATTATTACTCTTGTCTGATTCACTACTCAGTCTTCTATATATTACACCATGTACTCATTCTCTTTCAGGCACTCGAAAAAGAAAAAAAAATGGAAAGTACTTCGTCCCAGCGCATTAAAAAAATTTGTGTCTTTGGAGGTGCTTATCCAGGGAAAAATAACATATTTGCTGATGAAGCCATAAGAGTTGGAGTAATACTTGCCCAACAAAAGATCCAGTTGATTTATGGAGGTGGTAGTACGGGTTTAATGGGAGCAGTCGCTACAGCAGCACACGCCGGAGGAAGTCCAGTTCTAGGAATCGTGCTAAAACTATTCACAGATTTTTGTGGACCTATCTTGGGTAAGGAAATACAAGTCTGGCGTATCCCTGAACGAATAACAATCATGTACCATTCTGCCGATGCATTCATTGCTTTACCAGGAGGTCTGGGGACATTGGAAGAAATAGCTTGCGTGGCTTCTTGGTCATCTTTGGTCACAAATAAGAAACCCATTGGTTTGCTTAATATTAATGGTTATTTTAATAATTTGCTTTCATATTTAGATAATGCTGTGGATAATGGATTCATGTTTTCAGAGGCAAGGAGAACCATAATTTCTGCTACAACCATTGAAGATTTACTCAAAAAGCTCCAAGCTTATGAGTGTTTATCTGCTACGGTTGTTTCGCAAACGCTCGGAAAAAGAAAAATAGATATGGACGAGCAAGGAGTGGATTGCATTTTGTCTTTGTGACATTATCTAACATTTTGCTTGTTGTGTCTCAGTTATAATAAGTGGTTAGCAACCTCTGCAGGTAATATCTCCTAAATTCTACCTTTAAAATTTGACATTGGGGACAATGTCATATTTTAGTAGGGGGTAAGGGACATATTTTGCTAATTTAAAAAAAAAAAAAAAATTGTTTTGTTTTAAGCCATTTAGAAGTATTCATTCTGAACAAGGTCTGAGTAAGGGAGACTTGAGACATACCTTGTCAGTTTGATTTCTTCTTTTCAAAAAAAAAAAAAATTGTGTTTTAAGCCATTTAAAAGTATTCATTCTGAACAAGGTCTGAGTAAGGGAGACTTGAGACATACCTTGTCAGTTTGATTTTAATCTTTTTGTGTTTACTTGTTAATTTTTGTTTAGTATTTTAGGATTATTTAGGTTGCATGAGTTTGTTTTGTTTTGAGTCTTAGTTGTTCCTATTCTTATGTTATTAGTTCTTTTCTCTTACACATGATTCTTTCATTTGGGTTAATAGACTTACATTGAGGACAATGTAAGAATTAAGTGTGGGGGGAATGATTTAGGATTTCTTTTATTTTTGTCTACTATTTTTTTTATGAGTCTTTATTATTATTATTCTTATTTTTTTTGTGAGTTTTAGTTCCTTTTTAATACAATGATGAGATATGAATTGCATAAGTCTAAAACAGATTTATTAGTGAGAAGATTTTCATGAGAATTGAGCTTGATGTCAACCTTTTTATGAGCCAATGTTAATATGATATGTTGATTGAGAAAGAAGCATGTTTAGACTTAATCTGACTTGTATAATCATCCTTGTGAGTTTTTGAGCCTATAATGATTGATGCATTATACAAATCAATCTAATTTCTTTCTTGAGTGCTCTTATGATTACATGATTCTCTAGAACTTGCTTTAAACCGTTTGAGACTATATTGATACATGTGACAACATGAATATGATAGAGGCATTAGGATTATAACCAGAGCCAAATAGCCATCCCTTATTGATGTTCCAAGAGAACACACCCTTAGTGAACCAATTTGAGCCTACATTGAATAAGCTATCTCTTTGGTAACCATAACTTGTCCCTAACCTAAATATACTTATATCTTTACCTTTGTTCCAAAGAAGAATTAGCATGATTTGAGACAAGTAGCAAAGACAAGGGATATTTTTTGGTTAGAAACAAGAAATAAGTGTGGGGGGAAAAGAAAAGAAAAGTCAAGAGAAAAAGAAATGGAATACTGGCAAATACATTCCTATGTAAAAAAAAAATATGAATCATCTCTTGAATTTGTGGAAAAAGAAAAAGATATTACAAAGTTGTTTAGAATGAAGAAAAGGCCCAACATGAATATCCGGCCTAGGTGACTATGTACTTGTAAAGAGTTTTGAGAAGTTTCTTTGTATAATCTTTTTATGTCTCTAAACTTTATGAACTCTTTGGAACCTTTGTGATATCTTTATCCTTTTGTTCTTCAACCACATTACAAACCCCTTGGCCCCATTACAACCTTGATTAAAGACCTCTTCATTTATGAAGTTGCATGATCTTTTAGTGGAGAATAGGTAGACAAGCAAGCATATGGTAGAACTATTTTCATGAGATTGATTGAGTGTAAACACTTTACCACTACTTTAAAGAGTGAAAATCATGAGAGTATCCCATGTGAGAAGTTGAGATTAAGTTTGAATGTGCACTATTTTGATTGAAATATGTTATGTTAATATTGGCTTAACTCAAACAATTTACATTCAAGCATGATTTTTTGTGAAATTCTTTAAGCTATTGATTAGTTTATAAAACTTGTTCAAAGATTGTCTCTAATTTGTATTGAAAGGATTAGGAATAAATATTTTTAGTATATGTAGTTTATTTATATTTTAGTTTTTCAATGTTTGTGGGTATCGTTCTAGTAAACCCTCACGAGACTAAACTCGTCCACTAGGGACACCTAGGGGTTTAAAGGCTTGTGTCACATGCTAAGTACCACCGTGATTTCCTACGAAAGTGGATTAGATTAGATTTTCTTATTTTATTTTTATTTGATTTTGCTCGAGGACTAGCAAAAAGCTAAGTGTGGGGGTGTGATAACTCGTATAATTATATAGTTTTTAGTTATGTTTTATTATTGTTTTGTGTCAAATACGAGTTATTATTGTTTAGTCTAATTGTGTTTATGATCTTTTATATTTTTATGTAATTTGGTGTTTTTCACAAGTTTCTTTGAGTGATTTCAGATTACTAGAATTAAGGGCAAATCCAGTTCAGTTCCAGTTCCGACACCTTTTGCCATATCAGCTATATCTGGAGTTTCACTGAAGCACTAAGGCTGAAATTTGTGGCCGTGCAAAGCTAAGAGGCATATCTATCTTTTTCATGTTTTACACTTCTTGAAACGGAGTCGTTTTCCCTAGCGAAATCGACCATCAAGTTGGCTGATGTGCAATGACGTCTGTGCTGACCTGTTTTCGTATTTTGCCCATATCTGCTTATCCACATCAGCAAATGAGCTGATTCCAATGGCTATGGATCCGTAACTGATACGGGAACCTTTGTCTAGAAGACCATATGATCAGATCAGGCCTCTAATATTGACGAAATCGACCATCAAGTTGGCTGATGTGTAATGATGTCTGTGCTGACATGTTTTCGTATTTTGCCCATATCTGCTTATCCACATCAGCAAATAAGCTGATTCCAACGGCTATGGATCCGTAACTGATAGGGGAACCTTTTTCTAGAAGACCATGTGATCAGATCAGGCCTCCAACATTGACGAAATCGACCATCAAGTTGGCTGATCAAAATTGTCATACAATATGACGAAAATTGTTAGAAAAATTCACCCACCTATTATACCTACCTTTGAAATTTGTAAAGCTTGTCTCTTGTCATTTAGCCTTCCAAAATGTGTATAAATAGAGGGCCTTGGATGATTGTAGAGGATCATATTGTACATAGGTAGGATATTAGCCATTTTAATAAAATTCTCTAAGTTTTCTTCTTCTTTCTTTTCTCTAGTTTTCTTTCTTTTCTCTAGTTTTCTTTTTCTTTAGAGAGAGCAAGAGGTTGGATAATTAATATTCTTCCTCTTCTTCTTTCTTTCTTTTATTTTCTTCTTAGATTTTCTTTAATTTTATGTTTATGTTTACAATGCCTATGCTAGGCTAAACTTCTATTTGGTTAAGGGTGATTTCAAAGCTCTAGACATGTTTTATAATTGATTTTCAGATTCTATCTATCATTAATTTTCTATCAAAGTTGCTTATGTTCTTCTACAAGAATTGTTCATGATGTTGTCTTGATTTGTTTAGGTGTACAACTAGATAGATCTTGATAATTATCTATTGCTAGTCTAGGAGTCTTGATCCGTGTAATTGTCTTGATTTCCTATTCATAAGTGGCAATTTGTGATTAATGATTATGGTCAAGTTTTCAATAATTGCAAAGTGGAACATAACCTAAGTTGAACAATCCGAGCTTATGTGTTTGTTGCTTAGACCAACCTATCTTTCTCATCATAAAGCTGCCATTAAATTGAATTTAGAGAGCTTATTCTAGGTTGTTTAATGGTTAGAGATTAAATAGAGAGCTTGTTCTATTTAACGACAAACTAAGGAAAGATTGGGATAACAGAGCTTGTTGTTATCTACGGTTGTTAACTTTGATAGTTGGTTGATATTGATAGATCTGAAATTGATTCTTAATGATGTCTAGTGGTGGAGAATGAAACCTTAACCATATTTTTCATATTTGATTCTTCTTACTTACTTGTTTTCTTACTTTTCTAGTTTGCTTATTTTTAAAAATATATTTATTTTTATTGGCTGGATATACCGCCTAATTTGTATATTAACTTTGTTTTATTTTTATTGGCTGGTTATACCGCCTAATTTAGTATATATATTTTTATTGGCTGGTTATACCGCCTTGCATCTTATTCTTATTATTTACTTTAGTTTAAATCTGGCTTCAAAAACCCCTTTTCTTTTATTGTTTTCTTTGAACGTAAGTTATAAACTAATAACTCATAGATTAAAACCCAATCCCTGAGGACTCGACCCTTGCTAATCATTATACTTACAATTGATCTTTTTAGTGCAAGGTTAAATAAGATACACTATTTTGGGTGCATCAATTCCAGTAGGGTTATGTGTAGCTTTTGGACGAACAAGTTTCTTTGCTTTTCGAGCAGGTGGTTTGGTGTAACGCAATTTCCCTTGAAACCAAAAATTGATCCAATCCTCAATAGACACCTTATCCTCCTTGCCTTGCTTCAAAAGATGGAATGCAGCAAATAGATATTCACAACATCTCGGGATGAATCTTCCCTTGTTATCAAAGCCAGTCAATTCGGCAGCACAAGGAATGACTTCATCATAAAATATGCCGTGAATGGGCAAACCGCCTAGCCTATGCAAATCCCATAAGGAGATGGAAGCTTCCCCAGTAGCAAGGTGGAGAGTATTGGTAGCCGGGCACCAAGCTTCACAAAAAGCGCGAATAACGTCTTTGTTGTGATCATAAGTGTATAATGATGCATAAACAGCATCATATATACTAACAGTCGTTAAATTTTTGTTGAAGTGGTACAACACATCTTCAGTCCATTCCCAGTACTTTGGTATGTAACCAAACTCTCCAAAAATCTTGAAGGAAAATCCCCAACATGACCTTTCGGAAGTGATACGGCTTCCCAACGTGTCAAACTTCTCATGATTAGAAGTATTGACGTGAAGATTAGATTGAAGAGATCTTGCCTTTGGAGAAGATTGTGAGGTTGGAGAAAGTTCTATCGACCAATCTTCCAAAGTGGTAGGAAAATCAAATGATTTCCAAGCGGACTTATATCTACCCGATATGGGCTTGTCGGTGGAGAGATATAATCCTTCTTTTATGTCTTCGTCTTCCTTGGAAAGAATCACAAGATAATCTTTGTGATCTTTAAAGTACACCATTATGATTCTACAAAAACAAAAACAAAACAAACAAAAACATGTCAAAATAGGTAGAGAATTAAAAAAAAAAAAAAAAATCAAGACCAACAACAGGAACTCTTGCATCACAGAAAATATCCCACCAAGAAGGAGCAGGTCTTCTCTACTTACTCCGACAACCAGCCTGGTGTGTTTATCCAGATCTATCAAGGCGAGAGAACAAGGACCAGAGATAACAACTTGCTCGTTAAATTCGAGCTCTCTGGTATCCCACCAGCTCCCAGGAGTGTTCCACAGATCACAGTGTGCTTTGATATTGACGCCAACGGTGTCTTGAATGTGCCTGCTGAGGATAAAACCACTGGGCATAAGAACAAAATCATCATTACAAACGACAAGGGAAGACTTTCCAAGGAAGAAATTGGGGAAAACATGGCAGAGATTAGTCAGGGAGAAGAAATTCCTCCGAATACGACTTTATACATCAACAATCTCAACGAGAAGATCAAAACCGACCATACTTATTTCAGCTCTCTAAAAAAAAAAAAGAGATAAAGTTTGCATATATAAGATATATGTGTGAGCTAATTAACCCTACCTAATTTGAGAAAGGTTGTTGTTGAACAGGGAAGGCAAAAAAGGGGAGAAAAAGAGTGGTATTTTTTTTCAGCCTTCGGGATCGAAAATACCCAACAGGTGTAAGAACAAACCGAGCAACGAACAGTGGTTACTGGAAGACGACAGGAAAAGACAAGGAGATCTTCAACAGTAGTGTGACAATATCAGAGTTGGTTGGGATGAAGAGACCTTAGTGTTTGACAGAGGGAGAGCTCCCAGAGGAGAGAAAACCAACTAGGTCATGCATGAATATCGTATTCACTCTAAATCTTCTTTTAGAACTACCAAGGATGAATGGATGGTTTGTCGTGTGTTCCAGAAGAGTGTAGTAGGGGTGAAAAAGAATAGCAACCCCTCAAATCAATCGAGAACACTACTGTCGGTGAATAATATTCCCTACAATTTGGACATAGGAGCACTGATGCAGGCACAGGCAGGGAACTATCACTTCTCTATGGGACGGAACTACGCACAAGTGGCGGAGGAGCTTTCAAGGCTTCTAAATCAAAGGGGTGGTGGTCCAACTACTTCTTCTACAAATCTACCTATTCAATCCCAAATCAACAAATATCCGGGTGGAGGGTTTAGTACATCCGGACTGAATTTGAATCTTGGAGGCGCCTCAACGCAGCCAGCTGTGATGCGACCACTAATGCAACCTCCCACAAATCCTGCAAATGCAATGCATCATCAACAACAAGAGGTTACGCCATCCTTCATCACTTGTTTTGCAGCGGATGCAGCGAAAAAAAAAATATAGGGTTTGCATTGCTTTATTTTTTTTTTATTTGATTTTTATTCTTAAAAGATGTGTGCAGAGTTGAAGAAATCGTTGCATGCTGTATTTTCTCAATTCGGGAAGATACTGGATGTGTTAGGCATTGAAGACGCTGAAACACAAAGGTCAGACTTGGGTTATTTTCGAGGATGTTAACTCAGCTACCAATGCTCTTAGGTGAATGCAGGGCCTTCCCTTTTACAATAAGAAAATAAGAATAAAATACCGACTCGAGAACAAGACCGTCTGTTGAAGGCCAGATGTTTATTTTCTAAAAAAAAAAAAAAAAAAAAGAACTCACCGATCAAACTCTCCAATGCATGACAATCTTTGGCAATTTGTGATATGCGAATAAGTTAGAAGGCCTTGCTTTTATAGGGAAAATAATTCAAGTCTCAAGGAATAGAACTTCTAATTGCATTAGAATTTCTTTAAAACTTAAGGTTGAGTTTTAGTTGGAATTAACTTGAGCAAAGAAGACTAGATCAAAGTCAAATTCTTTGGAACCGTAGAAAGTCTACAGATTTTGAACTATGTTTTGCATGGGTTATTGGGCTCCTTGACAAATCAAATACTTTGAGCAATATTTTAAGTTAGGCCTAATATCCATTTTTTTTTACGTAGGCCAATGTTGGCCCAATATCCATTTTTGCTAAACCATTTAGGGTGGGCCGATCTTCCATTCATGGTCCATTTTGATGCATAGTAAATTATATTTGCTAAATCAATTTTTTTCGTCTCATATACAAAATTATATGAGGATAATTAATTGGTGTAAATAAATTCTGGCATCAAAAGCAAATTAAATTTCAAGACTTGTCCACTTGCTACACTGGAAAAAAAAAAATTCGTGTACGTAACCAAGTCTTGAGGGGGCATTTGTAGAAGGAGAAAATTTGTAACCAATTACAAATTGCCACGTGTTAATTGAAATTTCTTGTAATTAAGAAATTTTCAATTAAATTATACATTACCATGTGAAATTGATATTATCATATTATAATTAATTATTTTATAATTAATTAAATATGTACACATGGTTTGACCAATCAAATTGCAAGGATTCATGGGTTATCCAATCAAATTTCACCCATGTGTCATAATTATTTTACCTCTAATTAAATTAAATTAAATTAATTAAGAGATAAATAATAAATTTTTATCTCTAATTAAATTAAATTAATTAAGAGATAAATAATAAAGTTTTACCTCTAATTTAATTAAATTAATTAAGAGATAAATAATAAATTTTTATCTCTAATTAAATTAAATTAATTAATAGATAAATAATAAAGTTTTATCTCTAATTAAATTAAATTAATTAAGAGATAAATAAATATTTTATCTCTAATTTAATTAATTAATTAAGAGATAAATAAATATTTTATCTCTAATTTAATTAATTAATTAAGTGATAAAAAATAATAATAAATATTTTATCTCTAATTTAATTAATTAATTAAGGGATAAATAATGAAGCTTTATCTCTAATTTAATTAAATTAATTAAGAGATAAATAAGGAGGATGAGTTCTTTTAAAACTCTCTTTCACCTGGCTAGCTACCACTATAAATAGAGACCTCCTCTTAACACAAATTCACAACTCAGAAAGCCTGAAGAGAAGAAGATTTTGAAGAGCCAAATCCTCTCAAAATTCTTAAGAAGAAATTAGAGAAATTCTAAGAACGCGGTGCTTGTTCTTGAGAATTCTCTAAGAAGCTGCTCTCCGATCTTATTCATCAAAGGAAAGGAGATAATTCCTGTTTTTCAAGACCAAGTCTAGAAGACCCTTGAAGCAGATCTCACCGATTCAAGATCAAGGCGTGAAGACCCTTGGATCAAAGTTTTACTGAAGAAAAGAATCAAAGGATTTCTTTCTTTAAGAATATTCAGAGATTGTAACCTCAAAGTTTGATTAATAAAATTCTTATTTGACTCCAAATTTTCCTTGTCATATTTTTGACATAAAATTTGTGTGTACAATGTTATTAGTATATTTTTGTACAACATATAATACATTGAAATATATTAAATATGAAATTGCTACATCTATTTATACAAAGAATAATTTGATCATAATAATAAGGTACTAAAAGATAAATACTATGGAATATAGGTTAAATTCATTACCATTAAAAAATGTATGGAAAAACCACAAAACCTTATAGGTTTGTATGTGATGCATTGTCAGTGTATAAGTCTAAATGAATTCTACAATGACACCTTATTAAAAAAACTATCCCCTAATCCTAACCACTAACCCCTACCCTAAACCCTACAACTTAATTTTTAACAGGTGGTATCGTAAGATACATTATCAATGTATAAACCTATACACTGATCAAATATAAATCCAAACCTTATTTAAGTAATTTTACCACAGTTCTGGAAAGCTCACTAATTTAATATTCACTCATTATAAACAACAACCTAGTTATTTAGCATAACAACTTAATTTTCATATTCTAGTTTAGAAGAAAAAAAATGACAAAAGAGTGAGGGTCTATAAACATTGCATCCGGATTAATTAGCAATCTATTAATTTCTCAAATGAAACGAAATTGAGCATAATCAGGCGAGCCAGCTGATCGGCAGTAGTGATTGCCGATCGGCTACGCTTTTGTAGCACAAATGGACTGGGTCTAAATTTCCTTAGGCATACAAGCAGTTTTGGCTTTGGATCGGGTCAGGAGCGTGCCAAACCGATGGACACTATGTCCAACTGATCGGCCTAAATTATCTCAAACACCTAAAAAAACCTACACAGTCCCCCCAGCCGATCGACATATTTCCTTTTTTAGTATACTTTGCCCTATCGCCTCATCTTTTTCCTAAACTAGCTCTCTTCATCTCATTTCCTCGACCTCTTTTCCCAAAAGGCCTTCACTAGACCATCCACAACCTCTCCTCATTTCATTTATCCACGCTATTAAAATTAATTATATCCATTTCTTCTAAATTTTATTTAATTTTTTTCTTTCCACCTATTTTTCTTTATTTCTTTTATCTTTTCAACTTTTTTTTTCCCATCCACTCGTAGTTATTGTGCCAAATTTCGACCAAAAAAGTTATTGAGCCAAAATCTAGTACGTATTACTCGCATGTATTACCCTTATGTACGGAGAGTACTCGTGTCGTGATATAACATGCATAAATTTTGTGTTCCAGATTGCAATAAGTAAGTTACTGTTGTTCATATTAGTTATTACTAGAATAATTATTCACCAACTTCGTTGGGTAGATTTAGATTTGATAAGTTATATATTTATATCGTATTTATATATTTTTTCGTATCATAATCATGTTTAAAGTATTTTATAATTATATAAGTTTTGACGTGTTAATAATTTGTGTTATATAAATTTTAACATGTTCGTGTATTTATGTCGAGTTTGTATTTTTTTCGTGTCATGTCGTATTTTAATTATTTTTTTCGTGTCGTGTTATGTTCTATATTGCCAGGTCGGGATTTTTTAATATTATAAATTTTTAATTAAATTAACAATCACAAATAAATTTAAATTAAATCATATTAAATAATTATCATTTATGTAAATAATATTTTATGTTTTAATATCTTAAATAAATGAATTTAGAGTTAAGATTGAATTACAATGATCAATTATACAAATATGGGATGAATTGAGACACGACAAAAATACAATATGAAAAAATAATTAAGACACTACACGAAAAATAACATAAACACGACACGAATGTGTCAAAATTTATATAAAACGAATTATTAATGCGTAAAAGTTTATTTAAATTTATAATACTTTGAACATACACAAAAATAACACGAACAAACAAATTTTTCTCTAAATTGAATCATAATGACAAACTATGCAAAATATGGAATGAATTGAGACATGATACAAACACAACATAAGAAAAATAATTAAAACACAACACGAAAAATAACATGAATACGACACGAATACACAAACATGTCAAAATATAAATAAAACGAATTATTAACGTGTAAAAATTTATATAAATTTATAATACTTTAAAAACACGTAAAAAATAACACGAATAAAAAATGGGATGAATACACGACATAAACACAACATGAGAAAATAATTAAAACACTACACGACACTACACGAAAAATAGCATGAACATGACACGAATACACGAACGTGTCAAAATTTATATAAAACGAATTATTAACGTGTGAAAATTTATATAAATTTGTAATACTTTGAACACACACAAAAATAACACGAACACGTCATGAACATACAAATTTTTTTCTAAATTGAATCACTATGACAAATTATACAAAATACGTCATGAATGGAGATATGACACGAACACACAATTTTTATAAAATAAATTGAGACACAAACACATTATAGGAAAAATAATTAAAACACAACACAAAAAATAACATGAATACACGAATGTGTCAAAATGACATAAAACGAATTATTAACGTGTAAAATTTATAATATCTTAAGCATAAAAAAAAAAAAACACAAATACACATATTTTTAATATTTTTCTCTTTCTTTCTTTTTTTTTTATTTCTTTTTTTTTTTAAAAAAAATGGCAGGTGTCAACACTAAAGAAGTGGACGCATGTCAACACCAAATTACCTTGTGTAGTCCATTTATATTAATGTTAAATGTTAGATTACTGGCTTTTCCTTGATAACATGTAGGATGAATTTTGTTGTTTTAGACGAAAAAATGAAACAGAGCTGGTAAGTTGACCGAATTCAAAAAACGCATCAAACTCCTCGAATCCAAATTAGATTCAACCTAATTTGATTAAGATAAATCAACAATTTAAATTTGTCCAATCCAAACTCGAAATTATCTAAATTTAAATTAACCTAAATTTGAAATTAATATAAGGTGGACGATAAAAAAACTAATATGACATGATTTTAAATTAATTTAATTTAAATAAAAAAATAAAATCTAAATTATTCAAATCCAACAATCTATATTTAGATAACTTGAGTATTAAATTTAAAAATATAACCTGAGTATCAAACTCAAAAAATTCAAACTGAAAAGATTCAAACTCAAAATAATTTGAATTTTCTTTATCACCAAAACTATTCAATCTCAAGTAACTCAATCCAAATTTGATTTGATCCGCTAATTGTCACTTCTAAACTTTAGGTGAATATGCAAGCTAGAGTAGTTTACACCAGTTTTAAGAATGGAATCAATCAAAGAAAGGAATTACTTTTTTGGTGGATAAAACAGGAAAGGAATTAAGAATATATATATATATATATATATATATATATATATATATATATACTTTCGGCTTAAAAATCAACAAGTTGAAGTGTTGGAGTGATAGAGATGTAAAGTCTGGAGAAAAATATAGATTCGTCTTATTTTACGAATTTCAACCAACTTAATTTATAGACCTTAGCACACGAAAAAATAATATGAATAAAACATAAAATGAATTAAGAAATGACACAAAAATAACATGAGAAAATAATTAAAACACGACACGACACGAAAAATAACATGAATACAACACAAATACATGAATGTGTCCCAATCTATATACAACGAATTATTAACGTGTAAAAATTTATATAAATTTAAAATGCTTTAAACACACACAAAAAAAATACGAACATACAAAATTTTCTCTACATTGAATCACTATGACAAATTATACAAAATATGTCATGAACTGAGATACGACATGAACACACAAAATTTTCTCTAAATTAAATCACAATGACAAACTATCAAAATATGAAATGAATTGAGACACGATACGAACACAGCAAAGGAAAAATAATTAAAACACAACACGAAAAATAACACGAACATTACACGAATAAATGAACGTGTCAAAATGTACATAAAATAAATTATTAACTTGTAAAAATTTATATAAATTTATAATATTTTAAACACATTAAAAAAAAACACAAAAACGAAGACATAAGTTTTTTTTTTTTCTTTCTCTTTTTTTTCCTTTCTTCCCTTTTTCCTTTTCTTTTCTTTTCTTTATCTTTATCTTTATCTTTCTCTTTACTTTATCTTTTTTTTTCTTCCTTAAAAAAAAAATAAAGAAAAAAGGATACGTGTCGAAACTACATCAATAGTTCATTTTATATTTTTGTTAGATTACTAAATTTTCCATGATATCGTGTATAGGATGAATCTTATTGTTCTGGACGAAAAAATGAAATAGAGCAGGTAAGTTGATCGAATTCAAAAAATTCATCAAACTCTTGAATTCAAATTAGATCCAACTTGATTTGATTAAGAAAAAACAATTTAAATGTGTCAAATCCGAATGCGAAAATGATCTAAATCCAAATTAATTCAAATTTAAAATGAATATAATGCTGACAATCAAAAAGACTAGTATGACATGATTTTAAATTAAATTAATTTGATTAAAAAATAAAATCTGGAATGATCCGAATCTAACAATCTACAGTTAGATAATTTGAATATCAAACTCAAAAAATCCAAACAGAAATTATTCAAACTCAAAACAATTTGAATTTTTTTCATCACCAAAACTATTCAATCTCAAGTAACTCAATCCAAACTTGATTTGATCCGCTAATTGTCGCTTCTAAACTTTAGGTGAATATCCAGGCTAGAGTAGTTTACACCAGTTTTAAGAATGGAATCAATAAAAGAAAGGAATTACATTTTAGGTGGATAAAACAGGAAATGAATTACTTTTTAGGTGGATAAAACAGGAAAGGAATTAAGACTATAAATATATATACTTTTGGCTTAAAAATCAACAAGTTGGAGTGTTGGACTGGTACAGATGTAAAGTCTGGAGAAAAATATAGATTCGTCTTATTTAACGAATTTCAACAAACTTAATTTATAGACCTTAACACACGAAGAAATAACACGAATAAAATATGAGATGAATTAAGATATATACAAACAAAACATGAAAAAATAATTAAAATGCTACACGACACAAAAAATAACATGAATACGACACGAATACATGAACGTGTCAAAAACTATATAAAATGAATTATTAGCGTGTAAAAATTTATATAAATTTAAAATATTTTGAACACACAAAAAAGAACACGAATACATAAAATTTTCTCTAAATTAAATCACTATGACAAATTATGCAAAATATGTCATGAACTGAGATACAACACGAACACACAAAATTTTCTCTAAATTGACTCACAATGAGAAACTATACAAAATATGAAATGAATTGAAACACGACACGAACACAGCATAAAAAAAATAATTAAAACACAACACGAAAAATAATATGATACACGAATACATGAACGTGTCAAAATATAGATAAAACAAATTATTAACGTGTAAAAATTTATATAAATTTATAATACTTTAAACATATACAAAAATAACACGAACACACAAAATTTTCTCATCTTTTTTCTCTTTCTCTTTCTTTTCTTTTTCTTTCCTTTTCCTTTTCTTTTCTTCCTAAAAAAGAAAAAGGGGCACGGGTCGAAACTACATCAATAGTTTATTTAATATTTATGTTAGATTACTAGATTTTCCATGATTTCGTGTAGGATGAATCTTATTGTTTTGGACAAAAATATGAAATCGAGCAAGTAAGTTGATCGAATTTAGAAAATGCATCAAACTCTTCGAATTCAAACTAGATCCAACTTTATTTGATTAAGAGAAAAACAATTTAAATGTGTCCAATTCAAATTCGAAATAATCTGAATCCAAATTTAAAATGAATATAATGTGGACGATAAAAAAACTAATATGACATGATTTTAAATTAAATTAATTTGACTAAAAAATAAAATCTGAAATTATCCGAATCCAACAATCTATATTTAAATAACTTAAGTATTAAACTCAAAAAATCCAAACTGAAATTATTCAAACTTAAAACAATTTGAAATTTCTTCAGTAGAGGGTTCTTTGGTAGAGAGAAAGCGTTGCAAACAAGTGAAACAGAATGTTGCCGGGAGACAGCGGAAAAGAAGACTGGAGCAGATCCTGAAGCACTGAGCGCAGCGGCAGGTGGTGGTAAGTAAGATGGAGGAAGTGGAGAGATGGTGAAATAACGTTGAGGAAAGGATTAGATGTTGGGATTCGACCTCATTCTCAAACATCAATCGAATTAAAGATGAACATGAACACAGCGGAAAAATAAACAAAGAGATAGTCGAATCTTATAGGATCATACTTGTAAAATTTTAATGCGATCTTGTAATTATAAAGCATACATATGATTAGAAATCATACCTTAACTCAAAGATCTAGTAATATTGAGTTTACAAACAGCCCACTCAATTTTGAACACCAAGCTGTCAATCCTAGACTTCAAGCCACACAAGTGTCTGGCCTCTAACGGTAATCCACACAAGATGATCAAGAAAACCTTCATAAGGTAGGAATGGAGTCTTGCCGAAAATGATGCTAGTAGTTTAGGTTTCAAGAACCTCTCCCCATCTAAACATCCCATGGCCGAATGCTTCATAAGCATCAAGAAGAAGAAAATGTTTTTCTTGCTTCTCCGGGTTTAGTGCGCCAACCACAAAAACTATCTTGATCTTCTTTCTTCTTCACTCTATGCCTTTGCTCTCTTGAAAGAAAAACGTTTTTCTCCCTAGCAATCCATGAAGAGGCAAGGAGGAAGTCAAGAAATCAAGAAGACACCAAAGCCTCTAAGCATATCACATATGCGGCTAGGGGGCCATAGGGAGGTTGGCTATCACATGTTTCTTTATATAAGGGGCGGCAATCACTCCAGGATTTGGACTATGGACAATAACTCTTATGTATTTTCCCTTAAGTCCTTCCACTTAATTAAACTATTTAATTAAGTCCTTATTGATTTAAATTCTCAAATTAATCAATTAGGCTCTTTCCATTTTAATCTCTTAATTCACCTTTCTGTGTGTGACCCATTAGGCTTCTAATATGTTGGCAATGAATATAAATTAATCTAATTAATTTACATTCATAGATCATGAGCGGACTCTAGCAAGCCATCATGACCACCCAAATATTGGAGAGTCAAGTTAGTCTCAACATAACCTTTCGTGTTCAGTCTATCAGTGTAATTCTGTCCTTTCACCAAATATCTTAAAAAGACCATGAGTATGGTGCAGTATCTACTCATGTTCAATCCATATTAGTTCTTGTAGCTTTGGTTAACTTTGTTAACTTAAAAAAACTATTTCTCCTAAATTCATCATACTCTGGCCAGATATTCCATCAAGTTAACTTAAGTCAAGAATAGATGAGATATGTCTCCGATGTCACTTGGAGTGGTGAATCCTCTCTGGATCACTCATCCATCTTCGTATGGTTCATGTCATACCCAAAACCACCCTACCATAAGGATCACTCTTGTTTGGGACATGTTCGTGATGGAATCAAAGTATGACACTCTCCATACAAGATGACCTGGTATCACAAGTTAGAGGACTACTTACACGACTGACACGTGAGAACGTTTTCATAGACACTTGAGTGACAATACCAAATGGAGTTCTCACAGCGGGTCATGTTTAGTGAACTTGTTCAACAGACAAGCACCTACATGTTAAGTATCTCCTATACTTCAACACGTGAGATCAATTGCTTACTAAGTAAGTAGGCTTAACATGTACTAGTCTTTGAGCATTGCCAATGCCCCGTCTTGGCAATACGATGACCAGGAACCGTTTTATAAACATGGCTTTGATGCATAAGGATCTCACAATTATATATAATTCCTTTGCAAGGCCATTATGTTCCATGGGCTTCATCCGATTAGTACTTAATAACTCCTTATCATCGTACTAACATGAAGGAAAACCTTGTATCACTAAGGTATAGTGATGGGTTTGCATTATTGGTAGTTTATGCATGAACAAACCGATTGGCTCTAGGGCATATACCAACATTAGAGAAGAGAGAATTGCAGAGAAAACTTTAGAGAGAAAATTTTCTCAAATGCCAAAAGTTCCCAAATGAGTTGTGAGAACTCCTATTTATAGGTCTCAGAATAGGAGTTACAAAACAAATGTATTTAATAAGTATAATGGAGAAGATTGTCAGTTACTAAAGTATTAATCTTTTGTTTGATGGGAGTTTTTATTGTTGTTGGTAATAGTAAATAGTGAACAATAGTTCACTATTTGTTCTGAAAGAAAGGGAAAAGCACCCATACTTCAAGGAAAGGTTAAGAGGAGACCTTTTAACTATCTCTGTGTCTGATCCACCAAGTCAAGCTCTTCAGAACATCCCAATAGTGAAATTAACCCAAGAACCCTGTCATATTCCTAGGTTATTTTCACTTCTTCTACTTCGATGAAGTGGTATCAAGCGGAACGTCTTATGTAGAATACTTCTCGATGTAGGTTTTTTTCCATGAGAGTGTTGTTCTGTGAATGGCTTGTTCCAAGAAGGTACTGTTTTCGAACATGAGTTGTTTCGAATAGGAGCTATTCTGAACATGAGATGTTCTAAACAGAAGTTGTTCCGAACAAGAGTTGTTCTTAACAGGAGCTGTTCTGAACGAAAGATGTTCCGAACAGGAGCTGTTCTGAACAAGAGTTGTTCTGAACGAAAGTTGTTCCGAACATGAGTTGTTTTGAACACGAGCTTTCTAGTGAAGCAACATTATTACTTTTTCTGAATTACCTTTGCTATTATTTTCGGAAGTGTAATTTTCTGTAAAATAACTTTATTTTCTTTAGTATCCAAAATCAAGTATCTACATCTTCATCACCAAAACTATTCAATCTCAAGTAACTCAACCCAAACTTTTTGATCCGCTAATTGTCCCTTCTAAATTTTAGGTGAATATGCAGGCTAGAGTAGTTTACACCATTTTTAAGAATGGAATCAATAAGAAAAAGGAATTACTTTTAAGGTGGATAAAAAAGAATTAAGACTATATATATATATATATATATATATATATATGCTTTTGGCTTAAAAATCAACAAGTTGGAGTGTTGGACTGATACAATGTAAATTGTGGAGAAAAATATAAATTCTTCTTATTTTACAAATTTCAACATAGCTTCATATACATATTTAGGACAGGGTTAGATCTATTACTTGTTAGATTTGTGGGCAGAATTTTGGATATGGATTTGGATCAGCTTGTCTCATAATATTATTTTATGAATAGTTTTTTTATTTAAAATTAATTTTAAAATATATTAAAATATTAAAAATTTAATATTTTAATTATTTTTAATATAATTTAGTTTCCATGGCGAGATCGAATTAAATTTTGGGTAAAATTTTGAGAGCGTCAATAAGCTAAGTTCAACCGAACCTATGAACACTTCTAGATGGAATGACAAATGAGTTTTTAGATTGCAACTAGAAACCTCAATCCTCTTGAGAAGTATAACAACAGTTAAACAAACCTTTAGCTGTTACAGTTTAAATATTTTAAAATATAAAAGTTTCCTTAAAAATATCTTTGGCATAAGTTTTAAAATTGACAAAACTTTTAAATTGTTTCTCGTTATATTACTAGTGTTTGGCACTTTCTTCGATATTTATTTTGGATTTAAATACATATTCTTCTTCCCGTAAAATATATATACCCACCCAACATACCATGTCTATGTGGGTGATTTTGAGAAAGAAAGTGCTTTAAGAGCGACACTACAAACAAATTGTCATATAGTGACGGTCCAAAAAATTTTGGTAAAATTCTAAAATTCGTCGTTAAAAGTCCTAAAACACTATACAGACGGTTAAAATGACTATTCCGACAAAAAATTAAGCGACGGTAAAACCCTCGTCGGTATAGACCTATACCGACGGAAAAAGTGACCGTCGGAATAGGATGTATAACCTATACCGACAGTTTTAGGCGTCACTAATGTTACTACCGTCGGTATAGCCTATGTTGGGATAACCCCTTTTGCTTTTACCTATACCGACGGCTTTTGTATCCGTAGGTATAGATACCGTATCTATACAGATGGCTTTTGTATCCGTCGATATATATACCGTATCTATACCGACGGGTTTTGTATCCGTCGGTATAGATATCGCATCTATACCGACGGCTTTTGTACCCGTAGGTAGATACCGTATCTATACGGACGGATTTTGTAGCCGTAGATATAGATACCATATCTATACCGACGGATTTTGTATCCGTCGGTATAGACACCATTGATATACATATGCCGACGGGTTTTTTTTATTTTTTGCGTCCGTCGGTATAGATTAAAATGTAAAATATACAATTAACCTATTGTGACAGTTTGTCGTAAATTTACTGACGATTTACTCGATCAGTATACTATACATTTTTTGTTGTTATATGAATTGTCAGTATAGAGGTGAGTAAAAATAAATTTTTTTCATATTTTCAATTACTAATATTGATATATTTCTAATTTAATCCAAGATAAGAAATCCATTATAAGAAAGTACAAAATCCATTATAAGAAACTACAAAATATTTCATAATATTAAAAATAAAATTACAAATAAATTATCTTAATTATATAACTTTTACAAGCTAAATAAAAGTCGCAAGCTAAAGTCATAATACAGTGAAATAAGCAATTCAAATCTCATGAATATTCCTATGGAGCAGCATCTGCATAAAATTGACAAATATTAACCAATGTGCAGCAATTAAGTAATAAAGTCAATATAGAAGAATAAAATAATCAAGTAGTTTACCATCTTCATTTTCATTAACTTAATGACTAGAAGTTGAAGACCTTATTATTGGTGACAAATTTGGAGCAATACTAGCATCAGGTACCTAAAAAGTATATGTTCTGTCAATATATATTTATTGAATTAAGCTCAAAAGGTAAAAATATAATTAAATAAAAATAGTAAAAAGTTCTTCCTTTTCTTTCTTGTTACAGTTTAATGAAATCGACCAAAATAAACAAACTAAATTGTCCAAGAAGCTGTAAATGCAATAACTGTAAATAGAGATATCTTAGATGTTCATAACCAAAACCGACTTGATCCAATCGATTAAGTCGATTATATCGATTCCAGACTTTGTCAATTCAATTTTCAACAATGCATAACAATGAAGTGTCAACACAGTTTCAAACTTAGAAGATACAAGTTTTTAAGTGTCAAGAATACATAATAATTAACATTTCAACACAATAAAAGCTTAAGAGGAACAAGTTTAAGTGTTAACAACCTACAACCTAACTAAAAGAAAATAAAATCAAGTAAAAAATAAAGTCTTCGATTTGCATATCAAAGAATCATATTCCAACAGCCAACAAACAACCACCAAGCAAATGAACCTCCCCAAGCCAACAGCCAACAGTCACTTACAAATATACATTCAGCTTAGTGATGGAACCTAGGCTTTATAAGGTTCCACACGACACCACTCGAAAATTGGAGCTCAGCTTCAAAATAATCACTACACTAGTGGCTCGTATGAGTATCACTAATTAACCCGAAGAAAGAAAGAAAGCATTAGAAAATTAACTTCCCCAATTTGATCATGAGTATGAGCAACACCTAAACACATAAAACGAGCCCAAATGACTTGAGCAAATGAATCCTATCAGTCGTTTCACCCATGCGTACCAACCAAGGATTCCTTTCCATTTTGAAGTTTTGTTTCATGAGCGTGTCCAACGAAATGCTTATTTACTATACTATAAATTCTAACAGCTGGCCATATAAAATCTGTTTCATGATTGTAAGGTTGTCCCAAGCAACAAACTACTTGGTTAAAAAGACAAGAAAAAAAACACATCTACGTTCTCGTTCAAGACTTACTCGAACTATTACTCAACAAAGAATAAGGACTTTGGAGTGGTGTACTAAGACTAAACAAAACAGTATATATATATATATATATGGAAGTATAACCAAGTAGTTTTATGAGTTGTTGCCTTGTTTGGAGCATGAAGATGAAAAAGACCTAATTATCTAGTTCAGAATCAGAAGGTACAAGGACTCAAATTACCTTTAATTTTTTTTAGACACTAACTTATCTAAGATTAAACTATTATTATTAATGACTTTAAACATTTTTCCTAACCTTACAGATTACTACTCTACTGTTCTTTTAATTGCCTTGCTCATGGGAAGTGGGAACCTATTATCTCAGGCTTATAACTTATATTGCTTCTTACTTAAATGAGTTTAAACTAATATTTAATATACATAATAGAAATCAGACATATATGCGTCTGTATTAAAAACCAGTACATGAGGTCTAGGCAAGTAACATTTAAGAAGTGTACCTGAACAAATTATGATTTAGGAGGACTTATTAGTAAAGGCTCAAACACATTCATTTTGCTGTTAATTGGTTAGTTAGCATTGGCAATAATTATCCAAGAAGCTTCTGAAAAGGAAACCAAAATCCTATTTTTCAGAAGAAAGACAATAAGAACAAATACGAGAACGATAATAAAAAAAATGGTATGAAAATCATCCCTATACATACAACTTTCTCTGCAACCTATTTTTATTTCAAGTTCCACAATCCTACCACAATCAAGCAACATACCTAACCTAGATATTATGTGAAAGATGATTTACATTTCAAGTTCCACAATCCTACCACAATGAAGCAGATGAATATATTTGAAAAGATGAATTTATTCTACATTAACGCTGCTATAGAAATATATTACTTCTCTATTGGCTACGCGAGTAGCAGAAGCCAAAATATCTACGTTCTCGTTAGGAAATTATCTTTGAAACACTGATAAAACATTACCCAAAGCTGCCTTCAATTCTTCAACCTTAGCCTCTAACCCTAGTACCTTTTCATCACGCTGCATTGTTCGAGAACATGATGAAGTCGATTTCTGCGATGAAGTAGATATTGTTCCCAAACAACGAACACGCCCTTTTTTCTCTGGTCCTTTAACTTTTGAATACACATCATCTTTCCATGAGCGTTCTTGAGAATTTTCAGATCCAATTTCATCCAAACTTTTTTTCATGAGTTCCTATAAGGAAAGTGTTACATGAAACAAAATCTTTGTTCAATTAACATAAGCATAGTTGTAGGCCAGATAAATAAAGAAAAAAAAAAAGGATAGAATACCACAATTTCTGCTGTCTTCTTATTCACAACACTTCCATCTTTACGTGTACGAGTATGAATATACACCTCAGCACGTGATGGTTGAACTCTATTAGCTTGTTCGCTCTACAAAAATCATCTATTAACTATCTAGATAACAAAACCACAAATACATAAAGTAGACTTCATATAAATTTAACTGAAAGGAAAAAATTGATGTAAGTACCAAAGTTTGGATGATCCTAGAGAATGATTTTGTTCCACTACAATGAGGCTCATCTAACTTTGAGCGATTTGTTTTGTTTAAATCACTTTGTTCCTATAAAAGCAAATTCAAATAAAAGAAAAGAAAAGGTTGTAATTAACCAATGTGCAGCAATTTCTACCTTCGATTAATAAAAGAAAATTAAAATATAGTTTATAAATATCTACCTTCGCTTTACCAGTCAACCAATGTGCAACAATTAAAATAAATTGCTCTTTGTCAATCCGGGGATCATCAACCTTAGCAGCCATTTCCTCTGGTGTTGTGTGTTCATCATAAAATTTAGACTTCAAATCATTCTTCCATTGCCTCCACTTTGTACTCATGTTCTTTATTGTCCAAGTCTTAATTTCTTGAATAGTTTCTTCATTAACAGGTGCATCAGAATCGAATTTCTGAAATTCAAACTTGGACTAAAATTTTGGAAAAGGAAAACACAAAATAAAGAAAATCATGTCAAGTTGTGTGAATACTGTAAGAACACATGAACTAGAAACTAAAACATTTAATATCTTCTACCTCTATTGTTTCCCACATTTCTTATTTCTTCAAATCCGGCATTTCATCCCAATTTTGGTAACTAATAGGTGCAAAACTAGGCATTCTCACCAATGTACCAATGAATCGTGTTAAAGTGCAAGATTCTTTACCAATTGGTATATTGTGATCATTCACCTTAACAACAACATGCCCCCATTCTTCTAAATCCCAAATATCAGCCATACGTGTGGCACCTCGAACCTTTCTACGTGGAGCATTGTCTACATATAACAATTATATAATATAAAACAATTTAATACATTAATAATTAAACTACAATACTGGAATAGTACATTAAGAATGAGGGTTACCCAATGTAGCATCTTCAGTTGGATTAGAGGTAGAAGAAGAAGTTGGTGGCATTGATTGTTGTGGAGGCTCTTGCAAAGGCTCATGTTGTGGAGGCTCGGATCTTGCTGGCATTGATTGTTGTTCAGATTGCCTTTGCAATTGAGAGTTAGAGCTCCGATCTGCCCTAATGATATTCAATCGTCTACGCTTTGCCATCTCAAGTAACTGGAACACAACCGAAAAACAACAGCTGAAAAAAGCTTTCTTGGCATCATATTTACATTTACCACTTAGTCTATTTTGAGTTTTAACAGATAATACAACAGTAGACAGTCAATAACAGAGAATACAAGCTAAGCAAGAATGCAATAACATTAGGCACTCAATAACATTCAGTGAAATCCAAGCCAAGCTAAGCAAGAATGCAATATGTTCATTTATGGCAAATGGAAAAGGAAAGAACAAGAAAATACAAAGTCACAATGTTTATAATCCAAATCCATTACATATAATTAAACTATTTTCTATAAAATTAAAAAATGTCCTCCCCATTATGTTCATCTATGGGATCTTCTTCTACATGCTCATTCTCCATCTCTGGTGTGACGTCCACTTCTTCATCATCAGCTTCATTTCTAACCCAATTTGAAGCACTACGCGTATCATCAAATTCATCATCATGCATTTCTCCATTCCCTTGCTCTCTATCGAAGGATAATAGATCACTCATATCAAATACATCCCTAAGTTTTGCATGCTTTACAAGAACCCAACCTTGATAACCTTCATCATTAACATAGTATACTTTCTTAGCTTATGATGCCAAAATAAAAGGATCATGAACCAAATTAGTTCCACTGTGGGCTAGATGTGAAAAATTCACAAGTGTGAAACCAAACTTATCTTTCTTGCAACCTCTATTGATATCAATCCAATCACATTTAAATAACACAATCTTAAATCTACCAGAATAATTCAACTGAATGATGTCTGTTAAAGCCCCGTAATAATTAACTTCTCCTTCAATAGGTTGTGCATCTCTTGCACTTGCATAACTCTCTATTTTGGTTGTTACAACGATTCCACTATTTTGAGTTTTCAAGCATCTCTCACGTGCTTTGGTATGGAATCTAAAACCATTAACAATGTAACCAGTGTATCTCCTAGCCGTATCTATTGGACCACGAGCAAGCCATCGAAGTTGATCTGTGATGTCTGCATTTCCTTGTTGATCTAAATTTGCAACCTAGGTAATTGCAGACGTAATTAAAATACTTATCTAACTACACGAAACTAAAAATGCGTGGTCCAAACATGATGCAAAACTTACATGATCACGAAATCAATCATGAAAAGTTTCACTTTGTAACTTTTGTATCTCATATGGCAAAAGACGAGTGGAGCGGTTACGCTTTTTAATAAGTTGCTAGTGTTTCCTATAAGCAAAAAGTATTATAAAACCCTAAAATATTAGACAAAAGAAAGTTATGAGGCAATATAGAAAAGCACAAAGATATGTGTTCTTACTTTAAAAATGGAGCAACTACATCACTATTAAATAGCACATAGCGATGTGCTTGCACCCATGTTTGCCTATCAAGAACAACGCGAGAGATCCTTTTATGCTTATTAACATTAAATCCTTTATGTTTTTTCCTTCCCAAAGGTCTTCCTATAGTAGAAAGAATAGATACTTCTTCTTCATCAAAAGGATTCTTTTCTTCTTCATTTCGGATGGGTCGATTAAAAGTAGTCTCAATACCCACAAAGTATTGTGAACAAAAAGTTAAGCATTCATTTGCTAAGTATCCTTCCGTAATTGAACCCTCCGGATAAGCTCTATTGCGCACAAAATTCTTAAGCCGAAGAAGAAACCTATTTAAAGAATAGAGATCATTAGCAAAATCAATTTAAAATTTAGGTGGAAACAATAGTCACTATACTATAACACTTGACCATATACCTCTCAATGGGATACATCCACCGATATATGACTGGACCGACAATTTTTGCTTTATTTGCCAAATGGATAACTAAATGCACCATCACTGTGAAAAAAGATGGAGGAAAAATCTTCTCCATTTCATATAGAATTAATGCAGCCCGAGACTCAAGTAATTCAAGCTCACGTTCTTCAAGAACTTTAGAACAAAGGTCTTTAAACCAATTGCACAAGTCTATTAGAACCGAGCATACTTTATCAGGTAAAGAACATCGTATTGCTATAGGAAGAAATTCTTGCATTAAGATATGCCAATCATAACTTTTGAGACCTGTAAGCCTCCGTTGTTTAAGTTGCACACAACGTGAGACATTGGAAGAGTATTCATCCGGAGTTCTCATTTCCTTGAGAATCTTCAAAAAGACATTTTTTTCATTCAAGCTCATTTGATAAGAAGCTTGAGGCAAGTATTGGGTGTTAGTCCCAGGACGAGTTTTTGGATGAAGAACGCTCCTTAAACCCAGTTCTACAAGGTCAAGTCGTGCTTTATAGTTATCCTTTGACTTCCCCTCTTGTCCAAGCAATATGCCAAGAATGTTATCACAAACATTCTTCTCTATATGCATCACATCGAGATTGTGACGCAATAAAAGATGTTCCCAGTAAGGTAATGTGAAGAAAATGCTCTTTTTCTTCCAAGGTCCATTTTCATTACCATTCCAGTTCTCCAATTGTCTCAAGACAACACTACCGAAAGGTGGTGAAGGAGCACTTCTAAATTCTCGACTCCCATCAAAAGATTGTTTATCATTTCGAAACTTATGATCAGCTTCTAACCACCTGCGATGACACATATAACAATACTTTCTACCACGCCGTAACCACTTAGATTCAGTATCGTATCAACAATAAGGACATGCGTATTCCCCCCTTGTACTCCATCCAGATAAATTGGCATATGCAGGAAAGTCATTAATGGTCCAAAGTAATGCTGCACGTAGTCCGAAGTTTTCATTTTTGGAACCATCAAAAGTGTCAACACCAATTTCCCAAAGTTCTTTCAATTCTTCTATCAAAGGCTGAAGGTATACATCTAGATTGTTTCCAGGACCTTTTGGACCAGGAATGAGTAGGGAAAGCATAAAGTTTGATTGCTTCATGCACATCCATAAAGGAAAATTATAAGGTATCAAGATAACAGGCCAAGTGTTATGAATCACACTCATTGTTTTGAAAGGGTTAAAGCCATCAGAAGCTAATCCTAAGCGAACGTTGCGAGGGTCAAACGAAAATTGAGGATATCGAGAGTCTAATTCTTTCCAAGCAGGAGAATCTGCCGGATGTCTTAGACGTCCATCCTTAGTTCGCTCATGCTCATGCCAAGTCATTAAAAGAGCAGTTTTTGAAGACATGAATAACCTTTGTAGTCTTGAAATTAGAGGAAACCAACGCAAAATCTTTGCAGCTTTCTTCTTTTTTACAAAAGTATCTTCACTATCACTTTCTACATCATTCACGCTCTCTTTCCACCTAGAAGCACCACATTTACAGCAAATTTTTTCATTTGCCTTATCCTTCCAAAACAACATGCAATCATTGGGACAAGCATGAATTTTTTCATATCCCAAACTTAAGGAAGAAATCATCTTTTTCAATTCTTTATAAGACCCTGGCAATGTATTACCTTCTGGTAGAGCAAGTTTCAAAACCTCCAATAATGTATTGAAAGATTTGTTAGACCATCCATTAAAACACTTAATGTGGAACAAATAGACTACAAAAGAGAACTTTGTGAAGTTTTTGCAATTTGGATATAGTTTCTCCTCTACATCTTTAAGTAAATCATAGAACTTGTCACTATTAATTCTTCGACCATGATGTTGGTCTCTATAAGCATCTCCCGATTCTATGCTACCCACATCAATATTCCTACCTCTTTCGGCCATAATATCATGCAATATTTCATTCACATCATGACCTAACTCTCTATCTTCCTCATTAGTTCTAATAGTAGCAGAGCTAGCATCCAAGACCTCCCCATGAAAAATCCATCGAAGATATCCTTTCAGAAAACCTTTACATATAATGTGATCAAATGCCTCTACCCTAGATACCCTATATGTTTTGACACATTTAACACAAGGACACCAAAATTTTCCATTTTCAGATGATCTTGCAAAGGCAAATTCTAAGAAATTGATGACCCCATTAATGTATTCTTCACTTGCTCTGGACGTAAGATTTATCCACGTCTTATCCATAGAATGTGAAATGATTAAAACTGTAATATACAGACATTTAGTTATCTCACATTCCAACTAGATATATTGCACAAACATGAAACCTATTGCTATGAATAATCCCACGCAATCATATAAAAGACAAACATTTTATACAAAGTAAAAAGAGGGAAGGCATGTGGCTAGTTAGTTTATCTTTAATGCAATTTTTTCCTTTTCCTTTTCATATTTATTTTATGTGAACTCATAATAATTACCACTTAACCTAATCTCCATATATATATATATTCGTCTCTCCAAACTTAATTGCATTATTACTCATATGACAGTAGCAAGTGTATTACTGCAACTGCAATGTCATGATATTATTATACATTATTTATTTACTAGAACATACATACATACATACCCTACTACATGATATTATCTCCTTCAAACATGTATGTTGTGCATATGGAATTATTATTATCTTATACATGGATAGAAAATTTTCATTATATAGAACAAACAGCTTACAGCTAGCTAGTTCTGAGTTCAGAAGAAATTGTCCCTCTATTTTATTCTATATTGTCAATTGAAAATATATGTTTGCTTTACTTCATTAATAATTAGATAGGAAAATTTGAGTTCTCAATTCCATTTCATGCAAGCCCAGCCCTATAACGTCATCTATCATTCTTGCACCTGGTCAAACTGTATGCATGCTCACAATGTTTACATATAATAATAATTTCAACAACTTTCGAAGTGGGGACTAGGGAGCCAGTTTCATTAATTTCACATATATGCATCAAGCTACAATGGTTCTTTTCCTTAAAATAGTATAGTAGAAAGGCCAGCTCATGAGAAAAAAAAAACACATGAACCTGGCATAAAATATCCGTTTACTCTACTAGATATATTGCACAAACATAAAACCTATAGCTATGAATAAAACTACACAATCATATACCACACAACACAAACATGAAAAGTCAATAGACCAACATTTTCAATAAGGTTTAGGTCTATACATCTCCTACTATGTAATTATGTTTTGACTTAGCTAAATATTTCTACAATGAAAAACTATTGAAAAAAAGATACATATCATCAAACTTTCATGGAGCCATATTAAGAAAGAAATGGAAAATAATCTTAAGTTTAGTGTCAAATATAATTTTACAATTTTATACAATTTTCACAAACTCAATAGCTCTAAAAGTACCTTGTCTCCTTATGCACTAAGAAATGAAGAATAGGACAGTTCAGAACCTCCAACCTACAAGACAACTCAAAACCTCCAACCTGTAAGATACAAAATGAATACAAGGATCAATGAACAGACTTTGAGTGGAAGAAAGAGATCAATATCTTAAAACATTTCTCCTATGGACCTACCAACGAAAAGTTCACTGTAAAACATTTGATAAAGTTTATGACAAACAGAGAACAAGGCCATACCTACATGACATGATGTACAAACACAGTGTTATCTTTAAATGAAAATGCATGTGATAATTGACAGTTTTAAGATCCCCTCCTACATCAGTTCTTGGCCATTTTATTTCAAGAAACTTAAGTTACCAACTTATAATTTGTGTCAAACTAAATTTATCTTACAAATTCTAGCCAATTTGGGTTGCACTAAATTTCATAAGCTAAGAATTGAGAAAGGAACATTAAAGCATGTTATCCGTATGGAGTGTAGCGAATGATCAATTGCAAACGGGAAAGTATGAATATTAAGAGCAGATGCTGGAGTTTAGAAATTTGGCAACTTGCAAACTCTGCTTGTTAGAATTACGCAACAGCTTAGAGCCTTAAACTTAGAATTTTTCTAGTATTTGTTAATGAAAGATATATTTTTACAATTAAAACTTAGAATTTTCAAATTAAAGACTAAAAGAATTGAAAAAATATATAAAAAGTGAAAAAAAAACTTAATCTCATACAGCTTAGAGCCTTAAACTTTAATAAACATATCTATATATTAGAAAGAAAAAGAAAAGAAAAGCAGGGCAGGGTAGGAGAATTGAAAATCGGAACCATATCTGTTTAGAATTGAAAATCTAAACATATCTGTTTAGATTGGGAACCATACACAATCGATTACTGCCACTTGAAAATTGGAAGAGCAGAACAAAACATTGAAAATCGTAGATGGCAAAACCTAACACAATCGGTTACTGCCACTTGCAGATTGGGAACCATAATGGAAGGAGAATTAAAAATCGCAGATGGGTAGATTGAAAATCGCAGATTGAAGCTAAGTAGATTAGTAAATTAGATAAAGAGAAAGAGAACATACCTATGGTTGATGGGTCGACTGAGCTTTGGGAAACAAAATAGATGATCTGAACTGAAGAAACAAACGAAATAAATGATCTGAACTGAAGAAACAAATGATCTGAACTGAAGAAACAAACTGAAGGGAAAAAGAAACTGAAGAAACAAATGAAACCAAACCCTAAATTTCTTTGGTCGGTAAGCCGTTTGTGTTAACAAATGAAACCCAACCCTAAGACAAAACGACGTCGTATAGTCTTAAAAAATTGAAATTCCCTGACATTTACAGACGGAAAGAAAAAAAACCGTTGGTAAAAGATACCCCTATACCAACGGTTTTTCATTAACCGTCAGTATAGATATATCTATAGCAACGGAGTATTTGGGCGTCAGTATATGGTCTGTATATTCTGACGGTGACAAAAATCCGTCGGAATATATACTTTTTACCTACGGATTCCGACCGTCGGTATAGATGAGTGTCAGTATATTACAATTTTTTTGTAGTGTATATACCAACGATTTTTCATTGACCGTCGGTATAGGTATACCTATAGCAACGGATTATTTGGGCGTCGGTATATGTTATGTATATTCTGACGGTTAAAAAAATCCGTCGGAATAGATACTTTTTACCTACGGATTTCGACCGTCAGTATAGATGAGTGTCAGTATATTACAATTTGTTTGTAGTGTATACCAACGGTTTTTCATTGACCGTCGGTATAGGTATACCTATAGCAACGGAATATTTGGGCGTCGGTATATATTATGTATATTCTGACGGTTAAAAAAATCCGTCGGAATAGATACTTTTTACCTACGGATTTCGACCGTCGGTATAGGTAAGCGTCAGTATATGACAATTTGTTTGTAGTGAGACTAGGAAATTATATGATTAAAGTATGCTAATTTTTCTTTAAATGTACATGCTATTATAAAATTAATAAAATAACATCTTATATTTGTTATTTTTATGATATTAGGGTTTTATCTATATTCAACAATTGAGTTTGTTTTACTTTATTTATAATATTAAACTCAACTAAAAGCATTATATATATTTTTAAATAAATAAATAGATATAATTTATTAAAAATTATATTATATATGAAACATTATCTCAATTTGAATAAAGTTTAGATTTTACAAAGGTGAAAAATTGTCACATATTCTTTGAAATTATATTAAAAAAATAAATATGATAAAAACAACATTAATTAAGAACAAATATTTTTAACAACATTTGTATAATTTAAAAACACTATGAAGGATAAATAAATATCGAACTCTTCTAAGTTCTAATTATGTTAGAAAGAAACTATAGAGAGAGAAATCATGGTGGGTAGGGTTGTAAATGAACCAAGTTTAGATGAATAGATTTTTGTTCGTGTTTGTTTGTTTATTTTTAAGATTGTTCGAGTTCAGTTGTGTTCATTTAAAATTTCAAACTTTTGTTTAAATTCGGTTTGTTTAAAATCATGTGTGTTCAAGTTCGTTTATTTAAATTAAATAAACTTGTTAAAAAATATTAAATAAACATGTTCATGAATATATAATCGAACATATTCGCGAGTAATTAAAAATCTATTCATGAATAATAAACAAATAAATCTAAAGAAATTTAAACAAACAAACAAATAAACATGTTTCTTAATTTTAAATATAAAATAATAAACATAAATATTATTAAATATATTAAAATAAAACACAAATAATAATAATATTATTAATTATATTATAATTAAATAATAAATGAGTTTTATGCGAATTTTAAACGATTGATAAACGAATTTATTCATAAATATAAATAAATTGAATATATTATGTTTAAAAGAATCTCAAAACTTTATTTATAATTATTTATTTAATTTGATAAACAAATAAAAATGGGGTGAGAAAGGTTTGGCATGGAAGAAGTCTCTAGCGGTTGTGGGTATGAATATGAGATGCATCAGATGGAGGCTTGTATCGGAAGACACTTGTCTAAATAAATCAATATCACGTGCTGACACGTTTTAACTCACCAAAATTTTCTCCTTTCAGTCATCATGAACATCCTGTCCAACCGTCCCTCGGTTGACAGCCCAGCTTTGCTAATCTCCCACCTGCCTTACAGATGCATTCTCCATCTGTTAAATCAAAAACTTTTTTTTTTAAAAAAAATCCATTAAAAGACACGAAATTCCTTTTTAATAAAAAAGAGGAAAGCATGTTCGCTGTAAAAATCGAAGTGTCCAGAATCCGTTGTTATCATTTAATTTTTATTAAGTAAAAAAGGAAAAAAAAGATACGTACTAATTACATAATAATAAATAATCAAAAGGAAAATATTCACATTCTCTCCCTTCCTTTTTTGGTGCTTTAATTTCGTCGCATAATTCTCTTGTATATAAGGGCTACTGTTCTATTCAATTACTTTTTCAGGCGTAAACTCGAGTAAGGAGAAGAAAAACACAAGTAATAAGTGCTTTTGGCGTTTTCTTACAGAGAAGAAAACTGTAACGCAGGTATAGTTGATTTTGAAAACGCCATCTCTCTTTCTTGTTTTCGTTATTCGATAAAAAGCCGTACATGGTTGGATGGCTCGGCCTCTGCCTCTGCGTCGGCGGTCGGTTTGTCTTCTTCTCTAACTCTTGTTTTAATAAGAGACGGTTAAAGTTCTACATAGAAAAAAGTTATACAAAGCGGTTTTCGGTGCCTGCCTGCCTTTGTTCTTGTCTCGTCGAGTGCTTCTTTTATTTGTTAGTACTTACTATTTTTTAATAAGAAAAAAAAAGAATTTTTTGGCGTGTGGTGTGAACTCGCGTTGGTTTTCTCGTGAGTGGTTTTCCGAGAAGAAAAAAAATAGTAAATTTATTTTTTTATCTTTTATCTTCACAAGTTAAAAAAAGGCCATTGGTTGGGTTGCTGGAAGTGAAAGGCGAACCGCTGAAACCTACAACTTACCTTTAGTTAGTGGAGTGGAGTTTTTTCAATAATTAAAACGCGTTTTGGAACAGAGGAGAAACATATTTTTTCTGATGAGTTTAATTTTCTCCGTTATTAATTTGTTAACCAAACTAATATTCGAAGCAAAGAGAGTAGTATTTTAATTTTTAGAGGGCGAAAATTGGGGAGTTATTATTGAAAAAGACAAATCCCTCCTCTAATCTCTAGGTTTTGTCTTTTTTTTTTTCCAAGTAGAAAAAAAAAGAAAAAGTTAGAAGAGACAAATCGGTAAATCAAAGAGGCGCGGGAGCTTGAAAAGAGATCCAAGTTTGATATAGTTAGTAGAATATTGAATGAGAAATAGTAGTAGTAGTTGTTTAACATATAGAGAGTGACGGTGCCATCTCTCCTGCGACATACAGAGTGATGAGTAGCATATTCAAGGGGTCGCCGTATCGGCGGCCGAATGACGTGGAGGCCGGAAGCAGCCGCTCCGCCCACTCCGACGACGAAGACAAGGAGTTTTCTTCTGGTCCTTTTGACATCACCAGCACTAAGAATGCTCCCATCGACCGCCTCCGCCGCTGGAGAGTAATGCCCTAATTTCTCTCTCTTTTATGTATTATATAATTAGAAATAAATATTTATTATTTGATATATTCGTTGGTTTGTTAAGTTATGCTGAATATTATTTTATGCCTTTGATTTTGATGGTGTTGGGTTACTAATTTAGGCGGATGGAGAGTAGATTAACACATTATATTGAACTGCATAAACTTCCTTATTGCCTGGGTTTAACAGTGCAAATGATTTTTTTGGGGGACTGCATGCAAATGAATCAAGAAGGAAGCTAAACTGCAATTTCTAACAGATTGTTCTATACCCCTCCTCAAATTTCCTTCACTTTTTCCTTTTATCATTTTTTTTTTTCTCTTTCAGTTTTAAAAATTTTGTTTTGGTCTTTCCCATTCTGTTTAAGCGATAGAAGCATAGATTGGTCCACCTTTCTTGAATCATACATAGAGCAATGTTTTGATTGCTTCACTGGCTTGCTCGTGTCTTGTTGCTTTCTCTACAGTAAAACACTTATAAAATAATACTATTGAGACTTAGAAAAAATATTATTTTCAAGAGGTTAAATTATTGATAAATGAATAAATTATTATTAATTTATAAAAAAATTTATGTTTTCAATCTTTTTATACATGTATATTATTATTTTCTCTTACTAAGATACATGAATGACTTATAAATGAAAAACACTAGATAGAGTCAACAAAAAATATTTACATAGAAAATTACTTGCTACAATATGAAAAGAATGTACTGAATGTCAATGTGGTGTGTGTATTGCAAAAATTAATGATAAGGTTTAGTTTGGTTTAGGTATAAAGAAAAAAACAACTTTAAATGCATATTTTGAGAAAGACTTTAAATGAGAAGGTAAAAGTTATTAAGTGAAAATTTACTTATAGTATTATATGAATTTTTATGTATTTTAAAAATATTTTTAGGAATTATTAGTTTATATATTTGTTGGGCCTTAAAAGAATTATAAAAAAATTATTATCTTATGCATTTAGCGAGGTTATTATTTTAATACATTGGCTCGAGTCGAGACTGCGAGATTTTATTAATTAAACGAGATTATTAATTTATCGAACATTCATTTATCGAGGTTTTAATGTAATTGCTGTTTAGATTTTGTTTTTTTGCTTATCAAACAGTTTAAAAAAAGAAAAAGGAAATGATAGAAAGCATTATGATTGATTAGAAATGGACAAATGATTGAAATTCAACACTAATCTTTCTAAAATTTTGTATTTTGTTCAATTTTTAGAATATTCTTTACTTTTGTGTTCAGACGCCCATTTAGTTTTTTGGCCTCTTGAAGCAAAATGTAGTAAAAATGAAAGCTAAAACGTTACCCTGATGAGTAAGCTTAGGATGGAAGTGAGATAGTTGTGCAAAAATAGATTTTATTTTTAAAAATAAATGTAGAAACAAGCAGCAATAGCAAAGATTTTCAACCAAGAAAGCTTTGGACTCTTAGTTCACGTAGTTTTGGAATATGTTTTCCATTTTCCATCTCCACTTTTCCCCTACATAAAATCAATAAAATAGGGTAAATAATGAAATTCGGAAACCCATGTTTTTCTAATTTTTTAAACAACTAGACTTTTTTAGATTGTTTTTCGATTTTTCTTAGAACTAAAAAACAGGGGTTGTCAAATACCTTATTCCGTTGATTATATGTAGAGAAAAAGTGGAGACTGATATTGGAAAATATTTTCCAAAAGTAAATGGGACCTAACAATTGAGAGACCCTCCCTAAAATACTCTAGCTTCAAATAAATAAATCAAATAAACACCCTCTAGCAACTAATAGTGCGCTTGGCACCACGGGGCAGTGCGGTATCCCTACCTCCCCTCCCCTCCCCTCCTCACCGCACAACACTTACTTTTCCGCGGGACCCCTAACAACACCTAAATGAACTTACAGCTTTGTCAAAACAATCACTCAATGTCATATCCTAGCTGGCATAATCCTGCACCAGCAAACTTAATTGACTGCTATTTTGCATCTCATTCTGATATAAGTTTTATTGTTTACATTCTTTGGCATTATTGAAGGCTTGCAATTCCCTTGCTTTCTGATTTTGAGGTTTGCACTCCTTTGCTTCTGATTTTGATGTTTTGTGTGCTTGAATTTTGCCTTGTGTTGATTGTTTGGACTTCTGAATTGTATGCTTGCTTTGTCAAATAGATTTAGCTGCTCTCAAATTTTTTTCTCAATCCTTTTAGAATAATGTTGAGGTTTATTTATTATGTTGTTTTTACTTTTTTTTTTCTCTTTTAGGAAAATTCTATGAACCACATGCTTTTGGATAAGAATAATTCTGTCGCATAAAATAGTATTTATTTGAAAACTATATTTCTTGTGGTTGAACTCTCCTAGTTGCTAGTGGCCAGCGGGACTTGGTGGTTTGAGCCTAGTTGCTTTTCCTGTTATTTGTTGTGGACGTCGTGTTTTTTTTGTTTTACTCTTCTCTCTCTATATTTGGGTTTCTCTTATTTTCCTTACTACTGAGCAGGTGATAATTCTCATAGATACTGAACAGTATTCACTTAATAAATTGTCTTTTGTAGCAAGCTGCACTAGTGCTTAATGCTTCTCGTCGATTTAGATACACCTTGGACTTGAAAAAGGAAGAAGAGAAGAAACAGATTTTAAGAAAGATCAGAGCACATGCGCAAGCAATACGAGTACGTTATCCTTGATTTTAGTATTCTTTTATGGGATTGAGGTTGTATGTTTTTCCTCTAATTTTCTGTTTTTGGTTATGTTAGGCTGCATATCTTTTCAAACAAGCTGGGGAACGAATAAATGGTAACTTATTCTGCTTATCTTATGCTCAGCTTTGTAGAATGATTTTAAGGATAATGCTTATGTTTTATAGCTTTGGTTTGATATTCCTTTTTTTGCATCTTGGCCATGTGTTTGGCAGGTTCATCCAGTTAAGGCTTGGCTATATGTTGTCATTTTTCTTTACTACCTTGCTTTATCTCTGTTGTATTCTCGATCTGCATGACTTTTTTTGAACTTGTTTAGCTATTTGTTCTAGATTTTTTTCCCTTTTGGGTTTTTCTTTGGAGGTATCAAATATTTCTCATTATATTAGTTATTGTTAATTTTATTCTCAAGATTTGGATTCAAATGTTGATCAACCAAGCAGTGTTGTTAAGGTGTGCGTCTAGGCGCACTAGACAACAAAAGCGCCTCAAATCCTTTAGGGCAAGGCATATTTGATCAGGCGCATGCCGGTTGTGCCTAGATATGGTTTTTTATAAGGCGGTAGGTGCAAAAAAAGCTCGCTTGATTGAAGTTTTCCTTAATTTCTCTAACTTTAATTTTTTTCATTAACTTTACCTTTAATAGTAAAAAAGGGATAATGTCAAACTCTTTACTTCTCAATGTTTGAGTATTCAACAATAAACATTTTACCATAAGGAAATCATAAATATTGCCAAAGAAATTTTTTTTTGCATGTTTTGTAGGATAAATTGGACCACTCTTATCATAATTATATATCTCAAGCTTATTATATATATATATATATATATATATATATATATATATATATATAGACGCACACACAAAAACACATGCATATACATATTGCGTCTTATTTTACTTGGGCAAGCACTTTTTTTGCTCTTTGTGCCTCAGGCAATATAATAGTTTTAACACCAAGTGCGCCTTGCACTTTTGACAACACTGCAACCAAGTATTTATTATGGCCTGTCCAATCTTAGTATCTATGCAGTTTTTGTGCATTATATCATTTATCCATAGATTTTTTTCCCAACTGGATTAAAAATAGGATTGAGTCTGTAAAGCTTCTTTTGCTGTTTTTATCTTTAGATCTTGTTTTCATTCTTTCTGTGTTTTATAGGTAGGCACATAGTAATCATGATCGCTTCTACCCCCCTAGAATCATGTGTGTTTATAGGTAGGCCCATAGTCATCATGATTGCTGCTACCCCTAGAATCATGACATAAGCATGCCCTAGATTGTGGTTCTCTTGTGTCTTGGATCACCTGTGTTCATGATCTGAATTACCAGAATTAGGAATCCAGATTTCTGGGCGAAAGAGAATCAAAGGGAGATCAGAATAACTGAGAAAAGAAGGAAAAAAGAGGCATGGAAGAACTAGTGAAGGGAGAAAGGGAAAGAGAGAGGATTTGACCGAGAAAAGAGAGATTTGGTCCCAAAAAAAAAAAAGAACCTCAGCCAAAAAGTTCAAGGAAATATATAATAATGGCTAATTAGCTTAATATAGGGGCATATGTTAACTCTTCTGTTGATATTGTGTGTTAACTAGCTTCTAGCTCATTAATTGCTGTGTTGGACCGCTTCACATGTACTTCATTCGCAATATTTCCCTTAATATTCTTTGGTTTAGTCGGCAAACCCAATTCATTGGTTTAGGGCACAAATAAAAAACTGCTTCTAAAATTGATGTAAAAATTTTTAGATGTACCAAAGGGCACTACTTAAAAACTATTGTTGATTGCTTTCTTTCTACACTCGTAGAAATAATTGATTTTTAAAATAACTATATACGTGTATGTTTATTAAGAAATGCACTTACGAAATAAAAAAATGCACTTACGAAATAAAAAACCTATATTTTTCACAAAATAGATATGACCTAGGTAATGTTTCAAAGTACACCACAGAATGAAATGACAACTCAAGACTTTCCCCTCATACCGTTACATAGCTATGTCATCTACCTTGCCCCCCTAAGCCTACGATGACACAAGACATGCTAATGACTTTGGTTAGCAATGAGTATTTTATGCCTATCTAGTTCTGTTTCTATAAAAATCATTTGTTGACACTTTGCTATTTTCCTTTTTGGACATCCAAAACCAAATAAATATGAAGTGTTGTTCAGTCTTTGCATCTTTTCTTGCTGGTTTTATTTTGGCATCCTTCTGTCTCTATCTTATTACGTATTGGGTACTTCTTGTATCTATAGAGATGTGATGGAGTTGAATTAGGTAGTTAATTTGAGATAGTAGGTGTTCAATCGAATCAAAACGTTCTTTCTTTTCTACGCTACGATCTTTCTTCTCTTATGATATTCTAGTTTGATCGAGGGCGGTACACTTCTCCCCAATATGAGATAGGTTGCAGCTATAGTCAGAACTCTAACTGGGCCAATTGCGTAATTATGACCTGAGGTGAGGGTGCGATGCCTATCGAAGAAAGGTTGAAGAATTGATAAATGAAATGATAATATAGTTGCAAATTTCACATCTTAGAAATACTGCTCTTATGAAAACAATCTTTGGACAAAAACGCTACTGACATAGCGATTATTTTGCTGCTGGCCTAGCCTTACTTTATCCCAAAACACTTCCAGTCAATGCCTCTGTTTTTCTCCTTCATTCATATGGACTGGCATCTATTTTAATCAATAGCAATGTGCAAAGTATTGATTAAGTTGGTTTTTGACCAACTTGAGCTTTAAGTTGTTATAGTTTTCTTTTATGTCACTTTTTTTTTGCATGTACTTTGTGTCAAAAAATATGGTATTTAAATGTTGTAGCATCTGTTTTACCAGTCTTGTGCTGCAACAGTTATTAGAGCTCAACGTTTTGATATAGATGTTTATCACGGCGCTTTGATTTGTAGGAACAGCAATCCCACAGCCAACACCCATTGGTGATTTTGCTATTGGACCAGAGCAACTTGCTTCAGTGACTAGGGATCACAATTTTAATGCTCTGCAGGAATATGGAGGGGTAAGTTTGTGAAAATAAAACTTGTTGATTAAAATTTATATTTTTGTATTATTCTGCCACTTATTTTAGGTTTGTATGTTTATTATGTTTCTAAATCAGGTTAATGGGGTATCAGAGTTGCTAAAAACAAATTTGGAGAAAGGGATTCATGGAGATGACACTGATTTACTGAAACGGAGGAATGCATTTGGTTCAAACACATATCCTCGGAGAAAAGCAAGGAGTTTTTGGGTAAGTTTTTAGATATCTCAGTTTCGATTTTCTTTCTTTATTCTGTCTTTATTTTCTTGGTTCCCTCCCTATTCATATTCTGTTCTTAATTCTAAAAAAACTAACTTTTTTTTTTTGTTTTTGTTATGTGAATGGAATATTTATGATCCATTACCTTTACTTTCTTGCACGCAGAGGTTTCTTTGGGAAGCTTGCCAAGATCTTACTTTGATGATTTTGGTGGTAGCTGCTGTAGCTTCTCTGGCTTTGGGTATAAAGACAGAGGTGAGCTTTTCTGTGTATGGTCAATTACATTATATTTTTATTTTAATGAGCAAACCTTGGTGAGTTATGGTTATAATGTTTTTTCTTTTTTTCCAAAGATGCAAAAATCTGTTTATTAGTATAATTTAATGATATTACTGTATTAATGAAAATAAAAGCAACACTTTACATATGTAAGTAATACAAATGGAAGATACATCTTTTTTTTTTCTTTCAAAAATTCATATAGTAGGATGATATTCATAATACTGGTCTATTGTCACGTAGCTTTATAGATTCAAGTTATTTTCTCTAGTCATGTATTACTTGGTTGCTAAAACTAGAATTTCACAGTGACTGAAATATATGTTCTTAACTAGTTATTAATTTTAGGTCGGCACTTGTTTTTTGGTGGGTTGACCTCACTTGTTTATATCAAGAGCTCAGCGCTGAAATTTATGACCAGTGAATGATAGTCTTTCATAATTCATATAATTGTTTAAAGCATACCTTTACATTTTCCCTGCAGTATGTACAGGATTCAAGTAAATGCAAATTTTTTATTAAGGCAGGAGTATTGCATTACATCAATTTCTTGGTTGTGACCAACAATTATTTTACGAATATGCACCCTCTATATATTTTTGAAGTAGAATTTTTTTTCTCCAAGCCCATTTGTTTTGTTCCAAGCGAATAAGCAGCCTTTTAAATAAGAATGTTCAATTTTCATGTCCTATGCTGCATTTTTTATTTACAGGGTCCCAAGGAAGGCTGGTATGATGGGGGTAGCATAGCATTTGCAGTTATGCTTGTTATTGTTGTGACAGGTACTGAACTAATTGCGTAAAGTTGTTGCAGTGTTCTGCATAATGCATTAAAATATACACCTTTTTTTTTGTTACTTTTTCCTTTATTCTTTTTGGTTCTACTTGTCCTTTTTTTTTAAAAGCATTGCTGGAAATTATTTATTGAATCAATTTTCGAAATTTCAGTAAAATAAACCTATCATAGATAAACTCAACATGCTTATGCAGATATATTTTGCATTTTTCCTTTTAAGTAATGTCATTACAAAGTTAACTTTTAGTTGTGCATTATTTGGCATAAGACCGTTTATGCATTCTTAAATCATTTTTAGTAGGTAGCTAAGCAAAAATATTTTCTTTTTAGTGCTTGGTGTACATGTGAGTCAGGCTAGTACTTTTACTGGTGTAGAGGAAGCTCCTCTTATTCTTAGTTAGCTCTCCTACCCTTGGGCTGCACTTTGTTTTCCAAGACCATGTGGCTATGTGGTGACAAAGCTACTCATAGTCAAGGACAACAAGAAAAGTTCTTGTTATCCTTTTGGAATATCCTCCTTTCATGCCTATGTTACAAACAAACCCCTCAAGCTCTCTTACTTGGTTATGCTGACACACACTTCGGCCACCATATGCCTGGAGTACTCTTTTAATCCTAATATACCCATAAGATACACAACAATGTAATGAAAACCACGGGAGATCACCCCCCTACTGCCAAGCCAAAACAGCAAGTGAGCCATATGTTAGCAGCACATGAGTAACTCTAGAAATGGTCCAAGGTACTCTTGAGTTAAAGCTAGTGCAAAATCTCACCATAGCATCTTAGGTTGTGAGATGAACAACATTGCGCTCGTGAGCATGCCTGATGGTCTTAACTCATAAGGTTAAAACTTAGACTGCAATGGTGATGGTCTTAAGGTTAAAATTGTAATGGTGTCGCTTTTGTGCTAGACCATCACCAGCGAAGCATCAGTAATATAGGAACTTCTTATCCCAGATAGCAGCCTACATTGTTGGCTATAATGAGGATGCTCAAAACCCAAAGTGTTATAGCAGAATCCCTGGCTACGCCCATTCAATTAAAGAACCCGTACACACCATTGTGGCAACAACTTACTTGCATAAATGCTGCCACCCACAAGGTAACTCATAGGGATGAAATGCTTTGGCCTAAATTGAACATGGTTTTAGGCACAATGGACTAGTGCTATCTTAAAGCATAGCCCTTTGTGTTTCTTAAGTAAAGCACAACATAGTGTCCCATTAAGCAAACAAGCCATCTAGTAACTCTTGTTTGTGACTATCTCGTCATGCACATAAGCAAGTTGCTTAAAGTTCATAGAACCTACTTGTGCTCAAGCCAAGTGCCACCTAGAACATAACTCTACCAAGTCCTGAAAGTAGACTGCAATGCTCTCTTCAATAAGAAAGTATTGAAAACCTTTTGGATTAATGTACATCTGTGATTTTGCGCAGTGTTGGTCATAGCAGCAGCAAGGCACATTGGTGTTGGGCTTGGCAGCTACTCTATGTAAATAGACTTAATAAGAGGGTGAAAGGCATTCCTAGTTGTATTTTTATTAGAAGGGAAAAGAATAGGTGTACCTAGCAACTGTACTATGCCTAAAGTGCATGGCCATAAGATTTTCCCATTCTCACCAATCCTGGTTTTATGCTATTTATCCCTTTATTTGTTTTTAACTTTGTGGAATAGGCTTTGACCATGCACAAGAGGTAATATCTTGTCCAATAAACTCCAATCTCCATCATTTCTTTGTTACATAGTTATAATGGTTTCTATTTTTGGTACGTGATTTTGAGCCACATAGTGGGAGGTAGCCCTCTCCCACCTCATAAGTCCCATCCCATACTCCAGGATTCCAACCTGAGATCTCCAAATTGGAGTTTAGCTTTTGAAAAGTTGGTATGTCCCCTTTGGGACATGACAATGATAATGATGCCATAAGGAATAACCATATAGCAACTAACAGTTGCCATAAATGCTATTCCTTCCTCACTAATCTTAGTTGTCAAGTGCATTTGATGGTCCATCTCTGTTGCATCGACTCGAAACTTTAGGTTACCATACCCGTGTCGACAAAACACGACACTGGTACCGACACTAGATATGTGTCCTACTTTCCTCTGCAAATATTGACTCTTCTTCGCACAAAGAATAATAATAGAGCTAAGGAAGAGAAGGTCACATGAAGGAAGATTGCTAGGCTAATCTTGTTGTCGCGTATTGTTGTTGAATGTTGATGTAAAATGGGCTTCTCCGCTTTGGCGACATGGAAAGCTTAGGACAAAAAATGGAAAATGGAAACTCTCTATTTTAAAGAGACAGAGAGATATGAGTAACGATTGCTGGCAAAATGGAGAAGAATAGGTGGAATATATGATAGAGTGGGTTTTCTTTTGTTGTAATTGGGCTTCAAATTTTTAGTCCTACAATCATTACCTTAATTAAACAACTAATCTTAACCTAGCCCAAAAAAGCTAAAAGGATTGTATTTGGTTCTTTTTATATCTTTAGTTTTTGCTTGATGTATGAAGGCCAACTTCAGTTTATGGGTTTAACCGTTTTAAGGGTACTAAAACAAAAATATTTTAAATGTTTAAAGTTAATTTAAGTATCTAATGTTATTTAAAGAATTTTTTTTATTAGTATTTTGGTAAGGGGAAAATAGAAAATAAATTTTATTTATACAAGAAATTATATTATTTATGTTTTTGATATTTTTAGTTAAGCCGTATCCTATTTCCAGACACTTTTTAGCCGACTCCACAAGTCCAAAATTTTGGATGAAAGGAGAGTCGGACACTTAGATACATGCCTGTATCAGATATCGGTACCCGATTCCATGTAACATAGTGGTCCATATCATAAGTAAAAGTGCACAGCAATTGCAGTGAGCATTATTTTATATAGAGGGTTAAGAAAAATGGGGTAAACAAAAATTCTGTTTTGAAGCATTTATGGTTTCATAAACTACATTTTGTTTTTGAATCCTTCTTCACTATGTCTTAAATATGGTTTGGTTGAGCATCAAGCCATTAATGCAGAAGTAGAACCTCTGTAAGTTTTTCCTTTTTGTTTCTTATTATTGTGAGTTTCTAAATCTACAGCTATCAGTGACTATAAACAATCTCTTCAGTTCCAAAAACTAGATGAGGAGAAGAGAAACATACATTTGGAGGTAGGTATCCACTGTTAGCAGTTGATATGATTATAAACAATAATCTTTTGGAATTTATGTTTGAATGCAACATGGCAGGTTGTTAGAGGTGGTAGAAGAGTAGAAATTTCAATATATGATATTGTTGTTGGTGATGTTGTACCCCTCAACATCGGTGATCAGGTATGTTTCTTTATCTCATGCATTCTTACTCTATTATATATTTAATGCAGTATTTTACTGGATATTCTAAATTTGCTCTTTAGATCCCCGCCGATGGAATTTTAATCTCTGGTCACTCGCTTGCAATAGATGAATCTAGCATGACTGGAGAGAGTGATATTGTAAGCCTTCCGACCCACAGTGCTATTCAATGGAATTCTCGCCCTTTTGCATACTTCAAAATTGCTATCACATCTTATTGCAGGTTCACAAGGATACCAATAAACCTTTTTTAATGTCTGGCTGCAAAGTGGCAGATGGAAGTGGCACTATGCTGGTAAAATTTATCCCTGCACCTTCACTTCATATTATTATATTGTGTTCAAGTTCTTAGTATACACTTTAAACACTGGGTCTTAAAGTTATTAAACTAATATCATAAATTCTGCTGTTTCTGAAAACTAACTGTATTCGTGAATTTCTTGTACATGGGCTGCAGTTTTCACCGTCTTCCTTTGAAACAGATTTATATTTCATGCAGATGAACTTACTCCACTGTCCTATATTTAACTATTAACATTGATGACTTGTAGACTATTACTGTTCCATCTGCAACTTTGCATTAAAACCTTCTTTCTGATAAACTGAAGTATGTGATGAACCCTTGTATCTGTTTATAACTCCAATAAGTATCATCTTTGTTTAATTCCCAGGTAACAGGGGTCGGGATTAATACTGAATGGGGTTTGCTCATGGCTAATCTTTCAGAAGACACTGGTGAAGAAACACCCTTGCAGGTTTCTGTTCCCCCTTGACAGTAATTGGTGAAATTTTAGGCTTTACTTTTTATGTTTACCTCAAATTAATTTTATAGGTGCGTTTGAATGGGGTTGCGACTTTCATCGGTTTTGTTGGACTCAGTGTAGCTTTTGCTGTCTTGGTTGTCCTTTTAGCTAGGTAATTCAGATTTTGCTTAATGACAATCTCTTCTGTCTCTCCTACTCTCCGTTTTTCTGTCCCCTTCGCTGTTTGATCTGATCATAAAATTTTGGAGTCACTCAGGTACTTCACTGGCCATACCAAAGACCCAAGTGGAAGAAAGCAGTTTGTTGCAGGCAAGACTAGTGTGGGCGATGCCGTAGATGATGCCATTAAGATTGTCACTGTTGCAGTATGTGCTTGTTTATCACCCTTTGTCCAAATACTTGTCTGTATGTGCACACTTAAGGGGATGTTTGTTTTTGTATGTATGACTAATATTGAAAGATGTAGGTTACTATTGTGGTGGTTGCGGTGCCTGAAGGGCTTCCTTTAGCTGTTACCTTAACGTAAGTTTGCTCTCTGTGTAAAAGTATTGGAATTTCCAGAAAGGCTGTTTTTCTCTCTAGTTGTAGTGTTTTTACTGCATGTGTTGATATTGGGTTGAATTTTTTCAGTTGTACCTTATTTAGAGGCCACATTTTTGTCATCCTTGTTTTTTCTCCCATGTTAACCTGTCTCCTTAGTTTTCTTTTAGTTGTTTTAGTTAAAGCTGATTGTTGTAATGCTCATGATGGCACTCTTTTGTTTGAGTGCCAAATCTCTCTTTTTGCATCTCATCTGGCAGATGCTGCAGCTTATGACGTATAATTGTGCATGCAAATAATATGTTCCAAAAATTTTAATTTGGTCATGTGCATAATTTTGATTCTTCTCTTCACTTGTTGCTTTTTTCATATAATAGTTGTGATATTTGATTATGATGCAGCCTTGCTTACTCGATGAAGAAAATGATGGCAGATAAAGCTTTGGTATGTATGATGAATTTTTTTCCCCATCTTTTAGACATTGATGTAAAATTGTTTCTTGGGAACAGATGTGTTTCATGCAGCTTAATAGAAGTTGAAATGCAGGTGCGCAGGCTTTCTGCTTGTGAGACCATGGGTTCTGCCACAACAATTTGCAGTGACAAGACTGGAACCTTGACTTTGAATCAGGCAAGTTATGATGTGTTTTACTTCAGACAGGGAGGGCTTTCTCTTCATCTATTTTCTAGTTGAACTACTTGAAGAATATGAGAACAACATTCTTTTGAATATTTACAGCTGTTTTAATGAAAAAGTGCTTCTATATATATTAATAGTAATATGTATAAATTGATGTCAATGTATAGGACTCTAAACCTAATTGCTGATTGATGTAGTGTGAAAAAAAAATAGTGCTCTCTAGTTAGTTTTCTAGCATCGCTGATAAAATGCAGTGGGAAGATAATGCTGGGAGGAAATATCAATTATTTGTCAAAATCAGAAAAATAGAATAATGATGGAAGGATAAGTAATACAAATATTATATTGATTTCTTAACATCATGATATAAAATGTTTCTTTTGGTTACTGGAAGCAATTAAATTTGGAAGTCAATTAACAAAATTAACTTCAGCTGTAGTAGAAACATTCAAGTAAATTTACGATTTTGAAAGATTCAAGTTTAGAACCTTTTAAACTATTAGTTATCAAATTGCACTTTTAGACAATTTTTTGTTCCTAACTTTAAATAACAATCGTTTCACTTATTGTGGTGTCAAATCACTTAAATTCACAAATTAGTTCTTATAATTTGTAATTTATACTTTCTGATCAACTCTTGTAAGTACAATGATTAAGCTTTTGACAATAAGATCAATCAAGTTATTGAGTATATTTTAATTCCAGGACAGCACCAAATTCACTCCCCTAGTAATAATTGATATATCTATAAAAATAAAACATATAATAATAAACTAGCTTCATTTGCTGGGTTTTGTGTTTGAAGTGAAAGGAGTATTTAGAAATTTACAACATAAAGAAATTAATTATAGAAGTCTAAGCCAAAAATCTAAATGATTGCTAAAGAGACAGATATCAGAGGTGGCATGGGCTGGGATAGATAGATAGGGGAAGGGCCACAATAGCACCTCTCTCTATCTCTTTCTATATATGTCTATTTATGTAATCAGAGTGTGTTTTCTGTACAGATGACAGTGGTTGAAGCTTATGTTGGTGGGAGAAAAATTGATCGTCCAGACAGCAGCTCAGAGTTACCTGATACACTAACCTCAGTACTTATTGAAGGCGTTGCAGTGAACGCGAATGGCAGCGTCTTTACCCCAGAGGTATGTCTCAATGACTCGTACTTTTTTCTGAATCATAGGTATTAAGCGGTCTTTATAGAAGGCTTGTTGCTGGTTTCTTTAGGAAGGTGGAGATGTAGAGGTTTCTGGATCACCAACAGAAAAAGCAATTCTAAATTGGGCAATCAAGGTTACATATCTAACCTCTCATTATCTTCTTGTCGTTGCTTATTTGTAATTTTAATATTAATGTTTAGTCTTTGAATCTTTGTAGCTTGGTATGAATTTTGACGCTGTTAGGTCAGGATCTTCAATTGTTCATGTATTCCCATTCAACTCGGAGAAAAAACGGGGCGGTGTTGCAATAAGATTGGTAATGTCACTATATTTTTTATTTTTGATGAGCATTTTTATCATAGTTGCATGTATTTTAGGTGGTCGCTGCATTTTTAATCCTTTTTAAAAATACCAAAGCCTTGGCGTTAGATGACAAAAGCGCCTCAGACCTTTTTGGGCGAGGCACATTTGATCAGGCGCACGCCTGGTGCGCCTAAGCGCTCTTTTTTGTAAGGCAATAGGTGTAAAAAAGTCTGCCTGATTGAAGTTCTCTTTAATTTCTTTAATTTTAACTTTTTTCATTAAATGTACCTTTACTAGTAAGAAGGGATAGTATCAAACTTTTTAATTCTCAATATTTGAGTATTCAATAACAGATATGGGACCATAAGGAAATCATGCATATTGGGCAACAAAAAACATTTTAATTATATATTTTAAGCTTATTTTATATATATATATATATATATATATATACATATTGCGCCTTACTTCACTCAGGCAAGCGCTTTTTAATCATGTATGTTTTGTAGATAAACTGGACCACTCTTTAGAGTTTATTATCATAATTATATATTTTAAGCTTATTTTTTTATATATATATATATACATATTGTGCCTTACTTCACTCAGGCAAGCGCTTTTTTTGCGCCTTGCGCTTGAGGCAATATAAGGGTTCTAGCGCCAAGAGTGCGCCTTGGGCCCTTGACAACACTGGGTGAAATTGAACTTAATTTTCTGTTTTAGGGACTTCAGTGGTTTATTAATAGGTTAGTTGCTGGTTTTTTTTGGGGTGGGGGGGGGGGGTATTAGTTAAGCTTATCTGGTATGCTGCTGGTTGAGTTTATGGTCATTGTTTGAGAAGTTTCTGAGCAACTGCTGAGATTTAGGTGGCTTTTCTATTAGAATTCAATCAATACAAATTACTTTTGATTTTTACTTTTTAGTATAAGACCAATCAATAGTAAACATTCAATTGGAGTCTCCACTAACCAAATTGAACTTAAATTAAATTTCAAGGAGATACACAAATTCTTATCAGACAATGATAGATGATGTTAATGTTGAACTTAATGTTATAATATTAGGAAGATTGTAGTAGTAATAGTTTTATTGTAATGACAATGGTAATAACGGTGATAGGAAGCTTGGTGGCGACAGCAGTTGAATCAATTTTCATCTTAAAGACTTTTCTAAAGCTTAGCCTTTAGATTAAATTAGTGTAGAACGACATTGATTCAGTATGCCTTCTAGATATTTTTCTTGTTGTAGATCAATATATCATATGACTTAGAACAAAATGATTCGTGTAAGGACAAATCATATACAAACATCATTGCAGACTGCATTGAATCTAAAAATATCTTGGCTTGAAAAATAATGGTGAATGCTTTGAGAAAGACTTTTTTAGTGTTTATGTTCATAATTTATGCTTTTTAATCCAATTAAACTGCTTTTCTTCTGATTCTAACATTTTCTTTGATGTCTTGTCTCCCAGCCGGACTCTAAAGTTCATATTCACTGGAAAGGGGCTGCTGAAATAGTGTTAGATGCATGTGCTTGGTACCTTGACACTAATGACAGCATTGTAGCTATGGATGAAGATAAGGTTTGAGAAACTATTTGCCTGTTGAGATGAACAGCGTAACTTGAATATATTAATGTTTTCATTGTCGCCTTTTTTCTTTAGTCACCACCTTTTGTCATGGTGACTGCAGTCTATATTATTTTATTTTGATTAAATTTTTATATTTTAACTATGTAGTTTGTAAGGCTTGCAAGTTGATGTTGTTGGTATTGTGGTGCAACATTTTAAAGAATTTCTCTTTGTTGAATTCTCTTGGTTTTCAGGTGGCCTTTTTTGAAAAGGCAATTGAAACTATGGCTGCTGGTAGTTTGCGTTGTGTTGCTATTGCATACAGATCATATGAAAGTGAAAAGGTTCCAACTAATGAAGAAGAGCTTGCTCGATGGGCTTTACCTGAGGATGACCTTGTTTTACTGGCTATTGTTGGTCTAAAGGTATCTATCTCTGGAAAATTATGTAGGTTTGACACAAACTATGCATGTCTTCATCTGTGTTTGTATATGTATTTATTATTTTTCATTTGGGGAAGGAGCTTAGTCATGGATCCTTTTTATTTGAGGTAACTTATGTTAATTTTTTTGCTCATATGTGGAGGATGGATTGGATAATGTGATAGAAGCACCAACATTGCCTTATGACTGTCTGGCATAATCTTGTTGAAATGATTGTTTTAAGCTCATGGATCCTTAATGTTTGAGGTAGTTTATTTTTATTTTGTGCTTATATATGGAGGATGGATTGGACAATATGATAGAAGCACCAAGATTGCCTTATGACTGTCTGGGATAATCTTGTTGAAATGATTGTTCACTGTCCTCAATATCATTCTCTGCATCTCTTTTTCTTTCCTCTCTGATTAGGAAATAGCTTGCCTTATTGTAGTATGTTTTTTCCTTTTCCATTTTTTTCTTTCACAGAGAAGTATAAATCTGTTTAGTTATCAATGAAGTCCGTATGCTAGAGATTCTGATCTTTACTACTTTTTGTAGCTTCTTTTTTCCATAATTTTTTTTCTCCATTTGCAAATTGTCATTTTGTTCTCATTTATTTCATCCCCAATCCGTACTTATCCACAAAGTTCTTGTAGTTGGTGAAGTTCTATCTTGAACTATGCTTGATTGAAGACAGCAATAAGACCAAAAATGCATTACGAATTTGAACGTTGAGTTGCTAAGTATCAAAATAACCCAAAAATGAACATGGTTGAGAAGAGAATGCTATGATATGTATTTGGACATACAAATGAAGACATAGTTAGGAATGATTGCTCAAGCGAGAAAGTGGTCACATCCGTTGCTGAAAAAATCAAGAAAACACGTCATTTGGTTTGGACCTGTAAAAAGGAGATTACAAAATCTCTTGAGAGGATGTCACTTAAAGGAGGATACCCATTTTAATAGAAATAGAGGAAGAACAAAGAGGATATGGTTGGAAACTATAAAAAATGACTTCACCTTTATTGAGCTTACTACTGAAGACATTGCTCTGAATTGAGCTGGTCTAATATGATCCATTTAGCTAACTTACATATCGGAAAGGCTTAGTTTGTTATTTGTTGTGGACTTGTACTTTGAAGTTTTGTAAAGAAGTTATTCTGAACACCATGTCTCTTTTATTTCAACCTTAAATGTTTAATTGTGTCATGGATGTAGTTTAAGCTTGATTCGCCGTATGCTCTCTAATTACATTGAGAACCTATGCAGGATCCTTGTCGGCCAGGTGTCAAAGATTCAGTGCAGTTATGTCAAAAGGCTGGTGTAAAGGTATAATTATTTATCTACTATAACTAATCATTCTGTTAAAACCATGGTAGTGCTTGTTCTACTTTTTTAGTTTACAAATGTAGAGTTTGATTGCGATTGTGAATTTGCTTGCTGTGGAGAGTGTATCTTCCTTTTTTGGCTGTCATTCCTGCCCAAGTCCAACCCTGCTTGAAGGTTTCAATGTTATCGTAATGTTTTACTTTTTGTTTCTCTGGTCATTTCTGTCAATGCCTAACCAGCCTCTACTCTAGTTCGATCCCACAAAAAGTTTTCCCCCTAACTTCAATGTTATCAAAGAACTTTTCCTCCTAACTTCTACAAATCCCATCCCACAAAATTGTAATAAGAGCAAGAAATCTTTGGTGATCAATTCTTTTGCTCCTCATTCTTTGGGAATCAGAAGAATGCTGTTCAAGTCTGAATTGTTCATTTAGTATTCATTTTTATTTGCTTTCATTCCACTTGTATTCGGAAGGAGCAAAAGTCTTTGTATGGCACTGCAAGGGAAATTGCTAAAGGCTTTTGGGGCTTTGTGGGATAGTTACATACCAACTCCTTAAATGCTTCTGGATTTTAGTTGGACTTAAAACTTTTAATTAACTGATCGGTCTATGAACAATCTAAAAGTCACAACAGTGACTCATAGTGAATGGTTTACACTTTTCTTAATTATCAGAACATAAATCTTGTCGGCATGACATGGTTCCTCTTGGATGTTATATGCTTCTACATGATTTATTTTTTAAAATATCTCCCTACCTTCAGTGAGATCTAATTATTATACAAAATATCAAGTCCTTGGATTTAAATTCTTTTTAAAGAATTATTATTTGTACTTTTTTCTTTTTCTTGTTTTGCTTGTCATTTTGCTCACATGATACTATCGGTCTTTTTGTTGTCTCCTTTCATCTTTAAAGCATATATGTTCTTGGAGGTTGATTATATTTGTTGATATTATTAATTTAACTGAGTTTCCAACTGTGTGCCATAGGTACGCATGGTCACTGGTGACAATCTTAAAACAGCGAAGGCAATTGCTTTAGAATGTGGGATACTACAGTCAGATGTGGATGCTTCTGAGCCTAATCTCATTGAAGGGAAAGTTTTCCGTGCACTATCTGATTTGCAAAGGGAAGAAGTTGCTGAGAAAATATCTGTATGCTGTGGTTTTGCATTTAATTTTTGAATTTGTCTCGAGGCTCCAAAATAAGAGTAGGAAATTTAAATTAATTGGGGTGTTTATGAATAGGTCATGGGCCGATCATCACCCAACGATAAACTTCTGCTTGTGCAAGCATTGAGAAAGAGGGGACATGTTGTTGCTGTAACTGGAGATGGCACCAATGATGCTCCTGCCCTTCATGAGGTCTGGCAATGTCTTTTCTTTTTCTGGTCATCAAGATAAAATTATTATCAACTGAACATCTTTAAAACACTGTTTTGTTAGCATGTCATTCCTTAATCGTATTGTACTTTTTTTTTCTTTCTAAATGTAAGACTATTTAAATTGAAATTCGGTAGTCAATACTCAATACATACTACTTGGACTGCAATGGTGAATTGTTAAGTTTTCAATTACTAAAGATGGTTAAACCGGCCTTTTTTTGACTGCATTGAATTATTGCTTTGTGGAAATTTACCCTGTAAGAAAGAATGTATTATGACTATTTTTGGGTGAGGGGGTGAGTGGGTATTGTTTTTGTTGACCATGAGATAAGCATCTATTGGTTAATAAAAGAAGCTGCTCTATATACCTATGATTCAGAGCGTTGCAAATAATTTGGACTAGATCAGATTTATTGGTTTAATGGAAATCCTGGATCCTAGTTACCCATTTCAAGAATGTTTTAGGCAATGAATTCATTTGCTAAAGGCTGGATGATCTTAATTATCAAACAAGGTTCTGTGTGGTTATCATTCAGAAGGCTGAATTTTTAGTCTCTGGACTACAGGCTGACATTGGTCTTGCAATGGGTATTCAAGGGACAGAAGTTGCCAAAGAGAATTCAGATATTATCATTTTGGATGACAATTTTGCTTCAGTTGTGAAGGTATTGTATTCCTTTTCCTCCCATTTTATTTCTTTATGATCAATGTTAAAAGTTTCTTTCTTAAATCAACCCTTTTCATTCATAATCTTGAACATCTTATTAATTTAGGTTGTTCGATGGGGCAGATCCGTATATGCAAATATCCAAAAGTTCATTCAGTTCCAACTTACAGTTAATGTTGCAGCTCTTGTTATAAATGTTGTAGCTGCGGTTTCATCTGGTGATGTTCCACTAAATGCGGTCCAGGTTTGTTCATACTCTTATGTTTATATGCATGTATGTGTGTGTCAACTCTTATGCAAGGAGGTGAGTACTCTCTTACTTTCTCTTCGTGCAGCTTCTATGGGTTAATCTTATCATGGATACTCTCGGAGCATTGGCATTGGCTACTGAACCACCAACAGACCACCTGATGCACCGCCCCCCTGTTGGTCGTAGGTATGAGGTTTTAATTAATCTAGATTCTTAATAAACATTGAGGGTTGGAATAAGGCATTTCTCTAATTATCAGTCTTAATTTTTTGTCTATATTGATTATTTTGGGAGTTTTTATTTTTCTTAAACCAAAAGAACTGGTTAGTAAAAACTTAAGTTGGCTAGCAGTTTGTACCCTCACTCGGAGGGTTAAGGTCTGAGATCTGGATCCTATCTCTCACATTGGGACTTCCTCATATGTACCAAAAAAAGTAAAAACCTTGGCAGCCTTTCTAATTCTTGTCTGAATTTCCAACATCTGAGTTCAGATAGTATAATATACTATATAGTATTTAATATTAAGATATAAGTATTAATTATTCACTAACTTGATTGCTAGTCTATATCCCAATAGTTTCCACTGAAATTTGGTTTTTGTTGTAGAATTTGATTTTTGTTTTTTAACCCTTTTCTTACTATTGCATTCTGTTAATAGTATTTAAAAAATGTTTGAGTTAGTAAAAGTTCGCTGGCAGTCCTCAGTTGCTTTTTTCCAAGGTTGGTTTGCTTCAAAAATTGTTTGTGGTCCTCTACTAAACAGATTGCATCGGAAAGCCTGCCCCTTTTGCTGCTCCTTATTTTCTTTTTGTCCTTTTTAAATGATGGTTATGCTAATGTGATGATTGTGTTTCAGAGAACCTCTTATAACTAATATCATGTGGAGGAACTTACTTATACAGGTATATTTTTATATATGCAGACCTATTTGTTATTTTCTGAGTTATTGATTTTGGTAATTTTATTTGATTTCTTAACTCTGTTCACAAACCCAAATGACCCTCTTTTCCTCCTGGTCACCGTGGCGCATACCAAAAGATGACAATCTTTCTAAGCTGGTATTGTAAATTGTCCATTGAAATTTCAGGCTACATATCAAGTGAGTGTCCTACTCACTCTCAATTTTCAAGGCAAGAAGATATTGCATCTGGATCATGAGAGTAGCGAACATGCTAACAAAGTGAAGAATACACTGATATTCAATGCATTTGTCCTGTGTCAAGTAAGTCATAATTACTCGAATACGCAGTTGACAAAATGGTTTTGATGTTTTTGGTGGTTATAACTGGTTCTTATTTATTTATTTTTCTTTGGAGTGATTTGCTTGTGCAAATGGTTTTGATGACCCAGTCATTGTTTAAGAATGAATGATGTAATGCTGCTTAGGGGTTTGTGGTATTCTCATGCTGCTAGAACTAGTGAGGCCTGAGAAAAATATCTGAATCCATTGAATGAATAAAATATTGATAATTCTTGTTTTGGAATTTTCCCTGTTTACGAGGACTGAGCCTTAAATTCTGTTTTTCTTCTGATTGATGGAAAAATGACTTATATGGACTGCAGCTCTTTAATGAGTTCAATGCTCGGAAGCCAGATGAAATGAACATTTTCAAAGGACTTAGTAGAAACTATCTGTTTATTGGAATAGTGGCAATAACTGTAATACTTCAGGTGAGATTTGTTAGCAATATATATGTATACGTGGTTGGCATTTATTTGATAGAATTTTCTTGGTGTTACATTTTGTTTCTTGTTGTCCAGGTTATAATCGTTGAGTTTCTTGGGAAGTTTGCTAAAACTGTGCAGCTTAACTGGAAGCTGTGGCTGATTTCAATTGCTATTGGTATTGTCAGGTCGGTAGCTTTTTCATGGCAGATTCTAAGTTGTTTTTGCAAAAGTAATTGCTTTTGGGGATTATGCTCTGTTCTGTATAATATCTTCACACTTCATTGTCTTATTTTGAAAATAGTTGGCCCCTTGCACTCCTTGGGAAGCTGATACCTGTTCCCAAAACTCCTCTCAGCAAGTTCTTCTCAAGAAGGTTTTATGGTCGGAGAGATCGAAGTAAGAATCCTTAAGTTTGTCTTTACTTATCTAATATGACAGTTTAACGATATGCTAAGTGTTTGGTTAATTTTAATTAATTAATTAATTTATTTTTTACACGATCTTTTCAGGTAGTGGACAAGACAGTAAGCATGAAAGCTCACATCTTTAGGACATTGACTCACTCGCTAACCTATCCTATCCTATCCTATAAGTTTGCTGGTTTGTTTGCCAATGGCGATGACAGTATTTTATTAACAGATCTCAATATAAGGCTTTTTGGAGAAATCGAAGGCAGCTTAGCTTTGGATGCCATATCATCTTCTTAACAAAATGAGTCTTGTTGAATGAATATGTAGAGTAGTGGTTTTATACATATCATCATTTCAGTTAGAGCTGAGCTGGTGGTGGATTCCACTGTTTATAATTTTTTTTTAAAAATGTTTTGTTTATGGATTATCCACTGTTTGGAGCGTACTACTCAAAAATCAAAAAGTCCTCTTGAAAATGCTGTTGTTTCGAATGGGTAAACTTGAAAAACATCCGTTCTACAGTAGATTAATTATTAAATATTGTAAATGGTAAAAGTTATTCTTAAAAAAGAAAATTTATAAGTTTAAAATTATTAAGTAATTTGTAATTACATTTATAACCTTACTTCTAATATCTCAAAACTTCTCAAAATAACAGCACACTAATCAAGAAAAAGGAGGAAGTTTAATTCTTTTGCAGTCGGTCTACATAGTATTGTAGTGAAATGAGTAATTTAATTATTGTTGTGTAGTAAAAAGAATAATTTAATTATTGTCGTAAAAGTAAAAAAGAGTAATTTAATTATTGTTTAGTGAAAAGAGTAATTTAATTATTGTTGTAAAAGTAATTTAATTTTTGTACTTGAAATAGGTGTAAATAAATAAAATTGATAATGGTGTTAATAAAAAATTGTTAGAATATTGATGTTGACTCGTAAAATTTAAAAGATTTAGATATATTTTAAGTTATATTTTATTTCAAGTCATTAATTATGTTGGATTTTATAAGTTCATTTAGCATTTTAACGATTTTTCTTTAACATCGTTATCAATTTTACTTATTTGCATCTATTTCAATTGTAGAGAGATTAAATTACTCATTTTTATAAATTAAATTATTTTGTTCACTATAGTACAGGAATTATGTGGGTACTTAAACCAACTTTGGAGGCATTTCATCTTTTTTTTGCCCTCCTAAAACATCTTGTCTCTGCTTTGTAATCAGAGCTAAAGGTAATAACTTTGCTTGTTTCAATGAAGACCCAAGTTTTATATTATCACTAGTTTATGACATGTGCGATGCATTAATAAATTTTATTTATTTATATATAAAAGCATAGATTAAACTTATGTAATCATTTACATAACTTATGTAATCATTTAAATGTTCAAGATATATAATAAAATACATATAATATAATCAAGATATCAATTTTCTTATTAAAATATTTGACAAAAATTCAAAACATATGATAAGATAATATTTGAGAAAAAATAAAATATCAAGAGATATTATAAATAGTATTGTTGAGCACATCAACAAAATGTTAAATTATAAACTAAAAGTTTTCATAATTTGAAATTAAATTTCTTTCATTTGCAGCATCTCCATCTTGTGCGGTCATATTTATACATCTGCATATTTATATAATTTTAAGATAAGTTTGATTTATTTAAGAAAAACAATAATTTTAAATGTTTAAATAATATATGTGATAATTTACTCGCACGTACTATTTCTTTTTGCATGAGTTACAATAATATCTTGGTATTCAGCATCTATATGGTTTGTCAAATTTTTATGCTTTTTAGATTCTTTGAGCTTGATATTTGATGTAGAATTTTGTTCTTATAAAAGTTCAAGTGAAATTGTTTTAAATTTTGTGTAAGGTATTAAATTATAAACAATCTGAAAAAACTATTCAAAAGGAATAATGAAAGCTTTCATCCATCGGGTGATAGATTTATTTTTATGTATTACTAATATGTTATACAAATATTTATATAAATTAAGAAATAGAATTGTGAATTTATTAAAAGATATATTTTACTTTTGAATTTAAGAATCTTGAATATGATTTATGCATTGTTTAATACTTTTTTATTTTTTATTTTTTTTATTTTATGTATTTAGTATTAAGTAAAATAATTATTTATATTTTTATTAATAAAATTATTTATTTCAAGTTTTAGTCATAAGTTTTTGTTACTAAAATATCTAATAGCCTTTATTCAATATTTTAAGAAAAGATAATACTATTCAAAATTTTATTTGATTTAATAATGAACTGCCATCTCAAAATAGTGAATATATTGGAAAGTTTGTAACTAAAAATAGCTAATAAAACATTCTTTTAAATTTTAGTAGATAGTTATTTTTTGAAAAAAAAATTTTTAAATTATCATGCTTATTAGGAAAGAATTTTTTTTATTAAAAATGTTAATTCATTTTTAAAAAAGTAAGATAAAAATTAGGAAATGTGTCAAAAGGATAAAAGAATTCAAAAAAATAACTTTTTATAAGAATAAAATTAGAAAATTAATATACCTTTAAAAAAAATTACAAATTGAAAGAAATATTGATGTAGCACCAGTGGCGGAGCCACGTATAGCTGAGGGTGGGCACAGGCCCACCCTCAAATTTTTTTTTTTTTAGTTATAAATGTAGTATTAATGTAGTGCTCATTCTCCTTGTCAAATTGAGACCCCCCTCAACTTAAATTGTGATCCTCAATATGTTTATTTTATTTTCTATACAAAGGTGTTCTTAGTGTGTGATCCTAAATTGAGACCCCCCTCAACTTAAATTGCTATATGAGTTATAGATGTAATGCCCACTCTTTTTACCAAATTGTGATCCTACTCAATTAAAAATTTACTTTGAACTGAAAAAAAAAATATTTATACTTTTTTTTCATGGGTCCCACTATTTTTCATGGGATGCCCCCCGCTGATCCTGGGGTCCTGGCTCCGCCACTGTGTAGCACGTATCATTTATGGACTTAAAACTGTAGAATGATTATTGGATAAAAAATGTCATAATATATACGATATAAGACAAAAAAGTAATTTTTTTTTTACCAATCAAATTGTAGTACTTCAAAACTATATTTTATACAAATACATATATATATATATATATACATGTGTATATAATTATTTCCTTTATATGTCATAAATATTGGTATTCTCTTCTCTTTTTTTTATTTTTTTTTATTTATAAAAATGATCTAATTATTTGATTTGATATTTGAATTTGAATAATGTATTGAATAGCATAAATTTAAAAATTATCTTATTATCATGAAGATAGGTTATTCAAATAAGTGTGTTTTAATTAAATATATAATATTTTTTATATGTCATCATATGAAATAGTTGATCTATACTATTTAAATAGATTTTTTAGACTAAACAAAAAAGAAAGATTTTTGAAAGATTTAAGTATGAAGATATTGATATTTAAATAATGTATTGAATAGCATAAATTTAGGCATTATGATAGCTAGGTATTATGAAAATAAATTGTCTACATTATCGTCCATATCAACATATTATATAATAATATTATACTTTTTTATATGGAGTAATATAAATATATTTATGCATAATGTAGATATGTCAAAATGTTAAAATACATAAAGTTAGAGATAATTAGTAAACGAAAGGATAATCTTAATTTTTTGAAATTTGAATTTTAAAAAATTGTTATAATTGAATAATTGATTGAATAAATTTATTTAATAAAAAATTAAAATTAATCTATTTAATTATTTGTATATATATCCGATAAAAGTTAATTTATAAGCCTTCCTATCTCTCCCATATTTATTTAAATTTATTGCAAGTTTAATTAAATTAATAATTATTAAATTATGAGATAAGTATATCCATATTTTCTATCCATATAAATACTTCCCTATCTCTCACATATAGAATAGTTAAATTATGAATAAAACACATAATTAAAAAAATTAATAAATGTAAATGATTACACATATGAATAAAATTCTTACATTCTTACTTAGATTTGATTTTATGTACATAAAATTATAAATAAATTTAATTATTATAAATCCTTTATTAGATTACAAAACGTTTTGAAATTCCAAAGTTACAAATTTTATTTTTAAGAATTTTATTTTTTTATTTTATTAAAAATAATAATCAATATTAAATTGTTTAATCCAAAAAATCAATAAGGGAGAAACATAATTATTATCTATATAGTTAATTTAAAGTTTTTGTTTTTAGAGATAAAAATTAATATATAATTATGTGTTTTCTCATATATATAATTATGTATTTATACAAATAAATAAAAATAATTATGTAGAATAATTATTCCATGATTAGTTTTATTCATATGTGTACGAAAACATAAATTAATATAATCATTTACATATATATAAATTAATTTTTTAATAGTTAATTTGCAAAATCTTTATTTACAAAAACGGGGCCTCCAAAAAAACAGAGGAGCCTCTTTCACGAACTCTAGGCCTTCTTCAAGCTCATCTAGAGAGTCCCATCTGATTTGCTTGTTAAAAATCAAACCCTAAAATCCAGTGGCAGTAAGGATAGAACCGACAACCACCTTAAATGTGACTTTATGCTAGCCAATTGATATGGGCGACCTAGACTTGCCCCCATTGTATTTAGCAACTCTTTTTTTTGTTCTGATTTTTCAATATAACTTCATGAAACTTGTACTTTGCAGATGGATCTTCCTCGTGAGCTGCATCTCCAGATGAATCCTTGAGTATATCCTGATTCCTCCCAACTCTTTCAGTGGTGGTCAATAAAATTCCTATCAAAACCAGAGAAAACAAAGTTTAAGGTTTTCGTTTTTTTTTTGGGGATAAGTAGCAAATTTTCTATTTATCCAAGAAGCAGCTGAGCTGCTACAAAATACAAAGAGCAAGTATGTCAAACCAGCAAACAACATCAAACTATTAAGCAAAAATGGTAGAGTTTAGCTTCCAAGCTCTACATAAATGTATATTACTAAGTAAGAAGACAAGTCTCACAACCTCAGAAACAACAACCAACAGAAAACAGTTAGCAGACCTCAGCTAACCAATTAACAACTAACAGCTAAAGTTATCAGCTAAGGTTGTTATATCCTTCAATTGTAAACTAATCTGTATATCAAGATATACCTAGGATATAGTCTAGCTTGAGCTTTAAACTAAAAGATAAGATCATCTTATCCTTACTAAGAGTTCTAGCTTGAGCTTTAAACTAAAACATAAGATAATCTTATCCTTACTAAGAGTGTATAAATATATCAGATTAAATAAAAATCAAATAGCATTCTATTCCCTTTTACTCTGATCTTATATGGTATCAGACGCCACAAGCTTAACAGCATGTCAAACTCAACCACCTCCAACACTGCTGATTCAGTCCGAACCACAACTCCATTACTTGTCATCCAAATCAACCCCACAACACAGCTTCCAGTAAAGCTTAATTCCACCAATTTTCCATCATGGTTCATACAGTTTGATACACTGTTAACTGGCCTAGATCTCATTGACTATGGCAATGGGATGCTTCCCTGTCCAACTCAATACATCACCACTCAAGAAACCATAGCCCTGAATCTTGATTACTCAAAATGGATCAGACAAGACAAACTGATCCTTCACTCCATTATTGCCTCTGTTGCAAAAACTGTTATCCCTATGATAGCAGCCTCCAAAACCTCCCATGAGGCAATGCAGAAACTTACAAAACTCTTTGCCAGCAAAACAAGATCAAGAGTCATGTCTCTTAAGAAAAAATTGTCCCTTTCAACTCAAGGAACCAAATCTGTGGCTGAATTCCTTCAATCCATGAAGAGCACTGCAGATGAACTAGCAATTGCTCAAGCACCAGTAGCTGAAGATGATCTTATCATCTTTATTTTAAATGGACTTAGTCCAGAATTCAGGGAAATCTCCACTGCACTCCGAGCCAGAGAGAATGCAATCTCCCTCGAGGAACTCTATGACAAGCTCATTGACTTTGAAACTGTCACCAAACAAGAAGACCTTATGTTTACACCTGCTGTCACAGCCAACTTTGCAAAAAGAGACAGGAGACCCTACCATCAACATCAAGACACAACCTTCAGAGGAAATGTGTCTCATAATGACTCTTCTCGATACAACTCCAACACTGGAAGAAGAAGATCTCAGTTCAACACCAACACCTACAGCAGCAGACCTCAACAATATTCAAACACCAATACCAACAGACCAACATGTCAACTATGTGAAATTGGACATGCTGCTAAAATCTGCAGACAATATAAGATCTCCTCCTTGCAGGACCCTGTTGCCAACCTTGTTCAGACTGGAAATTCATCTGATAACCAAAACTGGGTAGTTGATTCAGGAGCATCCCATAATGTCACCTCAGATCTTAACAATCTCTCACTCTACTCAGAATATGGTGGCCCTGATGAGATTCTAGTTGGAGATGGTTCAGGTTTGCACATTAAACACACTGGCTCTACTACTTTCACTACTAAACATAAAGACAAACCTTTAATTCTCTCTAATGTCCTACATGTTCCTCAAATACACCGTGAGCTCATTTCTGTTTCTCAACTATGCAAAACTAATCATGTTTCTGTTGAATTTTTTCCTAACCATCTACTTGTGAAGGATCTCATCACGGGGGCACCACTGGTGAAAGGACACAACAAAAACGATGTCTATGAACTTCCAAAATCTGCAGAATTACCAGCTTCTACTACTTTCAATAAATCAGCTTGTTTCAGTTTAAAGACCACTGTTAATAACTGGCATAGAAGACTAGGGCATCCCTCCCCCAGAATCCTTAACTTCATGCTCAAAACTTTTAGCTTAGATTGTGATCACTCAACCATCATGTCAGATTGTAATTCTTGCTCGTGTAATAAGAGTCACAAACTGCCTTTCCATAATTCAACTTTGTCCAGCTCAAAACCACTAGAACTGCTGTATACAGATGTATGGGGAAGTCCAAAACTAAACTCTCATGATGGCTATCATTACTATGTCACATTTATAGATCATTTCTCAAAATTTGTTTGGTTGTTTCTCATTAAAAGCAAATCTGATGTACTGCATATCTTTCCTAAATTTAAAGCACAGGTTGAAAAACAATTCCATACTTCAATTCTCTCCATTTACTCTGATAATGGTGGAGAGTACCAGGCCCTATCCTCTCTACTAGCCACCTATGGTATTCAACACCTCAAGACACCTCCACATACACCAGAACATAATGGAGTCTCTGAAAGAAAGCATAGGCACATTACAGAAACTGGGTTAACCCTTTTACATCAAGCTTCAATGCTTCAGTGTTACTGGTCTCATGCTTTCCAAACTGCTGTTTATCTCATCAACAAAATGCCAACTTCAACTCTTCACAACAAATCCCCACATGAAACTTTGTTTAACACCACACCAAATTATAAGAAATTAAAGGTTTTTGGCTGCTTATGCTATCCATGGCTCAAGCCATATAATGACACCAAACTTCAACCAAAATCCAAACCATGTGTCTTTCTTGGCTATTCCACAAACCAAAGTGCCTTTAAATGTCTAGATCCCTCTACAAACAGAATTTTCATTTCCAGACATGTTAAATTTATTGAAACAGTCTTTCCCTTTGCGCAAAAGCAGCTAATAAATCTTCCTTCCAAGCTCACTTCAGCTACTGACTTTCCTGTGATTTTATCTGATGAAACAGCTACTATTATTTCACATTCTGCAGATTGCGGCTCAACTCAGTAACCTATTGATTCTGTTGTGTCCTCCTCCACCAGTCAAGCTGCTCCTGTGACAAGCTCTTCATCAGGTACTCACTCTAGTCCTTTACTCTCTCCTGTAAACACAGAAGCTACATCCACTGACCAACAGCCAGAACACTGTGAACCTAATCCCACACGAACACATCCTATGGTCACTAGGTCCTAGCACAACATCTTTAAACCCAAACGAACCTACCTTGCCTCTAGTCAATCACTTCCACCAGCTCCTGAACCCACATCTGTCTCCCAAGCAATCAAAATTCCAGAATGGAGGAAAGCTATGACACTTGAATTTAATGCTCTTGTTGCTAATGGCACATGGACCCTAGTCCCACCTTGCTCCTCTCAGAATGTAGTAGGCAACAAATGGGTGTATAGGATAAAGCGTAAGGCTGATGGTACAGTAGACAAGTGTAAAGCTCGTTTGGTAGCTAAAGGTTTTCATCAAAGACCTGGCCTAGACTTCACAGAAACCTTTAGTCCTGTTATCAAACCAGCCACTATCAGAACAATTCTCAGTATTGCAGTTACATTGGGTTGGCCTTTAAAGCAACTTGATGTCAACAATGCATTCTTGCAAGGAACATTAACAGATGAGGTATACATGGCTCAACCACATGGTTTTATTGACAAAGATCATCCTCAACATGTCTGCAAACTCCACAAGGCTATATATGGTCTCAAACAAGCTCCTAGAGCCTGGTACAGGGAATTGAGTAACTTCCTTCTTCAATATGGTTTTACCAATTCTACATCAGATGCCTCCTTATTCATTCTGTCTCACAATAAAGACTTAATATACTGCCTTGTCTATGTCGATGATCTTATAGTAACAGGGAAAATAATCACACAGTCACCAGCTTTCTATCGCAGCTATCTATCAGATTTTCTCTCAAAGACCTTGGCAACCTTCACTTCTTTTTGGGAGTTGAGGTGATTCCTACTACAACAGGTCTGTTTCTTTCCCAGAAAAAGTATATCAGAGACCTTCTTGACAGCTTTGATATGAACAATGCCAAAACAACCACTACACCAATGGCTACAAATGCTCAACTGAAGCTCACTGATGGCACTGGTCCAGCTGATGCTATTGCTTATAGGAAACTCACAGACTCCCTTCAATATCTCTCTATAACAAGACCTGATATAGCCTATGCTCTCAACAGACTTTCTCAGTATATGCATTCACATACTCAACTTCACTGGTCAGCTCTAAAAAGAATATTGCGATACTTGAAAGGGACTGTTACTCATGGCATACTTCTACGCCCAAACACATCTCTCAATCTTACTGCCTTCAGTGATGCTGATTGGGCTGGCAATCTTGATGATCGAACATCAACCACAGGTTATCTTATGTTTCTGGGTGCTAATCCTATTTCCTGGAAGTCCATCAAACAAAAAACAGTTGCCAGATCTTCTACTGAATCAGAATACAGAGCTCTTACTAACACTGCTGCAGAAATTATATGGCTCACTAATTTGTTAGCTGAACTTCACCTCCCTCATCAGCAGTCACCATATCTCCTATGTGACAACATTGGTGCTACATATCTTAGTGCCAATCCTGTTTTTCACTCCAAAATGAAGCACTTAGCCTTGGATTATCATTTTGTCTGTCAACATGTTCAAGCTGGCAAGCTCAATGTCTCCTATATCTCCACCAAAGATCAGTTAGCAGATGGCCTTACGAAACCACTGGCCAGGCACAGGTTTCTCTTCCTGAGAACCAAGACTGGTGTTGCCGATGGCTCCACAGTCTTGCGGGGGCATATGAAGACAAGTCTCACAACCTCAGAAACAACAACCAACAGAAAACAGTTAGCAGACCTCAGTTAACCAATTAACAACTAACAACTAAAGTTATCAGCTAAGGTTGTTATATCCTTCAATTGTAAACTAATCTGTATATCAAGATATACCTAGGATATAGTCTAGCTTGAGCTTTAAACTAAAAGATAAGATCATCTTATCCTTACTAAGAGTTCTAGCTTGAGCTTTAAACTAAAACATAAGATCATCTTATCCTTACTAAGAGTGTATAAATATATCAGATTAAATAAAAATCAAATAGCATTCTATTCCCTTTTACTCTGATCTTATACTAAGATCATGCAATCGCATAGAGACTGTTTCTTTGATCAATTCCAACAGATTTTCTTCCTTAAGTTCTACATGGTTGTGAAGCCTGTTGTTCCTCTCCCTCCAGACCATGTAAATAACAGCATTCCAGGCTATGCTTAGAATAAGAGTGATCAGTGATTTGCCTCTGAGATGGTCAATAGCCCATTGTAGCTCTTCTTCCTAATTGCCAATCCTCCTCTGTATCTTGCAAAGCTTCAGAACATCCTGCCACAACTACTTAGAATATCTGCAAGTGAAGAATAGATGGTCCCGTGATTCGCTCTCCTGCTTACATAAAAGACATTCTGTCTCAATTGTCATCCCCCATGAAGCTAATCAATCCTTGGTAGGCAGTCTGTTGAGGGCAGCCATCCAGGATATTGTTGAGTGTCTCGGGATGTGAAGCCTGCACCAAATCAGTTTGTGCCATGTTACCTTATCAGCTGTTGGTCTAATTGTTTTCGAAACAGCAGCTACAGAGTATCTATCACCAGGAAAAGGCTAGACACAGCCCCCATCTGCATGTGTGACCAATCTTGAAGCCAGTGATCGTAGTTGCATGATCTTCCTCCAATTCCAGCTACTTCCACTGTGGATAGAGATTTGCCATGCATCTCTACCCTTCAACACATAAGTATGAGTCCATGCAATCCAAAGGGAGCCAGCATTAAGCAATACTGACCAAAGGTTCCTGTGGATGCAAGCCTGGTTCCATGAAAATGGAAAAACAAATATAAGGTTTTCTCTTAACAGAAAATGGAAAAACAAACAACACCTATTTCATACACAAAAGAAGGCATAGGATATTTACGATAAGAAAATTTTAGAATATTAGGGTTTAGGGTATAGGGAAAGATGAAAGCATTGATTATCTGGGCAAACCGGAGGGATTTGGCTTAAGTGAAGATTGTGCTAAACAGGGAGAGGAACAGTCTAACTCAATCTGTTCATCTCATGAGGTGGTGGAGGAAACATCTGAATTCTTGGACGTTGTAGCTGAGTCGGCTACTGCATGCATGGCCAAAGAAACACGTGCTACTCTAATGGAGGGAATAGAAGAAGAGGAAAATACACTTTTGTTGTGGGAAATGATCAAATTATTAAATAATGGTAGAGTGGTTTGGGGATGCAGCAAGGAAAAGAATCTGGCTGGGTATGACACGTGATCCTTCTATCAATAAGGAAGTCACGTGCCCAATAACTCACAATGTGGGTCCCGATCAGCTCAGCTGTTCCCTCCCTCCTATGGTCTGTCCATCAGACAAGCACCTCAGCCTTCGAACTTGGCTGAAAATTCCAAAGCAAATGAAGAAGTAATAGGCATTTTATCTGAGGAAGAATCTGGCGATGATGACAGATTCAATGATCTTTCAAACTCAGGAGCTCTCCATTTCAAAGGACTAAAAAAGTCAAGAAGAGTAGCAGATATTGAAGATCAATTGCTTATAGTAAAATGTACATATGTTTCATGTACATCTATGGTTTTGATAATATGTACATATGTTTAGTTTATTTTTGGTGCTTAGTATTAGTGTAAACTCTTTTTTTCCCTTCAACATGAGACTAGTTGTAAGTTTCAAAATTTTTACCGCTTTTGCATCTCGGAGCTGCCTATTGAGTTTCTTTCTAGAGGCTTTATTTTTCTACATGTCTTTTTTATGGTGTCGACTAGCATGAGAACTTCCCAAATGAGAACCATGAGAACCAAATTGATTTCAGCCGTTAGATCAATTTGAATGTGTTTCAGCCGTTGCTGCTTCCAACTCATCCAATATTGTTATACCGGCAACTTAGGTTAGCAGGTAACTGATGGGTTTAAGAAATTTTGCAGGGTTAATAGGGGGTCAGACTACAAAACAGAGAAAAGGTGATTTCGATTGTTTGTCTGCGAGGGTTTTCTATTTTGATGCTAGACTAGAAAACAGTGAAAAAAGTGAACAGAAAACTATCTAATGGATGCAAGTTATTGGCAATGGAGAAGCAATTATCTCAGAACTGCATCAGAAATTTTCCCTTTGTTTCTGCGAAGGAAGAACAATCAAAGGAAAAAGAGGAAAAAAGAGCATTGTGGTTGAGGTAAATTTTCAATTTTCAATTTTATTGTCTCAAATAAACAATTTCTACCTCTGCTTTCGATTATATTGTCGTCCTCTGGTTTCATTTCCTCATATATTTTTTTTGTTAGATTGGGGTTTATATAGTGTTATCATCGGAAGAACCCTAGGATTGGGGTTTATATTGTGGTAGAGTGACAGATTTTGCCAATACCGTCGAAAGAAAGGGAAAGCAGAAGGGGTAACCAAGAAAATTGTTCCAAGAAACAAAGGGAAAGGAGAAGAAGGAACAAAGACCATTGTGCCAGCAAAGGTAAAATCCAAAATTTAAATTTAAATCAAAATTTTCAGTTTATATTGTGGTAGAAGAACCCTAGGATTAAATCTAGAGTTTGGGTTTTTGTTATGGTTTTTTCATTGTCGACATTAATGGTTTTGTTTGTGGTGTGTTTACTGTTTCATGTAGTTGTTGGGGTTTATATTTTGGTGTCTTTACTGTTTAATGGTTTGCCTATAATATGTTTGTTAAAATGCCTATTACAAACTTTTTGGTAAGTACTCATATCTCTGAAGTCAGATACGAGTTGTATATGTTGATGCTGTTGATTTCTGTTGATGCTTAGTTTTTTAATAGTTAATACTAAGATCTTTACTGCTGCATTCAGTATTAGGAATTTAGTATATGGAATTTTGAATACCAGAATTTCTGAATGGAGTAGGGAATGGGGTTGTAACTCATGTAGCAAAGCTGGAATCTGAGATTGGTGACTTTCTGAAACTGCTCGTCATGTAGCAAAGTCATTTGATCACAAAGCTGTCAATTTTCCAGAGAATAGGGTACAATCTAGCTCACTCTCCCTCTAGAGAAACCACAAGCAAATAACAATTTCTTAATCTGCCGAAAACAATGCAATATTAACATCCTTTTTTCTCATATGAAGTGATTATCAAATCCAAGAACATTCGTGAAAAGTGAATAGCAAATAATTATACCAGAGTGAATTAGAGTCTCTTTAAATGAATGGGATTGTACTGTTTCCTTGACCTGGGGTTATTGCATTCCCTTTTTTTCTGCACAAGTTATTGCATTCCATTTTTTTCTGCTTGTGCAGAATAGCTTAAAATTTTCACTGATCTTGCAAAATAAGTGTCATTGTGAAGAAACAGAATGTATCGACAGTGTCTAAATGCAAGTACTTGATGGCAATCTATACCTTTCTCACTTCAGGGAAATGGATACCTATTGTACTTCTTTTCCATTTATAACCTATAAAGGCAGAAATGAAATTACAACAACTTTGAAGTTCGTTTGTTCTTCATTTTAGTGAGGATGAGTTCAGTGATTACATTATTTTGGAGCATAGTATAGTCATTATATTTGAGAGAGTATAAAAGAGAAGCATTTGGATTTCAATTTTCTATCTAGGTATTTTAAATTCACTACTTGAGTAAGTTTATAAATCCATGCATTTGAGTGTAATTATATAACTCATATCTTTATGAGTATTACCATATAATTTCTACTAACTTTATTTCATAAAACCATTCTTCCCTACTCCATTCAGAAAGTTTTTGCATTGTCGTCATTAATGGTTTTGTTTGTGGTGTCTTTACTTCTTTATTTGTACGATCTTCTGCTTTTGTACGATCATGGAGAAAGCAAGCATCATCATTAATGGTTTTGTGCGATCTTGTGCTTTTGTGCAAAAGGTGATTTATGCACATTACAATCTCCAGGTTAAAGTCTGAGATGTGTGAGAAACGGAATAAAGGAACTACATCGAAAGCAGAGGTAGAAGTTGTGAAACCTTCAAAGCCCCCGTACACTAATTCATAGTAAGGAATTGAATACCATATTGCATAAATATTTATAGGTGACTGGAAATATAATTGGTTGCATAGTTATTAACTAAAAAATGGTTTGTTTGTTTTAGTGAAGGAAAGAACACTTGCTGTCTATGTTGCGAAATGGTCCAGGTATGAATGTGATTTGATGAAATGTAGACCGAAATTAATGATGTACTTGATTTTAGTATTTGAAAGTCCTTTTTAATTATATAGGATAAATTGATACCTCTAATACAAACCTTGGAGCTTAATATTAGAAGCATCAATGAAAAAATGGATATATTTTCGCATATGGTTAATGATATGTTCGAGTCACGAGAACATGGAGTGGATGCAAAGAAGAAAAAGTTTGAAGTAAGTAAATTTTTTGTCAATCGTGGAGTCCAATATGAAATCATTTCAGAAATAGGAGACTGTGGTAATGATGATTTAGAAGAAGTTGATAGTTATATGGAAAATTGTGAAGATAGAATTTTCAAGAATGACTTGTCGAAATTTAGGGGAAATGTTGATGATGTTAAAGGAGGGAAGAAATTGGATGTAAAACATCTTATCAATAGTACCTTAGGAGGGCATAAGAGGCTTGATATGTTAACTCTAGCAAATTCAAGTTTTGATGACTTGTCTGAAACATCTTCCTTCGGTTTGGAGGATAACAAAAAGTCATTAAAGGGCCTTGATAAAGCTAGTCAAGAAGGTAAAGAATCAAGTTTTGATGAATTATTCGATTACAGTAGATCTATCAGGCCAATTAAGCGAATTGCAAGATTTGCACATCATAGAAGTAAGTTTTTAGGGGTGAGAAGCGCACTTGACAGAAGATATCGAGTATTAAGTTCGGGAGAAAATGGAAGGTCTAAAGTGAGAACTAAAGCTGAATTCAAAGATTCAGTCATAGCCATGAAGGGAGGTAACTCGAAGCCAACAAATTCAAAGAATACTATAATGTTGTCAGATGTTAATGTCGAAACAGACAGAAGAAATCAATACTCACCTGCCTTGCAATGCAAAATGAGTCCAACTATTGCCTTGCTAAGAGGGAACAAGCAACAAAAGAAGGTATAGTGCCAAACATTATTTTTTGGAATATATACATGCATTGCATATTTGCTTACGTTGATTGGTTTTGAGGGTTATGTCACTTTAACCTCGTACATGATTGGTTTGCAGTACCATAAAGGAATTGAAACAAAAGCACAAACTTGGATAAAGCAAGATCAGCTTACGTCGTTCTCAAGCAGGGCAAAGTTTGAAAATTCAATCATGGATTTCCTAGGAATTGACCCTTTAATTGGTCAAATGTAATGTTTACTTTTTAATATTTTTTTTTACTTCGGGTTTAAGCAGTAGTTTTTACTTCGGGTTTGAAATTTATACTTTTTTATTCATGTGTATGGCAGTGAAAATGAGATTATTGTTGATTTCGCTGGCATATCTGGGACAAGGGATGAATTGGGTTGTTTGCTGCCTGGAAAATAGCTTAACTCCACGGTATTGTCATTTTTTATTACTTTTAACATTTCGATCGTTATATTAACTTTTATTCATTAACTTGTATTCGATAATGTTTTTTTAATAGGTCATTGATCTAGTGGTTAAGATGTGTTCAGAAGAAGCAAAAGAAGAAATTCCATCAATGCGTCGATGGTATTTGCCAACACACTTCCATGTGAGTATATATATACTTTTAATATATGTTTTTACGGAGACTTATTAACGTCTCGGTGGTATTATGTTTACAGCAATTCATTCTTTGCGGAGGTGCAGAGGTAGGTCGTTTCATTCACTTATATCAAAATGGTGAGAAATACATGAGCAGTCTTGACTATTGTGAGCAGGTATTTGTCTGTTTATATCGAATTCAGTGATTGGTTATTGAGCCATTTAGTTAATGTTATTTTTTCGTTTATGTAATGACATGCAGTTAATGTGTTTTAACTAATAGATTTTCATACCAATGAATGACTCCAATGCTCACTGGTATTTGGTTGTTATTGACTTCACAAAGACTGAGGTGCTTATTTTTGATAGTTTACCCCTTTTTGAAGATAATCCCTCTAGACGACTTCAAACAGCATTAGTGGTGAGGAATTATAGTTTTCGTTTTGTATTATTTGATGCTATTGTATGAAGTGTTTAACATATTTGTTCTGTTTTTATTTCACTTTGCAGATACAATTCTGTGAAAAGATGTTTAGAAATCCTTGTTTCAAAAGAAGTAATGATCGACAATTTGGGGACATAAGCACATGACCTGTGATTATACCTGATAGTGTTCCGAGACAATAAAACACGTAAGTTTAGAATCATAGTTTGGTTTAGGAAATTTGGGATAAAGTAGACTGACATTTTGTTTTCTCTCAACCTCAGATATGATTGCGGCATATACACAATCATGTTTATGATGGGCATGCATTTCAAAGATTATAGAATGATGGTATATAATTTCTTAGGTACCATAAGAATGATGGTATATTATTTTTATATAACTATTATGGTCTTAAAAGGTTTATGTTTATTTCATTCAGGAATCCAACCATAGAAGTCGTACGCAATTGGCTTACACGCTGGTTTGCCACAGGCTAAATCAGAAGCGCGATAATATTATGAAGCGCATAAAGTTCTGTTGATATATGAATGGGTAGCTGTATGCCACAGTATGTGTTAAGGTTTTGAGTTCCATTTAAGTTGTGCTGATAAGCCTATTTAAGTTGTGCCATACTACTTTTTAAGTTTAAAGGTGCAATTTTTTGTGTATGATTTAGGAATTGATGGTCATTTTTTGTCATAGGGGTTAGACATGATTTTGTATAGGTGCAATTTGTATATGTCAGCCCAATGTCATGAGTTTTAAGGTAGACATGATTTCTTTGTAGGTGCAATCTCTTGTTTGTTTACTGATTTTCTATGAAAGTAGAATATATGTGGCAGATTACCACTCTTGTTTGTTTCATGTTCTGCTGCTGTTCCGTAATATGCTTACTGACTACGGCTAATATGCCAAATTTCTTAGGATTAAAGTCATTGGTGTTTTTGTAATGTGTAACTGGGTTTCATGGTTTATATGGCATTCAGCTATTTTTAGTTTTTAGTTGAACAGAAATCGACAATGAAAGATTGGGGAAAAATCGACAGCTATTTTTAGTTCTTTTGATGGTTAGTTTAAAATGCCTCCAGAGTAGAAGGATTGGGGAAAAATATTCATATTACTTATTTTCTGTAATACAGCTATACTTTAACAGTTTACACACTCTGCTCTAATAGGACATGAAAGATATTCATATTTTCATGTGCCAAGACTCTGCTGCTAAACTTGTCCTGCCTCATCTTGACTTTCGATCTTTGTGTCTCCAAGATCACTGATTTTAAATCATTATCAATGTTAAAGACAATTGAGTCTTTTCGTTTTATTATTCATCTTGAAATATTGTATATTTTAATGGGCAATTAGATTTACTCTGATTTCCAAAGTTAAATGGTTTTAAAATGTTGAGAAACAGATGTTATTAGATTCATATTTAGACTTATAATAACCAAATTCATCATTACTTTTACAATTTAATATATAGTTAACCAAATTGATCATTACTATTACAATTTAATATGTACTAAATGTTATTAGATTCATAATTAGACTTATAATAACCAAATTGATCATTACTTTTACAATTTAATATATACTTAATGTTATTAGATTCATATTTAGACATATAATAACCAAATTGATCATTACTTTTACAATTTAATATATACTTAACCAAATTGATCATTACTTTTACAATTTAATATATAGTTAACCAAATTGATCATTACTATTACAATTTAATATGTACTAAATGTTATTAAATTCATAATTAGACTTATAATAACCAAATTGATCATTACTTTTACAATTTAATATGTACTTAATGTTATTAGATTCATATTTAGACATATAATAACCAAATTCATCATTACTTTTACAATTTAATATATACTTAACCAAATTGATCATTACTTTTACAATTTAATATATACTTAACCAAATTGATATTACTTTTACAATTTACTATATACTTAATGTTATTAGATTCATAATTAGACTTATAATAACCAAATTGATCATTACTTTTACAATTTAATATATACTTAACCAAATTGATCATTACTTTTACAATTTAATATATACTTAATGTTATTAGATTCATATTTAGACTTATAATAACCAAATTGATCATTACTTTTACAATTTAATATGTACTTAATGTTATTAGATTCATATTTAGACATATAATAACCAAATTGATCATTACTTTTACAATTTACTATATACTTAATGTTATTAGATTCATATTTAGACATATAATAACCAAATTGATCATTACTTTTACAATTTAATATATACTTAATGTTATTAGATTCATATTTAGACTTATAATAACCAAATTGATCATTACTTTTACAATTTAATATGTACTTAATGTTATTAGATTCATATTTAGACATATAATAACCAAATTGATCATTACTTTTACAATTTACTATATACTTAATGTTATTAGATTCATATTTAGACATATAATAACCAAATTGATCATTACTTTTACAATTTAATATATACTTAATGTTATTAGATTCATATTTAGACTTATAATAACCAAATTGATCATTACTTTTACAATTTAATATGTACTTAATGTTATTAGATTCATATTTAGACATATAATAACCAAATTGATCATTACTTTTACAATTTACTATATACTTAATGTTATTAGATTCATATTTAGACATATAATAACCAAATTGATCATTACTTTTACAATTTAATATATACTTAATGTTATTAGACTCATATTTAGACTTATAATAACCAAATTGATCATTACTTTTACAATTTAATATGTATTTAATGTTATTAGATTCATATTTAGACATATAATAACCAAATTGATCATTACTTTTACAATTTACTATATACTTAATGTTATTAGATTCATATTTAGACATATAATAACCAAATTGATCATTACTTTTACAATTTAATATATACTTAATGTTATTAGACTCATATTTAGACTTATAATAACCAAATTGATCATTACTTTTACAATTTAATATGTACTTAATGTTATTAGATTCATATTTAGACATATAATAACCAAATTGATCATTACTTTTACAATTTACTATATACTTAATGTTATTAGATTCATATTTAGACATATAATAACCAAATTGATCATTACTTTTACAATTTAATATATACTTAACCAAATTGATCATTACTTTTATAATTTAATATATACTTAATGTTATTAGATTCATATTTAGACATATAATAACCAAATTGATCATTACTTTTACAATTTAATATAGACTTAATGTTATTAGATTCATATTTAGACTTATAATAACCAAATTGATCATTACTTTTACAATTTAATATAGACTTAATGTTATTAGATTCATAATTAGACTTATAATAACCAAATTGATCATTACTTTTACAATTTAGTATATACTTAATGTTATTAGATTCATAATTAGACTTATAATAACCAAATTGATCATTACTTTTACAATTTACTATATACTTAATGTTATTAGATTCATAATTAGACTTATAATAACCAAATTGATCATTACTTTTACAATTTAATATGTACTTAATGTTATTAGATTCATATTTAGACATATAATAACCAAATTCATCATTACTTTTACAATTTAATATATACTTAACCAAATTGATCATTACTTTTACAATTTAATATATACTTAATGTTATTAGATTCATAATTAGACTTATAATAACCAAATTAGATTCATATATACTTATTGAAATTAATAATATAATCTAAAGCTATTTATAATACAATAGTAAAGACCACAGAGTTCGTCTACATTGCTGTTTTACTAACAGGCCATGTTCCAAAAATCATAAAACCGTAACTGCCATGGGGAAGGTTGGGTTACTGCCATGGGCGGGAAAAACTCAAGGAAAGACCAGAGACTTAATGTTTTCGGTGGTAAAGGGTCAAACAAAAAAACCAAATTGGCGATGGGCGGGAAAAAATGGTAACATTCCCGCCCATGAAATACGGTGAAACAAAAATGGGATACGGTGAAACAAAAATGGTAAAGGGTGAAACAAAAGTTGTTCATCCGTCCATGTTGGTGAAAGAATTGCATAGTCCAAAAAATTTATACTCCCCAAAATTACATGAAAATAGAAAATATTTGCCAAAACACTTCAACCGTGGGATACGGTGAAGACTGTTATGCCTACTGGTTTCATTTAGACACCCCCAGCAAATCAATTTACTCACCTTCCCCCCATTCCAGCAGAGCACCTTAGCTTTAAAAAAAACATAATTTCAGCTGAGTTTCATTGTTGAGTCTCAGAAAACCAAAGTGGTAATGCCTGCTTCTTCAACCAGTTGTCCTCCTACAAATTGATTTCAAGTGGACGAAATATTGAATGGGATTATGAAGGAGATCCGGTTTATTGTTACTGTAACTTGAAAACACCAAGATGGGTTGCATGGACGACTTTGAATCCGGGTAGAAGATTTTTCGGTTGCCCTCGATACCAGGTTTGTAACGTAAAAATAGTTTATTTTTTGGATGAGACCGAGTTTAGCACTTTTTAATATCAGTGATATTCAGTAGATTTCATTTATATGTTCAGGAAGGTGGGTGTACATTTCGAGCTTGGCATGATCCTAGACATACCGATCGTTCTAAGGAGCTGATATTGGAGTTGATGAACAGAGAAAGATATTTGTTTCAACAGTTAACCCAGTTACGAAGACAACTTGACGGTTTCAACGAAAATTCGGTTAATTTGGTGAGTAGACAACTAATTGAAGAAAATAGTAACTTAAAAAATGAATTGAATAATGTAAATATGCATTTCACAATGGCTACCATGAAATCTGCTGCGTTGAAGAAACAAGTGTTCAAATTGAAGATGGTTATGTTCTTAATTATTTTTATAGGAATCAGCTTTCTTATGTCTGTCTTTTCCAGCTCCAAATGGGAGGGAAAAAAATCTACTGTTGCAGCTTTGCCATAGTTGAACGTGTTGAAAACTGGTTCTTATGTAAATTGTTGAATATTCTGTTGTCTAAGTTTGCTTTTTGGTTCCATGACAAGTTGTCCAGGTTTAGTGCTAATATTGTTGATATTTTGATGTTCAACAACAAGGAAAGCTAATATTGTTGATAATGCTGACAACTCAGATGCTGGTTGGGCATTTTCAGTCGGTAGTAGGATGGCTAAGGTGAAGGTGTAGGGTTTTTTCGATTTTCTGTTTGGCTAACGAGATGCATAGTTGCACACTCCCTTGTACATTGTATTTCATATGTTTTTAAACTTTGTAATAATATGTTTCTATGATGTCCAATGTGGTTGTGGACAAATAGACTCCCTGTTAATATATTGCATAGCAGATGACAAGAATAATGTGTTTGTAATAATGTGTTTTTTTTTTGTTTGGACAAATCTGTTATTGTTGCCACACCATAATATAATTCCATAAGCCATCTAAGCAATGGTTATCTCTCTGTAAAGATTTGAGAGAATTGTTATTAACCATTGGAGTATGTTGCCAATAGTTCAGTGTTTAAGGAATTGGCTGTCAAATTTCTCAGGATTCCCCGGCACTATCGCGTTTTGAAGATGTGTTTGGCATGTATCTAGGGCAAGAAAATGTGTTGCTGGGTTACTGCTCTGTCACTTTACATGATACATCTAAATCTATGGTCATCAAAAAACTGTGCAAGCAAAAATAGCAAGTTAAGGTCTATCGTAAAATGTGCTCAAATCGATCCATATGTTAAGACTAGCAAATTCACAGCTCGTATGCTATAAAACGTTCTCAGTTCCACTAATTACACCAAGTCACAGAGCATCAAACCTAAGGCAGCTTAATGCAAAATTGCCTAAACTACAAGACAGAATAGAGTACAGAGTGGAGCTGTTACCGGTCCCTGGCAAAAGACATTCATGCCTTGATAATTTGATCCCTAAATTATGCATTTGTGATTGAAGTTCCACAATCAACATCAACATAACAATACGAAACAAAGTGCATACCTAAGACGGCCTAAACCATAGGATAGATATGTACTGTGTGTCCCTGCAAAGACATTTTAATTCATGCATCTATCCTCAAATCAGGTCACAGTTATAGATTTCTTACCAACAAGAACTTGCTCAGGTTAAGACAACCAACATTGCAATTTATATTAAAGGTAAAATCTCAATGCTTCCATCGTTAAACACCAAGTAACCAATAGCTACATTTTTCACAATTGGTCACCAGCTACAAGCACACACACAAAGCCTGCAACTACAATTACAAAAAAGATCATCAATTTACAACATAAAACATCCATCAGAACCCCAACTCTAAGATCTATTTCTTTCCATCTTTGACAGCATTGTCTACTACTATTTTGACCTTCTTGTACTCAAAATCCACAGGTTGCACACCACACTCTTCGGGCGCTACAGGCCGCCTATCACCAAGGATGGTCCATAGGTATAGCAGGCAAGAAACCGGATCATAAAACAGAAGCAATTAATAATGCATTAATTAAATTTAATACACAAATTCGAATCAGGGAAATGTTTGAATACAAAAAACATACTTCTTTGCAACTAAAGGAAAGCGGGTCCAAAAGGCCAAGTGTTGCATGTTCCGAATGCAAATCCTGCACCATATAACAGGGACATAAGAATTATATTTTTGTTTCGATTAATAATATAAGTTACAACCATAACATTGATTGATAAAGACAACACTTACTGTATTCACATTTGCTTCAAGATTTGATGGACCATGGCTATTTGTTTCATTTAGAGGACAAGTTGATAAATCATTTTCTTCTTCCTGAAGATGTATTCAAGTTAATGCAAATCATTAATAGAACCCATAATTCATAATTCATAAATATAAATGTTATGGTTATGCTATAAATAACATATGAATAAACTATTATATATATAAAAATATATATATATAAGCACCTCATCAGAAATTATATCTGCCCAAAAACGTCCATTCTCACAAAGTTCATCATCTGATGAGTTGTACTCACTGTCACTGTCAACTGCCATAATTTCAGCATGACTTCCTACATGGGTGAAGAGATGACATGTGCGATTATTATGTCCCACCATCCCACATTGAGAACAAGTATAATTCATTTTCTTCTTTTGTTCATCTTTCTTTACATTCTGGTTGGATCTCTTTGGAGGGTCCTGCACCGATTCTGCTTCTCCATTTTGATAATTTGTTGTCCTTGCTTTTGACATCTCCTCCACCCTAGCAGTCAAGTTAGCCAAAGCATTCCTTGTCCCCTCAAAACCTTCTTTACTCTTGGATGCCAAATAGCATAACTTATGGAACATTGACACTAATGATGAATGCCTCAATCTCTCCATTCCATCATTATCCAATTGAGAATTAATGGTTGGCATGGTATCGTCTCTAGCATTTATCGTCCAACGACGCATGATGCAAGACTCTGGTATATACTTCAAATGCTCATTTTTCATAACAAAAATTGTATGCCTACAAGGAATGCCTTCAGTTTCAAACATTAGACAAGAACACTTGATGGTTTCATTTAATTCATTGTAAGTGACTTTTGTCTCCTTCCAAGGCCGCAAATACCGTGTCAGAGTATATACTCTTGTGTGGTCATCCGTCCATAGTATATCTCCTTTCCTTATGTAAACATCCTGACGCCTAAGCTCTTTCCTAAACCTTTTGAATGAATTACGGGTCAAAACTTGTCCAGCATGTTTTTCTAGTGGCTGCATGTTGCTCAAAAGAACAGGTTCACCTTGCCTGGAATAAAAGTCTGCCTCTAGCTCCAATCTACGCATATTTGAAATTGCATTCTCGATTGAATGTAGGAATTCAAGTAAGGAACCATTTCTCTTTATATATCTCTTCAGATATGAGTTGCATCCTTCACAACGAGATGTTGTTTTCATACCTCCAAAGAACTTACCTGTGAGAAACGCTTGTGCCCACATACACCTTGTATTATATTTCTCATTGATCCAAGCATTCTCTTCCAGACTAAATGTTTGAACCAGATTGTTCCATGCACAATCAAACTCATCTTCACTCCACCAAGAATTCATGTATTGTTTAAAACCCTGTGCAATTTCAATGTTGTGGAGATTTGAGGTAGCATTCCTCTGAATATGCCATACGCAAAGCCTATGGTTTGCTTCTGGGAGAACAATTTTCAAAGCATTATGCATTGCCTTGTCCCCATCAGTAACAACTGAAATAGGTTTTTTCTGGCTCATGCAACACAAGAACTCATTCAAAACCCAAACAAAAGTCTCCTGCCTCTCATTTGATAGAATTGCAAATGCAAAAATGATTGTTTGATGGTGATTATTAATTCCTATAAATACCAGTAGAGGGAGATCATACCCATTCTTCTTGTATGTTGTATCAAATGCAATGACGTTTCCAAAGTATGCATAATCCGACCGACTAATTGAGTCTGCCCAAAAAATATTCTCAAGACGGTTCTCATCATCCAGAGTATATTTCATGTACAAACCAGGATCTGAAGTTGCTTTGGCCTCAAAATATACTAATGCAGCTTTTGCATCACCACCTGCAATAGACTTCATCGACTCTGCATGTAACTTATTTGCAAGATCTTTCCTTGTGAACCCTAATTTGTCGAAGCCCCCTGCTTGGTCAGCGAAGTATGACATTATTTGACATGGTCGGATTCCAGCTCGTTTCATTGCCATCGCTTCCGCCTTTGCACCCCTTGAAACAACCCGATTCGATTTAATGAGAGCCTTCTGTGAGGATTTAACCAATTCATGGTTGTGTTCTTTATCAAATACAGAGACTACCCATCTCTGCGTACTCTTATTAAGCATCACACGCATCTTCGCCTTACATCCTGTTCTGGTAATAGGTCTAGGATCCCGGATCCTATTTTCATTCTTCAACCATTTCTCCTCCCGAACTCCTTCTTTTATTGCAGAGTAAATTCTTTCCCACCAGATTCTTATGTTGGTCTTTTTTTGAACCTCCGATTCGAACACTGAATCCTATATTATGAGCATAGGTCATGTAAAATAACTCTGCATCCTCCAGAGAATTAAACTCCATACCTTCAAAATCTCTTGCAGATAATTGAAATGGATCTTTCTGATTAAAAAAATCATCAGCCCAACAACTGTTCTTTCTAGAAGTTAAGTTCTCTATTTCGTTTGAAAGATGATTTGATGATTCTGTCTCTATTGAATTTGTCATCGAAGGCGCTTCAAGATTCAAATCCATAATGAATATTTTCCCACTTTCTCTATTTCGTTTGTAAGTAGCTGCTCAAAAGAAAACTTAATCACAACATTTTAAATTTATTCTGAACCTAGAATTCCTTATACTGAATTCAGCAGTAAAGATCTTAGCCTAAACCCTATTAAAAAACTAAGACTAAGCATCAACAGAAATCAACAGATACAACTCATATCTGACTTCAGAGAAAAACAACTTCCCAAAAAGTTTGTAATAGGCATTTTAACAAACATATTATAGGCACAACATAAAACAGTAAAGACACCAAAATATAAACCCCAACCAACTAGATGAAACAGTAAAGACACCACAAACAAAAGCATTAATGTCGAAAATGAAAAAACTTTCTGAATGGAGTAGGGAAGAATGGTTTTATGAAATAAAGTTAGTAGAAATTATATGGTAATACTCATAAAGATATTACTTGTGCAGAAATAAAGGGAATGCAATAACCAAGACAAATCTGCACAAGCAGAAAAAAAGGGAATGCAATAACTTGTGCAGAAAAAAAGGGAATGCAATAACCCCAGGTCAAGGAAACAGTACAGTCCCATTCATTTGACAAGTTGTCCTATTCACTCTGGTATGGTTATTTGCTATTCACTTTTCATGAATGTTCTTGGATTTGATATTCACTTCATATGAGAAAAAAGGATGTTAAAATTGCATTGTTTCCGGCAGATTAAGAAATTGTTATTTGCTTGTGGTTTCTCTAGAGGGAGAGTGAGCTAGATTGCACCCTATTCTCTGGAAAATTGACAGCCTTGTGATCAAATGACTTAAGCTGGACAGGTCATTTTTCCTTTCCTTCATAGCTTTTCTTTGACATAGACATTTTTGCATTATCATATTAAATAATTTGGTGATTTCCATTATTCTCCCTATCAATGGTGACTTCGAATTGCTTAGTTCTCTTTAATATTATTTCTATTATCCTTTCAGAGCTTAAGAGTGCGGGTGACGAGCCTTTTTAACTTCATGAAAAATGAAAAGTTGGAACAACACAGCTGGTCATGCACTGTTTTTCATTCTTAAAAAACTGAATTCATTAACAAAAAAAGTTACGAAAACAACAAAAGATTTCTATTGTAGATTCTAGTGAGCTAAGCTGGAAGTTTGACCAGAACTTGAATTACAATTCTAGAGTATGCAAATTGGATAAACCTCCAAATGTATACGGTATAAATTAAATACTCGTTACTGAGTTATTGGTGGATCTGGGGTGATTATTAGAACCAATGGCTAGTGCTACTCTTCTTTTTGGTACTGCTAGTGAACCAGTTAGGTCTTAGGTGTTATTCCGTGAGTTAAATGCCATGAGGAAGAGATTGAAGCTTGCCAAATACTAAGCACCTAGTGATAGCACCATGGATAGTAAAAATCCTCAGTAGAAAGTGGTTGTAGGTGGTATAAATGTTTAGAGGATTATGTTTTATTACATCCTTGTCATTCCCTAGGAGGCTAGTTTGTTGTTAGAGAAAGCAAGGGATAATGTTACAGGTAAGTTCATTTTAATGAAATTCATTCAAGAAAAAAATAGCATAGGAAAGGATAAAAGAAGCTTACAGGTAAGGGTAGAATTTTTGAGTTAAAGCCACGTGTAACAAAGTCCTTCAAGCATTCTCGACAATCACTGTTAAAAAGAGGTTAAATGTTAGAGACAAGTTTGCATATGTAAGTATAAAATATACGATCATAAATACTGACTACATACCCCAATCCTTCTAGAGGCTCCCATGTATCTTCTTCCGGCCCATAATTCTTCCAACGAACCTACAAGAAGAGATAGAGGAAGTCATGGTGGAGTACCCCAAAGTATATGGACACAACTAATGTACAGCTATCTTGCTTCTACTCTTCATTTTTCTTGAAGTATCCGTGTCCGACATTTGTATCTGACACATATCCGAAAATAGGTCGTGATATGATTCTTCAAAAACCCTCCAAATACATGAAAACTTAGAAAAAAATGAACATACTTGTGTCGGATACATACTCATATCCGACACTCGCACTCGAGTCCGAGCAACATAGATGTACAAAACATAAAGTTAAATAATGGTTATGGATGATAGAACTAAAGTTTTAAAAGTAGTTCCAAAACAAGGGATTTGAGAACAACATTCTAAACAAAATAAATAAAAGAAAAAAGACTTGACCACACGAGCTAAAGTCAGAGCTAACCATAGGCCCATGAACTGATGACACAATAACAACTAGATGTACAAGCAGGAAATGTCCATTCTCGGACCAACATCCATTAAGCAAGAAAATTTCGTTGCATGCTTTACAGGACCAATAATCAATATCTCTAGTACCAAATAAAAACATAATCTTATCATCTACATTGTCAAAAAGTCCACAACTTTACACAAACATGACAAGTAATGCATTCATGTTGACCACTAAACACTTCACAATGATGACAACTCATTAAAAGCAATCATAGTTATAAAGCTCATATACCTTAAAATATAACCCTCGTTCACCTTTCTCAAATTCAGAAAGTCACCAATCTCAGATTCCAGCTTAAAATACATGAGTTTCAACCTCATTCCCTTAAAATACATGAGTTTCAACCTCATTCCCTACTCCATTCAGAAATTCTGGTATTCAAAATTCCATATACTAAATTCCTAATACTGAATGCAGCAGTAAAGATCTTAGTATTAACTATTAAAAAACTAAGCATCAACAGAAATCAACAGCATCAACAGATACAACTCATATCTGACTTCAGAGATATGAGTACTTACCAAAAAGTCTCTAATAGGCATTTTAACAAACATATTATAGGCACAACATAAAACATCCATCAGAACCAAAATATAAACCCCAACCAACTACATGAAACAGTCAAGATACCACAAACAAAACCATTAATGTCGACAATGAAAAAACTATAAACAAAAACTCAAACTCTAGATTTAATCCTATGGTTCTTCTACCACAATATAAACTGAAAATTTGGATTTAAATTTAAATTTTGGATTTTACCTTTGCTGGCACAATGGTCTTTGTTCCTTCTTCTCCTTTCCCTTTGTTTCTTGGCTTCTTGGTTCCCCCTTCTGCTTTCCCTTTCTTTCGACGGTTTCTCTTTCTCGTTTGCTTTTGTTTCCCTTTTTTTCTTTGTACTAACCTATTCGACCTCTCCATCACAATATTTTTTTCTTTAGGGATAGATTTCAAAACAATCTATCACAGTTTCCTATTTTTGCTTCAAAATGGAAACTGAATTTCTAGGGAAACAGTCGAGGAGGGTCAGAGACGACTGCTTTGCTTCTAAATTTTCTGCTTTGCTTCCTCTACAGATACAACAAGTTGCCGGTATAACAATATTGGATGAGTTGGAAGCAGCAACGGCTGAAACACATTCAAGTTGATCTAACGGCTGAAATCAATTTGGTTTTCATGGTTCTCATTTGGGAAGTTCTCATGCTAGTCGACACCCTTTTTTATTGCCTACTGGACATGTCAAGCGGTTAAACAAAAATAGCCTTTACTAAAGTGGAGCAGAAGGAACTAGATTGTTGAAGTAAAACCATATAATGCAATTAATGGTGTTAAGACAACTTCCGTAAAAAAAAAAAAAAAAAAAAAACTGAAAAAAATTCAAGTAGCTCAAAAACAAGACCAAAAAAAGGTCCAACAGTATCTTTTCTTCAGCTAGACAACACAACGAGAGCAATGTTCTTTACTTTTCATGGCTGACGTCCAGTAGGGGTGTGCATAATTCGGTTTTAACCGAATTAACCGATCAAATTTTAATTCGGTTCGGTTAATCGGTTAACCGAATAAAATTCGGTTCGGTTAACGGTTAATGGTTTTGAGAAATTTCGGTTTTCGGTTAATTTGGTTCGGTTAAGCGAAAATAACCGAATTACACGAATTAACCGAAATGCTTAAAACAACAAGATTTTATGAGTTTAAATATATATATATTTTTTAAATTAATTTATATATTAAAAACTAAAAACCCTAATAACCTTTCCTATTTAATTTATATATTAAAAACTAAAAATTAATTTATATATTAATTTAGATATATTTTTGAGTTTTTGAGACTATGTAATGTTCATGTTTTATCATTTTTTTTAGCTGTGTTTGTTTCATATTTGGATTTTATAATATGCTTTGCTTTTGGATTTTGATTGGTTGGACTTGGATGGATAATTTGGATACAAAATCATGTAAAAAAATAGGTTAGCAAAATAAATTTTTTATTTATTTCGGTTAATTCGGAAACCGACCGAATTAACCGAAATAATTTCGGTTCGGTTAACGGTTAATTGGAAAAAAAATTCGGTTAATTCGGTTTTGGGTAATTCGGTTCGGTTATTAACCGAATTAACCGAATGAACACCCCTAACGTCCAGCGGATTAAATGGTGCTGCTAAAAAGAGGGCAAACTATTTTGCTAATCCGAAGAATTATTAGATTTCATTTATCAAGTTCTTTGTGTTGTGCAATGTATATAAAAGCTTAATTATATGTACAATTAACTATAAACAACTTTGCAATTAACTTGAAATATATGTACATAAGTATAACTTCAAAAAAAAAAACAAGTTAATTTGTATACTTAAAGATTGTGCTAAAAATGAAGGATTAGACATAACCTTATTTTTTTTTGGGTTACTTTGCAACTGTATTTTTGTAGTATATGCTTTTGGATGAAGAAAAAAAATTATATTGACAAAAAAAAAAGATAAATAGATATATTTATATGTACATATAGTTTTAGTACTTTGTACATATCTGATAGCTATTTTGTACATATCATGAAACCAATATGTATATAGAAGTGACCTTTCCTATACATTAAAAAGTTCAAAGTACTTAGTGAATGAAATGCTATATTTATTTTTTATTTTTTTTAATCTTAATTGATGGAAATACTATATTAAACATTATACTAAAGTAATTAATGTTTAAGACTAAGATATATTCACATTTCGATTGCTATTTCTGATGTACATATTGGCTTAGGTACATATTTTTCTAAAAGTATTTTAGGTACATATTTTCTTTCATAATAGAATTCTTATATGTATATATTGCTATCAAATTAGTGTACAAGGAAAATATAAAGAGAAAAACAGACTTAAACAAATAACTATAGCCTCTTCTAACATTCACTTCCTACCATCTCATTTGCTAGTTTCATTCACTTTCTCATAGCTTCTTCAGTTATCTGGTGAAGAAATGGGAAACCAACAGATGGCACCATAATCCAATTTGGTATCTTTAGGTTTAGGGTAAAATTTCTCATAGATATAAAAATGTACATACAGTTGTGCTATATGTACATATAGTTATGCTACATGTAGATATAAGTGAGCTTATTTTGTTGAAGCATTTCTTATCAATTTTATTAATTTTTAGTCGTTTTGAAAGGCAAAAACGATTAGACGAAAGTATTATGGTTAAAGATTTAGCTTTAGAGAATAAAAGTATTATAATTTACTACTTTTAATCATTTTGTATAAATTGATACATGAATTTTATTTCTATTTGTAAAGTTACATGCCTAATCGAAGAATTAATATATTGCTCATGTGATTAATGCAAATTGATAGTAACACTTTTCAGGAGTCCATATATTTGGTTTCGACATCTCAGTTCGCATCCTCCTCCACCATCATAGTTAATTCTTTGGTGTAAATATGAATTTAAAATATGAAATATATTCATATAAAAATGTGATATTCAATTTTTGGTGTAAATATGAATGTACATACTAAAAACTAAAGCAGATTTATGCTTTTGTCTTATTAATGTAAATAATATGTGAATAATTACAAGTGTTGCGTAAATGACAAAAGTCTTTCTTTATTTCAACAAGACCAATTGCACCATTTTCCCCAGGTGAGGACAATCTATAGTAGAAAATAAAAAGACTAAAGTATGTACATAGAAATGTAACAGTATGTACATATGTACATATATCATAACTATATATACATTCAGCAAAAGTATATATACATTTTCATAACAGTAACAAATTCTACCTAACATTTGATATTCATCCATCAGAATAAATAGTGACAAAACATTAAGGTGCTCAAACCCATCATTAGGTATGCATTAAGGTGCTCAAGCCTAGTAGGCTCAGAATCCAGAACCAACAACTCAGCTCGGTTGGCAAACACAGGGGTCAAGCGAAAAGCCCTAAAGACCTTTCCAACAGTAAACTACACTATTGACTTGAAGCTGCCTGGCTGTGTGACATATGTCTATCTGATCAAATTGCCCACATGTTCTTCTTGCAGCTAGCTGTATCATATTTCGTCGAATGCATGCATCCACTGCATCTGAAACCTAGTAAAGAATCATATTTACTCTTAAGATTTAACCAAACAATGCAAAAAAATATACTGGAATTACTTGACCTATCCTAGTTGCACATCTATTGTTAATTATGAACCCTTTACCCTTAATCTTTCAAAAGATATATTTAACTAAACAATAATTCTTGGAAAAAGAGACACATAAAAAAAGAATGTACTAAGTAATTGATAAGTGATAGATAGGAACCTGCAGATGGCTAGCAACCTGGCGATGTGTCAAATTAGGCTCATTTATCATCTTTAATATTAATCTCCTTCATGCCAAATTAAAGATGATTATTGCCGTTTTTGTTGATTATCGAGTTAAATTAAGGTAAGAACTTATAATAGTTTCTCCCTCTGTTCTCAATTCATCATATCTTTTCTGAAGATGATTTAAACTCATGATAGTGTACTGGACCATAATAAAGAATGGTTTACAGGCATTGAAATGGAATATCCAAACATTTGTTTTTCAAATTCAAATGTCATGGTTTAGTCCGCATGATTGGTTCACTTTAGATCCATCAAAATAAAAGAAATTCATTTTACCTTTTGTACATGTAAAAGATGAAGGGGAGAGAAAACCACAACTTTTGGTACAAGTGGTCCTGTGTAATGGCCTTGAAACCCTTCCCCCCTTTCCTGGACTCTGCCTACAGCACCAACAAAAAAAAGGAGGGGAAGTCAAGAGATAAAATCTAGTTAAGCCTGGTGTCTATGTATGTACAAAGCTATTTGATCCCCTATTTTTACTAGGCAAAACCTCTTTTTTGGTTCAAGTTTTAATGAATTTGCTTTCTATCATAACAAGTTAGTTCTAGCACCAACCTGGCTATCATCTCAAAAGCTAGTAATAGACACCATAACCCGAAACTTAAAACTTGTCTACAACTTCAGTGCAGGTTCAAAATTAATAGACACCACAACCCTATTTATATTAAATACATTTAAATTGACCCCTCCAAATTAAAATTATTATTTTTAATTTTATCTTAATTTTTACTAGGCAGTTTAAGTATATAAAAATGAAACAAAGCAATTTACTTTTGAATTCATTTATATTTATATTAAATATATTAATTTGTTCCTAACTTAAATGTATGTCCCTGTACGCGTCAACATCAATATTTTTTAATGGACATCCTTGTATGTTCAAACATATAAATACATAGTGTATGTATGATTATGATTAATATAATTGATTGATAATAGTGAATAATATTAAAGTAATTTGTAAGGAGGACAAATGGAAAATAGTCATGTAAAATGAACAGCGGACATGATATTAGGCAAGTGACAAGAGATTGCTTTCGGCATTTTACATTTTTTTTATTGTTGCAAAACTCTTATTATAGAGGAACCCAAAATCCTAACGATAACTTTTCTCCCTTGTCATTTTTGTCATTTAAACCTACTAAAAATAACAAAATTGATAAGAAATTATTCAAGAAAACAAGCTCACTTATATATACATACAAAACGTTATGTACATATAGCATAATTATATGTACATTCAGCAAAACTATATGTATATTTTTATATTTGTATCAAATTCAACCCTTATTCTACCCTAAAACATATTTAGGTAATGCTTAGAAGAAAAACATATGAAAGGAAATGGTAACTTTAATTAATAAGAACAGAAAAGATTGGATAAAAATTCTAACCTCAACAGTCTTATCTTGAATGAAATGTTTAGATAGTATCTCGACTTTTTTCTACGATTTCTTTGGGGAAATTAGTGACTTAATTGCTTCATGCTCAATGCCTTTAGTAACTCATTCTGTTTCTAGTTCCCCATCGTCGCTGTTGATGTTGCTCGAAGTGATCCTATTCTGGTCTCTATGCTGCAAAAGAAAGACATTGTAATAATAGCAAACAAGTTTCAATAGATTCCCTTCATTCCATAGTTTCAACGCCTAAAATAATTTGGAGTCAGTAGGTTTTATCAAAATGCAACACTGAAGTCAAAAGTTGTATTAAGCTATCCAAGATCAAATTCTTGGAGTCTTTGCTTGTACATATCTATTCTGAATGCAGAAAGCACCTATAAAATCATCTAGAACTAAAGCAAACTATCTTAAACTATAGCTCTCTTTGGTTTCTACTAGAAGGTAATACAAGCACAGAGGAAGTGGGGACAGGGGCTAAGAATAGTCTTTAGAAAACTTAGAAACTAAAAATAATGTTGATAGGGCCTACAACAATGTGAACGAAACAATTATTTTGCATTCCCCCCATCCTTCTGTGAAACAAATTTACCTAACATGGTAGAGCAGGATTCAACCCATGTCCTCATCCTATATCTCATTCACATTGAAAGAGAGATACTGGATGAACCTAAGGCATCCAAGTTACCATAGTGAACTGTCACCAACATGAAATTCCTAACACAAGCATGGCATATAACAACTCAGCTAATACCAGTGTTGTCATTTCCTATTTAACAAATATGTCAACATCAAGGAATTGAAACTACCAAGCACTAAATAAGTACAACAAACCAAAATATACATTATGGAAATTGCAAAAATGTGAGATATAATTAGCTGGGCATGGTTGACAATGATGCTAATATGCACCAAAATTATTAGCTCTGAAGCAACAAATGAATAACGCTTTTTTATTGTTGTCGACAAAATAAAAGGCCAACTACAAGAGCTTCAATGAAACATTTATTACTTTTTACATTAAAGAGCCCCAATCATATATGTAACTATTTCTATTAAATCTGTCTAAAAGACTTGTAAAATTCAACTCAAGGATACAATTATACACTATTAGACCAAGTATTCAGGGATTAAAAAAAAAATCAATAATTCAAAGCAAATTGCTAGTACACAAGTAACAACAGTTAATTTAAAAAAAAAAAAAATTAGTTGGACATCCTAAGATGCCTTTCTTATTTAAATGACATTTTGTCATCAATACAAAATTAATTATTTTTATTTAAATGACAAAATAATATACCATCTAATTAGTTTCCAAGCAAAGAAATATCAAACCTAAGAGGAATACAGACAGATCGAGTATCAGATCTTCGTTTTCCTCGCCAGTGCTGATGGCAACTTCCTCGAGCTTGACGATAGGGGCGATTTGAGCTCCGGTGTCTTCATCCTCGGCGACAAGGGCTTCCTCGTCTTCTCTGTGCTGATGATCGGCTCTTTGCTTGCCATATTTTCTTTTTTAGAGTGAGGCGTTTGGTTTGTTGACGGTGGGAGATATTTGGGGTTTAGGGATTTTATATAAGTGATATGCAAGTTGCGGGAGGGTAGAGTTTTTTTTATGTATTCAGTGAAATTTTTAACTCATAAATTGCCATAAACCAAGAGAAATAAGGATCCAGTAAAGTTCCCAATAATACAAAATGAGAAGGCAAAACTGGGAAGGGACGGGAAAATGGAGAAGATGAGGAATAAAGGAGAAACATTTTGTTTTTATTTCATTAAGGATATAATGGTCTTCACAATGTCTTTTTTAATAATTTTTAAAATTTTTATTTCTCTTTTTTAAAATTATTTTTATTCATTAAGCCATTAAATAGTTATTCTCAAAGGAATGGTTGTTTTTCAAAATTTCCCGTATTTCTTTGGATTCTGTGACAATTATGTGGAGTGGAGTAAATTTGAGAAGAGGTTGTTGAACCCTGATCCTCTCTTAGTAAACTACTCCCCATACAATGAATCTTGTAACAGTTAAACATTCATTCGGCTGTCGATGAATTAAAACTTTTATTCGGGTTTGGCATTCCTTCGAACGGGTTCAAAGTTGAACCAATTTGGATTTGCACAAATTATTCAAATCAAGTTAGGATTTTTATTAATCATAATTAACTTATAAAGTTATATTTTCATCTTCTTGGGTATATCTGAAACGAGCATGTCGTATACTTTTAATCTTTTATTTTTGAAAAAAATAAAAAAAGGTTGATTTTTCAAATAAAAAAATTGGTTCGGTAATTTTATAATTTAATTTTTTTTATTGAATTGGTGTCACTCAAAAATAATATACCATATTGTATGATCTCAATTCTTCAAGTTCTACTTAAATTCGCTATCGTTTTTCTAAGCCAATAAAAAATTAGTATATTATCAACTATTGGTCATTAAATATAAAACTACATAATATCCTATTAAAAGTAAAGAAATTATTGCTTAGTAAGTCTCAGTTTATTCTATATCAAATGCAGTCTTAATGGATTATTACTTTTATAAGTCAATCCAGTCACTAACTACAAGTGGGTCATTACAATTACCAAATTTCATATGATATTATAAATATTATAATCTAGCTTTCATTTGTCTGTTAGTGTGATGTTTGTCTTTTATTTTCAGTATTTTTTATTTTTTTTTATTGAAAAAAGAAGAAGAAGCAAATAGCAATAATGTGAACAAAATAACTCGTTGTTTAGATTCAAACCCGCCAATAGATGATGCACACGTGGCCAATGATTTTGATTTGGCAAGGGGAATCATTATGATTATGTATTATTAGTTTTAAAAAAATTGATATGATATAGTATTGTACCATTTTGTTTTTGTGCTCATCGTACCGGTTTGTACTATTTGTATTAGGTTTCATTTGAATGTATCATTTGTATTAGGTTTTATTTGAATGAACAGTGAGATTAAAAACAACGATAAAAGTGAGATTAGTTACTGTAACGGTGAGATTAAAATTAACGGTGAAATATGTGTTTGGATGCAAATGCAGCGGTGGCGGTGAGGTGAATTATAATGAGAAAAAAAATCATTAAGGACATTAGATAAAAATATGTATATAATAAAAAATTTAAATTGTTTGATATTTATAAAATTAATAAATTATTAAAAATATATTTATATCAAATAATAGTTTTATTGATAAATATTAAAAATTAATAAAAACGATAGTAATATATCAAATAATATTTTAATATTTTTTTAGTATTATTTATGTAATTATTCATTTTTAATTAATTCATATTAATTATATAATAAAATAATTTATTAATTATATTAAATTAAAAACATTTTACATTTTTAAATAAAAATTATAAAATAATGCCAAAGACATCTCGCACTATTCCTTTAAACATAAAAAAAGCAGGGTTATATTTGAAAAATGCCCTCTCACCGGAGGGCATTATTTCCCACTAGAGCATCAATGCTCCAGTGGGAAAATCAGGGCCAGCACGGTGAAACGTGCTGGTCCTGTAATCCAAACGGTCATCACAGCCCTATTGGGGTCAAAAAGTGCCCCAATCAGACCGCACCGAGGCTCTATTTGCATCTAGACGAAGCCTTAGTCGATATCATCTGATATCGGTGTATTAGTTCATATTAGTTGGTACCATCCCGTATCAACTGCTACAAAATTTGATTTTATTGCTTTTTAAAATTTTTTATTTATTTGATTTTTTAATCAATTTTAATATTTTTTTCTCTCATGATCATTTTTATCTTTTCATAATTTCATTCAAAAATAAAATATTTTCATTAAATTAGATTAGATTATTAAACTTAATTAATAATATTTTACGATATTTTTATAATATTTTTATAATATTTTTATATTTATTTTATTTATTTAATATTTAAAAATTTTAGATATTAAATATTTATAATTTTGAAAATTTATAATTACATATAAACATATAGATATATGTGATGGAGGTATATATGTGTTGTCGGATTTATCACGCAAGTGCACATGTGACGAGAAATTATACCAAATTTGTTAAGTACTAAAAATAAAACAATTTAATCTTATCCAAACACTTAATTAAAGTTTGTAAACTAAAAACTAAAAAATAAAAATAAAATAACAAGCAAAGAAGTCAAATTAAATTTTAAATTAATCAACAGAGAAAAGCCTAAGATTACAATTTTCATCAATACTTCGTTTGAATTTCTCCTACTCTCTTAACTTGACTAATGATATTGACTTGTTAACCTAGTGTTTTATAATAAGTATCTTCTGGTGGTCTTATAAAAATATTTCTCTCAATCTATTAACTATATTCCTATGAAAGTTGAATTAAAGAGAAATTCATTAAGCTTAGACTTTAAAATTGGTTACACATGACATGTAAGTATATTTCTACCCTACATGCAACTCAATTCATCATAATAAATGAATCTGAAACATATGTTATTCAATCTATATCTAACACTAACTTCCTTTTTTCAAGTTGTATTTAGGTTACCAAATCAATCTAATTGGTGATCAAGCAATTAGAAGCATTTAGCACAATATTGAATAAACAACTCAAATATCATTAAATGAAGAAAAAGAGTAAAATAACTCAAACTACATATTGAGTTCCATTGCAATCCTAGAAAAATAAATTTAGTTTATGCTAAACATTGAAAACACAAAACAAAGGAGTTTCACTATCATCAATATTACAAGAAAGTAAAAGAAGATTAAGGAAAAAGAGAAAACTAACGTTTGCATGGTCTTCAGTCTTCTAGTCTCCAAAATCTCTCTTGCCTCTTGTAAACTTTTGGTAGCTGCTCTCCTCTTAAGAAAACTAGGTTTATGAATGCTAAAAAGTTTTGTACATAATTAAGTCCTACAAGATTCCTATTTATAAAGCTCCAAAAGCCTGGAACGAGAAACTTTGCCTACAAGTAACAAATTTAACTTTCCAATTATGTGCTGATTTTCTCCTTATTGCTTTGGGACCTACAAAAATACAAAAAATACTAAATTAATGACTAATTTAAACATGAAATAAATAAATAAAACTAATTTAAAAATAACTAGAAATAAGTAATTCTGAATTTAAACTAAAAGGACTTAGCTAATTTGAATGCACAAAATATGGTTAAATAACTCTATTTCATAGAATTACCACACCCCCAAACTTAAGTTTTTACTAGTCCTCGAGAAAAAAAAAAACCCTAAATAAAACGAATCAAAACACAACTAGAGATGAGTGCACTTAAATAATGATTCTCTTAATTATCCTCAAAAGTTATCTCAAAATCCCAACTCAAAGTAGAACACAAAAATAATCCAAATTTATGATTAAATTCAATCGTATGTCTCATGTTCGAATAGATTTCTAGTGTGTGTGTATAATCTCTTTGCAAATCATTGCATGCAATCCAAGTATGTTTATACCAAAGCAAACTATGAATTAGTACTAGAATCTCATATGTTTGCTTTTCATCTCTCTCTCCACTAATGTAGACTATCACTTCATTAAGGATCATGTAGGACTTTATTAAGCTTGTAATGAAAGGTTAGGGTCAAGGTAGGATAAATGATATATTTCGGTTTGAGTCACCCATAGACACGTTTCGTTATTTCAGGATTGAGTTACCTAGTTATTCATGATTGCACAACAATTTTTTCAGTTGAATTGAGATTGCTCTATTGTTTATATGTAGAGAAGCCAACTTTTGTGTTGATTTTTTAGCAAATTTTGCGCATAAGGGTGTTTTTGGTGTTACTAATCTTAATTCTCCCCCTATTGCTTTAAGTAGATTGTTGCAGGAAGACTTGTTTAGTGTTGCTAGGCCTAGAGCTTGTGTAGTGTAAGCAATTATTCGTTCTTAATTTTTACACCAAAAAAATAATAATAATGTGAATAAAATATTATATTTTTCAAAAATTTCAAATTGATATGGTACATAATATTCCTTTCTATATTCTTAGTTTGATTTCAATATAAGATATAAAGCTCATATTTACTGTCTATACATAAGTACAATTAATGCTCATAAATAATAGTCAAAGAAGAAAAAAAAAATGAAGAATTGGATCTAATATATAAATGAAATATTATTATACGTAATGGGTGGTTAATTTGGGCGTGAAATAAGTAGGGGTGTTCATTATTTGGTTTAACCGAATTAATAGATTAAAATCGAATTCATTTCGGTTAATTTGATAACCAAATTTTTTTTGGTTCGGTTATCAGTTAATTCGGTTCAAAATTTGAAAATAATCGAATTACCCGAAATATATATAAAATATAATATTTTTAATTTTTATTAGATGTTTTAAGTTTTATATTGTTGAAGTTTTTGACTTATGATCGATGTGCCTTTTACTTATATTTGACATTTAAATATTTGTTGGATGATTATACTTATTCGAATTATAAAAAATTAGAAATTTAAGATTTTAAAATGTAATTTTAACATATTGATGTAAAACAATTAAAATTCGGTTGTTCAGTTAACCGACAGAATTTCTATTCGATTATTTTATATTTTTTCAAATTCGGTTCGATTAACTTTTAAAATAAATACAAAATCGATTATTTCGATTAATGATATTTCGGTTACTAATCGAACCGATCGTTTGAACAACCCTAGAAATAAATTAAATGGATTTTGTTTTAGGTCAATTCTCATGTTCGTTGAACTTGAGATTTTAATCCAGTTGATTCATTCAGTCATCTTTAGAGGTGATATTCAGCAGGTCTAAAGTTCAAATCTTAACATTTGCATCCTCTTTTCCAATCCCTAGACTATGACCTCTTTTATAAAATTAAAATTTTTTTTCTCATGTTCACTATGTTTTGAGTTCAACTCTTATTCAATTTTCGGTCAAAGTTGTTTCGTGTTGCGATATTTTCTGTGGTCATTTCATATTTGAAATGTTTCGAATAATGATTTCTTACCTTACATAAAATATTTTAAATATATAATTTTGATAGAGGTTTGAGTTTAAATACTTAATAATGACCAAATAGCTAAACAAAAATAGTAGTTATGAATAATAAATTAACAAATTGGTAAAAAAAAAACAAAATTCTCAATTTTAGCAATATTTTGATTATTATATATGAAAATAGTGAAGCTCCAAAAGAACATTCAATACAAAAAATATATATGTTATTGTACTTTCATCAACTATATAACTTTAATTTTCTTTGCCATTATAAAAGGCAAATTACAATAACATGTTTATATTTATCGTCAAGGTTATTCACAAAGGTTTTTTTTTTTTTTTTTATTAAAAAAAATCTACATACACCTGCAACGCAACATGATACTAATAATAGATTTATATATATGTTATATATATATATTTATAAAAGGTGTTAAATGATTTGAATTCAAAAATATAAAAGTATATATTTATTCAAAAAGAAGAAGAAAGTATATATAATCGCATTACATGTAAATAATGTTGGATATCAATGTATTGTTTTGGATGTATATATACGAAATACGTAGGTGGCCGTAACTATATACACGGTGTATAATTACATACGCAATTGATATCAAAATTGAATGAGAAATTAGTCTCATTATACACCCACTTGAAGAGGAAGACTGTTGGTTGAAGGTGTGGTTGGTTGTCAATCCTACATAGAACTAAGAATGACTTTTGCCTATAGTATTTATTGTTGGGTTATGCTACTCTCGGGCTCATGCTTAAACATAATAATCAAAGTGCAGTGGAAGTAAACAAAGAAGCACCCGGAGGACAACAGGATCTTAGGCTTGTGTTTAGCATAGGTTCATAGCATTCAAAACAAAATAAATCACCAATATGATTTAGAAGTTACCTACTTAAGATATCGTAACCTTAAATTGCAGATCCAAATCCCAAGTTGCTCTCAAATCCAACATCCAATTCAAATAAGATCACATGAAGCACAATTGTCCTTCCTCTAGAGCTAGTCCACACAAACAGCTGATGGATCATTCTCTAAGGTATGGTAATTCACTTGTGCTAGCAAGTTGATCCTAAGATCACAATCAAAAGATCTAACTATTGTGTTTATCTTCCTAAATCAGTCTCACTCAACAAGGTGAAGTTGTGGCAAGAAAACACCAAGAACAAGAGGAATTGTGGCAAGCACAAATTCTGCAGGGAGGTGGCGATATTGTCACACCCCAAATTCAGGGCATGTGACCGGCCAGAGACAAGGTATGCCCCTGCCTCCGAAGCCTAAATATACCAACGAAACCAAATCAAACAAAATTTCGGCATAATCTCGCCCTACATGGGGGTTTGCCACTCAATCATCAACATTTGCAATGTAATAATCATCAACACATGACATCTCGGTTTGGACACCTCCGATAGGGAGTAACCAAGATGCCTCGCAGTAGACTCAACCTTTATGACATCTTATATACAAACATACATTTATATTATATCATAACGACATAAGCATCACCAGATCATACTAGGCCTCCGTGGCCGTTATACATCATACATCACTTAGATACATCAGTTTACAAAATATAAATTACATATACATCATACACAAAATGCATAGGACCCATGATACCCTAGTGACTGCAAAATGTATCCCACCATTGCCACTGCTTACCACGTCCTGGGTCAATCCGCTTACCACAAGTATATGAGCAGCTAGCTATCCGAAATCTGGGAAGAGCTGGGTCTATCAGGATCTGAAAAAGAATGAAAATAAACGGAGTGAGCCGAAAGACTCAGTGAGCATAAGGTAACTAGGAAGAGTACTTGGAAGATTCATGCTTCCTTTCTTAACCATTAAAGTATAAACAAGACATATCAAGTATGTTTAATTAACCAAAAAGTAATATTTAAAAATTATTCCGGGACATATAAAAATTATTTGTCCCGTATGAAATCTTTTATGCTGAGCGCTGAATAAAAATGGGCCATTGGCCAGCTAGAATTGATAGCAAAAAATATCTAACACTCGATTTTACGTGTATACCTCTACAATTATCATTTAGGAATTTTTCATAACTATAACATCAAAACATCCTGGACTTATACCAGTCCGTAATATTTGTCATCCCGGACTATCTTGTCCATATCATTCTGGACTCATCCAGTCCATATCATCCCAAACTCATCCTGTCCGTATCATCCCAGACTCATCCTGTCCGTACCACAATAGCATTCCGGACATCATCCAGTCTGTAAAACAATAGCATCCCGGACATCACCCTGTCCGTACAACAATAGCATCCCGGACATCACCCTGTCCTTACAATAATAGCATCCCGGATATCACCCTGTCCGTACAACAATAGCATGATGTATTAAATTTGTTTATCTTATTAAATGATTTATATAATATGCTAGGTAACAACTTCTACACTAGCATATTTCTACTTATGTTTACAAGCATTACAATTTCACTTAGACATTTTATCAAACAACTTGTGTGCATAACATTTAATCTACAATGTCTAACTATCCTTAAATACTCAACCATCCTATACAATATCATTCATCATCCAATTTCACAAATTAGTAACCATAATGCCTCAAACACAATTCCATACTATTGTTTCTTTAATCCGACAAGTACAACCATAATCCGTACCTTGCCCAACATCTCAATTAAGTATATCCGAGCATTTCAAATAGCTCACATTGATTATTATTCAACTCCACAACACTTACCTCGTGTAACCATATTAACACCACACTTACGCCTTTGATCCACGTAAGGTTCGAAACTTACCATTTTCGTAATCCGAGCAATCTTTCATGTTTCAATATCCATATCAATCAACAATGCATATAAAACAACAACTACCTCCTAGGTTAACCTAAATACTCACTGTGTTGTTTCGATTATTAAAGCGGCACTTTCGTGACTTTGTCGCGATCCCGAGCGAACTCCACGATATGGGTACCTACGATATCGTCAGGAAATTTTGTAAATATTTTACAACTACGGGACACTCAAATTCCCATTATTTGTAATAGTTAGCTGCTATCCAAAATTTTTCAGCTTAAGAATTTTTACAAATAAATTTTTACACTTAGCTCGAATTAAAATTCAGAGCAACAATCAACTAGAAAGTTGCTCACACGATGACAGCAAAGCTAACGGTGGTCTCGAACAACCAAGGAAGGTGGTGGAAACAATTCATGGGCAAGATAGGGTTTCGGCCAAACTTGTTTTAGCCCCTAAATTTTGATTCAAAGCTATCCGATACTAATTTATGGTTTAAGGAGGCGGAGAAATACCTCCCATGGCGGAATAAAATGGTTGCAACATGGTGGTTTACCACCAACTATTTTTAGCCACATGATTTCTCAGAGTTAAAGGCAAAATCTTCAAAATATAACATCAAAATCAAGCTTAGAACATGAAGTTACTTTTGGGTTTGTGAAATCTTTGAAAAATTTGGTGATTTGCCTAGTAAACGGAGGAGAGAGAAAGCTTGGAAGCAAGCTTCCATGGCTTCCCCTCTTTCTTTCTCTCTTTTCTGGTTTTCACGTAAAAATGGGGGAAGAAGAAGTCTGATTTTCCGACTTAATAAGAGAGCCATGGTCAAATGTCTATTTTGCCCCTGTTTCATCTTTTAGTACCTTAGCGGGCCAACGTTAAATTTTAACGTTCGGAAGCCCTTTTTCACTTTTCTTGACACTGATGTGTTTCAAATATGATAATATACTGATCTGCATGTTCGGGTAATTTTTTGATATCCTGAAACCCAAATCCGGGCCTCGAAACGCCAACGGGTCAACATTTTCACTTTCTCGATTTTAGCTCCGATTTTTGTTTTGATTTCACCAGTAGCTTGCTAACATCATTTTATGTCTATATTAATCCATTGATCCATTTAAAACCTTTTCCAGACCTTCTCGCGGTCAATTCTCAATTTTCATTCCTTTAGGTTACTTAAGGACGTATCCGATTTCAACTCTGTTTTTGATTTTTCTTATCATATACATAATCCTCATATGTTATAACATATGTCCATGTGTTCAGATCAGTTCCGAAAAATCCCGAACCATGTTTTTATGGTAATTTACGCCAGCTTCACTAAATGGCAAATTATACAATTTTAGCTATAGGATTTGATTTTAATGTCCAATTTTTGATCTAAACATCATATTATGATCCTATATGATCACTTAGTCCATTGGTACCATTTACGGACTAAAAACAAAATTTTGGGTAAAATAACCAAAATACCTCTGGTTCACATTTTATTGATTTTTTCTACTGATTCTTGTTCTAACACTCCCAAATAATGTTATATCACATATCAACACTATGTGAAGTTAAATTATCACATTTTACGGGCTTTCCCCTATCTCGACTTTTAGTCAATTTGGGGTTAAATCACTTAATCACTCTATTAAACCCCCAACTCTACAATTTATCATACAACATGTGTACCACATGGTAGCCCATCCTTTTTATAGGCATTTCAAAGTTTAACCTCGAGCCATTCGGATGTTATAATTGTCTCGAATTGATCTCGTACTTAGGAGGGTCTTACAATTCTCTCCCTTAATAAAATTCGTCCTCGAATTTTGCATAAAGTCCACTTATATAAAAGTACAGGTACTATATGTGGCTGTCTCACATGAAAATCGTCTGACATGAATCTCCACATCATAAGTACATGAAACACAGAGTGTAAACCACTCATCTCAGGTGGTAGGTCTAACTCAGTATCTAAAATGGTCCGATATACCTCAGACTTAGCTTGGCCCATCCGTCAAAGCTCATAACATTCTTGAAAAATGAAACTTTCAAGAATACTTAGTCATATGCTATCGGCATACGACTTCTGCCTACTCTAGCAGTTAATAATATATCTTTGATTAACTATACCTTTTTCTAGGTGTACCGTACCATATCTGAACTGAACAACTGATATCCTTCTGTCTCAAATCAACTGAAAGGATATTGGCACATCCGGCCATATAATGTCTCGTTCCTAGTTTTGCAATGATCAACAATAAACAAATTCGGATCGCAATCCGAAATAGTCAATAAGATAAGCCCGAAACTAGACCGAAATACCAGAAAAGGTATCATCTGCATACTGTACTGAAAACTGTTAATATATACAAACTCAATCAATGATAGGTATCGATCTCGATTCTCCTCGAAATCTAGTATATTAACATATAACATGTACTCAAGGACTGATCATCTGTCCGTAAATGAAATACGGTACTAAATTGCAACTATATTTCAGAAGCTACCTGCAATGATCTCCAGAATTTAACTGTAAACTTGATGTCTCAATCAAGCACAATAAACACGAAAACTTCACAAAGACCCAATCTGGTCTAAATAGAGTCTAGCACACTGACTTATGTTATACGTAATTTTACCCGGAATCAAGTGTGCTAATTTAGTCAGTCTATCGACAACCACTCAAATAAAATCACATTCCTTGCCTACCTTAGGCAAGCCTATATCTAGGCCCCATAATGACTTTATCTCAATCCCATTATTATGTATTCAACTTTATAACCTATTTGAATCTCATTATTGTATATTAAACTCTGTAGCATTACTGCTAGCTTCTGATGCTCAGCTTAAACTGCTAGCACAATAACATTTAATCACCACTCCGTAACAATGTGTTCCATACTCTGTCACTATTAGAACTATTTGAACTCACGATAAATCATAACTGTATCGAGGTACAACACATAAGAAAAATTGGGTGACACTTCGAGGATTTTACCTCGAACACCTTCTATCTCGAAGACTACTAATCGATTATATAAATGGGGGGTTTCCCTTACTATTAACTATCAGTAATATTTTAAACATTGCCACAATATTGCCTTTATCCAATGATAGAAAAATAATACACTCATAGTCTTTTAATATTTCCAACATCAATCTTGTTTCAATCAATTTTTCCTCTGATCACACTACACTTCCGCTGCACAGCTCTGACTCATTCTTTCAACTATACATGCTTAATAAATAACATTGTGTCTCGTATGTTCACTACATTCGTTCACTAAACCATTAATTTATACCATATAAATAGATGTAACTTCAGACCAACACTATCATCAAATTATACTCAAGTACAATCCAAATATTAAATAACCGGTACTAGGGCAATATGTCTCAATCAAGTACAATAACCAGAAAACTCCATATTTCACATAGTCACCAGATTAATGTAATAATTCATGATCAAATCCCTCGCATCTAGTTCCACGTGCTAGTACATAACCTAGACAAAGTCCGTGTGGTGATGATCTGCCAGGCATAGCCCCTCAAGTCATCTAAGATATATGATGATCTTCACCTATTAAGGCCCATCATCTTAAACTCAGGAACTAGTGCGAGAATGAAATCTCAAAACTCCCTGGTGCACAGGGGAAACATCAACATCCACATCTGTATATTTATCCGTCTAGATTACCACTAGGCAACAACAACCATATAATCAATATAACCCACTTAGAAACTATACTAGGCTATCATGACTATACCATCAGTTTTATCTGTCTAGGTACGCTACTAGGCTAGCCACAATAAGTATACATCAATCTTACGGCATTGGCATCCATGCCAAATCATATTCTTATCTTGGTTACTTAGGATTTTCCAAGGCCGTATATTTTCATTCAAGCATTAAATCAAACACCTTGTAGGCATAATAATCGCCTTCCTCCTAGGCATTTTCACAAGCACATTGTGTGTGATTTATAATCCAACTTAAAATATATCCTTTAGCACTCAAACATTACCCAGCCTACAAGTTTAGATTAATATCCAACCACCACCATTTCACAACATCCTCAACATCAATAACAAATCTCGGTACTAGGTCGAAATACTTCAAAGTTCCTTCAAATACAACTCAATATATAATGCTCAAATTAAATGAAATCAGTTTGCCAAAACCAGACTAAGGTTATACCTGTCACCATGGTAGTAGATGCAAAATCACGGGCTTGTCCTCTATTGCCCATAGTATGTTCTCTGCCCACAGACTGTTGTTCCCTAACCTGGGAACCCTGACCTGTCTGTAGTGCTACTAGCCCTGCTGATTGCCGTGGATATGCTCTAGCTGGATGTGGAGCTCACACTGATGGGGATGAACCTAGACCTAATGGGCAATCTCTCCTGAAATGCCCTAGCCTACCACATCTATAACATACACCAGTCAATCTCCTCCTCCGACTACTGACTTCTCTATCCCTCAACATCCATGATTCTAGGCTTGTTCTAACCCTTAGTCCATATGGCCTTGTTTGCCTAGATGTTTGGCTTTCATATCTCACTCTCTCCCATGACCTATCCTCGAATCGTCTTAACCTCTCGTATTCATGAATTCCTAATCCCTTTCACTTTCTAGTAAAAATTCTTGAAGAAACTCAACACTAAATTCTGACCACTCGAGGGAAGGGTCATCAATCCGCCTTCTGGCTACTAAAGAGATATACCATGCATGTGCCCTACTATACAGCTGAAATCTCACTAATTGTATGGCTCTAGTCGGTGAGCACTAGACCTGTCCATGGGTCGGGTGGGGCCCAAATAGGATACTAACACTATTTGTGTCTGCCCAGGCCCGACCCGACCTGAAATATGGGCAGGATTATGTGACCAAGCTCGGCCCAAATTATTAAACGAGTATCTAGGCCCGGCCCGCCCAAATTTGTTTAAATGGGAACTCCATCTTTAGTCCATTAGGCCAATCCTAGGTCCTGCCCATCACTAACAGACTGGGCTAGAAAATCTATAAAGGGGTGTTGGACATAAGGCCGATCGCTGGAAGATCTGCCTTCTGCATAAAGCAGCAACTTACTCTAACTGGGGAATATTATCAATGCTTGAAACTCAAGGAAAAAGAAAGAAAAAGGTCCTGAACTCATGATCAAAGACCGTAACTAATAATATATAATTTTTTTTTTTGGATTTGATTATGAACATTGGTGAGAGAATTATTATTTATTTGAAAACAAAATTATAACTATTAATAATATATATAATTATATTATAAAATATAATTATTATATAAAAATATACTATTCGGGCCGGGCCTGGGCTTAAATTTTTTTGTCCAAGGCCCGGCCCGTTTAGAAAATAGGCTTTCTTTTTTGCCTAAGCTTATTTTTCGGGCCTAATATTTTTGTCCAAACCCTCCCACATATCAGGCGGGCCTTCGGGTTTGGGCGAGTAGCCCGAGCCTTGGACAAGTCTAGCGAGCACCTTAAGCCTACACACCGTTGGCCGCACTCTTCTAAAAACCTTCTAAGATCAAAATCAGATTCCACCCCTGCAAAACTAGGTGGTAACGTTCCTCCAAAGTAGGTAAGGTTATATGCTGATAGGGTATATGTTGTCCCAACAACCACTCATTACTAACAACACCTGGCTGAAGGAATTTGGTCGAACAGTCGTGGTTGTCATCGTTCTATCACCAGCCCTACCAGAGCCTGAATATATTAATATGTTCTGTTTACCATATCCAACAACTATTCATATGTTTCGTCATCTAATACTACTCCAACAATCCTATCTATTTCCCTAGTAGTAGACCTGCTACTACCCTCACTCTGGCCTCTAACCTCAGGGCCAATAAAATATTATCCAGGACCTCAGGCTCTTGGCCTCCTGATACGTCTCTATATCTATGAGATCGTGATCGTGATCGTGACAGCATTGTATTTAGAAAATAAATATACTGTCAGTAATTCCACAATATTCTCGACACAATTCTATATGTATTAGCTGGCTTATAGATTACCCGACGTAACCGCATGTGACGATGGACATTTGTTGGGGCAGTACACTACTTACCGATACCCCAGGATTACTTGTAAGCAATGTACTACTACCCTACCCCTTTTGCAGTCACTGACCTCTAGACCATACTCTGATACCACCTTTGTCACACCCTAAATTCAGGGCATGTGATCGGCCAGAGACAAGGTATGCCCCTGCCTCCGAAGCCTGAATATACCCACGAAACCAAATCAAACAAAATTTCGGCATAATCTCGTCCAATATGGGGGTTTGCCGCTCAATCATCAACATTTGCAATGTAATAATCATCAACACATGACTTCTCGGTTTGGACACCTCTGATAGGGAGTAACCAAGATGCCCCGCAGCAGACTCAACCTTTATGACATCTTATATACAAACATACATTTATATTACATCATAACGACATAAGCATCACCAGATCATACTAGGCATCCGTGGCCGTTATACATCATACATCACTTAGATACATCAGTTTACAAAATATAATTTACATATACATCATACACAAAATGCATAGGACCAATGATACCCTAGTGACAGCAAAATGTATCCCACCATCGCCGCTGCTTACCACGTCCTAGGTCAATCCGCTTACCACAAGCATACGGGCAGCTAGCTATCCAAAATCTGGGAAGAGCTAGGTCTATCAGGATCTGAAAAAGAATGAAAATAAACTGCGTGAGCCAAAAGACTCAGTGAGCATAAGGTAACTAGGAAGAGTACTTGGAAGGTTCATGCTTCCTTTCTTAACCATTAAAGCATAAACAAGACATATCAAGTTTGTTTAATTAACCAAAAAGTAATATTTAAAAATTATTCCGGGACATATAAAAATTATTTGTCCCATATGAAATCTTCTATGCTGAGCGCTGAATATAAATGGGCCATTGGCCATCTAGAATCGATAGCCAAAAATATCTAACACTCAATTTTACGTGTATACCTCTATAATTATCATTTAGGAATTTTTCATGACTATAACATCAAAACATCCCGGACTTATACCAGTCCGTAATATTTGTCATCCCAGACTATCTTGTCCATATCATCTCGGACTCATCCCGTCCGTATCATCCCGGACTCATCCTGTCTGTACCATCCCGGACTCATCCTGTCCGTACCACAATAGCATTCCGAACATCATCCGGTCTGTAAAACAATAGCATCCCGGACATCACTTTGTCCGTACAATAATAGCATCCCGAACATCACCCTGTCCGTACAACAATAGCATCCCGGACATCACCCTGTCCGTACAACAATAACATCCTGGACATCACCCTGTCCGTACAATAATAGCATCCCGGACATCACCCGGTCCGTACAACAATAGCATGATGTATTAAATTTGTTTATCTTATTAAATGGTTTATATAATATGCTAGGTAACAGCTTCTACACTAGCATATTTCTACTTATGTTTACAAGTATTACAATTTCACTTAGACATTTTACCAAACAACTTGTGTGCATAACATTTAATCTAAATTGTCTAACTATCCTTAAATTCTCAACCATCCTATACAATATCATTCATCAACCAATTTCACAAATTAGTAACCATAATGCCTCAAACACAATTCCATACTATTGTTTCTTTAATCCGACAAGTACAACCATAACCCGTACCTTGCCCAACATCTCAATTAAGTATATCCGAGCATTTCAAATAGCTTACATTCATTATTATTCAACTCCACAACACTTACCTCATGTAACCATATTAACACCACATTTACGCTATTGATCCGCGTAAGGTTCGAAACTTACCATTTTCGTAATTTTAGCAATCTTTCATGTTTCAATATCCATATCAATCAACAATGCATATAAAACAACAACTACCTCCTAGATCAACCTAAATACTCACTGTGTTGTTTCGAGTATTAAAGCAGCATTTTCGTGACTTTGTCGCGATCCCGGGCGAACTCCACGATATGGGTACCTACGACATTGTCAGGATATTCTGTAAATATGTTACAACTACGGGACACTCAAATTCCCATTATTTATAATAGTTAGCTGCTATCCAAAATTTTTTAGTTTAAGAATTTTTACAAATAAATTTTTACACTTAGCTCGGATTAAATTTCGGAGCAATAATCAACTAGAAAGTTGCTCACATGATGACAGCAAAGCTAACGGTGGCCTCGAACAACCAAGGAAGGTGGCAGCACCACCTCATGGGCAAGATAGGGTTTCGGCCAAACTTGTTTTAGCCTCTAAATTTTGATTCAAAGCTATCCGATACTAATTTATGGTTTAAGGAGGCGGAGGAATACCTCCCGTGGAGGAAAAAAATGGTGGCAACATGGTGGTTCACCACCACCAATTTTTAGCCCACATGGTTTCTCATAGTTAAAGGCAAAATCTTCAAAATATAACTTCAAAATCAAGCTTAGAACATGAAGTTACCTTTGGGTTTGTGAAATCTTTGAAAAATTTGGTGATTTGCCTAGTAAACGGGGGAGAGAGAAAGCTTGGAAGCAAGCTTCCATGGCTTCCCCTCTTTCTTTCTCTCTTTTCTAGTTTTCACGTAAAAAATGGGGGTGGAAGAAGTCTGATTTTCAGACTTAATAAGTGAGCCATGGTCAAATGACCATTTTGCCCCTGTTTTGTCTTTTAGTACTTTAGCGGGCTAACGTGTAATTTTAACGTTCGGAAGCCCATTTTTCACTTTTCTTGACATGGATATGTTCGAAATATGATAATATACTGATCTACATGTTCGGGTAATTTTTCGATACCCTGAAACCCAAATTCGGTCCTCGGGGCGTCAACCAGTCAACATTTTGACTTTTTCGATTTTAGCTTCGATTTTTGTTCTGATTTCACCAGTAGCTTGCTAACATCATTTTATATCTATATTAATCCATTGATCCATTTAAAACCTTTTCCAGACCTTCCCGCGGTCAGTTCTCGGTTTTCATTCCTTTAGGTTACTTAAGGACGTATCCGGTTTCAACTTTGTTTTTGATTTTTCTTGTCATATACATAATCCTCATATGTTATAACATATGTCCATGTGTTCAGATCAGTTCCAAAAAATCACGAACCATGTTTTTACTGTAATTTACGCCAGCGTCACTAAATGACAAATTAGACAATTTTAGCTATCGGATTTGATTTTGTTGTCCAATTTTTCATCTAAACATCATATTATGATCCTATATGATCACTTAGTCCATTGGTACCATTTACGGACTAAAAACAAAATTTTGGGTAAAATGACCAAAATACCGCTGGTTCACATTTTGCGGGCTTTCCTCTATCCCGATTTTTAGTCAATTTGGGGTTAAATCACTTAATCACTCGATTAAACCTCCAACTCTACAATTTATCATACAACATGTGTACCACATGGTAGCCCATCCTTTCTATAGGCATTTCAAAGTTTAACCTTGAGCCATCTGCATGTTATAATTATCTTGAATTGATCTCGTACTTACGAGGGTCTTACAGATGTGCTATTTTTGCTAGGCTAGGGTTCTCTTCTTGAAACCAACTTTCTCTCAAGCAAAAATCAGAATATCTCAAGTAGAATTGTATGCTTAGGTTGCGGCTACAACCTCTATATCTGATATATCAGTAGGCGCAAACCCTGATCCCCTCTCCCTAAGCTTGGTCGACCCTTGTAGCTTGTTGCACAAGATTTTCTCTAATCCACTTGGACTTTAATTATTTAAATCTAAGATGGATCAATAGGCCTAATATATTATCTAATAATATTAATGATCCATTAACCTTAATGCCTTAAGTTGGGCCAACTATCTTTAGTGGACAGTCCTAAATTAGAATAGTCACTTTAAACCCATTCTAATTTATCATGCTTATTTATTGGATAGATTAATTTTCAAACAAAATTAAATTTATTTCTCCTCATGAACAATTCATGTCATTAATCTATTAATATCATCTCATGACATTATTCCAATATAGAATAGTCATTCGAAATTCACCTTTTACATCACTATGTCAAAGTCGACTATACTAGATAAGACTTCTTGATTCCTCTTATCTCATTAAGACATTGTCCTTCGATTTCACAAATCTCAATTATGTCTTAATCTATTTCAATTGAACTTCTTCAATTAAGTCCTCAATATAGATATTTTATTCCACTAAGTTTTACCTTAATAGAATACCGTGTTTAATCCATACATATCTGTTCTTTTGTGTGTGACCCTATAGGTTCCCAATATGTTGACAATGAACATAAGTCAATATCATTAACTTGTTTTTCATAGATCAAGAGAGGGATCTAGCAACCCATCATGACCACCCAAATATTGTGAAGTCAGCATGACCTTTTAGAACCTTTCAGCAACCAACATGTCTGTGTAATACGATTCTTTCACCATATATCTCGGATAGCGCATGAGCATGGTGTAGTGTCTTACTCATGTTCAATCCATATTAGTTCTTCGCAACTTATGATTAAACTTATGAATTTAGAGAAACAACTTTCTCCTATATCTATCATGCTTTGGCCAAAGACTTAATCAAGTTAATCGTAGTCAAGAACAAACGAGATATGTCTCCAATATCACAGGATGTGGTGAATCCTCTCTGGATCACTCATTCATCTTCGTATGGTTCATGTCATACCCAATAACACCTTACTATACGCATCTTCGTGTTTGGGACCCGTTCGTGATGGAATCTAAGTATGACACTCTCCATACAAGATAACCTGATATCACAAGTCTGAGGACTAATTTACACGACTGGTACTAAGAGAACATTATCACAGAAACTAGAGTGATATTACCTAATGAAGTTCTCTTGGCGGGCCATGTTCAGTGAACTTGTTCAATAGACAAGCACCTATATGTTATCCCAAGTATTCCATACTTCAACCTGTATGAGATTGGTTGTTTACTTCATAAGTAAGATGGCTTAACATATACTAGTCTTTGAGTATTGCCAAGGCCCCATCTTGGCAATACGATGACCAGGAACAGTTTGAGGAACAAGACTTTGATGCATAAGGATCTCATAATTATAACTCTTTATAATTTCTTTGCAAGGCCATTATGTTCCATGGGCTTCATCCGATTAGTACTTAATAACTCTTTATTATTGTACTAACATGAAGGAAAACCTTGTATCACTATCTTCATAGTGAAGGGTATGCTTTATTGACTGTGTATCCCAAGCTCAATCTGACTGGCTCTAGGGTATACACCAACAATTTCCCACTTGGACTAAGCCAATCACTAACGTATCCAATCCGAATTCTTTCGATTAGCAATGGTTTCTCTACAAGGACATTGCTTAAGTGCATCGAGAATATGCTTTGTCATATTCATGATAGTCTCATTATCAAGCTTAATAATTCAGATCACAACGAGACCTAGATTCCATTCAAATGGCTCAGTTGTTACTATAACAAATATTGGAATCTATTTGTAGACACCTAATTTTGTCCGGACCACTAAAACAGGTATGTTTTCTTCCTAAATTGATGTTTCCGAGTGTAAAAAGACTTTTTTCATCCTGCAGGTGGTACTCCTAGACTTAGTTTAAGAGGATGAGCATAAAAAGTCAAACTTGTAAAACGTCAACCTCGGAAAAAGTCAACCCAAAAAGTCAACTATTGAAAAAGTCAACCCACTTTCAAAATCAAGATTTTAAGTTCAATTGAAAAATGGCGAAATAATTTTGATAATCCGAGGTCTACATTGAAAGATATTGAGTTCGGAAGTTGGGATTTGGAGATTCAGTAGAAAGGAAACCCTAATCCGAGAAATTTGGGGAAAAATGCTTAAACGATCAAATTGATCGAAATTGAAGGTTCCAAATGAAATATAAGCACTGAATACGGGTAATGGAGAAGCCACTTGCAAGAAACACCGAAAGAAAAGTCAATCCGGGAGAAAATCGAGAATTAGAGTTTTCGATGGATTTCGGTGAAATAGGGCAGAATTACAGAAATGGTACGACTTGGTAAGATCAAAGACCCCAATGGATGAGGAATGATTAAAAAGGGATAGCCCAAGGCTCAATTTGAAGAAAATCTAAAAATCAGACTTGTTTTGAGCAAAACCGGGTTTCGGAGGCAAAAGGGCAAAATTGGAAAATTTGGGAAAAATAGCAAATGAACTCCAAAAATTCTGAAAATTTGTAAATCTCATTCTTAAATCATTTTAAATATATTGGCAAAATAAAATCTTGATTCGGAGTTCGTTTGCAAAATGGCCAAATCCCGGGCTTCTTATTTAGTAATTCAAAAAGGAAAATCCCGGAAAAATAGCAAATGAGCTCCAAATCTTCTAAAATTTTGAAAATATCATTTTTAAATTATTTGGAAGATATTGGCAAAAGAAAATCTTGATTCTGAGTTCGTTTGCAAAATGGCTAAATCCTGGGCCTCCTATGCAATAATTCAAGAAGATAAATCCCGGAAAAATACCAAATAGACTCCAGAAATTCTGAAATTTTGCAAATATAATTTTGAAATTATTTGGAAGAGATTGGAGAAAGAAAATCTTGATTCAGAGTTCGTTTGCAAAATGGCCAAATCCCGGGTCTCCTATACAGTAATTCAAGCCGATAAATCCCGAAAAAATACCAAATGAGCTCCAAAAATTATGAAAACTTCCAGATCACACTTTTAAATTATTTGGAAGATATTGGTTAAGAAAAATCTTGATCTGGAGCTCGTTTAAAAAATGGTAAAATGTGGGGGCATAAAAGGGCATTTTTGGAAGAAAAATCCAAATAAATAGCAAACGGACTCGGATAATTTTGAAAACTTCCATAAGTCAATGTTTTATTATTTTGGAAGTATTAAAAAAATAAAAATTGAATTTGGAGTCCGTTTGATATTTATTTGCATCCGTGGGGCAAAACGGTCATTTCACCCAAGCAACCGAAAAGGGCTTCTTTGGGCCTTTAAAAAAATCATACTTGGGATGGAAAAGATAAGTGATGGCCTGCCAAGGCCCAAAGGAAGGAGGAAGCTTCTGATTTTTTAATCAAATGGCCAAGAATTAAGAGTTAGTTGGAGATTCTCTTTGATCAAGCCATGGTGATTAAGCCACATAGGCCAAGAGAGATGTCAACATTATTCTTGAACAGCTGTAATTTGGGACAGCTGATATGCTAATCTAAGGGTGATAATTTCATGATTTTTTCACCTTGAATTATTAGCCATTTGATGGAAAATTAGTTGGGAAAAATGACAACACTTTTGGAGGAGAGAGAGGGACATTCGGCCTTCACATAGGAGGAGGTTCAGAATTTTTATTTTCACACTTTATTTTTGCTGAATTCTCTTGGTTTTTACTTGGTTTTTCTCTCTTTGGTTGAAGGCAAAAAGAAAAATTTTAGAAAAGAAAGGAAAGTTTGAAGAGATAAAGCTTGAAATATAGCTTCTTGAGATTGCTCTTGAGCACCAACTCTTGCACTTTCTTGATTTTCCATTCTTGTTTTTTGCTATTTTGATTACTATTTGGTGAGTTTCCTTTTTAAATAAATGTTTTTTTTATTATTCTTCTTAAGTTCTTTTTTCATCTCTTTCATAAATATATTTTTATAATTTCTCACCATGGCCGAATGGCCTACATTCTTTATTTAAGTTGCTGTTTTGTTTATTTTATCATGTTGTTTATGTTATTTTCTTTGATCTTGATGTTTTAAGTGTTGTTCTACTTCATATACTTGAGTTATATTTTAATTTGGTTGCTTTGTTTGTTGCCATTTATGTTTTAAATATCATGTTTTTGCATTTTTAATTTTCTGTTTTCATAATGTTTAAATTTGTTGGTGTTTTAGATTTAGTATATCAAGTGTTTGTGAAAATGATTGTTTGGTTTTAGTATTTCTACTTTTTGTTTGCATGTTTTGAATGTTATATTTTAGTTGAGCATGTTAGTATATCAAGTGTTTGTGAAAATGCCATGCTTGTTGGAGCTTGAGGCCATTTGGCTACTCCATGTGTTTTGCATTGTGTGTTGCATTTTTGCCATGTTAGTTGGTAGGTTTTTGCATTTGCATGAAATTTGATTTAGTTTTGCATGTTAGTATACCAAGTGTTTGTGAAAATGCAATGTTTGCTAGTTACATAGGCCATTCGACCACTCTTTGAATTTTTGCATTATATGTGCATTCTTGCCTTGTTAGTTGATAGGTTAGCATTTGCATGATATTTGGTTGAGTTTTTTGTTTAAGCATGCTTTGTGTTTGTGAAAATGCCATGCATATTTTAGTTATTAAGTTAGGTTTATTTGTCATGCATGTTCATGCATTTTAGGTCTAGGTTGCATTAAATGCCATGCAAGTTCATTTAGGTCTAAGTCACTATATTGATGCCATGCATTTTTTCATGACATTTAAGTTTAAACTCATGCATTTCATGCACTATGTTTGCTTTATTTTTTCATGCATTTCATGTTCATGCCACTTGAATAATGACTTGAGCCAATTAATGGTTCAAAGTCATGCTCTCTTGAGCATACTTGTGGGAAATTAAGTTTTGTCAAATTGATTATTCTACCTTTGTGATTTTTTTTACTTAGCCAATTTTTATCTAAGTTTCAAAAAGTCCTAGCTACTGTTTGTAAGTCATTTTATGAGTCTTAAATATTTTTACTTTGATTTTTAAATGATTTTATCAAAGGCAAAAATGTATTTTGGCAAAACAATTTTTTCACCCAGTACTCGTACTTTTCTGATTTTTCTGGGCATTCATCTTTAATCAGAAAATCGAGAGGATGTTTTCTCGTGTATTTTTACACGTCCTGAGTCTCCAGTACTTTTTTTAGAATTTTTTGAATTTTGAAAAATAGGATAAAAAATTGTGGCTTAAAACTGGACAGTGGAGTCAGAATTGAATTTAAAGAAAAATCATTTTTCTGTTTTGGTTAAGTTACTTAGAGGGGGCTGATTAGGAAGGTTAGCTACTGACTTAGGGTAGTTTCTAAGCTTTTTTAAACTCTAAAATGATTTTTTAACTCTCGGGTTAAGGGTGGTCAAGTCCGGGATTTTTTAAACTTAGGAAATTAGAGTCATTTAAAAAAAAAGGTTTAACCCAGTTTTTTTTTTTTTTATATTTATTTTTAACCTAAGCTTTTCCAAATTATTTTCAAACAATCACAAAGTATTTTGGTTTTAGAATATTTAATTTGACATATTTTCCTGAGGTAGCCGGATATCTATTTTAGATATACGGATTTCCTTAATTAAAGGAAAAAAAATACATTTTCATGCATTGCATTTTCCATATTCATGCATTTTATATAATATGTGATTTTTTCTATGATAATTTCTATGATATTGTTATGATTTTGAGTTATGTTATATTGTTTATTATATGATTTGGAATATTTCATGATAACCTATGCTTTTTTATTTAAATATTTTTTGTTGTTGTTATATTATTTAGCATATACTATGTTCATGCATTATTATTTTCATTATTATTTTCATGCATATTATATGATAGCATTATTTTATATTCCATGTCATTTAAATTATATGCCATATCATCCATATTTGTCATGTCACTTAAATTATGTCATTTCATATAGAATATATTGTGTTGCCTAGGTTATCTTATTTCATATAGAATATATTATGTCACCTAGGTCATTTCATTTCATTTAGAATATATCATATGACTTAGGATATTACATTTCATATAGAATATATTATGTCACCTAGGTCATTTCATTTCATTTAGAATATGTCATATAACTTAGGACATTTCATTTCATTTAGAATATGCTAAGGCATTTAAATTATATTATATCATGTAGGATGCATTATATTATTTAGATTTTGTTATGTCATTTTATATATGTCATGCATATACATATTCATATCTTTTAAAATGTTTTCAAAAGGATAATGATTTTTCAATAAAAAATAAAGATATTCCCGAGTTAAAATAATTCATGAGTTCTCTACCGGGTTTGCTGGAGGGAATATCATCAATTATCATTAATAAAGGAATATCTTTCTTTCAAAAAACGAGAATGATTCGGAAAGTTTTCCAAATTAATAAAAATTTCTATATTTTGTCACGTTTGTTGGGGAATATAGAAAAAGTTTGAATTTATAAATTCCGGATCATTTTCAATTAAAAATGAAATTATTTTTCTTTAAATTGGGAATTAACTTGAAATACTAAATTTAAAACCGATTTTTTAATGAGACTTGAGATAAAACACGATTAATAAGGTACCGATTTATACGGGCGTTGTGGGGGTGCTAATCCTTCCCCACACGTAACCGACTCCCGAACCCGTTTCTTTGATTTCTCTGGTTTAAAACGCAGACTTGAAATTAGTTTTTAAAATGTTTTAATTAATTTTTAAAATATTTTACAAAACCGGTTTTAATAGGTGACCGATCACACCTAGCTAAAAACGATTGGTGACGACTCCATGTCTTTTTTAAGGTCATTTTCAAAACCTTCATTTTTTCTAGAGGAATTAAGTTGACTTTTCCTCGGTTTTTTTTTTAATGTCACGCTCAACGAATAATAAAATCTTGCGATGAGACTTGTTATTTTTTAGGTTGCGACACTATTTATTAGCAAGTAGCTAATGATCCAAATATAACTCCTTTTGCAAGCCAAAACAAAAGAGTCAATCTTAAAAACCTTTAATATAAACGTGCAATCCTTTTAAGCTTGGAACGTTTCCAACCAATTGCATTTTTTCAAAAATGGCAATTTATCATAACCTTTTATCATTCAAAGAGTTATTAATAGCTCCCACTAAATCCTACATATGTAGATGTTAAGGGATTAATTCAATAACAATTCGAATTCCATATCACTAAGCTAAATAGTATTCATAATACTTTGCAAGTTGTATAATATATATATAAGACTATGTTATAGAACAATTCTATAACTGATTTATTTAAGAGGAAATTAAATAAGCATGGCATCCAATGCCAGCAAAGCAATATGATTCGAAAACATAAATTAAATATCCTCAATATTGGCCTATAATGCCAATAAAACATCAAATGTTTATAAACAAATCATAATTAATTGTCTTATTAAAAATCCATAAGATCTGAAAGCTCTGATGTAGCATCAAACTCGGTTGCCATCTTCATGGTTCAGCTTCACTGCTCCTTTCCTTTGGTCCCTACAATATGTCATATATATTTAGTACCAAATGATAGGTATCATATACCAAGAGGAGTGAATCATATTATACCCGAAGTTGAAACTCCTTTCAGCTTCTTTTCCTTGTTAGACTCAAGGTACTCCTTGCAATTGCGCCTCCAATGACCAGTTTTCCCACAATGAAAGCAAGCTTTGTTAGCATTATCCTTATCCTTTGCTCCCTTCACAACACCATCATTGGGCTTCAAACTTTTTGAAGCAGGAGATACATCCCATCTAGTCTTTCTTTTCTTCTTACCTTTCGGTTTAGAGGAAGAGACTAAATGGACAGATGACTTGTCCTTAACAATGGTTTGTTCGGCCTGTGTGAGCATATTCAGCAACCCAGAAAGGGTAGCCTCCAAGTGGTTCATGTTGAAGTTCAACACAAACTGCGAATAGTTCTCAGATAGTGAAGTAAGGTTTAGATCAATGCTTAGATCATGATCCATGACCCATCCAATCTGCTTCGAACGGGTAATATACCCTATCATCTTAAGTACATGAGGCCTCACTGGGCTTCCCTCTGACATCTTTGTTTGGAACAATTCCTTTGAGATGTCAAATCTCTCAAAGCGATTCTCGTTAGCAAACAATTCTCTAAGGTTAAGGATGTATCCTGAGCATTCATGGCCTCATGCTGCTTTTGGAGATCGGGTGCCATACTAGCCAACATCACACATGTTGCTTGTACGGGATCATCTCTATGAACTCTATAGGCCTCCCTCTCCTCCTCAGTTGCATCAGTAGTAGGCTCATCTGGAATAGGCTCATCAAGAACATAAGCCTTCTTTTCCTATGTCAAGACAATCTTGACATTGTGAAACCAGTCAATGAAGTTTGGCCCAGTTAATTTATTAGCATCAAGTATGCTTCTCAGTTATATTGCATTTGCCATTTTAGCGTTTCTATCCTATACGAATCAAAACATTTAATAGTCAATAAATAACAAGTAGTAATCAGTTATGTCAGGCTTTAATACTTAAATGATTATTCTCATTATTTTAACAAAATAATAGCCCTCAACTACTATCTCGAGAAATTTAACTCTTAAACTTCTTAATGAGCTAGGACCCTTTTATTCCAACATAACCTTGAGTGACTCAACAAGCTATGTTGAAACTAATTGAGTAGGTAACTTAATTTACCAATTACATCTCTATGCAACTCCTAGATCCAGTTAGGTGACAACTCTTTGCCTAAATACATCATATGCATTTCGCCTAACTTTGCCTCTAAATGTCATGCAATCAAGTTTTAAAGCATCCGGATAACATAACACCTAGTTGAGTAAGACCTACCTTCAATAACTCAAACATGTTCGTACATAAGTTTGACTTTGAGTGACTCAACAAGCCTCCGAATGGAAGAACTCTGGTTATCTTGTTATGATGGTGGAAGGCAACTTATCATGCGTAACATGGACTAATATAATTTAATGAGGGATTTCATTTAATTCTTAAAAGGTCTCATTGATTTCATACTTGATTGACATGCATAGCATTCATTTAATTACATACATACATCACATATATATAATTCAAAATAAATTTGTCACATGCAATCTACTAGGATGATTATGGACTTAATTCTAATCTAGTTTCCTTGAGCCATTAGGAAAGTAGTTGGTCAAACTCCTAGGGGATACCATATATAGTCTTCGAAAGCTTTGTTGGTGATCTCCTTGGTTCCTTTTTCTTGGCGCCATATCTCCTTACAAACTTGAATTTACATAAATTCAACTTCCTATCCTAAATCTAAATCTATAAATAATATAACAATTACATTGCTTTATTAGAAACCTCGAGTTAGGGGAGTTAGATGAGAAGAGAATTTACAACTCCAGAATGAAAAAGAGAAGGCAAAGTGCGCAGACCCTATTTATAAAATACCAATAAGAAAATTCAACCAGACATACCCTAGTCATACTAAGATTTAGTCCATAACCATCCTTCATGCATACATAATCAAATTATAAGCATGAATTAAAACATGCATAATCAATATCACTTGGTGATCTTGTGTACTATTTGCATAAATGTCACCAAATAAATTTGAGACAATTTATCAAATCATTCTAGAAATTCGGTTCCACCTATTAAAACACTTTTAATAACATCTTAACAATTAAGAAAGCTATCTTAAAATCGGACTTTACCTAACTTTTAGGTTGCTTGTCTTAATTAGGACAAAACATTCTAGCATGCTCAAACATCCTAAATGTTTTAGGACATCTCATTGTCTTATACCGAGTCTTTATGTTTGCAATTCATCCTAACTCTTTAGGAACTTAAATCTCATTAGGTAACTCTTACCTAATCATACTACAAGTCTCTCCTAACATTTAGGATTCACACTCCCACTAGGAAACAGTTTCCTTGTTGGAGTAGGACTCTAACTTTTAGTGTCCTAGGCGCATGCAATCTCTCTGTCCATCGAATGGACGCTGCTAGCCCGTGATCAGATCATTGAATGCCATCTACAGTGGCTACTAGATGCTCTAAAAGAGCTTGCTGGTCACCCCTTATAGCTGCACTCAATTCGACAACAATTGCCTCCTTGGTGCCGCTGTTCGGCCTACTAGCATGTAGCAACAATTGCCGCTTTATCCAGTTATGTTCCATGCCCAAACCAACCATCATAGATGAATCATATTCACCTTAGATGCTGTCCAAAATTCCTAGCAAACATGTGGAACAATTCCACATTCATACTCGAATTTTATGACACGCAAACACCTACAAAACAGTCCAGAAAATTTTAGCATTGTAGTAAACAATGTTTCATGTCCAAAAACAACTTCGCTTAAATGTTTTAAGCTCAAATGAATTTTTTAACTTCAATGGCAGCATGTAATATAAATTTTCCAGATCTGAAACATCTAAAAAATCAATTTTATATCATCCTCAAATCAGCTTACAAAACTTGACTCAAAACTATGTTTTTGACATCAAAACTTGTCGGGTTTACTAAGACATGTCATGGCTTTAATCCTTGTTGATTAAAACAATTTTAATCTACGATTTAAACAATTTTAAACATGATTAAAGTCATTATACAGATGCTGTCCACATTTAACAAAATTAAAGAAAACAACTTTTCTTTTAAATTCTTAGGAACCGAAATCATGCCAAAATCAATGCACAAAACAATAACTTGTTTATAACCAAGAATTGACATTCACAAACCTCATGTAAACAACAAAACCTTGGCTTTGATACCACTGTTGGGTTATGCTACTCTCGGATTCATGCTTAAACATAATAATCAAAGTGCAGCGGAAGTAAACAAAGAAACACCCGGAGTATAACAGGATCTTAGGCTTGTGTTTAGTATAGGTTCATACCATTCAAAAAAAATAAATCACTCATATGATTTAGAAGTTACCTACTTAAGATATCGTAACCTTGCAGATCCAAATGCCAAGTTGCTCTCAAATCCAAGATCCAATTCGAACAAGATCACAAGAAGCACAATTGTCCTTCCTCTAGAGCTAGTCCACATGAACAGCTGATGGATCCTTCTCTAAGTTATGGTGATTCACTTGTGCTAGCAATTTTATCCTAAGATAACAAGCAAAAGATCTATCTATTGTGTTTATTCACTCAACAAGGTGAAGTTGAGGCAAGAAAACACTAAGAACAAGAGGAATTGTGGCAAGCACAAATTCTGCAGGGAGGTGGCGATATGTTATTTTTGCTAGGCTAGGGTTCTCTTCTTGAAACCAACTTTCTCTCAAGAAAAAATCAGAATATCTCAAGTAGAATTATAAGCTTAGGTTGCGGCTACAACCTCTATATCTGATATATAAGTAGGCGAAACCCTGATCTCCTCTCTCTAAGCTTGGCCGACCCCTGTAGCTTATTGCACAAGATTTTCATTAATCCACTTGGACTTAAACTATTTAAATCTAAGATGGATAAATAGGCCCAATATATTATCTAATAATATTAATGGTCCATTAACCTTAATGCCTTAAGTTAGGCCAACCATCCTCAGTCGACAGTCCTAAATTAGAATAGTCACTTTGGACCCATTTTAATTTATCATGCGTATTTATTGGATAGATTAATTTCCAAACGAAAGTAATTTAATTCTCAATTAAATTTCTTTCTCCTCATGAACAATTCATGTCATTAATCTAATAATATCATCTCATGACATTATTCCAATATAGCAGAGTCGTTCGAAATTCACCTTGTATATCACTATGTCAAAGTCGACTATACTAGATAAGACTTCTTGATTCCTCTTATCTCATTATTGTCCTTGGATTTCACAAATCTCAATTATGTCTTAATCTCTCTCAATTGAAGTTCTTCAAATTAAGTCCTCAATATAGATCTTTTATTCCATTAAGTTTTACCTTAATAGAATACCATGTTTAATCCATACATATCTGTTCTTTTGTGTGTGACCCTCTAGGTTCCCAATATGTTGGCAATGAACATAAGTTAATCTCATTAACTTGTTTTTCATAGATCAAGAGTGGGATCTAGCAACCTATCATGACCACCCAAATATTGTGAAGTCAACATGACCTTTTAGAACCTTTCAGCAACCAGCCTGTCTGTGTAATACGGTCCTTTCACCATATATCCTAGATAACGTATGAGCATGGTGTTGTGTCTACTCATGTTCAATCCATATTAGTTCTTCGCAACTTTTGATTAACCTTATGAATTTAGAGAAACAACTTTCTCCTAAATCCATCATGCTTTGGTCAAAGACTTAATCAAGTTAATCATAGTCAAGAACAAACGAGATATGTCTCCAATATCACAGGGAGTGGTGAATCCTCTCTGGATCACTCATTCATTTTTCTATGGTTCATGTCATACCCAATAACACCCTACTATAAGCATCCTCGTGTTTGGGACCCGTTCGTAATGGAATCTAAGTATGACACTCTCCATACAAGATGACCTAGTATCACAAGTCTGAGGACTAATTTACACGACTGGTACTAAGAGAACATTATCGTAGACACTAAAGTGATATTACCTAATGAAGTTCTCTTGGCGGGCCATGTTCAGTGAACTTGTTCAATAGACAAGCACCTATATGTTATCCCAAGTATTCCATACTTCAACTTGTATGAGATCGGTTGTTTACTTCATAAGTAAGAAGGCTTAACATATACTAGTTTTTGAGCATTGCCAATGCCCCGTCTTGGCAATACGATGACCAGGAATAGTTTGAGGAACAAAACTTTGATGCATAAGGATCTCATAATTATAACTCTTTATAATTCCTTTGCAAGGCCATTATGTTCCATGGGCTTCATCCGATTAGTACTTAATAACTCCTTATTATTGTACTAACATGAAGGAAAACCTTGTATCACTATCTTCACCGTGAAGGGTATGCTTTATTGACTGTGTATCCCAAGCTCAATCTGATTGGCTCTAGGGCATACATCAACATTTATAAGCTAGTGTTCCATGTTGGGTTGGGCCCCAAGGGGCACCCAAGTTTTGTGGTGGGTGAGGACCTACACAACTTGGGATGGACCACACGCGCGCGCTGCCGCCGAACCGGGCTGGGCTAGGCTAGGCTTGGGCTGGGTCGGATCTCACATGGGCTTGGGCTTGGGTCAGCAATATTCTTTTTGCTGTCTAGCCGGACCAACTTGTTTCTGTCCGATTAATTGTGACTGTCAGGTCTGCATATTGGTTGTCTCTTTTCGGAATTAGTCATATGTCGGTGACCGAACCGGTTCGTCTCTTGGGACATGTCTGTTCTGACCGAACAGACTCCTCCCAATTGGTGCACCCTTTCCGAACAGTCGTCTGTCCCTCTATATATTCAGACTTCTAGAGTCTGTTTTTAATACACAAATTCACTGCATTATTTTTCTGGTTGAGAGAGAGTCTAACATTTTTCGGTTCGCTGAGTTGTTTCGAGTGTGCTCTCTGGAGCAACGTTATCGAGGAGGTCTGGGAGACGATTTGCATACAATCTGCAAGCGCCTTAGAGGGATGCAAAATTTGTCTTAAGGTCAAAGGTCCAACCTTGACTCGATATTGATTTTTTCAAATCAATTTCTGTAAGTGTCTTTATATTCGATACATGCAAGTACGTATATATATCAAGTCTCTTTATCTGTTTTATATTTATATTTTGTTTTTATATAGTATATAGCAAATATCTTCCTACAATCTTAAGACGAATTTTCTTATATTTGTTATATACAGTACTGATATAGATATATATATATATATATTGTTCGTTTATTCATACAGTTTTGTTATATATTGTTAACTTACTGTTTGTGATATATTTTATATATTTTGTAATATATATATTTTGTAACAATATAGTTTCGAACTTCTTATATTGTCTACTGTTTAACTTTGATAGTTTCTTTGTTTTACTGTAGCATTCTTATACTTATTATATATATATATATATATATATATATTTCTATCTCTACTGTACTGCAATGGATATATTGTTGTTCGTTATATTAGCGTGGCTTTACTTGTTTAATAATATGTTTATAACTTGTGGCAGCATTTTTATATATTTTATATATATTCATATATTTATATTAGTAAATATTAGACTGCTACTTTCATGCATAAAATGGTATTACTTTTCATGCATGAGATTTTGAGTTTTTTGAAATATTATTCATGCTTTGTAAGTCGTGAGTCGTGACCGATCAAAAAGTTGGGAAAGGTTAAAAGAATGTTTTCTTACCTTTGTGTTGATTCGGTCATGTATTAAAAATAGGTGCCGCCGCTTCCTGATTGGATGAGTGGTAATGTATCGTTTTAATATATATATATATATATATATATATATATATATATATATATATATATGCGATTAATAAGTAACATATTAGTTACTTACTGTTAGTGTTATATATATTGTTTGACTTATATATACTGTTGTTAGAATATATTGTTCATAATACATATATTCATATCGCTACCGTATATATATATATATACTGTTGCTTTTGTGAACATTGGTTATAATATATTTATATATATTATATTGTTTTTAGAGAAAATTTACTTGTTACTTAGTTTATATATATATATATATATATTTGGTTTTGCTTTTATAATATATATTCATTATAATATATATTAGTGATAATATATAATATATATTTTTTGTTACTGTAATATATATATATATTTTTGAATATTATTAGTAGTATAATTTTGTAATAAAAAAAATTATACGAGTTGATCCTGTTAATTTTTAAATAATAGATGGCTGAAACAATTACCGGTAATGCTAGTGCACCTGTAGCGCCACAACCTCTACATGTTACACATGGGGAGAGACCCGAGAAGTTCAGTGGCCTGGACTTCAAAAGATGGCAGCATAAGATGCTGTTCTATTTGACCACCATCAATCTAGCCAGGTTCTTACGAGAGAAGGCCCCGACTCTGAACGAGGGAGAGACCGAAATATCCTTCGATTGTAGCCTCGGTGGAAGCATGGAAGCATTCTGACTTCCTATGCAAGAACTATATCCTCAACGGATTGGACAACATGTTATACAACGTGTATAGCCTGATCAAGATAGTGAGAGAGCTGTGGGAGTCCTTAGAGAGAAAATACAGAACCGAGGATGCCGGCACGAAAAAAATTGTGGTAGGCCGGTTTCTGGATTTCAAAATGGCGGACTCAAAAACCGTGATTAGTTAAGTCCAAGAGTATCATTTGATCCTTCATGAGATTACAGTCGGAGGAATGATTCTTAGTGAGTCATTTGAAACGGCGGTTTTGATAGAGAAATTACCTCATTCGTGGAAGGATTTCAAGAACTATCTAAAGCACAAGAGAAAAGGGATGACCTTAGAGGACTTGAATATCCGGTTAAGAATCAAGAAGGATAACCGTGGTTCAGAAAAGAGGGTTAAAGCTCAGACCATGGAAGCCAAGGCAAATGTTGTAGAACATTTGCACAAGACCAACAAGAGGAAATTTGTTGGTTTTAGTTATTCCCAAGCTAATAAGGGAACGGATTTCAAGAAGTTCACGAGAACTTGTTTCGTATGTACCAAGCCCGGTCATCGAGCAAAGGACTGCCGTCAGAACAAGAAAAGAGCTCAAGACAACTTAGTTGACGATAATGCAATTGAGCTCGCTGCTGTTGTGTTAGAAGTGAACATGGTAGAAAACCCTAAGACATGGTGGGTTGATACTGGTGCCACTTGTCACGTTTGTTCTGATAGAAAGAGTTTCTCCGAGTATAAAGAAGCTGCTGTTGATGAGCATCTGTTTATAGGAAACTCTTCGGTTTGCAAGGTACGAGACCATGTGAAGGTAGTACTCAAGATAACCTCTGGGAAAGAACTAACTTTGAACAAAGTGGTTCATGCTCCTGAAATTCGAAAGAATTTGGTTTTCGGCTCTCTGTTGAGCAAGAATGGGTTCAGGCTGGTACTCACTAAATGTGGCATGTTTGTGGTTAGAGGATACTTATGTGTTGGGCTTTTTAAGCTCAATGTAATGGCTGTTGTGCCAAAGAACAAAGAATAATAATAAGATATTTCTTATGTTTATTGATTGTGTCCTCTAATTTATGGCATGGTAGATTAGGTCATTTGAATTACAAGACCTTGTAAAGAATCAGCAATTTGGATTTGCCTTCAAAAAATTGTTTGGAATCCAAATTGGCTAAGACTCCTTTCTTTTCGGTAAAAAGAAGTAGTGAACCTCTAGATTTAGTTCACATTGATATTTGTGACTTAAAATTGTGCAGACTAGAGGTGGTAAAAATTATTTCATTACTTTTTTTTTTGCTGAATGCACAAGATTTTGTTATGTCTATTTGCTAAGAAGCAAAGATGAGACCTTGGAAGCTTTTTAAGCTCTTGAAAAATGAGGTCGAAAATCAACTAAGCAAGAAAATTAAGATAATAAGGAGTGATAGAGGTAGTGAATATGAATCATTGTTCAATGAATTCTGTTAAAAAATGGTATCATCCATTAAACCACTGCTCCTTATTCACATCAACTAAATGTATTGCAGAATGCAAGAACCGAACGTTGAAAGAAATGTTGAACGCTTTGTTGATAAGTTCAGGGTTACCTCAGAACTTGTGGGGGAGGTTATTTTAATAGCTAATTATATTTTAAATAAAACACCCCACAAGAAATCATAAAAGACACCGTATGAAATATGGAATGGTCAAAGACCATCCGAAAAATACACGAAAGTGTGGGGGTGTCTTGCGAAGGTATCGGGTTCTTCGACTTAAAAGGTCATGAAAGGACCTAAAATTGTGTTCGGTTAATCATTTGATGGGATCATTACCTAGTCCTTGAGGGCAAGAGAAAGACATGTGAGAAAATGTCAACTTTGTGCAACAAGGGTACTCGGGTGTGATCTTGGCATCGATGAGGGTATCGACATAGTAAGTGTGGAAGAGTGTCATGATCTGGTATCGGCATGCTTTGGTGCTACCATGACTACCCCGTTGTGGAGCGAAGGATAAGACCTTGTCCAAGGGATCGGTGATCCCTAATGGTGCCAAGGGTGGCACGGACCCTGGAAGCAAACCATTAGGTTGTAAATGAATGAAAAGACATAACATATTCAGTTAGCAAACTGAGTAGATTGACAAGTATTCCTGGAAAAGATACTGGAAGGCCATTGTGAGGGTACTTAGATATTTAAGATACACTTCAAGTTATGGACTGCACTATACAAGGTACATTGATGCAAAATGGATATTTAATACTAAAGATTTCAAATCCAATAACGGATTTATCTTTATTATTGGAGAAACTGCAGTGTTTTGGAAATCTTCTAAACAAACGTGTATTGTCAGATCCACCATGGAATCTGAATTTTTAGCTTTAGACAAAGCTGGAGAAGAAGCGGAATGGCTTCGAATGTTTAGAAGATATTCCAAGTTGGTCGAAACCTGTGCCTGCAATTTGTATACATTGTGATAGCCAATCTGCAATTGGTAGGGCACAAAGTAGTTTGTATAACGGTAAATCTCGACACATTCGTTGAAGACACAATATCGTTAGACAGTTGCTCTCAAATGAAATCATCTCTATTGATAATGTCGCGGATCCAATTACGAAAAGTTTAACAAGAGAGCAAGTAAATAAATCATTGAGGGGAATGGGTCTTAAGCCTATAAATTAAAGTTACATAATGGCAACCCAACCTAGCTGACTGGAGATCCCAAGATCTAGGTTCAAAGGGACAACCGAGTTATGTTAACTTAGTGTGAGCTCTAAAAGAGTTAAACACTCTAATCCATTCCTATGATGAAATTAGTGCTGCCTGCAAAGGAGTTAGGATAAGCTATGCTTTTAATGATTCTTATAGCTTGATAAAATCAAGTGGGTATTGCAGGATACTTTTAATAAACAATCACCTATTATGAGTAAGAAACGTGGCCACTTCTATGAGAATTGATCAGGCTAAATTCTCTAGAGTACTCATAGAAATCAGGCAGTGTTCGGGGCCAAAATGGACACAACCGTGAGAACTCAAGATGTTCGAAGAGGAATTGCGTGATACCTATTGTCTTGGTTTACACGAAAGTTTGAATAGTTCAAGACATCATGTTCACTAGTTAGCCGAGTAAATCCGATAGTTATCGCTATGAAAGGTTCAAAGTCAAGAGCTACCTATCCTGATACAATTACTCTTCAAAGTTACTCTCTCTCCATTTTTGAGTCAGTTTGTAGGTTTAATCAGACAATTTCCATTAATGTGGGGGATTGTTGGATATCAATGTATTATTTTGGGTGTATATATACGAAATACGTATTCTAATACGTAGATTGTCGTAACTACATACACGGTGTATAATTACATACACAATTGATATCAAAATTGAGTGAGAAATTAGTCTCATTATAGACCCACTTGAAGAGGAAGAATGTTGGTTGAAGGTGTGGTTGGTTGTCAATCCCACATAGAACTAAGAATGATTTTTGCCTATAGTATTTATAAGCTAGTGTTCCATGTTGGGTTGAGCCCCAAGGGGCACCCAAGTTTTGTGGTGGGTGAGGACCTACACAACTTGGGATGGACCGCACACGTGCGCCGCCGCCGAGCCGAGCCAGGCTGGGTTTGGGCTGGGTCAGACCTGGGCTTGGGTCAGCAATATTTTTTTTGCTGCCCAGCCGGACCAACTTGTTTCTGTCCGATTAATTGTGATTGTCAGGTCTGCATATTGGTTGTCTCTTTTTGGAATTAGTCATGCCGGTTCGGTGCATGACCGAACCGGTTCGTCTCTTGGGACATGTCTGTTCTGACCGAACAGACTCCTCCCAACTGGTGCACCCTTTTCGAACAGACGTCTATCCCTCTATATATTCAGACTTCTAGAGTTTGTTTTTAATACACAAATTCACTACATTTTTTTCTGATTGAGAGAGAGTCTAACATTTTTCGGTTTGCTGAGTTGTTTCGAATGTGCGCTCTAGAGCAACGTAATCGAGGAGGCCTGAGAGATGATTTGCATACAATATACAAGCACCTCAGAGGCAGGCAAAATTCGTCTTAAGGTCAGAGGTCCAACCTTGACTCGATATTGATTTTTTCAAATCAATTTTTGTAAGTGTCTTTATATTCGATACATGCAAGTACGTATATATATCAAGTCTCTTTATCTGTTTTATATTTATATTATGTTTTTATATAGTATATAGCAAATATCTTCCTACAAATAATACAAAACTAAAAAACAAAATTCGATAACCATATTCGGATTATTTGGATTGATATGTTTTCAGGCTTTATAATTAGCATTTCTAAATTAATATATTGCATAAGAGAAACGTTATTCGATCTGAATTATTTAGAACGGTTGATAGTGTGATTATAGTAATAATTTATAAGAGTATTTTATTATTCGAAGTAGTTGGTTTAGTTTAGTGGTGTTCATTAGTCGGTCGGCTAACACCATGCTCAGTTGGTGTTTGAAAATTATTAAGGAGGACCTGAAACTAGGCCCATTTGGTCTAGTTATCTGAACCAGATGCGAAATCAGAACACCGAAACAGTTCCTACACAGTTGTCCCAACAGAAACGAGTTCGGATTAGGTGTAATGCAGCTATATCACCTATCATGCATCCTCACTCAGATGCTGACACGTGACACAATCAGGATCGTTCACCAGACTATAAATAGGCTACTACTAGCCTACTCCAACAAGTCCCATTCACAGTAGTAAATTCAGACTAGAGAGAAACTAGTCTCTCCAACCAGATCAGTCCCCTATCTCTACATTTTAATATTCGTAGTCCCTATATCCCTAAGTCTCTAAGTCATTAAGTCCTTATGTCCTGATATACTAAACACTTGAGGTGATACTGACTTGAGCGTCAGAGCGTACCCTGGAGGAAAACCTCCGGTGCCCCCTCACCTTGCTACTTCCTTGCAGGACATCTTCTAAGTGGTGGAGATCACTTCAGTCCTGATGTGTCTCGCATCCAGCAGAAGGTTAATCACTTCAGTTCCTATGTGCCTTGCACACCCGACGAGAGACTAATGACTTCAGCCCCTATGTGCCACATGCACATCTAACAAAAGGCTACTAACTTCGGCTCTCATGTGTTCGACATCCACCTGAGTGCCTCTCACTTTAGTCCAAGCACACCAAACACATCAGCACCAATGTGCTCGATAGTGCTCAGTCTTAGTCTCCTCCGCTACAACGACCACATTCGCTCCAATAGACTCTCATAGTTGCGAATACTGATATTTTCACCATAACAAAAACTCTTGTCAAATGTCGGATTTGGATCTACCTGTCGAACCCAAGAGATTCAAAAATTGAAAAAAATATATTAATTTTTAACATTTTAAATATATTTTATAATTAAAATTATATTTAAAATCATTTTTTATTAATTTAATAATATTCTGAGCAAGATGGGCTAAAACTCAGGTTTTAGAAATCATGTTCAAGACGACCTGAGTCAAGCCAGATCTATCTAGTCGGGCAATAGATCAACCCATGGACAGATCCTAATCCAACTTCAGACTAAGATAAATTGGTGTTATGTATTTGGACTAACAAAAATTAGATTTTGAAAATATTTATGGCGCTCATAACTATCCCAGTCCATTGTGCTGCATTTCACATATGATATAGTAAAATTGAGTCCAGAAAGAAAAGAAAATTATGATAATATATAGCTCCAATGAAGGCAACAGCTCGACTCCCGGCAACCTCTCTATTAATTATATATACACAGACAGATCTTTAATGCTACCGCAGATCGCTAAACGTTGTCTCACTCATGTGCATAAACGACTGCTCTGCCGAGAACGAAGGTTTATTTGCAATATTTATATTGCCATAGTGTTTAGCTTAACCCAAACATCCCATATTTTTTATTTTCATTTTTAATTCCCACGTACTTAGTCGGGAAGGATTCTTGCTGTCTGGACTCAGGCTTTGCTTCACTGAATTTATAAGAATATTTTGTCTTTTAAACTTAAGAGACTAATTAAGGCACCAAGGCGAGTGGCAGAAGTTATTTTCATTTGTGCCATAGAAAAAGTAGAGATAACTCTTTTCATTGTTTTCTCTTAAAATAGTCGTAGTTTGCATTTGGTAAGAGCCTATTTCATTTCATTAATAACCCATCTATAGAGCCGTTTCGCTCTTCCTCTCATCTGCATTTGTTTAGATTGTAGTAATAGTGGTTTTTTTTTTTTTAATCTTCAGTTATGTTTCTTTCTCTACCAGTCTAAACCAAACGAGCCTCTCCTCCTGTTTTGTCCCTCTGGAATATCATTTTCAATCACTGTTACTGATCTAGTTGTTAACCATGATCACCGGAAAGGATATATACGATGTTCTTGCTGCTATTGTACCCCTATATGTTGCTATGATATTAGCATATGGGTCGGTCCGGTGGTGGAAAATTTTTACCCCAGATCAATGTTCTGGCATCAACCGTTTTGTTGCAGTTTTTGCAGTTCCATTACTTTCCTTCCATTTCATCTCCTCGAATAATCCATATGCCATGAACTACCACTTCATAGCTGCCGATTCTCTCCAGAAGGTAGTAATTATTGTTGCCCTTTTTCTATGGCAAACCTTTACCAAACATGGCAGCCTCGAGTGGATGATTACTCTCTTCTCTCTATCCACTCTCCCCAACACTCTTGTCATGGGCATCCCCCTTTTAAAAGCTATGTACGGAGATTTCTCAGGGAGCCTTATGGTTCAAATTGTAGTTTTGCAGAGTGTAATTTGGTACACTCTCATGCTCTTCATGTTTGAATATAGAGGAGCAAAGCTTCTAATCAATGACCAATTCCCCGAGACCGCTGGATCCATTACCTCTTTCCGAGTAGAGTCTGATGTTGTTTCACTTAATGGCCGTGAGCCTCTACAAGCTGACGCTGAGATTGGTGATGATGGTAAACTCCATGTGGTGGTCAAAAGATCAACTGCGTCATCAATGGTGTCGTCATTTAACAAATCACATGGATTGAATTCATTAACGTCCATGACACCTAGAGCATCAAACCTTACTGGTGTTGAAATCTACTCTGTTCAGTCATCCAGAGAACCGACTCCGAGGGCTTCAAGCTTTAATCAAACTGATTTCTATGCCATGTTTGCAAGTAAGGCTCCAAGTCCCAAGCATGGATACACAAATAGCTTCCAGGGGGCAATTGGTGATGTTTATTCACTGCAGTCTTCCAAAGGAGCGACACCAAGAACTTCAAACTTCGATGAGGAGATGTTGAAGATTGCAAAGAGAAAGGGAGGAAGGAGTATTAGCGGCGAGTTGTATAACGGTGGTCTTGTTTCTTCTTATCCACCACCGAATCCCATTTTTTCAGGGTCTACCAGCGGTGGCTCAAAGAAGAAGGAAAGTGGCGGTGGTGGTGCAATGCCTAACAAGGAGCTTCACATGTTTGTTTGGAGCTCTAGTGCTTCTCCTGTATCTGAAGGAAATCTAAGGCATGCAGTTAATAGAGCTGCCTCCACTGACTTTGGGGCCCTTGACTCTTCTAAATCTGCCCTTCAACAAGAAAACGCTGCTTCAAGAGGTTAGCAAACAACTTCTATCTCTCTCTCATCTTCAACCGTAAGTATTTGTCTCCTACTAAACTGGCAATATATAGCAATACTTGAAGAATTTGTATGCAGGTCATTTTATTAAAATTTGAACCTTTATGTTTCCATATGTGAGCTCACTTATCCATCTGACAATTGGCTTTTTTGTTTCTTCTTCTTTTCCCTTTAATTACTTTCCTTTTTGATAAGTTCCCGTTGGATGTTTGTTCAGCAATGCATGAGTTAATTGAAAATATGAGTCCGGCCGGTAAAACCAGTGGCGACAAGGATCTTGAGATATTTGAGGAGGGATCAAAGTTTCCGACAAGTGGATCTCCCTTCAGTTGTCAGAAAAAGGCGAACATGGAAGAAGGCGATGTGGCAAAGAAGCAGCAGATGCCTCCTACAAGTGTGATGACAAGGCTTATTCTTATCATGGTTTGGAGGAAGCTCATAAGAAACCCTAACACATATTCAAGTCTTTTAGGCTTGACTTGGTCGCTCGTATCTTTCAGGTATTATAAGCTCCACTACTCAACTTTCTTAAATTAACCATCCCAACATGTTAGTATGGGAAATAAACGCTGACAAACAAGGCTATTGCAATTTGCCAATAGTAATTTTTGCGTATTTCAAGTTTTGATATGGTATTATATGATCTGCAGGTGGAACATTCAAATGCCAACAATTGTAAGTGGGTCGATAGCAATATTATCCGATGCTGGTCTAGGAATGGCAATGTTTAGTCTAGGTATACTTTATCTTTTGACTGAATACTTTGATCAAAACTATATATATGTTGCCACTTACCATCTCGATTTCTTACTTCGGTATTGAACAGGCTTATTCATGGCATTACAACCAAAGATCATAGCTTGTGGAAAATCTGTAGCAACATTTTCCATGGCTGTCAGGTTTTTGACTGGGCCCGCTGTCATTGCTGCAACCTCCATTGCCATTGGTCTTCGTGGCGTTCTTTTGCATGTCGCAATTGTTCAGGTATATCTATATATACCAAACTTCTCATCCATTTCATTACTAATTTTATTCAATTTTTGTAAAATGAAGTAATTCATTCTAGTTTGAGAATTGTTTTTGGGTTTCTTAGAATTATGGTACATATTCATTCATTTGAGTTTATGTTATGGTTATGATCTGCAGGCTGCTCTTCCACAAGGAATAGTTCCATTTGTGTTTGCCAAGGAGTATAACGTTCATCCAGATATACTTAGCACTGCGTAAGTTTTGTTCATTTCCCTTAATTGTTAAATAAACTTACTGATTAATTGCTGTCATGATTTTTTTTTTTTTAGTTTAATTTGTGAAACGTATCTAGACTACGTATTGTAACTTAGGATGCTTCCATAAACAAATCAAAAATGATCTGTACCAAAACTATAAAATTATACAAATTTATCAATTTATATTTTTCTCAATAACAAAAAGGAGCGTCTATTAATGCATATAAATAATTATATATAATTAAAAAAAAAATTATACCAATAAACTTTTAAATATATTCAATGAAATTATACTAAAGAATGAGAACAAATGGAGTTTGTTTCGTAATTAATCTTTTATTTGTGTCAAATATTTTTTTAATTTGAGTTTACAATCTATAAAAGAAAGTTTTCAACTTAATATATTTAGAAAATTATCTTCTTTCATTTCACATCTTGATCAAAATGAATTTTTTATAATCTATATTATTATTATATTTTAATTTTTAAAAAATAAAAACTGATATATTAGATTAAATTTGTGATTGTGAAATACTCAATTTTCTTTTTAGTTAAAATAGTAGTAGTTCTAACATTTATGATGAGAATGCTGAAACTAATGTTGGGTTGGTACAAAAATTAATTTTGTTTTCCAGGGTTATTTTCGGAATGCTGATTGCTCTGCCCATTACAATACTCTACTATGTGCTTCTTGGACTGTAATTTCTCGGGAAGCAAACAGCAATAGAGATAAAGAAAAACGCAATATTTATGAATCCGATTGAGTCAAGCTTGCTTGGTTGGACAACTTAGCTGAACTGAAAATATGCCATCGGATTCAGTGAACAACAAAATACAGCAATTGTATAATGATTCGCATGTGACTTAGAGATTCCTCCCCTTTAATTTATTACTTCTTTCTTGACTTTTCTTATACTATTTTTTTAAAGCTTTCTTGGCCCCCTCGTTTGCCAAAAGAGAGTTGGTTAGACTCACGAGCTTAGAATCCATGCTTAGTTTTGAAGTTAATTTTGAACACGGTTACGCTTCTATATATATAAATAGCATTAGCCATTTTTTTCCATTTTTTTTACACATTATGCAAGCTTTTCAATGAAAAAAAAATTAAAAAAGCAAGCTTTTATTTCTTTCCATCCAAGAGTACGGTAGTATATTCCAATAAAGAGAAAACGATGAAAAAAAATCTCAGAAGTATAAAACTTGAATCTAAAATCTTAATATAAATTATTTTTTAATATATAATATGATTTGATATTGCAAAACAAATAATAACTCTTTTTACATTCTGTAAATTTCATCTTCTTTTATATGTTTCATTTTAATTTAAAACTTTTGAGTCCAAGCCTTAATTAAAGAAACGACTAGAGGATCTGAGGATTACTCGAAACTTGAGTTGCTGAACTTGTAGTTTAATTCTTTTTACCCAATGAAGCCAAAAGGTAGTCGAGGCTTCTAGGAAAAACAACTTCTTCAACGCCTTCTTTTTAATTAAACGGCGTCTAATCTAACCTAAAGAAAAAGGCATGCAACTTCTTCATTGCATATTGTCCCAAGTGTCGGCATTTATGGGATCTTGGACACATATTTAAAAGCTCAGAGCATGTGGCCCTTCTCGGCTCGCAAGACAAAAACCTACATTTAAAATTGACTTCTTTAAGATGACTCAGACAGAGTGATTCGTTATTTGCTTATCTGTTTTTGATTTATAGTGAAGGTTTATCAATGTTACTTACTAAAATTCAAAGGGAGGACTTGCTCCATGGCAATGGCATCCAACCCAGTCCCACTGGATCTAGAGTCACTTATTTTTTTTCCGTAGACGACAACTTACTTTTCGGCCTTTAACTTGTTTAACTTATCTTGTTCCTTTAACAAATGAAGAGCCTCTAAATACAAATTTGGCCTTTGCGTCTTATAATGACAAAGTTGTTTTGTTTTGTTTCCAAGATACTGGCAATGCAATAAGTATTTTTCAATGTACTCGAGTGTATATGTATATACATATAAATGTCTAAAGTTAACAAGTATGTTAAAAGGTTATTTGTTAACATAATCAAATTACTCGATTTCATGTTTATAGTTTTTTTTTTTTTTTTTTTTTTTTTTTTTTTTTAAATTCGAAGTTAAAGTCATATCAGGTGTGGATATCATCTAATTATATGTTTTATTTGTTGGTTATTGGTTTGGCTTGTTTATTGATTTATGTTTCTTAATGTATATTAAAGATTGGTATTTCATTATAATTGTAATTTAAAAAATATGTATACTAGCTTGTGAGCCCATGTGATATATAGATTAGTTTTATTTTTTTATTGTTAATTTATTATATAAATTCAAGAATATAAATAATTATGAATTTATTAAAAAAATATTTTAACTTTAAGTTTGAGAATCTTGAATAATTTATGTATTACTCGTTAAGAAAAACTGTTTTCTGTATTGAGTAATAACTAAAACAAAAATTTATATTTTTTATTAATAAAAATATTAATTATTTCAAGTTTCATTCATGAATTTTTGTTAATAAATTATCTAATGGACTTTATTCGATATTTTAAAGGTTACTAGTCAAAATTTTAATTGATTTAATAATGAACATTTATCTACAAATGATTGAATATATATATATATATATATTGAAAATTTGTTATTTAAATAGCTAACAAATAATACTTTTATGTATTTTAGTAGATGGTTGTTTTTTATTTAAAAAATGAAGAAGCAATTTATTAATTATTAAATAAATTATAACATACTTATTAGAGGAAAGGATTTTATTAAAAAGATAAATGAGTCAACTACAGTAGAATAGGTCTTCAGCGGTATTTTTTTTTAATAATAGCGGCGTTTTTAAATACCGCTAAAAATTTAAAGACGTTTTTGAAAAACGCCGCTAAAAGTGTCAAGAAAAACGACGTAGGGAATTTTTCCGGCGTTTTAAACAAAAACGCCTCTAATGTAGCGGCGTTTGTAGGGATATTTGTTGGCGTTTATAAACGCCAGCGTAGGACTGCAGCGGATGATATTTGAGAATAAATTAGCAACGTTTGTAGATAAAAAATGCCGCTAAATTGAAACATTTAGCAACTTTTGTCTCAGAAAATGCCGCTAAATTGAAACATTTAGCGACGTTTGTCTCGAGAAACACCGCTAATTTTAGAATTTCATTCTTTAATATTCACAAATATAGTGGCGTTTGTATTACAAAAACGCCGCTAAAATTTTCAGAATTTGTAAAAAAAAAAATAATTTCTTTTATTTAAAAATTATAATTAATAATATTCTTCAATATATTTACATTATAGTTTACAATCAATACATAACAGAAATATATTAAAATTTAATAGCATATTATAAAGTATCATTATACAACAACTCTAATAACAAAGCACAAAATAATCAACATATAACAATTGGAATAAAATTTAAATTAAACAAGACAAAGTAGTATAAAATTTAATATGTACTAGTAAATATATAACAATTGCAAGGTTCAAACCTCCTACTGCCGATCCTGCACTAACATTACAAGTTATTACAATTTTTTTCCAAATTTGTAAAACAACTAGTGATTAAAGTTAATGAAAAGCAAAAGTAAAAGAATTGACCTCTAAGTTTCATCATCTATCAAAATGCCTCTTCCAATTTAATGTTTAGAACCTGGAAAAAAAATGCAAAAACTTAAATTAAAATCCCCAATTTACAAAATGAAAAAACATAAAATTGTTACCTTTAAACAAGAATCTTCTAGGAATGGAAAGAGATTAACAAAATTTTGTTTAAATCTTTGACCTAGAAGCTAGCGGGTGTGAGAGTATGGAGAGATAGAGGGAGAAAAAGTGAGTTCTGTGTTTTTGATAAAGAGAAAAAAGGGTCTGTTACTGATTATACTTTCAGCAAATAGCGACGTTTGTTTCGACAAACGCCGTTAAATTGTAAATCTATTAATCTCCTTTTTAAAAAAAGCGTTAAATTTTGCTGCTCAATTTTTTTAATATTTAGCGGCGTTTGTATACTAGAAACGCCGCTAAATTTATTCATTTAGCGGCGTTTATGGAGACAAACGCCGCTAACTGTTCTCCTCTAATTTTTTTAAATGTAATACATTTCGCGGCGTTTCTCAGACAAACGCCGCTAAATGAGAACATTAGCGGCGTTTCTAAGACAAACGTAGCTAAATTGCAACATTTAGCGGCGTTTATGAAGACAAACGCCGCTAAATGTTGTCCTCTGATTTTTTTAAATGTCATACATTTAGCGGCGTTTGTCTGACAAACGCCGCTAAATTGCAACATTAGCGGCGTTTTTAAGACAAACGCTGCTAAATTGCAACATTTAACGGCGTTTATGGAGACAAACGCCGCTAAATGTTCTCCTCTGATTTTTCAATGTCATACATTTAGCGGCGTTTCTCAGACAAACGCCGCTACATGAGAACATTTAGCGGCGTTTCTTATAACAAACGTCGCTAAATACACTAATAAAAACGCTGCGTTTCTTTTAATAGAAATGGCGGGTAAATTTTTAGCGGTAAAAAAAACTCGTGTAATTTGAGAAATATTTAGCAGCATTTTTTGTTCTAAATGTCGGTAATTGATCTCATTTAGTGGCGTTTCTTCCTTAAAAACGCCGCTAAATTAATTTTTAGCAGCGTTTGGGGTAGAAACGCCGCTCATTTTACAGAAACACGATACTTGACGGCGTTTTTAAGTAAAACACAGTCAATAAAATGCCACTAAAACCCAAAATTGCTATAGTGAGTTTTTACATAGGCATTGAAAAAGATTAGGAGATGTGCAATACAAGAAAAAAGGAATTGAAGAAATATTCTTATAAGAACAAAATAAAATTAAGTAATATATATACCTTTGAAAGAAAAGTTACAAAATAACAAAAAACATAAATTGGTGTAAAAAATATCATTTATAGATTTAAAATCATAGTATAATTGTTGGATGACAAATATACATAAATAATAAGTATTATATAATTTTATATTATATATAATTTTTTCTTTTAAATGTCATAAATTTAGGCATTATTTTAAAAAAAAAACAATGAATGTCTGTGGATAATCATGGACTCGACCCAATAGGATTGTAGATGGTTAAATCATTTATGGTATTTTAAAAATAGGATCTGTGTATCTTGCCTTATTTCTCTTTTCTCATCTAATTCCCCTTGAATGTAACTTGAGATTTCTTCTCTATAATGTAATTTGTTACATCAAAGTATAAAATTAAGACTAGAAATATTTTGTAACTCAAAGATGGAGATCGAAAGATGTCAGGAAGACCAAGAGGAGATTACAAGCCGATTTAAAGAAGTTTGTAATAGTAATCACCTAGGATTTGACCAATTAATTTCCTTTGATGGCTTAAGAAAATTAGATTAGAAAATCCATAATTATCCAAGTAGAAAGCATGAGATAGATTTATTTTATGTGATACATATAAATGTTATGCACGCAAAATTATGAGACCTTAATAACAAGATAAAAATGGATAATGAAAATCCTTGATTTAAAATAGTGAGTCACATGCATCTCATGATTAAGTTGTCTTCCACCATCATAGCAAGATAACCAAAGTTCTTCTTATTAGAGGCTTGTTGAGTCACTCAAGGTCAACTTTAACAAGAATATGTCGCTATGATGATGGGTTTTACTCAAGTAGTGTTGCATGGTTCGGATATGTCACACTTGACTATATGACATTAGAGGCAAGGTCAAGCGAAGCACATATGATGTGTTTAGGAAAAGAGTTACCATTTGACTGATTTAGGAGTTGCATAGAGATGCAATTAATAAGTTATGTTATCTACCTAATTAGGCTTGTTGTGGCTTGTTAAATCATTCAAAGTTACAAGTTGAAAGGGGTCCTAGCCCAATAAAAAAACTAGTAGATTTTTCGTATAATAGTGAGAGCTATTATTTAAAAAAATTAGGTGGAGAACCTGTTGCAACCTCAAAAAGTCCGAAATGCCCCATTGTGGGACGTCGGCTCGTTAAGTGTGACACTAGAAAAAATAGAGGAAAAGACGACTTAATTCCTCTTGAAATAAAGGTTGAGGGTTTGAAAACAATCTCGTGAAAGAAATAGAGTCCTCACCAATCTTTTTTGGCTAGGTGTGATCGACCACCTATTAAAACCGATTTTTGAAAAATATTTTAAAACATTTTAAAACCAGTTTCGAAGTTTGTGCTTTGAACCAGAGAAAACAAGTGCGGGTTCGGGAGTCGGTTACATGTGGGGAAGGATTAGCACCCTCACAACACCCGTATAATACGGTACCTTATTAATCGTGTGTTATCTTGAGTCTCGATGAAAGTCAGTTTTAAATTTGGTGTTTAAAAATAATTTCCTAAAAAAACAATCATATTTTATTTGAAAATGATCCGGAATTTATTAACATAAAATTTTCCATATTTTTCGACAAACTCGGCAAAACATGGAATTTTTTCTTATTTTGAAATTCTCCGAATCATCCTCATTTTTTGAGAAAAAGGTATTTCGTTGTTAATGATAATTGATGATATTCTCTCTGGCAAACCCAGCAGAGAACTCATGAATTATTTTAACTCGGGAATAACTTTGCTTTATTAAAAATCTTTAATAATTTTTCATGCATTTTAAAATCATAAAAAAATGATCATGAATATGCAAAAATATTACTAAGATAAAAATTAAATAACATGTATATTTATCATGGCATGCTTGACTTGGCAAAAATCTAAATGACATGGCCTAAAGAATGAATGACATGGCATAAGAGTTACTGACATGGCATAATCTAAATGGCATGGCACATGGGTGAATGTCATGGCATATGAATGAATGATATGACATGCTTGACATGGAAAAATCCAAATGACATGGCATGTGAATGAATGACATAGCATAATCTAAATGATATGGCATATGTATCCATGACATGGCATAATCTAAATGATATAGCATATGAATGAATGACATGATATGATTGACATGGCAAAATCCAAATTATATGGCACATGAATGGATGACATGTCATATGAATGAATGACATGACATGTAAATTAATGACATGGCATAATCTAAATGGCATGGCACATGAATGAATGACATAGCATATGAATGAATGACATGACATATAAATTAATGACATGGCATAATCTAAATGGCATGGCACATGAATGAATGATATGGCATATGAATGAATGACATGACATGTAAATTAATGACATGGAACATGAATGAATGACATGACATTTAAATTAATGACATGGCATAATTTAAATGATATGACACATGAAATGAAAGACATGGCACATGAAATGGCATAGCATGTAAATTAAATAATCAATCATAGATAAGACATTACCATAGAATATTCACAAATATATCATGAGAAAAATGGTAAATCTAGATGTCATGGAATATGCACACATCACCATTCTGAAATTGATTCTTCATGTGAGGAATCTAATAAGTGGCATATGTCGGAAAGTATTACCGTACTCCCCGGCAAACCCGAAAAAGCTTGGAAAAATAATTTTTTCATATGACATTTATATGATTCCGAAAAAAACAAAATCAATGCCTTGTGATTTCATAACCACGTGCGTTGAATAATTTCCTAACCTCCCAGGCAAACCCGACAAAGATTAAGAACCAATTCTCGCCAAATGTTTAAGAAACCGAGAAGCACGTTTTTATGCCAAATTAAGTAAAAATATTTTAAATATGCAATGCATGAAGATGTATTTCTTCCTTGAAGTATGAACATCCTTATACCTAAAAAGGTATCCGACTACATTTGGAAGGAACTTAAATCGGATTTTCAAAATCGAATGACTTTGGGCTCGGATTTAAAAAAAATTGATTTTTTTTGGATGGAAATGAAGTCATGGCCGAATACCCCTAAAAAAGCTCTAGTTTCTCCTATATTTGAAACCCGGGTTGACCACTCTTGACCCGATTTTTGTGAGATCAAATTTTATTCTCGAAATGACATGGAAATCAACCTAAGACAGTAGCTAATAACTCAAATCAGCGCCTCCCTTTTACAGATGAAAATCAAAAAATTATTAATTTAAAGAAATTATTTTGAAAACCTTTTATTCAACCAAGGAAAGTTAACAAATCACATGAAAAAACAGAAAAGAAAGAACATGATATCAAAGAAAATAATTGAAGAAGAAGAGAGGAAATAGCTACCTAGCACTTGCTTTCCAAATCAAGCTCTCTAAATTCTCCTTCCTTCTCATTCTCCTTCTCTCTCTTTCTCTCTTTTTCTTTTTCTCCTTTTCTCCTCCTAGAGTGTAGTAAGATTGCCTTCGAAAAAAAATGAATCCCCTTTCTCCCTTTAATAGCTTGGCCGGCCCCCTTAATATGAGAGTGTGTATTTTTATTCCCTTTTTTTTAGCCCTTTGTCATGCTTTACATGCTCTCCCAACATCCTTGCCACATGGCTAAAAAATGTTCCCTCCTTGCATGGTGCTTTCCTTAAATTAAGGGTGCTTGTCTCCTATTTACATGATGCTTCCCTTAAATTAAGGGGTTTTCTAGCCTCTCATTGGCCAACAATGCCACCTAGATTATTCTTGTCTCCTATATTTGTAAAATATCTAAGCCACTTGTCATGATCATATGGCTTACTATTAAAATATATTCCTAGGTGGCATTTTTAATCCTACTTGGCATCATCTCATAGACTTCACATGCTCTTCACATGCCCTTCACATGGCTTTGCAATTTGGAGACCTTCCATTGGCCTAAAATGCCATGTAGGCAAGTAGTGGAGAATCTTGTCATTTCTTAAAAATGTCATCTTGCTATTCAATCTTGGCCATTTGATTCAAGATGATCACACCTCCCCTTCTAATCAGTAGGCTGGCCGAAAATGCCTGGAATTTTCCAGGCTATTCCTCTTTTTTTATTTGCAAAATGGCCATTTTCGATTTTTTCGATAAAATTACATTTTGGCCCCTAAACTTAATTTAATTGTAAATGGACCCCAATTTTGAATTTTTCTTTTCCAATCCATCCCATCCAATATAAAACTCAGTTCTGGAGGTTTTCATAATTTTTCGAGCTCAGATTCTATTTTCTCAGATTTTTCTTTAAAATTTCGGTTTCGTGCTTCCCAAACTTTGTCTTTTTCCATTTGAGCTCCGATTCTGGATTTTTATTCTCCAATCCCTTCCATAAAATATAAGACTTAGATCTGGAAGTTTTCATAATTTTCAGAGCTCGTTTTTTTATTTTTCCCGAATTTTTCTCTTGGAATTTCGGATTAGTGCACCCGAACTTTGTCCTTTTCCATTTGAGCTCCGATTCTGGATTTTTATTCTCCAATCCCTTCCATATAATATAAAACTCAGATCTGGAAGTTTTCATAATTTTCCGAGCTCGTTTTCTATTTCTCCTGGAATTTTGTCTTGGAATTTCGGATTAGTGCACCCGAACTTTGTCTTTTTCCATTTGAGCTCCAATTCCAGATTTTCTTCTCCAATACCTTCCATCTAATATAAAACTTAGTTCTGAAAGTTTTCATAATTTCCTGAGCTCAGATTCTATTTTTCTCGAATTTTCCAAAATTGTCCTTTAACCCTCGAAACCTCGATTTTACTCGAAAAGGGCCCAATTTTTGGATTTTCTTTTTCCACTGCCTTTTTCATATATTGAATTGGAGTTGGTTCGAAAATACCCAATTTTTACATCCGAATTCCTCTCCGATTTAGTTTTCCCCTTTTTCTCATTATTGGGAATTTTCTCGTTTTTTTCGTTTCTCCTCCAACTAAGCCCTTCCTTGGGATCCACTTCAAATTGGGACTTGGGATATTTTTATTTATTTATCCTTTATCAACTTGGGGCTTCAATTTCAACGAATGGGGGCTCTGCAGTTTTCCCCAAATTTGTGAATTTCTTATTTATTCATTAAATCGTTATTTTCCTTTTTCTCTTCCAACCAATTCTTCATTCAACTCCGCATCAAAATTGGACATTCCAATATCCATATTTATTGATGTTATTCCATTTGAAACCTCCAATTTCATCCAATTTAATTGTTTACGCACTCTTCCCCAAATTTGTAAAATTAGGTTTTCCCTTACACTGAATTTTTGCAATCTGTCTTTCAAACTCTCTATCTTTCGTTGTAAACCTCTGATTATCAACATTCCTTCACCATTGTTCAATTCAACTTCGAATCTTGACTTTGACTGAGAGTTGACTTTTTTTAGTGGTTGACTTTTTAGGGTTGACTTTTTTGGAGTTGACTTTTTGTGTTGACCTCCGAATCAAAGTCTTGGAGACCCATCTGAGGAATGGTGGAAGTTTTATTGCACTCCGGGAAGTTGAAAAATAGAACTTTTTGCCTTGTTTAGGGGCCCCAGACAAATTAGGTTTCTACAAAACCAATGAAAGATCTAATACCTCATCTTAATTGGTTACTAATAATACACGAATTACTAGTACATACTTTTTCCATATTTAGGTTAAATAGGTAATTTGTTAATTCGAGGCATACTTGATGCCATAAGCCCAAAGTGTTTGGACTGGGATGTTAGATTGGAAAATATTCTCAATAGAGGGAAGGATGCAATCTTGACATGTCAAGGGAAAGTTATAAAAGTTACTGACTTGACAGTTCTTATGATTGAGCTAAACCTTTTTACCATCAGTTTCAATTCTTGGATAATTGATTACGTATGTAGTTCACATTTATGTAATGACATAAATTTGTTGAAAAATAATAGAAAACTTAGTCAAGGTGAGATAATCTTAAGAGTTGGGAATGGTGCAAAAGTTGCAGCATTAGCCATTGGAAATTGTAATCTACCTTTATCCTCTTGCCTATTCCTGGAACTAAGATAATGTTATTATGTTTTAATGCTATCTCGAAACATCATTTCAGTTTCATACCTTGCTATAAATGATGGTTTCAAATTTAAAATAAATGGCAATAGTTGCTAATTTGCTCTAAATTGGATTTGTTATGGGTCAAAATGTTGGGTTTTGGTTCATGCTCAAACATAGATCACAAGAATTTCAATCTAATTAAAATTACAAAAGTAGCGGAAAATAAAACAACTATAGCCGAAACCCACCAAAGGATCTATTTGTGTGTTAGAAATCGATCTAGTTCTAGTGAAGAACAAATCATTGGCCAATCATTCCTACCTCGAATTTCAGGATTGCCGAAAATCTTGAATCAATAATTCAAAACACTTGTTCTTGTACACTGAGCTCGGTTGTCGCAAACCAAAGCCATCCAATTGTCCGACCTCCAACGGTGATCCACAAAGGTGACTCGAGAAACCTTCTCTTAAGGTAGAGACTGTGTTTAGCGGATGACTATGCTAGTAGTCAAGGTTTCTATAAACTTTTCTCTTCCCTTTGTTCAAACTACCAAACCAAGCAAGCAAAAGACAAAAGAATCGAATTCCTCTTCCTCTCACAAGGTCAGCGGTCGCACAAGACAAAGAGATAAGGGAATCGGCGCTAGACCCTCAAGGTTTCATTCTCTTAGGGCCTGCTAAAATACAAGGTGTATTTATAGCCAGGTTTATTTGCATACCAATTTTTGGTTTTATTGCAAAGAAGTCCCTATACATAATTAAATAAATCAAATAAGTCTTCATAACTTAATGTTTATTTAATTAAGTCCCAATCTCATTTTAATTCCATTAATCACCTTTTGTGTGTGACCCATTAGGCCCTCAACATGTTGGCAATAAATATAAATTAATTCATCCAAGAATTAACGATTTATATTTATAGATCATGAGCGGCATCTAGCAATGCATCATGACCACCCAAATACTGAGAGAGTCAACAAGGTTTGACAAGCCTTTCAGTGTACAGTATGTCAGTGTAATTCGATCCTTTCATCATATATCCCGGAATAGGAAACAGCATGGTGCAGTGTCTACTCTTTAACCCATTCCATATTAGTCCTGTAGCTTCTTTATTAACTCTTTAAGTATTGCCTTGGCCAAGGACTTCCATGAGTTAATATAAGCCAGGAGCATGTGATATATGTCCGCTCATATCACTTGGGGTGATGAATCCTATATGGACCACTCATCCATCTTCATATGCTTTACATCATACCCAATATCATCCTACCATGGGCATCCCTTCTAGGGACCCGTTCGTGATGAAATCTAAGTATGACAATTCACATACAAGATGACCTGGTGTCTCAAGTTGTAGACTTCTAATTTTGTCCAGACCACTAAAACATGTATGTTTTCTTCCTAAATTGATGTTTCAGAATGTAAAAAGAATTTGTTCATCCTGCAGGTGGTACTCCTAGACTTACTTTAAGAGGAGCATAAAAAGTCAAACTTGAAAAAAGTCAACCCCGAAAAGTCAACTACTGAAAAAGTCAACCCACTTTCAAAATCAAGATTTGAAGTTTAATTGAAAAATGGTGAAATAATTTTGATAATCCGAGGTCTACATTGAAAGATATGGAGTTCGGAAGTTGGGATTTGGGGAAAAGTGCTTAAACGATCGAATTTGTCAAAATTGAATGTTCCAAATGAAAGATAAGCATTGACTATGGGTAATGGAGAAGCCACTTGAAAGAAAAATTAAAAGAAAAGTCAATCCGGGAGAAAATCGAGAATTAGGGTTTTATTGGTGGATTTCGGTGAAATCGGGAAGAATTACAGAAATGGCCCGACTTGGTAAGACTAAAGCCCCCAAATGGATGAGGAATGATTAAAAAGGGATAGCCCAAGGCTCAGTTTGAAGAAAATCTGAAAATCAGACTTGTTTTGAGCAAAACCGGGTTTCGGAGATAAAAAAGGCAAAATTGGAAAATTTGGGAAAAATAGCAAATGGACTCCAAAAATTCTGAAAAATTGAAAATATCATTCTTGAATTATTTTAAAGAGATTGGCGAAAAAAAATCTTGATTCGGAGTTCATTTGCAAAATGGCCAAATTTCGGGTCTCCTATGTAGTAATTCAAGAAGATAAATCCCGAACAAATAGCAAATGAACTCCAAATCTTCTAAAAATTTTCAAATATCAATTTTAAATTATTTTAAAGATATTGACGAAATAAAATCTTGATTCGGAGTTCGTTTACAAAATAGCCAAATCCCGGGTCTCTTATGCAGTAATTCAAGAAGATAAATCCCCAAAAAATAGCAAATAGACTCCAAAAATTCTGAAAATTTTCAAATATCATTTTTAAATTATTTGGAAGAGATTGGTTAAAGAAAATCTTGATTCGAAGTTCGTTTGCAAAATGGCCAAATCCCGGGCCACCTATGAAGTAATTCAATAAGATAAATCCCGAAAAAATACCAATGAGTTCCAAAAATTATGAAAACTTCAGATCACACTTTTAAATTATTTGGAAGAGATTGGTGAAGAAAATCTTGATTTGGAGCTCGTTTAAAAAATGGTAAAATGTGGGGGCATAAAAGGGCATTTTTGGAAGAAAAAATCCAAATAAATAGCAAATGGACTCGAAATTTTTTGAAAACTTCCAAAATTCAATATTTTATTATTTTGAAAGTATTAAAAAAATAAAATTTGAATTTGGAGTCCATTTGCTATTTATTTGCATCCAGGGGGCAAAAAGGTCATTACACCCAAGAAATCAAAAAGGGCTTCTTTTGCCTTTGATAAAAATCAGACTTGGGCTGGAAGAGAGTGTGCTGGCCGGCCAAGGCCCAAAGGAGGGGAGGATTTTCTGATTTTTCAATCAAAAGGCCAAAAATTAAGATTAGTTAGTGATTTTTTAATCAAGCCTTTGCAAATAAGCCACATAGGCCAATGCATGAAGAGGGAGAGTGTCAACATAATTCTTGAACAGCTGTAATTATGGACAGCTGATGGCTTAATCTAAGGGTGATAATTTCATGTTTTAAACCTCTTAATTCATTAGCTATTGGATGAAAATTGGTTGGAGGAAAGATGACAACATCCTAGCCTATATGAGAGAGGGGTTCGGCCAGCCTAGGGGGGATCCAGATTTTTATTTTAGCACTTCATTTTCATATTTCTCTCTTGGTTTTTGCTGAGTTTTCTCTCCTTGGTTGCAAAGCAAAAAGAAAAGTTTAGAAAAGAAAAGAAAGTTGGAAGAGAAAAAGCTTGAAAGATAGCTTTTTGAGGTTGCTTTTAGCACCAACTCTTGCACTTTATTGATTTTCCATTCTTGTTTTTTATGTTTTGATTATTATTTTGATGAGTTTTCTTTTGATTTTTATTTTTAAATAAGTGTTTTCTAATGTTCTTTTTAAGTTCTTTCTTCATCTCTTCTTAAACAAAAGGTTCTCACATTTTCATTTTTTTTCTCTTGATTTCTTGTCTTGGCCGAATAGCCCATGTTTTTGTTCTTGGTATTTTGCTTTGATTTGTCATGTTATTTTTGTTTTTTTTTAGTCTTGATGCTTTAAATCTTCTTCTACTACATATACTTGAAGCTTGTTTTAATTTGGTTGCTTCTTTGTTGCCATTTATGAGTTTATTATCATGTTCTTGCATTTTTTATTTTCTATTTTCATAATGTTCAAATTTGTTGATGTTTTATGTTTTGTAATCCATGTATTTGTGAAAATGCTTGTTAGTTTTAATACATCTACTTTATATTTGCATGATTTGAGTGTCATATCTTAGTGGAGAATGTTAGTATATCAAATGTTTGTGAAAATGCCATGCTTGTTTGGAACTTAAGGCCATACAGCCACTTCATGTATTTTGCATTGTGTGTGCATTTATGCTATGTTAGTTGATAGGTTTGTATTCGCATGACATTTGATTGAGTATTTGGTTTAAGTATATCAAGTGTTTGTGAAAATGCCATGCTTGTTTGGAGCTTGAGGCCATTCGGCCACTTCATGTGTTTGCTTTGTATGTGCATTTTTGTTATGTTATATGGTAGGTTTGCATTTTCATGACATTTTGTTGAGTTTTTGGTTTAAGCATGCCTTGTGTTTGTGTTATTGCCATGCATATTTTAGTTGTTAGGTTTGGTTTATTTTGCCATGCATGACCATGCGTTTTAGACCTAGGTTGCATTAAATGCCATACAAGTTCATTTAGGTCTAGGTCACTTTATTGATGCCATGCATTTTTTTCATGACATTTAGTTTTGAACTCATGCATTTCATGCATCATATTTTATGTATTTTTCATGCATTTCATGTCCATGCCACTTGACTAATGACTTAGGCCAATAAATGGTTCAAAGTCATGCTCTCTTGAGCATACTTGTGGAAAATTAAAGAGTTGTCAAATTGATTATTCTACCTTTGTGATTTTTTTGTTTACTTAGCCAAATTTTGTCTAACTTTTCAAAAGTCCTAGCTACTGTTTGTGAGTCTAAAATATTTTTACTTTGATTTTAAATGATTTTATCAAAGGCAAAAAATGTGTTTTGTCAAAACAGTTTTTTCACCCCGTACTCGTACTTTCTCGATTTTTCTGGGCAGTCACCTTTATTCGGAAAATTAAGATGATTTTTTTCCCGTGTATTTTTACATGTCTTGAGTCTCCAGTATTGTTTTTAGATTTTTTTGAATTTTTAAAAATAGGATAAAAAATAGTGGCTTAAAACTGGATAGTGGAGTCAGAATTGAATTTAAAGAAAAATTATTTTTCTGTTTTTGTTAAGTTACTTAGAGGGGGCTGATTAGCAAGTTTAGCTACTGACTTAGGGTAGTTTCTAAGCCTTTTAAACTCTAAATATGATTTTTTAAGTCTCGGGTTAAGGGTGGTCAAGTCCGGGATTTTAAACTTAGGAAATTAGAGCCATTTAAAAAAGGGTTTAGCTAAGTTTTTATTTTTAATCTAAGCTTTTCAAAATTGTTTTCAAACAATCACAAAGTATTTTGGTTTTAAAATATTTAATTTGACATATTTTCCTAAGGTAGTCGGATATCTTTTTAGATATACGGATTTCCTCAATTAAAGGAAAAAATACATTTTCATGCATTGCATTTTCCATATTCATGCATTTTATATATTATGTGATTTTTGCTATGATAATTCCTATGGTATTGTTATTATTTTGATTTTTTTTTTATGTTATATTGTTTATTATATGGTTTTGAATATTTCATGATATCCTATGTTTTTTGTTTAGTTATTTTTTGTCATATTATTTAGCACATACTATGTTCATATATTATTATTTTCATTTTTATTTTCATGCATATTATGTGATAGCATTATTTTATATTCCATGTCATTTAAATTATATGCTATATCATTCATATTTTCCATGTCATTTAAATTATTTCATTTCATATAAAATATGTTATGCTACCTAGGTCATTTCATTTCATTTCATGTAGAATATATTATGTTTCCTAGGTTATTTCATTTCATTTAGGATATATATTATGTAATTCAGGATATTTTATTTCATTTAGAATATATCATATGACTTAGGACATTTCATTTCATATAGAATATATTATGTTACCTAGGTCATTTCATTTCATTTAGAATATATCATATAACTTAGGATATTTCATTTCATTCAGAATATGCTAAGACATTTAAATTATATCATATCATTTAGGGTGCATTATATTATTTAGATTTTGCTATGTCATTTTATTTATGTCATGCATATACATATTCATATCTTTTAAAATGTTTTCAAAAGGGTAATGATTTCCAATAAAATAAAGATATTCCCGTGTTAAAATAATTCATGAGTTCTCTGTCGGGTTTGCTGGGGAGGATATCATCAATTATCATTAAAAAACGGAATATCTTCTTTAAAATGAGAATGATTCGGAAAGTTTTTCAAAACTAATAAAAATTTAATATTTTGCAACGTTTGTTGGGGAATATAGGAAAATTTTGAATATATAAATTTCGGATCATTTTCAATTAAAAATGGAATTATTTTTCTTTAAATTGGGAATTAACTTGAAATGCTAAATTTAAATCCAACTTTTTACCGATACTTGAGATAACACATGATTAATAAGGTACCGTTTTATACAGGCATTGTGGGGGTGCTAATCCTTCCCCACACGTAACCGAATCCTGAACCCGTTTCTTTGATTTCTCTGGTTTAAAACGCAGACTTGAAATTGGTTTTAAAAACGTTTTAATTAATTTTTAAAATATTTTATAAAACCGGTTTTAATAGGTGGCCGGTCACACCTAGCTAAAAAAGATTGGTGGCGACTCCATGTCTTTTTCAAGGTCATTTTCAAAATCTTCATTTTTCTAGAAGAATTAAGTCGACTTTTCCTCGGTTTTCTGAATGTCATGCTTAACGAATAATAAAGTCTTGCGATGAGACTTTGTTATTTTTTAGGTTGCGACAGCTTGGCGACTCCACTGGGGAATTTTTATTAGAGAGTCAGGCCTAGAATTAGTCGTGTGTTATCAAAGTCTCGGTTTTGTTGGTTTAATTGGTATTTAATTTTAATTCCCATTTTTTTTTATATAAGGAGAATTTTGAAAATAATAAAATGTTTTTAAATATGTTCATACTCATGTGCATGCATTTTATTATTGTTCTCTAGTTATTTAAGGTTGTATATTATAATTGCTTGTTGGTTAATGTGTTACACTATTCTTGAATGTTTTTTTATAAATTGCTAGGGCATTTAGAATAAGGTTTGTAGAATAGGTGGTGAAAGGTTTGTTGTTCTTCCACACACACCACACGTCCATTTGCATATCATGAGCCCTATACCCGGGTTTCATCCTTTTAGGTGGGAGCAAAGTAACTAAGCCTTTGTGATTAACAATCTGCATGGGCTAGTGAAACACTTCTGGAGTACTAAATTACCTAAGCCTTCGTGATTAACAATCCGCATGGGCTAGGGAAATAGACTCTAACGAATTGGACCCGCTTTTATCGGGGTGCCTTACTAGCCTTCACTGGCGACATTGAGGAGCAATTCAGGGCCTTTAGAACTGATTCACCCTCATATAGTGAACCTAGGCGAAGCCATGCCAAATTTCCGTTAGATATACCAAAGACAAGAACACATGGAGGGACATTTCTAAACCTTTTGTTACCTATTTTACATTCCGAATAAATGTGGTAGATCGGGCACGATGTACGCACATCGCCCTTAATAAATGTGATAGTCCGCCTCAAAGGCATCATGATGCCTAATAAGCAGATAATCTTGGGGCAAGTGTTCACTAATTTTTTTTTTTGAAATTGAAAATAAAAAAAATCATTTTTCTAGCACTTTTGCATTTTGCACATTTCATGCATGTGTGAATAGAGCATGTACATTTTGGTTGTATTTTTTTCTCGTTTTTGCAATAAATGGATGGTGATAATAATCTCATTTGGTGATTTCATAAAATCGGTAGTGTTACATGAACATTTGCATATTGTACCATAGTAGGATCCACTACTCCGAAATTCTTTTGAAAATAATATGATTGGTTTTTCATAAAAAAAAAACATGTTTCAAAAAGAATCATAAATTTGGAGGCAAATCTTGCATAATGAGATTTTTGAATAATTAAGATTTAGGTCTCACCAATATCGTGTAATCATTGGTCATACCTTTGTGTTAATTCATTTTTCTTTATATGTATCATTTTGACATCATTTTACAGTCCTTACATGCATGGTTATTCATTGTAGAGTATGTTTATGACATTCATATTCATTATTTGTATATACCTGTGGATCAATTTATTCATTTTTTTAATGCATCATGTTGGCATTAGAGTTGCATCCATAGCATACATAGTCATCATAATTTCTCTATTTATGTTCATGCATTAATCATCAGTATACTCATACACATAGGAATAGAGCATGTACATTCATAATTGTATTCTTAATCTCATGACATTTTTCACTTGCATGAAAGGGGTTCCAGATATGAGGAATGAATCGGACGAACGATTGGGTGCTTTGGAACGAAATCAAGAGGAATTTGGACATGAAATCCGGGAGGTGAAGGAACAGCTTGCCAAATTGCTGAAAATGGTTGAGGATATGGGTAAGAGTAAAGAGGAACTTTCTCAGGGCTCTGTATCGTCTTCGGATCAAACAAACCATTAGGTCCAGAACATACAATCCTTGCTGGATCCTGCACTTGTCAATGCCACAAAGGTTGCAATCCTGATGAAATTGTGGACAAAATCGTGAAAATGATTAAGCCCGAGAGCCTAATACCAAAGATAGAAACCCCAGATCCTGTACCATACCTGCAAACTGTTCTAGGTCCAAACCAATATCCCTACCCTACTATGGTCCAATCGTCCATTGGGATGACTACTACGGGATTCTTGAATCCCACTCCATCACCACCAACTGCCAGTTCGTACTATTTCCCTCATCAATCACCTTACCCAACATCCGAGATAGAAACCTCGAGCTATGTACAACCTCCAAAGGCCCCGTGTCCAAATCCATACCCTTGCCCTGTTATTCCTCCATCTCCCTATGTAAACACTCCGGTTCAGACCTTACTGCCACCACCAAGTGCCCCAACTCCTAGGCTCTATGTGACTGAGAAACGACCCCAGGATAAGAACCAAAGGCATTTTGATCCCTTCCAATCAGCTATAAAGAGCTTTTCCCAATATTGGTCCAAAATCACCTGGTTGCCTATGTGCCGTTGAAACCCCTGTCACCACCATACCCTAAGTCGTATAACCTGAATGAAAAATGTGATTATCACTGTGGAACTGTTGGGCATAGCATTGAACACTGCAATGCACTCAAGAACAATCTCTTATAGATGCCAAGTGGTTGGATCCAACAACACTGATTGACAGAGGACTAGAAAAGGGTAATTAGGATTGGGAGATCTACAACATTGAGATGGAAAGACTTCGGTCTTATATGATGTAATAGGATTTCACTTATTCAGTAGCCGGCTCTTATAGCCTTAGGATGCTAGGAAGAATAAAGTGCTTGTAAAGACAGTTTTAACCACTGTTCAAATTTTGTAAAACATGGTTTATACCATTGTGAACGTTGATATGGGAATGAATTGATTATGTTTCAAATTTATGAGATGTTGATGATTAAGTTCCTCCGATTCTTATTTCCTTCGTGATATCTTCCCCTTTGCATTTTGCATCCTATCAATTATTTGTCATACCATACATTCATACATGTATCATGTTAGCATCAGGTTGCATTCATGCATTCATAATCAGCATGATTTTTTTTGTATATATCCATGCATTAATTGCTTATTCTTTACATGCATCATGTTGACTTTGGGTTGCATTCATGACAAACATAGTCAGCATGATTTCTCTATATATGCTCTTGCATTAATCTGTCATATTAACATCAGGATGTATTCATGACACAAATGGTCAGCATGATTTTCTTTGTATATACTCTGTATCAATCATTCATTGTTTGCATGTATCATAATTGAGACCGTGTTGCATTCATAGGGTATATGATTATTCATTGGGAAATACGCTAAAATGTACATGATCATTCATTGCATATATCCATGCGTTGATTTGTTTATTCTTTGCTTGTACATGTTGGCATCGTGATTGCATTTATTACATATATGGTCAACATGTTTCCACTATACATGTCCATACATCATATTGTTTAGGCTTCACGTGCACCAAATTGCATTCACGGCTCCTTCATCATGACACGCACTTTGGGGGAATAAAACAGAAGTTGGCTTGGCTTTAAGAGTCTTTGAAAGAATTTCCATTTCAAATCAGAGGTATAAGAAGTACTGAGTACCCTTTAAATACAGGCTAGTGCTATGGAGAATGAACAAGTTGCCCGAATGGAAAGAATGGAAAGGGTACAAGAAGAATTGCGAGAACAGCTGGCAAAGTCTCAAGCAGAATCTAAAGATCAAATGACTAAATTGATGGAGCTAATGTCCACCGTAATCAAGGGATACACTGAAAACCTGGCCGTCAGAGAAAGGTTAGAGGCATGAAAAGGTTAGAATAAGGTCGTAATGATGGATGCCCAGAACACAGCTAACCCTGTCAATGTCTTAAATTCAGATGATCCAGCTGAATAGGCAAAGTTGAAAATGGTTAATGAGGTAGAGTTGGCAGATTCCCAAGGGAAATATCAGTTGCTAGATGAAAGGCTCTGGGCAGTAGAAAATACAGACGTATTCAGGAGTGTGGAGGTGAAAGAACGATGCTTGGTCTTCGATGTAGTCATCCCTCCTAAATTCAAGGTCCGTGACTTTGTGAAATATGATGGGACGACTGATCCGTCAGTCCATATCACTATGTTCTGCCGAAAGAAGACAAGTTATATAGATAATGATGAGCTTCTGATCCACTACTTTCAGGATAGCCTCAGCGGGTCCGTAATTAGGTGGTATAGTCAGTTGAGCAAGGATTGGATTCGCTCTTGGAACGATTTGGCTAGGGCTTTTCTAAACCAGTACAAGCATGTGACCGACATGACACATGACCATCTCACCTTCCAAAATATGGAGAAAAAGGTTACTGAGAGCTTCAAAGAGTATGCTCAGAGGTGGAGGAATATGGCCACCCAAGTACAACCGCCTTTAACTCAAAAGGAAACCACTGTCATTTTTGTGAATACACTACAGGCCCCATACTACGATAGACTTGTTGGCAACACCATGAAGAATTTTTCGGATATGGTAATCTCCGGGGAAATGATTGAAAATGCAATCAAGGCCGGGAAACTCGAAGGAGGTAAAGCATTTAATGCAGAGAGAAACAGGTCACCCAAAAAGAAAGTGGAAGATATCCAAGCCATGGGAGACTTTGCCCCGTATATTCTGGCTACTTCATACCCACCACCCTGTCCTTCTATGAATTATGTACCCCAGGGTTCATACTTATACCCAATGGCCTCTCAGAATCCAGTAAATTTTGAACCTTTTGTCAGTTAAAGGAAATCGAAGAATATCTGAAAAAGAGATCAGTTTGAGTCACTCCCCATGTCTTACTCTGAACTATTGCCCCAGCTGGTCGAAGAGCAACTCCTCACTAAAGTTCCAGTGGAGCCTATCCAACCCCCATATCCAAGCTGGTATGACGAGAATGCATATTGTGATTATCATTCTGGGATTCAGAGACATTCCACAGAAAATTGCTTATGTCTGAAACGGAAGGTTCAAGCACTCATCAATAAAGGACAGTTAGATGTGGGGAAGAAACAAAGGTCAGACAACATGGAGAATCTGCTGAATGGGAATGATGAGGCCATTGTGGATGTCATAATAGGGGAAGAAGATGGAAAGGTCGAAAAGAGTACCGAGGAATAGCCAGTTTGAATTAGGGAGAACATGTCAAGGGGAAGTTTTTATGCATTTAGTTTCAGACCTTATGATGAAAACACTTGTCTCATGTCGACATTCATAAGAATTAAATGAATTTTGATTTTTAAATGCTTTGTGTTTGTTGTGTTTTAACAATAATTGGATTTTGCAAAAAATAAAAAGGGCATTAAGGAAGTTTTAATAATGGATAGTCTCAAGAATATTGATGATTATTGTTACAAATGGCCCAATACCTTCTCCCCTCTCTTTTAAGCTTTCCAAGACCTAAACCCCTTCAATCGAGAACACTTGAAAGACCTAATGCTTCAAGGAATATGAATGATTGAACTTCATAAAACCATTGTCATCATAGAATAAGCAAAGACGTAGATCTTAGTCTAGGTTATGAACAAAGGAACGAACTTTTTTAAATTTTTTCGAACTCCTTGAAATTCAAACAAATGAGACTTTCTTTCAAAAATTTAGATCATGGTAATTTGGTGTGTGTCAAAGTTGTGCCAAGACCATTCATGTCATTTTCAACAACCACAAAACACTAATTCCCAAATATCACTTCATGATTAACACCCTAGGGCACAATGATTAAACTAGATTATCCCATGTTCCAGAGAAAACCCATTTTTAGGTCATATTTTCTTTCTCTCTTTAAAGAACTCAGATTTGAAATTCAGCCTTTTCAAAATAGACTTGCTATGTTCCTCGTTGATACAAATTCTCATGGTTAATCAAATTGGGGCATCATATGTGGAAATGATGGATACAAGGTGAAGAAGGATAGACTAACGCATGAATCATTGGGGCATGCCATGAAAAAAAGAAGAATTTTTTTTTTTTATATCATGCATATGAGAATTCGGATGATTCCAAAGTGCAAAATGAATTTTGATTATCTATTTTTCCTGGAGATTGCTTTTCAATGAGAATATTTGTGCTTGATATGAGAAATGGTCATCTTTCATATTTCTTTCGCAAAAAAAAAAAAAAAAAATTATCCATAGTCACCCATTTTGAACCAAAAGAATTCTTTCTTCTCTGAACCTTGATCAAGGATCACCCTCTACACTGGGGGGCAAATGCGAGGAAAGATCTTTTTTAAAGATCATTGAGAAATGAGTCATAGCTCAAAGACAGATACAAAGCAAATAGAGCGCCGAATGAATACGGGTTCACTCTGTCAAAGAAAAAGAAAAGGAAAAAGATGGCGAAATGGAAGCCAAGAACAAAAAAATTGTGGGAAAAAGTATGCAAATGAAAGCCAAAAGCAAAGAAGAAGAAAAGCAAAAGTAAAAAGGAAAGAAATGTCCAAGAAGGGACAAACGCTTCAAAAAGAATACTCCTCAAGAAATGACCCTTTGATCTGATTACCCTCAAACACATATTTTGGGCCTATTTATCCTTTCTTTCTGAACCCTGAGCCATGGCCTCCATTACGTGCTTTAAAAGTCTATTTTGATCAAGCATGAATATTTAACTTGATGGGTTTTTCCTCAGATTTTATCCCATCTCATTGGATTATCATTTCTCTAAGGAAGAATTTAGAATTCTCAAATTAATGGTAAAACAATGAAAAAGAAAAAAGAACAAATTGGAGAGAATGGGACTCTATGACGAAAACCCAAAAATAGGCGGTCTAGAGTAAAATGGGAATTTTCGATGCCATCTATGATAGTGTCGATACCATAAAAGAAAAGATCATCTTAAAGAAGTGGTTATCGAGGAACATCTAGGAATTCCTGAACCTCCCAAATTGTCAACTCTTATTTGGATGATTGATTTCAAAAACTGAAACTTTTTCCTTCCAAGATTAAACTTTCCAGTTTAAACATCCCAGTCAATCTTGACGCTTATCAAAATACCTTGATACGAAAACTAAAAGAAAGTTGAATTTGTTTGGTTCTCATTGAATTCATGATTTATAAAATCTATTCCATTTCTGAGCCTAGAAAGGACATACATTTTTTGTTGTGAAGTTTTCCTGAAAAAAACCAAAATCATGTTGTACCAAGCCTTGTCAATTCAAGTTAAAAAAATCCAAATTGACACTTAGGAAAATTTCTAATAATGATCATCAGTCTTCAAAAGATTTATACATTACACACTGTGGGGTTAAAATTTTTGACTCAGAAGTTTTCATTAAAAAAGCAAAATTGTTTTTTCAAAAAAAGGAAAATAAAAATATTTTTGACATACCTATTTTTGATGTTAACATGAGATAAGGGTTTTTCTAACTCAAAGGTGTGGAACTATTAGTGTTAACCTTGACTTCCAAATATGAGAAGAAGAAATAAAACTCAGCAAGCAGACTCCTGTCAATAAGAGTTTGAAAACTGTTGGGGAAAAGAGAATAGCCAAAGATTGAAAAATGAGTTGAAGATATACTCTGATTTGAAGAGGAAAAATGAATTGGAAAGGCTGAGTCAAAATCTAGAAAAATGATCAGGGGCATTTGCATCACTCATGAGCATTCATCTATTTATTAAACTTTGCATCTGCACCGTGTCAGCAAGCATTTGCATAATTCATGAGCATTTGTATTTGCACTATTCCATGAGCATCTGCATTCTATATTTACAAGTACATCCTTCATAGATATTTGCATTTGCATCATCTCAAGCAAGTGCATCATTTCTAGGATCATTGCATCTTTATTGTAGCTGCAATTACACCATTCATGAACCAGTTACATGAATATGATTCGTAGGGACATTTGCATATGCATTTAGAAACATTTGCATCAATCCAAGATATCTATATCATTTCAAGAAGCATTTGCATCAATCCAAGATATTTGCATTTACACCATGAAGCATTTGCATCCTCTCTCAAATCCTTCAGGTTAATTTCTAGGTCTTTTCAATTTCTGGTTCCATCCAGATCATTTTCAAATTTATGGTTTCACCCATGCCTCTAACCTCTGGTTTCATCCAGATCTTTTTCAAAATTTTGGTTTCACCCATGCTTTTCAAATCTCTGGTTCCATCCAGATCATTTTCAAATTTTTGGTTTCACCCATGCCTTTAATCTCTGGTTTCATCCAGATCTCTTTCAATTTTATGATTTCACCCATTCTTTTTGAAATCCCTGGTTTTATCCAGATCTCTTTCAATTTTCTGGTTTCACCCATGCCTTTAATATCTGGTTTCATCCAGATCTCTTTCAATTTTATGGTTTCACCATTGACTTTAACCTCTGGTTTCATCCAGATCTTTTTCAAATTTTTGGTTTCACCCATGCCTTTAATCTCTGGTTTCATCCAGATCTCTTTCAATTTTATGGTTTCATCCATGCTTTTCAAATTTCTTGTTCCATCCAGATCATTTTCAAATTTCTGGTTTCACCTATGCCTTTAATCTCTGATTCCATCCATATCATTTTCAAATTTTTGGTTTCACCCATGTTATCTCAATTTTCTGGTTTCATCTAGATCTCTTTCAATTTTATGGTTTCACCCATGCTTTTAATCTCTGGTTTCATCCAGATCTTTTTCAATTTTTGGTTTCATCCATGTGGGTAAGACCTTCGGGCACCATTTTAAAGACCTTCGAGCATCATTTTTAAGACCTTCGGGCATCATTTTTTATCATGGGTAAGGCCTCCGAGCACCATTTTAAAGACCTCCGGGCACCATTTTGAAGACCTTCGGGCACCATTCTTAAGACCTCTGGGCATAATTTTTTTCAAATCACGGGTAAGGCCTACGGGCACCATTTTTAAGACCTCACCATTTTTAAGACCTCCGGTTACAACTTTTTCTTGCAAATCGAATTCGTTTCCTTAAGACGGGTCGAGCCTTGATTAGTCAGGGAATTCAATTTAAGGAAAAAATCTTCAATTTACAGCTTTTTCAAAACAAAAAAAAGATGAAAAAGAAAAAAGAAAACCCTTTTCCCTTTCCTTCACATGTGATTTCACTAACCGTACAAAATTAGTGTTTGTTTATCTTTGCCTGATTCCTGATTTTCAGCAATAGCCAAAGAAGGGCAGCTGTAGACACCTAATTTTGTCCGGACCATTAAAATAGGTATGTTTTCTTCCTAAATTGATGTTTCAGAATGTAAAAAGACATTTTTCATCCTGCAGGTGGTACTCCGAGCTTAGTTCAAGAGGGCGAGTATAAAAAGTCAAACTTTGAAAAAAGTCAACCTCAAAAAGTCAACCTCAAAAAGTCAACCTCAAAAAGTCAACTACTAAAAAAGTCAACCCACTTTCAAAATCAAGATTTGAAGTTCAATTGAAAAATGGTGAAAGAATTTTGATAATTCGAGGTCTACATCGAAAGATATAGAGTTCGGAAGTTGGGATTTGGAGATTCAGTAGAAAGGAAACCCTAATCCGGGAAATTTGGGGAAAAGTGCTTAAACGATCGAATTGGTCAAAATTGAAAGTTCCAAATGAAAGATAAGCATTGGATACAGGTAATGGAGAAGCCACTTGAAAGAAAAACTGAAAGAAAAGTCAATCCGGGAGAAAACCGAGAATTAGGATTTTTTTGGTGGATTTCGAAGAAATCGGGAAGAATTACAGAAATGGCCCGACTTGGTAAGAATAAAGCCCCCCAATGGATGAGGAATGATTAAAAAGGGATAGCCCAAGGCTCAGTTTGAAGAAAATCTGAAAATCATATTTGTTTTGAGCAAAACCGGGTTTCGGAGGCAAAAGGGCAAAATTGGAAAATTTGGGAAAAATAGCAAATGGACTCCAAAAATTCTGAGAAATTGTAAATCTCATTCTTAAATCATTTTAAAGAGATTGACGAAAAAAAATCTTGATTCTGAGTTCGTTTACAAAATGGCCAAATTTCGGGTCTCCTATGTAGTAATTCAAGAAGATAAATCCCGAACAAATAGCAAATGAACTCCAAATCTTCTGAAAATTTTCAAATATCATTTTTAAATTATTTTAAATAGATTGGTGAAAGAAAATCTTGATTTGGAGTTCGTTTGCAAAATGACCAAATCCTAGGTGTCTTATGTAGTAATTCAAGAAGATAAATCCCGGAAAAATAGCAAATAGACTCCAAAAATTCTGAAATTTTGAAAATATCATTTTAAAATTATTTTGAAGAGATTGGAAAAAGAAAATATTTATTCGGAGTTCGTTTGCAAAATGGCCAAATCCCGGGCCCCCTTTTAAATCCTAAAAAAGTAGTAATTCAAGAAGATAAATCCCAAGAATACCAAATGAGTTCCAAAAATTATGAAAACTTCCAGATCACACTTTTAAATTATTTGGAAAATATTGGTGAAGAAAAATCTTGATTTTGAGCTCGTTTAAAAAGTGGTAAAATGTGGGGGCATAAAAGGGCATTTTTGGAAGGAAAAATCCAAATAAATAGCAAAAGGACTCGGAAAATTTTGAAAACTTCCAGAATTCAATATTTTATTATTTTGAAAGTATTAAAAAAATAAATTTTGAATTTGGAGTCCGTTTGCCATTTATTTGCATCCGGGGGGCAAAAAAGTCATTTTACTCAAGAAACCGAAAAGGGCTTCTTTTGCCTTTCAAAAAAATCAGAGTTTGGCTGGAAAAGAGTGTGCTGGCCGGCCAAGGCCCAAAGGAGGGGAGGAGTTTCTGATTTTTCAATCAAAAGGCGAAAAATTAAGAGTTAGTTAGTGATTTTTTGATCAAGCCTTTGCAAATAAGCCACATGGGCCAATGCATGAAGAGGGAGAGTGTCAACATAATTCTTGAACAGCTGTAATTATGGACAGATGATGGCTTAATCTAAGTGTTGATAATTTCATGTTTTAAACCTCTTAATTCATTAGCCATTGGATGAAAATTGGTTGGAGGAAAGATGACAACATCCTAGCCTATATGAGAGAGGGGTTCGGTCAGCCTAGGGGAGATCCAAATTTTTATTTTCAGAACTTCATTTTCATATTGCTCTCTTGGTTTTTGCTGAGTTTTCTCTCCTTGGTTGCAAAGCAAAAAGAAAAGTTTAGAAAAGAAAAGAATGTTTGAAGAGAAAAAGCATGAAAGATAGCTTCTTGAGGTTGCTTTTAGCACCAACTCTTGCACTTTCTTCATTTTCCATTCTTGTTTTTGCTGTTTTGATTATGATTTTGGTGAGTTTTCCTTTGATTTTTCTTTTTAAATAAGTTTTTTCTAATGTTCTTTTCAAGTTCTTTCTTCATCTCTTCTTAAAAAAAATGTTCTTGCATTTTTTTTTTCTCTTGATTTCTTGTCTTGGCCGAAGTTTTTGTTCTTGCTGTTTTGCTTTGATTTGTCATGTTATTTTTGTTATTTTTTTAGTCTTGATGCTTTAAATCTTCTTCTACAACATATACTTGAAGCTTGTTTTAATTTGGTTGCTTGTTTGTTGCCATTTATGAGTTTATTATCATGTTCTTGCATTTTTTATTTTCTGTTTTCATAATGTTTAAATTTGTTGATGTTTTATGTTTTGTAATCCATGTGTTTGTGAAAATGCTTGTTAGTTTTAATACATCTACTTTATATTTGCATGATTTGAGTGTCATATTTTAGTGAAGTATGTTAGTAGATCAAGTGTTTGTGAAAATGTCATGCTTGTTTGGAACTTAAGGCCATTCGGCCACTTCATGTATTTGCATTGTGTGTGCATTTTTGCTATGTTAGTTGATAGGTTTGTATTTGCATGACATTTGATTGAGTATTTGGTTTAAGTATATCAAGTGTTTGTGAAAATGCCATGCTTGTTTGGAGCTTGAGGCCAATCGGCCACTTCATGTGTTTTGCTTTGTATGTGCATTTTTGTTATGTTAGATGATAGGTTTGCATTTTCATGACATTTGGTTGAGTTTTTGGTTTAAGCATGCCTTGTGTTTGTGTTATTTCCATGCATATTTTACTTGTTAGGTTTGGTTTATTTTGCCATGCATGACCATGCATTTTAGACCTAGGTTGCATTAAATGCCATGCAAGTTCATTAAGGTCTAGGTCACTTTATGATGCCATGCATTTTTTTTCATGACATTTAGTTTTAAACTCATGCATTTCATGCATCATATTTGCTGTATTTTTTCATGCATTTCATGTCCATGCCACTTGACTAATGACTTAGGCCAATTAATGGTTCAAAGTCATGCTCTCTTGAGCATACTTGTGGAAATTTAAAGAGTTGTCAAATTGATTATTCTACCTTTGTCATTTTTTTTTACTTAGCCAATTTTTGTCTAACTTTTCAAAAGTCCTAGCTACTATTTGTGAGTCATTTTGTAAGTCTTAAATATTTTTACTTTGATTTTTAAATGATTTTATCAAAGGCAAAAAATGTGTTTTGGCAAAACAGTTTTTTCACCCAGTACTCGTACTTTATCGATTTTTATGGGCAGTCATCTTTAATCAGAAAATTAAGCCAATTTTTTCTCGTGTAGTTTTACATGTCCTAAGTCTCCAGTATTTTGTTTAGATTTTTCTGAATTTTTAAATATAGGATAAAAAATCGTGGCTTAAAACTAGAAAGTGGAGTCAGAATTGAATTTAAAGGAAAATCATTTTTCTGTTTTGGTTAAGTTACTTAGAGGGGGCTGATTAGGAAATTTAGCTACTGACTTAGGGTAGTTTCTAAGCCTTTTTAAACTCTAAAAATGATTTTTTAAGTCTCGGGTTAAGGGTGGTCAAGTCCGGGATTTTAAACTTAGGAAATTAGAGCCATTTAAAAAAGGGTTTAGCTAAGTTTTTATTTTTCATCTAAGCTTTTCAAAATTGTTTTCAAACAATCACAAAGTATTTTGGTTTTAAAATATTTAATTTGACATATTTTCCTAAGGTAGCCGGATATCTTTTTAGATATAAGGATTTCCTCAATTAAAGGAAAAAATACATTTTCATGCATTGCATTTTCCACATTCATGCATTTTATATATTATGTGATTTTTTCTATGATAATTCCTATGGTATTGTTATTATTTTGATTTATATATATATATTTTTTATGTTATATTGTTTATTATATGGTTTTGAATATTTCATGTTATCCTATGTTTTTTATTTAGTTATTTTTTGTCATATTATTTAGCATATACTATGTTCATGCATTATTATTTTCATTTTTATTTTCATGCATATTATATGATAGCATTATTTTATATTCCATGTCATTTAAATTATATGCTATATCATTCATATTTGCCATGTCATTTAAATTATTTCATTTCATATAGATTATGTTATGTTACCTAGGTCATTTCATTTCATATAGAATATATTATGTTTCCTAGGTTATTTCATTTCATTTAGGACATATATATTATGTCATTTAGGATATTTTATTTCATTTAGAATATATCATATGACTTAGGAAATTTCATTTCATATAGAATATATTATGTTACCTAGGTCATTTCATTTCATTTAGAATATATCATATAACTTAGGATATTTCATTTCATTTAGAATATGCTAAGACATTTAAATTATATCATATCATTTAGGGTGCATTATATTATTTATATTTTGCTATGTCATTTTATTTATGTCATGCATATACATATTCATATCTTTTAAAATGTTTTCAAAAGGGTAATGATTTTCAATAAAATAAAGATATTCCCGAGTTAAAATAATTCACGAGTTCTCTACCGGATTTGCTGGGGAGGATATCATCAATTATCATTAATAACGGAATATCTTCTTTAAAATGAGAATGATTCGGAAAGTTTTTCAAAACTAATAAAAATTTATATATTTTGCCACGTTTGTTGGGGAATATAGAAAAATTTTGAATTTATAAATTTCGGATCACTTTGTCTATGCTCAACATAGAAATCAAGAGAGCATGAAAAGATGATCCAAGTAAGACCTACATTAGGCATTGTAGACTTGGACATATCAACGAGACAAGAGTAGCGAAGTTGCATAAATTAGATGATTTGGATCTATTTGATTAAGAAATGTTGTCTCCTTGGTAAGATGACAAAAACACATTTCATTGGCAAAGGTGAAAGAGCTTGAGTGTTATTGGGCTTAATACATTTAGATGTATATGGGCCGTTGAACATTGCCGCTAGAGGAGGCTATTCTTACTTCATAATCTTTACTGATGGTCATTCAAGATATGGTTATGTGTACCTAATGAGATACAAGTCCGAAGCTTTTGACAAGTTCAAAGAGTTTAGGGCAGAAGTAGAAAAGCAAACTGGCAAGAGTATTCTCACACTTAGATCCGATCGAGGAGAAGAATATCTAAGTCAGGAATTCTTGGATCATCTGGTTGATAATGGGATATTATCACAATAGACTCCATAAAAAACTCCACAGCATAATAGAGTTTTTGAAAACAGAATCGGAACACTGTTAGACATGGTTCATTCCGTGATACCTAATGCGGACCTTCTAATATGCTTTTGGGGATGTGCCTTAAGAACTGTTGCTTACCTTCTGCACATGGTTCCTACCAAATCAGTTGATAAGACACCATATAGATATGGCATGGCAAGAAGCCAAATTTGTCTTATACAGAATTTGGGGATGCACAACTTATGTGAAGCTTGTAACATCAGATAAGCTTGGTACTAGATCAGATAAATGTAAGTTTATGGGATATCCAAAAGAAACTGTTGGATATTACTTCTATAACCCTATTGAGCAGAATGTGTTTGTCTCAAAACATGCAAACTTTCTTAAGATAGAATTTCTATTCGAAAGGGCTAGTGGGAGCAAAATTGTCCGTGAAGAAGTTCAAGAACCAAAACGGACATTACAATGGAACCTGAACCTGCGATTGAAGCATTAGATGCTCAAACTAAAGCTCAAGAAATATAAGTGCTCCGGAGATATAATAGGGTTAGGCAAACTCAAGAGAGATATGTATTTCTATGGGAAAGATATGCTTTGCCTATTGATAATGAACCTACTACATATGAGGAAGTAATGCGCGACATTGATTCCGATAAATGGCTTGAGGCCATCAAATTCGAAATGGAAGCCATGGTTATCAAGTATGAACTTTGGTTGATAAAATTGAAGGGATAAAACCCATAGGGTGCAAATGGTTCTTTAAAAGAAAAACTAATATGGATGGCAATGTATAGGGTCAGACTGGTTGCAAAAGGCTATATCCAAGTTGAAGGCATTGATTGTAAAGAAACCTTTTCTTCAGTTGCCATGATTAAATCCATTAGGTTTCTACTTGCTATCGCTGGAAATCATGATTATGAGATATGGCAGATGGATGTAAAAACTGCATTTTTTAACGAAAACTTTTAAGAGAAAGTGTGCATGACATAACCTAAAGGATTTACATCAAAGATACCTCTAAAGTTTGCAAGTTGCAGAGGTGTATTTATGGATTGAAGCAAGCCTCATAGAATTGAAACATCAGATTTGATGAAATAAAAAAAGAATTTGGCTTTATTAAGAACCCTGATGATCCATGTGTTTACAAGAAGGAAAACGAGCAGGGAATTGTTATCCTAGTGATTTATGTAGGTGACATATTGCTCATGGAAAATGATAGACCTATGTTATAGACTACTAATGTCTGGCTTTCCAAACAATTCTCCATGAAGGATTTGGAGAAGCAGCATTTTTTCCAATGATTAAGATCTATAAAGATAGATCAAAAAAGATACTTGGCTTATCCCAATCCACATACATAGACAATGTACTAAAAAGACTTAGCATGAAAGAGTCCAAAAGGGGGCGTTTGCCTATATTGCGTGGCATACATCTCTTAAAGAGAATGTGTCCTAGGACACCAGAAGAGAGAGCACGAATGGATAAAACCCCATATGCCTCTACAATTGGGTCCATTATGTATGCTATGTTATATTCTAGACTTGATGTATCATATGTTATGAGTGTCATGAGCAGATACCAAAGCAATCTAGGTAAAGGTTACTAGACTATGGTAAAGAATACCTTTAAGTACTTGAGAAAGACTAAGCATGTATTCTTGGTCTATAGAGGGGGTGAACTCCACGTTAGGGGTTATATTGTTGCTAGCTTCCAAACTAATAACGATAATAGCAAATTGCAAAGTGATTACATATTTACTCTCAATGGTGGTGCAGTCAGCTGGAAAACTTCCAAACAAGCAACGACTGTAGACTCAACAATTGAAGCTAAATACATCTCCGCATGTAAGGCATCGAAAGAGGCTGTTTTGATCAAGAACTGAACTCGGTGTGGTTCCAATAAAAGTTGGTTTTAAATTCAGTATTTAAAGATAATTCCCTTAAGAAAACAAATATATTATTTAAGAATGATATGAAATTTATTAACACAAAATTTTCTATATTCCCCGGCATACCTGGCAAAACATAGAAGTTTTCTTAATTTTGAAATCCTCCAAATCATTTTCTTTTTAAAAGGATATTCCGTTGTTAATGATAATTGATGACATCCTTCCCGGCAGACCCAGCAGGAACTCGTGAATTATTTTAACTCGAGAAGATTGCCTCATTTATTATTAAAAATGTCATTTTTATGCATTAAAACTTATTTAAATAAGCATGAATATGCAAGAACAATATTAACATGCCAATATAATAAAGAAATGACATGAACATTTACTATAACATGGCATAAACAAGAAATTAACTCAAACAACAAATATCACATGGCATAATCAAGATCACATGAATATTAATCACCGAACGACATGATTAGAAATATAGTGTATGCAACAATTATTAAAGAACATAAACAAGAAAATGCATACAACCTAAGTTTAAAAAAAGTTCTTTTTCATATATTTTCTTTGAGAAATTACATGAATGGCATGTGTCGAAAAATATTACCACATTCCCTAGCAAACCCGGAAAAGCTTGGAAAATGATTCTTCCACATAACATTTATATAATTTCGAGTAAAACAAAAATCATACTTTGTAATTTCATAAACATGTGCGTTGAAGAATTTCCTAATTTCCCCAACAAACCCGACAAAGATTAAGAAATAATTCTCGCCAAATGTTTATGAAATCGAGAAAGTACGTTTTTATGCTAAATTTAGAAAAAAAAAACATTTTGTAAAGATATAAAATGCATGAAAACGGGACCATTATTAGAATGTGTTTCTCTCTTGAAGAGAGGGCATCCGAATACCTAAGGAAGTATCCGAATACTTTGAAAGAAACTTAAATTGGACTTAGCAAAAATGGATTGTTGGGCACAAATTTTGCTCGGATTAGAGGGGATATCCAAATGCTCTTGTTTTGACATCCGAATACCTCTAAATGAGCCTTAATACGAAAGTTTAGGAAACCAAAACAAATTAAAAGGTGCAATTTTTAAAGTTTTGAAACAAAGTGGCCGAAGCCCTCTAGTGTAGAAAACTCAATTTTGACTCGTTTTAACCACCTGAAACTCTTTTTATCAAAATATTATTCTTTTTAACCTCAAGGAATCAAAGAAAAACTTAGAAAAGTCCCCCCTTTAGTATTCGGCCAGCCCCCTCATGATGCTGAAATTTTTTGACTTTAATTCGTTTTAAAGCTCGTTTTAACTTTCAAAACCCAGTTTATCAAAACTATTTTTTCAACCCTTAAAAAAAAACTCAAAAAATTTGAAATTTCACAAATAGGTTCAGCCAAGGGTATATTAAATGGGATTAAAACAGTTTTTTATTTGGATAAAAATATATTTGACTCATGTTGCTCAAAATCTCACATCCAACATTTAAAAAATTGATTTTTCCAATACTTTGAAAAAGAAGATTTTGATTATGGACTATTGATTGATCCTAACCAAAATCCATTGGAAATCACTTTAAAAACATGTTTTAATGCAAACAAAGTGATTGGCTTAAGGTTGTCCTCTTGGATGTTAATGCGGCCTAACCATCACTTGGAAGAACCCAAGGTTATTAACCTCATAACCACCTTTCCAAAGAAAAGAGACAATATGAAACATAAAAAAATGCTCCACAATAGACCATATTCAGAAAATATGCACATGAAAATGGAAAAATGTAAACAAGAAGTCATAGATACAAAAAAAAAAAAAAAGGTTGGCTCAAGGTTGGCCACATGGTTGATTAATCCGGCCTAACTATCACATAGGAGAACCTAAGATCATCAAGCTCATAACCTCTTAATTTTTCAAAAGGAAAACAAAATAAAGCTCATCAATCAACCATAATAGACCACAATACAATAAATATCAAGAGGAAACATGAAGCAAAACATAGTAAAAGAAGCAACAAGGGAGGTGGCAATTTAAAGGAAAAATGAAGCATTTTGCAAACTTTATAGTTTTTGTAAAAAAAGAGGAGAAGGAGAAGAGAAGCTTTATGAAATGAAAAACCTTTTGATAGACTTGAAAATTTTTAAGAAAAGAAAATAAAACATGAAGAAAGAAAGAGGAAAAACCTTAAGATAAAAAATGAAGATGAAAAGATAGCAAGCTACCTTAGTGAGGCTCTCTAAAAAATCCTCCAAAATCCTTCATTTTTCCTTCTTTTCTCTCTTCCTTTCCTTTTCTTCCTTAGTGAATATTTAAGAATGGCTGAATGGTATGTTGAAGGCCTGTCTTCTCTTTTATCTTGGCTTGGCTGAATGGCCCTAAAAATTCCAAGGCTCTTATTTTTTTTTTCATGTTTCAAGTGGTCCCCCTCTCATAGTCCCCCTTTCATGGTCCCACATTTACTATTCTTACTCACCAAGTAGCAATCCTATTGGACACACTTTGCCAAGTCATCTACCACTTACTCTCTCTCTCTCCTACTCATCTACTTATTCACCAAAATGCCATTTTGCATTTTTCTCAAAATGGCCTTTATTCCTCCATTTACTACACTTTTACCTTGGGATAATTTCATATTCTTCCTCAAGCTTTCCAACTATCTCTTGTTCATCCCTCCATCATTTCTCAAACTATTTTTCTTTTTAATTGCAACCCTCACCATAATTCCAAACTTTTAATTTGTGCAATTTAGTCCCTCCATTTCTAAGTTTTCTTCAAATTGATTCCTCCTCTTAGTCTCCTTGTAATGGAGCTTTTCAATCCCATTTCTTTATTAATTTTCCTTCAAATTTAACTTTCAGTTTCCTTCAATTTAATATTTTCTACAATTCTCCTTGAAATTGAACTTCAATTTGTTTAATTTAGTCATTCCATTTTCAATTTATCTTCAAATTAACTCCTCCCCTCATTCTCCTTGTAATTAAGCTTTTTAGATCTATTCCTTTATTGATTCTCCTTTAAATTGAACATTCAATTTCTTTCAATTTGATTTTTTCTACAATTCTCCTTGAAATTGAACTTTCAATTTGTTCAATTTAGTCCTTCTACCATTTCAATCCTGCAATCTCACCTTTCTTATTTTGTTTCTTTCAATTTCCTCTTCCATTGTCTTCCACTCATTCAAATTATCCTCTTTGACATCTCAATTTGCTTCTCCATCACTAATTTCAACTTTTGATTTTTTTTTTTATTTAGTCCCTCCACCATTTCTCTTTAATCTCATCTTTCAATTTCGCCCTTCTATTTTCAATTGTAGCTCTCCAATTATTAAGATTGCCTTTTTGAGATCCAATTTTCCTTTTTAATCTTGATTTTCCAAAGTTGACTTTTTACCCTTTAATTTTGACTTTTCTCTTGACTTTGGTCTTGTCCATTGGGCCAAATCCAAGTGTAGGGATATTAGGCCATGATCGAGGTAAAGTTTGGAACTCGGAAATATGTTTGGTAGAAGATGGAAGCCCATTTTTCCTTTAAAAATCCAAGTGATAGGAAATATGGTGGAAGTTGGAAGACCAGGAAGAAGGAAACCCATTTTTTTTTTATTTAAAAGGATCCAATGGGTAGAAAGTTGGGTAGGAGTTGGGAGCCAAAGTTATGAAAATATGTAAGAGGGCCCAACTTTAAAAGTCCAAGAAGAGAGGATTTTGGTGGAAGGCCCAATGTTAAAGTCTATGTAGGAAAATGGATGGAATTAAGAGGGGTGAAATTAGAAACAATAAAAAAGTTGTAGGAAAATGTAGGAATAAGCATAAAGTAAAGTTGTAATAAAATGGAAGAGTGAAGGATGCTTTTGGAAGGCCAAATGGCAACTTAGTAAATAAGTGAATGAGTCACATGAGGAAGGACATGACTCATTAAGTTAGTACATGAGTTGGCATTGACTAGCCAATAGGAGCCAAACTTGGGGACCAAGATGGAAGAGGATTGGCTAGCCAATGAGAGGTGAACTTAATGAGGAAAGCTCAATGGTCATTGGCTAAGAAATGAAAGAATGCCATGCGACTAAAAAAATGAAGAGCATGGGGGAATTACAAAAAGGGGATTTCAGCCAAGAGAGAGGGGACACACTAGGAGTTTTTGGTTTTTCAAGGAAAAAGAGAGGAAGAGGAAGAAAAAAAGAGAAAGAAGAAGAGAGAAAAAATAAAGAGAGAAAAGAGAAAAAAAAGAGAAAGGTTTTTGCTAGGAAAAACTAAGCTAAGGTAGTTTCCATTTTCTTTTTCCCCATGTTTTCTTTTCAAGCTTTTCTTCTCTATGTTTCTTTTTCCATTTCTTTTCTTCAAGTTTTAAAGTGTTTAAAAAGTTTTTATAAAAAGCTTCTCTTCTCTTTTTTAAAACTTTAAGTTTTTTAAATGTGTTGAAATGTTTTTTTTTTCATTGCCTCTTTGAAGTTGTGCATATCATGTTTATTTTTACCATATATTGTGCTCATCTTGTTTACTTTGAAGTTGGTGTATTATGGTATATGATGATCTCTCTCTTTTTTTCCTTTTGAAAATAAGCAAGTTATGAGCTTGATGATCTTAGAAAATTTTTGTTCAAAGTGATAGTTGAGCCGGATTAACCATCCATGTGGCCAACTTTGAGCTAACTTCTTAGTCTTAAAAAAGTCATTCTCTACAATCTCTTGTTTCCATTTTTGTTATCTTTGATTTTTGCATATTTTAGCTATGGTTTATTGTAGAGCATTCTTGATGTTTGATGATATTCCTTTCCTTGAAAAAGTGGATTTTGAGCTTTATGATCTTAGAGCATTTTTGCTCTAAGTGCTAGTTGAGCCGGATTAACCATCCATGAGGCCAACTTTGAGCCAACCTCTTTGTTTTCTTAAAAACATGTTTTCTAAAAAATTCATAATGGATTTTGGTTTGGATTAATCAATAGTCCTTGACTAAGGTCTTGTTTTTCAAAGTGTTGGGTATATTAAAGTTTTGAAGGTTGGATATGAAGATTGTGGGCTACATGAGTCTATACATTTAAAAAAAAATGTTTTAGAACCACTAAAAATCCTCTTGTCCGAACACGTTAGGGGGGGTTCAAAGTTTTTTTTTTCCAAGGTTTAAAAACAAGGTTTGAGAAAACGAGTTTGGGTAGCTAAAACGAGCTTGAAAAACGAGTCAAAATTTGGTTTCATGTTACGTGGAGGTTTCATCCAACACTAGTTTTGCATAAACTTTTTGGTTTTCAAAATCTTGCATTAAGGCTAATCGACCGACATTAGGATGTCTAAGCAATAGCATCCGAATGCTTCTCTTGTTCGAGTCCATTAGCCTAAACTTGCTGAGAGGCATCCAAATATCTTTACAATGGTATCTGGATATCCTTCAAGCAAACATTTTGTGCCCAAAAATCCATCATTTGCTAAGTTTAATTAAAGTTTCCTCAAAGGTTTTCGGATACCTCTATAGGTATTCGGATGCCCTCTCTTCAAGAGAGAAACACATTTCGATAGTGGTCTCGTATTAGTGCATTTCATGTCTTCTAAAAATGTTTTAAGATTTTTCATAAAAAACATACTTTGCTCGGTTACATAACATTAGGCGAGAGAATAATTTCCTAGGCTTTGTCGGGTTTGTCGAGGAGAATAGGAAATTCTCTATCGCAATTTTTCATGTAATAGTGAAGTATGATTTTTGTTTTACTCGAAATTATATAAGTGTTCGGCGAAAGAATTATTTTCCCAAGCTTTGTCGGGTTTGCCGGGGAGTTCGGTAAAAATTTTCGATGCATGCCATTTATGTAATTCCATAATAAATAAAAAACACATGATAAATGGATTTTAAAACAAGATGATGTGCATTATTTCTTCTTTATGTTGTTTAATGATTGTTGTTCATATTATAGTCATGTTTATGTCATATTATGGTTAATGTTTACATTACTTCTATTATGTTTGTATATTAGTAATGTTTTGCATATTCATGTTCATGATAAATGAGTTTCAATGCACATGAAAATTAACGTTTTAATAATAAAACAAGGTAATGTTCCCAAGTTAAAATAATTCATGAGTTCTCTGCCGGGTAAGTTGGGGAGAATTTCATCAATTATCATTAATGACGGAACATCCATCTTAAGAAAAAGAGAATGATGCGGATGATTTTAAAATAAAATAAAAAAATTCTATGTTTTGCTGGGTTTGCCGGAAAATATAGAAAATTTTGTAGTAATAAATTACGAATCATTCTTAAATTAATATGATTGTTTTTATAGGAAATTATTTTAAAATACCAAAACTAAAACCAACTTTCATCGAGACTTAAGATAACACATGATTAATAAGGTACCGTTTTATACGGGCGTTGTAGGGGTGCTAATACCTTCCCCGCGCGTAACCGACTCCAGAACCCGCAATTTTTTTCTCTGGTTTTTAAACATGGACTTTAGAATTAGTTTTTTTAAAAAAAAGGATTTTAATTAATTTTAAATTTCTTTACAAAAATCGATTTTAATAGGTGACTGATCATACCTAGCCATAAAGATCGGTGGTGACTCCCATTTTCGAGGTTTTTCAAAACCCAAATTATTTTCGAGGACCTATTATCTTTTGACCTCCCAACGTCATTTAGCGGTCGCAAGATCGTTATGACAACTTGGCGACTCCACTGGGGATATTTAGAGAATCAGGCCTAAAATTAGTCATGTATTATCAAAAGTCTCGATTTATTGGTTTTAATCGGTAGTTAATTATAATTCCCAATTTTTTAAAATTTTTTAAAGAAGGTTTCCTTAAAAAATATAAATGTTTGTAAATATATTCATCTATATGCATATTGTTGTTGTTCTCTTATTAATTGATACTATACATTATTTGATCTTTGTTTTAAACAAATTGTTGGGGCAAGGGTAGTAGAATAGGTGGTGAAAGGTTTGTTTGTTCCTCTTCATACACTATGCACTTGCATTTTCATAACATGAGCTCTATACTCGGGCTCTGTTCCTTTAAGTGGAAGTAAAGTAGCAACGCTAACGTGATAATCCTCCGCATGGGCTAGGAAAATAATTTCGGAGTTATAAAGTACCTAGGCTCTCATGATGATCCTCCGCATGTGCTAGGGAAATATACTTTAACAAATTGAACCATTTCCTTTGGATCTGGTGCCTTACTAGCTCACGGATGACAGTGATGAGCAATTTGGGGCATTTAAAACCCGACTGAACCTTATATTGTGAACCATAAGGAGCCAACCTAAGTAAGGTCATGCTGAATTTTCGTTAGAAGTTACCATATTTGGAACACATGAAGGAACATTTCCAACATTTTACTATTTATTTTACATTCTGAATAAGCATCATAAACCGAGCAATGGTGAACATACATCGTATTGCCCACAATAAGTTTAATGATCCAACCCAAAGGCATCGTAATGCCTAAATAATTTAAACATTATTAGGGCAATTAACTGTTTTATCATTTATTATCTATTTTATACCTTTGAATTCATTTCCTTACTAATTTGTTTCCTTTCTTTTTCATGCATTGTTTGTCATCATCATGCACTAGGAAGATCATTGGTCTCAGAATAATCTTCAATCAAGAGGGCTTTCATGGAGGGACAGGTTGCCTCAGTAGTTGAGAAACATATAGTGGTAAGAGAGCATTAGGAAGTAGCTCAGCGAAAAAATGGGGATTGCCTAAATGAGGGTTACGTATCAGTATTGCTAGAACGGATGGAGATAGATCTTCAACAAAACGATCTCCATGGGTTGACAGATATATGGATTCTGTGGGACATAGCAGAAAAAAGGCCTTCACTCAGATGTATGGGGACATAGCATTGTTAATCCTGGTCAAAGTCAATAATGAGTTAATCCGAGCCATGGTTCAGTTTTGGAATCCCGTTTATCGATGTTTCACCTTTAACCAAAAGGATATGACCTCGACCATTGAAGAGTATTCAACCTTGTTGAGTATTGAGCACTCCATCCCAGATTGGATATATTTGAAAGATTCAAAGACGTCGGGATTCAAGAAAAAGGTAACCAAGATTGTGGGGATGGACATGAAATGGGTCGAGAGCCATGTAGTAAAAAAGGGGAAAAAACGAGTGTATTCCATGGGATGCCCTACGATCTTTGATCTAGAGTCACCCGAGGAAAGAGGTAGCTACGAATATCTTTGCCTCAACCATTTATGGTTTAGTTATCTTCCCAGAGACATTGGGGCTTGTGGAGATAGCGGTAGTTGACCTCTTCGAGAAGTTAGGGCAGAAGATAAATCCTTCCCCAACATTCCTAGCAGAAAGAATCCGGTCCTTGAATTTTTTGTAAACGAAGAGGAAAAGGGCGATTCATAGGTTGTACTCAACTTCTCTATGTTTGGATTCAGAGCCATTTTTAGAAGAAAGGGAAGGCCTCTCTTCACTCGTATTTGAAATCTCTAGTTCTGATCAAGGAATTTCTTAAGAGAGATTGGCCTGAAGATATGATCGAGGGACAATGGATTGATATGTTCCGAAATCTTTGGAATGAGGAGGTATCTTGGAGAGTCTCGTGGATGTATTATGTACCGATATTGTACAAGTTTGGGGACAAGGCATGGGTTCCACTACTCGGGATATGGGTAGCCGTGAGCTATGCGCCTTTGATGGTGCAAAGGCAGTTCGGATCTCTCCAATTCATACCTATGACCCACGAGCTTGATCGACTAGAATATTCCTATGGGGAAGAAGGGTACACGAAACGGGTACGCGAGGTTGTGGAGGCATGAAAGCAAACCTTTCGGGTAGAGTTAGCTCAATATGCCGATGATGTCATGTTAGATTATATGGTATAGAGATCAAAGAGAATTAATGATAGATTGATGGCACCCGATAGGAAAGATATTCAATCGATGGATCTGCAACCAAAAAAGGTACAGACCGATTGAATAAGGAAATCACCTAACTCCGAGAAGAGGTTAGTAAACTATAAATCAAAGACTTGATTCGGGAAATTAATACGGAGAAGTTAGAAGGGAACGGGATACTGCAAAGAATGATCTCAGGGACCTACACCTAGAAAACAAGAAGTTCCGATTCAAAATGAAGTTTGAAGGGGTTATCAAGACCTCCAAAAAGTGGAAAATGGAAGTCGAAGGGCTCAAGAAGAGAATGGAGTTCTAGAAAAGCAAAGTAAATAAAGAAAAAGAAAGGGCTGCTAGGCTTTCGCAAGAAAAACAAGCTAAGGAGAGCATTTACTCCACTTCTTCTGCTGAGTTATTGTAGAGCCAGATAGAAAACAAGAGACTACGGGCCAAGTTGAAGATAGAGGAAGAAAATAAGCCCGAAAGAGAATCCCTTTGGAGAAGGGTTCTTGATTTAGAGGGATCACTTCAAAGCCACAAGGATCACATTGATGCTCTTTTGAGAACTCTAGATGAGAAAGAAAATGAGTGGCAAAATACTCAGCAGATGACCACCGATGCTTGCCTGAAAAGGCATGAGTATATTGAGCGCATCACGACCCAGATCAATAAGGTAGGAAGAAAAGCCAGGGAGGTAGGGAAGCATGGACAACAACTCTTAGACTTCTTAAATGAGTCCATAGGACAATATGAACAGATCCAATATTTTTATCAATAATGTGTAATCAATTTGAATGATTAATGAAAGATCGTTCGGTTGGAATTATCCCGTGGCCAATACCTTAAAAACATTCATACATTTATTCATTTATTACATTCATTGATGCACTCAGAATAGTGTATCTATTAAATCCTTGCACTAAATATGATCGATGTTTAGTATAGTAGTAAGCAAGGGTCAAATCCACAGAGATTGTTCTTAATCTATAAGTTATTGATTGATAACTCTAGCTCTAATCTAATTAGAGGGGAATTGTTCTGAAAATTAAAGAAAACAAGAAACTAAGATTTAAAGAAATAATTTAAGACCAAATAAGTAAAAGTATGGTTAAGGGGTTATTCTCCACCACTAAACATAACTGAGAATCAATATCAGGATTATCAACATCAATTATCCATTGAAACTATCAACCTTAGATAACAACAAGCTCTGCTACCCCAATCCTTCCTTAGTTCGTCATTAAATAGAACAAGCTCTCTATTTAATCTCTAACTATCAAATAACCTAGAATAAGCTCTCTAGATTTGACCTGACAGCAGCTTTATGACAAGAAATATAGGTTGATATAAGCAACAAACACACAAGCTCGGATTGTTTAACTTATGTTATGTTCCACATCGCAATCACTGAAAACTTGACCATAATCATTGATCACAAACTGCTACTAATGAATAGGAAATCAAGACAATTACAAGGATCAAGATTCCTAATCTAGCAATAGATAATTATCAAGATCTATCTAGTTTTACACCTAAACAAATCAACACAAATATCATGAACAATTTTAATGGAAGGACATAAGCAATCTCAATAGATAATCAATATAGATAATATATGGTAATCAATTACAAAACAATCTCTAGGGCTTTGAAATCACCCTTAACCAAAAGAAAGTTTAGCCTAACATAGGCATAGATAACATAAATATAAAACTAAAAAGAAAATAAGAGAATGGAGAAGAAAAAGAAGATTAATGATGATCTTTTAGACTTCTCTTTATTTTGTTCTTTAAGCCTCCTCCAAAAGATGATAATTTATGGCTCAAAAAATGCTATTTATAGAGCTTCAAAACCCTGAGAACCCTTTCTTCCCGTGCAAGCAACAAAAAGTGCAGAAAATTCTTTTTTGGCAGGTCGTCAGGCGCCGGGCTCTCGAACTACAATTTTCTGCTACATCTTCTCGCAATTCCACAGCCAATTCGGAAGACCAACCCTTATCCGTTTAGGATGAGTTATATACCGTTGGAAAGAACTTAAAATCAGCTTCAAAAGTAAAGAGGAAGTTTCTTTGAATAAAGAATTTAAAATCATGTTTTCCTTGCAAGAAGCTCCGGAGGTCAAATCTGCCTTCTTGCTTTGCACCAAGAATTTGATCTTTTTGACTCTGACATCTTATTCCATCTTATGATTGTGATTTTGTAAGCTCTTTAACATCCTAATTGGCATGTTTTTACTTCATTCTACTAAATATACTTGAAATTCAAAAAATAGAACATAATTAATCAAAATAAGGATAGAAAACATAACAAAAACTAAGAATAGAAAGGGCATAAAATATGTATTTCATGAACTTATCATTCATTTATTCATTTACTCTTTCATTTGTTCATTTAATCATTCATTCATTGAATTATTCAAACATTTTACCCATTCATTCCTTCATACATTCAATAAAGTATAATGGAATTATACATCATGAGGTTTTAATTCGTGATTTTTAAAAAGGTTTTAATTAGAAGAAACCCAAAGAAAGGCACGTAAAGCACACAACATCGGTATAACACTTGTTCGCAAACAAGGATCATGGAGAACCAGCAACAGAGTAGAATGGGCAGGATGGAAAGTACCCAACAAGAGGTCCAAGAAAGAACGTTGAAGCACCAAGAGGAGGTTAGAGAGCAAATGACTAAGCTCATCGAACGGGTGTCCGCCGCAATCAAGGGAAAGGGGCACGCTAAAAACTCGGCCGTAAGAGAGAAGTCGAAGAAATAAATGAGATCGTATTGTTGAATGGCCACTCTTCTCAGAACACGAAAGGCTTACCCCCAACGGGTGCAACACCTTTTGTCTATATTCATCCCATGGTAGGATCACAATAGAATCAGGTGCCAATTGGTGCGAATCTGGGAGCCATTTCGTCTAATCCCATCGATGTCCCGAACTTAGATGATCTTGAGGAACAGGAAAACTTAAAAATGACTGCTTTAAAAAGGGCCGAGTTGGTAGATTCGCAAAGTAAGTATCAGCTGTTAGAAGAAAAGTTGCGGGTCCTCGATCTGGTAATCCTGCCAAAATTTAAAGTGCCATATTTTAAAAAGTATGATGGGACTACAAACCCTTTCGCACATCTAACTATATACAGCTGAAAAATGACCGGGCATGCTAAAAATGACAAGTTGCTTATTCACTATTTTCATGATAGTCTTACAAGGTCAGTAACCAAGTGGTATAATCAACTTAGCAGAAGCAAGATTATCTATTGGATGGATTTAGCAAGGTTGTTCTTGGAACAGTATAAGCATGTATCAGACATGGTTCCAGATAGGCTTTCACTACAGAACATGGAGAAAAAGACTACTGAGAGCTTTAAACAATATGCCCAGAGATGGAGGGATATGGCCATCCAAGTACAACCTCCTCTCACAAATAAAGAAACCACTGTCCTCTTTATTAACACACTGCTATTGAGTTATGCTACTCTCGGGCTCATGCTTAGACAAAATAATCAAAGTGCAGCAAAAGTAAACAAAGAAGCACTCGAAGTACAACAGGATCTTAGGCTTGTGTTTAGCATAGGTTTATAGAATTCAAAACAAAATAAACCACCCATATGGTTTAGAAGTTTCCTACTTAAGATATCATAACCTTAAGTTGCAGATCCAAATTGCAAATTGCTCCCAAGTCCAAGATCCAATTCGAACAAAATTACACTAAGCAAAACTGTCATTTCTCTAGAGCTAGTCCACACGAACAGCTAATAGATCCTTCTCCAAGGTATGGTTATTCACTTTTGCTAGCAAGTTGATCCTAAGATCATAATCAAAAGAACTATTTCTTAAGTGTTTAACTCTCTAAAGAAATCTCACTCAACAAGGAAAAGAATCGGAAATAACACACCAAAAATAAGAGGAATTGCGGCAACCCATTTTTTTGCAGGGAGGTGGCGATTTCTTCTTTTGCTAAGTTAGGGTTCTCTTCTTTAAACCAAAACTTCGCTTAAGAAGAAATGAGAATATCTCAAGTACAATGAATGTCTCATAGGTAGCTACAGCCTCTAAATATGATATATATATACAGGCGCAAACCCTGACCCCCTCTCTCTAAGCTTGACCGACCCATGTAGCTTCTTGCATAAGATTTTCATTAATCCACTTGGACTTAAACAATTTAATTCTAAGATGGATCAATAGGCCCATTATATTATCTAATAATAATAATGGTCTAACAATCTTAATGCCTTAATGTTGGGCCAACCATCCTTAGTAGACAGTTTCAAATTAGAATAGTTTCTTTGGACCCATTCTAATTTATCATAGTTATTTATTGGATAAATTAATTTCTAAAAGAAAGTAATTATATTCTCAATTAAATTTCTTTCTCCTCATGAACAATTCATGTCATTAATCTATTAATATCATCTCATGAAATTAATTCAATATAGCATAGTCATTCGAAATTCACATTGCATATCACTATGTCAAAGTTGACTATACTAGTTTATATAAGACTTCTTGATTCCTCTTATCTTATTAAGACATTGTCTTTGGATTTTTCAAATCTCAATCATGTCTTAATCTTTCTTAATTGAACTTCTTCAATTAAGTCCTCAATATAGATCTTTTATTTCATTAAGTTTTACCTTAATAGAATACCATGTTTAATCCATACATATCTGTTCTTATGTGTGTGACCCTCTAGGTTCCCAATATGTTGGAAATAAACATAAGTTAAAAGTATTGTGAAGTCAGCGTGACCTTTTAGAAACCTTTCAACAACCAACTTGTTAGTGTAATACGGTCCTTTCACCATATATCTCAGATAGGCATGAGCATGGTGTAGTGTCTACTCATTATCAATTCATATTAGTTCTTCGCAACTTATGATTAACCTTATGAATTTAGAGAAACAACTTTCTCCTAAATTCATCATGCTTTGGCCAAAGACTTAATCAAGTTAATCGTAGTCTAGAACAAACAAGATATGTCTCCATTATCACAGGGAGTGATGAATCCTCTCTGGATCACTCATTCATCTTCGTATGGATCATGTCATACCCAATAACACCTTACCATAAGCATCCCTTTTTTGGGACCCGTTCGTGATGGAATCTAAGTATGACACTCTCCATACAAGATAACTTGGTATCACAAATCTTTCAAGCTTGGAACATTTCCAACCAATTGCATTTTTCAAAAATGGTAATTTACCATAACCTTTTATCATTCAAAGAGTTATTAATAGCTCCCACTAAATCCTACATATGTAGATGTTAAGGGATTAATTCAATAACAATTCGAATTTCGTATCACTAAGCTAAATAGTATTCATAATACTTTGCAAGTTGTATAATATAAGACTATGTTATAGAACAATTCTATAACTGATTTATTTTAGAGGAAATTCAATAAGCATGACATCCATATGCCAGCAAAGCAATATGTTTCGAAAACATAAACTAAATATCCTCAACATTGGCCCATAATGCCAATAAAACATCAAATATTTCTAAATAAATCATAAATAAATGTCTTATTAAAAATCCATAAGATCGGCAAGATTTGATGTAGCATCAAACTCGGTTGCCATCTTCATGGTCCAGCTTCACTGCTCATTTCCTTTGGTCCCTACAATATGTCATACATATTTAGTACCAAATGATAGGTATCATATACCAAGAGGAGTGAATCATATTATACCTAAAGTTGAAACTCCTTTCAGCTTCTTTCCCTTGTTAGACTCAAGGTACTCCTTGCAATTGCGCCTCCAATGACTAGTTTTCCTACAATGAAAGCAAACTTTGTTAGCATTATTCTTATCCTTTGCTTCCTTCACATTACTATCATCGTGCTTCAAACTCTTTGAAGTAAGAGGTACATCCCATCTAGTCTTTCTTTTCTTCTTACCTTTCGGTTTAGAGGAAGAAACTAAATGGATGGATGACTTGTCCTTAACAATGGTTTGCTCGGCCTGTGTGAGCATATTCAGCAACCTAGAAAGGGTAGCCTCCAAGTGATTCATGTTGAAGTTCAACACAAACTGTGAATAGCTCTCAGGTAGTGAAGTAAAGAAAAGATCAATGCTTAGATCATGATCCATAACCCATCCAATCTGCTCCAATCGGGTAATACCCAATCATCTTAAGCATATGAGGCCTCACTGGGCTTCCCTCTGACATCTTTGTTTGGAAAAATTCCTTTGAGATGTCAAATATCTCAGTGCGATTCTCCTTAACGAACAATTCTTTAAGGTTAAGGATGATATCCTGAGCATTCATGGCCTCATACTGCTTTTGGAGATCGGGTGCCATACTAGCCAACATCACATATGTTGCTTGCACGATATCATCTCTATGAACTCTATAGGCCTATCCTCCTCTGTTGCATCAGCAGCATGCTCATCTGGAATAGGCTCATCAAGAACATAAGTCTTCTTTTCCTATGTCAAAACAATCTTGACATTGCAAAACCAATCAACGAAGTTTGGCCCAGTTAATTTATTAGCATCAAGTATGCTTCTCAGTGATAATGCATTTTCCATTTTAGCATTTATATCCTATATGAATCAAAATATTTAATAGTCAATAAATAGCAAGTAGTAATCATTTATGTCATGCTTTAATACTTAAATGATAATTCTCATTATTTTAACAAAATAATAGCCTTCAACTACTATCTCGAGAAATTTAACTTTTAAACTTCTTAATGAGCTAGGACCCTTTTCATTCTAGCATAACCATGAGTGACTCAATAAGCTATGCTGAAACTAATTGAGTAGGTAACTTAATTTACCAATTACATCTCTATGCAACTCCTAGATCCAGTTAGGTGACAACTCTTTGCCTAAATACAACATATGCATTTCGCCTAACTTTGCCTTTGAATGTCATGTGATCAAGTTTTAAAGTATCCGGATAACATAACACTTAGTTGAGTAAGACCCACCTTCAATAACTCAAACATGTTCGTACATAAGTTTGGCCTTGAGTGACTCAACAAGCCTCCGAATGAAAGAACTCTGGTTATCTTGTTATAATGGTGGAAGGCAACTTATCATGCGTAACATGGACTCAATATAATTTAATGAGGGATTTCATTTAACTCTTATATAGGTCTCATTGATTTCATATTCGATTAGCATGCATAGCATTCATTTAATTACATACATCACATATATATATAATTCAAAATAAATCTATCACATGCAATCTACTAGGATGATTATGGACTTAATTCTAATCTAGTTTCCTTGATCCATTAGGAAACTAGTTGGTCAAATTCCTAGGGGATACCATACATAGTCTTCGAAAGCTTTGTTGGTGATCTCATTGGTTACTTCTTCTTGGCGCCATATCTTCTTACAAACTTGGAATTTACATAAATTCAAATTTCTATCCTATATCTAAATCTATAAAGAATATAACAATTACATTGCTTTATCAGAAACCTCGAGTTACATTCGAGGGGAGTTAGATGAGAAGAGAATTTACAACTCCAGAATGAAAAAGAGAAGGCAGGGTGCGCAGACCCTATTTATAAAATACCAATAAGAAAATTCAACCATACATTCCCTAGTCATACTAAAGTCTAGTCCATAACCATCCTTCATGCATACATAATCATATTATAAGCATGAATAAAAACATGCATAGTCAATATCACCTGGTGATCTTGTGTACTATTTTCATAAATGTCACCAAATAAATTTGAGACAATCTATCAAATCATTCTAGCAATTCCAGTTCCATCTATTAAGATGCTTTTAATAAAATCTTAACAATTAAGAAAACTATCTTGAAGTCGGACTTTACCTAACTTTTAGGTTGCTTGTCTTAATTAGGACAAAACATTCTAGCATGCTCAAAATCCTAAACATTTTAAGACATCTTATTGACTTATACCGAGTCTTTAAGTTTGCAATCCATCCTAACTCTTTAGGAACTTAAAGTCTCATTAGGTAACTCTTACCTAATCATACTACAAGTCTCTCCTAACATTTAGGATTCACACTCCCACTAGGAAACGATTTCCTTATTGGAGTAGGACTCTAACTCTTAGTGTCCTAGGCGCAGGAAAACTCTTTGGCCATCGAATGGCCGCTGCCAGCCCATGATCAGACTATTGTAAGCAATATATAGTGGCTACAGGATGCCCTAAAAAGAGTTTACTGGCCGCCCTTACAACTGCACTTAATCCGGCAACAATTGCCTCCTTGGTGCCGCGGTTTGGCCTACTAGCATGCAGCAACAATTGCCGCTTTATCCAGTCATGTTCCATGCCCAAACCATCCGTCATAGATGAATCATATTCACCTTAGATGCTGTCCAAAATTCCTAGCAAACATGTGGAACGTTTCCACACTCATGTTCGAATTTTATGGCATGCAAACACCTACAAAACAGTCCAGAAAATTTTAGCATTGTAGTAACAATGTTTCATGCCCAAAAACAACTTTGCTTAAACGTTTTAAGCACAAATAAATTTTGTAACTTCAATGGTAGCATGTAATATAAAATTTCCAGATCTGAAACATCTAAAAAATCAATTTTATAACATCCCCAAATTAGCTTACAAAACTTGACCCAAAACTATTTTTTTGACATCAAAACTTGTTGGGTTTACTAAGACATGTCATGGCTCTAATCCTTATTGATTAAAACAATTTTAATCTACCAATTAAACAATTTTAAACATGATTAAAGTCACTATATATCTTATATCCAGATTTAACAAAATAAAGAAAACTATTTTCTTTTAAATCCTTAGGAATCGAAAACTTGCCAAAATCAATACACAAAACAATAACTTCTTTATCACCAAGAATTGACATGCACAAACCTCATGTAAATCGCAGAACCTTGGCTCTGATACCACTGTTGGTTTATGCTACTCTCGGGCTCATGCTTAGACAAAATAATCAAAGTGCAGCGGAAGTGAACAAAGAAGCACCCAAAGTACAACGGGATCTTAGGCTTGTGTTTAGCATAGGTTTATAGCATTCAAAACAAAATAAATCACCCATATGATTTAGAAGTTACCTACTTAAGATATTGTAACCTTAAGTTGCAGATCCAAATCGCAAATTGCTCTCAAGTCCAAGATCCAATTCGAACAAGATCATAAGAAGCACAATTGTCCTTCCTCTAGAGCTAGTCCACATGAACAGCTGATGGATCCTTCTCCAGGTATGGTGATTCACCTGTGCTAGCAAGTTGATCCTAAGATCATAATCAAAAGATATATTTCTTTGGTGTTTAACTCTCTAAAGCAATGTCACTCAACAAGGAAGAGTATCAGCAAGAACACACAAAAAACAAGAAGAATTGCAACAACCCCTTTTTCTGCAGAGAGGTGGCAATTTCTTCTTTTGCTAAGTTAGGGTTCTCTTCTTTAGACCAAAACTTCTCTCAAGAAAAAATCAAAATATCTCAAGTAGAATGAATATCTCATAGGCGGCTACAGCCTCTCCCTAAGCTTGGTCGGCCCCTATAGCTTCTTGCATAAGATTTTAATTAATCCACTTGGACTTAAACAATTTAATTCTAAGATAGATCAATAGGCCCATTATATTATCTAATAATAATAATGATCCAACAATCTTAATGCCTTAAGTTGGGCCAACCATCCTTAGTAGACAGTCTCAAATTAGAATAGTCTCTTTGGACCCATTCTAATTTATCATAGTTATTTATTGGATAAATTAATTTCCAAACGAAAGTAATTTTATTCTCAATTAAATTTCTTTCTCCTCATGAACAATTCATGTCATTAATCTATTAATATCATCTCATGACATTAATCCAATATAGCTTAGTCATTCGAAATTCACCTTGCACATCACTATGTCAAAGTCGACTATACTAGTTTATATAAGACTTCTTGATTCCTTTTATCTCATTAAGACAATGTCTTCGGATTTCGCAAATCTCAATCATGTCTTAATCTTTCTTAACTGAACTTTTTCAATTAAGTCCTCAATATAGATCTTTTAATCCATTAAGTTTTACTTTAATAGAATACCATGTTTAATTCCTACATATCTGTTCTTATGTGTGTGACCCTCTAGGTTCCCAATATGTTGGCAATGAACATAAGTTAATCTCATTAACTTGTTTTCATAATCATGAGCGGGATCTAGCAACCCATCATGACCACCCAAATATTGTAAAGTCAGCGTGACCTTTTAGAAAACTTTAAGCAACCATATATCCTGGATAGCGCATGAGCATGGTGCAGTGTCTACTCATGATCAATCCATATTAGTTCTTCGCAACTTTTGATTAACCTTATGAATTTAGAGAAACAAATTTCTCCTAAATCCATCAAGCTTTGGCCAAAGACTTAATCAAGTTAATCGTAGTCAAGAACAAACGAGATATGTCTCCATTATCACAGGGAGTGGTGAATCCTCTCTTGATCACTCATTCATCTTCGTATCGTTCATGTCATACCCAATAACACCATACCATAAGCATCCCTTTTTGGGACTCGTTCATGATGGAATCTAAGTATGACACTCTCCATACATGATGACCTAGTATCACAAGTCTGAAGACTAATTTACATGAATAGTACTAAGAGAACATTATCATAAACAGTGGAGTGATGTTACCAAATGAAGTTCTCTTGGCGGGCCATGTTTAGTGAACTTGTTCAATAGACAAGCACCTATATGTTATCCCAAGTATCCCATACTTCAACCTATATGAGACCGGTTGCTTACTTTATAAGTAAGAAGGCTTAACATATACTAGTCTTTGAGCATTGCCAATGCCCCGTCTTGGCAATACGATGACCAGGAACAGTTTGAGGAACTAGGCTTTGATGCATAAGGATCTCATAATTATAACTCTTTATAATTCCTTTGCAAGGCCATTATGTTCCATGGGCTTCATCTGATTAGTACTTAATAACTCCTTATTATTCTAAAAACATGAAGGAAAACCTTGTATCACTATCTTCATAGTGAAGGGTTTACATTATTACTGTGTATCCCATGCTCAATCCGATTGGATTTAGCGCATAAACGAACAACTGCGTGTCCCATTTTTTGATAAACTTGTGGGTAATGCTACAAAGAACTTCCCCGACATGGTGATTTTCAAGGAAATGATTGAAAGCGCAGTTAAGAGCGAAAAGATGGAGGGTGGGGAGTCTGTAGTTCCCAAGAAACCTACCCCGCAAAGACGAAAGAAGGAGAAACTCATGAGGTTATTTTTGGTAGTCGTCCTCCCACACATCCAGCTCTATATTCACCCTACCCGATACACCATCCATACTACCTAACCATAAACAACGTTACCCAAAACCTATTTCCATGCAGGGCAATACCTCAGCAAGTGTATCTGGTTGGCATCTCACCTCAGGTGGCCATTCCCTCCAGCATCATGGCAAATAGTCGGACCAATACCCTTAGAACTTACTAGAGAGCTCCCAAAAACAACCAAAGGCCTTAGTTTGACCCAATTCCACTAACCTACGATGAGTTGTACCCTCTACTGCTACAGGGGTAACCTGTCGCACCTGTCTACCTACAACCTTTAAAACCACCATATCCTAAGTGGTATGACTCCAATGCCCATTGTGAATAGCACAAAGGGATTCAGGGGTACTCGATCAATAAGTACACTTGATAAGTGCGTAATTTCATACATTTTCATTTATCATTTTTTTTATACTTTGTACTTAGTTTCTTGAAATCCTTGATAGTTTACTATGATTTCATATTTTGTAGGTATTTTGGAAGATATGAAGTCAAGACATGTCAATTAGGATGTTAAAGAGCTTACAAAATCATAATCACAAGATGGAAGGAGACTTGGGACTCAAAAAGATCAAATTCTTGGTGCAAAGCAAGAAGACAGATTTGACCTCTAAAGCTTGTTGCAAGGAAAACATGATTTTAAAATATTTATTAAAAGAAACTTCCTCTTGACTTTTGAATCTAACTTGAATACCTTTCCAACGGTATCTCATGGGCCTAAATCGGATAAGAAATGGTAATACAAATTGGCTTTAGAAGATCTCCCTAAACAACCCTAGCGACAGAAAAACCCTAGCCACAAATCCCTCTTTAAAACACTGAGAGCTCTATCCTCAAATCACCTTTTGGAAGCCCTAGTTGCTTCTTATAAATAGAGGATGAGGGGGAGAGCTGCAAGACACATTGTACATATTATAGTAGTCAATTGTTATTGCTTTCTTAAAGAGTTTGAGAGAGCAAGAGGCTGAATAATCAATATTCTTCTTCTTCTTCATTCTTTTAGTTTCTTTTTAATCTTATGTTTATGTTAACAATGCCTATGCATGGCTAAATTCTTTTTGGATAAGAGTGATTTCAAAGCCCTAGACATGTTGTGTAATTGATTTTCAGATTCTATCTATTATTAGTTTTCTATCAAAGTTCCTTATGTTCTTCTATAAGAATTGTTCATGATTTTTGTCTTGATTTATTTAAGGTGATCAACTAGATATATCTTGATAATTATCTAATGCTAATTTAGGAGACTTGATATGTAATTGTCTTGATTTCCTATTCACTAGTGGCAATTTGTGATTAATGATTATGTTAAAGTTTTCGCTAATTGCAAAATGGAACATAACCTAAGTTGAATAAATCCATGTTTATGTGTTTGTTGCTTAGATCAACCTATCTTTCTTATCATAAAGCTGTTGTCACTTTGAATCTAGTGATGTTTATCCTAGGTTATTTGATAGTTAGAGATTAAGTAGTGGGATTTGTCCTATATAACAACAAACTAAGGAATGATTGGGGTAACACGGGAGGTTGTTATCTACGGTTGATAATTTTGATAGTTAATTGATGTTGATAGATCTGAAATTGATTCTCAATGATATCTAGTGGTGGAAAATAACCTCTTAACCATACTTTTCTCATATTCGATTTTTTTTTTTTTTACTTACTTGCAATCTTACTTTTCTGATTTGCTTTACTTTTAATTATTTCCAAAACCTTATTTTCCTTTATTTATTTTTTCTTTGAACTGAAGTTATAACTAATAAATTGAAACCCAATCCCTGAGGACACGACCCTTGCTCACTGCTATACCTAACAATTGATCTTTTTAGTGCAAGGATTAAATAAGATACGCTCTTTTGAGTGTATCGAGATTTTGGAGCCGTTGCCAGGGATTGTTTTCATTAATTTTTTTGTTACTTGGTTTTTTTAGTTCTAATTAGTTTTAGTTTTATTTTTATTATTATTTTTTTTTTGTATATATAGGTTTTCTTTTTAAATTTTGAGCAAGAAGAGATGGCATGGGTTACATCAAACGTTCAAAACCAACTAGCTAATCTCACATCCATAGTTCAACAATTGGCCATGGGTAATGTTCAACAACCGAAGACGTGTGGAGTATGCTTTATGATAGATCATCCAACCAATTTGTACCCATACTTCCGATATGATAATTTTGAACAAGCCTATGATTTCGGGGGATGTCAAGGCCATCAAGGGTTCCAAGGACAACAGTATGATGCTTTCTCAAACATTTACAATGCGGGATGGTGGGATCATACCAATTATAGCTACTCAGGAAATTATCAAGAAGTTGATCCTTATGCCAATTACAATCATCCATCTAGCTTCAATCAATCATGGCCTCAACAACCAGATCTTTTTCAGCCACCACCTGTGACTCAAAGCCAAGGTACATCTCTTGAGGATTTAGTTTATTCCCTTGTTACTAATACTTTGCAACTTCAACAGGAAATAAGGGAAACAAGGGCAAGTATCCAGAGTTTGGAAACGCAATTAAGCCAAATGGCTAGTAGTATGGTGAGATTGGTAGAACAAAGATTTGAAAAACTTGAGGAAACTAATGCTAGTATTGAGATCTTGAGAAGTGGGGAACATGTTGAGGAAGCACCAAAAAGAGAAAGGGATTCAACCCTTGAGGATCATGAAGCTATAATTGAGAGTACTTCGGCACTTGAGGTAACTTTTAAGGTTCCTATTTATACTAATGTTCCTTCTCCACCATTTCTTAGCAGATTTATAAATTCTAGGAAAGAGGAACATGAAAAACAAATTATGAAAACCTTCCACAATGTACAAGTAAATATACCTCTTCTGGATGCCATTAACCAAGTACCAAAATATGCACCATTCCTCGATGAGCTATGCACCACCAAGAGCAAATTAAAGTGTGATGAGATAATATTTGTGGTGGAGAATTATCTACTGTTGTGCAAAGAAAGTTTCCTAAACGCAAAGATCCGGTGATGCACTCAAAAGAGCGTATCTTATTTAAACTTGTACTAGAAAGATCAATTGTTAAGTATAGTAGTTAAGAAAGGATCGAATCCTCAGGGGTTGGGTTTTAATTTATAAGTTACTAGTTTATTACTCAAGTTCAAAGACAATAAAATAAAGATGGTTTTAAATTTGTTTAGAAAGTAAAGAAAACAAGAAAGTAAAAAGCAAGTAAGTAAGAAGAAATCAAATATGAGAGAAGTATGGTTAAGAGATCATTCACCACCACTAAACATTATTGAGAATCAACATTAGATTTATCAACATCAATTAACTATCAAAATTATCAACCGTAGATAACAACAAGCTCTGCTACCCCAATCTTTTCTTAGTTTGTCGTTAAATAGAACAAGTTCTCTATTTAATCTCTAACTACCAAACAACCTAGAATAAGCTCTCTAAATTCAATTTGGTAACAACTTTATGATGAGAAAGATAGGTTGATCTAAGCAACAAACACATAAGCTCGGATTATTCAACTTAGGTTATGTTCCACTTTGCAATTAGCAAAAACTCTAACATAATCATTAATGACAAATTGCCACTTATGAATAGGAAATCAAGACAATTACAGATCAAGACTCCTAAACTAGCATTAGATAATTATCAAGATATATCTAGTTAATCATCTTAAATAAATCAAGACAAAGATCACAAACAATTTTAATGGAAGAACATAAGAAATTTTGATAGAAAACCAATGATAGATATAATCTGAATATTAATTACACAACATGTCTAGGGCTTTAAAATCACCCTCAACCAAAGAGAAGTTTAGCTTAACATAGGCATTGATAACATAAACATAAAAAGAAAATAAAAGAAACTAAAAAGAAAACTAAGAGAGTGAAGAAAAAGAAGAAAAAGAAGAAGAATGTTGACTATTTAGCCTCTTGCTCTCTCAAACTCTCTAAGGAAACAATAAAATATGACTACTATTATATGTACAAGTGTGTTGCAGCTCCCTTTTTGTTCCCCTATTTATAGGCAGCAACTAGGGCTTTCCAAAAGGTGATTTGCGGCTAGGGCTCTCAGGGTTTTAAAGAAAGATTTGCGACTACGGTTGTTTAGGGAGATATTCCAACACCAATTTGGATGACCATTTCTTATCCTATTTGGGCCTATATATACCGTTGGAAAGATATTCAAGTCAGCTTCAAAAGTCAAGTAGGAAGTTTCATTGAATAAAGACTTTAAAATAATGTTTTCCCTGGAAAAAGCTCCGGAGGTCAAATCTACATTTTTGCTTAGCAACAAGAATTTGATCTTTTTGACTCTCAAGTCTTCTTCCATCTTGTTATTATTATTTTCGAAGCTCTTTAACATCATAATTGACATATTTTCACTTCACTCTCTTAAATATACCTAGAATTCAAAAACATAACATAAGTAATCAAGATAAAGATCGAAAACATAACTAAAACTAAGAATAGACTGGGCATAAAATGTGCATTTTATGAACTTATCAAATACCCCCACACTTAGCTTTTTGCTAGTCCTCGAGCAAAACAAAATAAAAATAAAGTAAAAAAAATCTAATCTAATCCATTTTCGTAGGAAATCACAGTGGCACTTAGCATGTGACACAAGCCTTTAAACCTCTAGGTGTCCCTAGTGGATGAGTTTAGTCTCGTGAGGTTTTACTAGGATGACACCCACAAACATTAAAAATTAAAGTAACAAATAATAAATAAAAAAACTCCTAATCCTTTCAATATATATTAGAGATAATCATTGGACAAGTCTAATAAACTAATCAATAGTTCAAAGAATTTCATAAAGAATCATGCTTGAATGTGTCGATACGTGATCCTCCGGGGACCTGTTCAAGTGAAGGGGAAACACAAGCAGAGGAAAAGACAACTTAATTCCTCTTGATTGAAATAAAAGGTTAAGGGTATAAAAATGGCCCTGAAAAAAGAAATGGAGTCGCCACCAATCTTTTTTTGGCTTGTTCCAATATAACCATCACATCATCAGAATCTTTCTCTTGGTTATCCCGTGTCTGTTTTTGGGAAGGAGGCCTGTCATGATGGCTTTCCCTCCTTCAAAACTCAGCAGACCAGCTTTGATGAGATCTGTGACCTTGTATTTCAAAGATGGGTAGTTCTCGGTTGAGTGGCCTTGGTTGCCAGAATGGTAATTACAATGTTCATTAGTATTATACCAGCTTGGGTATGGGGGCTTCAAAGGCTCCAGTTTCTTGGGTGTTAGGAGGCGGTTCTAGATAAGTTGAGGTAGCAGCTCACTGTATGACAAAGGAATCGGGTCAACTTGACACCTTTCTTGCTTCATGAACCCATGTGTACCTTTTTTTCCCATTGTGACCTCTCCACTTGTATTACCATGAACAAACATTGGCTTCTTCCCGTTATTTGATTTTTGTTTCTTCTCAAAACCTATTTGCCCCTTATTGATTAGTGTTTGAACCTTTCATTTTAGAGACAGACAATTCTCTATGGAATGACCTCGAATTCCACAATGATAACTGCAAAACGTATTCTCGTTATTCCAGTTCGGTATGGGGGTTGGATGGGCTTCACTGGTACTTGAGTGAGGAGTCGGCTTTCCACAAGCTGGGGTAACAACTCAGAGTAAGAGATGGGGAGTGGCTTAAACTGATCTCTTTTTCGAATATTCTTTGACTTTCCTTGGCTGGCCTGAGGTCGAAGGTTTGTCAGATAATTATATTGAGAGGACATTGGGTATAAGTGAGAACCCTGATATACATTGTTCATGGAAGGGTAGAACGGTTTGTACATGGGCTGTGGAGGATATGGGACAAAGATTCCCCTCGGTTTCCCACCATAGGTCATAGATTGGATATCTTTTACTTTCTTCTGGGGTTTCCAATTCTGCTTGGTACCAGATGTCTCACCTACTTTGAGCTTCCCATCCTTGGCTGTCCTCTCCATCATCTCTTTTGGGATTACCATGTCCGTGGGGTCCTTCGTGGCATTACCAGCGAGTTCATCATAGTGTGGGGCCTACAATGTATTTGCAAATAGGACAACAACTTCTTTCTCAGTTAAGGGTGGTTGTACTTGATCCGCTGTATCTCTCCATCTGCGAGAATACTCTTTGAGGTTTTCAGTGGCCTTCTTTCTCATACTTTGCAAAAAGAGACGATCCAGTGCCATTTCAGTCATATGCTTGTATTGGTCATAGAAATCTTTAGCCAAATTATTCCAAGAACAAAATTGACACCTACTCAGTCGATTATACCATTTGTTTGTGGACTCACTGAGACTATCATGAAAATAATAGATCAACAACTCATCATTATCCGCATGGCTCACACCATCTTTCGGCATAACATTTTGAGGTGGGCCATTGGGTCAGTTGTCCCGTCATATATCTCGAACTTGGGGACCTCGACTTCAGGTGGAATGGCTAAATCGGGAACCAAGCAATGTTTTTATGTGTCCCTTTTCCTTAAAAGCGACAGACACAAGTTCCATCAACTTATTCATCTGATCTCTCGATTCGGCCTGAGATTTGGCCAACTATTCCCTTAACTCATCCTGAGCTCTTTCCATTCTCTCCATTCGGGCCATTTGTTCGTTCTCCATGATCCTGACTTATGATCGAGTATTATACTGATGTGGAGTGCTTCTCTTTGGGAGTTTGGTTGGGCGCCCGATTTTTGAACCTTGGTGTAAATACCACGGATTAGAATTTCATGGCATATTATTCTTTTTATTAATTAAATGTGTGCAAGGATGAATGAATAAATCAATCCATGACTGATCAAACGAATAGATGAATGAATGTATGCTTCTTTAATTGTATGAAATGAGATGATGCAAATAATAGTATTTGCCTTAAGATCAAATTACAACTCAAAGGTTTTTCATTAATTCATGGAAACTTGTTACATATCCTCTCTCACTCTCGGGTTACATAAAAAGATCATATCTACTCATACTGGTCTTGAGCCTCCTCTAGGAAATTCAATAGCGCTGTCCATGCTTCCTTGTTGGGTTGACATCATGCCTCAAAGTCTTTACCTTCTCCGACATCACTCTAGCCTTGACCACGGCCTTGCGGATTTGCCTAGTCAGGTGGTCTATATGTGAATGAAATATGTATGTCTTGGAAGCAACTGACACTGGTGCAAGATCTCGGTGTTCCGTGACCATAATGAAAACCCCTCTGATTGGAATTTGGCTTAAAGCACACACTCCTAAATGATCATGATGCATGCTATGAAAACAAAGAAAAATAAAATAAAAGGAAACGAGTCAGTACAAGGGTATAATAATCATATTAATGCGATATTGAATAAATAGCTAACGGTAAGAAAGGTTCCTCCGAGTGTTCCTAGCTTCGGTACCTCTAACGAAAATCCGGCATGGCTTCGCCTAGGTTCACTATAATGTATTACAATAGGTTCTAAAAAGGCTTCAAATTGCTCCTTAGTGTTGTCGGTGAAGGCTAGTAAGGCACCCCGATAAAAACAGGTTTAATTTGTTAGAGTGTATTTCCCAGGCCTACACGGAGGTTATCACCCCACAAAGACATAGGTAGTCTACTACTCCAAAAGTGTTTCGCTAGCCTATGTGGAGGTTAACACCTCACGAGAGCGTAGTTACTTTACTTTCACCTAAAGGACGGAACCATAGTAGAGGGCTCATGTTATGCAAATGCAAGTATAGTGTGTGAGGAGGAACAAACAAACCTTTCACCATCTATTCTATACCCTTATTCTAACACCCGAGCAATTTAAATAAAGACAAAATTAAACAATGTAAACGTTAGTTAAACAAATAATAATATGACAGGTAAAGTTAAATAACCAGAGAACAGTAAAAATATGCATACACATAAGAAAGAACATATTTAAAACATTTGGTTATTTTCAAAAAATTTCCTTTATTAGAAAATGGGAATTATAAGTAAACACCAACCAAAACCGACAAAATCGAGACTTTCGATAATACACGACTAATTCTAGGCCGGACTCTCTAAAGTCCCCAGTGGAGTCACCAAGCTGTCGATACGTGATCCTTCGGGGACCCGTTCGAGTGACGGGGAAACACAAGTAGAGGAAAAGACGACTTAATTCCTCTTTATTGAAATAAAAGGTCGAGAGTATGAAAACGGCCTCGAAAAAAGAAATGGAGTCACCACCAATATTATTTTGGCTAGGTGTGATTGGCCACTTATTAAAACTGTTTTTTTTTTTATAAAAATATTTTAAAATTAATTAAAACATTTTTTAAAACCAATTTTGAATTCTGCATTTCGAAGCAGAGAAAAACAAGTGCAGGTTCAGGAGTCGATTACGTGTGGAGAAGGATTAGCACCCCCACAACGCCCGTGTAAAACGGTACCTTATTAGTCGTGAGTTATCCCGAATCTCGATAAAAGGTCGATTTTAAAATTTGGTGTTTTGAAATAATTCCCTTAAAAATTCATTTTTTTATTTGAAAATAATCCAAAATTTGCTAGCATAAAATTTCTCATATTTTTCGACAAACTCCGCAAAATGTGGAATTTTTTCTTGATTTTAAAATTCTTCTAATCATCTTTATTTAAAAAGAATATTCCGTTATTAATGGTAATTGATGATATCCTCCCCGGCAGACCTAGCAGAGAATTCATGAGTTATTTTAGCTCGGGAATAATCTTTAGTTATGAAAAATATAATTTTTTTTCAATGTGTTTTAAAAATCATAGAAACTGACCATGAATTTCCCAGAGTACTACCAAGATAAAAATTAAATAAACATGCTCATTTATCATGATATAACAAACATTTTATTATGACCTAGTAAAAGAAATAATGACATGACAAATGATTGACATAGCATACAAAATGACATTTCAATAAAATTGAAATGGCATATGGATGGCATGACATATAGATGACATGGCATAAGAATGAATGTCATGTGAATGAAATTGACATGGCATACAAAATGACATGGCATACGGAGGACATGGCATAAAAGTGAATGTTATGTGAATGAAATCGACATGGCATACCAAATGACATGGCATAAGAACGAATATCATGTGAATAAAATTGAAATGGCATATGGATGACATGGCATAAAAACGAATATCATGTGAATGAAATTGACATGACATGCAAGATGATATGGCATAAGAATGAATATCATGTGAATGAAATCGACATGACATGCAAGATGACATGGCATATGGATGGCATGGCATAAGAACGAATATCATGTGAATGAAATCGACATGACATGCAAGATGACATGGCATATGGATGACATGGCATAAGAACGAATATCATGTGAATGAAATCGACATGACATGCAAGATGATATGGCATAAGATGATGACATGGCATGAAATGATGACATGGTGTAAGTAACATGGCATGAGATGATGACATGGCATAGGTGACATGGCATGAAATGATAACATGGCATAGGTGACATGGCATGAAATGATGACATGGCATAGGTGTCATGGCATGAAATGATAACTTGGCATAGGTGACATGACATGAAATGATGACATGGCATGAAAATAATGACGTGGCATAGGTGACATGGCATGAAAATGATGACATGGCATAAGAATGAATGTCATGTGAATGAAATCGACATGGCATACAAAATGACGTGGCATAGGTGACATGGCATAAAAATGGTGAAATGGCATGAGAATGAATGTCATGTGAATGAAATCGACATGGCATACAAAACGATGTATTAATGACATGGACAAGTGTCACAGCATGAGGATGAATTTGTTTGAGAATGACTCAGAATTTATTAATAACAAAATGCTTTCATGTTCCCTGGCAAACCCAACAAAACATAGAAAGTTTTATTTATGCCAAAATTTTTTGAATATTTTTGTTTTAGAAAAGGGTATTCCTTTGTTAATAATTAATGGTATCCTCTCCGACAGACCTAGTAGAGAAAACCATGAATTATTTAAACTCGGGAATATTGCCATATTTATTAAAATGTCATTAATGTGCAAATTGACATTAAGGCATGCATGGTTACGAAAACATGATAAGCATTCTCATTGTAATATGGAAGATGAGATGATGACATGGCATAAGAGTGACAAGGCATAAAGTGATATAGTATGGTAATGAATGTCGTGTGAATGAAATTGACATGGCAAACCAAAATGAGATAATGACAATGACATGGTAAACCAAATGACATGGCATGAGGATATTGTGTCATGGAAATAGAATGACATGGATGAAAAGTCATGGTGATCGAATGGTCATGGCATGCTTAATCATGACATGAAATGGGTTCACACATTAAATGAAATGGCAAATGACATTCTATATGAATGATATGGCATAAGAATACAATGGCATGTATGAACTGTCATGGTGGCCGAATGGTCATGGTAATGGCATGTTAATGGCTGAATGCATGGTGATGGCATGTGGATGACCGAATGGCATAAAAAGATAACATGGCATGATGGCATGGCATGGAAATGCACCTAAACTATAAATGACATGGCATAGGTGACATGGCATAGAATGATGAGGTGACATAAAACGACATGGCATAAGTGACATGGCCTAGAAAAATGACATGGAAAGTGACAGTTATATGAAGATGACATGGAAAGTGACCTAAGATTAGATGACATAGCTATATGACGTAATATTGCATGACCTAACCAAATCTTATGCAAGGCATGACCTATACCAAAAATCATGGGAGGGCCGAATGGTACATGATCTTATACACAATGTAGAGCATGTTAAAGATGCAAGATATGATACATAGCAAAAATGCAAGATGCAAAGCATGTTTAAAATGCAAGATATGATGCATGGCAAAATGCAATACATGGCCGAATGCTACATGGCATTATGCATGATGCAAAACATGCTTAAAAAGATATATTGCATGGAAAAAATGCAAGACATGATCGAATGTAACATAGCCTTATGCATGATGCAAAACATGCTTAAAATGCAAGATATGATGTATGGAAAAAATGCAAGACATGGCCAAATGCTACATGGCATTATGCATGATGCAAAGCATGCTTAAAATGCAAGATATGATGCATGGAAAAATGCAAGACATGACAAAATAAAAAATGCAAGAATGGCCGAATGGTATAGGGGACTTATCACTACATGGAAATGATGTAAAAGCTAATATAGCATAAAAATGATGCCAAGAACATGACGCATGCAAGGAAGTAATAAGAAAAACAAGTAAACAAAGAACAAGGAAAGTTGAGCTCCATGGTTGGTACAAATGGGCATAGCCCTCCCCTAACCATAAGCACTTGGTATTATCAAGATCATGAAGCCTTTCCAACTCATAAATCAGAAATAAACCAAGCCAACAAGAAAATGGAGGTGAGCTCCATGGTTGGTACAATGGGCATAGCCCTCCCCTAACCATGGTCACTTGATTTTTATCAAGATCATGTAGCCTTTCAACCTATTTTACTTCATTTATTTGAAAAACCAGAACATAAAAAAATAAATAAATAAATAAACGTTCCACAATCATGTTTTCCACATCAAACATGCAAAACAAAAAAATCAAGACAAGCCCAGATGACATTCGGCCATGGTGAAAGATGTTTGTGAAAATTTGTTTTCTTCTTCTTTTTTTTTTTTATGAAAAAGAATAGATGAAAGCTAAAAAACATTTCAAAACTTTTATTTTCATAAGAAAAGAGATGGAAATCACATAGAAAACAAAGAAAAACACATGAGAATGAAGAAGAAAAATCATGCTAGAGCTAGGTAGGAATGGCTACTTTCCAAGCTTTTTCAATAAACTCTCTCTTGCTTTCTTTCAAAAACCTTTTTCTTGCCAAATTCGCTACTGACCTCCTTTCTTCAAATGACCAGCCACTTAAGGAAAAAAAATATTCCCCCTCCTCTCATTCATGCTTGGCCGGTTGGCCTCTCCACCATATGATTAATTGTGCTAATTTTCCTCCCCTAACCTAGGCCATTGGATTAGGATCTTTTCATGACAAATAAAAATAGCATCTTGCAAATTGATCTTGGCAATTGAAAGGTGTAATCATCCTGTACAAAGAACCTAGGCCATTGGATGAAACAAGGACCACTTTCATGCTCCCTTGCTTGGTTGAACCTCTCCTCACCATTAGATGGATTATGCTCATCTTTCTTCCACCAATCTTGGCCTTTGGATGAGGATCTTTCCATGACAAATAAAAATGTCATCTTGCATACTCATCTTTTCTACAAGGAACCTAGGCCATTGGATGAGGGGGGACCATTTGCAAGGCAATAAAGATGGCATTTTTTAGCTTGATAGTGACCATTGAATTAAATTGATCAAACCTCCCCTTCTCCCCTATGCATGGCCGGCCAAGACTTGGAATATTAAGAATTTTCTCCATCTTTCATATTTTTCTTAATTGCAAATTGGGGCTTTTCGATTTCTTCGGTTAAATTACCTTTTTGTTCCCCGAACTTAATTTAATTGCAAATGGACCGCAATTTTGGATTTGTCTTTTCCAACTCATCCCACTCAATGTAAAATTGATTTTGGAGGTTTTCACATTTTTCTAAGCTCATTTGCTATTTCTCCTGGATTTATCTCTGAAATTTTGGTTTAGTGACTCCCAAATTTAACCTTTTTTTCAAATGAGCTCCGATTCTGGATTTTTCATCACCAATCTCTTCCAACTCAGATCTGGAAGCTTTTATAAATTTTTGAGCTCGTTTTCTATTTTTCCTGAATTTGCTTTTGGAATTTTCGGATTAGTGTACCTGAAGTTCACCTTTTTCATTTGAGCTTTGATTCCGGATTTTTCTTCACCAATCTCTTCCAAAAATATGAAACTCGGATATGGAAGTTTTTATAATTTTCTGAGACCGTTTGCTATTTTTCCCAAAATTTTCTTTCGGAATTTTTGGATTAGTGCACCTTAAATTCACCTTTTTCATTTGAGCTCCGATTCCGGATTTTTCTTCACCAATCCTTCCAAAAATTATGAAACTCAGATCTGGAATTTTTCATAAATTTTCAAGCTCGTTTGCTATTTTTCCTGGAATTTTCTTTTGGAATTTCCAGATTAGTGCACCCGAAATTCACCTTTTTCATTTGAGCTCCGATTTCGGATTTTTCTTCACCAATCTCTTCCAAAAATTATGAAACTCAGATTTGGAAGTTTTCATGATTTTTTGAGCTTGTTTTCTATTTTTTCTGGAATTTTCTTTGGGATTTTTCAGTACTGCCCTTTAACCTCCAAAACCTTGTTTTTACTCGAAACGGGTCCGATTTCTGGATTTTCTTTTTCTACTGCCTTTGTCATATATTGAATTTGAGTTGGTCCAAAAACACTCAATTTTTACGATCAAATTCCCCTCCGATTTAGCTTTCCCTAAATTTGTCAGATTTGGTCTTCCTCTGCACGAAAATTCCGCAACCCATCTTTCGGAGTCTATATCTTTCGTTGTAGATCTCAAATTGTCAAAATTCTTTCGCCATTGTTCAATTCAACTTCGAACCTTGATTTTGACTGGGAGTTGACTTTTTTTAGTGGTTGACTTTTTGATATTGACTTTTTCCAAGTTGACTTTTTGTGCTGATCTCCAAAACAAAATCTTGGGGACCCATTTATGCTGACTTTTTGTGCTGACTTTTTAGTGGGAGTCTCTTTGCGTTTCGAAAAGTTGAAAAAGAAAATCTGACCAGTTTAAGGGGCCTGGACAAAATTTGGTGTCTACAGAATGTATATGGTTTGAATTAAGCCAACATTAACATAACATATCTCAATCAAAATAGTACATATTCAAACTTAATCTCAACTTCTCACATGGAATACTCTCATGATTTTCTCTCTTTAAAGTAGTGGTAATGTGTTTACACTCAATCAATCTCATGAAAACAATTCTACCATATGCTTGCTTGTCCACCTATTCTCTACTATTTAGATCATGCAACTTCATGAATCAACAGGTCTTTATTCAAGGTTGAATGGGGCCAAGGGGTTGTAATGTGGTTAGAGAATAAAAAGGATAAAGGATATTACAAAGGTTCCAAAGACTTCATAGAATTTAGAGACATAATAAGATTATACAAAGAAAACTTCTCAAAATTCTTATGAAGCACATAATAACATAGGCTAAATATTCATGTTGAGCCTTTGCTTCATTCTAACCAACTTTGTAACATTCTTTCTTTAACCATAAACTCAAGAGATGATTTTTTTTTCTTTTTTTTTCTTTCTTTCATTTTTTTAATATATGGGAATGTATTTGACGATGTTCCCTTTTTTTTTCTCTTGACTTTTTCTTTTCTTTCCCCCCCACACTTTCTTTTATTTCTAACCCAAATACTCAATAGATCTCCCTTGTTTTTGCAATATGTCTCAAAACATTCTAATTCATGTTTAGAACAAGGGTAAGGATATAAGTGTATTTAGGCTAGGTAAAAGATGTGGTTACCAATGAAATAGCTTATTCAATGTAGGCTCAAATTGGCTTACTAAGGGGGATGTTCCCTTCGAACATCAATAGGGGATGGCTTATTTGGCCTTGGTAAAAATTCTAATGCCTCTATCATATCCATGTTGTCATATGTATCAATATAGTCTTAAACGGTTTAAAGCAAGTTTTAGAGAAGCATGTAATCATAAGAGCACGCAAGAAGGAAATTGGATATGTATTATAATGCATCAATCATATAGGCTCAAAACTCACAAGGATGTTTATACAAGTCAATATTAAGTCTACATATCATATTAACTATAGACACCTAATTTTTTCTGGAACATTAAATCAGGTATGTTTTCTTCCTAAAATGATGTTTTAGAATGCAAGAAGTCTTTTCTCATCCTGCAGGTGGTACTCTGAGACTTAGTTTAAAGGGGAAAGCTTGGAAAGTCAATTTTAAATAAGTCAACCCTGAAAATTCAACAACTAAAAAGTCAACCCACATTCAAAATCAAGATTCAAAGTTCAATTGAACAATGGTGAAATTTTTTTGATAATCTGAGGTTTATAATGAAAGATATGGAGTTCGGAAGATGGGTTATAGAGATTCAGTGAAAATGAAACCCTAGTTCGAAAATTTTGTGGAAAAATTCTTAAACGATCAAATTGGTCAAAATTTAAGGTTCCGAATGAAAGATAAGCAATGACTACGGGTAATGGAGAGGCCATTTGGAGGCAAAACTGAAGGAAAAGTCAATTTGGAAGAAAATCGAGAATTCGGATTTTTGGTGGATTTTGGCAAAATTGGGGAAAATTACAGGAATGGACCGATTCGGTAAAATTAAAGCCCCTAATTGATGAGGAGTGAGTAAACAAGGATAGCCCAAGGCTCAGTTTGAAGTAAGTCAGAGAAAAGAGCCGATTGGAGAAAAAAATAAAAAAAACGAGGAAATTCCCGATATTGGAAAAAGGAGAAATCAAAACGAATGGGTATTTGATCATAAAAATTGGGTGTTTTTGGACCAACTCCAATTCAATATATGACAAAGGCACAAGAAAAGAAAATATGGAAATCAGACTTATTTTGAGTAAAACGGGCTTTAGAGGTAAGAGGACAAATTTGGAAAATTTGGGAAAAATAGCAAATGAGCTCCAAAAATTACCAAAATTTTTAGATCTCAATCTTAAATCATTTGGAAGAGATTGGTGAAGAAAAATCCAAACTCAGAGTTCGTTTGCAAAATGGCAAATTTGGGCCATATAAGCTGAAATTCAAGAAGATAAATCCCGAAAAAATAGAAAATGAGCTTGGAAAATTATGAAAACTTCGAGATCTATTTTTAAATTATTTGGAAGAGATTGGCGAAGAAAAATTCGGATTTGGATCTCGTTTGCAAAATGGCAAAAGTTCGGGTGCATTAAGGGCAATTTCAGAAGATAAATCCCGAAAAAATAGCAAATGGGATCGCAAAATTATGAAAACTTCCAGAATTCAATTTTTTTTTTATTATTTAGGAAGTATTGAAAAAATAAATTTTAGATTTGGAGTCCGTTGGCTATTTAATTAGGTTTGGGGGCCATAAAGGTCATTTTACCGAAGAAATCGAAGAGGGCTTTTCTTGCAATTAAAAAAATAGAGATTGGGCTGCAATTCAAAGGGTTAGCCGGCCAAGCCCATGATGGAGAGTGATTTTTCTGAATTCTTGCATCTAAAGGCGAAGAGTGGATAGTAAGGTAGTTATTTTTCTTGATCAAGCCTTTGTAATTGTGACACATGGACCAATGCATGGAGAGGGATGATGTCAACATAATGACATCATATTAGTTAGGGGCTGATTACTTAATCTAAGGTTGGTAATTTCACATAAAAAGCATCTTGGATTAAGGATATTTGGATCAAAATTTGTTAGGAAAAATGACAACTTCCTTCTAGATTACTCTAGGCCATTCGGCCAAGGCTGAAAGGGGGTCTGATTTTAGATTTTCATTGAGGTAGAAGGGCTGAATAGAGGCAGTAGCTAGGGAGAAAAAAAGAGGAGAAAAATAGAAGGAAAAAAGAAAGGTATTGCTTACTACTTTTTGATTTGGAAAGCTAGAGCAAGGTAGCTATGTTCTTTCATGCTTTCTTCATGCTTTGTTGATATGATTTTGCTATTCTGATTTTGATTTTATTTTCTTTCATGAAATAAACTTGTTTTTCAAAATAAGTTCTAAGAAGTTTCTATTTTGTTTTTTTTATAAGGAATCAAGAAAGCAAGTTTTGTAATTTTTTTCCCTACATGGCCGAATGGTAACTTTTTTTTAAGATGATCTTATTTTTTATTTTGTTCATGTGATTTGTTGTGGTAGGATAGCTTACTTGTGGTAGGTTAGCTTGATTGTGGTAGTTTAGCTATACACCATGCCATGTGTTTGTGATACTGCCATGCCATATTAATACTGCCATTCGGCCATTTTGACTTAGGTTACCATGTTTGCATTTTTTTATCATGTTTACTTGTTTAACTTGCTTCCATTTAGAACTTTGCATATTTAGGTTGTCATGTGTTTGTGAAATGGCCTAGCTAGGTTTTCCCATGTTGTTTAGAGGTCATTCGGTTCCCATGTTCCCTTGTGTATGTGCATGTTTATTTTACTAGGTTTTCATGCATTCATTTCATGCTATGCATGTTTTTATTAACATTTAAAGTATTAGGAGTTTATTCGGTCATATAGGAGGTCTAGGTTATTCTAGGTTTTTATTTGGTTTTCAGGCACATTTTGTATGACATTTTAGGCCTTTGATTGCCATGTTCTCATTTCATGCATTTCTTGTATGTCATTTTAAGAATTAGGTTTCCACACTTTCATTTCATGCCATGTTGTTTCTTATGTCATATAGTTCATTAGGAGTATTCGGTCATATAGGAGGTCCAGGTTATTCTAGGATTTTATTTGGTTTTCGTGCACATTTTGTATGACATTTTAGGCCCTAGATTGCCATGTTCTCATTTCATGCATATCTTGTATGTCATTTTTAGGAATTAGGTTTCCATGCTTTCATTTCATGACATACATGTTGCTCATGACATTTAGAACCCTAGTACCATTCAGCCATACATAGTCTAGGTCATTTTAGAGGTCTTCATTTGGTTTTCATGCATGTTTCATCTCCCATAATAGATTTTAGGTCATTATGATTCTTATGTCATATTAGTCTAGGCAATTGTATTTCATGCCATACATATTTTTCTATGACATAGTAGGCATTAGGACATCTTTGTATTGCCATGCATTTTCATGACATTTTAGCTCTAGGTCATATTTGTATTGCCATGCATTTCATGCATATTAGATCTAGGTAGCATTTATTGCCATGCAAGTTCATGCTAGGCATTAGGACATCTTTGTATTGCCGTGCATTTTCATGACACTTTAGGTCTAGGATAAATTTGCATTACCATGCATCTCATGCATATTAGGTTTAGGAACCATTTATTGTCATGCAAGCTCATGCTAGGCATTAGGTCATTGTGAGTTGCCATGCATTTTCTATGTCATTTATGTCTTTAGATCATGCATTTCATACATCAAATTTTCTGTTTGTTCATGCATCTCATATCATACCACTTGATTTTTGACTTAAGCCAATGAATGGCTTAAGGTCAAGCTCACATGAGCACACTTGTGGAAAATTGAGAAGTTGTCAAGTTAATTTTTCTATCTTTGTGATTTTCTTTTACTTAAGCAATTCTTGTCCAATTTTTTAGAAATTTTAGCTACTGCTTTTAGGTCCTTAGAAGAGTCTCCAATATTTTTACTTTGATTTTTGAATGATTTTATCAAAGACTTAAAAATGATTTTTGGCAAAACAATTTTTCACCCAGTGTTCTGACTTTCATGAATTTTCTGGTAGGTTATCCTCAGTCTAAAAATTAAGCCAATTTTTTCCCATAGAGTTAGGCATGTTCTGAGTCTCCTATATGTTTTTCAGATTTTTTAGGATTTTTTAAAATGTGTTAAAAAATCAAGTTTTAAAACTGGACAGTAGAGTCAAATTTGAATTTGAGGGAAAATTAATTTTGTGTTTTGTGTAAGGCATTAAGAGGGGGTTGATTATGAACCTTAGCTATTATCTTAGGTTGATTTCTAGGCCTTTTTAATCTTAGAAAATGATTTTATAAAGCTCGGGTCAAGGGTGGTCAAGTTCGGGTTTTCAAAGATAGGAAAATAAAGCCATTTTAAATGGGAATTTCGGCTATGGTATTATTTTTCATCCAAGATTTTCAAAATTCTTTTCAACCAATCACAAAGTATTTTTTATTTTAGAAAATTTAAATTTGATGTCGTTTCCTAAGGTAGACGGATATCTTTTTAGGTATACGGATTTCCTTATTTAAAGAAAAAAAATACACTTTCATGCATTGCATTTTCTATGTTCATGCATATTATATGATATATGATTTTTTTTTGCTATGAATATTTCTATGACTATGTTATTGTTTTGATCTACATTCATGCTGTTATATTTGTTTGTTATATGGTTGTGAATATTCTATGTTATCCTATGCTTTTTATTTTGTCATTTATTTTTGTCACATCATTTAGGATTTGCTATGTTCATGCATTGTTATTTTTGTTTTCATGCATATTTCATGATAATATTCTTTTTGTGTTTCATATCATTTCATATTACTTAGATTATATTGCCATGCCATTTAGAATATACTATGTCACTTAGATTATATTATGTCATCTAAGTTATATTATATCATTTAGATTTTACTGTGTCATCTTTATTATGTCACACATGTTCATATTCATTTTTTTAAAAATGTTTTAAAATAAGATAATGATTTTCAATAAAATAAAGATATTCCCAAGTTAAAATAATTCATGAGTTCTCTACCGGGTCTGCTGGAGATGATATCATCAATTATCATTAATAAAGGAATATCTTTCTTTCAAAAAACGATAATGATTCGGAGAGTTTTCCACAAATAAAAATTTCTATATTTTGCCGATTGTCGGGGAATATAGGAAAGTTTTGAATTAATCAATTCCGGATCATTTTCAAATAAAAATTGAATTATTTTTCTTTAAATTGGGAATTAATTTGAAATACCAAATTTAAAAATGACTTTTTATCAAGATTTGAGATAACACACGATTAATAAGGTACCGTTTTATACGGGCGTTGTGGGGGTGCTAATACTTCCCCTCATGTAACAGAATCCTGAACCCACTTCTTTTGATTTTCTCCGGTTTAAAAGCGCAGACTTGAAATTGGTTTTAAAAAAAATGTTTTAATTAATTTTAAAATATTTTACAAAATCGGTTTTAATAAGTGGCCGATCACACCTAGCCAAAAAGATTGGTGGCGGCTCATGTCTTTTTCGAGGTAGTTTTCAAACTCTCATTTTATTTCAAGAGGAATTAAGTCATCTTTTCCTCAAATTTTTTACAATGTCACGCTTAACGAATATAAAGTCTTGCTATGAGACTTGTTATTTTTTAGGTTGCGACAGCTTGGTGACTCCGCTGGGAACTATTAGAGAGTCAGGCCTAGAATTAGTTGTGTGTTATCGAAAGTCTCGGCTTTGTCGGGTTTAATTGGTATTTTATTTTAATTCCCACATTTTTCAATAATAAGGAGAATTTTGAAAATAATAAAATGTTTTTAATATGTCCATACTCATATGCATGCATTTTATCATTATTCTATAGTTATTTAATGTTGTATATTATAATTGCTTGTTGATTAATGTGTTACACTATTCTTGAATGTTCTTTTAATAAACTATTGAGGCATTTAGAATAAAGATTGTAGAATAGGTGGTGAAAGGTTTGTTGTTCCTCCACACATGCTGCACTTGCATTTGCATAAGATCAACTCTCTACCTGGGTTCCGTCTTTTTAAGTAGAAGTAAAGTAACTACGCCTTCATGATGATCCTCCGTATGGGCTAGTGAAACACTTCCAGAGTATAAAGTACCTAAGATTTTGTGTCCTCCGTATGGGCTTAGGAAAATATACTCTAACGAATTGAACCCGCTTTTATCGGGGTGTCTTACTAGCCTTCACAGGCGACAATGAGGAACAACTCGGGGCCTTTTAGAACTTCATTCACCCATATATAGTGAACCATAGAGCCAACATAGGCGAAGCCCTGCCGAATTTTTGATAGATATACCAAAGATAGGAACACATGGAGGGACATTTCTAACCTTTTGTTGCCTATTTTACATTTTGAATAAGCATTGTAGATCGAGCAACGATGAACGTACAGCGCCCGTAGTAAAGTTTAATACCCTGCCCTGAAGGCATTGTGATGCCTAAGTGAGTCGATATTGTTGGGGCAAGTGTTCACTAACTTTTTGAAATCGAAAATAAAAATCCTTTTTCAAGCATTTTGCACATTTCATGCATATGTGAATAGAGCATGTACATTCATGGTTGTATTTTTGATCTCATTCTTTGCAATAAACAGATGGTGATAATAATCTCATTTGATGATTTCATAAATATTCATTGGTTGAATAAGAATTGTAGACCGACAATGTTGAATGAACATTTCGATATTGTACCATAGTAGGATCCACTACCCAATAATTATTTTAAGAAATAATATATTGGTTTTACATAGAGAAAACATGGTTAAAAAATCATAGATTAAATTCGGAGGCAAATCTTGCATAATGAGATTTTTTGAATAATCAAGATTTGGTCCCACCAATTTCGTGTAATCATTGATTAATTTTTTTTATATACCTTTGTGTTAATTCATTTATTCTTTACATGTATCATTTTGACATCATGTTACAGTCATAGCATGCATGGTCATTCATTGTAAAATACATTTATGACATGCATGGTCATTATTTGTATATACCTATGTATCACTTTATTCATTCTTTAAATGCATCATGTGGGCATTAGATTGCATCCATGGCATACATAGTCATCATAATTCCTCTATATATGCTCATGCATTAATCATCAGTATATTCACGCATATAGGAATAGAGCATGTACATTCATAATTGTATTCTTGATTTCATGATAATAATGTCAATTTCATTTGCATGAAAGGGGTTCGAGATATGAGGAATGAATTGGAGGAACGATTGGTGCTTTAGAACGCAATCAAGAAGAATTTGGACATGAAATTCGGGAGGTGGAAGAACAACTTGTCAAATTGATGAAAATGGTTGAGGATATGGGCAAGAGTAAGAGGAAATTTTCTCAGGGTTCTTCATCATTTTTGGATCAACCAAAACCATCAGGTCTAGAGCATACAATCCTTGCTAAATCCTTCTCTTGTCAATGCCGCAAAGGTTGCAACCCTGATGAAATTGTGGACAAAATTGTGAAAATAATTAAACTAGAGAGCTTAATACCAAGGACGAAAACCTCAGATCCCAAACAGTCCCTGTAATTGGTCCTAGGTCCAAACCAGTATCCTCACTTAACTATGATCCAGTCATCCACTTGGATGACCACTGCGGGATCCCTGAATCCCACTCCATCACCACCAATTGGCAATTCATATTTCTTCCCTCATCAAGAACCTTATCAAGCATCCGGGATAAAAACCTCGAACTATGTACAAACTCTAAGGGTCCCGTGTCCAAATCCATACCCTTACCATGCTGTTCCGCCACCTCTCCATGTGAAAACTTCGGTTCGAACCTTAGTTCCATCGTCAAGTGCCCCAACTCCTAGGCATTGTGTGACTAAGAAACAACCCAAGAACAAGACTCAAGAGCAGTATGATCCCATCCCAATCAGCTACCAAGAGCTTCTCCCTATATTGGTACAAGATCACATGGTTGCATGTGTCCCGTTGAAACCCCTGTCTCCACCATATCCAAAGTTGTATAACCCAAGTACAAGATGTGATTATCAATGCGGAATTGATGGGCATAGCATTGAAGACTGTATAGCCTTCAAAAGGAAAGTGCAATCTCTTATAAATGGCAAGTGGTTGGATCCAATGACACTGATTAATAAAGGGCTAGGAAAAGTGTAATTAGGATTGGGAGATTTATGGCAATGATGTAGAAGGACTTCGGTATGATATGATGTAGTAGGATTTTTCTTTTTTCAGTAGCCGGCTCTTATAGCCTTAGGATGCTAGGAAAAATAAAATGCTTGTAAAGATAGTTTAAATCACTGCTCAGATTTTGTAAACATGGTTTATACCTTGTGAACGTTGATATGGGAATGGATTGGTTATGCTTCAAATTTATGAGATATTGGATTAAGTTCCTCCGATTCTTATTTCCTCCATGATATCTTCCCCTTTGTATTTTGTATCCGATCAATTATTTGTCATACCATACATTCATACATGCATCTTGGTGGCATCAGGTGGTATTCATGACAAACATGTTCAGCATGATTTTTCTGTATATATTCATGCATTAATTTGCTTATTACATACATCATGTTAGCATCAGGTCGCATTCGTGAAAACATAGTCAGCATGATTTTTTTGTATATGCTCATGCATTAATCCATCATGTTAGCATCAAGATACATTCATGATACACATGGTCAGCATGATTTTCTTTGTATATACTCTGTGTCAATCATTCATTGTTTACATGCATCATAATTGACATCGTGTTGCATTCATAGTGTATATGATCATTCATTGGGAAATACATCTGAAATATACGTGGTCATTCATTGCATATATCCATGCGTTGATTTGTTTATTTTTTGCTTGCAGCATGTTGGCATCGTGATTGCATTTATTACATACATGGTCAACATGTTTCCACTGTATATGTCCATACATCACTTTGTTTATTCTTCACATGCATTAAATGACAATCATGGCTCATTCATCATGACACACATTTGGGGGAATAAAACAGAAGTTTGCTTGGCTTTAGGAGTCTTTGAAATAATTTCTATTTCAAATCAAAGGTATAAGAAATACTGAGTACCTTTTTAATATAGGCTAGTGCTATGGAGAATGAACAAGTTGCTCGAATGGAAAGAATGGAAAGAGTACAGGAAGAATTGCGAGAAAAATTGGAAAATCTGAAGCAGAATCTAAAGATCAGATGACTAAGTTGATGGAGCTGATGTCCGCCATAATCAAGGGAAAAGGATACACTGAAAATTTCACCGTCAAAGAAGGGCCAGAGGCACAAAAAGGTTAGGTTGAGGTCATGATGTTGGATGGCCAGAACGCAGTTAACCCCAGCAATATCCTGAATTTAGATAATCCAGCTGAACAGGAAAAGTTGAAAATGGTTGAGTCGAATGGGGCTGAGTCGATAGATTCTCAAAGGAAATATCAATTGTTAGAAGAAATGCTCTGGCAATAGAAAGTAAAGATGTAATCGGGAGTGTAGATGCAAACGAACTCTGTTTGGTCCCCGGTTTTGTCATTCCTCTCAAATTCAAGGTCCCCAACTTTGAGAAATATGGTGGGACAACCGATCCGTCAACCCACATCACTATGTTTTGTCGAAAGATGATGAGCCATGCAGATAATGATAAGATTTTGATCCATTACTGATAACTCGTATAATTATATAGTTTTTAGTTATGTTTTATTAATGTTTTGTGTCAAATACGAGTTATTATTGCTTAGTCTAATTGTGTTTATGATCTTTTATATTTTTATGTATTTTGGTGTTTTTCACAAGTTTCTTTGAGTGATTTCAGATTACTAGAATTAAGGGCAAATCCAGTTCAGTTTCAGTTCCGACACCTTTTTCCATATCAGCTATATCTCGAGTTTCACTGAAGCAATAAGGTTGAAATTTGTAGCCATGCAAAGCTAAGAGGCATATCTATCTTTTTCATGTTTTACACTTCTTAAAACGGAGTCGTTTTCCCTAGCGAAATCGACCATCAAGTTGGCTGATGTGCAATGACGTCTGTGCTAACATGTTTTCGTATTATGCCCATATCTTCTTATCCACACCAGCAAATGAGCTGATTCCAACGGCTATGGTTCCGTAACTGATAGGGGAACCTTTGTCTAGAAGACCATGTGATCAGATCAGGCCTCCAATATTGAAGAAATCGACCATCAAGGTGGCTGATGTGCAATGACGTCTGTGCTGACATGTTTTCGTATTTTACCCATATCTGCTTAACCACATCAGCAAATGAGCTGATTCCAACGGCTATGGTTCCGTAACTGATAGGGGAACCTTTTTCTAGAAGACCATGTGATCAGATTAGGCCTTCAATATTGACTAAATCGACCATCAAGTTGGCTGATCAAAATCGTCATATACCTACCTTTGAAATTTGTAAAGCTTGTCTCTTGTCATTTAGCCCTCCAAAATGTGTATAAATAGAGGGCCTTGGATGATTGTAAGGGATCATATTGGAGATTGGTAGGATATTAGCCATTTTAACAAAATTCTCTAAGTTTTCTTCTTCTTTCTTTTCTCTAGTTTTCTTTTTCTTTAGAAAGAGCAAGAGGTTGGATAATTAATATTCTTCTTCTTCTTCTTTCTTTCTTTTATTTTCTTCTTAGATTCTATTTAATTTTATGTTTATAATGCCTATGCTAGGCTAAACTTCTATTTGGTTAAGGGTGATTTCAAAGCCCTAGACATGTTTTGTGATTGATTTTCAGATTCTATCTATCATTAATTTTCTATCAAAGTTGCTTATGTTCTTCTACAAGAATTGTTCATGATGTTGTCTTGATTTGTTTAGGTGTACAACTAGATAGATCTTGATAATTATCTATTGCTAGTTTAGGAGTCTTGATCCGTGTAATTGTCTTGATTTCCTATTCATAAGTGGCAATTTGTGATTAATGATTATGGTCAAGTTTTCAATAATTGCAAAGTGGAACATAACCTAAGTTGAACAATCCGAGCTTATGTGTTTGTTGCTTAGATCAACCTATCTTTCTCATCATAAAGCTGCCATTAAATTGAATCTAGAGAGCTTATTCTAGGTTGTTTGATGGTTAGAGATTAAATAGAGAGCTTGTTCTATTTAACGACAAACTAAGGAAAGATTGGGATAACAGAGCTTGTTGTTATCTACGGTTGTTAACTTTGATAGTTGGTTGATATTGATAGATCTGAAATTGATTCTTAATGATGTCTAGTGGTGGAGAATGAAACCTTAACCATATTTTTCATTTTTGATTCTTCTTACTTGTTTTCTTACTTTTCTAGTTTGCTTATTTTTAAAAGTATATTTATTTTTATTGGCTGGTTATACCGCCTAATTTAGTATATATATTTTTATTGGCTGGTTATACCGCCTTGCTTAGTATATATATTTTTATTGGCTGGTTATACCGCCTTGCATCTTATTCTTATTGGCTGGTTATACCGCCTTGCATCTTATTCTTATTATTTACTTTAGTTTAAATCTGGCTTCAAAAAAAAAAAACCCCTTTTCTTTTATTGTTCTTAAATTTAAGTTTTAAACTATCAACTTATAAACTAAAACCCAATCCCTGAGGACTCGACCCTTGCTAACTACTATACTTACAATTGATCTTTTTAGTGCAAGGTTAAATAAGATACACTCTTTTGGGTGCATCAAATTTTTGGCGCCGTTGCCGGGGATTGCTTTCTTTAGTTTATTAGTTTATTGGTTTATTCTTATTTTCTGTTCTAATTATTTACTTTCTTAGTGAATGTTCCAAGCTCCCGAAGAAGACTTACGACTTAGGAAAATTCGGGAATTTATAACTTCTCACCAACAACCAATCGAGGAGTTGATCCAAAACATCCAAGAGGAGCAAGGAGAGATGGCAGCAGCTGACAACCGAACTCTCAAGGAGCTAGCCGCTCCGGACTTGGGTCAACAACCATTATGCATTGAATATGCTAATCTTTAGGTAGCTTTTGAATTAAAATCTGGTTTGATTCATCTTCTCCCAACTTTTCATGGTTTTGCAGGAGAGGATCCAAATAAGCACCTCAAGGAATTCCATGTAGTTTGCTCAAGCATGAGACCAACAGGGGTCACGGAAGAGCAAGTTAAGTTGAGAGCCTTCCCATTCTCTCTAGCTGATTCAGCAAAGGAATGGCTCTACTATCTACCATCCGGGACCATCACTACATGGAATGATTTGAAGAAAGCATTCTTGGAAAGGTATTTCCCAGCATCTAAGGCTGCCAACATTAGGAAAGAGATATGTGGGATTCGGCAATACAACGGAGAGTCCTTATATGAATATTGGGAGAGGTTCAAGAAACTTTGTGCATCATGTCCACACCATCAAATAAGTGAACAACTTCTCATCCAATACTTCTATGAAGGTCTCATGCCCATGGAGAGAAGTATGATAGATGCCGCTAGTGGGGGAGCTCTAGTTGATAAGACTCCCAGGGCTGCTAGAACATTAATCTCCAACATGGCAGCCAATTCTCAACAGTTCTCAATGAGACAAGATCCACCACCACAATCCAAGAGAGTTAATGAGGTAAGTATATCATCCCTTGAACAAAAATTTGATAAACTGACTTCTCTTGTTCAACAATTGGCTGTAGGTAAAATACAACAAATAAAGGCTTGTGGCATATGTTCAAACATAGGGCACCAAACTGATATGTGTCCAACACTTCAAGAGGATACCAATGAACATGTGAATGCCATGGGTGGATTTCAGAACCAATCAAGGAAATATGATCCCTACTCAAACACATACAATCCAGGATGGAGGGATCATCCAAACTTCAATTATGGAGGGAACCAATCACAAACTATTCCTCCACCATTTGACCACAGGCCACCGGGTTTTCAGCAAAGAGTGCAACAACCATACCAAACCCGACAACAACTACCACCCACCCAAAATTCAGGTACTTCTCTTGAAGATCTTGTTAAAGCTCTTTCTACTAATACAATTCAATTTCAACAGGAAACAAAGACAAGTATTCGAAATTTGGAGACTCAAATAGGGCAATTGGCAACAACCATGAGTCAAATGCAAGCAAGGGATTCTGGGAAATTACCTTCCCAAACCATAGTGAATCCAAGAGAGAATGCCAATGCTATAAATTTAAGAAGTGGGAAACAGCTAGAGGCACCACAAAATGATAGTGCTCAAGGGGAGAACAATACCATGGCATCCTCTTCACATCCCAACGAGCCACTAAAAAAGGCAATTCCTAAACCATCATTTCCTTCCTATATAACTCCTCCACCTTTTCCTAACAGGTTAGCAAAGTCCAAGAAGGAGGAGCAAGAGAAGGAAATTTTGGAAACCTTCCGGAAAGTAGAGGTGAACATTCCTTTACTAGATGCTATCAAGCAAGTGCCAAGATATGCCAAGTTCCTAAAAGATTTGTGCACATCTAAACGGAAGTTGAAATGGAATGAAAAGGTAAGTGTGGGGGAGAATGTGTCAGCTGTTCTTCAAAAGAAACTCCCACCTAAATGCAAGGATCCAGGTATGTTTACCATTCCTTGTAAGATAGGCAACACCAGGTTTGAGCGTGCTATGCTAGATCTAGGGGCATCTATTAATGTCATGCCATATTCAATTTATGCTTCATTGAATCTAGGACCATTAGAGGAAACCGGTGTTATAATACAACTTGCTGACCGTTCTAACCCTTATCCAAGAGGAGTTGTAGAAGACGTTCTTGTACAGGTTAATGAATTGGTTTTTCCCGCTGACTTTTATGTTATTGAGATGGAAGATGAGATGTCTTCTAATCCCACACCTATTCTATTAGGGAGACCATTCTTGAAAACAGCAAGAACTAAAATAGATGTACATGATGGCACTTTAACTATGGAATTTGATGGTGAAATAATTCGCTTTAACATTTTTGAGGCCATGAGATATCCTAGTGATGTGCATTCTGTTTTTAATATTGATATAATTGACTCACTAGTGCAGCAAGCTTATGAGCTAGATGGTGAAGATAGTGTGGAAATAGTCCTTAGCAACCATCTCGGAATGGGGAATGCTAAACTAGCCTTGAGTGACCATGTGGAAGGGGCACTAGAATCTTTACACTCGCTGCAACCTAAAGATGCAAGGTTTGATGTTTCATTTATTAATTTGCCTTTATCTAATGAGAAACTTCTACCTTCCATTTTGCAGGCACCAACTTTAGAGTTGAAACCACTACCGAACCACTTGAAATATTTGTTCTTAGGGGAAAAGGACACACTACCTGTCATCATTGCCAAAGAGCTCACACCTTTGCAAGAAGAGCGACTTATCCGGGTGCTTAGAGAGCATAAAACAGCAATTGGTTGGACAATTGCCGATATCAAGGGAATAAGCCCATCCATGTGCATGCACCGGATTTTGTTAGAGGAAGGGTCTAAACCAACAAGAGAAGCACAAAGAAGATTGAACCCTCCTATGATGGAGGTTGTGAAAAAGGAGATACTGAAGCTCCTAGATGTTGGAGTGATCTATCCTATCTCGGATAGCAAATGGGTGAGCCCAGTCCAAGTGGTTCCAAAGAAATCAGGTGTAACGGTGGTAACAAATAATGAGAATGAACTTGTTCCTACTAGGATTCAAACAGGATGGCGAGTTTGTATTGATTATCGTAAACTTAATTCCACAACTCGCAAAGACCACTTTCCTTTACCTTTTATTGATCAAATGCTTGAAAGGTTAGCTGGCCATTCTCATTATTGTTTTCTTGATGGTTTTTCAGGTTATAATCAGATAGCCATTGCTCCGGAGGACCAAGAGAAAACAACATTCACATGTCCATTTGGTACTTTTGCATACCGGCGTATGCCATTTGGTCTTTGTAATGCACCAGCTACATTCCAAAGGTGTATGGTTAGCATATTTTCAGATTATGTAGAGAATATCATAGAAGTGTTTATGGATGATTTTAGTGTCTATGGTGATTCTTTTGATAGATGTCTAGAGAACCTTACACTTGTACTTGAAAGATGCATGGAAACTAACCTTGTTTTGAATTGGGAAAAATGTCACTTTATGGTAGAACAAGGAATAGTTTTGGGCCATGTTATTTCTTCTAGAGGGATAGAGGTTGATAAGTCTAAAATAGATATTATGCATTCTTTACCACCTCCCACAAATGTGAGAGAGGTTCGTTCTTTTCTTGGACATGCAGGTTTCTATAGGAGATTTATCAAAGACTTCTCAAAGATCACATTACCTCTTTGCAAGCTACTACAAAAAAATGTGGTTTTCCACTTTGATGATAAATGCAAAGAGGCGTTTGAAACATTGAAGGGACTCTTGACATCAGCTCCTATCATCCAACCACCAGATTGGAATGTACCTTTTGAAATCATGTGTGATGCTAGTGACTATGCCATTGGAGCTGTTTTGGGCCAACGGGTTGGCAAAGCCTCACATGCCATTTATTATGCCTCAAGAACTCTTAATGATGCTCAATTGAACTATTCCACTACTGAAAAAGAACTTTTGGCTGTTGTATTTGCTTTAGAAAAATTTCGATCTTATTTAATTGGTACTAAAGTAATTGTATTTTCTGACCATGCAGCCCTTAAGTACTTACTCACTAAAAAGGAGGCCAAACCAAGGTTGATTAGATGGATACTTCTCTTACAAGAGTTTGATTTGGAGATAAAAGATAAGAGAGGTAGTGATAACCTGGTTGCGGACCATCTTAGCCGTTTAGTTCATGAAGATGATGCACTACCCTTGAATGAGAACTTTCCGGATGAGCAACTTCTTTTTATAAGAACAACAACTCCTTGGTATGCTGATATTGTTAATTACTTAGTTACCAAGAAGTTGCCACAAGAGTTGACACAAGCTCAAAGAAATAAGATCAAGAGTGATGCCAAATACTACATATGGGATGATCCTTACCTTTGGAAGCATTGCTCCGATCAGATTATAAGAAGGTGTGTACTCGAAACTGAATTTCAATCTATTCTCACCTTTTGTCACTCTTATGCATGTGGAGGACACTTTGGATCCAAAAGAACAGCCATGAATGTTCTTGATTCTGGATTTTATTGGCCTACCATATTCAAAGATGCATACCTCTTTTGCAAGTCATGTGATCGTTGCCAAAGAACTGGTAACTTAGGTGCTAGAAATCAAATGCCTCAAACTCCAATACTTATTGTTGAAATTTTTGATGTATGGGGCATGGATTTCATGGGACCTTTTCCTCCTTCTTTTGGTAATCTTTATATTTTACTTGCCGTTGATTATGTTTCAAAGTGGGTGGAAGCAAAATCCACTAGGACTAATGACTCTAAAGTTGTTTCAGATTTTGTCAAGACTAACATCTTTGCTAGGTTTGGAACGCCAAAGGCCATAATCAGCGATAGAGGTACTCACTTTTGCAATAGGACTATGGAAGCACTTTTGAGGAAGTATAACATCACACACAAGGTCTCCACCTCATATCATCCTCAAACTAGTGGGCAAGCTGAAGTGTCAAACCGAGAAGTTAAGTCCATCCTTGAAAAGACAGTTAATCCAAATAGGAAGGATTGGAGTTCACGACTTGATGATGCACTTTGGGCTTATAGGACAGCATATAAGACACCCATTGGTATGTCTCCTTATCGACTTGTTTATGGTAAGCCTTGTCATCTTCCGGTTGAATTGGAACATAAATCATATTGGGCTATCAAACAATGCAACATGGAGATGGATGAGATAGGAAAGAAAAGAAAACTTGACCTACAAGAATTAGAGGAGATAAGGAATGATGCCTATCAGAATTCTAGGATTTACAAGGAAAAGACTAAGGCATTCCATGACAAGATGATATCAAGAAAAGAATTTGTTGTTGGACAAAAAGTTCTTCTCTTCCATTCACGCCTTAAGTTATATCCAGGTAAGTTACGTTCTCGTTGGGTTGGACCTTTTGTTATTACTAATGTATTTACTCATGGTGCAGTTGAAATCCAAAGCCCAAAAACAGATAAGACATTCAAAGTGAATGGTCATAGATTGAAGCCTTACTATGAGAACTTTCCAATACAAGATGTGGAGGAGTTTCCACTTTTTGAGCCAAAGTATGTTGAATAATAATGGCATGGGTCTAAGTTAGGCTGAGGACAATAAACCAAGCGCTTCTTGGGAGGCAACCCAAAAGGATGGAGAGCATCTATTATATCAGATTTGCATATTCCTTACTCTCCATCATTCTATCTTTTATTGTTTTTATTTTCTTTTGTTTAATAGTTCTTTTCTCTTACAAAGATGTAAATATAATTTTTAATTTATTTTTTTTAACCCCGGTTAAATGGCGGATAACGGTACTCCGTGATTATTTAAATCGGTTCCATCAGCTACCCACGAAACTGATATTCTATATAAATTTCTCTTCCAATTTCTCTTTCATTTTTTTCATTTTTTTTCAGGATGGATGATATTCTCACAAGATTGCAGAAACGATTTCCTCCTTTTCCTCGAAATATTTTACTGAAGCTTTACCAAGTTCGACTTGAAAGATTAAGAATGCTTATGCACAAAGGGATTCCTGACGACATACGTTGGATAATTGAAGCCAAGGTACGTGAAGATGAATATCTTCCTGTTTTGCATTTACCAGGTACAGGTAGAAGCACTTTTGCAAAGAAGCGACGAGCAAAGCGCATGAGTTCAAATTGCCACAAATGTGCACGATGGACGTGTAACGGTAAATGTCGTTCTATTGGGATTCCGTCCTCTAATCGAGATGATAAAATTGAATTCATTAAGGATGGACTGAGTAAGGAGAATTTGGGTAATATCCAACTTTCTCTTGAGACGCATCCTAGTGGAGACGTACAAAGAGAAATTCTTGATTTATGGCCGCAATTCCAAAGGGAATGGCAACATCTTGGGAATCTGATGTTAAAAGACCCTGTTTGCCAGCTTGTAAGAAAACTGGATGGGAAGCATATCCTCGACTCATAGAAGGCGTTTAAGCCGTTTCTGGACGTAAAACCAGAGGAAGATGTGAGCCACAATCACAACTACAATAAATGACTTCTCAGCTTTTGGTTTGATTTGCAATAACTTTATTTTGTTTTAATTTACGTGTTGTTCGATTTGTGTAATTATTCTCGGTTTTTTTTTTTTTTTGTCTTTTACGGTTGATTTTTTCTTCTCTTTTTGATTTTCTTCCTGAAATCACGCAAAAATCTTTTGTTAGGTTAACATTTTCTTCTGACAGGTCAGATACACTTTCGGCGACATTATTACTCTTGTCTGATTCACTACTCAGTCCTCTATATATTACACCATGTACTCATTCTCTTTCAGGCACTCGGAAAAAAAAAATTGAAAGTACTTCATCCCAGCGCATTAAAAAAATTTGTGTCTTTGGAGGAGCTTATCCAGGGAAAAATAACATATTCGCTGATGAAGCCATAAGAGTTGGAGTAATACTTGCCCAACAAAAGATCCACTTGATTTATGGAGGCGGTAGTACGGGTTTAATGGGAGCAGTCGCTACAGCAGCACACGCCGGAGGAAGTCCAGTTCTAGGAATCGTGCCAAAACTATTCACAAGTTTTTGTGGACCTACCGTGGGTAAGGAAATACAAGTCTGGAGTGTCCCTGAACGGATAACAATCATGTACCATTCTGCCGATGCATTAATTGCTTTACCAGGAGGTCTGGGTACATTGGAAGAAATAGCTTGCGTGGCTTCTTGGTCATCTTTGGTCACAAATAAGAAACCCATTGGTTTGCTTAATATTAATGGTTATTTTAGTAATTTGCTTTTATATTTAGATAATGCTGTGGATAATGGATTCATGTTTTCAGAGGCAAGGAGAACCATAATTTCTGCTACAACCATTGAAGATTTACTTAAAAAGCTCCAAGCTTATGAGTGTTTATCTGCTACGGTTGTTTCGCAAACGCTCGGAAAAAGAAAAAGAGATATGGACGAGCAAGGAGTGGATTGCACTTTGTCTTTGTGACATTATCTAACATTTTGCTTGTTGTGTCTCAGTTATAATAAGTGGTTAGCAACCTCTGCAGGTAATATCTCCTAAATTCTACCTTTAAAATTTGACATTGGGGACAATGTCATATTTTAGTAGGGGGTAAGGGACATATTTTGCTAATTTAAAAAAAAAAAAAAAAAAAATTTAAGAAGTATTCATTCTGAACAAGGTCTGAGTAAGGAAGACTTGAGACATACCTTGTCAGTTTGATTTCTTCTTTTCAAAAAAAAAAAAAAAAAAAAAAAAAAAAGAGTTTGTTGTGTTTTAAGCAATTTAGAAGTATTCATTCTGAACAAGGTCTGAGTAAGGGAGACTTGAGACATACCTTGTCAGTTTGATTTTAATCTTTTTATGTTTACTTGTTAATTTTTGTTTAGTATTTTAGGATTATTTAGGTTGCATGAGTTTGTTTTGTTTTGAGTCTTAGTTGTTCCTATTCTTATGTTATTAGTTCTTTTCTCTTACACATGATTCTTTCATTTGTGTTAATAGACTTACATTGAGGACAATGTAAGAATTAAGTGTGGGGGGAATGATTTAGGATTTCTTTTATTTTTGTCTACTATTTTTTTTTTTTTTATGAGTCTTTATTATTATTATTATTTTTAGTGTGTTTTAGTTCCTTTTTAATACAATGATGAGATATGAATTGCATAGGTCTAAACTGGTTATTAGTGAGAAGATTTTCATGAGAATTGAGCTTGATGTCAACCTTTTTATGAGCCAATGTTAATATAATATGTTGATTGAGAAAGAAGCATGTTTAGACTTAATCTGACTTGTATAATCATCCTTGTGAGTTTTTGAGCCTATAATGATTGATGCATTATACAAATCAATCTAATTTCTTTCTTGAGTGCTCTTATGATTACAGGATTCTCTAGAACTTGCTTTAAACCGTTTGAGACTATATTGATACATGTGACAACATGAATATGATAGAGGCATTAGGATTTTTAGCCAGAGCCAAACAGCCATCCCTTATTGATGTTCCAAGAGAACACACCCTTAGTGAACCAATTTGAGCCTACATTGAATAAGCTATCTCTTTGGTAACCATAACTTGTCCCTAACCTAAATATACTTATATCTTTACCTTTGTTCCAAAGATGAATTAGCATGTTTTGAAACAAGTTGCAAAGACAAGGGATATTTTTAGTTAAAAATTTGGGTTAGAAACAAGAAATAAGTGTGGGGGGGAAAGAAAAGAAAAGTCAAGAGAAAAAGAAATGAAATACTGGCAAATACATTCCTATGTAAAAAAAAATATATATATATGAATCATCTCTTGAATTTGTGGAAAAAGAAAAAGATGTTACAAAGTCGTTTAGAATGAAGAAAAGGCCCAACATAAATATCCGGCCTAGGTGACTATGTACTTGTAAAGAGTTTTGAGAAGTTTCTTTGTATGATCTTTTTATGTCTCTAAACTTTATGAACTCTTTGGAACCTTTGTGATATCTTTATCCTTTTGTTCTTCAACCACATTACAAACCCCTTGGCCCCATTACAACCTTGATTAAAGACCTCTTGATTCATGAAGTTGTATGATCTAAATAGTGGAGAATAGGTGGACAAGCAAGAATATGGTAGAACTGTTTTCATGAGATTGATTGAGTGTAAACACTTCACCACTACTTTAAAGAGTGAAAATCATGAGGGTATCCCATGTGAGAAGTTGAGATTAAATTTGAACATGCAATATTTTGATTGAGATATGTTATGCTAATATTGGCTTAACTCAAACAATTTACATTCAAGCATGATTTTTTGTGAAATTCTTTAAGCTATTGATTAGTTTATAAGACTTGTTCAAATATTGTATCTAATTTGTATTGAAAGGATTAGGAGTAAATATTTTTAGTATATGCAGTTTATTTATATTTTAGTTTTTCAATGTTTGTGGGTATCGTTCTAGTAAACCCTCACGAGACTAAACTCGTCCACTAGGGACACCTAGGGGTTTAAAGGCTTGTGTCACATGCTAAGTGCCACCGTGATTTCCTACGAAAATGGATTAGATTAGATTTTCTTATTTTATTTTTATTGAGTCGTTGCTAGGGACTAGCAACAATCTAAGTGTGGGGGTGTGATAACTCGTATAATTATATAGTTTTTAGTTATGTTTTATTAATGTTTTGTGTCAAATACGAGTTATTATTGTTTAGTCTAATTGTGTTTATGATCTTTTATATTTTTATGTATTTTGGTGTTTTTCACAAGTTTCTTTGAGTGATTTCAGATTACTAGAATTAAGGGCAAATCCAGTTCAGTTTTAGTTCCGACACCTTTTGCCATATCAGCTATATCTCGAGTTTCACTGAAGCAATAAGGCTGAAATTTGTAGCCATGCAAAGCTAAGAGGCATATCTATCTTTTTCATGTTTTACACTTCTTAAAACGGAGTCGTTTTCCCTAGCGAAATCGACCATCAAGTTGGCTGATGTGCAATGACGTCTGTGCTGACATGTTTTCGTATTATGCCCATATCTTCTTATCCAAACCAGAAAATGAGCTGATTCCAACGGCTTTGGTTCCGTAACTGATAGGGGAACCTTTGTCTAGAAGACCATGTGATCAGATCAGGCCTCCAATATTGAAGAAATCGACCATCAAGGTGGCTCATGTGCAATGACGTCTGTGCTGACATGTTTTCGTATTTTGCCCATATCTGCTTAACCACATCAGCAAATGAGCTGATTCCAACGGCTATGGTTCCGTAACTGATAGGGGAACCTTTTTCTAGAAGACCATGTGATCAGATCAGGCCTTCAATATTGACGCAATCGACCATCAAGTTGGCTGATCAAAATCGTCATATACCTACCTTTGAAATTTGTAAAGCTTGTCTCTTGTCATTTAGCCCTCCAAAATGTGTATAAATAGAGGGCCTTGGATGATTGTAAGGGATCATATTGGAGATTGGTAGGATATTAGCCATTTTAACAAAATTCTCTAAGTTTTCTTCTTCTTTCTTTTCTCTAGTTTTCTTTTTCTTTAGAAAGAGCAAGAGGTTGGATAATTAATATTCTTCTTCTTCTTCTTTCTTTCTTTTATTTTCTTCTTAGATTCTATTTAATTTTATGTTTATAATGCCTATGCTAGGCTAAACTTCTATTTGGTTAAGGGTGATTTCAAAGCCCTAGACATGTTTTGTGATTGATTTTCAGATTCTATCTATCATTAATTTTCTATCAAAGTTGCTTATGTTCTTCTACAAGAATTGTTCATGATGTTGTCTTGATTTGTTTAGGTGTACAACTAGATAGATCTTGATAATTATCTATTGCTAGTTTAGGAGTCTTGATCCGTGTAATTGTCTTGATTTCCTATTCATAAGTGGCAATTTGTGATTAATGATTATGGTCAAGTTTTCAATAATTGCAAAGTGGAACATAACCTAAGTTGAACAATCCGAGCTTATGTGTTTGTTGCTTAGATCAACCTATCTTTCTCATCATAAAGCTGCCATTAAATTGAATCTAGAGAGCTTATTCTAGGTTGTTTGATGGTTAGAGATTAAATAGAGAGCTTGTTCTATTTAACGACAAACTAAGGAAAGATTGGGATAACAGAGCTTGTTGTTATCTACGGTTGTTAACTTTGATAGTTGGTTGATATTGATAGATCTGAAATTGATTCTTAATGATGTCTAGTGGTGGAGAATGAAACCTTAACCATATTTTTCATTTTTGATTCTTCTTACTTGTTTTCTTACTTTTCTAGTTTGCTTATTTTTAAAAGTATATTTATTTTTATTGGCTGGTTATACCGCCTAATTTAGTATATATATTTTTATTGGCTGGTTATACCGCCTTGCTTAGTATATATATTTTTATTGGCTGGTTATACCGCCTTGCATCTTATTCTTATTGGCTGGTTATACCGCCTTGCATCTTATTCTTATTATTTACTTTAGTTTAAATCTGGCTTCAAAAAAAAAAAAACCCCTTTTCTTTTATTGTTCTTGAATTTAAGTTTTAAACTATCAACTTATAAACTAAAACCCAATCCCTGAGGACTCGACCCTTGCTAACTACTATACTTACAATTGATCTTTTTAGTGCAAGGTTAAATAAGATACACTCTTTTGGGTGCATCAATTACTTTCAGGATAACCTCAGTGGGTCCGCAATTAGGTGGTATAGTCAGATGAGCAAGGACCAGATTCGCTCTTGGAATGATCTGGCTAGGGCCTTTCTAAGCCAGTACAAGCATATGACTTATATGGCGCCTGACCGTCTCACTTTGCAAAATATGGAGAAAAGAGCTACTGAGAGTTTCAAAGAATATGCTCAGCGGTGGATGGACATGGCTGCCCAAGTACAACCACCTTTGACACAAGGAAATCACCGTCCATTTTGTGAATACACTACGGGCCCCGTACTATGATAAATTCGTTGACAGTGCCACGAAGAATTTTGCAGATATGGTAATCTCAGGAGAGATGATTGAGAATGCTATCAAGACTGGGAAACTCGAAGGAGCTAAAACATACAATGCCAAGAGAAATAGGGCATCTGAAAAGAAAGAGGAAGTTACCCAAGTCATGGAAGGCTTTGCCCCACCTCTCCAATTCTCCTCGTATCAGCCATTCTACTCTACCCTGAACAACGTCCCTCAAGGTTCTTTTCCTTACCAACCAATGCCTACAACCGCGCCAGCATTTACATCTGTCTATCAATCTAACACCCATGGGAATAATCAAAGAGGGCATAAAAAACAAGGAAGAAATCAGGTTGACCCGATTCCTGTGTCATATAGTGAGCTACTACCTCAACTCATGCAGAATCACCTTGTGACACCCATGCAATTAGAGCCTTTGGAGCCCCCTTATCTGAGCTGGTATGATGCTAATTAGTGTTGCGGTTATCATTCTGGCAATCAAGGTCATTCAACAGAGAACTGCCCCGCTTTGAAGTACAAGGTCAGAGATCTCATGAATGCTGGTTCGAAAAATTTTGAAGATGGGAAAGCCAAGTGTCATAAGAAACATGGTGCATAATCATATTAGGATTTTCGATGCATGTAGTTCTATACATTGTGATGATGAAAGCACTTGTCTCATGTTGACATCTACATGAAATAAATAAATTTTGAATTTAAATGTTTTATGTTCTTTATGTTTTAATAATAATTTGAATTCGCAAAAACAGATGAATCTTTAAGAAAGTTTGTGGCAAACAATAATTAGGGGTTTTCACATGAAATAATGGACAGTCTCAAGAATATTGATGATCATTGTTAGAAATGGCCCAATACCTTCCCTCTCTCTTTTGGGCTTTCCTATGCCTAAACCATTTGAACCAAGATCACTTGAAAGACCTAATGCTTCAAGGAATATGAATGATTGAACTTCATAAACCATTGTCACTAAGCAAAGATGTAAATCCTAGTCTAAGCTATGAACAAAGGAATGGGCTTTTTGAAAAAATTTCGAACTCCTTGAAATTCAAACAAATGAGACATTCTTTCAAGAATTTAGATCTTGGTAAACGATATGTATCAAGGTTGTGCTAAAACCTTTCATGTCTTTTCCAATGACCACAAAACACCAATTTGCCCAAACATCACTTCTTGATTGACACCCCGGGGTACAATGATTGAACCAGATTATCCCATGTCCTTGAGAAAACCTATTTTTGGGTAATATTTCCTTGGTACATCAAACAAACCTAAGATTGAAACTTAGTATTTTCATTGTAAACCTAGACTTGCTATGTTCCTCATAGTAATATAAATTCCCAAGGTTGATCAAATTGGGGCATCATATCTGGAAATGATGGATACATGGTGAATAAGGATGGAATTAATGCATGAATCATTGGGGGCATGTAAAAAAAAGAGAAAGAGAAAAAGAAAAGAAATTGTGATATCATGCATGTCGATACGTGATCCCGATCGTGGGGACCCGTTCGAGTGAGGGGCTAAATATAAGTAGAGGAAAAGATGACTTAATTCCTCTAGATTGAAATAAGAGGTCGAGGGTATGAAAACAGCCTCGGAAAAAGACATGGAGTTGCCACCAATCTTTTTTAGCCAGGTGTGATCGGCCACCTATTAAAACCGGTTTTATAAAACATTTTAAAATTAATTAAAATATTTTTAAAACCAATTTCAAGTCTCCGTTACGTGCGGGGAAGGATTAGCACCTCCACAACGCCCGTATAAAATGGCACCTTATTAATCATGTGTTATCTCAAGTCTCGGTAAAAAAGTCGGTTTTAATTTAGTATTTCAAGTTAATTCTCAATTTAAAGAAAAATAATTTCATTTTTAATTGAAAATGATCCGGAATTTATTAATTCAAAATTTTTCTATATTCCCCGGCAAAATATAGAAATTTTTATTTATTTGAAAAACTTTTCGAATCATTCTCGTTTTTTGAAAGAAAGATATTCCTTTATTAATGATAATTGATGATATTCTCTCCAGCAAACCCGATAGAGAACTCATGAATTATTTTAACTCGGGAATATCTTTATTTTTTATTGAAAATCATTATCTTTTTTTTAAAAACATTTAAAAAATGAATTTGAACATGTATGATATAAATAAAATGACATAGCAAAGTCTAGATAATATAATGCAACCTAAAAGATATGACATATGATCTAAGTGGCTAGAAATGACATGAAACATAAAATAATGCTATCATAAAATATGCATGAAAATAAAATGAAAATGCATGAACATCGTATATGCTAAATAATGTGACAAAAATAAATGACTAAATAAAAATATACGATAGCATGAAATATTCAAAATCATATGGAAAAAATATAACATCATAAAATGCAAATCAAAGTAATAATAATACCATGGAAAATATCATAGCAAAAATCACATATTAAATACAATATATGAACATGGAAAATGAAATGCATGAAAATGTATTTTTTCCTCTAAATAAAGAAATCCGTATATCTAAAAAGATATCCGGCTACCTTAGGAAAACATGTCAAATTAGATTTTCTAAAGACAAAACGTTGTGATTGTTTGAAAACAATTTTGAAGAAAAACTTGAATGAAGATTAAAACCCCTACCAAACCCTTTTAAAATGGCTCTAATTTCCTAAGTTTAAAATCCCGGACTTGACCACCCTTAACCCGAGATTTATAAAATCATTTTTAAAGCTTAAAAAGGCTTAGAAACTATCCTAAGACAGTGGCTAAAGCTTCTAACCAACCCCCACTAAACCCCTTAGCATAATTCAACCATTGTTTTTCTTTTGAATTCAAATCTGCCTCTACTGTCCGAATTTGGCACATGATTTTTCAGCCTATTTTTAAAAATTGAAAAAAATCTAAAAAAAAAAAAAAAAACTGGAGACTCAGAACATGTAAAACTACACGAGAAAAAATTGGCTTCATTTTCTGATTAAAGATGACTGCCCAAAAAAATCGAAGAAGTTCGAGTACTGTGTGAAAAAAACTATTTTGTCAAAACACATTTTTTGCCTTTGATAATCAAAGTAAAAATTGTTGGAGATCATTCTAAAGACCTAAGGACAGTAGCTAAACATTTAAAAACCTTGGAAAAAAATTGGCTAAGTAAAAAAAAATCACAAAGGTAGAATAATCAATTTGACAATTCCTTAATTTTCCACAAGTATGCTCAAGAGAGCATGACTTTGAGCCATTGATTGGCCTAAGTCATAAATAAAGTGGCAATGACATGGAACGCATGAACATACAGCAAATGAAATGTTTGAAATGCATGGTCTAAAGATCTAAATAGTAAAGGAAATGCAGGACAATTCAAGACAACCTAAATGCCTAGCATGAGTTTTCATGGCAATAAATGCTATCCTAACTTAATATGCATGCAATACTTGATAATGCAAATATGACTTAGACCTAATATGTTATGAAAATGCATGAAAAAGCTAATGTAACCTAAGACCTAAGTAGCATAGTAATGCATGACAATACCAATGTGATTTAAGACTCAATATGCATGGAAATACCAATATGGCCTAGACCTAAAATGTAATGAACATGCATAGCAATACTATGAACATACAATGACCAATGAAACTAATGTTAATGCTGGAAGAAACAACAACTAATACACAATTTCAAGATAGGATAATGCATGATAAGGCAAGGGATGCATGAAGAGGCAAAATGTAGCTACATGATACTCTAATGCAATCCTATCTAGTAAATGGCACAAGTACATGATAACTCATATCAAGATGCATAATGTCATGACATTTTCATAAGCATATGACATACTAAAATCAAAATACAAGCTCATGGCATGGAGATGTAGACAAGATAAAAAAAAACACATGTAAGGCATACTAAATGGAATAGCGGAATAGTCATATATCTCAAGTGATGGCATTTTGTCATAGCATTTTCACAAGCATATGGCATACTAAAATCAAAATGTACAAGCTCATGGCATGGAGATGCAAAAAAGTCAAGAAGCAAAATGAAAATGCACATGCAAGGAATACTAAATATCAAGATATGCTAACTCATGGCATGGAGATGCAAACAAGCCAAGAAGCAAGATGAAAATGCACATGCAAAGCATACTAACATGGAATAGCCAAATGACCATATGACAATATAGTAAAAATGCAAACATATTTATAAAATAAGACATAATACATAAAAAAATGCACAATATGAGCATGAACACAATGGCCGAATGTGCAAGAAAAATGATTAAGCATGGAATAGAAATATAGAAACAAATAATGATGGAAAATAATGTAAAGAACATAAATAAAATTAAACATAGACATGCAAAGCAAAGCAAATAACAATCAAAACTAGTAAATAAAACAAGGAAAGTTAAGCTCCATGATTGGTATAAAATAGGCATAGCCTTTCACCTAACCATAATCACTTGGTCTTCCCAAGATCTTGAAGCCTTTCCATTCCAAAAACTCAAAAAATAAACCATGCTAAACAGTAAAATTAAGGTGAGCTTCATGGTAGGTAAAAATGGGCATAGCCTATCTCCTAACCATGGTCACTTGGTCTAGCCAAGATCATGTAGCCATTTCAACCATTTTTTGCTTCATCTTTTGTAAAAAATAAGAACCTTAGAATACTCTAAAAAACCTTCTAAAAATCATTTTTCACAACAACATGCAAGGAAGAAAGAAAAAAAAAGAAGAAATCCAAGGCAAGCAAACATGCCATATTCGGCCAAGCATGAAACCACATAAAAAAAATTTATTTTCCACCATTTTAATGAAGAAGAAGAGATGAAAACATAAGTAAACATTAAGAAAAAAAAAACTTTATTTCTATGAAAAAGGTAGTAGGAAAACACGATAGAAAATCAAGAAAACACCATGGAAAACAAGAAGAAAGCTATGCTAGAGCTTGGTAGAGATGACTACCTTCAAGCTCTCTATTGAAAACTTTTTTTTTCTTTCTTTCAAAACCTTTTTATTTGCTAAATTAGCTACTGACTTCATCCAAAAAACATATGAAAAGAAGAAACCAACCCCCCCTCTTTAGCCTTGGCCGAATGGCCTCTCACCCTTGGATGGGAATTGCACTTTTTTCTCCTCCAATCTTTGCCTTTATATTAAGATATTTTGATGACAACATAAAAATTTCATCTTGCCAATTGATAGCAGCCCTTAAGATGTGTACTCAGCCCTTGTAGTAACCTTAGCCTTTAGATGCAAAAGAGGACCAATCCCATGCACTCCCTTGCTTACCCCCTTGAGTGCTTACCCTTGGATGAGTTGTGCTCTTCTATTCTTGGTCATTGGATGAGGACAACATAAAAATGACATCTTGTAGATTAAATCCATCCATCAACATGTGTACTCAGCCCTTGTAGATGGCCTAAGCCATTAGATGAAAAGAGATAATCCCATGCACTCCCTTGCTTAACCGAATGGATGCTCACCCTTGGATGAATTGTGCTAATCTTTTTTCTTCCATTCTTGGCCATTAGATGAGGGTTCTTTCATGAAAAATAATAATGTCATCTTGGCGTTTAAACTTGGCCATTGGATGGTGCATTCAACTTTCCTACAAGGCACCTAAGCCATTGGATGAAGGGGGGACCATTTGCAAGGTGTTAATGGTAGCATGTGGCTTTATAGTGACAAAGGAATTAAATTGTTCAAGCTTCCTTCTTCTCCTCTATGCTGGCTGAACAAGGGAAGAAAAATCCCAGCAATTCCTTCTTCTTTCATATTTTCCTCAATTACAAATTTCCCTTTTTGGTTTCTTCGGTGAAATGACCTTTTTGCCCCCCGAAGCTAAATAAATAGCAAAAAGACTCCAAATTCAAATTTTCTTTTTTTAATACTTCTGAAATAATAAAAAATTGAATTCTGGAAGTTTTCAAAATTTTTCGAGTCCATTTGCTATTTATTTTGGATTTATTTTTGAAATTGCCTTTTTTATGCACCCGAACTTTACCATTTTTTAAACGAGCTCCGAATCTAGATTTTTCTTCACCAATCTCTTCAAAAGAATTTAAAAATGTGATTTGGAAGTTTTCATAATTTTTGGAGCTCATTTGCTATTTTTTCAGGATTTATCTACTTGAATTAGTGCATAGGGGACCCGGAATTTGGCCATTTTGCAAACGAACTCCGAATCAAGATTTTATTTCACCAATATCTTCCAAATAATTTAAAAATTATATTTGCAAATTTTTAGAATTTTTGGAGTTCATTTGCTATTTTTTTGGGATTTATCTGCTTGAATTAATGTAAAGGGGACCCGGGATTTGGCCATTTTGCAAACGAACTCCGAATCAAGATTTTCTTTTGCCAATATCTTCAAAATGATTTAAGAATGAGATTTGCAAATTTTCAAAATTTTTGGAGTTCATTTGCTATTCTTTTAACATTTTCCAATTTTGCTCTTTTGTCTCCGAAACCCGGTTTTGCTCAAAACAAGTCCAATTTTTAGATTTTCTTCAGACTGAGCCTTAGGCTATCCTTGTTTAATCATTCCTCATCAATTAGGGGCCTTAGTCTTACCGAATCGGGCTATTTCTGTACACCTAAATCTACCAAAAACCCTAATTCTCGATTTTCTTCCGAATTGACTTTTCTATCAGTTTTTCTTCCAAGTAGCTTCTCCATTACCCGTAGTCAGTGCTTATCTTTCATTTGAGACCTTCAATTCTGACCAATTTGATCGTTTAAGCACTTTTCTCCAAATTTTCCGAACTAGGGTTTCCTTTCTACTAAATCACGTAACCCAACTTCCGACCTCCATATCTTTCAATGTAGACCTTGGATTATCAAAATTCTTTCACTGTTTTTCAATTGAACCTCAAATCTTGATTTTGAAAATGTGTTGACTTTTCAATAGTTGACTTTTTTTAGGTTGACGTTTTTGGGGTTGACTTTTTTCGAGGTTGATTTTTTTAAGTTTGACTTTTTTTGTCTACTCTCTTAGACTAAGCCTCGGAGTACCACCTGTAGAATGAGAAAAGCTTTTTATCATTCTGAAACATCAATTTAGGAAGAAAACGTACCTGATTTAGGGGTCCGAACAAAATTAGGTGTCTACAGCTCTCTTTGGCTATTGCTAAGAATCAGGAATCAGGCAAAGATAAACAAATACTAATTTTGTACGGTTAATGAAATCACATGTGAAGAAAGGGAAAGGGGTTTTCAATCATCATCATTCATTTTCATTTTTTTTTTAAAAAGCTGTAAATTGAAAGATTTTATCCTTAAATTGAATTCCCTGACTAATCAAGGCTCGACCTGTCTTAAGGAAACGGGTTCGATTTCAAAAGAAAAAAATTATGCCCGAAGGTCTTAAAAATTATGCCCGAAGGTCTTAAAATGGTGCCAGAAGATCTTTAAAATAGTGCCCGAATATCTTAAAAATGGTGCCCGGAGGCCTTACCCGTGATTTGCAAAATTATGCCTGAAGGTCTTAAAAATGGTGCCCGAAAGTCTTTAAAATGGTGCTCGAAGGTCTTAAAAATGGTGCCCGGAGGCCTTACCCATGATTTGCAAAATTATGCCCGAAGGTCTTAAAAATGATGCACGAAGGTCTTTAAAAATGGTGCTCGGAGGCCTTACCCGTGATTTGAAAAATTATTGCTGAAGGTATTAAAAATGGTGCCCAAAGGTCTTACCCGTGATTAAAATACCTTGACGACAGTCTCAAGGCTCAACTCATTTGATAAACAGAATGAATTCGATTTAAAACAAAAGGAAATACCTCGACGGTGGTCTCAAGGCTCGACTCATTTGATAAAATAGAATGAATTCGATTTAAAACAAAAGGAAATACCTCGACGGTGGTCTCAGGGCTCGACTTATTTGAGAAGCAGAACGAGTTCGATTTGGGTAGCCAAAGTTCTCTTTATTCCTGCAATGTTAGCTAAATGCAATGATGAGAATGACATGATTTGCAAATGCTTATATGTTTCCTGAGGATGAATGCAATCAAATGATTGTGTCATGATTTCTAATCCATGGTTTCTTTGAGGTTCACAGATTATCCGACTTCATGATGGAATCTTCAATTGTTCACTGATGCCCCACTTAAAAAACTCTTTACTCAAGATAACTTGTCAAATAGTCCCAGTTTCTGACTTCGCTCAAATTCACAAATTTCTGACTTCATGGCGGAGTCTCCAACACATTCACTGTTTTCCTTTTCTTGATGAATTTTCCATCAGGATTAGTGGTTTCCAAACTTTTTCTTAGATTTAGATCTATTCCTTAGTAATACTTTTAAACGCCTTTTTATTTTAAAAATTTATGTTTACTAATCATCATTCTATTTAATAACAAACAAAATGCAATCTCAAAAATGTATGAAAGAAAGTATGAAACAAGTAATTGTCATAAAAGGGGTAACAAAAATTTATTGCAACAAAATGTTTTAAAATGATAAAAGTGAATATCAAGGATATAAGAAACAAATGTAAAGTTATAGGTTGTTGATGCCCCGGATGTGGAATATCTTGAACCCCTCATTTTTCAAATCATCTGAAATTTACTTGGGTAATCCCTCGGCTTCTATAGTCACGTCAGACTGAGTTGTTCCCTTTTTCACTGATTTTCAAATACTTTCTCCCCTTTTACACGAAGCACTGATTCAAACCTTACTCAGTACTTGAGCCGCCCTTTGTGGGTTTTCAACTCAAGTGTCCCTCATTCGGTATTAAGTCGCCCTTAGCGGGTTTTTGGCTTAAACCTCTCCTTTTACAAAATTTTTTTTTTTTTGTATTCTACCATTCATCTGAGAATTCTAAATGATTCCAAGGTAAAATGTCAATTCAAAAGATGGGATGAATTCTGAGAAAACCCTTTCAAATTAAATATTCATGCTTGGTCAAAATGGACTTTTAAAGTACGTAATCTAGGCCAAGGTTCGGGTTTAGAAGGAAAGGATAAAATAGGCCCAAAATGTGTTTAAGGGTGATTGGATCAAGGATCATTTCCTGAGGAGAATTCATTCTTGAGACATTTGTCCCCTTTTTTGGATTTTTCCTTTTTTTTTTCATTACTGGCTTTCATTTTCTATTCTTTGATTTCACATTTTCCAATGGCTTTTTTTTCCCTCCAGAGTAGAGGGTGATCCTTGATCAGGGTTCAACGAAAGAAATAATTCCTAAGGCTCATGGGGGTGACTAGGGATAACTTCTTTTTAGTGAAGGGAATATGAAAGATGGCCATTCATCATATCAAGCATGAATATTCTCTTTGAAAAGCAATTCTCAGGGGAGATAGATATATAGAATTTCCATTTTGCACTTGGGAATCATTCGAATTCTCATATGCATGATATCACAATTTTTCTTTTTTCTTTTTCTTTTTCTCTTTTTTTTTTGTCGTATGCCCCACTGATTTATGCGTTAGTCCCATCATTTTTCACCATATATCCATCATTTCCATACATGATGCCCCAATTTGATTAACCATGAGAATTTGTATCAACGAAGAACATAGCAAGTCTAGGTCTATTTTGAAAATGTTGAGTTTCAATTATGAGTTCTTTGAAGAGGCAAGGAAAATATGGCCCAAAAATGGGTTTTCTCTGGGACATGGGATAATCTAGTTTAATCATTGTGCCCCAGGGTGTCAATCATGAAGTGATGTTTGGGAAATTAGTGTTTTATGGTTGTTGAAAATGTCATGAATGGTTTTGGCACAACCTTGACACATACCAAATTACCATGATCTAAATTCTCGAAAGAATGTCTCATTTGTTTGAATTTCAAGGACTTCGAAAAAATTTCAAAAAGTTCGTTCCTTTGTCTATAGGCTAGACTAGGATCTACGTCTTTGCTTATTATCTGATGACAATGGTTTTATGAAGTTCAATCATTCATATTCCTTGAAGCATTAGGTTTTTCAAGTGGTCTTGGTTCAAGGGATTTAGGCTTAGGAAAACCTAAAAGAGAGGGGAGAGTGTATTGGGTCATTTGTAACAATGATCATCAATATTCTCGAGACTATCCATTATTAAAACCTCCGTAATGCTTGTTTTTGGAATTTCAAATTATTGTCAAAACAACAAACACAAAGCATTTAAAATTCAAAATTCATTTAATTCATATGAATGTCGACATGAGACAAGTGTTTTCATCCTAAGGTCTGAAACTACATGCATCAAAATACTCCTATTGACATCCTTCAAAGGGAGTAATTCTCCTCCTAAAACCCTGAAAGGAATTGATTTATGGCAAAGCGACCTTCCACTGATTGATAAGCTCCAGTGTCAAAATACCATTGCGGATAAGACCTTCAATCATTTCCCTCAATTGTCTGCATTTTTCAGTTGAATGCCTAATTACCCCCAGATGATAATCACACTTGCTGTCAGGGTCATAACTCCTTGCTGATGGATTCGGAGCTATTTTCAAAGGTTCCGGGGTAAGGTACTGATTCTTTATTAGTAATGACAGTAGGTCCGGGATTGGGATTGGAATTGGAATTATTTCTTGGTTATCCCGCGGTCGTTTTCTGGAAGTTGGCCTTGTTGCAAGAACTGGTATAGGATTAGGTGCTTGGGTGGGTGGGTAAGGATAAAGGCTTGGAGATATCTCAGTAGGATAACATGATTGGTATGAGGAAAATTGGGAATATGGGATGAAATCTCCCATAGCTTGGACATGTTCCTCTTTCTTTCTAGGTACCCTATTTCTCTCGGCATTGGATGTTCCTTCTCATTCAAATTTCCCATTCTTGATAGCATTCTCAATCATCTCCCCTGAGATTACCATATCCGCAAAATTCTTTGAGGCATTGCCGACGAGTCTATCATGGTACGGGGCCCGTAGTGTACTCACAAAAAGGACAGTGATTACCTTTGGTGTCAAAGGTGGATGTACTTGGGTGGACATGTTCCTCCACCTCTGAGCATACTCTTTGAAGCTCTCAGTAGCTCTTTTCTGCATATTTTGCAAAGTGACACGGCCAGGTGTCATGTCGGTTATATGCTTGTACTGGTTTAGAAAAGCCATGGCCAAATCATTCCAAGAGCGAATCTGATCCTTGCTCAACTGACCATAACACCTAATTGCGAACCCACCGAGGCTATCCTGAAAGTAGTGAATCAGAAGTTTATCATTATCTATATGACTTGTCATCTTTAGGCAGAATATAGTGATATGGCTGACGGATCAGTCGTCCCGTCATATTTCACAAAGTCAGGGACCTTGAATTTAGGAGGAATGACTAAATCGAGGATCAAGCATCGTTCTTTCGCATCCACACACTCGAATATATCTGTATTTTCTACTGCCCGGAGCCTTTCATCTAACAACTGATGTTTCCCTTGGGAACCTGCCAACTCTACCTCTTTTACTGCAACCATTTTCAACTTTTCCCGTTCAGCTGGGTCGTCTAAGTTCAGGGTGTTGCTGGGGTTAACTGTGTTCTGGTCATCTATCATTATGACCTCATTCTGACCCTTTTATGCCTCTAACCCTTCTCTGGTGGCAAAGTTTTTAGTTTTTCCTTTTCCCTTGATTACGGCGGACATCAGCTCCATCAATTTAGTCATCTGATCTTTAGATTCTGCTTCAGATTTTGCCAACTTTTCTAGCAATTCTTCATGTGCCCTTTCCATTTTTTCCATTCGGGCAGCTTGTTCATTCTCCATAGCTCTAGCCTGTATTGGAAAGGTACTTAGTACTTCTTATACCTCTGATTTGAAATGGAAATTCTTTCAAAGACTCTTAAAGCCAAGCCAACTTCCATTTTATCCCCCCCAAATGTATGTCATGATGAAGGAGCCATGAATGCAACTTGATGCACGCGAAGGCTAAACAATATGATATATGAACATGTATAGTGGAAACATGCTGACTATATATGTAATAAATGCAATCACGATGCCAACATGCTACAAGGAAAGAATCAATGCATGGATATATGCAATGAATGACTATGTATTTTCTAGATTATTTCACAATGAATGATCGTATACATTATGAATGCAACACGATGTCAATTATGATGCATGTAAACAATGATTAACACAGAGTATATACAAAGAAACTCATGCTGACCATGTGTATTATGATGCGACCTAATCCTAACATGATGTATGTAATAAGCAAATTAGTGCATGAACATATAGAAAAATCATGCTGACTATGTTTATCATGAATACCACCTAATGCTACCAAGATGCATGTATGAATGTATGGTATGAAAAATAATTGATCGGATGCAAAATGCAAAGGGGAAGATACCACAGAGGAAATAAGAATCGGAGGAACTTAATCATCAACATCTCATAAATTGATGCACAACCAAATCATTCCCAAATCAACAATCACAATGGTATAAACCATGTTTACAAAATCATGAGCAGTGGTTAAAACTGTCTTTACAAGTACTTTGTTCTTCCTAGCATCCTAAGGCTATAAGATCTGGCTACTGAAAAAGTAAAATCCTATTACATCATATAAGACCGAAGTTCTTCTACATCAATGCCGTAAATCTTCCAATCCTAATGACGCTTTCCCAACCCTCTATCAATTAGTGTCGTTGGATCCAACCACTTGGCATCTATAAGAGATTGTACTTTGTTCTTCAGTGCATTGTAGTGCTCAATGCTATGCCCAATAGTTCCACAATGATAATCATATTTTTCATTCGGGTTATACCTCTTGGGGTATGGTGGTGACAGGGGTTTCAACGGCACATAGGCAACTAGGTGATTTCTAACCAATATTGGGAAAAGCTCTTGATAGCTGATTGGAATAGGATCAAAATCCCTTTGGGTTTTATCCCGGGGTTGTTTCTTAGTCATACAGGGCCTAGGAGTTGGGGCACTTGATGGTGGCGCTAAGGCTTGCATCGAAGTGTTTGCATGGGGAGAAAATAGTATAACAAGGCAAGGGTATGGATTTGGACATGGGGTCCTTGAAGGTTGTATATAGCTCTAGCTTCCTATCCCGGATGCTGGATAAGGTGATTGATGAGGGAAATAGTATGAACTGCCAGTTGGTGGTGATGGAGTGGGATTCAGGGGTCCCGTAGTGATCATCCCAGTGGACAATTGAGCCATAGTAGGGTAGGGATACTTGTTTGGACTTAGAGCAGTTTGCGGGTATGGTATAGGATTCATGATTTCTGTCTTTGGTATCAGGCTCTCTGGTTTAATCATTTTCATGATTTTGTCCACAATTTCATCAGGGTTGCACCCTTTGTAACACTGGCAAGCGTAGGATCTAGAAAGGATTGTATGTTCTGCACCTGAAGGTTTTGGTTGACCCAAAAGTGATGAAGAACCCTGAGAAAATTCCCCTTTACTCTTACCCATATCCTCAAACATTTTTAGCAATTTGGCGAGTTGTTCTTTCACTTCCCGGATTTCATGTCTAAACTCTTCTTGATTGCGTTCCAAAGCACCCAATCGTTCCTCCGATTCATTCCTCATATCTTGAACCCTTTTCATGCAAATGAAAATGTCATGAGATTAAGAATACAATTATGAATGTATATGCTCTATTCATATATGCATGAATGTACTAATGATTAATTCATGAAGCGTTTAAAGAAATTATGATGACTATGTATGTCATGTGTGCAAACTGATGCCAACATGATGCATGTAAAGAATAAGCAAATTACTACATGGATATATACAGAAAAATTATGCTAACTATGACTGTATTCTACAATGAATGAGCATACATGCTTATGACTGTAACATGATGTCAAAATGATACGAGCAAAGAATAAATGAATTAACACAAAGGTATATACAAAGACCAATGATTTCACGAAATTGGTGGGACCAAATTTTGATTATTCAAAAATCTCACTATGCAAAATTTGCCTCCAAATTTAATCTATAATTTTTTGAAACATGTTTTCTCTATGAAAAGCCAAACATATTATTTTTAAAAGAATTTCAGGGTAGCGGATCCTAATATGGTAAAATATGCAAATGTTCATGTAAAACTATCGGTTCATAATCATCAAATGAGATTATTACCAACTGTTTATTGCAAAGAATGAGATATAAAATACAACCATGAATGTACATTCTCTATTCACACATGCATGAAATGTGCAAAATGCAAAAATGTTTGAAAAAGAATGTTTTGATATTTTCAATTTTAAAAAGCTAGTGAACACTTGACCCAATATTATCGACTCATCTAGGCATCACGATGCCTTCAGGGCGGGATATTAAACTTATTACGGGCGATGTACGTACATCGTTGCCCGATCTACAACCCTTATTCAGAGTGTAAAATAGGTAACAAAAGGTTTAGAAATGTCCCTCCATGCGTTCTTATCTTCGGTGTATCTAATGAAAATTCGGCATGGCTTCGCCTAGGTTCACTATATGAGGGTGAATCAGTTATAAAGGCCCCGAATTGCTCCTCACTGTCGCCGGTGAAGGCTAGTAAGGCACCCCGATAAAAGCGGGTCCAATTCGTTAGAGTATATTTTCCTAAGCCCATACGGAGGATCATCACGAAGGCATTAGGTACTTTATACTCCGAAAGTGTTTTACTAGCCCATACGGAGGATCATCACGAAGGCGTAGTTACTTTACTCCCACATAAAAGGACGGGACCCGGGTAGAGAGTTCATGTTATGCAAATGCAAATGTAGTGTGTGCGGAGGAACAACAAACCTTTCACCACCTATTCTACACCCCTTATCCTAAATACCCCAACAATTTATTAAAACAACGATCAAGAATAGTGTAACGCATTAACCAACAAGCAATAGTAATATACAACATTAAATAACTAGAAAACAATAATAAAATGCATGTGAATGACTATGAACATATTTAAAACATTTTATTATTTTCAAAATTCTCCTTTATTTTAAAAAAATATGGGAATTAAAATTAAATACCAATTTAACCAACAAAACCGACACTTTGATAACACACGACTAATTCTAGGACTGACTCTCTCATATTCCCCAGCGGAGTCGCCAACCTGTCGGTACGTGATCCCGATCGCGGGGACCCGTTCGAGTGAGGGGCGAAACAAAAGCAGAGGAAAATATGACTTAATTCCTCTAGATTAAAATAAAAGGTCGAGGGTATGAAAACGGCCTCGTAAAGAGACATGGAGTCACCACCAATCCTTTTTAGCTAGGTGTGATCGGCCACCTATTAAAACCGATTTTATAAAATAATTTAAAATTAATTAAAACATTTTTAAAACCAATTTCAAGTTTGCGTTATAAACCAAAGAAAATCGAAAAATAGGGTTTGGGACTCGGTTACGTGCGGGGAAGGATTAGCACCCCTACAACGCTCGTATAAAACGGTACCTTATTAATCATGTGTTATCTCAAGTCTCGATAAAAAATTCGATTTTAATTTAGTAATTCAAGTTAATTCCCAATTTAAAGAAAAATAATTCCATTTTTAATTGAAAATGATCCATAATTTATTAATTCAAAATTTTCCAATATTCCCCGACAAAATCGGCAAAATATAGACATTTTTATTTATTTGGAAAACTTTCCGAATCATTCTCATTTTTTGAAAGAAAGATATTCCTTTATTAATGATAATTGATGATATTCCCTCCAGCAAACCCGATAGAGAACTCATGAATTATTTTAACTCGGGAATATCTTTATTTTTTATTGAAAATCAATATCCTTTTTTAAAAAAAAAACATTTAAAAAATGAATTTGAACATGTATGACATAAATAAAATGACATAGCAAAGTCTAGATAATATAACGCAACCTAAATGATATGACATATGATCTAAGTGACACGAAATGACATGAAACATAAAATTATTCTATCATAATGAAAATGCATAAACATAATATATGCTAAATAATGTGACAAAAATAAATGACTAAATAAAAATGTAGGATAGCATGAAATATTCAAAATCATATGGAAAACAATATAATATCATAAAATGCAAATCAAAGTAATAACAATACCATGGAAAATATCATAGCAAAAATCACATATTAAATACAATGCATGAACATGGAAAATGTAATTTTTTTCCTCTAAATAAAGAAATCCGTATATCTAACAAGATATCCGGCTACCTTAGGAAAACATGTCAAATTATATTTTCTAAAGACAAAACTTTGTGATTGTTTGAAAACAATTTTGAAAAAAACTTGAATGAAGATTAAAACCCCTATCAAACCCTTTTAAAAATTGGCTAAGTAAAAAAAAATCACAAAGGTAGAATAATCAATTTGACAATTCCTTAATTTTCCACAAGGATGCTCAAGAGAGCATGACTTTGAGCCATTGATTGGCCTAAGTCATAAATCATGTGGCAATGACATGGAATGCATGAACATATAGCAAATGAAATGTATGAAATGCATGGTCTAAAGGTCTAAATGGTAAAGCAAATGCATGACAATTCAAGACAACCTAAATGCCTAGCATGAGTTTGCATGGCAATAAATGCTATCCTAACTTAATATGCATGCAATACTTGATAATGCAAATATGAATTACACCTAATATGTTATGAATATGCATGAAAAGGCTAATGTAACCTAAGACCTAAATAGCATAGTAATGCATGACAATACCAATGTGATTTAAGACTCAATATGCATGGCAATACTAATATGGCCTAGACCTAAAATGTAATGAACATGCATAGCAATGCTATGAACATACAATGACCAATGAAACAAACGTTAATGCTGGAACAAACAGCAACTAATACACAATTTCAAGATATGATAATGCAAAGCATGTTACCTAAACAAAATGCAAATGCATGATAAGGCAAGGGATGCATGAAGAGGCCAAATGTAGCTACATGATACTCTAATGCAATCCTATCTAGTAAATGGCAAAAGTACATGATAACTCATATCAAGATGCATAATGTCATGACATTTTCATAAGCATATGACATACTAAAATCAAAATACAAGCTCATGGCGTGGAGATGCAAACAAGTCAAGAAACAAGATAAAAAAAAAACACATGTAAGGCATATTAAATGGAATAGCCGAATGGTCATATATCTCAAATGATGGCATTTTGTCATAGCATTTTAACAAGCATATGGCATACTAAAATCAAAATGTACAAGCTCATGGCATGGAGATGCAAACAAGTCAAGAAGCAAAATGAAAATGCACATGCAAGGCATACTAAATATCAAGATATGCTAACTCATGGCATAGAGATGCAAACAAGCCAAGAAGCAAGATGAAAATGCACATGCAAAGCATACTAACATGGAATAGCCGAATGACCATATGAAAATATATGAAAAATCCAAACATATTTATAAAATAAGACATGATACATAAAAAAATGCACAATATGATCATGAACACAATGGCCGAATGTGCAAGAAAAATGATCAAGCATGGAATAGAAATATAGAAACAAATATAGCATGGAAAATAATGTAAAGAACATAAATAAAATTAAACATAGACACGCAAAGCAAATAACAAGCAAAACTAGTAAATAAAACAAGGAAAGTTAAGCTCCATGGTTGGTATAAAATGGGCATAGCCTCTCACCTAACCATAATCACTTGGTCTTGCCAAGATCATGAGGCCTTTCTATTCCAAAAAATCAAAAAATAAACTATGCTAAACAGCAAAATTAAGGTGAGCTTCATGGTAGGTAAAAATGGGCATAGCCTCTCTCCTAACCATGGTCACTTGGTCTAGCAAAGATCATGTAGCCATTTCAATCTTTTTTGTTTCATCTTTCGTAAAAAATCAGAACCTTAGAATACTCTAAAAAACCTTCTAAAAATCATTTTTCACAACAACATGCAAGGAAGAAAAAAAAAAGAAAACCAAGGCAAGCAAACATGCCATATTTGGCCAAGCATGGAACCATGTAAAAAAAAATTGTTTTCCACCATTTTAATGAAGAAGAAGAGATAAAAAAACATATGTAAACATTAAAAAAAAATATATTTTTATGAAAAATGTAGTAGGAAAATAAGATAGAAAATCAAGAAAACACCATGGAAAACAAGAAAAAAGTTATGCTAGAGCTTGGTAGAGATGACTACCTTCAAGCTCTCTATTGAAAACCTTATTTTTTTTCTTTCTTTCAAAACATTTTTCTTTGCTAAATTAGCTACTGACTTCAGCCAAAAAACATATGAAAAGAAGAAACCAACCCCCTCTCTTTAGCTTTAGCCGAATGGCCTCTCACCCTTGGATGGGAATTGCACTTTTTTCTCCTTCAATCTTGGCCTTTAGATTAAGATACTTTGATGACAACATAAAAATGTCATCTTGCCAATTTATAGTATCCCTTAAGATGTGTACTCAACCCTTGTAGTAACCTTTTCCCTTAGATGCAAAAGAGGACCAATCCCATGCACTCCCTTGATTGCCCCCTTAAGTGCCTACCCTTGGATGAATTGTGCTCTTCCATTTTTGGTCATTGGATGAGGACAATATAAAAATGACATCTTGTAGATTAAATCCAGCCCTCAACATGTGTACTCAGCCCTTGTTGATGGCCTAAGCCATTGGATGAAAAGAGACAATCCCATGCACTTCCTTGCTTAACTGAATGGATGCTCACCCTTGGATGATTTGTGCTAATCTTTTTTCTTCCATTCTTGGCCATTAGATGAGGGTTCTTTCATGACAAATAGAAATGTCATCTTGGCATTTAAACTTGTCCATTGGATGGTGCATTCAATTTTCCTACAAGGCACCCAAGCCATTGGATGAAGAGGGACCATTTGCAAGGTGTTAATGGTAGCATGTGGCTTGATAGTGACTAAGGAATTAAATTGTTCAAGATTCCTTCTTCTCCTATATGCTGGCTGACCAAGGGAATAAAAATCCAAGCAATTCCTTCTTCTTTCATATTTTCCTCAATTACGAATTTGCCCTTTTTGGTTTCTTTGGTGAAATGATCTTTTTGCCCCCTGAACCTAAATAAATAGAAAACGGGCTCCAAATTCAAATTTTCTTTTTTCAATACTTCTGAAATAATAAATAATTGAATTCTGGAAGTTTTTAAAATTTTTTGAGTCCATTTGCTATTTATTTCGGATTTATTTTCGAAATTGCCCCTTTTATGCACTAGAACTTTACCATTTTTTAAACGAGCTCTGAATCCAGATTTTTCTTCTCCAATCTCTTCCAAATAAATTTAAAAATGTGATCTAGAAGTTTTCATAATTTTTGGAGGTGATTTGCTATTTTTTCGGGATTTATCTGCTTGATTTACTGCATAGGGGACCCGGGATTTAGCCATTTTGCAAACGAACTCCGAATCAAGATTTTCTTTCTCCAATCTCTTTCGAATAATTTAAAAATGAGATTTTCAAATTTTCAGAATTTTTGGAGTTCATTTGCTATTTTTCCAACATTTTCCAATTATGCCCTTTTGCCTCCAAAACCCGATTTTGCTTAAAACAAGTCCGATTTTCAGATTTTCTTCAAACTGAGCCTTGGGCTATCCTTGTTTAATCATTCCTCATCAATTAGAGGCCTTATTCTTATCGAATCGAGCCATTTCTGTAATTCTTCCAAATTTCACCAAAATTCACCAAAAACCTTAATTCTCGATTTTCTTCCGAATTGACTTTTCTATCAGTTTTCTCCCAAGTAGCTTCTGCATTACCCGTAGTCAATGCTTATCTTTCATTTTAGACCTTCAATTTTGACCAATTTGATCGTTTAAGCACTTTTCCCCAAATTTCCCGAACTAGGGTTTTCTTTCTACTTAATCTCGTAACCCAACTTTCGACCTCCATATCTTTCAATGTAGACCTCCGATTATCAAAATTCTTTCACCGTTTTTCAATTGAACTTCAAATATTGATTTAGAAAGTGGGTTGACTTTTTTAGTAGTTGACCTTTTCGGGGTTCACTTTTTTGAGGTTGACTTTTTTTGGGGTTGACTTTTTTGATTTTGACTTTTTATATCTGCTTTCTTAGACTAAGCTTCGGAGTACCACCTGCAGAATGAGAAAAGCCTTTTAGCATTCTAAAACATCAATTTAGGAAGAAAACGTACCTGATTTAGGGGTCCAAACAAAATTAGGTGTCTACGATGCATATGAGAATTCGGATGATTCCAAAGTGCAAAATGAAATTTTGATTATCTATTCCCCCTAAGGATTGCTTTTTAATGAGAATATTTGTGCTTGACATGAGAAATGGCCATATTTCATATCCCTTTCACGAAAAGAAATTATTCCTTAGTCACCCCTTTTGAGCCAAAAGAATTCTTTTATCTTTAAACCCTAATCAAGGATCACCCTCTACACTGGGGGGCAAATGCGAGGAAAGATCACTGAGAAATTAGTCCTAACTCAAAGATAGATACAAAGCAAATCGAGCACCCAAAAAAATACGGGCTCACTCTGTCGAAATGAAGATGTAAGAGAAAAAGGAAAAAGAAAAAAAATGTGAAAAAGTATGGCAAATGAAAGCCAAAAGCAAAGAAAAAAGAGAAAAAGGAGCAAAGTAAAATGGAAAGAAAAGTCCAAAAAGGACAAATGGTTCAAAGGAAATCCTCCTCAAGAAATGATCCTTGATCTGATCACCTTCAAAAACATATTTTGGGCCTATTTATCCTTTCTTTCTGAACCCTGAACAATGGCCTAATTACGTGCTTTAAAAGCCCATTTCGATCAAGCATGAATATTCAACTTGAAGGGTTTTCCTCAGATTTTATCCCATCTCATTGAATTATCATTTCACCATGGAAGAATTTATAATTTTCAAGTGCATGGTAGAACAAAAAAAGAGAAAGAAAAAATGGAAAGAATGGGATTCTAGGGCAAAAACCCAAAAATGGGTGGCCTAGAGTAAAATGGAAATTTTTGATGCCATCTATATTAGTACCGATCCCATAACAAAAGAAGTGGTCATCGAGGAACATCTAGGAATTCCTGAACCTCCCCAAATTTTTGGCTCTTATTCGGAGGATTGACTTCAAAAACTGAGACTTTTTCCCTCCAAGATTAAACTTTCTAGTTTAAACATCCCGGCCAATCTTGACGCTTGTCAAAATGCATTGATATGAAAACTAAAAGAATGTTGAATTTGTTTGATTCTCAATGAATTCATGATTTATAAAACATGTTCCATTTGAGAGCTGAGAAGGGACATACATTTTTGTTGCGAAGTTTTCTTTGATCAACCAAAATCTTGTTATACCAAACCTTGCCAATTCAAATTGAAAAGTTCAGATTGAAACTTAGGGAAATTTCTAACAGTGATCATCAGTCTTCAAAAGATTCGTACGTCACACACTGTGGGGTTAATATTTTTGGCTTAAAAGTTTTAATTAAATAAGCAAAATTGTTTTTCAAAAAGGAAAAACAAAAATGTTTTTGAAATACCTATTTTTTATGTTGACATGAGATAAGGGTTTTTCTAACCCAAAGGTGTTGAACTACTCGGGTTAACCTTGACTTCCAAATATGAGAAGAAGAAATAGAACTCGGCAGGTAGACTTATGTGTATAAGAGTTTGAAAGCTGTTGGGGCAGAGAGAATAGCCAAAGATTGGAAAATGAATTGAAGATATACTGTAGTTTGAAGAGGAAAAATGAATTGGAAAGGCTAAGCCAAAGTCTAGAAAAACATCAGGTACATTTGCATCGTTCATGAATACTCATAGCCTTATTGAGCTTTGCATCTGCACAGTGTCAACGAGCATTTTCATTATTCATGGGTATTTGCATGGGCACTATTCGATAAGCATCTGTATTTTACCTTTACATTTACATCCTTCATGGAATTCGTATTTGCGTCATCTCAAGAAATTGCATCATTTCTAGAACCATTGCATTTTAATTATTGTGTGGTAACTGAAGTTACACCATTCATAGACCACTTACAGGAACATGATTAGTAGGGGCATCTGCAACGTTCCATGAAGTAGTTGCATCAATCTAAGAGCATTTGCATCTGCATCAAGAAGCATCTGCATCAATCAAAGACATCTGCATCCGCATCAAGAAACATTTGCGTCAATCTAAGACATCTGCATTCGCATCAAGAAGCATTTGCATCAATCTAAGACATCTGCATCCGCATCAAGAAGCATTTGCATCTTATCCAGCATCTGCATCAGGAAGAATTTGCATCAATCTAATCCATTTTCATTTCCAACACCTGCATCTGCATCAATCAAAAACATCGACATCATGAAGCATTTGCATCAATACAAGCCATTTACATTTGCATAATGAAACATGTGCATCTTGTTAAAGATATTTGCATCTGCATCTTCTCTCAAAGATTTCAGGCAGAATTTTACATGTTTTTAAAAGTGAGAAAGTCTTCGGTAGCGATAGCTGAAGCTTCTGGAGGAGATATCTAGAATTTTACAAATTTTAAAAGTGAGAAAGTCTTCGGTAGTGATAGCTGAAGCTTCTGGAGGAGATATCCAGAATTTTACATGTTTTTAGAAGTGAGAAAGTCTTAGGTATTGATAGCTGAAGCTTTTGGAGGAGATATCCAGAATTTTAGAAAATTTAAAAGTGAGAAAGTCTTCGGTAGTGATAGCTGAAGCTTCTGGGGGAGATATCCAGAATTTTACATGTTTTTAAAAGTGAGAAAGTCTTCGGTAGCGAGAGCTGAAGCTTCTGGAGGAGATATCCAGAATTTTACAAATTTAAAAAGTGAGAAGTCTTCGGTAGTGATAGCTGAAACTTCTGGAGGAGATATCCAGAATTTCACAAATTTTAAACAGTGAACAAGTCTTCGGTGGTGATAGTTGAAGCTTCTGGAGGAGATATCCAGAATTTTACAAATTTTAAAAGTGAGAAAGTCTTTGGTGGTGATAGCTGAAGCTTTTGGAGGAGATATCCAGAATTTTATAAATTTTAAAAGTGAGAAAGTCTTCGGCAGTGATAGCTGAAGCTTTTGGAGGAGATATCCAGAATTTTACAAATTTTAAAAGTGAGAAAGTCTTTGGTAGTGATAGCTGAAGCTTCTGGAGGAGATATCCAAAATTTTACAAATTTTAAATAGTGAACAAGTCTTCGGTGGTGATAGCTGAAGCTTTTGGAGGAGATATCCAGAATTTTACAAATTTTAAATAGTGAACGAGTCTTCGGTAGTGATAGTTGAAGCTTCTAAAGGAGATATCCAGAGTTTTACAATTTTAAACAGTGAGTAAGTCTTCGATGGTGATAGTCGAAGCCTCTGATGGAGATATCCAGGGTTTTTCAGTTTTAAACAGTGAGCAAGTCTTTGCTGGTGATAGCCAAAGCCTCTGGTGGAGATATCCAGAGATTTACAATTTTAAGCAGTGAGCAACTCTTTGGTGGTGATAGCCGAAGCTTCTGGAAGAGATACCCAAAATTTTAAACACAACTGAGCACAAAACAGGTTAAGACCCCGAAACCATCGTCGAGGTCTTTTCTTCTCTTGCAAATCGAACCCATTTCCTTAAGACGGGTCGAGCCTTGATTAGTCAGGGAACTCAACATAAAGACAAAATCTTCAATTTACAGCTTTTAAAACAAAATGATGATGAAGATGAAAAAATGAAAAAAGGAAGAAATGATGAATGAAAACCTCTTTACCTTTTCTTCACATGTTGATTCCACTAACCCGACAAAATTAGTGTTTGTTTATCTTTTCCTGATTCCTGATTCTCAGCAATAGCTAAAGAGGGGTAGTTGTAGACACCTAATTTTGTCCGGACCATTAAATCAGGTATGTTTTCTTCCTAAAATGATGTGTTAGAATGCAATAAGTCTTTTCTCATCCTGCAGGTGGTACTCCAAGACTTAGTTTAAGGGGGGAAGCTTGAAAAGTCAATTTAAAAAAAGTCAACCTTAAAAAGTCAACTACTAAAAAAGTCAGCCCATATTCAAAATCAAGATTCAAAGTTCAATTGAACAAGGGTGAAAGAATTTTGATAATCCGAGGTCTACAATGAAAGATATAGAGTTCGGAATGTGGGTTACGGAGATTCAGTGGAAAGGAAACCTTAGTTCGGAAAATTTATGGAAAAGTGCTTAAATGATCAAATGGGTCGAAATTAAAGGTTTTGAATGAAAGATAAGCGACGACTACGAGTAATGGAGAGGCCATTTGGAGGCAAAACTGAAAAAAAAAAGTCAATTTGGAAGAAAACCGAGAATTAGGGTTTTTGGTGGGCCCGATTCGGTAAAACTAAATCCCCTAATTGATGAGGAGTGAGTAAACAAGGATAGCCCAAGGCTCAGTTTGAAGTAATTCCGGGAAAAGAGTCGATTGGAGAAAAAAATAGAAAAACGAGGAAATTCTCGATATTGGAAAAAGGAGAAATCAAAAAAAGGGAATTTGATCATAAAAATTGGGCCTTTTTGGATCAACTCCAATTAAATATATGACAAAGGCACAGAAAAAAAAAATATAGAAATCGGACTTGTATTGAGTAAAACCGGGCTTTAGAGGTAAAAGGGCAAATTTAGAAAATTCGGGAAAAATAGCAAACGAGCTCCAAAATTTACCAAAACTTCCAAATCTCAATCTTAAATCATTTGGAAGATATTGGCGAAGAAAAAATCTGGATTCAGAGTTCGTTTGCAAAATAGCAAATTTCGGGCCCACTAAGCTGAAATTCAAGAAGATAAATCCCAAAAAAATAGCAAATGAGCTCAAAAATTATGAAAACTTCTAGATCTCATTTTTTAATTATTTGGAAGAGATTGGGAAAGAAAAATCCAGATTTGGAGCTCGTTTGCAAAATGGCAAAAGTTCGGGTGCATTAAAGGTAATTTCGGAAGATCAATCTCGGAAAATAGCAAATGGGATCGAAAAATTATGAAAACTTCTAGAATTCAATTTTTATTATTTAGGAAGTATTGAAAAAATAAAATTTGTATTTGGAGTCCGTTTGCTATTTAATTAGGTTTGGGGGCCAAAAAGATCATTTTATCGAAAAAATAGAATAGGGCTTTTCTGGCAATTAAAAAAATGGAGATTGGGCTGGAATTCAAAGGATCAGTCGACCAAGCCCATGATGGAGAGTGATTTTTCTGAATTCTTGCATATAAAGGCCAAGAGTGGATAGTAAGGTAGTTATTTTTCTTGATCAAGCCTTTGTAATTGTGACACATGGACCAATGCATGGAGAGGGATGATGTCAACATAATGACATCATATTTTTGACATCATATTAGTTAGGGGCTGATTACTTAATCTAAGGGTGGTAATTTAACATAAAAAGCATCTTGGATTAAGGATCTTTGGATCAAAATTTGTTAGGAAAAATGACAACATCCTTCTAGATTACTCTAGGTCATTCGGCCAAGGCTAAAGGGGGGTCTGATTTCAGATTTTCATTGGGGTAGAGGGGCTGAATAGAGGCAGTAGCTAGGGAGAAAAAAAAAGGAGAAAAGAAAAGAGGAAAATAGAAGGAAAAAAAGAAAGGTTTTGCTTACTACTTTTTGATTTGGAAAGCTAGAGCAAGGTAGCTCTGTTCTTTCATGCTTTCTTCATGCTTTGTTGATACGATTTTGCTATTTTGATTGTCATTTTATTTTCTTTCATGAAATAAACTTGTTTTTCAAAATAAGTTCTAAGGGATTTCTATTTTGTTTTTTTATAAGGAATCAAGAAAGCAAGTTTTGTTATATTTTTCCCTACATGGCCGAATGGTAACTTTTTTTTTTTTTAAGATGATCTTATTATTTTATTTTGTTCATGTGATTTGTTGTGGTGGGATAGCTTACTTGTGGTAGGTTAGATTGATTGTGGTAGTTTAGCTATACACCATGCCATGTGTTTGTGATATTGCCATGCCATATTAATACTACCATTTGGCCATTTTGACTTAGGTTACCATGTTTTCATTTTTTTATCATGTTTACAAGTTTAACTTGCTTCCATTTATAACTTTGCATATTTAGGTTGTCATGTGTTTGTGAAATTTCCTAGCTAGGTTTTCCCATGTTGTTTAGAGGTCATTCGGTTCCCATGTGCCCTTGTGTATGTGCATGTTTATTTTACTAGGTTTTCATGCATTCATTTCATGCTATGCATGTTTTTATTAACATTTAAAGTATTAGGAGGTTATTCGGTCATATAGGAGGTCTAGGTTATTCTAGGTTTTTATTTGGTTTTCATGCATATTTTGTATGACATTTTAGGCCTTAGATTGCCATGTTCTCATTTCATGCATATCTTGTATGTCATTGTAGGAATTAGGTTTCCACACTTTCATTTCATGCCATGTTGTTTCTTATGTCATGTAGTTCATTAGTAGCATTCGGTCATATAGGAGGTCTAGGTTATTCTAGGTTTTTATTTGGTTTTCATGCACATTTTGTATGACATTTTAGGCCCTAGATTGCCATGTTCTCATTTCATGCATATATTGTATGTCATTTTTAGGTCATTTTAGAGGTCTTCATCTGGTTTTCATGCATGTTTCATCTCCCATAATAGATTTTAGGTCATTATGATTCTTATGTCATATTAGTCTAGGGAATTGTATTTCATGCCATACATATTTTTTCTATGACATAGTAGGAGTATTGCCATGCATTTTCATGACATTTTAGCTCTAGGTCATATTTGTATTGCCATGCATTTCATGCATAATAGGTCTAGATAGCATTTATTGCCATGCAAGTTCATGCTAGGCATTAGGACATCTTTGTATTGCCATGCATTTTCATGACACTTTAGGTCTAGGTTACATTTGCATTACCATGCATCTCATGCATATTAGGTTTAGGAAGCATTTATTGTCATGCAAGCTCATGCTAGACATTAGGTCATTTTGAGTTGCCATGCATTTTCTATGTCATTTATGTCTTTAGATCATGCATTTCATACATCAAATTTGCTGTTTGTTCATGCATCTCATATCATACCACTTGATTTTTGATTTAAGCCAATCAATGGCTTAAGGTCAAGCTCACATGAGCACACTTGTGGAAAATTGAGAAGTTGTCAAGTTGATTTTTCTACCTTTGTGATTTTTTTTTTTTACTTAAGTAATTCTTGTCCAATTTTTTAGAAATTTTATCTACTGTTTGTAGGTCCTTAGAAGAGTCTCCAATATTTTTACTTTGATTTTTGAATGATTTTATCAAAGGCTTAAAAATGATTTTTGGAAAAATAGTTCTTCACCCAGTGTTCTGACTTTCGTGATTTGTCTGGTAGGGTATCCTTAGTCTAAAAATCAAGACAAATTTTTCCCATAGAGTTAGGCATGTTATGAGTCTCCTATATTTTTTTCAGACTTTTTAGAACTTTTAAAATGAGTTAAAAATCACGTTTTAAAACTAGACAGTAGAGTCAGATTTGAATTTGAGGGAAAATTAATTTTCTGTTTTGTCTAAGGCATTAAGAGGGGGTTGATTAGGAATCTTAGCTACTGTCTTAGGTTGGTTTTAGGCCTTTTTAATCTTAAAAAATGATTTTATAAAGCTCGGGTCAAGGGTGGTAAAGTTCGGGTTTTCAAAGATAGGATAATAAAACCATTTTAAATGGGAATTTCGGCTATGGTATCTTTTTTCATCCAAGATTTTCAAAATTGTTTTCAACCAATCACAAAGTATTTTTTATTTTAGAAAATTTAATTTGATGTCTTTTCCTAAGGTAGACGGATATCTTTTTAGGTATAAGGATTTTCTTATTTAAAGGAAAAAACACTTTCATGCATTGCATTTTCCATGTTCATGCATATTATATGATATATGATTTTTTTTTTTTTTTTGCTATGAAAATTTCTATGACTATGTTATTGTTTTGATTTACATTCATGGTGTTATATTTGTTTGTTATATGGTTGTGAATATTCTATGTTATTCTATACTTTTTATTTTGTCATTTATTTTTGTCACATCATTTAGGATTTGATATGTTCATGCATTGTTATTTTTATTTTCATGCATATTTCATGATAATATTATTTTTGTGTTTCATATCATTTCATATTACTTAGATTATATTGCCATGCCATTTAGAATATACTATGTCACTTAGATTATATTATGTCATCTACGTTATATTATATCATTTAGATTTTGCTATGTCATCTTTATTATGTCACATCATATTCATGTTTCTTAAAATGTTTAAAATAAGATAATGATTTTCAATAAAATAAAGATATTCCCGAGTTAAAATAATTCATGAGTTCTCTATCGGGTCTGCTGGAGAAGATATCATCAATTATCATTAATAAAGGAATATCTTTCTTTCAAAAAATGAGAATGATTCGGAGAGTTTTCCAAATGAATAAAATTTTCTATATTTTGCCGATTTTGTCGGGAAATATAGGAAAATTTTGAATTAATCAATTCCGGATCATTTTCAAATAAAAATGAAATTATTTTTCTTTAAATTGAGAATTAATTTGAAATACCCAATTTAAAAATGACTTTTTACCGAGATTTGAGATAACACATTATTAATAAGGTACCGTTTTATACGGGTGTTGTGGGGGTGCTAATCCTTCCCTGCATGTAACCGAGTCCCGAACCCACTTCTTTGATTTTCTCTGGTTTAAAAACGCAGACTTGAAATTGGTTTTAAAAAAAATGTTTTAACTAATTTTAAAATATTTTACAAAATCGGTTTTAATAGGTGGCCGATCACACCTAGCCAAAAAAGATTTGTGGTGACTCCTTGTCTTTTTCGAGGTCGTTTTCAAACTCTCATTTTATTTCAAGAGGAATTAAGTCATCTTTCCTCTGTTTTTTTTTCAATGTCACGCTTAACGAATATAAAGTCTCGCGATGAGACTTGTTGTTTTTTAGGTTGCGACATTAACATTAGCTCATAAAAAATGATATTCAAGCTCAATTCTTATGAAAATTATTCTCACTAATAAACTAGTTTTAGACCTACACAATTCATGTCTTATCATTGTATTGAAAGGAATTAAAACACACTAAAAGAAAATAAAGACTCAAAATAAACCAAAATAAACTAAATATAGGAAATCCTAAAATAAAGACTCAAAATAAACTAAATAATAACCTAAATTAAAATATCAAAAAAAAAAAAATTTCCTAATCCTTCCCCTCACACTTAATTCTTACATTGTCCTCAATGTAATGCTATTACCCATATGAAAGAATTGTGTGTAAGAAAAACGAACTAAAAAAAAATAAATAAATTAAAAATATATATATTAACAATTCAAAACAAAACAAACTAATAAAACCTAAACAAACCTAAAACACTACATAAACAATAAAAATAATAAAAGGAAAAGGAAAAGAAAGCAAATCTGAAGATGGCAGGTTGGCAACGCTTTCACCAATTGGGTTGCCTCCCAATTAGTACTTGATTGTTTGTCTTCAACCTAGCCTATACCCCTTCTTGGATTTTTAGGGCTTTCTAGCTCAAGCATGAAACTTCTAGGATCTTTACACTTTAGAGGAAGTTTTCTTTGCAAACCAGCAGATGCATTCTCCTCCACACTTATTGTCTCATCATCCTTTAATTTGAGCTTGGTGGTGCATAGCCCTTTGAGGAATCTTAGTACTTGTTTCATGGCATCCAAAAGCAATATGTTCATTTGTACTTTGCTGAAGGTTTCCAGAATTTGTTCTTCATGTTCCTCCTTCTTAGAATTTGCAAGTATTGTAGAAAAAGGTGGAGAAGAAACATTAGTAGAAATAGGAACCTTAAAAGTTACCTCAGGTGTTGAAGTACTCTCAATTGGAATTGTGGCTTCATTATCCTCAAGAGTTGAATCCATCTTTGGTTTTGTCTCATCCTTGGTTTCCCTTGGACTTTTTGATTCATCCTCAAGTTGTTTGGGACTACCATTCTCCTTTGGGTCAACCATAGTTTGGGAAAAGAGTTGTTCATGTAGTTCTTCAGACCTTTGTTCTACCAATCTATCCATTCTACTAGCCACTTGGCTTATTTGCGTTTCCAATCTCCGGATACTTGCCTAAAATTCTTGTTGAAAATTGCAAAGTATTAGTAGCAAAGGAAGTTGAAATTGATCATATCTCCTAAAGAAGTACCTGAGTTGTGAGTCACAGATGGTGGCTCAAAAAGAACTTGTTGTTGAGCCCAGGGTTGATTGAAGCTAGACGGATGATTGTAATTGGCATAAGAATCTACTTCTTCATTATTTCCCGAGTAACCATAGTCAGTATGATCCCACCATTCCCCATTGTAAGTGTTTGAGAAAGCATCATACTGTTGTCCTTGGAACCCTTGATGGCCTTGACATCTTCTTAAATCTTAGGTTGCTCAAAATTATCATCTCGGAAGTATGGGCACAAATTGGTTGGATGATCCATCATAAATCATACTCCCTACTTCTTCAGTTGTTGAACATTACCCATGGCCAATTGTTGAACTATGGATGTGAGATTGGCTAGTCGGTTTTGAACGTTTGATGTAACCCATGCCATCTCTTCTTGCTTGTATTGAAAAGAAAACCTATATATACAAAAAAAATTAAATAAAAAAAAATTAATTAGAACTAATAATAAACCAAGTAACAAATAAATTAAAGAAAACAATCCCCGGCAACGGTGCCAAAAACTTGATGCACTCAAAATAGCGTATCTTATTTAACCTTGCACCAGAAAAATCAATTGTTAAGTATAGTAGTTAAGCAAGGGTCGAATCCTCAGAGATTAGGTTTTAATTTATAAGTTACTAGTATATTACTCAAGCTCAAAGATAATAAAATAAAGGGGGTTTTAAATTTGTTCAAAAAGTAAAGAAAACAAGAAAGTAAAAAGCAAGTAAGAAGAAATCAAATATGAGACAAGTATGGTTAAGAGATCATTCGCCAACACTAAACATTATTGAGAATCAACATCAGATTTATCAACATCAATTAACTATCAAAATTATAAACCGTAGATAACAACAAGCTCTGCTACCCTAATCTTTCCTTAGTTTGTCGTTAAATAGAACAAGCTCTCTATTTAATCTCTAACTATCAAACAACCTAGAATAAGCTCTCTAAATTCAATTTGATAACAACTTTATGATGAGAATGATAGGTTGATCTAAGCAACAAACACATAAGCTCGAATTGTTCAACTTAGGTTATGTTCCACTTTGCAATTAGTGAAAACTCTAACATAATCATTAATCACAAATTGCCACATATGAATAGGAAATTAAGACAATTACGGATCAGGACTCCTAAACTAGCATTAGATAATTATCAAGATATATCTAGTTGATCACCCTAAATAAATCAAGACAAAGATCATGAACAATTTTAATGGAAGAACATAAGCAATTTTGATAGAAAACCAATGATACATATAATCTGAATATTAATTACACAACATGTCTAGGGCTTTGAAATCACCCTCAACCAAAGATAAGTTTAGCCTAGCATAGGCTTTGATAACATGAACATAAAAATAAAAAGAAAAGAAAAGAAACTAAAAAGAAAACTAAGAGAATGGAGAAGAAGAAGAAGAAGAATAAGAAGAAGAATATTGACTATTCAGCCTCTTGCTCTCTCAAACTCTCTAAAAAAACAATAAAATATGAATACTATTATATGTACAAGTGTTGCGGCTCCCCCTTTGTTTCCTTATTCATAGGAAGCAACTAGGGCTTTCCAAAAGGTGATTTGCGGCTAGGGCTCTCAGGGTTTTAAAGAGGGATTTGCGGCTAGGGTTTTTCTACCGCTAGAGTTGTTTAGGGAGATATTCCAACACCGATTTGAATGACCATTTCTTATCCAATTTGGGCCCATGATATACCATTGGAAAGATATTCAAGTCAGCTTCAAAAGTCAAGAGGAAGTTTCTTCGAATAAAGACTTTAAAATCATGTTTTCCTTGCAACAAGTTTCGGAGGTCAAATCTGCCTTCTTGCTTGGCAACAAGAATTTGATCTTTTTTACTCCCAAGTCTTCTTTATTCTTGTGATTATGATTTTGTAAGCTCTTTAACATCATAATTGACATTTTTTCACTTTACTCTCTTAAATATACCTAGAATTCAAAAACATAACATAAGTAATCAAGATAAAGATCGAAAACATAACTAAAACTAATAATAGAAAGGGCATGAAATGTGTATTTTATGAACTTATCATCCGGGAAGTCTCATGCCTAAACCCGAAAATCCCAAAAAGCCAAGAAGGGGTATGGGTTAGGTTGGACACATTAAATCAAATGCTAATTGAGAGGCAGCCCAATTGATGAAAGATTAGCAAACCTGCCATATCAGATTTGCTTTTTCTTCCTTCCTTTCTCTATTTGTTTTGTTATTAATTTTTTTTACGTTTGTTTAAGTTTCATTAGTTTTGTTTTGTTTTGTTTTGTTTTGAGTTTTTAATATTTTTGTTTGTTTCTGTGTTTTAGTAAGTCAGCCTGAGGACACTAAACCAAGCGCTTAGTGGGAGGCAACCCAAATGGATGGAGAGTACACATTATAATCAGATTCGCTATTTCTTACTCTCCATCTTTCTATCTTTTATAGTTTTCTATAGTTATTTTTCTTCTTTTGTTTTTTTTTTTTAGTTCTTTTCTCTTACACATGAGTCTTTCATTTGGGTTAATAGTATTACATTGAGGACAACGTAAGAATTAAGTATGGGGGGAAGAATTTAGAATTTCCTTTATTTATTTATCTATTTATTTTGTTTTAAGTCTTTTTAGTTTGTTTTTAGTGTGTTTTAGTTACTTTCAATACTATGATGAGATATGAATTGTATAGGCCTAAAACTAGTTTATTAGTGAGAAGAATTTTATGAGAATTGAGCTTGATATCATTTTTTCAATAAGCCAATGTTAATATGATATGTTGATTGAGAAAGAAGCGCGTTTAGCTTGGTTTTGACTTGTATAATCATCCTTGTGAGTTTTGAGCCTATATGATTGATGTTTCTTGAGTGCTCTCATGATAACATGTTTCTATAGAACTTGCTTTAAACCGTTTGAGACTATATTGATATATATGACAATATGGATATGATAGAGGCTTTAGGATTTTTACCAAGGCCAAATCAGCCATCCCTTATTGATGTTCGAAGAGAACATCCCCCTAGTGAGCCAATTTGAGCCTACATTGAATAAGCTATTTCTTTGGTAACCACAACTTACACCTAGCCTAATCACATTTATATCTTTACCCTTGTTCTAAAGATGGATTGAATGTTTTGAGACATATTGCAAAAACAAAGGATACTTTTTGAAATTTTGGGTTAGATACAAAAGATAAGTGTGGGGGAGGAGAAAGGAAAAAGTCAAGAGAAAAAGACAGGGAACATTGTAAAAATACGTTCTCATAAAAAAAAATTTGAATCATCTCTTGAACTTTTGGTTAAAGAAAAAAAGAGAGAAAAAGAATGTTACAAAGTTGGTTAGAATGAAGCAAAGGCTCAACATGAAATATTCAGCCTATGTTATTATGTGCTTCTAAAGAATATTGAGATAGTGTTATTTGCATAAATCTGATTTTGTCTCTAAATTCTATGAAGTCTTTGGAAGCTTTGTAATATCCTTTCCTTTTATTCTTTAACCACATTACAACCCCTTGGCCTCATTACAACCTTGAATAAAGACCTCTTGATTCATGAAGTTATATGATCTAAATAGTGGAGAATAGGTGGATAAGCAAGTATATGGTAGAACTGTTTTCATGAGATTGATTGAGTGTAAACACTTTACCACTACTTTAAAGAGTGAAAATCATGAGAGTATCCCATGTGAGAAGTTGAGATTAAGTTTAAATATGCATTATTTTGATTGAGATATGTTATGTTAATATTGGCTTAATTCAAACTATTTACATTCAAGCATGATTCTATGAACCTCTTTAAGCTATTAACTAAGTTATAAGACTTGTCCAATGATTGTCTCTAATTTTTATTGAAAGTGAACTAGATTGGGTTTTCTTACCTTGTTTCTATTTTATTTTGCTCGAGGGCTAGCAAAATACTAAATGTGGGGGAATTTGATAAGTTCTTAATTTCATACATTTTCATATATCATTTCCTTATACTTTGTACTTAGTTTCTTGAAATCCTTGATAGTTTACTATGGTTTTATATTTTGTAGGTATTTTGGAAGAGATGAAGTCAAGATACGTCAATTAGGATGTTAAAGAGCTTACAAAATCATAATCACAAGATGGAAGAAAACTTGGGAGTCAAAAAGACCAAATTCTTGGTGAAAAGCATGAAGGCAGATTTGACTTTCGGAACTTGTTGGAAGAAAAACATGATTTTAAAGTTTTTATTTAAAGAAACTTCCTTATTGACTTTTGAAGCTGACTTGAATACCTTTCTGTCGCAACCTTAACAAGTTCGAAAAATGCCCCGTCGTGGGGACATCGGCTCATTAAGTGTGACATTGAAAAAAAATAGAGGAAAAGACGACTTAATTCCTTTTGAAATAAAGGTTGAAGGTTTGATAATGACCTCGTGAAAGAAATGGAGTCGTCATCAATCTTTTTTTTGGCTAGGTGTGATCGGCCACCTATTAAAATTGATTTTTATAAAACATTTTAAAATTAATTCAAACATTTTTTAAAACCAATTTTAAAGTTTGCGCTTTGAACCAAAGAAAACAAGTACGGGTTCGGGAGTCAGTTATGTGCGGGGAAAGATTAGCACCTCCACAATGCTCGTATAAAACGGTACCTTATTAGTCATGCGTTATTTCGAGTCTAGGTGAAGTCGGTTTTAAATTTGGTATTTAAAAAATAATTCCCTTAAAAAATTCATATTTTGTTTGAAAATGATCTGCAATTTATTAACATAAAATTTTCCATATTTTTCGACAAACTCGGTAAAACATGAAATTTTTTCTTATTTTGAAATTCTCCGAATCATCCTTTTTTTTTTGAAAAATAATATATTCTGTTGTTAATGATAATTGATGATATCCTCCCTGGCAGACCTAGCAGAGAACTCATGAATTATTTTAACTCGAGAATAATCTTGTTTTATAAAAAATCTTTAATAATTTTTCATGTATTTTAAAATCATAAAGAAATGATTATGAATATGCAAAAATATTACTAAGATAAAAATTAAACAACATGCATATTTATCATGACATGTCAAACATTTTATTATGACATGGCAAAAGAATTAATGACATGGCGTTTATGACATGGTAAAATCTAAATCACATGGCCAAATGAATAAATGACATGGCATATGAATTAATGACATGCCACATGAATGAATGACGTGGCATATGAATGAATGACATGGCATGCTTGACATGGCAAAATCTAAATGACATAGCATATGGATGAATGACATAGCATGCTTGACATGGCAAAATCTAAATGACATGGCATATAAATTAAGTATTCAATCATGAAAATGACATCATCATAGAATATTCACAAACATATCATGATTAAAATGGTAAATCTAGATATCATGGAATATGCTCACATCATTATTTTCAAAATTCACTTTCATGGATTTTTCATATGGGGAATCACACAAATGGCATATGTCGGAAAATATTACCGTAATCTCCGGCAAAGCTTGGAAAATAATTCTTTCATATGACATTTATATGATTCCGAATAAAACAAAATCCATGCCTTGCGATTCCATAAACACGTGCGTTGAATAATTTTCTAACCTCCCCGGCAAACCCGGCAAAGATAAGGAACTAGTTCTCGCCAAATGTTTAGCAAACAGAGAAGCACGTTTTTATGCCAAATTAAATAAAAACATTTTAAAATATGCAATGCATGAAGATGTATTTATCCCTTAAAGTAAGGACATCAGTATACCTAAAGAAGGTATCCGACTACCTTTGATTGAAACTTAAATTGGATTTTTAAACCGAATGACTTTGAGCTCGGATTAAAAAATTTGAATTTTTGGATGGAAAAATGGCTTGGCCAAACCCCCCTCTAAAAAAAGGTTCTAGTTTTTCCTATTTCTTAAAAACCCGAGTTAACTAGCTATGACCCGATCTTTGTAAAATAAATTTTTATCCTTGAGATGACATGGAAATCAACCTAAAATAGTAGCTAATGACTTCAATCAGCCCCTCCTTTTTACAAATAAAAAAAAATAAAATTATTAGTTTAGAAAAAACTCATTTCTGACTCTCAAAACCAGTTTTGAAAAACTATTTTTTTACCCTTCATAAAAAATTCAAAAAATTCTAAAAAATGATTCGATACTTGATACATGATGGTATTTATTAGGAAAAATCAGCTTTAAATTTGGACTAAAAATGACTTGAGCAAAATTGCATTAAAGTTAGAACAGTAGACTAAAATCTATTTTACCGAAAACCATTTTTCAACTTTGATAAAAAAATTCTAAAAATAATAGAAAAATTACCAGAGGCCCCTCTAAGGGTCTACTAAATATGGTTAGAAAATCTTTTTATTTTGACAAAAGAAACTTAGTGAAAAAATTGCTCAAAGTCAGAATATCCAACTTAACAACCCATTAGTTTTTCAACTAGTTTGCACAAGAGACTTTGGCTAGAGATCATTGATTGATCTTAGCCAAAAATCAAGTTGAGAATGGTATGAATGCATGATTTTACAGCCAAACAAACATATGAAAATGATCAAACGTAAGTTAAAAAAAATAAAAAACCAAGAAAAACCAAGGTTGGCTCAATGGTTGGTTCCTTGGACATAGTCCCACCTAACCAAAATCACTTGATAAAAATCAAGATCCTCAAGCTTCTCAAAACTTTTATTTGATTTTTTTAAAAGAAAAACCAAAGGAGAAAATCTATCCTACCACAATGGTGAAACCCACAATCAACAAGCAAGCAAGAAAATCAAGGGAAGACAAGCACAATAAAGCCCTCTAGGTTTCGGCCAAAATGGAAAATATGTTGAAATTTTTTATCAACTTTGTTATTTTGTAAAGAATAAAGAATAAAGGAAAGAAAACCTTTAGAAATTTATTTTGAAAACCTTTTATTCAACAAAGAAAGTTATCAATCACATGGAAAAATAGGAGAAAAAGAACATGAAATCAAAGAAAATAATTGAAAAAGAAGAGAGGAAGTAGATACCTAGCAAAGCTTTCCAAATCAAGCACTCAAACTTCTCCTTCTTTCTCCATCTTTCTCTTTTTTATTTTTCTTCTTTCTTCCTCCAAGAGTGTAGTGAAAATACCCTTTGAAAAAAATGAATTTCCCCTCCCTCTAGGGCTGGCCGAACCCCCCTTATTATTGGTGTGCTCATTTTTTTTAGCCTTTATCATGCTTTGCATGCTCTTCCAACATCCTTGCCACATGGCTAATTCTTGTCCCCTATTTGCATGATGCTTTCCTTAAATTAAGGGTTTCCTAGCGCCTCATTGGCCAATAATGCCACCTAAATTATTCTTGTCTCCTATCTCTACAAAATATCTAAGCCACTTGTCATGATCATATGGCTTACTATTAAAATATCTTTCTAGGTGGCATTTTTAATCCTATTTAGCATCATCTCATAGCCTTCACATGCTCCTCACATGGCCTTCACATGGCTTTGCAATTTGGAGGCCTCCCATTGGCCAAAAATGCCATGTAGGCAAGTAGTGGAGAATCTTGTCCTTTCTTAAAAATATCTTGCTATTCAATCTTGGCCATTTGATTTATGATGATCACACCTCCTCTTAATCCAAGAGCTGGCCGAAAATGTCTTGGAATTTTCCAGGCCATTCCTCTTTTTTTTTTTATTTGCAAAATGGGCATTTTAATTTTTTCGGTAAAATTGCATTTTGGCCCCCAAACTTAATTTACTTGCAAATGGACCCCAATTTCAAATTTTTATTTTTAATCCATCCCATCTAATATAAAACTCAGTTCTGGAGGTTTTCATAATTTTTCGAGCTCGTTTTCCATTTTTTCCGAATTTTTCTGTAAAGTTTCAGTTTAGTGCCTCCCAAACTTTGTCTATTTCCATTTTAGCTTCGATTCTGGGTTTTTCTTCTCCAATCCCTTCCATCAAATAAAAAACTCAGTTCTGGAAGTTTTCATAAGTTTCCAAGCTCGTTTTCTATTTTTCCTAGATTTTTCTTTAAAATTGCGGATTAGTCTCCCGAATTTAACATATTTGCGTTTCAGCCCCAATTTCGAGTTTTCTTCTTCTCATTTCCTTATTTCCATCCTAAAACTCATTTCTAGAAAGTTTTGCAATTTTTCAAGCTCAAATGCTATTTTTCCTAGATTTTTCAAAATTGCCCTTTAACCCTGAAACCTCGATTTTACTCGAAACGGGCAAAAATTCCAGCTTTTCTTTTTCCACTGACTTTTTCATATATTGAATTGGAGTTGGTCCGAAAATGCCAAATTTTTCGATTTTCCCGTTTCTCCTCCAACCGGCTCTTCCTTGGGATCCACTTCAAACTTGGGATATTTTTATTTATTATTATTCATCAACTAAAGGGCTTCAATTACACCGAATCGGACCATCTCTGTAGTTTTCCCCAAATTTGTGAATTTTCTTTATTCATTAAATCCTTATTTTCCCTTTTCTCTTCAAACCACACCTTGCTTCAACTCTGCTTCAAAATTGGACCTTCCAATATCCAAATATTTATTAATCTTATTCCATTTAGAAACTCCAATTTCGTCCAATTTGATCTTATCGCAAAATTTGGCAGTTTTCCTACATTGAATTTTTGCATTTTGTCTTTCAAACCCTCTATCTATAATTGTAGATCTCTGATTATCAAAATTCTTTCACCATTATTCAATTCAACTTTGAATCTTGATTTTGACTGAGAGTTGACTTTTTTAGTTGTTGACTTTTTAGGGTTGACTTTTTTGGGTTAACTTTTTGTGTTGACCTCCGAATCAAAGTCTTGGAGATCCATCTGAGGAATGGTGGAAGTTTCTTTGCATTTTGAGAAGTTGAAAGAATGAAACTCACCTTGTTTAGGGGGCCCGGACGAAATTAGGTGTCTACACTTTCCAACGGTATCTCATGGGCCTAAATCGGATAAGAAATAGTCATCCAAATTGGTGTTGGAAGATCTCTCTAAACAACCCTAGCGGCAGAAAAACCCTAGCCGCAAATCCCTCTTTAAAACCCTGAGAGCTCTAGCCGCAAATCACCTTTTGGAAGCCCCAGTTGCTGCCTATAAATAGAGGATGAGAGGGAGAGCCGCAACACACATTTTACAAATTATAGTATCATATTTTATTGCTTTCTTAGAGAGTTTGAGAGAGCAAAAGGCTGAATAATCAATATTCTTCTTCTTCATTCTTTTAGTTTCTTTTAGTTTCTTTTTAATCTTATATTTATGTTAACAGTGCCTATGCAAGGCTAAATTCTTTTTGGTTAAGGGTGATTTCAAAGCCCTAGACATGTTGTGTAATTGATTTTCAGATTCTATCTATCATTAGTTTTCTATCAAAGTTGTTTATGTTATGGGAATGATGGGATTTGGCAAAAAATGTAGGAGATGGATAAAGGGGTGCATTGAGTCCGTGCCACTGTCTGTCCTGGTGAATGGCTCGCCCACGACCCAGTTCGATATGAAGAGAGGATTAAGATAGGAATGTCCTCTATCTCCTTTTCTTTTTAATATGGTAGAAAAAAGTCTCAATATGCTTCTGAGGAAGGCAAATGAATTGAATTTATTTATAAGTCTAGTGGTTGGTTCGCAAGGGTTGGAAATCACGCACCTATAGTTTGCAGATGACACAATGATTTTCTCGGAAGCAATGGGTACATCGTTGAGAAATGCAAAGAGAACTTTAAGGTGTTTCGAGTTGATGTCGGGCTTACAGATCAATTTCACTAAAAGTTGTATGGAAGGAATTAATCTTGATTTGGATGACCTAAAGAAGTGGGGAGACATGCTGGCAAGCCGAACAGTTGATTTGCCGTTGAAGTATCTTGGTTTATAGTTGGGGGTAGATGCAAGGAATTCCACTATATGGGAACCAGTGATTAAGAGAATAGAATCAAGGTTGGGCCATTGGAAGAAGAGATATTTATCTACCGGAGGAAGGTTAACTTTGATAAAGTCGGTAATGGCCAGTATGCCATTATATTTCCTATCGTTGTTCAAAGCACCGGTAGTAGTGATCAAGAAAATTGAGAAGATACAGAGAGGTTTCTTTTGGGATGGGAACAATGAGAGGCATAAGTTGCATCTTGTAAGTTGGCCAACAGTCTGCCGGAGTGGTAGCAATGATGGATTGGGTATAATACCGGTTGAAATTCCAAATAGAGCATTACTCAACAAATGGATCTTTAGATTTTCAGAGGAACATGAGAGCAGTTGGAAGAGGGTCATATGTGCCAAATATAGAATTGAAGTGAGTGAGTTAATTCCAAAACATGAGGCTCGGATTAATTCTTCTAAGATGTGGAGTGGTATAATTGATCCACTGCGAAAGGGGGATAAATATCATACTTGCTTCTCAGACAATATTGGATTGTTGCAGAGGGGTGGTGGATCTATTCTGTTTTGGGAGGATAGGTGGCTAGATTGGGAAGTTGTTAAAAGAGAAGTTCTCAAGTATATATGCTCTATCAAAGGTCAAAAATGCAGTGATCAATAAATTCGAATGGTGAGATGGGGATATATGGAGATGGCGGATCACAATGCGTAGGGTTATTTTTTATTGGGAAATCACGTAGTGGCAATCTTTGCATGACACACTCAGGGGTGTACAATTAGATGCAAACATGAAAGACAGGCTCATTTGGAAACCTGCTTTGGATGGTCGATACAAAACGAGATTGTTTAGACAGGCAATAGAAGGTTGTGCACCAGAGGAGGGCTGTATTAACATCTACAAATGGTGTGGTCTTATTCCACCTAAAGTGGAGATTTTCTTAAGGGCTATTTTTCGTAATAGATTGCCTGTTTATAAATACTTGTTTAGATGCAAAATTATAACTGATGAAAATTTTAAATGTCCTTTGTGTAAGGATGAAGTGGAAGCAGTGGATCATTTGTTTGTGTGGTGCAGATGCATGTGGATGTTATGGACACTCATTTGGAAAATGAGTGTTGTGCAGCCGAAATCAATCAAAGATTGGTTCTTACAGTGGATGGGATTAGCGCCTAGTTCGGCAAAGGAGGAGGTTTGGTTCATGACATTTGCAGATGAAGTGTGGACTATATGGCTGTGGCGTAATGGGGTAGTGTTCAACGAGAAGGTAATTGAAACCAATTCTTTGATTTTCATGATTAACAGCAGGTTAGCTTGGTGGTGTTCAGCAAAATGGCCAGGCGATTCACCGTCAATAGATAAGTTCAATCTGACATCTTACCTTATCCCAACGAAGAAAGCCAAAGCCAAATGCTTTTTAATTTGGAATCCTCCGGCCATGTATTGGTGGAAGTTCAATGTGGATGCATCTGTTATTGGGAAATCAGAACCTGCAGGGATTGGAGGGGTTCTAAGGAATGATAGAGGTATTATTTTTGGCCATGTTCTCTAAGTCATTGGGGGTGATGGACTCAAATGAGGTGGAAATACGAGCTATTAAGGAAGCTTTTGAGTTCGTATAATCAAAACAGCTTTCAACCATCAATCTAGAAGTGGAGAGTGACTCAACGACTGCAGTTGCTTGGTGCAAGTCTAGCAAAATAAGGCCATAGCGCCTTAACTCATTATTTGTTGTGATTGATAGGGTAATGAGAAATTTGAACGGATGTAGGGTCACACATATGGGGCGCTCTGCTAATTCTTTTGCGGATGCTCTTGCAAGACAAGGTGTTAGTAAAGAGATGGATATTGTGGCATGGGTTAATGAACATTAGAATTTAAGAGTTGTTGGTGGAAGGAATAACACATTCATAAGAAGTGCATTTACTAATGTTTTGTTCATTTTTGCAGGTATCACTATTTTTATCTGCGGCAACTTTTGCAGTCAAATATATGGCCGACCATGCTTGGGGAATAAGGGCGTTTGCATCATAGTTGCAAATTGGGTAGCATTATAGGTTTCTTTCTGAATTAAAGATCTTTTGGGGTTGATTGGTAGCAAACATTTTTTATGCTTGATGTGTAGATTGCTAATAGGCATTTTCAATTTGTTCTTGGTCATAAAAATGTTTCATAGGATGGTTTTTTGGGGCTCAAGTCCATTTCCTATTTGAGGGGTAGTACTTTCACTAGGATTAGTGTGTCTTTGTACGTCACTCAAACGTTAGTATATCATGATTATTTGGTGTTCGTTATATCTAAAAGATGGGGTCTCAGGGTATCAAGCATTCTTAGGCTTGAGGGTTAGACACTTCATTAGGCTTGGTGAGTAATCTGTTTGTTTACTACATGCTTGACATAGACAATGTTAGAATTGGATGGTACGTGTGTTTTTCAGTTATATATTGAGGTTGCATACAGATTTGTGCATCTTGCAAAGATGAATTACGGATGTACATAGATTATTGCCAAAACAGAATAGCAAAGATAGGTTCGGCGAACAGCTTTCATTGAGCTGTGTTTTGCGTATCTTCTGGTTACCAAATCAGTTTTAGCAAGGTGACATTCGGGCAACAGCCTCAGGCTCATGAATTGATACATCAGGAAATTTAGTTTCTACAGCAACAAGATGCTGCAGAAGCTAGACTCTACTAGTTGTTGGTTATATTTTACATTTCTAAGAATTGTGAAGAGGGCCAATTTGGCATTTAATTCTTGTAATTCAGGGACTCAAGCATTATAAGCTTGAAGGGTAGTCATTTAGGAAGTTTGGTTCTCGAAATTGTAAGGGTTTAATAGGGATTAGGCTCATTGTCTGAAGGCTAGAGTATCTCTTAGGTGATTTCGTTCTCGTGGAAGTTCATAAACTTTGTTCTCTAATTCATTCAATAAAATTAGCATTGCTTTTCAAAAAATATATATTGTGTTTGTATGTATATATATGTTTGTAATATATATATATATATTCTATATATATATGTGTGTGTTTATATATATATATATTCTATATATATAAAGTTGATCCTGTTATTTTAAATAACAGATGGCAGAATGGTCTACCGTAAATGCGAGTATGCTTGTAGTGCCAATGCCACCACATGTTACACATAGTGAGAGGCCCGAGAAGTTCAATGGCCTGGACTTCAAATGTTGATAGCATAAGATGCAGTTCTATTTGACCACTCTAAACCTAGTCCGGTTCTTAAGGGAGGAGGCCACGACTCTCAATGAGGGAGAGACCGATACTACGGTAGTAGCCTTGGTGGAAGCATGGAAGCATTCAGACTTCCTATGCAAGAACTACATCCTTAACGGATTGAACAACATGTTATACAACGTGTATAGCCCAATCAAAATAGTGAGAGAGCTGTGGGAGTCCTTGAAAAGAAAGTATAGAACCGAGGATGCTGGCACGAAGAAATTTATGATTGGCCGGTTTTTGGATTTCAAAATTGGTGGACTCAAAAATCGTGATTAGTCAAAGTCCAAAAGTATCAGTTGATCCTCCATGAGATTACTGCCGAAGGAATGATTCTTAGTGAATAATTTGAAACGACGGCTTTGATAGAGAAATTGCCTTCTTCATGGAAGGATTTCAAGAACTATCTAAAGCACAAGAGAAATGAGATGACTTTAGAGGACTTGATTATCCGGTTAAGAATCGAGGAGGATAACCATGGTTCAGAAAAGAAAGGTAAAGTTCAGACCATGAGACCAAGGCAAATGTTGTTGAACATTCGCACGAGACCAACAAGAGGAAACATGTTGGTTCTAATTCTTTCCAAGGTAATAAGGGAACGAATTTCAAAAAGTTCACGGGAACTTGTTTCGTATGTAACAAGCCCAGTCAACGAGCAAAGGACTGCTTTTAGAACAAAAAGAAGAAAGATCAAGCCAACTTAGTTGATGATAATGAGATTGAGCTCGCTACTCATTGTAACAATTGAACATGATAGAAAACCCTAAGACATGGTGGGTTGATACCCGTGCCACTTGTCACGTTTGTTTTGATAGAAAGAGTTTCTCCGAGTATAAAGAAGTTGCTGTTGATGAGCAACTATTTATGGGGAACTCTTCGGTCTACAAGATACGAGGCCATGGAAAGGTGGTGCTCAAGATGACATCCGGGAAAGAACTAACTTTGAACAATGTGGTTCATGCTCCTGAAATTCGTAAGAATTTGGTTTCTGGCTCTCTGTTGAGAAAGAACGGTTTCAAGCTGGTATTTGAGTTTGATAAATTTGTACTTACCAAAAGTGGCATGTTTGTGGGTAGAGGATATTTATGTGATGGGCTTTTTAAGCTCAATGTAATGGCTGTTGTGCCAAAGAACAAAGAATAATAATAAGATTATTTCTTATGTTTATTTGATTATGTCCTCTAATTTATGGCATGGTAGATTAGGTCATGTGAATAACAAGACCTTGCAAAGAATCAGCAATTTGGATTTACTTTCGAAAATTTGTTTGGAATCCAAATTGGCTAAGGCTCTTTTCTATTCGATAGAAAGAAGTAGTAAACCTCTAGATTTAATTCACACTAATATTTGTGACTTAAAATTTGTGCAAACTAGAGGTGGTAAAAATTATTTCATTACTTTTATTGATGAATGCACAAGATATTGTTATGTTTATTTGCTAAGAAGCAAAGACAAGGCCTTGGAAGCTTTTTAAGCTCTTTAAAAATAAGGTCGAAAATCAACAAAGCAATGAAATTACGATAATAAGGAGTGATAGAGGTGGTGAATATGATTCATTGTTTAATGAATTCTGTTCAGAAAATGGTATCATCCATCAAACCACTGCTTCTTATTCACCTCAACAAAATGGTATTGCAGAATGCAAGAACCTAACGTTGAAAGAAATGATGAACGCTTTGTTGATAAGTTTAGGGTTACCTCAGAACTTGTAGGGGAAGCTATTTTAATAGCTAATTATATTTTAAATAAAATACCCCACAAGAAATCGGACAAGACATCATGTGAATTATGGAAGGTCGAAGACCATCCTACAAATACATGAAAGTGTGTGGGTGTCTTACTAAGGTAGCGATTCCTCCGCCCAAAAAAAAAAAGAAAAAAAAGGTCATGGTAAGACCTAAAACTATATTTGGTACATCATTTAATGGGATCATCACCCAGTCCTTGAGGGCAAAAGAAGGACATGTGAGAAAATGTCAACTTTGTGCAACAAGGGAACTCGGGTGTGATCTTGGCGTCGATAAGGGTATCAACATAGTAAGTGGGAAAAAGTGTCATGGTCTGGTATCGGTATGCCTTGGTGCTACCATGACTACCCCATTGTGGAAAAGAGGATGAGACCTTGTTCATGGGATCGGTGATCCCTGATGGTGCCAAGAGTGGCACAGACCCTGGAAGCAAACCATTAGGTTGTAAATGAATGTAAAGACATAACATACTCAGTTAGCAAACAGAGTAGATTTACAAGTAATCCTGGAAAGGATCACTGGAAGGCTATATTAAGGGTACTCAGAAATTTGAGATACACCTCAAGTTATGGACTACACTATACAAGATATCCAGCTATGCTTGAAGGGTACAGGGATATCCGATACTAAAGATTCGAAATCCACTAGCGGATTTATCTTTACTATTGGAGGAGCTGCAGTGTTTTGGAAATCTTCTAAATAAACGTGTATTGCCATATCCACTATGGAATCTGGATTTATAGCTTTAGATAAAGCTGGAGAAGAAGCATAATGGCTTCGAAATGTTTTAGAAGATATTCCATGTTGGTCGAAACCTATGCTTGCAATTTGTATACATTGCGATAGCCAATCTACAATTGGTAGGGCACAGAGTAGTTTGTATAACGGTAAATCTCGACATATTCGTCGAAGATACAATACTGTAAGACAGTTGCTCTCAAATGGAATTATCTCTATTGATTATGTAAAATCAAGGGATAATATTGAGCGCTTACGAAAGGTTTAACAAGAGAGCAAGTAAATAAATCATCAAGGGGAATGGGTCTTAAGCCTATAAATGAAAGTTACATAATGGCAACCCAAACTAGTTGATTGGAGATCCCAGGGACAACCGAATTATGTTAACTTAGTGTGAGCACTAGAAGAGTTAAACGCTCTTATCCATTCCTATGATGAATTAGTGCTGCCTGCAAAGGAGTTGGGATAAGTTATGCTTTTAATGATTCTTATAGCTTGATAAAATTGAGTGGAATATTGCAGGATACTCTTGATAAGAATCACCAATATGAGTATGAAACGTGGCCATTTCTATGAGAATTGATTAGGCTAAACCAAGACGTGTTTAGGGCAAAAATGGACGCAATCGTGAGAACTAAAGATGTTTGAAGAGGAATTGCGTGATACCTATTGTCTTGGATTACACTAAAGGTTGAATAGTTCAAGACATCATGTTCACTAGTTAGCCGAGTAAATCTGATAGTTGTCATTATGGAAGGTTCAAAGCCAAAAGCTACCTATCCTGATGCAATAACTCTTCAAAGTTATTCTCTCTCATATTCCTAGTCAGTTTGTCATTTTAATTAGACAATTTCCATTCATGTGGGGAATTTTTGGATATCAAGTATTAATTTGGGTGTATAAATATCAAATATGTATACCAATACATAGGTTTTCGTAAGTATATACACGGTGTATATTTAATGTACACAATTGATGTCAATTTTGAATGAGAGATTGGTCTCATAAACACCCACTTGAAGAGGAAGAAAGTTGGTTGATGTTGTGTCCAACCGACAATTTTTTTCGGTCCAAACCGAACCGATACAACCAACCGATAAAGAGACTTGTCTGATTAAACATGTCTGTTCGGACAGATTTTTTGTTCCAAAGGTTGTGTCTGACCGAACCATTTCTGTCTGAATGGTTCTGTCTGTTTCCAGCAAACGTGTTTTGTCTGAATAATCTCCTGCATTCCTATAAATAATCAGAGGCAAAGCCTGTTTTAAATGATCAGAAAATATTTTCTTCTTGCTCTTGGTTTTCTTAATGTCTTGTGAGAGAGACCGACATCTTTTATGGTTCATTCTGTTGCTTCGAGTGTGCTCTCGACAGCAACGTAATCGAGGAGGCTTGGGAGACAATTTGCGTACATTCTGCAAGCACCCTAGAGGCAGGCAAAATTTGTCTTAAGGTCATAGGTTCTACCTTGACTCGATTTTCATTTTTTGGTTCTAAAGAAATTGTAAGTATTCTTTACAATATTCGTATTTGAATATATATTCGGTTTCATATATATATATATATATTTGTTTATGATGCAGTAATGAAATAATACTAAATGCATTATTTAATATGCCTAACAGACTTCCTTATATGCAACCATTTTTATCAAAAAATTATACTTGGTGTCTATGTGTTTGATCCTTGAATGATATTTGGGATCATTCGTGAATGCGATTACAGCATGATTATCCCAATTCACCAACATTAAGTTCGATGCATCTTCATTAAATCTCAAATGATTCAAGAGTCTCTTAAGCCAAACACCTTCTTGTGCCGTCGCTGAAAATGCCAATAATTCAGCTTCCATAGTGGACAATGCTATACAAGTTTGTTTCTTACTACTTTAGGAGATCGCTCCAGTAAGAAAATACATTCGGAGGTAGACTTCCTTTCATCTAATTCTCCTCCCCAATCGACATCTGTATACCCAATTAGATGCAGATCACTTCATTGATAGCATAAAGAATAGTTCATAGTTCCTTTTAGATACCTCAATATCCTTTTAACTACTTTCCAATGGGATTGACATGGATTCGATTGATATCTACTTACGAGTCCAACTGCGTAATAAATATCCAACCTTGTGTAATTATAGCATACATAAGGCTTCCCACAACAGTGAAATAAAAACTTTCCATTTGTTCATTTTCTTATAGAGTCTAAGGACAATGGCGGATCCTGATATTTGATTTTGAGGGGGCCAATTCAATTATACTTTTTATTTTCATTTGGGGTATTCCACGATTTTTTTTTCCTAATATCAAAGATATATGCAAACAATATACTAATAAAAAATAAAAATCTCATAAAATATATGAATTTTAGCAATTCATATATTTACAAATATATTATCAATTTAATTTTCATAATAAAATCAACAAGTGAAAGTATCAAGCTTTGTAAAAGAAGAATTTCTCATAAGCGGTTAAGACAAGTCAATTTATATAGCAATATAACAGAAATTGAAAAAGAACTATCTCGAATTTTTGACAAAATACAAAAGGTTTAAGACTATTCATATGAAGACAAGAATATATGTACATATATATATATTTTTAAAAACCTTTAACAATAATTTTAGCTTTCCAAAGGCGGTTGGCAAGTGGCAAGTCAAATGATTAAGCAAAACACATTGAAAACGGGCAAAAAGATATAGAATATAATTGAAATATATGAGAAGAGAAGTTATGTCGAGAAAGCTAGAAAGTCAGTTTGGTTTTTCTTAAATTTACATGATTGTAACTTAATATTTGTGACAAGCTTATTGATTTTAACCGTTTGTAAATAGGGGCGAAGGGAGGGAGTAGGCAGGGGCCTTCCCCCCTTAAATTTTTTAAGTTTTTTGAAATAAGGGTAAAATTATGTTTCGACCCTCTAAATTTTGTTTGGCCCTTCAATTTGGCCTCCCTTAAAAGTTTTAAGATTTTTGAAAGACAGTAAAATTACGTTTGGCCCCTCCTTTGACCCTTCAATTTGACCACCCATTTGTAAAATTTGTTTGATATAACAAATTTGGTAAAATTTTTAGTTTAAACCTCATTCATTATTATTAGCTTAATTCTCTTTATTTACCTTTTCAATCAATTAAATAGATACATTTACATTAATTATTTTGTTTAATATTTTTCATTCTATGCTCATAAGGGAAAAATAAATAAAGTTAAACAATTGCAATATCTAATACAAATTGTGCATTTAACTTATTTTGTTTTTGTAAATATATGTAATCTTATTATTTCCTTTTATAGTATGAAATAATTTTATGCATATTTTAATTAAACAATAAAAAAATTTGACGTTGAGACTTTATTTTTTATTAAGTTTTTCTCGTATGCAACATGAATTATAATATTTAAAAATTAAAAAAAAATTATTATAAGGACTTTATATATTGTTAGCAAATATCATATATAATATTCAAATTTAATATTTTTATATTAGAGTTGTCTATGGACTGGGTTGAGTTAGGCTCACATAGTAAAAAAAATTTACTTGTCCAAGGCCCGTCCCTTTTCGAGCCGACTAATAACCCTATCCTTGGACATGTTTATTTCATACACGATTTTTATTTTTACTTTTGTAGACACCCGATTTTGTCTAGAGCATTTGAATTGTCAATTTTAGATTACCTTTAAACGATAGGCTTCATTACAGTTTCGGGTTTTGAATCTGATGCCTTTAGTTTACTATTGGACTTGATTATCTCCTTTGAAATCAGTGTCAAGTGAACTTTTAGGCCTAATTCATTTTTTCGATTTTGGATCTACATCTACATCTACATCCACATCCATCTCAATTTTAGTTTTATTATATTTTTATTTCTGTTATTATCATTATTATTATTATTATTATTATTATTATTATTATTATTATTTTCCTTTTCTATTTAATTTATTTTATTTAAAGAAAAAAACAAAAATAGAAAGATAATTGATTTGGATGAATGCAAAGTCTCTCAATTTGAAATCAAAAAGAACTTCTTTTCAAATTAAATGTTTGAGTTTGATTAAAATGCCAACAAAGAAATCGAAACCAAAACAAGTTGGGATTCTCAGCCAAAATCTTTTTATTTAAAGAACACACAATCTCGGAGGAAGGGGAACCCAGAATCACAATAAATAGCAGCAAACAAAATAGGGAAGAAATTTTTGGAGGATTTGATTCAAAAATTTTTGGATTTCTTGTTCCAAGAGTTATTTTGAAAATATAAACCGTGAAAGCCTAGAGGGAGGTTCTGTGAAAATTGGGAGGTCATTTGACGATTAAAAACGGTGGGTCGGAGAAAGTTTGTCACAAACTTTCGATTTAGATCTTTGATTTGGGAGTTTTGAAAAGAACTAATCCAGAAAATAGATAGAGGAGGTGAATAGGATTCAAAAAAGGCAATTTTTTTGGTTTTGGATCACCGGCACGGTGGCGAAAGGAGGCTAACGGCGGAGCGGACAGCGATTTCTAGGAATGATGCACTCAAAACAGGATATCTTATTTAACCTCGCACTAGAATGATCAATTGTTAACTATAGTAGTTAGCAAGGATCCAATCCACAGGGATTGGATTTTAATTTATAAGTTACTAGTTTATAATTTAAGTTCAAAGAAAATAAAAGTAAAAGGGGTTTTGAAGTAGTTTTAAAATTAATGTAAACAAGAAAAGTAAGATGCAAGTAAGTAAGAGAAAATCAAATATGAGAAATATGGTTAAGAGGTCATTCGCCACCAATAAACATCATTGAGAATCAATATCAGATTTATCAACATCAATTAACTATCAAAACTGTCAACCATAGATAACAACATCCTGTGTTACCCCAATCCTTCCTTAGTTTGTTGTTAAATAGGACAAACGCCAGTACTTAATCTCTAACTATAAAAAAACCTAAGATAAACATCATTAGATTCAAAGTGACAGCAACTTTATGATAAGAAATATAGGTTGATCTCAGCAACAAACACATAAACATGGATTCATTCAACTTAGGTTATGTTCCACTTTGCAATTAGTGAAAACTTTAACATAATCATTAATCACAAATTGCCGCTATTCAACAGGAAATCAAGACAATTACATATCAAGTCTCCTAAACTAGTAATAGACAATTATCAAGATCTATCTAGTATGCATCCTAAACAAATCAAGACATATATCATGACAATTTTTATAGAAGAACATAAGCAATTTTGATAGAAAATCAATGATAGTTAAATTTTGAAAATCAATTAGAAAACATGTCTAGGGCTTTGAAATCACCCTTAACCAAAAAGAGTTTAGCCTTGCATAGACATTTTTAACATAAACATAAAAATAAAATAAAAGAATGGATAAGAAGGAGAAAAATAATGATGATCCTTGAGTCTCCTCAAAAGATCTCTAGTTTGTGGCTCAAAATATGGTATTTATAGAGTTCCAAAATCCTGAAAACACGTTCTTGCTGCACAAGTAAGTTTGGAGGGTCAAATTTCCACCTTTTTCAATTTTGGTAAGTTCGGCCAGCGCTGCTGCGCCAGCTTCCCAGCGTTGGCTCTCGAATGTTTAGGCACCGCGGTGCCGGTTAGCTGATTTTTCTGATGCATCTTCTTGCACTTCCTCGGCTGATTTGGATGATAATTTCTTGTCCGATTTGGGTGTATGATATACTATTGGAAAGGTATTCAAGTCAGCTTCAAAAGTCAATAAGGAATTTTATTTGAATAAAGACTTTAACATCATGTTTTTCTTGCAACAAGCTCCAGAGGTCAAATCTTCCTTCTTGCTTGGCAACTAGAAATTGATCTTTTTGACTCCCAAGTCTTCTTCCATCTTGTGACTGTGATTTTGTAAGCTCTTTAACATCATAATTGATATCTTTTCACTTCATTCTCCTAACTATACCTAAAATTCAAAAACATAATATAAGTCATCAAAATAAAGATCAAAAACATAATTAAAACTAAGAATAGAAAGGGCATAAAATGTGTATTTTATGAGCTTATCAGGGAACACGAAGAACAGACAGTGGCCAGAGTTCTTCAAGAGGGAGAGAGGTTCAGAGAAGAGAAATTAGCTTCTTTTTTTTTTTGGAAGAAGGTAAAAAGTGATTAAAAAACAAAACTACGTTTTAAAGCTACCATCCGGGTCGGGTAGCAGGACTGGCGCGCGGCCCGTGCCTGGGCCCGACCCGAATGTTGCTGATTTTTTTTTTTTGTATTTTCCATTTTTTGAATATTTTTGTTTTAGGTTTGTTTTGATTTTTGTTTTTATTTAATATTATTATCTAGTTTGATATTATTTGTCTAATTTAATTTAATTGTTAATTTTTATTTATTTTTGACTAATTTTATTTAGTTTGATTATTGCAAGTATATATTTATGACAAACTTTTTATTTGTTTGGATTTTATATTACTTGTTTATTATTTGTTTATTACCTGTTTATTATTTGTTTATTATGTGTTTATTGTTTGTTTATTTTTTATTTTTATTCATTGAGTAGTTCTTAATTAATTCTTATTTATTTTATTATTGTGAATATTTTTTGATGACTAATTTATTATTTATTTTTTTAATTCTTAATTTTGTGTAAATTATTATAGATTGTTTATTTATCTATTACTTCTTTATTTCTTATTCATTTTTTTTTTTTGTTTATCTCATGATAAGGTAATTTATATTCGATTAGAAAATTTTAGATTTTTATTAATGATTGATGTTTATTTAAGATAAAATACCTTAGGTAAATTTGGGTAAATAAAGACAATTAGATAAGACCAATTTAGGATGATATGTGATTAATATGGTACTATCTCTAGATAGACGTTGTGGGGGTGTTAATCCTTTCCCACACGTAATCGAACTCCCAAATTTGTTATGATAAGTAGACAAGAACCTATTCTTTTTAGGGTGCCATAGTCAAACTTAGGATTACTTTAAAAATGATAGATTCATATAGGTGACTAATCACACCTAACAAAGATGATTTGTGGTGATTCCATGATTTGCATCTAGCATGTTGAATTCGTATTTGGGACGTTATGATAGTTTGGCGACTCCACTGGGGACCTTAGAGAGTCGAGCCATAGGTTAGTCACATGTTATCTTTGGTCTTGAAATTTGTCTTAATTATTTTATTAGATTTCTAACTTTTTTTAACTTTTGTTTTTTTAGTTTATTATTTTGCAGATATTTTTCTGAGTCAAGGTTTGCATTGTTCCTTCGCACATACCACATTGGCATGAACATACGCCTTATACCCGGGCTCGTCCTTTTAGGAGGGGGTAAAGTACCTACGCCTTCGTGGGGTGATAACCTCCGTATGGGCTAGCGAAACACTCTCAGAGTGTAAATTATCTACGCTTTCGTGGGTTGATAACCTCCGTATGGACTAGGGAAATACCTCACCCAAGTTGAACCCTTTCCGGTTGGAGCCTGTAATGGGCGAGGATTGGGGTGCCTTACTCATCCTCCAAGGATGAAATTAAGGAACAATTTGGGAACCTTTTTAGCTTGGTGAATAATCCTAAACCTAGCATATAGACAACACTTAAGAGGCCAACCTTGGGATAGAACCATGCCAACCTTGTATAGAGAATGACTCGAAATAAGACACATGAAGAAATGTTCTTACTTTCTGACAAATCTTTTGAATTTTTGAATATTAGTATTTCTCTAATCTGTATTTAGCTATTGAATTTTGTGAAATCTTTGAGGCCATTATTTGAATTTATTTTATTCTTTCATTTATTTTCACAAATTCGCATCATTTAAGTACTTCCTTGCATATTCATCATGCATGCACCCATGTGCATTTCATAAAGACATGAGTCTTAGATTTTAAAAATTGTGGTAACAAAGGGTTCAAGGATTGCTCAAACAATCAAAAATCCTGGGCATTCCTACAACACTCGCTCACAGACTAAAGCAATGGTCGAAGAACAAGCTTCAAGGATGAATAGGATGGAACAGGCTCAAGAGGAAATTAGAGACCAGTTAAGTGCAATGAATGAAATGATGAGGAGTTTGAAGTGGAAGAATAAAGCAGATGAATCTGATTCTCAGGAGAAGAAGCAAAATATATCTCTATGTCTACCAGGTTTGAACTCTTCTCAGGTTCAGATGTCTCAATAGGAATACTTGCAATAGGCACCATTCATGGGGGGATTCAACTATCCATAGCTCAACCTCAGGGCCTGGGATATACCATTAATGCCCTTAGGGCAAAGATAGATCCTGTCTAAGTTCCAGACTTAGCTAATCTGAAAGAGCAAGAAAGGCTGAAAGTAGTTGAAGAGATTGAGTCTCGTAAGATGAACCTGATAGAGGAAAGACTCTGGGTTGTTGAAGGGATGGATTTCTATTGTTCTATAGACGCTGAAGGGCTCTATTTGGTACCAGATGTGGTTATCCTGTCTAAGTTCAAGACTCATGATTTTGAGAAGTTTGATAGGACCAAGTGCCCCATATCTCACATCGCTATGTATTGCCGAAAAATGGCTGCTCACTTGAAAGATGATAAGTTGCTCATCCATGTCTTCCAGGACAGTCTTACAGTTTCTGTTGCCAGGTGGTATGTCCAACTAGATAAGAACTGCATCTGTACTTGGAAGGAATTAGCAAAGGCATTCATTAATCAATATAAGCACATTGTTGACATGGCCCCTGATCCATTGTCATTGCAAAACATGGAGAAAAAGCCCACAAAAAGTTGTAAGGACTACGCTAAGAGATGAAGGGATATTGCTGCCCAAGTCCAACCACCTCTCACTGAAAAAGAAACTGCAGTCTTGTTTGTTAGTACCCTTAAAGCACCATAGTATGAAAGGATGATTGGGAATGCCACCAAGAATTTTGCAGACATGGTAATCTCCAGGGAGATAATTGAAAATGCTATAAAAAGTGGGAAGCTTGAAGCCGAGGAAACATCCGATGGAAAGAAAAATGGGGCATCTAGAAAGAATGAAGGAGATGTCCAAGCTGTGACTTATGGGAGGCAACAAGCAGGAGGTTTCCCTCCATACCATCCATATCCCATGAATCAAAATTATTACCCTACTGTATATAATGTTGCACCATACCCTTATCCACCAGCACAACAACCAACTTTTCGACCAAACATTTACCCACAATCGCCTGCTCTTATGTCTGGCTCATCCATACTAGTAGCTAAACCTATGCCAAGCGAGACCGCCAATGAATCATCAGAGAGGACCTCGAAATAACCGAGAAAGAACCCGTATTGACTAGTTCCTATGTCCTACACTAATTTATTTTCACATCTCATCAAAAATCAACTTGTTGCACCTGTTCAGTTGGAACCTTTGAAACCTCATTTCCCTAAGTGGTATGATGCCGATGCTCGATGTGAATATCATTCTGGGAATATTGGTTGTAGACACCTAATTTTGTCCGGCCCCCTAAACCAGGCAGATTCTATTTTTCAACTTCTCAAAACGCAAAGAAACTTCCACCGTTCCATAGATGGGTCCCCAAGACTTTGTTTCGGAGGTCAGCACAAAAAGTCAACTTGAAAAAAGTCAACTCCCAGTCAAAATCAAGATTTGAAGTAGAATTGAACAATAGCGAAAGAATTTTGATAATCCGAGGTCTACAACGAAAGATATAGAGTTCGAAAGAGAGGTTGCGGAAATTCAATATAGGGGAAGACCTAATCAGACAAATTTGGAGAAAACTGCAGAGATGGCCCGATTCGGTGAAATTGAAGCCCCCAATTGATAAAGAATTAATAAACAAAAATAGCCCAAGGCCCAGTTTGAAGTGGATCCCAAGAAAGAGGCTGTTAGAGAAAAAAAGGAAAAAACGAGAAAATTCTCGGTATTAAAAAGGGAAAACTAAATCGGAGGGGAATTCGATTATAAAAATTGGGCGTTTTCGGACCAACTCAAATTCAATATATGACCAAGGCATTGGAAAAAGAAAATCCAGAAATCGGACCCGTTTTGAGTAAAACTGAGGTTTCGGAGGTTAAAAGCAATATAAAAAAATCCCAAAGAAAATTTGGGAAAAATAAGACCCGAGCTCAGAAAATTATGAAAACTTCCAAATCTTAATTTTATATTGTATAGAAGGGATCGGTGAAGAAAAATCCAGAATCGGAGTTCAAATGGAAAAAGACAAAGTTCAGGTACATTAACCGGGAAAATCCAAAAGGAAATTCTGAGAAAAATAGGAAACGAGCTTGGAAAAATATGAAACTTCCAGATCTGAGTTTTATATTTTTTGGAAGGCATTGGAGAAGAAAAATTCAGAATCGGAGCTTATTTGAAAAAAGGCAAAGTTCGGGTATATTAACCCGAAAAAACCAAAAGGAAATTTCGAGAAAAATAGGAAACAAGCTCGAAAAAAATATGAAAATTTCCAGATCTGAGTTTTATATTTTTTGGAAGGCATTGGAGAAGAAAAATTCAGAATTGGAGCTCATTTGAAAAAAGGCAAAGTTCAATTGCACTAACCCAAAATTCTAAAAGATAATTCCGGAAAAAATAGTAAACGAGTTCGAAAAATTATGAAAACTTCCAGATCTAAGCTTTATAAATTTTGGAAGGTACTGAAGAAGAAAAATCCAGAATTGGAGCTCAAATGAAAAAGGCTAAATTTGGGAGGCACTAAACCGAAACTTTAGAGAAAAATAGAGAATGAGCTCGGAAAAATGTGAAAACCTCCAGAACCAAGTTTTATATTGGATGGGATGAGTTGGAAAAGACAAATCCGAAATTGGGGTCCATTTGCAATTAAATAAAGTTTGGGAGGCAAAAATGCAATTTTATCGAAGAAACCGAAAAAGGCCAATTTGCAAAATTAAAAAAAATAAAAAATGAAAAGATTTCTGGAATATTCCAGGCCCTTGGCCAGCCAGCTCAATGGGGGAAGGATGAGATTTGATCAATTTCATCCAATGGTCACTATCAAGTTACAAGATGTCATTTTTATTATCTTGCAAGTATCCTTGTTAATCCAATGCCTAGGTGCTTTGTAAAAAGATGAATACATCCATCAATGGCAAGATCAAATTACAAGATGTCATTTTTATTGTCATGAAATGTCCTTGATCCAATGGCTTAGATGATTAGAAAAAAGATGAGCACATCATCATCTAAGGATTCACATGCCATTCGACTGAGAGGAAGGAGGGGGGAAGGATATTTTTATTTCTTAAGTTGGCTGGTCATTTGAGAGAGGGGGGGACAGTAGCTAAACAAGAGAGAAAAATAAATTTGAAAGAAAGGAAGAGAGAGTTAACCAAGGAAAGCTAAGAAGGTAGTCATTCCTCCTTTGCTCTTGCATTATTTTTTCTTCTTTCTCATATTTGGTTCCTTGCTTCCATGTGATTTCCAACCATTTTCTTGTTAAAATAAAAGTTTTGAAACGTTTTTTAAGCTTTCATCTTTTCCTTTTCATCAAAAAAAAAATCAAAAGAAAACAATGTTTACAATTTTCTTACCATAGTCGAATATACCATGTGCTTGCCTTGATTTTTTTGTTTTGCATGTTTGATGTGGGAAACATGATTGTGGAAGGTTTATATTTCTTTTTATGTTCTGTTTATTAAAAATAAATGAAATAAAAGAGGTTGAAAGGCTTCATGATCTTGATAAAAATCAAGTGATCATGGTTAGGGGGGACTATGTCCATTGTACCAACCATGGAGCTCACCTCCATTTTTCTTAGCTTGCTTAGTTTATTTTCTGATCTTTGAGTTTGAAAGGCTTCATGATCTTAATGAAAATCAAGTGATAATGGTTGGGGGGCTATGTCCATTGTACCAACCATAGAGCTCATTTTCCTTATTATTTGTTTGCTTATTTTTTGTATTACTTCCATGCTTGTCTATGCATCTTTGGTCATGTTTCTTTGCATTATCTTCATGCCTTATTAGTTTTTGTATCATTTCCATGTCATGCTAGTGTCGCAACTTAAAAAATAACAAGTCTTATCGCGAGACTTTATTCGTTAAGCGTGACATTAAGGAAAACAGAGGAAAAGATGACTTAATTCCCCTTGAAATAAAATGAGGCTTTGAAAACAACCTCGAAAAAGAAATGGAGTCGCCACTAATATTTTTTGGCTAGGTGTGATCTGCCACCTATTAAAACTGGTTTTATAAAATATTTTAAAATTAATTAAAACATTTTTTAAAACCAATTTCAAAGTCTGCGTTTTTAAACCAGAGCAATCAAAGAAGCGGGTTCGGGAGTCGGTTACTTAAGAGGAAGGATTAGCACCCCCACAACGCCCGTATAAAACGGTACCTTATTAATTGTGTGTTATCTCAAGTCTTGGTAAAAGTTGGTTTTCGATTTGGCATTTTAAAATAATTCCCAATTTAAAGAAAAAGAATTCCATTTTTAATTGAAAATGATCCGGAATTTATTAATTCAAAATTTTCCTATATTCCCCGACAAACACGGCAAAATATAGAAATTTTTATTTATTTGGAAAATCTCCAAATCATTTTCATTTTTGATAGAAAAATATTCCTTTATTAATGATAATTGATGATATCGTCCCCAGCAAACCTTGTAGAGAACTCATGAATTTTTTTAACTCGAAAATATCTTTATTTTCATTGAAAATCATTATCTTTTTTGAAGAAACATTTTAAAAAGATGAATATGAACATGTATGACATAATAAAAGATGACATAGCAAAATCTAGATGACATAGTTTAATCTAAATAACATGGCAACATTTAAATGACATAGTATATTCTAAATGATATGGCATAATTTAATAACATGACATAATAAGAAACATAAAATAACATTATAATAAGATATGCATGTAAATGAAAAAATAATGCATGAACATAATAAACCCTAAATGATGTGACAAAATAAATAATGACTAAGCAAAGAGCTTAGAATAATATAAAATATCCATAACCATATAAGAATCAGTATAGCATCATGAAATCTAAATCAAAGCAATAACAACACCATAGAATATTCATAGCAAAAAATCATATATCATAGAATATGCATGAACATGGAAAATGCAATGCATGAAAGTGTATTTTTTCCTTTAAATAATGACATTCGTATTCCTAGAAAGATATCCGACTACCTTAGGAAAATACTTAAATCAGATTTTTCTAAATCAAAAATACTTTGTGATTGGATTGAAAACAATTTGAAAACTTTAGATGAAAATGGCACCATGGCCGAAACCCCCTTTAAAAAGGCCCTATTTTCCTAATTTTGAAAACCGGGGTTAACCACCTTTGACCTGACCTTTATAAAATCAAATTTTAAGATTAAAATGACTTATAAATTAACCTAGGACAGTAGATATTGTTCTAAATCAGCCCCCTCTTAATGCCTTAACCAAAACAGAAAATTATTTTCTTCTTGAAAACAAATCTGACTTTTTTGACCAAATTTTAAAACGTGATTTTTTTACCCTTTTAAAAAATTTCAAACAAATCTGAAAAAATTATGGGAGACTTAGAAAATATCAACCTCTATGGAAAGAAATCAGCTTAATTTTTGGAGTAGGGGAACTATGACCTAATTCACCAAACAGCAAGTTATCAATTCTAAAAAAAACAGCTCTGACTATCACAGGCAGTATTGAAAACCTTTTTTTTGCCCTTCTAAAAAATTTCAAAAAACATATAAAAAAAAAAATTAAAGAATACTTAGAACATGTCAACCTATATGGGAAAAAATTGGTTCAATTTTTAGACTAAGGATGACCTACCTGAAAATTCATGAAAGACAAAACACTGGGTGAAAAACTGCTTAACTAAAAAACATTTTTAAACCTTTGATAAAAACGTCCAAAAATCAAAATCAAAATATTAGAGACTCCTCTAAGGACCTATAACCAGTGGTAAAAATTTCTAAAGATTTGGACAAGGGCTACCTAGTCAAAAAAAAAAATCACAAAGTTAGAAAATCCAACTTGAACAAATTTTAATTTTCCACAAGGATGCTCAAGAGAGCTTGGCTTTGAGCCATTGATTGGCTTAAGTAAAAAATCAAGTGTGAATGAAATGAAATGCATGAACAAACAGCAAGATGGAAATTTCATGAAAGAAAATAAAATAAAAATAACAAAATCAATGAACAAAACATGGAGGAGAGCATGAAAGAAAATAGCTACCTTGCTTTAGCTTTCCGAATCAAAGAGTAGTAAGAAAATCCCTTATTTTTCTCTTTTCTTTTTCCCCTCTCTTTTCTCTCAAAAATAGCTATAACCCTTGTAAAAAATCTGATCTCTCCTCCCCTGAAAAAATGAAAACCCCCACCAATTTATAGGCCAACCAAATGCAAGGGATATTGTCATAACGTTGTCATTTTTTTTCCTAGCTAGAAAGATCCAAAGGCCATTAATATAAGATGATAAAAATGTGAATTTACAATCATAGGATGAAGTGATCAGCCCCTAACAATAACAGCTGGCCTAAAATATGTAACCATAATGTGTCCATCCTTTCTCTTCATTCATTTGGCCACATGGCAAGATCACAAAGGCTCAATCAAATAAAGATACCATCTTGCTATCCAATTTTGGCCTTTGGATGAAAAAAATCAGCCAACCTTCCTCTTATACATGGGCTGGCCGAATGGCCTTTAAAATTCCAGCAACTTCTCTTTTTTTAAATTGCGAAAATGGCCCTCTTCGATTTCTTCGGTAAAATTACACTTTAGCCCCCTAAACTTGATTAAATTGAAAAGTACCCCAAATCTGGATTTTCTTTTTCCCATACCTCCTAAATAATATAAAATTGAATTATGGAAGTTTTTATAATTTTTCGAGCTCGTTTCCTATTTTTCCCAGATTTTTCTTTAAAAGTTTCTGTTTGGTGCCCTCCAAATTTAGCCTTTTTCAAATGTGCTCCGGTTCCCGATTTTTCTTGTCCAATCTCTTCTAAATAATATAATATTGAGATCTGGAAGTTTTGCTAATTTTTCGAGCTCGTTTCCTATTTTTTCCGAATTTATCTTTTGGAATTTCAGCTTACTGCACCCGAATTTTGCCATTTTTCAAATGAGCTCCGATTCTGGATTTTTCTTCACCGATCTTTTCCAAATGATATAAAACTCAGATCATGAGGTTTTCATAATTTTTTGAGCTTGTTTCATACTTTTCTAGGATTTTCCAAAATTATCTTTTAACCACCGAAACCTCGGTTTTACTCAATTTCCAGATATTCTTTTTCCATTGCCTTTGTTATATATTGAATTGGAGTTGGTCCGAAAATGCCAAATTTTTACGATCAAATTCCCCTCCGATTTGATTTTTCCTTTTTCCAATATCGAGAATTTCCTCATTTTTCCGTTTTTCCTACAACCGGCTCTTTTCTCGAAATTACTTCAAATTGAGCCATGGGCTATCTTTGTTTACTCACTCTTCATCAATTAAGGGCTTTAATTTTACCGAATCGGGCTATTTCTGTAGTTTTCCCCAATTTCGCAAAATTCACCAAAAACCTTAATTTTCGGTTTTCCTTCCAAATTGAATCTTCCTTTGGTTCTGCTTCCAATTGGCCTTTCCAAACCCATAGTCATTGATTATATTCCATTCGAAACCTCCAATTTCGACCAATTTGATCGTTTAAGCACTTTTCCCCAAATTTACCGAATTAGGATTTTCTTTCCATTGAATCTCCATAACCCATCTTCCGGACTCCATATCTCTCGTTTTAGACCTCATATTATCAAAATTCTTTCACCATTGTTCAATTAAACTTTGAATCTTGATTTTGAATGAGGGTTGACTTTTTCAATGGTTGACTTTTTGGGGCTAACTTTTTCGGATTGACTTTTCGTGCTTGACCTCCTAAACAAAGTCTTGGAGTACCACCTACAGGATGAGAAGAGATTTTTTACATTCTGAAAAAGCACAATGAAGAATTTACCTGATTTAGGGGCCGGACAAAATTAGGTGTCTAAAACTGCCCCTCTTTGGCAATTGCTGAGAATCAGGGATCAGGCAAAGATAAATAAACACTAATTTTGTCCGGTTAGTGAAATTACATGTGAAGAAAAGGAAAGAGAGTTTTTCATTTTTTTCATCATCATTCATCATTTTCAATTTTTTTTTTTTTTTGAAAAAGCTGTAAATAGAAGATTTTGTCCTTAAATTGAGTTCCCTGACTAATCAAGGCTCGACCCGTTTTAAGGCAACGAGTTCGATTTGCAAGAGAAGAAAATACCTTGATGGTAGTCTCGAGGCCTTATCCTATCTTGGTGTCAGCTGTGTTTCAAATTCTGGGTATCTCTTCCAGAAGCTTCGGCTATCACCACTGTAGACAACTAATTTTGTCCGGACCACTATATCAGGTATGTTTTCTTCCTAAATTGATGTTTCAGAATGTAAAAAGACTTTTTTCATCCTGCAGGTGGTACTTTGAGACTTAGTTTAAGAGGGCGAGCATAAAAAGTCATACTCGAAAAAAAAGTCAACCTCGAAAAAAGTCAACTCGAAAAAAGTCAACCCCAGAAAGTCAACTATTGAAAAAGTCAACCCACTTTCAAAATCAAGATTTGAAGTTCAATTGGAAAATGGCAAAATAATTTTGATAATCCGAGGTCTACATCGAAAGATATGGAGTTCGGGAGTTGGGTTATGAAGATTCAATAGAAAGAAAACCCTAATCCGGGAAATTTGGGGAAAAATGATTAAACGATCGAATTGGTCGAAATTGAAGGTTCCAAATGAAAGATAAGCACTGACTACTGGTAATGGAGAAGCCACTTGAAAGAAAAACTGAAAGAAAAGTCAATCCAGGAGAAAACCGAGAATTAGGATTTTTGGTGGATTTCGGTGAAATGGGGAAGAATTACAAAAATGGCCCGACTTGGTAATAAAAAAGCCCCTAATGGATGAGGAATGGTTAAAAAAGGATGGCCCAAGGCTCAGTTTGAAGAAAATATGAAAATCGGACTTGTTTTGAGCAAAGCCGGGTTTTTGAGGCAAAAGGGCAAAATTGGAAAATTTGGGAAAAATAGCAAATGAACTCCAAATCTTTTGAAAAATTTGCAAATATTATTTTTAAATTATTTGAAAGAGATTGGAGAAAGAAAATCTTGATTAGGAGTTCGTTTGCAAAATAGCCAAATCTCGGGTCTCTTATGTAGTAATTCAATAAGATAAATCCCGGAAAAATAGCAAATGGACTCCAAAAATTTTGAAAATTTGCGAATCTCATTTTTAAATTATTTGGAAGAGATTGGCAAAAGAAAATCTTGATTCGGAGTTCGTTTGCAAAATTGCTAAATCTCGGGCCTCCTATGTAGTAATTCAAGAAGATAAATCCCGAAAAAATACCAAATGAGTTCCACAAATTATGAAAACTTCCAGATCACACTTTTAAATTATTTGGAAGAGATTGGTGAAGAAAAATCTTGATTTGGAGCTCGTTTAGAAAATGATAAATGTGGGGGCATAAAAGGGCATTTTTGGAAGAAAAAATCGAAATAAATAGCAAAATGACTCGAAAATTTTGGAACACTTCCAGAATTCAATATTTTATTATTTTTAAAGCATTAAAAAATAAAATTTGAATTTGGACTCCGTTTGCCATTTATTTGCATCCGGGGGGCAAAAAGGGTAATTTTACCCAAGAAACCGAAAAGGGCTTCTTTTGCCTTTCAAAAAAAATCAGACTTGGGATGGAAGAGAGTGCTGGCTGGCCAAGGCCCAAGGAGGGGAAGGGGTTTCTGATTTTTCAATCAAAAGGCCAAAAATTAAGAGTTAGTTAGTGATTTTTTGATCAAGCCTTTGCAAATAAGCCACATGGGCCAATGCATGAAGAGGGAGAATATCAACATGATTCTTGAATAGCTGTAATTATGGATAGCTGATGGCCTAATCTAAGGGTGATAATTTCATGTTTTAAACATCTTAGATTAGTGGCCCTTGGATGGAAATTGGTTAGAGGAAGGATGACAACATCCTAGCTTATATGAGAGAGGGGTTCGCCCAGCCTAAGAAGGATCTAGAATTTTTCATTTCCAGCATTCTATTTTTCATATTTCTCTCTTGTTTGGCTGAGTTTTCTCTCCTTGGTTGCAAAGCAAAAAGAAAAGTTTAGAAAAGAAAAGAAAGTTTGAAGAGAAAAAACTTGAAAGATAGCTTCTACTGGTTGCTTTTAGCACCAACTCATGCACTTTCTTGATTTTTCATTCTTGTTTTTGCTATTTTGATTATTATTTTGGTGAGTTTTCTTCTGATTTTTCTTTTTAAATAAGTTTTTTTTAATGTTCTTTTTAAGTTCTTTCTTCATCTTTTCTTAAAAAAAAAAGTTCTTGCAATTTTTCTTTTCTCATTTCCTTGTCTTGGCCGAATGGTCCATGTGATTTTGTTGTTGCTGTTTTGCTTTGATTTATCATGTTATTTTTGTTATTTTTTTAGTATTGATGCTTTAAATCTTCTTCTACTACATATACTTGAAGCTTGTTTTAATTTGGTTGCTTGTTTGTTGCCCTTTATGAGTTTATTATCATGTTCTTGCATTTTTAATTTTTTGTTTTCATAATGTTTAAATTTGTTATTGTTTGATATTTTGTAATCCATATATTTTTGAAAATTCTTGTTAGTTTTAATACATATACTTTATATTTGCATGATTTGAGTGTCATATTTAGGTTGAGTATGTTAGTATATCAAGTGTTTGTGAAAATGCCAAGCTCACTTGGAACTTGAGGCCGTTCGGCCATCCCATTGATTTTGCTTTGTGTGTGTATTTTTGCTATGTTAGTTGATAGGTTTTCATTTGCATGACATTTTATTGAGTATTTAGCTTAAGTATATCAAGTGTTTGTGAAAATGCCTTGCTTTTTTAGACATGAGGCCATTCGGCCATCTCACATTATTTTGCTTTGTGTATGCATTTTTGTTATGTTGGATGATAGGTTTGCATTCTCATGAAATTTGGTTGAGTATTTGGTTTAAGCATGCCTTGTTTTTGTGTTATTGCTATTCATATTGTAGATGTTAGGTTTGGTTTATTTTGCCATGCATGTCCATGCATTTTAGACCTAGGTTGCATTAAATGCCATGCAAGTTCATTTAGGTCTAGGTCATTTTATTGATGCCATGCATTTTTCATGACATATAGGTTTAAATTCATGCATTTCATGCATCATATTTTCTGTATTTTTCATGCATTTCATGTCCATGCCACTTGACTAATGACTTAGGCCAATTAATGGTTCAAAGTCATGCTCTCTTAAGAATACTTGTGGAAAATTAAAGAGTTGTCAAATTGATTATTCTACCTTTGTGATTTTTTTTACTTTAGCCAATTTTTGTCTAACTTTTCAAAGGTCCTAGCTACTGTTTGTAAGTCATTTTGTGAGTCTTAAATATTTTTACTTTGATTTTTAAATGATTTTATCAAAGGCAAAAATGTGTTTTGGCAAAACAGTTTTTTCACCCAGTACTCGTACTTTCCCGATTTTTCTGGGTGTTCATCTTTGATAAAAAAATTAAGCTGATGTTTTCTCTTGTAGTTTTACATGTCCTGACTCTCCAATATTTTTCTTATATTTTTTTGAATTTTTAAAAATAGGGTAAAAAATCGTGGCTTAAAACTGGACAGTGGAGTCAGAATTGAATTTGAAGGAAAATCATTTTTCTGTTTTGGTTAAGTTACTTAGAGAGGGCTGATTAGGAAGTTTAGCTACTGACTTAGGGTAGTTTCTAAGCCTGTTTAAACTCTAAAAATGATTTTTTAAGTCTCGGGTTAAGGGTGGTCAAGTCCGGGATTTTAAACTTAGGAAATTAGAGCCATTTAAAAAAGGGTTTAGCTAAGTTTTTATTTGTCATTTAAGATTTTCAAAATTGTTTTCAAACAATCACAAAGTATTTTGGTTTTAGAATATTTAATTTGATATATTTTTCTAAGGTAGCCGGATATCTTTTTAGATATACGGATTTCCTTAATTAAAGGAAAAAATACATATTCATGCATTGCATTTTCCATATTCATGCATTTTATATAATATGTGATTTTTGCTATGATAATTTCTATGATATTGTTATGATTTTGAGTTATGCTATATTGTTTATCATATGATTTTGAATATTTCATGATATCCTATGTTTTTTATTTAGTTATTTTTTTATATTATTTAGCATATACTATGTTCATGCATTATTATTTTCATTTTTATTTTCATGCATATTATATGATAGCATTATTTTATATTTCATGTCATTTAAATTATATGCCATATCATTCTTATTTGCCATGTCATTTAAATTATTTAGAATATTTCATGATATCCTATGTTTTTTATTTAGTTATTTTTTTTTATATTATTTAGCATATACTATGTTCATGCATTATTATTTTCATTTTTATTTTCATGCATATTATATGATAGCATTATTTTATATTTCATGTCATTTAAATTATATGCCATATCATTCTTATTTGCCATGTCATTTAAATTATTTCATTTCATATAGAATATGTTATGTTACTTAGGTCATTTCATTTCATGTAGAATATATTATGTTACCTAGGTTATTTCATTTCATTTAGGATATATATTATGTCATTTAGGATATTGTATTTCATTTAGAATATATCATATGACTTAGGACATTTCATTTCATATAGAATATATTATGTTACCTAGATCATTTCATTTCATCTAGAATATATCATATAACTTAGGATATTTCATTTCATTTAGAATATGCTAAGACATTTAAATTATAGTATATCATTTAGGTTGCATTATATTATTTAGATTTTCCTATGTCATTTTATTAATGTCATGCATGTTCATATTCATATTTTTTTTTTAAATGTTTTCAAAAAGGTAATGATTTTCAATAAAATAAAGATATTCCCGAGTTAAAATAATTCATGAGTTCTCTGCCGGGTTTGCTGGGGAGGATATCATCAATTATCATTAATAACAGAATATCTTCTTTAAAATGAGAATGATTCGGAAAGTTTTCCAAACTAATAAAAATTTCTATATTTTGCCACGTTTGTTGGGGAATATAGGAAAATTTTAAATTTATAAATTCCAGATCATTCTCAATTAAAAATGGAATTATTTTTCTTTAAATTGGGAATTAACTTGAAATACTAAATTTAAAATCGACTTTTTACCGAGACTTGAGATAACACACGATTAATAAGGTACCGTTTTTATACGGGCATTGTGGGGGTGCTAATTCTTCCCCACACGTAACCGAGTCCCGAACCCGTTTCTTTGATTTCTCTGGTTTAAAACGCAGACTTGAAATTGGTTTTAAAAATATTTTAATTAATTTTAAAATATTTTATAAAACCAGTTTTAATAGGTGGCCGATCACACCTAGCTAAAAAAGATTGGTGGCGACTCCATGTCTTTTTCAAGGTCATTTTAAAAACCTTCATTTTTCAAAAGGAATTAAGTCGACTTTTCCTCGATTTTTTTTTAATGTCACGCTTAACGAATAATAAAGTCTTGCGATTAGACTTGTTATTTTTTAGGTTGCGACAACCACCAAAGACTTGCTCCTTTTTAAAACTGTAAAATCCTGGATATCTCCACCAGAGGCTTCGGCTATCCCCACCAAAGACTTGCTCATTTTTAAAATTGTAAAACTCAGGATATCTCCACCAGAGGCTTCAGCTATCACTACCAAAGACTTTCCTACTTTTAAAATTTGTAAAATTTTGGATATCTCCTCTAGAAGCTTCAGCTATCACCATTGAAGACTTGCTCACTTTTACAATTTGTAAAATTCTGGATATCTCCTCCAGAAGCTTCAGGTATCACCACCGAAGATTTTCTCACTTTTAAAATTTGTAAAATTCTGGATATCTCCTCCAGAAGCTTCAACTATCACCATCGGAGACTTGCTCACTTTTAAAATTTGTAAAATTCTAGATATCTCCTCCAAAAGCTTCAACTATCACCACCGAAGACTTGCTCACTTTTAAAATTTGTAAAATTCTGGATATCTCCTCCAAAAGCTTCAGCTATCACCACCGAAGACTTGCTCACTTTTAAAATTCGTAAAATTCTAGATATCTCCTCCAAAAGCTTCAGTTATCACCACCGAAGACTTGCTCACTCTTAAAATTTGTATATCTCCTCCAGAAGCTTCAGCTATCGCTACCGAAGACTTACTCACTTTTAAAATTTGTAAAATTTTAGATATCTCCTCCAGAAGCTTCAGCTATCACCACCGAAGACTTGCTCATTTTTAAAATTTATAAAATTTTGGATATCTCCTCCAGAAGCTTCGGCTATCACCACCAAAGGATTATTCACTATTAAAATTGAAAAACTCTGGATATCTCTAACAGAGGCTTTGGCTATCACCACCAAAGACTTGTTCATTTTTAAAACTGTGGGTATTATAACCGAAAGATTTGAGAGAGGATACAAATACTTCATGATGCAGATGCAAATGTCTTTAACAAGATGCACATGCTTCATGGTGCAAATGTAAATGGCTTGGATTGATGCAAATGCTTCTTGGTGCAGATACAGATGTTGAATAAGGTGCATATGCCTCATAGTGCAAATGCAAATGGCTTAGATTGATGCAAATGCTTCTTGATGCAGATGCAGATGTTGAATAAGATGCAGATGCTTCATGGTGCAAATGCAAATGGCTTAGATTGATGCAAATGCTTCTTGGTGCAGATGCAGATGTTAAATAAGATGTAGATGCTTCATGGTGCAAATGCAAATGGCTTAGGTTGATGCAAATGCTTCTTGGCGCAGATGCAGATGTTGAATAAGATGCAAATGCTTCATGGTGAAAATGCAAATGACTTGTATTGATGCAAATGCTTCTTGGTGCAGATGTAGAGATTGAATAAAATGCAAATGCAATTGAATAAAATGTAAATGACTTGGATTGATGTAAATGCTTCTTGGTGCAGATGCAAATGTTGAATAAGATGCAAATGCTTCATGGTGAAAATGCAAATGACTTGGGTTGATGCAAATGCTTCTTGGTGCAGATGCAGATGTTGAATAAGATGTAGATGCTTCATGGTGCAAATGCAAATGGCTTAGATTGATGCAAATGCTTCTTGGTGCAGATGCAGATGTTAAATAAGATGCAGATGCTTCTTGGTGCAAATGCAAATTGCTTAGGTTGATGCAAATGCTTCTTGGTGCAGATGCAGAGATTGAATAAAATGTAAATGCTCCATGATGCAAATGCAAATGTCTTGGATTAATGCAAATGCTTCTTGGTGCAAATGCAGAGATAAGATGCAAATGCTTCATGGTGCAAATGCAAATGACTTGGATTGGTTCAAATGCTTCTTGGTGCAGATGCAGATGTTGAATAAGATGCAAATGCTTCATGGTGCAAATGACTTGGATTGATACAAATGCTTCTTGGTGCAGATGTAGATGTTAAATAAGATGCAAATGCCCCTACGAATCGTGTTCATGTAAGTGGTTTATGTATTGTGTAACTGCAGTTACCACACAATAATGAAAATGCAGTGATTATAGAAATGATGCAATTGCTTGAGATGACACAAATGCAAATATCCATGAAGGATCTAAATGTATGGATAAAATGCAGATGCTTATGAAATAGTGCCAATGCAAATACCCATGAATGATGCAAATGCTTGCTAACACTGTGCAGATGCAAAGCCCAATAAAGAGATGAGTGCTTATGAGTGATGCAAATGCCCTCGATCGTTTTTTTTTCTAAACTTTGGCTTAGCCTTTCCAATTCATTTTTCCTCTTCAAATCAAAGTATATCTTGAACACTCGTGCCCCATAAGAGATCATTCCCTTTCCAGTCTTTGGCTATCTCTTTGCCCCAACAGTTTTCAAACTCTTATCAACAGAAGTCTGAACTGGGTTCTATTTCTTCTTCTCATATCTGGAAGTCAAGATCTACCCTAGTAATTCCATACTTTTGGGTTAGAAAAACCCTTATCTCATGTCAACATCACAAAAATATTTTTACTTGTTTTCCCATTCGAGAAAGAATTTAATGAAAACTTATGAGTCAAAAATATTAACCCCACAGTGTGTGATGTACGAATCTCTTGAAGACTGATGATCACTGTTAGAAAATTTTTGAATGTCAATTTGGGTTTTTCAACTTGAATTGAAAGGCTTGATACAAAAGGATTTTGGTTGATCGAAGAAAACTTCACAACAAAAATGTATGTCCCTTCTAGGCTTACAAATGGAACAGATTTTATAAATCATGAATTCATTGAGAATCAAACAAATTCAACATTCTTTTAGTTTCCATATCAAGGCATTTTGTCAATCGTCAAGATTGGCCTAGATGTTTTAACTGGAAAGTTTAATATTGGAAGGAAAAAAGTTTCAGTTTTTGAAATCAATCCTCCAAATGAGAGTTGACAGTTTAGGAGGTTTAGGAATTCTTAGATGTTCCTCGATTTCTTCACGATGGCCTTCTCTTTTGTGGCATCGGCACTAACATAGATGGCATCAAAAATTCCTGTTTTACTGTATACCGCCCATTTTTAGGTTTTCGCCCTAGAGTCCCATTATTTCCATTTTCTTTCTTTTTTTATTGTTCCATCATGCGTTTGAGAATTCTACTTCCTTAGTGAAATGATAATTCGATGAGATGGGATAAAATTTGAGGAAAAACCCTTCAAGTTGAATATTCATGCTTGATCAAAATGGACTTTTAAAGCACGTAATGTATGCCATGGCTCGGGGTTCAAAACGAAAGGATAAATAGGCCCAAAATATGTTTTTGAGGGTAATAAGATCAAGGATCATTTTTTGAAGAGGATTCTCTCTAAAGCATTTGTCCCTTTTGGACTTTTTTTCCTTTTTACTTTGCTCCTTTTCTTCTTTGCTTTTGGCTTTCATTTGCCATACTTTTTCACACTTTTTTTTTAATTTCTTTTGTTTTGTTCTTGGCTTCCATATCGCCATCTTTTCCTTTTTCTTCATTTCGACAGAGTGAGCCCGTATTCATTTTGGAGCCCAATTTGCTTTGTATCTGTCTTTTGAGTTAGGACTCATTTTTCCATGATCTTTGAGAAGATTTCTCCTCACATTTGCCCCCCAGTATAGAGGGTGATCCTTGATCAGGGTTCAAAGAAGAAAGACTTCTTTCGGCTCAAAAGGGATGACTATGGATAATTTCTTTTTGTGAAAGGGATATGAAAGATGGCCATTTCTCATATCAAGAACAAATATTCTTATTGAAAAGCAATCCCCAGGGGGAATAGATAATCAAAGTTTCATTTTGCACTTCGGAATCATCCAAATTCGCATATGCATGATATCACAATTTTCCTTCTTTTTCTTTTTCTTTTTTTTTTTTTGATATGCTCCAATGATTCATGCGTTAATCCATCCTTATTCACCATGTATCCATCATTTCCACATATGATGCCCCAATTTGATTAACCATGAGAATTTGTATCATTACGAGAAATGTCACAAGTCTAGGTTTACACTGAAAAGACTGAGTTTCAATCCTGGGTTCTTTGAAGAGACAAGAAAGAATATGGCCCAAAATAGGATAATCTGGTTTAGTCATGGTGCCCCGAGGTGTCAATCATGAAGTGATGTTTGGGCAATTGGTGTTTTATGGTTATTTGGAAAAATGTGAATGGTTTTGGCACATCTTTGACATACACAAAATTACCATGATCTAGATTCTTGAAAGATTGTCTCATTTGTTCGAGTTTCTAAGAAGTTCAAAAAAATTCAAAAATTTTGTTCCTTTGCTCATAGACTAAACTAGGATCTACATCTTTGCAATAAAAATGGTTTATGAAGTTCAATCATTCATATTCCTTGAAGCATTCTTTCAAGTGATGTCGGTTCAAAGGGTTTAGGCATAGGAAAGCCCAAAAGAGTGGGGGAAGGTATTGGGTCATTTCTAACAATGATCATCAATATTCTCGAGACTGTCCATTATTTCATGTGAAAAACCTTTATTATTGTTTACCAAAATTTTTTTTCTCAAAGTTTTGCAAATGCAAATTATTATTAAAACATAATGAACACAAAACATTTAAATTCAAAATTTATTTATTTCATGTAGATGTCAACATGAGACAATTGCTTTCATCATCACAGTGTATAGAACTACATGCATCAGAAATCCTAATATGATTATGCACCATGTTTCTTATGACACTTGGCTTTCCCATCTTCAAAACTTATCAAACCAGCCTTGATGAGATCCTTGACCTTGTACTTCAAAGCTAGGTAGTTCTCCATTGAGTGGCGTTGATTGCCAAAATGATAATCACAACACTCATTAGCATCATACCAGCTCGGATAAGGGGGCTTCAAAAGCTCTAATTGCATGGGTGTCACAAGGTGATTATGAATGAGTTGAGGTAGTAGCTCACTGTATGACACAGGAATCAAGTCAACTTGATTTCTTCCTCGCTTTTTATGCCCTCTTCGATTATTCCCAAGGGTGTTTGATTGATAGACAGATCTAAATGCTGGCGTGGTTGCAGGAATTGGTTGGTAAGGATAAGAACCTTGAGAGATGTTGTTCAGGGTAGGGTAGAATGGCTAATACGAGAAGAATTAGGGATATGGGGCAAAGCCTTCCACGAGTTCGGTATTTTCCTCTTTTTTTCAGATGCCCCATTTCTCTCGGCATTGGATGTTCTTTCTCCTTCAAGTTTCCTATCCTTGATAGCATTCTCAATCATCTCCCCTGAGATTACCGTATTCGCAAAATTCTTCGTGGCATTGCCGACGAGTCTATCGTAGTACGGGGCCTGTAGTGTATTCACAAAAAGGACAGTGATTTCCTTCTGTGTCAAGGGTGGTCGTACTTGGGCAGCCATGTCAATCCACCGCTGAGCATATTCTTTGAAGCTCTCAGTAGCTCTTTCCTCCATATTTTGTAAGGTCAGACGGTCAGGCGCCATATCGGTTATATGCTTGTATTGGCTTAAAAATGCATTAGCCAAATCAATCCAAGAGCGAATCTGATCCTTACTCAACTGACTATACCACCTCATTGCGGACCCACTAAGGCTATCCTGGAAGCAATGGATCAAAAGTTTATCATTATCTGTATGACCCATCATTTTTTGGCAGAACACAATGATATGGGCAGACGGATCGGTTGTCCCATCATATTTCTCAAAATTGAGAACCTTGAATTTAGGAGGAATGACTAAATTGGGGACCAAGCAACGTTCATTTGCATCTACACTCCCAAATACATCTATGCTTTCTAATACCCAAAGCCTTTTATCTAACAACTGATATTTCTCTTGGGAATCTGCCAACTCAGCCTCATTCAATGCCACCATTTTCAACTTTGCCTACTCTGCTAGATCATCTAAGTTCAGGATATTGACAAGATTAACTGCGTTCTGAAAAGACTGGGTATCAACATTATGATCTCATTTTGACCCTTTTGTGTCTCCGCTTCTTCTTTGGCGGCCAAGTTTCCAGTGTATCCCTTTCCCTTGATTGAGGAGGACAACAGCTCCATCAGTTTAGTTATCTGATCTCTATATTCTGCTTGAGATTTGGCCAACTGTTCCCTTAACTCATTCTGAGCCCTTTCCATTCTCTCTAGTCTGCTTTGCTGTTCATTATCCATGATCCTGGCATGCATTATAAAGATACTCAGTATTTCTTATACCTCTGATTTGGAAGAAAAACTTCTTCAAAGCTCTTAAAGGCAAACCAATTTTTGTTTTATCCCTCCAAGTGCGTGTCATGATGAATGAGCCATGAATGCAATTTGATGCACGTGAAGAATAAACAAAGTGATGTATGGACACATATAGTGGAAACAAGTTGACTATGTTTGTCATGAATGCAACCTGATGCCAACATGATGCATGTAAAGAATAAGAATAATCAATGCACGAATATATGCAATGAATGACCATGTATGTTCCAGATGCATTTTCCAATGAATGATCATATACACTATGAATGCAACACGATGTCAATTATAATGCATGTAAAGAATAAATGATTGACACATATATATACAAAGAAATCATGCTGACCATGTTTGTCATTAATACAACCTGATGCTGAATGACAAGTTAATGCATGAGCATGTCATGTTGACTATATATGCCATGAATACAACCTGATGTTAACATGATGCATGTGAAGAATAGACAAATCAATGCATGGATATACAGAGAAATCATGCTGACTATGAATGCAACCTGATGCCAACATGATGCATGTAAAGAATAAATAAATCAATGCATGAACATATACAGAGAGATCATGTTGATTATATTTGTCATGAATACAACCTGATGCCAACATGATGCATGTAAAGAAAAAAAACAAACTAATGCATGAACATATATAGAGAAATCATGCTGATTATGTTTGTCATGAATGCAACCTGATGCTAACATCATGCATTTAAAGGATAAACAAATCAATGCATGAACATATACAAAGACGTCATGATGACTGTGTTTGTCATGAATGCAACCTGATACCAATACCAACATGATGCATGTAAAGAAAAAAAAAACAAACTAATGCATGAACATATATAGAGAAATCATGCTGATTATGTTTGTCATGAATGCAACCTGATGCTAACATGATGCATGTAAAGGATAAACAAATCAATGCATGAACATATACAAAGAAGTCATGATGACTGTGTTTGTCATGAATGCAACCTGATACCAATACCAACATGATGCATGTGAAGAACAAACAAATTAATTCATGAACATATACAGAAAAATCATGCTGACTATGTTTGTCATGAATGCAACCTGAAGCCAACATGATACATGTAAAAAATGAATAAATTGATACATGGGTATATACAAATAATGACCATGCATGTCATAAATGTATTCTACAATGAATGACCATGCATGCTATGACTGTAACATGATGTCCATATGATGCATGTAAAGAATTCATAAATTAACACAAGGGTATATACAAAGAATGGCCATGTATATCACAAATGTATTCTACAATGAATGACCATGCATGTTAGGACTGTAACATGATGTCAAAATGATACATGTAAAGAATAAATGAATTAACACAAAGGTATATACAAAGAAATTAATCAATGATTACACGAAATTGGTGAGACCAAATCTTGATTATTCAAAAATCTCATTATGCAAGATTTGCCTCCAAATTTAATCTATGATTTTTTTTAAACATGTTTCCTCTACAAAAAATCAACATATTATTTTTCAAAAGAATTTCGGGGTAGTGGATCCTACTATGGTACAATGTCCAAATGTTTATTCAACACTACCGGTCTACAATTCTTATTCAACCAATGAATGTTTATGAAATCATCAAATGAGATTATTATCATCATCCGTTTATTGCAAAGAATGAGATCAAAAATACAACCATAAATGTACATGCTCTATTCACATATGCATGAAATGTGCAAAATGCAAATTGTTTGAAAATAAATTTTTATATTTCCAATTTCAAAAGGTTAATGAACATTTGCCCCAACAGTATCTACTTATTTAGGCATCACAATGCCTTTGGGGCGAAAATTTAAATTTACTACGGGCGATGTACTTTACTTCCACTTAAAAGGACGGAACCCGGGTATAGGGCCCATGATATGCAAATGTAAGTGTAAGCTTAGAGACGTCCCTCTATGTGTTCCTAACTTCGATACCTCTAACTAAATTTCGGCACGGCTTCACCTAGGTTCACTATATGAGGTCGCGTTAGGTTCTATCAGCTCCAAATTGTTCCTCACTATCGTCGGTTAAGGCTAGTAAGGTACCCCGATAAAAGTAGGTTCAATTTGTTAGAGTATATTTCCCTAGCCCATGCAGATTGTTAATCACGAAGGTGTAGGTGTTTTAGTACTCCGGAAGTGTTTCACTAGCCCATGCGAATTGTCAATCAGGAAGGCTTAGTTACTTTGCTTCCACCTAAAAGGATGGAACTCGGGTATAGGGCTCATGTTCTGCAAATGCACGTGTAATGTGTGAGGAGGAACAAACGAATCTTTCACCATTTATTCTACAACCTCTATCCTAGATACCCCGACAATTTATTGAACAAAGATCAAGAATAGTGTAATGCATTAACCAACAAGAATGCAATAGTAATGTACAACATTAAATAACTAGAAAACAATAATAAAATGCATGTGAATGAATATGAACATATTTAAAAACATTTTATTATTTTCAAAATTCTCCTTTTTATTTTAAAAAAATGTAGGAATTAAAATTAAACACTAACTAAAAACCGACAAACCGTGACTTTTGATAACAGACGACTAATTTTAGACCTGACTCTCTAATATTCCCGAGTGGAGTCACCAAGCTGTCGCAACTTCAAAAATAACAAGTCTCATCGTGAGACTTTATTTGTTAAGCGTGACATTGAGGAAAACAGAGGAAAAGATGACTTAATTTCTCTTGAAATAAAATGAGGGTTTGAAAACAACCTCGAAAAAGAAATGGAGTCACCACCAATCTTTTTTGGCTAGGTGTGACCGGCCACCTATTAAAACCGGTTTTGTAAAACATTTTAAAATTAATTAAAACCTTTTATAAAACCAATTTCAAAGTCTGTGTTTTTAAACTAGAGAAATCAAAGAAGCGGCTTTGGGAGTCGGTTACATGCGGGGAAGGATTAACATCCCCACAATACCCGTATAAAACGGTACCTTATTAATTGTGTGTTATCTCAAGTCTCGGTAAAAGTTGGTTTTAGATTTGGCATTTTAAATAATTCTCAATTTAATGAAAAATAATTCCATTTTTAATTGAAAATGATCCGAAATTTATTAATTCAAAATTTTCTTATATTCACCAACAAACTCGGCAAAATATAAAAAATTTTACTTATTTGGAAAATCTCCAAATCATTTTCAGTTTATGAAAGAAAAATATTACTTTATTAATGATAATTGATGATATCCTCCCCAGCAAACCCGGCAGAGAACTCATGAATTACTTTAACTCGGGAATATCTCTATTCTTATTGAAAATCATTATCTTTTTTAAAAAAACATTTTAAAAAGATGAATATGAATATGTATGACATGATAAAAGATGATAGCAAAACTAGATGACATAGTATAATCTAAATAACATGGCAACATCTAACTGATATAGTATATTCTAAATGGTATGGCATAATTTAATAACATGACATAATCCATAAAATAACATTATAATAAAATATGCATGTAAATGAAAAACAATGCATGAACACAATAAACCCTAAATGATGTGACAAAATAAATAATGACTAAGCAAAGAGCATGGAATAATATAAAATATCCATAACCATATAACAATCAATATAGCATCATGAAATCTAAATCAAAGTAATAACAACACCATAGAATATTCATAGCAAAAAAACATATATCATAGAATAGGCATGAACATGGAAAATGCAATGCATGAAATTGTATTTTTTCCCTTAAATAAGGACATCTGTATACCTAAAAAGATATCCGACTACCTTAGAAAAGACTTAAATCAGATTTTTCTAAATCAAAAATACTTTGTGATTGGATTGAAAACAATTTGAAAACTTTAGATGAAAATGGCACCATGGTCGAAACCCCCTTTAAAAAGGCTCTATTTTTCTAATTTTGAAAACCTGGGTTGACCACCCTTGACCCGACCTTTATAACATCAAATTTTATGATTAAAATGACTTAGAAATTAACCTAGGACAGTAGCTATTGTTCTAAATTAGCCCCCTCTTAATGCTTAACCAAAACCAAAAATTATTTTCTTCTTGAAAACAAATCTGACTTTTCTGATCAGTTTTAAAACATGATTTTTTTACTCTTTTAAATATTTCAAAAAAATCTGAAAGAATTATAGGAGACTTAGAACATGTCGACCTCTATGGAAAAAAATCAGCTTAATTTTTGGAGCATGGGAACTATGACTGAATTCACCAAACAGGAAGTTATCAATTCTGAAAAAATAGCTCTGACTATCATAGGCAGTATTGAAAACTTTTTTTTTCCCTTCTAAACAATTTCAAAAAAATCTGAAAAAATTATTGGAGACTTAGAACATGTCAACCTCTATGGTAAAACATTGGCTTAATTTTTAGATTAAGGATAACCTACCCGAAAATTCATGAAAGACAAAACACTTGGTGAAAAACTGCTTAACATAAAAATATTTTTAAACCTTTGATAAAAATATCCAAAAATCAGAATAAAAATATTAAAGACTCCTCTAAGGACCTATAATCAATGGTAAAAATTTCTAAAAATTTGGACAAGGGCTGCCAAGTGAAAAAAAATCATAAAGTTAGAAAATCCAACTTGAACAAATTTTAATTTTTCACAAGCATGCTCAAGAGAGCTTGGCTTTGAGCCATTGATTGGCTTAAATCAAAAATCAAGCGGGAATTAAATGCACGAACAAACAGCAATTTGAAAATTTCATGAAAGAAAATAAAATAAAAATAACAAAATCATATGAACAAAACATGGAGGAGAGTATGAAAGAAAATAGCTACCTTGCTTTAGCTTTCCAAATCAGAGAGTAGTAAGAAAATCCCTTTTTTTCTCTTTTTTTTTCCCCTCACTTTTCTCTCAAGAATAGCTACAACCGTTGTAAAAAATTTGATCTCTCCTCCCCCTAAAAAATGAAAACCCCCTCCAATTTATAGGCCAACCAAATGCTAGGGATGTTGTCATAATGTTGTCATCTTTTTTCCTAGCTAGCAAGATCCAAAGGCCACTAATCAAAGATGATAAAAATGTGAATTTGCAACCATAGGATGAACTGATCAGCCCCTAACAATAACAGTTGGCCTAAAATATGTAACCATAATGTGCTCATCATTTCTCTTCATTCATTTAGCTACTTGGCACGATCACAAAGGCTCAATCAAATAAAGATACCATCTTGCTATCCAATTTTGGCCTTTGGATGAAAGAAATCAGCCAACCTTCATCTTCTACATGGGCTGGCCGAATGGCCTTTAAATTCCAGCAACTTCTTTTTTTTTTTTTAAATTATAAAAATGACCCTCTTTGGTTTCTTTGGTAAAATTGCACTTTAGCCCCCTAAACTTGATTAAATTGAAAACGAACCCCAAATCCGAATTTTCTTTTTCAAATACCTCCTAAATAATATAAAATTGAATTCTGAAAGTTTTCATAATTTTTGGAGCTCGTTTCCTCTTTTTCCCGGATTTTTCTTTAAAAGTTTCGGTTTGGTGCTCTCCAAATTTAGCCTTTTTCAAATGAGCTCCAATTATGGATTTTTCTTTTCCAATATCTTCCAAATAATATAAGATTGAGATCTGGAAGTTTTGGTAATTTTCCGAGCTCGTTTCCTATTTTTTCGGATTTATATTTCAGCTTAGTGCACCCGAACTTGGTCATTTTTTAAATGAGCTTCGATTCTGGATTTTTCTTCTCTAATATCTTCCAAATAATATAATATTGATATCTAGAAGTTTTGGTAATTTTTCGAACTCATTTGCTATTTTTCTTGGATTTATCTTCTGGAATTTCAGCTTAGTGCACCCGAATTTTGCCATTTTTCATATGAGCTCCGATTATGAATTTTTCTTTGCAGATCTTTTCCAAATGACATAAAACTCAGATCTGGAGGTTTTCATAATTTTCCGAGCTCCTTTCCTATTTTTCCTGGTTTGTCCAAAATTGCCCTTTAACCTCCGAAACCTCGGTTTTACTCAAAACATGTCAGATTTCCAGATTTTCTTTTTCCATTGCCTTTTTTATATATTGAATTGGAGTTGGTCAAAAAATGCCCAACATTTACGATCAAATTCCCCTCCGATTTGATTTTTCCTTTTTCCAATATCGAGAATTTCCTCGTTTTTCCGTTTTTCCTCCAACCGGCTCTTTTCTTATAATTACTTCAAACTGAGCCTTAGGCTATCTTTGTTTACTCACTCTTCATCAATTAAGGGCTTTAATTTTACCGAATCGGGCCATTTCTGTAGTTTTTCCCAATTTCGCAAAATTCATCAAAAACCCTAAGTTCCGGTTTTCCTTCCAAATTGACTCTTCTTTTGGTTTTGCTTCCAATTGGCCTTTCCAATACTCGTAGTCATTGATTATATTCCATTCGGAACCTCCAATTTTGACCAATTTGATCGTTTAAGCACTTTTCCCCAAATTTATCGAATTAGGGTTTCATTTCCACTGAATCTCCATAACCCATCTTCTGGACTCCATATCTCTCGTTGTAGACCTCGGATTATCAAAATTCTTTCACCATTGTTCAATTAAACTTTGAATCTTGATTTTGAATAAGGGTTGACTTTTTCAATGGTTGACTTTTCGAGGTTGACTTTTTTGAATTGAATTTTTGTGCTTGACCTCCTAAACAAAGTCTTGGAGTACCACCTGCAGGATGAGAAGAGATTTTTTGCATTCTAAAAAAGCACAATGAAGAATTTACCTGATTTAGGGGTTCGGACAAAATTAGGTGTGTATAGTTAGCTTCCTACACCATTCGGCCAGCCCATGTATTTTTGGTTCATGCCATGCCTTGCATAATATTTGGTTATGTTATACATCTTGGGTCATGTAGCTATGTCATTTTGCATTTTGTGTTTATGACATGCCTTACATCATTTTCGGCCAGCCCATGTATTTTTGGTTTATGCCACACCTTGCATCATATTTGATTATGTCATGCATCTTAGGTCATGTAGCTATGTCATGCACATTAGGTCATGTAGCCATGTCATCTTAGAATAGGTCATTTTCGGCTATGTCCATGTCATTCTAGTGGTTATGTCATTTTCATGCCATGTCATCCATATAACATGTCATTTGCCATGTCATTATCCATGTCATATAAAGTCTAGGTTATTTTCATGCCATGTCATCATTTTATGCCATGTCACCTATGCCCTGTCATCCATATAACATGTCATTTTCCATGTCATCTTAGAATAGGTCATTTTCGGCCATGTCTATGTCATTTTAGTGGTTAAGTCATTTTTATGATATTTGCCATGTTATTTAGAGTCTAGGTCATTTTTGGCCATGTCCATACCATTCTAGTGGTTATGTCATTTTCATGCCATTTCATTTTCCATATCATTTAGAGTCTATGGTCTTTTCATGCCATGTCATCATTTTATGCCATGTCACCTATGCCATGTTATTCATATAGCATGTCATTTAGAGTCTAGGTTCTTTTCATGCCATGTCATCATTGTATGCCATGTCACCTATGCCACATCATTCATGCCATATCAACATTTCATGTCATTCGGCCATTTACATACCATCACCATCCATTCAGCCATTCATATGCCATCTCCATGCATTTTGGTCATTTATGTGCCATCTACATGCCATTCAGCCACCAGGACATTTTATTCATGATCTATGTCATTTATGCCATAACATTCATAGAGCATGTCATTGGCCATGTCATTTAGTGTTTGAGCTCATTTCATACCATGATTAAGCATGTTATACCATTCGACCACCATGACATTTAATTCATGTCATTTTATTTTCATGCCATAACATTCAATTTCATAGCATGTCATTTGCCATGTCATTATCTCACGTTCCATATCACAATAAAATGCTTATCATGTTTTGATAATCATGCATGCCTTAATGTCAATTTGCATATTCATAACATTTCAATAAATAAAGCATTATTCCCAAGTTTAAATAATTCATGATTTTCTCTGTTGAGTCTGCCAGGGAGGATATCATTAATTATTATTAACAAAGGAATACCCTTTTCTAAAAATAAAGGTGATTCGGAGAATTTCGAAGTAAATAAAATTTTCTATGTTTTTTCGGGTTTGCCAGGGAACATGAAAAGATTTTAGTATTAATAAATTCTGAGTCATTCTCAAATAAATTCATTATCATGCTATGCCATTCATTTCTATGCCATGTCATTCATATGCCATGTCATTTTGTTTGCCATGTCGATTTCATTCACATGACATTCATTCTTAAGCCATGTCATTTATATGCCATGTCATTTTGCATGCTATTCATATGACATTCATTCTTATGCCATGCTATTCATAGGCATGTCATTTTGTATGCCATGTTGATTTCTTTCACATGACATTCATTCTTAAGCCTTGCCATTCATATGCCATGTCGATTTCATTCACATGACATTCATTTTTATGCCATGCCATTCATATGCCATGTCATTTTGTATGCCATGTCGATTTCATTCACATGACATTCATTCTTAAGCCATGTCATTAATATGCCATGTCATTTTGCATGCTATTCATATGACATTCATTCTTATTCCATGCCATTCATATGCCATGTCGTTTTGTATGCCATGTCTATTTCATTCACATGACATTCATTCTAATGCCATGCCATTCATATGCCATGTTATTTTGTATGCCATGTCGATTTCATTCACATGACATTCATTCTTATGCCATGCCATTCATATGCCATTTCATTTTGTACGCCATGTCGATTTCATTCACATGACATTCATTTTATGCCATGTCATTGTATATGCCATGTCGATTTCATTCACGTGACATTCATTCTTAAGCCATGTCATTTTGCATGTCACTCACATGACGTTCATTTTATGCCATGTCATTAACATGCCATGTCATTTTGTATGCCATGTCAATTTCATTCACATGACATTTCATTCTTATGCCATGTAGATTTCATTCACATGATATTCATTCATATGCCATGTCGATTTCATTCACTTGACATTCATTTTATGCCATGTCATTCACATGCCATGTCATTTTGTATGCTATGTCGATTTCATTCACATGACATTTCATTCTTATGTCATGTCATTCATATGCCATGTCATTTTCGTATGCCATGTCGATTTCATTCACATGACAGTTCATTCTATATGCCATGCCGATTCCATTCACACGACATTCATTTCCTTATGCCATGTCATTATTTCTTTTACCATGCTATAATGAAATGTTTGTCATGCCATGATAAATAAGCATGTTTATTTCATTTTTGTCTTGGAAACATTTTGGCTTATTCATGGTCATTTTCAATGATTTTTGAAACATATGAGAAACAAATAATATTTTTTATAAATCAAGATCATTCCCGAGTTAAAATAATTCATGAGTTCTCTACTGGGTCTGCCAGAGAGGATATCATCAATTATCATTAATGAAGGAATATCTTTTTATTTTTAAATGATTCAGAGAATTTCAAAATCAAAGAAAAATTCCATGTTTTGACGAGTCTTTCAAAAAATATGGGAAACTTTATGTTAGTAAATTCTGGATCATTTTCACATAAAATATGAATTTTTAAGGGAATTATTTACAAACGCCAATTTTAAAACCGACTTTTCACCGAGACTCAAGATAACACACGACTAATAAGGTACCATTTTATACGGGCGTTGTGGGGGTGCTAATCCTTCCCTGCACATAACCAACTCCCGAACCCACACTTGTTTTTCTCTGGTTCAAAGCGCAGACTATAAAATTGGTTTTAAAAATGTTTTAACTAATTTTAAAATGTTTTATAAAAACTAGTTTTAACAGGTGGTCGATCACACCTAGCCAAAAAAAAAAGATTGGTGGCAACTCAATTTCTTTTTACGAGGTTGTTTTCATACCCTCGACCTTTATTTCAAGAGGAATTAAGTCGTCTTTTCCTCTATCTGTTTTTTTTCCTCACTTGAACGGGTCCTTCCCCCCGGAGGATCACGTGTCGGCTGGTCATTCTATAGAAACTTGCCCAACTTTTAAGCATAAGGTGCAAAGCTTGATCAATATTGGCTTATTGAATTTTGACAAGTAAGGGGAATCAAATGTCAGTGGTGGCCTAAGCACATAGGTGCATGATGGTGATGAGGCTCGAAATGAAGGATTGAAGCTGGTGGTTATCCTTGAACTTTTTTTTTTTTTTAAGTAATAGGTGTTTTTTATGTTTAGACTTAATTTATTTTTTTATCGTTTCAATGAATTGGCAAGTTTGATGCATTTTTATTTCCTCTTTCATTTATTATTTCTTCTTTTTCTTTTATATATTTTGCCTGCCATTTCAATTTCACCCATTTTAAGTTTCCAAATAATGAATGTGATAACAATCAAGGCAATAATCTAAGATTCAATTTTGAAAGTTATATCCATATTGGTGAACTTGAAATATATGACCATACTTTAACATTTGGTTTGTTGAGATTATTGTGGTAAAAAGGAAGATGAAAGTTGATATGCAGTTTTGGCATGATTGGAAGAAAACTCGTAGAATTTTTTCATAAGTATGATGAATTGTTATAGAATTCCTTCACATATATGTAAGTCCTCTAGGATGAATTTCTACAAGCTTGTCATTTTTTAATAATTGTTCTTCAATGAGAATATTCACATTTGAAATGATAGATGGCCATCTTTCTTTTATCTTTCACATAAAGAAAATCATCCATTTACTACCCCTTTTGAGCCTTTGAAATTCTTTAAAAAAAAAAAAAAAAAACCCAACCAAGGATCACCCTCCACCTTAGGGGGCAAAATTTAGAAAGAAATTTGTTTTGCAAAAAGAAAGCAAAAGTTGTATGAGATTTTCATGAAAAAAAAAGTTCCCTTTTTGTGAAAGAAAAATGATAAGTGAATGGTGATGGAGAAAAGATGTGTGATGGAAAAAAATGAAAATGGAAGGAAAAAGTAATGAAAAAATAAGAAATGATGAAAAAAAGGGAAAATGTAAAAGTTGATGCTTTAAAGAAATAGTCCTTGGTTTGCAACCCTTAAACACATATTTGAGCCTATTTTGTCCATTCTTTCATGACCCCAAACTCGAGCCTATATTACGTACCTTTTAAAGTGCATTTTGAAAAAATGTGAATGTTCGAATTGGAGAATCATATATTGAATTAGGACATGCTTATGGTATCATCAAAGGACAGTAAAGTTTAGATGTTTGAAGATAGCGCCAAAGAAGGAAGAAAAGGTTTGTAACACTTTGATATACTTAATTGCCTCCAAGAAGATTGAGGCGAACACATGATGAGGAAATTTCGTTCGTGATACTTAGAGAATGAGAACTGGTTGTGAAGAAACTTTTTTTGAATCACATGGCCGTTGGAGATGATGGACAACCAAGTTGTGGAGTTCTTATGAAGTGAAAAGCTTTTCCGAGTGAAGCATTGTTCTGAAAAAGACAAATGAGGATGATTTGCCAAACACTATGAAGAAATACATTTTTTGAAAAAAAGAAAGAAAGGAAAAAAAGAAAAAGGAGGATTAAAATTGAAAAGCTTAAAAGGCAGTTTGAATCATAGGGGATATCTAAGTATAAAACCTAAAAGGGCGGCTTAGGTATAATGAAAGTCAGTGTTTCTTTGAAGATTTCATTGAGGCCAAGTTTGGTTTTATACAACTCAGAAAGATCAAAGATACCAATTAGATTGATTTTGGAAAGAGAATCATTGATTAATTTGTTCATGATTGTCGAAATATTCATTATTGGGAATGTTGATATCCCTTCCAAATATCCTTGTGATAATTCCTTGATTTGCCCATTATTGTTTACATAGATTTGTCATTTCAATGACAAAGATTCATTTTCTTCAACTTACGTTGCTTCTTACCATTCTTTGTTGCCAACTTTACATACCCATAATGAATAGAAGAAGTGTTGATGCATTGCATTTATGAAATTAGAATGATGATTGATAAGTTGAAATAATGAACATAAAAGATCTCTGCATTACTTTGAGAAAAAAACTTAAGGATGATGTCCTAGGGCAAAAGAAAAGAATGATGAGAACCATAAAGGGCTGGAAATATAGACACTTGAGGCTTATAAGCTGAAAACATGCACTTTGATAAATGTTGCATTTGAGATTGAATAAAATTGGCAAAGGGCTAGTCCGGTGGATGGAACTTGTTAGTCAATTCTAAATTCACATGTTTGAGAGATGATAAGAAGATGAAAAGAATGAGCTTGAGAATCATTTTTACCGCGACTGGAGATACATGATTTAATTGGAGCATTTGTACTTCATGCATTGTGCTACGTCGCATTCATGACATTCACTTCATGCATTGCATTACATGCATTCATGTCATTCATGGCATGCATTTAACATATAAGAAAGATTTTGGGTTGGATTTTTGAATTTTAAAATCAAACTTTTTCAAAATAAAATTCTTGAACCTCGTTTGAGGTGAAATTTTTGGTCCCTCAGATGAGGAAATCTCTTTTAGATTTTGCACCTCAATTGAGGAAATTGATTTAAACCTTGGAAGAAGTGAGAAATTTTTTGGATGAGAATCTTAATTTTAGATCTTCAAGATGAATTGTTTTTCAAAGGCAAGGTTTTTTTTATATGGGATTTATTTATCAAAGATGAGAATCTTTAAAAGAGAATCATTTTTACATCCTTTAAGTGATAATTCTTTTACGTTTTTTTTAAGTTAGGTGAGAACTCCTTTGTTTTTAAAAGTTTGTTTTAAAAAGTGCGAATCCTTATTTTTGGTGCGAATCCCTTAGATGGGTGCGAATCCCTTAGTTCCTTAATTTTGGGTGTGAATCCCTTTGTTTTAGTGAGAATCTTATTTTGGTTGTGAATCCCTTAATTTGAGTGAGAATCCTTATTTTGGGTGCGAATCCCTTAAATCCTTATTTTGGATGCGAATCCCTTTGTTTCAATGAGAATCCTTATTTTAGTGAGAATCCTTATTTTGGGTGCGAATCCTCTAGTTCATTAATTTTGGGTGCGAATCATTTGTTTTAATGAGAATCCTTAGTTTTAGTGTGAATTCATTAGTTTAGTGAGAATACTTATTTTGGTGTGAATCCTTTATTTTTATAAAGTTTATGTGTGAATCCTTTATTTTAATTGTTTAAGTTGTGAATCATTTATTTTTTAAAAAGGTTTATGTGTGAATCCTGTATTTTTAAAAAATTATTATTAAGATGTGAATCCTTTATTTTTAAGAGTTATTTATTAAGTTGTGAAACCTTTGTTTCCAAGTTATTTTTAAGTTGTGAAACCTTTGTTTTCAAGTTATTTTTAAGTTGTGAATCTTTTGTTGTTAAATTGTGAAACATTTGTTTTCAAATTTTAAGTTGTGAATCCTTCGTTATTTAGTGAATCCTTTATATTGTAAATTTTTAAGTTTGTTTTTCGGAGTGAAGTTGGTGTATTTTTCTATGAATAATTTGGTCTGAACAAAGGGTGTCTACGTCTTCGCACAATTTCTGTTTCTCAACAAATACGCAAAGAGGGACAACTGTAGACACCCGATTTTGTCCGGAGCATTTGAATTGTCAATTTTAGATTACCTTTGAATGATAGGCTTCACTACAGTTTTGGGTTTTGAATCTGATGCCTTTAGTTTACTATTAGACTCGATTATCTCTTTTGAAGTCAGTGTTGAGTGAACTTTTAGGTCCAATTCATTTTTTGGTTTTGGATCCACATCCACATCCACATCCACATCCACATCCATTTCAATTTTAGTTTTATTTTATTTTTATTTCTTTTTATTAATATCTTATTTCTGTTATTGTTATTTTTATTGTCCTTTTTTGTTTATTTTATTTTATTTAAAGAAAAAAAATAGAAAAATAAAGATAACAGATTTGGATGAATGCAAAGTCTCCCAATTTGAAATAAAAAATAACTTCTTTTCAACTTAAATGTTTGAGTTTGATTAAAATGCCAACAAGGAAATCGAAACCAAAACAAGTTGGGATTCTCGACCAAAATCTTCTTATTTAATATACACACAATCTCAGAGGAAGGGGGACTCGAAATCACAATAAACAGCAACAAACAAAATAGGAAAGAAATTTATGGAGGATTTGATTCGAAATTTTTTGGATTTCGGGTTCCAGGAGTTATTTTGAAAATCTAAACGTGAAAGCCTAGAGGAAGATCAGAGGGAGGTTCTGTGAAAATTGGGAGGTCAACTAACGGTGAAAAATGGCGGATCGGAGAAAGGTTGTCACATACTTTCGATTTAGATCTTTAATTTTGTGGGGAACTTTGAAAAGAACTAATCTGGAAAATAGATAGAGGAGGTGAATAGGATTTGGAAAAGGTAATTTTTTTTGGTTTTGGATCACCAGCTTGGTGGCTGAAAGAGGCTAACGGCGATTTCTGGGAACACAAAGAACAGACGGTGGCCGAAGTTCTTCAAGATGGATATAGCTGATTTTTTATTTTTTATTTTAATTTCTATTATAGGTTTGTTTTGATTTGATATTATTTGTCTAATTTAATTTAATTTAATTTTATTGTTATTTTTTATTTATTTATTTCTGATTAATTTTATTTAGTTTGATTATTGCAGGTATATATTTATGACTAATTTTTTATTTGTTTGGATTTTATATTACTTGTTTATTATTTGTTTATTTGTTTATTTTTATTCATTGAGTAGTTTTTAATTAATTCCTAATTAATTATTATTTATTTTATTATTGTGAATATTTTATGATGATTAATTTATTATTTTTTTAATTCTTAATTTTGTGTCAATTATTATAGATTGTTTATTTATCTATTACTTATTTATTTCTTATTCATTTATTTTTTGTTTATCTCATGATAATTTAATTTATATTGGATTAGGAAAATTTTAGATTTTTATTAATGATTGATGCTTATTTAAGATAAAATACCTTAGGTAAATTTGGGTAAATAAAGTTAGGATAAATAAAGATCATTTAGATAAGATCAATTTATGATAATATGTGATTAATATGATACTATCTCTAGATAGGCGTTGTGCGGTGTTAATCTTTTCTCACACGTAACTGAACTTTCAAACCTAGTTCCGATAAGTAGACCAGAATCTATTCTTTTTTGGTTGCCTTATTCAAGTTTAGGATTACTTTAAAATGATAAATTCATATAGGTGACTAATCACATCTAACAAAGATGATTAGTGGCGACTCCATGATTTTCGTCTAGCATGCTAAATTCATATTTGGCACGTTATGACAACTTTGAATCTTTATATTTATATTTCGACCTCCCTGGTCAATATTTCTGACTTCGCCCCTGTTTGTAAATAATGATTGGTAGATTAAATAAATAGATAAACTACAATGTTATTTTAGCTCATTTTGTCAATGCATAAAATCAGGGTAAAATAAAAAAAAAAATTAATTAATTTGGAGGAGCCAATTTAAATGTATTTAATGTAAATAAATATTCATAGTAGAGAGTTTCAAAAATTGGAGGGGAGTCAAGGCTCCCTTGACTCCCACTATAATCCATAATTGAAAAATCTAATATCTAAATCCGTAAAAAATGAATTGAATAATATCATATATTTAATTTTTTATTATCCATTATCATCTTATTAAACGCATTTAAAACCCACTTACGCTATATTTGGTGTAACAATTAGTCCAGTGTGGTACAATTAAAGTCATTTGCATTGTAAAATGCATTTAAATATGTTGTAGGAGCTATTTTCATCGTATTGTAGTTGTTATTTTAACAGCCTCTCAAAATGATACGATAATATGATAGGAGAAACTTCCGTCATCTATCTAAATGAACCCGTAAATCAATTGTTTGGCTCAATAATAAAGGATTTTCATTGCGCTGCACCCACGATTGGCCGCCCGGTCGTTGCTGGAGATCTTGCGTTCCAGTGTAAATATTTTTCCACTGCGTTTGCCGTTTGGTGGCAAAAGACACCAATTACCCTCAGTTCCCTTACCAATAATATTTCGGTACTCCCAAGGCAGATTTCAACTTTCATGGTACATAGCTAATAGTTTATATAATAACTTTTATTTCATAAAATATAATAATAACTTTTTTAATTATAAATATAAATTATTTTTTAGTAATTAATATATTAATTATTATGTTAATTTAAAACAATGTGCAAATATTTCTGCATATTGAATAAAATTTTGTTGTAGATTTTAAACCTATCTAATAAAATATAAATAATATATTAATACCCTTTCAACTTAATATTATTTTCTCTTCTTATCTTAGGATCTGCATTGTTCTATCAAACACAATATCAAACTATTAATTTCAATCTCACTGGTACAATTCTAATTTCACTTTTACAATAATTAATCTCATTTTCATCATTATTTTTAATTATTTCATCGGAATCAATTTCATCGTTCTTTCAAACATATCATTAAAAATGACCGGTGTCAACCTCACAATTACCATGTTTTAGGCATAAACTCATTGAGAAATTATCATATCCAATGACAATGAAATTATTAAACTCCACAAATATGATTAGAAAAATGACATATATCTTTTAAGATATAATAAAAAAAAATTAATTACAAATATAAAATATTTAACAAATTCTTAACTCACTTGTAAAATTAAAATATTTTATCTATCATGTATCAAAAACTTCGAATCCATTAGAATTAGCTTTTTAGTACATAGACAATTCAAGGTGAATACCAATTACCAAACAGCCGGGTCCTAATCTATTCCATTGCCAGAGATGTCCTGTCCACTTAGCCAAACACGCCCCTTCCATTGTCTTTACTGTTTCCACAGACAATCAAACCCCAGAGAGCAGAGTGATTAAAACACAGATCGGAAGGAAGGAAGGACTGAAAGCAAAGCAGTGGAAAACAGAAAGAGATCCATCTGAAATCAGAAGAAGAAAAAAAATGGCTCCAAAACCAGATTCCCAATCTGTCAGCGCTACCAGCCCAGGTGACGCCTCGTCTCAATTGTCAATAGACCCAGTATTCCACATCTTGAAAGTCATCCCCTACTCTTTCCTTCGCGCCCCTCGCCTCCGCCTCAAGTTCCCATCCCTCTCTCTTCCTTCCCCCATGACTGTCTTTTCCCTCATCCTTCTCACCTACTTCATGGTAGTCTCGGGTATCGTCTACGACGTCATTGTGGAGCCCCCTGGCATCGGCTCTACTCAAGACCCTGCCACTGGCTCCGTCCGACCTGTTGTCTTCCTTCCAGGCCGAGTCAACGGTCAGTACATCATCGAAGGACTCTCCTCCGGGTTTATGTTTGTGCTTGGTGGCATTGGGATTATCCTCTTGGATCTTGCCCTTGATAAGAACAGGGCCAGGAGTGTCAAGGTTTCTTACGCCTCTGCAGGGATCTCCTCCATTTTCATTGCCTATGTGATGAGTACGCTCTTTATTCGCATCAAGATCCCTGGTTATCTTAGGTAAGGTTAATAAGTTATTATAGTCTTCAATTTAGTTGAACAATTTTGAAAAAATGGTGATTTCTCCGGTATTTCTTTTCTTGTTAGTACAGAGACTGTGATTGGTGTTAAGTCATTTTAGATCATCTCTTTACCTTGCTTTCTTTGGGTCTTCTTTGTTGAGGAACCTGAATTAAGGGGTGTAAAATTTGGCTTTGCCACTGTTTTATGGATTTGAGTTTTGAAGCTTATGATGGTAATTCGACAAGTTTGCCGATTAGATTCATGGATTAACAAGTTGAAGATGATGTTATATTGGTGCATCCTATTCCTATATTACATTGATTATGATGGTGCGTGCAATATATGCTAATATCTAACTTATAGTTTATGCTTCACTGCATATGTTCATTGGTGCATCCTTTATTAAATTTTGAAGACTTCCCTGCCTAGTATTTCAGATTAAAAGAGAAGCATTTAGAATTGTTCTGCGTTTTGTATGGTTTATAGAGCAAAGTTGATAAACTTATCATGCTAAATGTTTTTCCTGCACTATTTATGCACCATAAATGACTTAGTGAGCTCGATGCTATTATTTTTGTCTTTCTTCTTCCTATTTCCAATTTCACTTGTTGAGTTTCCTAAAAGCAAGTCTCTAATCCCGTATCTGAGGTTTTGCTTGTCGAGATCTCATTTTTAGAATTTTGGGTGGCAAAATCTGAATTAAACAAAGAAACTGACAAGAGCTGTTGTTGAAGGAGAGACAGTTCTGGTTCTAACTGTTTTACAAAGATGAATAACTGTAATTCATAATCAATAAATTTAAAAACGAATATGATCCGAAGATGAATTAAGCTGCCAAATGCCAGTTCAGGAAGGTGAATTTTGTGCATTTTGTCGCCTACATGGCCCTTATCCTGAACTCTTGTGAAGGTTTGGGGAGCATTATGGTGGGTGCAGTTGTTTTAATTGCTAGCATGCAGTTTTGTTGACATGTTGCCCATCATGGTTTTCTATATACATGCTTGCTTTCTTCTGTCATTTCTCTTTTACAGTATGATATGAGTTAAGCTGTGCTGTTTTGATATTCCAAACTCCATTGTGGTAGAGTGTTGTATGTTGGTTTCGTTAAGCTATGGCACAAAAAGTTATAGGTGATTCTATCATATCCATACATCATTCCGTTGGATTGGAGGCACTGCTGATCATTCCTCTCCATTTCTTAGTTAGGCTTTCTTACCGAAGATGTCCTACTAAACTTATAGTCTGCAGATTGAACTTTAATTTGCCTATATCCCTTTACTGGTGCACTGAAAATAAACATCCAATTGTTTTAACTTTCCCCAACAATTATTAGCATAGAAAGAGACACAGGGTAAGAAAATGTTCCTGCATTAAAACAAGAAAAATTTGAAAGCAAGGGTAAAAGGGGGAAGGGGGCCCTGCACTGTGTTCATTGGACTCTCTTTGGTCCAATCTGTTTTGGCCGGTGTGAGGGGGTGTAGGGAGGTGAGAATGCCCTTAACTGCCGCCGGAACTCTCTTGCCAAATAGGATCCGGTGACGGTTGGAGGCACATATGCATTACATCGGAGCTCCCTGTGCAGGCAAATGAGGCCTAAAGCGAATAGGAATCTTGTTATAGCCAATGACTATTTTCTTTCTGCCCCTGTTTACCTTTTGGATTAAAATTAACTGCTCTAGAGTTGGGGAATCTACTTGGGATTCTTTGTTCCCTATGCTCCTGCGAAATAATATTTTGGAACCTAGAAATGCACTTAGTTTAAACACTAGTACTATGCCCATGCTTCGCTAATTTCTTTTGTTTTTACTTTAGAATAGCTGCAAATTTGAAATATATGAAGTTTTCTTGGTTTAATAGAAACATCCTTAACACTGAAGGATCAGTCCAATTGGTAAGAATATTAGTTCCTTTTTCTTGTCAATTTATTCAATTGATCTCAATTTGTGGTTTAATAGAAGTATATAATCCGATTTCTACCTGGGCAATTTCATAATTACACCAAGAGGCTGTCAAAGGAAATTATATATGTATTAGCAAGAAGAAAAAGCTCCATGTCCTCTATAAAAACAAAAGTTTGATTTACAAATGTTTGTGTTGTGGAGTATGGACCTTATGGTATGCATGAGGATGGTCTGTTGAAGATTTTCCAAGAGACATCAAATGCTTCATGAGGCTTTAATTTTTACTATCTCTGTCACTGTACGGAAACGAAAATACATGAAATGTTAGGATTCATTCATTCACCCAACAACAACAAAAATATATTCCTGCTCTGACAAATAATGAAATATTCAGTATAGGCATGCATTTATAATAATCTTTGCTTTAATTTTCATGCCCATTTCCTTTTATCCTACAAAACCACCACAAATGATTTATCTAGAAAGTGGGTTACAGAAAACCATTGAAACCTATAAATGACAAACAATTTCATTAGCTCACAAGAAAACAAATGCTCACATGAACAAATTATATATATATATATATATATATATATATATATATATATATATAAGCGTGAACTTTTTTCAACTAACGAAAATATTTATTATTATTTACTATATTTTTAAATACCATTGTAAATAAATTTTTTTATTGTTCATAAGATTTATCAAGTAAGAAGTTTAATTTTATTAAAGTACTTTCATAAAATAGATTTATTAATAAAATTTATTTAATTTATAAGTAAAAGTTTAATTCATTAAAAGACGTTTGTTAAATAAATTTATTTGATAAAAAAATAAAAAATTATATTGAATTGTTTTATATTCAAAATTCTAAAATAGAAAAGAGTTAAAATTTACATATAGTTTTTTTTTCTTTCTTTATAGTATTAATTTTACATTAACATTAAAACAAAAATTTTATATTAATTTAATATAATTTGTACATGAAATAAATTTTACATGTTAATACAAATTCCGATTAATATATATTTTATTAACTTTATTTATTTATAAAATATTCAACTATATATTCAAAATTAAATAAAATAAAAAATATTCACTAAAAAGTTGGCATCTTAAATTTTACTTAATTATGATCTTCACATAAAAAAGAAAACAGAAAAGAGATAAATATTTAATAACAAATACACAACATATAAATAACTATAAATTATAGTTGGCAATAAGATAGAAAGAATCTTAAAGTATAATAACAGCTCAACAAAAGCAATTTAAATATATAGACAAAAAAGAAAACGGAAAAAAAAAGGTAATCAAAATCTACAGTCATAGATTAAAGGATTTTTCCTTTAATCTTTGTACTCGAAAAGTCAACAAAACCAAACACATCTATAATCTATAACAAACCTTAAAAACAATCCTCTAAATCAATGAAAGACTTGAATTATAGAAAGTGGAAACATGATAAATAGCCATAAGCAACGGCTTAATTAATATTTTTAGAGTTAATTAGGTCATTTTAATAGTCAACTAAGCAATGGCTTAATAAATGTTTTTAGGGTTAATTAGGTCATTCTATTGGGCTGATTTTGGGTTTATGTAGATTTTGACACGTTCGTTTCTTCGTATCGTGTTCATGTTATTTTTCGTATCGTATTTGTGTTCGTGTTATTTTTCATGTGTTCAACGTATCATAAATTTATAGAAATTTTTACATATTAATAATTCGTTTTATGTAGATTTTTGCACGTTCGTGTATTGGTGTTGTGTTCATATTATTTTTTTGTCGTGTCCTATTTTAATTTTTTTTTTCATGTGTTCGTGTCGTGTTTCGCTTCATACAAATATTTTGTATAGTTCGTTATGGTGATTCAATTTTAAAAAAAAAAATTGTGTGTTCGTGTCGTGTCTCAATTCATCATATATTTTGCATAATTTGTCATAATGATTCATTTAGAGAAAAATTGTATGTTCGTAACATGTTCGTGCTATTATCGTGTGTTTAAAGTATTATAAATTTATATAAATTTTTAGACGTTAATAATTCGTTTTATGTAAATTTTGACACGTTCGTGTATTTGTGTCGTTTTCATGTTATTTTTGTGTCGTGTTTTAATTATTTTTTCCATGTTGTGTTCGTGTCATATAATCATGTTGTATCCAAAATTGTCAAGTCTAATTGATACTATTCAAATAACTTTCAATTTTGTGTCGCCTGTCATCATGTTCGTGTTATTTTTTCTGTCATAATCGTATTCAAGATATTATATATTTATATAAATTTTGACACGTTCATGTATTTGTGTAGATTTTGACACGTTCATGTATGTGTCATGTTCATTTCATTTTTCGTGTCATGTCTTATTTTATTTATTTTTTCATGTTATCTTCGTATCGTATAATTATGTTGTGTTTGAAATTATTGGATATAATTTATCATATTTAAATAACTCATAATTTTATACCAGGTATCATATAAGGATATAAGTTATTATTTTGTTAAATTATTTTTACTCTTTTTACTTTTTTATCTTTCAAATTTATTACAAATATAAATTCAAATATGATAACATGAATAACCAGAACAATGAAAATTAAAACTTCACCAGATCTTCACCTGCATAACAAATAAATATACAGAGTGAATGTTAAAATCGTGTAACAATTTGTACAATTAATATATATATAGATAGATTATTACTTTTTTGTCAAGATGACCTAATACAAATTTATCAAAATAGCTAATGTAAAACTGAATTTTGTAAGTTTATTACTATATGAAATTATAAGTAAGATGAAGAAATATGAAAAAATATATATAATTGTGTTGTAAATGTAACTTCATGAAGAATTAAGAATTATTCAATTATTATTCCACTGATTGCAAAGCAAGGTCAATTACTGTTCAAGCAATCTTCAATCAAATCAGATCGATGAAGCGTGTCAATTAATTTTGAACACAAATTAACAAAGTTTCGAAATATGACTTTGGTGACTTTTACCCTTTGAAGCGACGCGACCGATTGTAACTGGATCAAAGAGGACCGAATTAAGAATCGAATAGATGATTTCAGCTCTTGAAGGATGATCAACTTTAGAGCCTTTTTGAAGATGCAAACGAATTGCTTAAATCATCAAAAGTGTAGAATCCAAAATGTGATAAATTACTAAGAACATTTTAACAAAAATTGGACTTAAGTAAAATAGTATATATAAATATATATATATATATATTAATTTTTGAATCACTCGGCCATAATGAAATCTGCACAAACACAATGCGAAAATTGCAATGATGCAAATATTGATTGCATTGAACACTTGTAGCTTACAAATCTCCAATATTAGACAGGTAGAATACTTGATTACAAAGGAAATGCTCTCGGAGAGCTCTAACAAATACTAGAACAAATTTGGAAAAGATCGAAAATATGAAACAAAGTTGCTGGAGCTAAGTTTCAGAGCATTGAGATTGTTTGTTGGATGTTGCGTGTGTGATCATTCGGTGGCTTCTTCCATTTATAAGTCTACTTCCAACGATTGTTTCTATTGATGCCTCTTTTGGTTGAGGTGGTTGTCTTGGTGGTCTGAGATCCTGCGAGAAAAAGGAAGGTTAGAGGACACTGAGAGTTGATTTTCGGGGCACGCTCCGATGCTTAAGTCAGTGTATGGATGAGAGAGTATAACAGTGAAGGGAATTAGGCTGAGAAAGAGAGAGTGTGTGTATAGAGAATGTACTGTTGGGCAGCCCCTAAGAGGGTTATTTATACCTGTTTTGGCGACCTGTCCGATTCCACGTGTCTGATTCTGACTGGGGTTTGGTGGTCAACGGCATGGGATGCCTCACCATGGTGGTTGTGGCAGTTGGAGTCCCACGTGGGCATTGAGGTGCTAGGCGAGGTGATCATTGGAGGAAGAAAAGGAATCCGCGTGTCCCGGATCCTAACCTAGGTTGTTGGGCTCGATGGATTGGGCCTCTAGCATGTGGGCCCTTCTAGTGGATCTTGATGGACCTAGGATATGTTGGGCTCAACAGGCTTGGCAGGCTTAATAGGCCTAACAATTGCCTCCCAGGTGAGGTGGAGGTTATAAAATGGCCGACAACGAGCTTGTCCTTAGAATGTTCAGAATATGCGGCGAGCACTTTCTTTGTGGCGAGGCGTTACACTTGTTGCTTTTGTGTTGCTGTTTGATGAGTACGTGACGTTTGATGTGTTTGTGATTAATGACAGACCTAACTTCTTGGTGCACTGATCGAGGTATAGCCCCGCATCGAGCATTCATCGGTGGGACGTACGGCACGGTATGGCTTCCTCGATACTCTTCACATGCCCTCTACAATAAATAAGGGTGAGGGTTAGGGTCATTTGTTGTGTATTGCTGTTGAAGTGCTGCCGGTTTGTATTTCGATTGTCCTGCGTACTCCGGTTTGTCGTTTGTCTCGTCCGAGAAGATGTTTTAGGCATTTTTTAGGTATTTTTAAGCGCTTGTTACTTGTTTTTCTTTGTTTTGTGTGGTGGTTATTACAAGATGGTGATGACGGATAGCGAGGGTTGGGAGTGTTCGGAAGCGTTGGAGGGGATGTCCTAGGCCGGTGGTGCTCAGGACTTAGATGAGGCACTGCAGGAGATAGATCTAGAGATAGAAGAAAGGGCGAGGGCGGCTGCCAATGATGATGCTGGGCCAAGTGGTGGCAGTGGGGAGGTTGGTGGTGGTGCTCAACAGGTGGGTCAGTATATTGCCATTGAGGGTGAAGCGGCTGATGATGATGGCGAGGAGTGGGATGATGATCTCTCATGCACCATATTCGATCGGGATATCCATTCGGTGTTGCTGAGTCGTGGGATGTACGTTCCCAACTACCGTTATGAATTCTACTTGCCTGAGACGGGTCGTCATCCAAGTCGAGCTAAGAACCAAGGGAAGAATGTGTGTTTCTTCGAACACATGTTCAGGGGTGGCTTCCACATGCCTTTAAATCCCTTCTTCACCAATTGTCTGATAGGGTATGGGTCGTTGCTGCTCAGTTTACAAATTCTTCCTGGCCTGTAATGGTGGCTTATTTATTGATTGACGAAATAGGAACCAGGCTCCTCTGTACGCTGCATTCCATAATTTGTACCAGGTGAAGATGAAAGGTTCTTATGCCTATCTGATTGCTCACCATAGGAGGGTGGTGTTAAATGCTCCAAACAACAACCATATTCTTATGTCCAAGTTCTTTGTTGTTGAACTTAAACTAGAGGAGAAATGGACTTTCAAGATGAAGTGGTCTGTGCCTCCAAAGGATGAGAGGAATAAGGAGTTGGTATTATGTGCAGAGGAGCAGGAGTAGTATGATTACCACATGGATCATACCATCAACTGGGAGGAGGTGGTGTCAAACACTCTGATCTACCGGTATTGTTTAGAAAACATAAATCCCAACAGAGTGGCAACTCAAATCGCCAATCTGATGTCACCTCAAGAAGGTGAAGTTTGGCCTAATAACAGGGATGATGACCTAGCGAAGGTCTTGACAGGTTGTCTTCCATCGAAGAAAGGTGGTACATCTGTGGGTAAGACGGGCACTGTCCGTTAGGGTGAGGCGGGCACTGTTCCCGTCACCGATGTTATTGTGTCAGATGGAGGTGGTGCTAATCAAGGTAATAACCTCGAGAAGCCCGGGGATATGCTCTCCTTAGTGCCTTGGGTTCCTGATCCTCTTGCCATAGCTCCTGTTGTGATAGAACTGCCATCCTCCCCGAGTTCTCACGGGAGTGGAGTTGGTCTAGGGATTGAGGTTATCGTTATAGATGATGATGAAGATAGGTGGCCCAGCACAGAGAGTCCTGTTAGTTCAGAGAGTGGTGGTTCTATCGCGGTGGAGTTGGCTTATAGGGAGTGGCGAACTAGTATACTTTGTTTCTTTTCGTTGCTTAGGATTTTGATGTGATCTCATCTTTATTACTTGTTCTTTTACAGGTATGGCGGGGACCAGTATAGTCGAGAAAATTCTTGCCAGAGATGCGAAAAGGGCTAAGAATCAAGCTAAGAACCATCGTCTTGCTATTAAGGAGGTTGTTTCTAAGAAACATAAGGCCGATGGTGGCAACAAGCCTGTATTAAAGAGGCAGAAGATTGGGGAATGCCCTTCTATTCCCCCTACCGCTACTGGGGGGAAAGAAAAAGGGAAAGAGGGAGTTTAGACTGACACTCCGCTCTTAGTGTTGTACCTTCTGGCAGGGACAGAGCTTCCTCGACTCCAGCTCATGTTCTCGAGGGGGATATTGTCGCGACAGAGCAATTCGGGTACTCTCTACCCCTTTCTCGATGGGGTGGTTCGCGATGTGCCAATCAGGGGTCCACCTCATACTTCGGCTGGCAGAGACGTATGTCCATCTACTCATTGTTGGGAGAAGTTGATAGGTGCATGGACTAGGTCCACGATAACCTGTTCGTTCGTGAGGTTAGGGTGGTGGAGGACAATACGTTGCCTAGAACCCAGCGCTGCATGATTTCCAACCTTATGGAGGTAGACGTGGTCACATAATTCTATTTTTTGGAGAATTTTTGACGAGCTGACTTCGTTTTTTATTGTTACAGGTATTAGCCGCTGGCATTTTCGTATACAATCGAAGCGGTGAAATGGATGCCCGCCTTCGTGATGCTGAGAAAGAGGCTCGGACCAAGGGTTCTGAGGCAAGCACTTTCGCAACTCGTGTCCTAGAGCTGGAGGCCTCATTGAATGCACATGGAAAGGCAGAGGCTACGAAAGCAAAGGCAGCTTCTGATGAGAAGACTTGTGCTGCCAAGGTGGCTGAAGCTATGCGCTAGATTGGTATTCCACGAGGGCAACTTGCGCAGGATAGGCTGTCTATGAAGGAGATAGAGATGGGTCTCCTGAGGCAGCATTTATTGGAGGCTGGTGTGGAAAGAGAGCCTGCCATTGCTAAAGAGGTCGCCAAGATTGTAGATGCGTAGAAAGCCAAGTTCGCCCTTGTCCGAGAGGAGGAGAGCAACAAAGTGCTAGATGAGGCGGTCATGATGTGTGACCAGTTTAGGCAGACTGCTCTTGTTGGGGTCCAGTTGGTCCATGGGCCTTTAGACTGCAGCGAGATAGATTTCTCCTCAATCGAAGCTATTCTTGAGGGCTTTGACCCTTACAACCCATATGTGCCCTCTCTAGAGGGATTGAGGGAGAAGTTTGGGATGGTCGCGGTTCTTTCTGTTCCCCAGACTCCAACATATGAGAAGGCCCCTTCTGTTCCCTAGACTCCCGCAAAAGACTTGCCTCCAACTCCCCCGGTTGACAAAGAGATTACGACTACTGATGCCTTGATTGTGTATGCACATGAGGCTATAGCTGATGAAGACCATCAGGTTGTTGGTGGCAGGGAGGGGAATGTAACTAGGTCGGGTACTAGTCCTATAGTCGAGGACCCTGTAAATATAATGTGGGACATTTGTAAAACTTCTTGAAGTTTTAATGAAATTTTTATGTTTGCCTCATATGTGTTTGGTGTTGTTGTTTCTTTTACTCTTGTGTATTTGCTTTCTTTTTGAGTTGGAGTTGTCGATAAATTCTAGTGGGCCACCTTCATGAGTGATACCTATGTTTTGTAGATAATTGTCTAGATGCCACTTGGCGAGGTGTTAGACTTTGTGTTTTGTAGAGATCGTAGAGCGTGTTACAAGGTGTCACAAGGCGAGCACATGTGTATGAATGCATGAGAGAGCCAGTTAGAGGCTATTGAGCATGTTACACTATGTCGCAAGACGAGCACACGTGCGTGAACACATGGGAGAGCCAGTTAGAGGCTTTTGAGCATGTTACACGGTGTCGCAAAGCGAGCACACGTGCATGAACGCATGAGAGAGCCACTTAGAGGCTGTTGAGCATGTTACACGGTGTCGTAAGTCGAGCACACGTGCGTGAACGCATGAGAGAGCTAGTTAGAGGTTGTTAAGCGTGTTACATGGTGTCGCAAGGCGAGCACATGTGCGTGAACACATGAGAGAGCCACTTAGAGGCTGTTGAGCGTGTTACATGATGTCGCAAGGCGAGCACACGTGCGTGAACTCATGAAAGAGCTAGTTAGAGGTTGTTGAGCGTGTTACATGGTGTCGCAAGGCGAGCACAAGTGTGTGAATGCATAGGAGAGCTAGTTAGGGGCTGTTAAAGGTGTTACACGGTGTCGATAGAGGAGCACACGTGTGTGAATGCATGAGAGTGCCAGTTAGAGGCTATTGAGAGTGTGACACAGTGTCCCAAGGCGAGCACATGTGCGTGAACGTATGAGAGAGCCGTTAGAGGCTTTTGAAAAGGCGAGCACACGTGCGTGAACGCATAGAGTGCCAGTTAGAGGTTGATGAGCGTGTTACACGGTGTCTCAAGGCAAGCAAACGTGCGTGAACGCATGAGAGAGCTAGTTAGAGGCTGTTGATGCACTAAAAAGTATCAACAATGGTGAGTTGGTACCTGCAAAATGCGTTGTAAACTTGTATTATGTAATAATGGAAAATATGTACAAGGTTACAAAAAGTACTTATTTAGGTGGATTGCATTCCAAGTTCTTGGTACATGGCTTCCATCTATTCGTTCGAGTGCATAGGCTCCGAAACCAATATTTTTTACCACATTGTATGGGCCTTCCCAATTCGGGGCCATCTTTCCTTGTTCGCCTGTTGGTCTACTAGCTTCACAATTTCTGAGGACGAGGTCACCAACTTGGAACTTTCTGTTTTTCACTTTGGAGTTGTAGTACTTGGCGCATGGTGGTCGGTATCGTACTGGTACATCCCAGTTTTTAACTAAACCGGTACAGACAGCTTTTAGTTCCGTTTCGATTTTGGTACTGGCCCATAATGGTCGTACCGGCCTGTACCGGTCTGTACCAATCAATACCGGTCAGTACCAGTATGTACCGGTCCGTAACGGTTGATACAAGATTTTGATTTTTTTAATTTAAAAAAAATCATTTATTTGATTTTTTTAACCAGTTTTAATATTTTTTGTATCATTATCATTTTTATTTTTTTCATAATTACATTTACAAATAAAATATGTTCATTAAATTAGGCTATTGAACATAATTAATAATAATTTACTATATTTTTTAACATTTATTTTACCTATATGATGTTTAAAAATTTTAGATATTAAATATTTAAAATTTATATTTGCATAAAAACATATATATGCATGTAATGGATGTATATTTGCATGTGTATATAATATATATTTTATTAAGAAACTTGAAAATAGGTTATACATATAGATATATGAAAAATATTTGAAAAATACCGGTAAACCCGAAACGGTACGTCGAAACACACCGATAACGATACGTACCAGTATCAGAACATAACCGGTATTCGAGCTGATGTGATCTGGTGACCTGTTTCGGCGGTCTGATGGCGATAGGGAAGGTCCCAAGATATCAAAGCCCTACATGGCAAATGGCCAAGGGCTCGACAGTTGGTTTAGTGATTCTGCTGGTTGTCTTGGTATTGCGGCGAACTTCTGGCACTTGTCACACCTCTTGACCATTTCTGTAGTGTCTTTTTTCATGGTTGGCCAGTAGAATCCTTGTCTCTACGCTTTCTGTGCTAAAGCACCCCATGTGATTTCCACATACTCTTTCGCGGATTTCCCGGAGGACATAATCAGCCTTTGTTGGTTCCAAGCATCTCAACAGGGCTCACTAAAGGATTTTTTGTATAAGACCCCTATCTGGCTGCCCTTCTTCTTAGTTTAGCTTGTTCTTTTAGATCATATGGCGAGGTTTCATTTGTGAGAAAATTAGTAATAGGTTTTAACCAACTCTGGCCGTTGGTGATGTGGGTGACTTCTTCCCCCATTTGGTGGCTTGGTGCGGGGCAGTGTTCGAGGAGGATCTTTCCTCTCTATCTGATCTTAATGGCTAAGGTGAGCTTGGATAATGAGTCTACCCTAGTGTTTTCTTCTCTGACGATCTATTTCATGGTTAGCTGATTAAATCGTTGTTTGAAATCCGGCACCAGCTTGTGGTATTTTACCAAGGCCGACTCCTTGACTTCGTATTCCCCATTGACTTGTCTCGCAACTAGCTGGGAGTCGGTTGACACAAGAAATCTTGATGCCTGGAGTTTTAGTGCTAGCTCTAACCCTGCCAAGAGGGCTCGTATTCTGCTGTATTATTTGAGGTGGGGTAACCGAATGATATCCCATATTGCCATTTGTTTCCCTGCGGGTCTGTCAATAGAATTCTAGCTCCTGATTCCTCTTTTCCTGAGGATCCATCCACATATAGCGTCCAAGTACCTTCGAGGACGGGCTCTACCTGTAGGGGTTTCTGTATTAGTATTGGCTTTGGGTAGTAGTGGTAGTTCCTGTTCCTTGGGGTTCGGTGGGGGCTCTTCTAGGTAGTGGACTGGTGTTGTGATGCCACTAGTGAAAGAGCATTTGGCTATAAAGTCTGCTAAGGCCTGACCTTGATAGCCTTCCTTGGCCTATACTCCAACTCCAACTCGAACTCGCTGAGATTAATGCTCCACTTAGCCATCCTGCCAGATGTGCCTATTTTCTGTAAAACTTCTCTGAATGGTTGGTCTGTCAATACTATGATGAGATGGGCCTGAAAATACTGCCGCAGTCGTCTGGCTGATACCACTAGGGCGAATGTTATTTTTTCCAACCAGGTGTAATTGATCTCCCCATTATGTAGGGCTCGACTGACATAATTCACGAGGATCTGGCGAGCCTGTTCTTCTTTTATTAATACAGTTGCTACTATCTCATCCGAGGCCTCTAGATAGATGCACAACAGAGCACCCGACGAAAGGCTGGTCAATAGGGGTGGCGAGCATAAGTACCTCTTCTGTTCTTCCAATGCCTTTTGGCAATTTTCATTCCATTAGTACCTTGAAGCTCCTCTGAGCACCTTGAAGAAAGGCAAACACTTGTCGGCCACTTTGAAGACAAATCTGTTCAAGGCGACTACTCTGCCCATGAGCCTTTGCATCTCTTTAGTGGTTTTCGGGGGTGCATGTCAAAGATCGCCTAGATCTTTTCTGGGTTGGCTTTGATTCCCCTACTTGAGACCATGAATTCGAGGAATTTTGCCGCCCCTACTGCAAATGCACGTTTTTCAGGGTTTAGTCTCATGTTGTGCTTTCTGAGGATACTGAAGACCTTTTCTAGGTAAATAATGTATAGGTCAAATATGTTCTTTTGACCAACATGTCGTCTACATAGACTTCCTTAGTTCACCCAATCTATTCTTTGAAAAGTCTGTTTACCAACCTCTGGTAGGTTGCTCCAGCTTCTTTAGTCCAAAGGGCATTACTTGGTAGCAGAACATGCCTTCTTCCATGATGAATGGCGTTTTGTCCTGATCATCTGGGTTCGTTCTGATCTAGTTGTACCCGGAGAAGGCATCCATGAAACTTAGATACTTATGCCCTGTTGAGGAGTCGACCAAACGATCTATGGAGGGTGAGGAGAACTGTTTTTAGGGCAGGTTTTATACAAGTCTGTGAAATCTACGCACATTCGCCACTGGCCTTCTTCATCATTACCATATTCGACAGCCAATCTAGATATCTTACTTCTATTATGAAGTCAGCGGCAAGCATTACTCAACTTATTGTCTGATTGCCCGAACCCTCTCTGGGGCGAACTATCGCTTCTTCTGTCTAACCGGTTTTGCTGTTGGGTCCACATTCAAAGAGTGGGTAATGATGCCTGGATCTATGCCCGACATGTCAGCCGCTAACCATGCAAAAATATCAGCATTTTCCTGTAGCATGTATACCAAAGGCTACCTCTCTTGGTCTTCCAGAGATGAGCCAACCTGGGTTGCCCTGGCGGGGTTTTCTAGGTACAAGGGGATCGTCGTTGTCTGTTCTGCGGGCTTTGCTTTGTACTAGCTAGCATTTGCCATATTATCTAGGCTTTCTAGTGAGGGTGCTCTTGTCAATTAAGCTGACTTGGGCATCTGCCATTTGCCCCCTAGCCTCCGACTATCGGCATCGATCTATATCTTCTGTTCGCCCTGATTTTTTTTTGGCTAGCTGTATAGATAAAATATGGCATTGGTGCACTGTTTGTTGGTTTGTTTTCATGTAAACGATTCCCCTGGAGGTCTAGAACTTTACTGTCAAGCTGTAGATGGCAGCTGATAACTCGTATAATTATATAGTTCTTAGTTATGTTTTATTATTGTTTTGTGTCAAATACGAGTTATTATTGCTTAGTCTAATTGTGTTTATGATATTTTATATTTTTATGTAATTTGGTGTTTTTCACGAGTTTCTTTGAGTGATTTCAGATTACTAGGTTAAATCAACAATTAAGGGCAAATCCAGTTCAGTTCCAGTTCCGACACCTTTTGCCATATCCGCTATATCTGGAGTTTCACTGAAGCAATAAGGCTGAATTTTTTACAGTGCAAATTTAAGAGGCATATCTATCTTTTTCATGTTTTACACTTCTTGAAACGGAGTCGTTTTCCCTAGCGAAATCGACCATCAAGTTGGCTGATGTGCAATGACGTCTGTGCTGACCTGTTTTGGTATTTTGACCATATCTTCCGATCCACATGAGCAAATGATCTGATTCCAACGGCTGTGGATCCGTAACTGATAGGAGTATATTTTTCTAGAAGACAATTTGATCAGATCGAGCCTCCAATATTGACAAAATCGACCATCAAGCTGGCTGATCAGAATTGTCATACAATATGACGAAAATTGTTAGAAAAATGCACCCACCTATTATACCTACCTTTGAAATTTATAAAGCTTGTCTCTTGTCATTTAGCTCTCCAAAATGTGTATAAATAGAGGGCCTTGGATGAGCATTATTGTACATTGGTAGGATATTAGCCATTGTAATAAAATTCTCTAAGTTTTCTTCTTCTTTCCTTTCTCTAGTTTTCTTTTTTTATTTACTTATGCTTCTTACATTTATTTTCATTTTATTCATATCTAGTATGTGTTGCTAATCATATTGTTGAGGTGATGAGGTGAAGCTCTTGGTAAATGCTAAGGTTAGTCTCTTAAACATGAGCTAAAATGAATCATCATTTATAAACACTAGTATAGATAATATTTTCTTTTGGTTTAAAATCATACTTGCAAAGTAGGGATCTTGATTCATTATTGACAATGAAAATGGCACAATAAATGCTTGGTTTCATAACCTTGATTTGTTGTAGACATATACCTTGGCATAAGGAATGCTTGGACTCTTTTTGTGAGTTTTGAGGACACCAAATGAACATAATATCATATGCTATGGACGTTGGACAATTTGGACTGAATTGCTAAACCTTCCGATTGGAATCTCCCTTATGTGTGAATTTCAATTGTGTAATAAAACAAGATTAATCTTAGCATAACACCAAGAGTGGATTCTCTAACCTCAACATCTTTTCTTATTGTTTTTTATATCTTGTTTAATTTCTTTAATTTTATTTTGTTTATTTTGTTCTCTAATATCTTGTTTATCTTGTTTTGTTGTTGATTCCCTAATATCTTGTTTACTTTATTTTTCTTATATATTTATAAACTTATACTTAATAATACGCTTCCCTGTGGTTCGACCTCGGACACCCGAGAATTTATTACTTGAACATAACCTGCACTTGGGTTTACAACTCTTAATTGAGTCTCCATCAAGTTTTTGGCGCCGTTGCCAGGGAAGCAATACTAAGTATATAAGTTTATAAGTATATTTATTTTTATTGGCTGGTTATACCGCCTAATTTTCTATATATTGTATATTTATATTGTATATTAACTTTGTTTTATTTTTATTGGCTGGTTATACCGCCTAATTTTCTATATATTGTATATTAACTTTGTTTTATTTTTATTGGCTGGTTATACCGCCTAATCTATATATTAACTTTGTTTTATGCTTGTTTGGCGACGTGATTTTAGATCTCATCGTTTAGTTAGATTTTATTGTGAAACTTTTTCAGGTAATCTTTCTAATACAACTCCTACCATGGCTGACAATGAAAGTGTTCATGCTGAAGATGAGAACAGACAAGTACGCACCATGCGTGACTACTTACAACCAACTCGAAGCTCATCACCCTCTTGTTTTATTTTTCCTCTCAATGCAAACAACTTTCGTTTTAAACCAGGTATGATAGCTTTGCTTCCAAATTTCCATGGGTTAGAATCGGAAAGTGCTTACTCGTTTCTAAAAGACTTCGAAGATGTATGTGTCACCTTTAATGACCAACAATGTACAAATGAAATTGTCAAGCTAAAATTATTTCCTTTTTCTTTAAAAGATAAAGCAAAAATTTGGCTTCATAATTTAAAACCAAGGTCAATTGGCACATGGCAAGAATTACAAACTGAGTTTCTAAAGAAATTTTTCCCAGCACATAAAACTACTGCTTTGAAAAGACAGATTCAAAATTTCAATCAAAATCAAAATGAAGCATTTTTTCAGTGCTGGGAGCGTTTTAAAGATTTGTTAAATTCTTGTCCACATCATGGTTTTGAAAAATGGCGTCTTATTAGTTTCTTTTATGAAAGTTTAACTCCCGAAACTAAACAATTTGTTGAAACAATGTGTAACGGTGAGTTTCTAGAAAAAGAACCTGAAGAAGCCTTTGACTACCTAGACCATTTGGCAGATAACTCTCAAGCCTGGCACACAGATAATTCATCTGAAAGTTCCAATAGATCTAATCTTGTTTCTAACAGAGGTAAATATCATTTTAGTCAAGAAGATGAGATAAAAGCTAAAATAGCTAATTTGGCTAGAAAAATTGAAGCCATGGAACTTAGAGAAGTAAAAGAAGTCAAAACGGTTAAAAATGAAGAAAGTTGTGGAATTTGTGAAATCATGGGACACCCCACTTCTGAATGTCCAAACATTCCCATTCTTAAAGAAGCGTTGCATGATCAAGTAAATTCCATAAACACATTTAAAAAGCCTTTTCCTTCTCCTTACTCTGAAACGTATAACCCTGAATGGAGAGATCATCCCAACTTCAGTTGGCGGAATAATAATCATGTTCAGGTACCACAATCTCAAAAGCCGGGCAACACTTTTTCCAATCAACCTTCACGTGTACAAACCTTGGAAGAGACATTGCAAGCATTCATGCAAACACAAGCAAATGTGAATAACCAAACTTCACAGGACATCAATGAGATCAAAAACACCTTGTCCACATTGACAGCTTCATTACGCACTCAAGAAAAAGGTAAGTTTCCTGCTCAACCTCAGCCTAACCCTTCTACTCAATGTTTTGTTTCTTGCTCCAATGAAACTCAACAGGAAAATGCCAGTTCTATCACAACTCTTCGAAGTGGAAAGGCAATTGACAAAAACATTCCATCAAAAGACCAAGATCCTCCTTCCCCTCCGAAAAGTAATGGTAAGGATGATGGTAAGTCTGAACTTCTTGAAAATTTGGACAAAGAAAAAGGTATGCATCCTGCTCCTTTTCCTCAAAGGTTGCAAACAATAAAGAATTTGAATCAAAATGCAAAAATTTATGAACTTTTCAAACAAGTTAAGATTAACATTCCTTTATTGGATGCAATCAAACAAGTTCCATCTTATGCTAAATTTTTGAAGGACATGTGCACAAGTAAAAGGAAACATAATGTACAAAAGAAAGCATTTCTGACGGAAAGTGTGAGCTCAATCATTCAGAACCTTACTCCACCAAAATTCAAAGATCCTGGATGTCCAACAATCTCATGCATCATTGGAAACACTAGAATAGAACATGCATTGCTTGATCTTGGTGCTAGTGTTAATCTTTTGCCTTTTTCTGTTTATCAACAGTTAGGTTTAGGTGAACTCAAGGAAACACCTGTTACACTTCAACTAGCTGATCGTTCTGTAAAAATTCCTCGAGGGATAGTTGAAGATGTTTTGGTTCAAATTGAAAATTTTTACTTCCCTGTTGATTTTATTGTTTTGGACACACATCCTGTTTCAAATCCAAATGTTCAAATTCCTGTTATATTAGGCCGTCCATTTCTTGCAACTTCTAATGCTCTGATAAATTGCAGGAATGGTATTTTGAACATTTCTTTTGGAAATATGACTTTAGAATTAAATGTGTTCAACATTTGCAAGCAACCTGGTGATGATTCAGAAGTACATGAAGTGGATTTCCTTGAAGAACTTGTTCATGAACATCTCACCACTACCACATTCCATGATCCTTTAGAAGCTTATTTAATTGAATGTGAGTTTGATAATGCTTCAAAAATTTCACACACTGATTCTTTGTTAAATTCTTTTCAGGACAAGCATCGTTGGAAACAAAAGTTTGAGGAACTCCCATCATTCACAAATGTCACTGTACCATCAACTATTGAACCGCCCAAGCTGGATTTAAAACCATTGCCATCTGAGCTAAAATATTCCTTTTTGGGTGAGAATGAAACTTTTCCAGTCATAAATGAACTTGAGGAACTCAGAAATGATGCATATGAGAATTCTAAAATTCATAAAAAAAGAACTAAAGCCTTTCATGACAAGTTAATTTCAAGAAAAACATTTGATGTTGGGCAAAAAGTTCTACTTTATAATTCTAGACTTCACATATTTCCTGGTAAGTTGAGATCAAGATGGACTGGCCCATTTGTGGTTAAGCATGTGTATCATTATGGAGCGGTTGACATTGAGAATCCTCAAAATGGTAACGTATTCAAGGTAAATGGACAAAGACTCAAACTCTTTTTGGAAAATCATGTTACTCAAGAAGAGGTTGTTTTTATTTCTGATCCTTGTTTTGAAAATAACTAGATGTAAATATAATTTTTACTAATTTCCAAAAAAAAATAATAATAATAATAATACATTTTTTTTAACCCCGGTTAAATGGCGGATAACAATACTCCGTGATTATTTAAGTCGGTTCCATCAGCTACCCACAAAACTGATATTGTATATAAATTTCTCTTTCATTTTTTTTTTCAGGATGGGTGATATTCTCACAAGATTGCAGAAACGATTTCCTCCTTTTCCTCGAAATATTTTACTGAAGCTTTACCAAGTTCGATTTGAAAGATTAAGAATGCTTATGCACAAAGGGATTCCTGAAGACATACGTTGGATAATTGAAGCCAAGGTACGTGAAGATGAATATCTTCCTGTTTTGCATTTACCAGGTACAGGTAGAAGCACTTTCGCAAAGAAGCGACGAGCAAAACGCATGAGTTCAAATTGCCACAAATGTGCACGATGGACGTGTAACGGTAAATGTCGTTCTATTGGGATTCCGTCCTCTAATCGAGATGATAAAATTGAATTCATTAAGGATGGACTGAGTAAGGAGAATTTGGGTAATATCCAACTTTCTCTTGAGACGCATCCTAGTGGAGACGTACAAAGAGAAATTCTTGATTTATGGCCGCAATTCCAAAGGGAATGGCAACATCTTGGGAATCTGATGTCAAAAGACCCTGTTTGCCAGCTTGTAAGAAACCTGAATGGGAAGCATATCATCGACTCATAGAAGGCGTTTAAGCTGTTTCTGGACGTAAAACCAGAGGAAGATTCCAAATACACTTTCGGCGACATTATTACTCTTGACTTTTACGGTTGATTTTTCTTCTCTTTTTGATTTTCTTCCTGAAATCACGCAAAAATCTTTTGTTAGGTTAACATTTTCTTCTGACAGGTCAAATACACTTTCGGCGACATTATTACTCTTGTCTGATTCACTACTCAGTCCTCTATATATTACACCATGTACTCATTCTCTTTCAGGCACTCGAAAAAAAAAAGAAAAAAAATTGGAAAGTACTTCGTCCCAAAGCATTAAAAAAATTTGTGTCTTTGGAGGTGCTTATCCAGGGAAAAATAACATATTCGCTGATGAAGCCATAAGAGTTGGAGTAATACTTGCCCAACAAAAGATCCAGTTGATTTATGGAGGCAGTAGTACGGGTTTAATGGGAGCAGTCGCTACAGCAGCACACGCCGAAGGAAGTCCAGTTCTAGGAATCGTGCCAAAGCTATTCACAGATTTTTGTGGACCTACCGTGGGTAAGGAAATACAAGTTTGGAGTATCCCTGAACGGATGACAATCATGTACCATTCTGCCGATGCATTCATTGCTTTACCAGGAGGTCTGGGTACATTGGAAGAAATAGCTTGCGTGGCTTCCTGGTCATCTTTGGTCACAAATAAGAAACCCATTGGTTTGCTTAATATTAATGGTTATTTTAGTAATTTGCTTTCATATTTAGATAATGCTGTGGATAATGGATTCATGTTTTCAGAGGCAAGGAGAACCATAATTTCTGCTACAACCATTGAAGATTTACTCAAAAAGCTCCAAGCTTATGATTATTTATCTGCTACGGTTGTTTCGCAAACGCTCGGAAAAAGAAAAAGAGATATGGACGAGCAAGGAGTGGATTGCACTTTGTCTTTGTGACATTATCTAACATTTTGTTTGTTGTGTCTCAGTTATAATAAGTGGTTAGCAACCTCTGCAGGTAATATCTCCTAAATTCTACCTTTAAAATTTGACATTGGGGACAATGTCATATTTTAGTAGGGGGTAAGGGACATATTTTGCTAATTTAAAAAAAAAAAATTGTTGTGTTTTAAGACATTTAGAAGTATTCATTCTGAACAAGGTCTGAGTAAGGGAGACTTGAGACATACCTTGTCAGTTTGATTTAATCTTCTTCAAAAAAAAAAAAAAGCATGTTTAGACTTAGTGTGTTTTTAGTGTGTTTTAGTTACTTTCAATACTATAATGAGATATGAATTGCATAAGTCTAAAACAGATTTATTAGTGAGAAGATTTTCATGAGAATTGAGCTTGATATCAACCTTTTTATGAGCCAATGTTAATATGATATGTTGATTGAGAAAGAAGCATGTTTAGACTTAATCTGACTTGTATAATCATCCTTGTGAGTTTTTGAGCCTATAATGATTGATGCATTATACAAATCAATCTAATTTCTTTCTTGAGTGCTCTTATGATTACATGATTCTCTAGAACTTGCTTTAAACCGTTTGAGACTATATTGATACATGTGACAACATGAATATGATAGAGGCATTAGGATTATAACCAGAGCCAAACAGCCATCCATTATTAATGTTCTAAGAGAACATCCCCACTAGTGAGCCAATTTGAGCCTACATTAAATATGCTATTTTATTGGTAACCAGAACTTACACCTAGCCTAAATATACTTATATCCTTACCCTTGTTCTAAAGATGGATTATATATTTTGAGACATATTGCAAAAACAAGGGATACTTTTTGAAAATTTGGGTTAGAACGAAAGATAAGTGTGGGGGAGGAGAGAGGCAAAAGTCAAGAGAAAAAGAAAGGGATCATTGTCAAATAGATTCCCATATTAAAAAAAAAATATCTTCTCTTGAACTTCTAGTTAAAGTAAAGAAAAAGATGTTACAAAGTTGGTTAGAATGAAGCAAAGGCTCAACATGAATATTTAGCCTATGTTATTATGTGTTTTATAAGAGTTTTGAGAAGTTTTATTTGTATGATCTTATTATGTCTCTAAACTCTATGAACTCTTTGGAACCTTTGTGATATCTTTATCCTTTTGTTCTTTAACTACATTATAACCCTTTGGCCCCATTACAACCTTGAAAAAAGACCTCTTGATTTATGAAGTTGTATGATCTAAATAGTGGAGAATAGGTGGACAAGCAAGCATATGGTAGAACTGTTTTCATGAGATTGATTGAGTGTAAACACTTTACCACTACTTTAAAGAGTGAAAATCATGAGAGTATAGTGAGAAGTTGAGATTAAGTTAAATATGCACTATTTTGATTGAAATATGTTATGTTAATATTGGCTAACTCATTTATTTACATTCAAGCATGAATTTTTGTGAAATTCTTTGAGCTATTGATTAGTTTATAAGACTTGTTCAAAGATTGTCTCTAATTTATATTGAAAGGATTAGGAGTAAATATTTTTAGTGTATGTAGTTTACTTATATTTTAGTTTTTCAATGTTTGTGGGTATCGTTCTAGCAAACCCTCACAAGACTAAACTCGTCCACTAGGGACACCTAGGGGTTTAAAGGCTTGTGTCACATGCTAAGTGCCACCGTGATTTCCAACGAAAATGGATTAGATTAGATTTTCTTATTTTATTTTTATTGAGTCGTTGCTAGGGACTAGCAACAATCTAAGTGTGGGGGTGTGATAACTCGTATAATTATATAGTTCTTAGTTATGTTTTATTATTGTTTTGTGTTAAATACGAGTTATTATTGCTTAGTCTAATTGTGTTTATGATATTTTATATTTTTATGTAATTTGGTGTTTTTCACGAGTTTCTTTGAGTGATTTCAGATTACTAGGTTAAATCAACAATTAAGGGCAAATCCAGTTCAGTTCCAATTCCAACACCTTTTGCCATATCCGCTATATCTGGAGTTTCACTGAAGTAATAAGGCTGAATTTTTTACAGTGCAAAGTTAAGAGGCATATCTATCTTTTTCATGTTTTACACTTCTTGAAACGGAGTCGTTTTCCCTAGCGAAATCGACCATCAAGTTGGCTGATGTGCAATGACGTCTGTGCTGACCTGTTTTGGTATTTTGACCATATCTTCCGATCCACATGAGAAAATGATCTGATTCTAACGGCTATGGATCCGTAACTGATAGGAGTATATTTTTCTAGAAGACCATTTGATCAGATCGAGCCTCCAACATTGACAAAATCGACCATCAAGCTGGCTGATCAGAATTGTCATACAATATGACGAAAATTGTTAGAAAAATGCACCCACCTATTATACCTACCTTTGAAATTTATAAAGCTTGTCTCTTGTCATTTAGCTCTCCAAAATGTGTATAAATAGAGGGCCTTGGATGAGCATTATTGTACATTGGTAGGATATTAGCCATTGTAATAAAATTCTCTAAGTTTTCTTCTTCTTTCCTTTCTCTAGTTTTCTTTTTTTATTTACATTTCTTTTCATTTTATTCATATCTAGTATGTGTTACTAATCATATTGTTGAGGTGATGAGGTGAAGCTCTTGGTAAATGATAAGGTTAGTCTTTTAAACATGAGCTAAAATGAATCATCATTTATAAACACTAGTATAGATAATATTTTCTTTTGGTTTAAAATCATACTTGCAAAGTAGGGATCTTGATTCATTATTGACAATGAAAATGGCACAATAAATGCTTGGTTTCATAACCTTGATTTGTTGTAGACATATACCTTGGCATAAGGAATGCTTGGACTCTTTTTGTGAGTTTTGAGGACACCAAATGAACATAATATCATATGCTATGGACGATAGACAATTTGGACTGAATTGCTAAACCTTCCGATTGGAATCTCCCTTATGTGTGAATTTCAATTGTGTAATAAAACAAGATTAATCTTAGCATAACACCAATAGTGGATTCTCTAACCTCAACATCTTTTCTTATTGTTTTTTATATCTTGTTTAATTTCTTTAATTTAATTTTGTTTATTTTGTTCTCTAATATCTTGTTTATCTTGTTTTGTTGTTGATTCCCTAATATATTGTTTACTTTATTTTTCTTATATATTTATAAACTTATACTTACTAATATGCTTCCCTGTGGTTCGACCTCGGACACCCGAGAATTTATTACTTGAACATAACCTGCACTTGGGTTTACAACTCTTAATTGAGTCTCCATCAGCAGCCACCATCTTGGCTTTTCTTATTACGGGTATTTAAAAAATGCATTATACGTCGAGGGTTGGTCGACCACTAGGAAATCTGTAATCATCAAGAGAGTGTGGTCGCCATCGCCCATTGTTACTGGCAAGGTGACCGAGCCCTTGACACTGATCGGCTGATTGGCAAAGCCAAAGATTGGGCTTGCAGGCTTCAAATCTTCCTGCAAGATGCCCATCTTCCTGAAGGCTTCCCACTGAATAACTTCTATGGTGCTACCATTATAAATGAGGATGCGCTTAACTTTGAAGTTTTTGATTGTGGCGGACACAACAATCGGGTCGTTCCCATTATCCTCCAAGATATCGATGTCGATGTCATTGTCTGTAAAATCTACCATCCAGTCTTCACTCTGTTTTACTCTCTTAGGAGTTATGTCGACTGACATCACATTTCTGAGGTATGCCTTTCTCTTGGAGTTGCTGACGATCCAGTCTTTTGTGCCTCCTACTATCATGTTTATTACCCCCTGAACATGTTTCTTCCCTTCTGCCCTATTGTTACTTCTCTGATTGCCAGTCGATGACTGCCCCTGATGGGCATCTGCCTGCTTAACAAACTGCTTAATCTGTCCCTATCTTATGGCGGTTTCAATTGCATCTTTCAAAGATCTACAATCCTCATACCTATACCCCACATCACCGTGGTATTGGCATTTTTCCTTAGAGTTGAGGCGGGCTGGATTATCCTTCATCAGGTACGGTGTGCCCAAGATGCCCTCATGAGCCACCGCATTTAGAATGTACGCCCTGAAGGCATTGATTTGGGTGTAGTCTTCAAACTTGGAGTACGGGGCCCTTTCAGTTCTGTGCCTGTGGCCCTGATCCTGGCAGGGGGCTCTTTCTGGTGACCTAGACCTTTGGCGACGTGAGCCAAACCTGGACTGGTTTCTGTTGTCATGCTGCCCCTACATGTTTTTTTTGAAACCTCCCCTGGTTTTTCTAGCGATCTGTCCCCTTTTGGGTTTTTTATGCCATTTTCATCTCCTTAGTCTCGGCATACCTCTGGGCCTTCTCATAGAGGTTATAGACTTTTTCTGGCTTTGCATCTGCCAATGCTCGTGGCGAACACCAAAAATGAATGCTTGTAAGCCCCAGTCATCATGCAGATCCTTGATTTCCATGGTAGCAGAGTTTAACCGACGAATATACTCTCTTAGGGTCTCATTTTCTTTCTGCCTTATTGTGAGGAGGCTCGCCTGTGTCTTGAAGGTTGCCTTGTTGTCAAGAAAGTGGACGATGAATGTCTTTCCCAGTTTCTCAAAACTGTCGATGGAGCCAGCCAAGAGTGAATGGTACCAGGTTCTGGCATGTACCTGGAGTGTCATAGGAAACACTCGATATTTGAGGGCGTCACTTGCTCCCATTAGATCTATGTAGTTTTTGTATTGGATGAGGTGGTCCGTGGGGTCCTTAGTGCCATCATAAGTTTTTTTAGCAGTTGGATCGATGCGGGCACCTGCTCTTGTTGGATTTCCAAAGTCAAGGGCTATTGCCATCGCTCATCTATTCAACTTCTCCTGTTTTGTCTTTCATCATGCCATGGATCTATTTCCTGAGGGCTGCCATTTGGTCCTCCTCGATATTATCAGCGGCGGGCTCTCTAGGGATGGCGGGGTCTTCTTCATTCTGCGATCTTCTTTCAAAGCATTATTCTCAGTCGTGCTTCCGTGGCCTGCTAGACACGGTCCGACGACTGTCTCGATAAGACGAGCTGGCACTATTTTCTTCTTGGTTGCTATAGTGGCTTTTTTGGATTTCCTTGAGTTGTTGGGTGGTTTGTCGTACAGGTTGTTACTGTTCAGCTAATTGAGCCTAAAGAACTTGTATCTGGCTCATGAGTATTTTGTATGTTGGGTTTATATATGGTAGTGCTGGAGGGAGGAATGTGATGTTATGAGGTAGTATGGTTGGGTTAGTTGATGGGGTTGCCTCGAGGAGGTGGCGGGGGGTGCGAGTGGTAGGGGTAGCAACGGAGGTAGTGTCAGCCCTTGGCTAGGCCGCGACAAAGTGGCATCGAGTGTGAGAGTTATGTTCGTGTGCCCCATGGTGCTAGATTGGTTTTCCACTGGGTGATGTGTGGGCTGTGTGTCTCAGCCTGGGTGCTGGCCTTGCTGGACGGCTAGGACGGTATCTTGTACTAGGCTTGGAGTGGTAGAAAATATCGAAGAGGGGGCTCCGAGTAAGTTCTGGTAGTAATTGTGGGGGAAATATGGTTGCTGGAACCAGAAGTTGTGTAACGAGGTATTTGGTGGCTGGAATCGGGTCCCAATAGATGGGGAGGGGTTCGAAAAGGTGAGGACTTATAACTGCTTGTGACTGGAGGTATGAATAGGGCGGGATTAAAAGTGCTGGTACTTAGCCCTCCAGCTGGGGTGGTTTGTTGCGATGGTGGTAAAGACATGGCTGTCGTTTCCCACAGACGGCGCCAAATGTTGATGCCTCTTTCAGTCAAAGTGGTTGTCTTGGTGCTCTGAAATCCTGTGAGGAGAATGATGGTTAGAGGGCACAAGGAGTTGGTCTCCGGAGCACGCTCTGATGCTTAAGTAGTGTATGGAGGAGAGAGTATAACAGTGACAAGATTTAGGCTGAGAAAAAAAGAGAGAGAGAGAGAGAGAAAGAGTAGAGAATGTATCGTTGGGAAGCCCTCAAGAGGGCTATTTATACCCGTTTGGGCGACCTGCCCGATTCCACATGTCTGATTCTACTGGGGTTTGGTGGTCAACGGCATGGGAGGCCTCCCATGGTGCCTGTGGTAGTTGGAGTCCCACGTGAGCATTGAGGTGCCAGGCGATGTGACTGCTGAAGGAGGGGGAGGCATGCGCGTGTCCCGGATCCTGGCCTTGGTTGTTGGGCTCGACAGATTGGGCCTCTAGCCTGTGGGTCCTTCTAGTGGGTCTTGATGGACCTGGGATATGTTGGGCCCAATAGGCCTGGCAGGCTTAATAGGCCTAATAGCTTCCACACTTTGAGTGACTTCCACCACCAATTATGAACCAAGCAATGGCTATTTGGGGTAGTTTGCACAAAATCAACGATCATATCTTCAATTCCTCATTCGTTTCTAAAATTTAGGTACTTTAATCATCGGCTGCCTCTTTCATTAACTATCTTTGCCACATGCTGCCATATTATTGGCTTGAACAAGCACTTTTCATGGCCAATTTGGCATTAATATCGCCACATCATATAACAACCTGTTTAACAGATTTTTAATGGCTGTCATGTACCAATCTACCACATGTTATCATTTAATTGGTCCTTATAAGCACAAAATTCGATAGACTTGGTAAAGGGATTCAGTTACATGCTCAAACATAAACATACATAATATTTAAAACTTCTAATATCATATATCAGAGATGTGTAGCGAAAACATAATCTTTGTAAACAAACAATACCTGAATCTTCTAAGGATCATACTTACAAACTTTAATGTGATTAAAAACAATTGATAAATGAATACAAGTGATTCAAGAAACATACCTACTTGAGAGATAGTAATCACAAGTAAACTCCTCAATGGTTTGCCCGAATCTTGATCACCAAGAAAATCTTTGTCAAGTCACCAAAGCCTCCAAAGTTTTAGGCCTCTAGTGGTGATCCACACAATCAAAAGCAAGGACCTTCTCAAGGTAGAGACAATCTTGTGCTGGCAAGATGACAATAGTCCAAATCAAAAGCAATATCCTTGTGTGCCGAAACCCCTTAGAGAACTTCTTCTCCTTTTTTTATGATTTGCGGCAAAGGTGTACAATTCTCTTTTGGTGGCTAGGATAGAAAGAAAACAAGAAGGCAAGAAAGCTAGGGTAGCATGTATGATAACAACCTACCAATAGAACTCTCAAGTACAAAAGTTACAATAAGGGGTGCGACATATAGGGTTTATAGAACCCCATGATATGTCGCCCCTTATGACTAGGATTTCTATAAATCTTTTTTTTCTTGCCTCTTGATTTAATTAAACACTTTAATTAAATCTCTTATTCTTTTGCTTTTGTTCAATTAAGTCCTACTTAATTGAATATCAATTTTAATCCTACAATGTGTGTGTGATCCATTAGGTGGCAATTAAACATAAACTACAATCTAAGCTTTAACAAAGATCAAGTAATTTATATTTAAGACCATGAGTGACATCAAGCAACGCATCATGACCATCCAAATGTTAGAAAGTCATTTGTGATTTTGACTATACCTTTCAGTGATCTATCAATGTAATTTTGTCTTTTCATCAAATATCCTAGAAAGACCATAAGAATGGTGTAGTGCCTACTTATAAAATCCTTCCATGTTAGTTCTTAGTGAATTCTAGAATGTTCTAAACATCTTAGATTCATCATAATTTGGCAAATACGTTATTAACCTAAGCCAAGAACAAATGAGATATGTCTCTTCTAAATCTTTGGAGTGGTGAATCGTCTATAGATTAGTTATTTGCCTTCGCATGCTTTATGCCATATCCAAAATCACCTACCATAAGCATCTCTTCTTGGAACCTGTTCAGATGAAATCAAAGCATGACAATTCATGTACAAGATAACCTGGCATCACAAGTCAGAGAACTAGTTACACAACTGATGTATAATAACTTTTCCATAGACACTTAAGTGAAATACCAAATGAAGTTCTCATAGCGGGCCATGTTCAGTGAACTTGTTCTGATAACAAGCACCTGCATGCTATCCCCAGTATCCTTATACTTCAATCTATGAGATCGATTGCTTACTTTATAAGTAAGGAGGCTTAACATGTATCAGTCTTTGAGTATTGTCAATGCCCTGTCTTGACAATACAATGACTAGGAACTGATTTAGGAACATGACTTTGGTGCATAACGTTCACAAGTTTAATTGTTTAGATCTTTCCTTACTTTATCGTTGAGAAAAAAACAAGCGCTTTTACCCAATCTCTTTCCACTAAACAACCCAAAACAAGCTCTCCATATTTATTTCATTGAAAGCATTCAATCTAGAAAGATAGATTATATCAAGCAATAAACACATAAGTTCGGTTTATTTAACTTGAGTCATACTCTACTTTGTATCAAACAAAAATATCTCATAATCATTGATAACAATTTGCTACTTATTTATGCAGCTTTTTAGTAAAGGATTTGGTGAAGTCTTTGTCTCTTACGTTGTTAAGCCCACAATGATAACAATATGATCAAGATCCTTGACTTGGTGCATCTCATTGTTGAACCTTGTTAAATATTCTCTTAAAGACTCATCATGCCTTTGCTTTACAGATATAAGGGTAATGGATATTTTCTTGTGGGTGATACTATTTATGAAATGGCTCACAACTTTTACCTAACTCTTTGAAGGTGTTGGTTGTCATTGGCTTTAGTGAAGAGTTCCAAGACCTAGCGACCTTCTTGAGAGTGGCCAGGAAAGCTTTGCACATGATAGCATCGCTCGCACCTTGGATAGACTTGCTTGTTTGAAACATCTCTAAGTCGTCGACAGGACCGATTGTTCCATTGTAAAACTCCAAGTAGGAAGCTTAAAGCCTTAAAGAGGTAGGGCAGCGTCTACTTCATGTATGAAGGGAGAAGTCCCTAATGCTTCCAAGTCTATGTATGGAGTGCTTATTGTCACTGTCAATACGTGATCCTCCGGGGACCCGTTCGACTGAGGGGAAAACACAAGCAGAGGAAAAGAGGACTTAATTCCTCTTGAAATTAAAGGATCGAGGGTCTGAAAACGATCTCGAAAAAAGAAATGGAGTCGCCACCAATCTTTTTTGGCTAAGTGTGATCGATTGTCCTATTAAAATTGATTTTTATAAAACATTTTAAAATTAATTAAAACATTTTTAAAACCAATTGTTTAGTCTGCACTTTGAAACCAGAGAAATGAAATAAGCGGGTTCGGGAGTCGGTTACGTACGGGAAGGATTAGAACCCCCGCAACACCCGTATAAAACGGTACCTCATTAGTCATGTGTTATCTTGAGTCTCAGTGAAAAGTCGGTTTTAAAATTGGTGTTTGTAAATAATTCCCTTAAAAATTCATTTTTTATTTGAAAATAATCCGAAATTTACTAGCATAAAATTTCCCATATTTTTCGACAGACTCGGCAAAATATGGAATTTTTCTTGATTTTGAAATTCTCTGAATTATCCTTATTTTAAAAAAGATATTTCGTTGTTAATGATAATTGATGATATCCTCTCCGTCAGACCCAGCAGAGAACTCATGAATTATTTTAGCTCGAGAATAATCTTGATTTAAAAAAATATCATTTGTTTTCCATGTATTTGAAAAATCATTGAAAATAACCATGAATATGCAAAAATGTCACTAATATAGAAATTAAATAAAAATGCTAATTTATCGCAACATGGTAAGCATTTTATTATAACATGGCAAAAAGAAATAATGACATGGCATGTAAAATGAATGATATGGCATGTGAATGACATGGCATAATGAATGACGTGGCATGTGCATGAATGACATGGCATGTGAATAACGTGGCATATGAATGACATGGCATATGAATGACGTGGCATGTGCATGAATGACATGGCATGTGAATGAAATCGACATAACATACAAAATGACATAGCCTATGAATGACATGGCATAAGAATGAATGTCATGTCAATGAAATCGACATGGCAAACAAAATGACATGGCATGACAAGATGACATGACACGAATGGCATGGCACGAGAATGAATGATATGGCGTATGAATGACATGGCATAATGAATGACGTGGCATGTGCATGAATGACATGGCATGTGAATGAAATCGACATAGCATGCAAAATGACATGGCATAAGAAATTATGACATGCATGAGGATGAATGTCGTGGCATGAAAATGATGTGGCAAACAAATGACATGGCATAAGAGTGAATGTCATGTGAATGAAATCGGCGTGGAAAACAAAATGACATGGCATATGAATGACATGGCATAAGAATGAATATCATGTGAATGAAATCGACATGGCAAACAAAATGACATGGCATGAGAATGAATGTCATGTGAATGAAACCAACATAGCAAACAAAATGACATGGCATGGCATATGAATGACATGGCATGAGAATGAATGTCATGTGAATGAAATTGACATGGCACATGAATGACATGGCATATGAATGAACATCATGTGAATGAAATGGATGACATGGCACGAAAATGACATAGCATGCGGATGAATGCCGTGGCATGTAAATGATGTGGCAAACGAATGACATGGCATAAGAATGAATGTCATGTGAATGAAATCGACATGGCAAACAAAATGACATGGCATATGAATGACATGGCATATGAATGGATGACATGGCATAATCTAGATGACATGGCATGTGAATGGATGATATGGCATAATCTAGATGACATGGCATGTGAATGAATGACATGGCATATGAGTGAATGACATGGCATGACCTAGATGAAATGACATGCAAATGGATGACATGGTATATGACACAGCATAATCTAGATGACATGGCATGTGAATGAATGACATGGCATATGAGTGAATGACATGGCATATAAGTGGATGACATGGCCTATGAATGACATGGCATGCGAATGACATGGCATGTGGATGAATGACATGGCATAAGGATGAAATCGCATGTGAATGAAATGACAATATGGATGACATGGCATATGGATGATCTGGCATTTGAGTGACATGGCATAATGAATGACATGGCATGTGAATGACATGGCATAAGGCATATAGAGGACCTAGCATATGAATGAACATGGCATAATAAAAGACATGGCATGTGAATGACATGACATAATGAATGACATGGCATGTGAATGACACGACAATATGAATGCCATAGTGAATGACATGGCATGCTTGACATGGCAAAATCACAAAATACATAATCATAAAATATTCATAATCACATCATAACCAAGATAGCAACATGAATTTTAAATCATAAAATGACATCATCATGGAATGTTCATACATGTAAGATTTGCATGACTAAGATAGCAAAAGTTGAATGTCATTGAATATGCATGAACATGGAAAATGCATAATTAAAATGACAAATGTTAATATCATGGAACATGCATGATCATGGAATTAACTTTTCATGTGAAGAATCACATAAATGGCATATGTCGAAAAATATTACCGTGCTTCTCGACAAACCCAGCAAAGCTTGGAAAATAATTCTTTCATATGATATTTACACGGTTCCAAGTAAAACGAAAACCATACGTTTCGATTCTATAAACACGTGCGTTGAATAATTTTCTAACCTCCCCGGCAAATCCGACAAAGATCGGAAACTAAATCTCGTTAAATGTTTAAAAAATCGAAAAATACGTTTTTATGACAAATTAAGTAAAAACATTTTTAAAATGCAATGCATAGAGATGTATTTCTTCCTTAGAGTATGGACATCTGTATACCTAAAAAGGTATCCGAATACCTTAGGAATAGACTTAGATCAGATTTTCAAAATCAAAAGACTTTGGGCTCGGATTAAAAACAAAAAAAAAAAATGGATGAAAAAGGGCTCATGGTCGAAACCCCATTTTAAAAAGCTCTATTTTCCTAGTTTTGAAACCCGGGTTGACCACCCTTGACCCGACTTTTATAAAATCAAATTTTATGATTGAAATGACTTGTAAATCAACCTAAGACAGTAGCTAAAGTCCCAAATCAGCCCTCTCTTAATATACTAACCAAAATAGAAAATTACTACTTTCTTGAAAATAAATCTGATCCTTACTAGCAGTTTTGAAAACCTATTTTTTTGCCCTTCTAAAAAATTTCATAAAAATATGAAAACATTATGATAGACCTATAACATGTCGACCTCCATGGAAAAAAATCAGCTTAATTTTTGGAGCAAGGGTACTATGACCGAAATTTTACCAAAGTCAAGACAGTGAGTTAAAACTGTTCTCTTTAAAACCATTTTTTCAAAAATGATAAAAAAATTCTTAAAATCACGAAAATAATACCATGGCTCCCCCTAAATAGCTACTGTATGTGGTAAAAGTTTCAAGTTATTTTGACCAAGGCTGAATAGTAAAAAAAATCAAAGTCAGAATACCCCAACCTAAAATATCATTCTCTCAACTATTGGTGACAAGGGTTTTTGGCTTGAGATCATTGGTTGATCTTGGCCAAAAACCTAGTTGATATGTCATGCAATGCATGATTCAGCCAACCAACCATATGACAATAGATCAAGCATGAGTCAAGAGCATGAACACAACCAAGCAAGCAAGAAGTATCAAGCAAGAACAAGCACAAAATTATCATACACCATTCGGCCAAGCATGAAACATGTAAAAATAATTTGACAAACTTGGTTATTCGATAAAACATGAAGAACAAAGGATAGAAAATATTTAAAATTTATTTTTGAAAACCTTTTTATTCATCAAAAGTTGACAAATACATGGCAAAAAGAAAATAAAAAGACTCACAATATCAAAGAAAACATTAAAGAACAAGAAAGGAAGAGATAATCACCTAGCTTTTCTTTTTTCCTCACTTTTCTTTTTTCCTCTTCTTTTTTCTCCCCTTTAGCTACTGCCCTTGTAAAAAATCCGAACCCCTTCCTCTTGTGATGGTCGACCCCCTCTCTAAATGTTAGAGTGTGTGTGCTCCTCTTTTGTTTACCCTTGGATAAGATGTCCTCATCTATTTTTCAACACTCCAAGCCATTAGATCAAAAATATTTTCATGACAATAAAATGACATCTTGCCATTTGACCTTGGCCCTTGAAGGATGTACTCATTTTTTTACAAAGCACCTAGGCCATTGGACGAGGGAAGACCACTTGCAAGGCAATAAAAATGACATCTTGTAATTTGATGGTGACCATTGTATGAAATTAATCAAATATCCACCCTTCATTCATGAGCTGACCAGTTAAGGGCTTGGAATATCCCAAAAATTCCTTAACATGTCATATTTTTTTAATTGCAAATTGGCCCTTTTCGGTTTCTTCGATAAAATTACCTTTTTAGCCCCCGAACTTAATTTAATTCTAAATAGACCTTAATTTCGGATTTGTCTTTTCCAACTCATCTCATTCATATAAAACTTGGTTCTGGAGGTTTTCACATTTTTCCGAGCTCATTTGCTATTTTTCTAGGATTTTTCTCTAAAGTTTCGGTTTAGTGCCTCCCAAATTTAGCCTTTTTCGTTTGAGCTTCGATTCCAGATTTTCTTCACCAATCTCTTTCAAAAATTATAAAACTCAGATCTGGAAGTTTTCATAATATTTCGAGCTCGTTTGCTTTTTTTCCCGAAATTATCTTTTCGAATTTAAGGTTAGAACACCCGAACTTTGCTATTTTTCAAATGAGCTCCGACTCCGGATTTTTATTACCAATATCTTTCAAAATTATAAAACTCAGATCTGAAAGTTTTCATAATTTTTCGAGCTCGTTTGCCATTTTTCCTAGAATTATCTTTTGGAATTCCGGGTTAGTGCACCCGAACTTTGCCCTTTTTCAAATGAACTCTGATTCCAGATTTTTCTTCTCCAATGCCTTCCAAAAATTATGAAACTCAGATCTGGAAGTTTTCATAATTTTTTGAGCTCGTTTGCTATTTTTCCCGGTATGTTCTTTGGGATTTTCTAGATTAGTGTACCCGAACTTCGCCTTTTTCATTCGAGCTCCGATTCCGGATTTTCTTTCTCCAATATCATCCAAAAATTATAAAACTCAGATATAGAATTTTTTATAACTTTTTGAGCTCATTTGCTATTTTTTCAAAATTTTTTTGGGATTTTCCGAGAATGCCCTTCAACCTCCAAAACCTCGGTTTTACTCAAAATGAGTTCGATTTCAGGATTTTCTTTTTCTGTTTCCTTTGTCATAATATTGAATTTGAGTTGGTCCAAAAATGCCCATTTTTTACGATCAAATTCCCCTCCGATTTGGTTTTCCCTTTTCAACCTTGGGAATTTTCTCGTTTTTCTGTTTTTGCTCGAACCAACTCTTCCTTGGGATCCACTTTAAACTGGGCCTTGGGCTATTTTTGTTTATTCATCCTTTATCAACTGGGGGCTTCAATTTCACCGAATCGGGTCATCTTTGTAGTTTTCCCCAAATTTGTCGGATTAGGTCTTCCCCTTTATTGAATTTTCACAACCCATCTTTCGAACTCTACATCTTTCGTTGTAGACCTCGGATTATCAAAATTCTTTCACCATTGTTCAATTCAACCTCGAATCTTGATTTTGACTAAGAGTTGACTTTTTTAATGGTTGACTTTTTGGGGTTGACCTTTTTGGGGTTGATTTATTTCGAGTTGACTTTTTATGCTGACCTCCGAAATAAAGTCTTGGGGACCCATCTGTGGAACGGTGGAAGTCTCCTTGCGTTCCTGGGAGTTGAAAAGTAGAACCTGCCCGGTTTAAGGGGCCCGAACAAAATTAGGTGTTTACAGCTGCCCCTCTTTGACTATTACTGAGAATCAGAAATCAGGCAAAGATAAACTAGACAAAAATTTTGTTTGATCAGTGAAATCACATTTGAAGGATAGAAAGGGGAAATTTCCATTTTTTTATTCATCATTCTTTTGGTTTTTGATTTTTTTTTTAAGGTAAAATAAATTTTAAAGGTTTTCCATCCTTTGTTCTTCATTTGTTTTTTGAATTTTTTGATTTTTTTAAATTGTAAAATAAAATTTGTCCTTAAATTGAGTTCCTTGAGTAATCAAGGCTCGACCCGCCTTAAGGAAACGAGTTCGATTTGCAAGAGAAGGAAATACCTCGACGGAAGTCTCGGGGCCTTACCTCATCTTGGTGCAGTTCTAATTTGCAAGAAAAGAAAATACCTCGGCGGAAGTCCCGGGGCCTTATCCCATCTTGGTGTGGTCTTGATTTGCAGGACAAGAAAATACCTCGGCGGTAGTCCCGTGGCCTTATCCTATCTTGGTGAAGTCTTGATTTGTAAGATAAGAAAATACCTCGGCGGAAGTCCCGGGATTTTATCTTATCTTGGTGTGAAATTATATGGATGACATGTGTCGGGATATTTCACTAAACTCCCCAGCAAACCCAGCAGAGTTTTTAGAAAAATATATTTCCACATGACATGTATATAACTTTGGGATAAAATCATATTTTTCGAAAAAGGATAGCAGATTTTGTCCTTGAATTGAGTTTCTTGACTAATCAAGGCTAGACCCGTCTTAAGGAAACGAGTTCGATTTGCAAGAGAAGACAATATCTCGACGGAAGTCCCGGGACCTTATCTTAACTTGGTGTGAAATTATATAAATGACATGTGTTAGGATATCGAACTCCCCGATAGACCCAGCAGAGTTTTAAAAAATCTTTTTACATGACATGTATATAATTTTGGGATGAAATCATATTTTTCGAAAAGAATTTGTCCTTAAATTAAGTTCCCCGACTAATCAAGGCTCGACCCATCTTAAGAAAATGAGATCGATTTGCGAGAAAAGAAAAAACCTAAAGGTCTCGAAAAATATATTTTTAAAGGTGATACCCGGAGGTTTTGAAAGAGATGCTCGGAGGTCTTGAAAAATGGTGTTCGGAGGTCTTATCCATGATTTTGAAGAACTGTGCCCGGAGGTTTTCAAAATTGGTGCTTGGATGTCTCATCCGTGATCTTGAAAATTGTGTTCTTATCCATGATTTTTTGAGAATTATGCCTATAGGTCTTTAAAAATGGTGCCCGGAGGTCTTATCCATGATCTTGAAAATTATGCCAGGGGGTCTTAAAAATGGTGCCTGGAGATCTTATCCATGATTTTTTTAGAATTATGCCCGGAGGTCTTAAAAAATGGTGCCCAGAGGTCTCTTCCATGATTTTGAATATGGTGCCCGAATGTCTTATCCATAATTTTGAAAATAGTGCCCGGAGGTATTTAAAAGATGTATTTTCTTTGAAAATGGTGCTCGGAGGTCTTATACATGATTTTGAAAATAATACCCGAAGGTCTTAAAAAGATGGTTTTTCTTTGAAAATGGTGTCCTTAATTGATGCAAATGCTTCATGATGCAAATGCTTTTTGATGCAAATGCTTTTTGATAAAATCATATTTTTCGAAAAGAGGATGCAAATGTTTTTTGATGCAGCTGCGAATGTCCTTAATTGATGCAAATGCTTCATGATGCAGGTGCAGAGATTAAACAAGATGCACATGCTTCATATTGCAAATGCAAAATGTCTTGGATTATCAGCAAATGCTTCTTGATGCAGATGAAAATATTGAGTGAGATGCAAATGCTTCATGGTGCAAATGCAAATGTCTTAGACTAATGCAAATGCTTCTTGATGCAGATGCAGATATTGAACAAGATGCAAATGCTTCATGGTGCAAAATGCAAATGTCTTGGACTAATGCAAATGCTTGATGCAGATGTAGATATTGAATAAGATGCAAGTGCTTCTAAATGATGCAAATACAAAGATCAACATTAACGCAACTACTTCATGTGGCGATACAGATGCAAAGATCGACATTGTGCAAATGCTTCGGAATGATGCAAATGCAAAGACTATCAGTGTGCAAAATGCTTCTAAATGATGTAAATGGAAAGATTAGTAGTGTGCAAGATGCTTCTAAATGATGCAAATGCGAAGATCAATAATGATACAAATGCTTCATGAAAAGATGCAGATGCCCCTACAAATCGTGTTCATGTAAGTGGTCCATAAATGGTGTAATTGCAGCTACAATAATGAAGATGCAATGGTCCTGGAAATGATGTAATTGCTTGAGATGACGCAAATGCAAATATCCATGAAGGATGTAAATGTAAAGGTAGAATGCAGATGCTCATGGAATAGTGCAAATGCAAATACCCATTAATGATGCAAATGCTTGCTGACACGATGCAGATGCAAAGCTCAATAAAGAGGTAAGTGCTTATAGTAATGCTAGTGCCCCCGGTCGTTTTTTCTAGACTTTGGCTTGGCCTTTCCTTTTCAAATAAGAGTGTATCTTGAACACTCGTGCCCCATAAGAGATCATTCCCTTTAGATGGCCTTTCCTTGGCTATTTTCTTGCCCCAATGTTTTTCAAACTCTTATCAATAGAAGCCTGTTTGCTGAGTTCTATTTCTTCTTCTCATATCTAGAAGTCAAGGTTAACCCTAGTAGTTCCATACCTTTGGTTAGAAAAACCCTTGTCTCATGTCAACATCAAAAATGGTTATTTCAAAAATATTTTTATTCGTTTTCCCATTTTGAAAAAAAAAATTGCTCATTTATTGAAAACTTCTGAGCCAAAAATATTAACCCCACAGTGTGTGATGTACGAATCTCTTGAAGACTGATGATCACTGTAAAGAATTTTTTTTGAATGTCAATTTGGGTTTTTCAAACTTGAATTGAAAGAAGTTTGGTACAACAGGATTCTCGTTGATCTAATAAAACTTCACAATAAGAAAAATGTATGTCCCTTCTAGGCTCACAAATGGAACAAGTTTTACAAAACACAAATTCCTTGAGAATCAAACAAATTCAACTCTTTTAGTTTCCAAATCATGGAGTTTTGACAAGCATCAATATTGGTCGGGATGTTTAAACTGGAAAGTTAATTTTGGAGGGAAAAAGTCTCAGTTTTTGAAGTCAATCCTCCAAATAAAAGTTGACAGTTTATGAGGTTTCGAAATTCCTAGATGTTCCTCGATTTCTTCAAGATGACCTCTTCTTTTTTTGTGGCATCAAAAATTCCATTTTACTCTAGACCGCCCATTTTTGGGTTTTCACCCTAAAGGGGACTTTCCATTTTTTTCTTCTTCCTTTTTATTGTTCTACCATGCACTTGAGAGTTCTAAATTCTTCCATAGTGAAATGGTAATTCGATGACATGGGATAAAATATAAGGAAAACCCTTCAAGTTAAATATTCATGCTCGATCAAAATGGACTTTTAAAGCACATAATGTAGGCCAAGGTTCGGGTTTAGAAAGAAAGGATAAATAAGCCCAAAATATGTGTTTGAGGGTAATTAGATCAAGGATCATTTCTTGAGGTCTTTTTTGGACTTTTCTTTCCTTCTTATAACTTTTTCTCATTTTTTTTTGTTCCAGGCTTTCCTTTGCCATCCTTTTCCACGCATTTTTTTGTGTGTGTTTTTTTTTCTTTTTTTGTTTTGTTTCTTGGCTTTCATTTCGCCAACTTTTTTCTCTGTTTTGCATCTTCATTTCGACAGAGTGAGCCCGTATTTATTTGGGAGCTCAATTTGCTTTGTATCTGTCTTCGAGTTAGGACTCATTTCTCCTTAATCTTTGAGAAGATCTTTCCTCACATTTGTCCCCCAGTGTAGAGGGTGATCCTTGATCAGGGTTCAAAAAAGAAAGAATTTTTTCGGCTCAAAAGGGGTGACTATGGATAATTTTTTTTTTTTAAAGGGATATGAAAGATGGCCATTTCTCATATCAATCACAAACATTCTCATTGAAAAGCAATCCCCAAGGAGAATAGATAATCAGAATTTCATTTTGCACTTTGGAATCATCCGAATTCTCATATGCATGATGTCACAATTTTTCTTTTTTTTTTTTTTATTGCATGCCCCAATGATTCATGCATTAATTCTATCCTTATTCACCATGTATTCATCATTTCCACATAAGATGCCCCAATTTGATTAACCATGAGAATTTGTATCATTACGAGGAACATCGCAAGTCTAGGTCTATAGTGAAAAGGCTGAATTTCAATCTTGGGTTCTTCGAAGTGGCAAGAAAGAATATGGCTCAAAAATAGGTTTTCTCTGGGGAAATGGAATAATATGGTTTAATCATTGTGCCCCAAGATGTTAATCGCGAAAAGATGCTTGGGCAATTGGTGTTTTTTGTGTTGGTGTAAGCCCTACAAGCTAATCTAGTTGGGCTTGTAAGACTGATGGAGACTCAATTAAGAGTTGTAAACCCAAGTGCAGGTTATGTTCAAGTAATAAATTCTCGGTTGTCCGAGGTCGAGCCACAGGGAAGCGTATTAGTAAGCATAAGTTTATAAATATATAAGAAAAAGAAAGTAAAAAAAAAATATTAGGGAATCAACAACAAAACAAGATAAACAAGATATTAGAGAACAAAATAAACAAAATAACATAAAAGAAATTAAACAAGATATAAAAACAATAACAAAAGATGTTGAGGTTAGAGAATCCACTCTTGGTGTTATGCTAAGATTAATCTTGTTTTATTACACAATTGAAATTCACACATAAGGGAGATTCCAATCGGAAGGTTTAGCAATTCTGTCCAACGTCCATAGCATATGATATTATGTTCATTTGGTGTCCTCAAAACTCACAAAAAGAGTCCAAGCATTCCTTATGCCAAGGTATATGTCTACAACAAATCAAGGTTATGAAACCAAGCATTTACTGTGCCATTTTCATTGTCAATAATGAATCAAGATCCCTACTTTGCAAGTATGATTTTAAACCAAAAGAAAATATTATCTATACTAGTGTTTATAAATGATGATTCATTTTAGCTCATGTTTAAGAGACTAACCTTAGCATTTACCAAAAGCTTCACCTCATCACCTCAACAATATGATTAGCAACACATACTAGATATGAATAAAATGAAAAGAAATGTAAGAAGCATAAGTAAATAAAGAAAAAGAAAACTAGAGAAAGGAAAGAAAAAGAAAACTTAGAGAATTTTATTACAATGGCTAATATCCTACCAATGTACAATGATACTCATCCAAGGCCCTCTATTTATACACATTTTGGAGAGCTAAATGACAAGAGACAAGCTTTATAAATTTCAAAGGTAGGTATAATAGGTGGGTGCATTTTTCTAACAATTTTCGTCATATTGTATGACAATTCTGATCAGCCAGCTTGATGGTTGATTTTGTCAATGTTGGAGGCTTGATCTGATCAAATGGTCTTCTAGAAAAATATTCCCCTATCAGTTACGGATCCATAGCCGTTGGAATCAGATCATTTTCTCATATGGATCAGAAGATATGGTCAAAATACCAAAACGGGTCAGCACAGACGTCATTGCACATCAGCCAACTTGATGGTTGATTTCGCTAGGGAAAACGACTCCGTTTCAAGAAGTGTAAAACATGAAAAAGATAGATATGCCTCTTAACTGTGCACTGTAAAAATTTCAGCCTTAATGCTTCAGCGAAACTCCAGATATAGCTGATATGGCAAAAGGTGTCAGAACTGGAACTGAATTGGATTTGCCCTTAATTCTTGATTTAACCTAGTAATCTGAAATCACTCAAAGAAACTCGTGAAAAACACCAAATTACATAAAAATATAAAAGATCATAAACACAATTAGACTAAGCAATAATAACTCGTATTTGACACAAAACAATAATAAAACATAACTAAAAACTATATAATTATACGAGTTATCACACCCCCACACTTAGATTGTTGCTAGTCCCTAGCAACGACTCAATCCTAGAAAAAATAAACAGGAAACAAGTTAAAGGGATCTCAAACAAACAAGCAAGATCAAGCGTAAGAATTGGCAAGGCATCTAATTAAGTATCATTGGCATATTAAGTTCGAGTAAAGGGTCAATGAGATTAAAATTGAAGGCATTACCGTACGATTGAGGAACTTCCTTCTCGGCGAGACTTTAGCTAGCCATGGAGGACTAGGCAAACTATAGCTTCATAAGTACACATGCTAAGATCCTTGTCACCGCAGTTCACAAGTGAACTCGACAAATCTGATCGGTACAAAGATGAATCTGAGGCTTATGGACAAGTAAGGGGTGGGATGTTCAAACATAATCTGAGGTTTATCACAAGTTAGGCTCAAGAAATATAATAATAATGTGATCAATCCTCTCAAAATATTTCCATTCTCACTCATCCTTAGTCCTATGTTCAACATAAATATTTTGAAAAGAAAACAAAAAGCAAGAAAAGACTCGATCCACAGAAAATAGAAAAGTAAAAACCTCTCTATAATGAAGAACCTCGAATCTTGAATTCTGATTTTTTTTTTTTTAAGCACAAGTGATTTTCTTTTGATTTGTGCCCTCATTGGGACATCTTTTATGCACAATCACATCTATTCATAATCATCATTTTTTTTTCTTCAGAAATCACATTGGATTCCATACTTTCTTTTTCTTTCTTTTCATTCAATTGATCAAACAAGACAGATTTTCATCAACTCTTTTTTTTTTCAGCATCTTTTTCTCAACTCATCACAACATTGTTTTGGCATCAATAAGTTCGAAGTTCACGACTCTAAAAACAGTCACTCATTCTAACTACCCTCTTTTGCATTATTCCCAATTTTTTTTTTCAGATTTCAAAAGATAACAAAATAAACAAGAAGGAAACATACAATCCCAAACCCAATGATCACAAATATTATCATAAAAGTATAAAGAGGGAATGGGGGTCGGAATCGTATCCGTTCACTTTGGCATAATTTCTGGAGTTCATATCTAGGGATCCAACCCGAAGGTTTACAACCTATGGGCTCCTAATGTAAGGGGGGCAAAGATAAGGGGCTTTCTGGATAGTGACTTTGTTCTAAGATCAGATCATGTATAGATGCAAGCATCTATGTGATGACTTAAATCTGCATGTGGAATGAAGAGAAAAAGTAAACTTACTATGTCTTCCCAGTTTTCCGTGGCTTTCCAAAGGTTCACCATGAATTCACATTCCAACAAAAATCGAACCGATCTGCCGAAAACAATCTCAAAGACATTTGATCATAAAAAATATTCAATTTTCAGAAGAAAAAAAATTTAAAATAACCTAGATAACTTAATCAAAGCCTTTGTAACTCTATTGCTTTATCCACATGCTTGCCAAGATTATACTAATACTAAAAAAAAAATACATACACGAAAGTAGTAAAACACATGCAGATAATAAACGGACCAGATAGTTTTTTTTTTTTTTTTTTTTGAAAAGATTAAATCAAACTGACAAGGTATGTCTCAAGTCTCCCTTACTCAGACCTTGTTCAGAATGAATACTTCTAAATGGCTTAAAACACAACAATTTTTTTTTTTTTTTTAAACAGCAAAATATGTCCCTTACCCCCTACTAAAATATGACATTGTCCCCAATGTCAAATTTTAAAAGTAGAATTTAGGAGATATTACCTGCAAAGGTTGCTAACCACTTATTATAACTGAGACACAACAAACAAAATGTTAGATAATGTCACAAAGACAAAGTGCAATCTACTCCTTGCTTGTCCATATCTCTTTTTCTTTTTCCGAGCGTTTGCGAAACAACCGTAGCAGGTAAATACTCATAAGCTTGGAGCTTTTTGAGTAAATCTTCAATGGTTGTAGCAGAAATTATGGTTCTCCTTGCCTCTGAAAACATGAATCCATTTTACACAGCATTATCTAAATATGAAAGCAAATTACTAAAATAACCATTAATATTAAGCAAACCAATGGGTTTCTTATTTGTGACCAAAGATGACCAAGAAGCCACGCAAGCTATTTCTTCCAATGTACCCAGACCTCCTGGTAAAGCAATGAATGCATCGGCAGAATGGTACATGATTGTCATCCGTTCAGGGATACTCCAGACTTGTATTTCCTTACCCACGGTAGGTCCACAAAAACCTGTGAATAGTTTTGGCACGATTCCTAGAACTGGACTTCCTCCGGCGTGTGCTGCTGTAGCGACTGCTCCCATTAAACCCGTACTACCGCCTCCATAAATCAACTGGATCTTTTGTTGGGCAAGTATTACTCCAACTCTTATGGCTTCATCAGCGAATATTTTATTTTTCCCTAGATAAGCACCTCCAAAGACACAAATTTTTTTAATGCGCTGGGACGAAGTACTTTCCATTTTTTTTTCGAGTGCCTGAAAGAGAATGAGTACATGGTGTAATATATAGAGGACTAAGTAGTGAATCAGACAAGAGTAATAATGTCGCCGAAAGTGTATTTGACCTGTCAGAAGAAAATGTTAACCTAACAAAAGATTTTTGCGTGATTTCAGGAAGAAAATCAAAAAGAGAAGAAAAATCAACCGTAAAAGACCAATGCAAAAAAAAAACGAAAATAATTACACAAATCGAACAACACGTAAATTAAATCGAAATGAAGTTGTTACAAATCAAACCAAAAGCTGAGAAGTCATTTATTGTAGTTGTGATTGTGGCTCACATCTTCCTCTGGTTTTACGTCCAGAAACGGCTTAAATACCTTCTATGAGTCGAGGATATGCTTCCCATCCAGTTTTCTTACAAGCTGGCAAACAGGGTCTTTTAACATCAGATTCCCAAGATGTTGCCATTCCCTTTGGAATTGCGGCCATAAATCAAGAATTTCTCTTTGTATGTCTCCACTAGGATGCGTCTCAAGAGAAAGTTGGATATTACCCAAATTCTCCTTACTCAGTCCATCCTTAATGAATTCAATTTTATCATCTCGATTAGAGGACGGAATCCCAATAGAACGACATTTACCGTTACACGTCCATCGTGCATATTTGTGGCAATTTGAACTCATGCGCTTTGCTCGTCGCTTCTTTGCAAAAGTGCTTCTACCTGTACCTGGTAAATGCAAAACAGGAAGATATTCATCTTCACGTACCTTGGCTTCAATTATCCAACGTATGTCTTCAGGAATCCCTTTGTGCATAAGCATTCTTAATCTTTCAAATCGAACTTGGTAAAGCTTCAGTAAAATATTCCGAGGAAAATGAGGAAATCGTTTCTGCAATCTTGTGAGAATATCATCCATCTTGAAAAAAAAATGAAAAAGAAATTGAAAGAGAAATTTATATACAATATCAGTTTTGTGGGTAGCTGATGGAACCGACTTAAATAATCACGGAGTACCGTTATCCGCCATTTAACCGGGGTTAAAAAAAATGTATTATTTTTTTGAAGATTAGTAAAAATTATATTTACATCTAGTTATTTTCAAAACAAGGATCAGAAAGAAAAACAACCTCTTCTTGAGTAACATGATTTTCCAAAAAGAGTTTGAGTCTTTGTCCATTTACCTTGAATACGTTACCATTTTGAGGATTCTCAATGTCAACTGCTCCATAATGATACACATGCTTAACCACAAATGGGCCAGTCCATCTTGATCTCAACTTACCAGGAAATATGTGAAGTCTAGAATTATAAAGTAGAACTTTTTGCCCAACATCAAATGTTTTTCTTGAAATTAACTTGTCATGAAAGGCTTTAGTTCTTTCTTTATGAATTTTAGGATTCTCATATGCATCATTTCTGAGTTCCTCAAGTTTTTGTTTCCAACAATGCTTATCCTGAAAAGAATTTAACAAAGAATCAGTGTGTGAAATTTCTGAAGCATTATCAAACTCACATTCAATTAAATAAGCTTCTAAAGGATCATGGAATGTGGTAGTGGTGAGATGTTCATGAACAAGTTCTTCAATGAAATCCACTTCATGTACTTCTGAATCATCACCAGGTTGCTTGCAAGTGTTGAAAACATTTAATTCTAAAGTCATATTTCCAAAAGAAATGTTCAACATACCATTCCTGCAATTTATCAAAGCATTAGAAGTTGCAAGAAATGGACGGCCTAATATAACAGGAATTTGAACATTTGGATTTGAAACAGGATGTGTGTCCAAAACAATAAAATCAACAGGGAAGTAAAAATTATCAATTTGAACCAAAACATCTTCAACTATCCCTCGAGGAATTTTTACAGAACGATCAGCTAGTTGAAGTGTAACAGGTGTTTCCTTGAGTTCACCTAAATCTAACTGTTGATAAACAGAAAAAGGCAAAAGATTAACACTAGCACCAAGATCAAGCAATGCACGTTCTATTCTAGTGTTTCCAATGATGCATGAGATTGTTGGACATCCAGGATCTTTGAATTTTGGTGGAGTAAGGTGCTGAATGATTGAGCTCACACTTTTCGTCAGAAATGCTTTCTTTTGTACATTATGTTTCCTTTTAATTGTGCACATGTCCTTCAAAAATTTAGCATAAGATGGAACTTGTTTGATTGCATCCAATAAAGGAATGTTAATCTTAACTTGTTTGAAAAGTTCATAAATTTCTGCATTTTGATTCAAATTCTTTATTGTTTGCAACCTTTGAGGAAAATGAGCAGGATGCATACCTTTTTCTTTGTCCAAATTTTCAAGAAGTTCAGACTTACCATCATCCTTACCATTACTTTTCGGAGGGGAAGGAGGATCTTGGTCTTTTGATGGAATGTTTTTGTCAATTGCCTTTCCACTTCGAAGAGTTGTGATAGAACTGGCATTTTCCTGTTGAGTTTCATTGGAGCAAGAAACAAGACATTGAGTAGAAGGTTTAGGCTGAGGTTGAGCAGGAAACTTACCTTTTTCTTGAGTGCGTAATGAAGCTGTCAATGTGGACAAGGTGTTTTTGATCTCATTGATGTCCTGTGAAGTTTGGTTATTCACATTTGCTTGTGTTTGCATGAATGCTTGCAATGTCTCTTCCAAGGTTTGTACACGTGAAGGTTGATAGGAAAAAGTGTTGCCCGACTTTTGAGATTGTGGTACCTGAACATGATTATTATTCCGCCAACTGAAGTTGGGATGATTTCTCCATTCAGGGTTATACGTTTCAGAGTAAGGAGAAGGAAAAGGCTTTTTAAATGTGTTTATGGAATTTACTTGATCATGCAACGCTTCTTTAAGAATGGGAATGTTTGGACATTCAGAAGTGGGGTGTCCCATGATTTCACAAATTCCACAACTTTCTTCATTTTTAACCGTTTTGACTTCTTTTACTTCTCTAAGTTCCATGGCTTCAATCTTTCTAGCCAAATTAGCTACTTTAGCTTTTATCTCATCTTCTTGACTAAAATGATATTTACCTCTGTTAGAAACAAGATTAGATCTATTGGAACTTTCAAAGGAATTATCTGTGTGCCAGGCTTGAGAGTTATCTGCCAAATGGTCTAGGTAGTCAAAGGCTTCTTCAGGTTCTTTTTTCTAGAAACTCACCGTTACACATTGTTTCAACAAATTGTTTAGTTTCGAGAGTTAAACTTTCATAAAAGAAACTAATAAGACGCCATTTTTCAAAACCATGATGTGGACAAGAATTTAACAAATCTTTAAAACGCTCCCAGCACTGAAAAAATGCTTCATTTTGATTTTGATTGAAATTTTGAATCTGTCTTTTCAAAGCAGTAGTTTTATGTGCTGGGAAAAATTTCTTTAGAAACTCAGTTTGTAATTCTTGCCATGTGCAATTGACCTTGGTTTTAAATTATGAAGCCAAATTTTTGCTTTATCTTTTAAAGAAAAAGGAAATAATTTTAGCTTGACAATTTCATTTGTACATTGTTGGTCATTAAAGGTGACACATACATCTTCGAAGTCTTTTAGAAACGAGTAAGCACTTTCCGATTCTAACCCATGGAAATTTGGAAGCAAAGCTATCATACCTGGTTTAAAACGAAAGTTGTTTGCATTGAGAGGAAAAATAAAACAAGAGGGTGATGAGCTTCGAGTTGGTTGCAAGTAGTCACGCATGGTGCGTACTTGTCTGTTCTCATCTTCAGCATGAACACTTTCATTGTCAGCCATGGTAGGAGTATTATTAGAAAGATTACCTGAAAAAGTTTCACAATAAAATCTAACTAAACGACGAGATCTAAAATCACGTCGCCAAACAAGCATAAAACAAAGTTAATATACAGATAATATATTTATATAAATATAAACTTTACAATATAAATATAAATATATAGAAAATTAGGCGGTATAACCAGCCAATAAAAATAAATATACTTATAAACTTATATACTTAGTATTGCCTCCCCGACAACGGCGCCAAAAACTTGATGGAGACTCAATTAAGAGTTGTAAACCCAAGTGCAGGTTATGTTCAAGTAATAAATTCTCGGTTGTCCGAGGTCGAACCACAGGGAAGCGTATTAGTAAGTATAAGTTTATAAATATATAAGAAAAAGAAAGTAAAAAAAAATATTAGGGAATCAACAACAAAACAAGATAAACAAGATATTAGAGAACAAAATAAACAAAATAACATAAAAGAAATTAAACAAGATATAAAAACAATAAGAAAAGATGTTGAGGTTAGAGAATCCACTCTTGGTGTTATGCTAAGATTAATCTTGTTTTATTACACAATTGAAATTCACACATAAGGGAGATTCCAATCGGAAGGTTTAGCAATTCTGTCCAACGTCCATAGCATATGATATTATGTTCATTTGGTGTCCTCAAAACTCACAAAAAGAGTCCAAGCATTCCTTATGCCAAGGTATATGTCTACAACAAATCAAGGTTATGAAACCAAGCATTTACTGTGCCATTTTCATTGTCAATAATGAATCAAGATCCCTACTTTGCAAGTATGATTTTAAACCAAAAGAAAATATTATCTATACTAGTGTTTATAAATGATGATTCATTTTAGCTCATGTTTAAGAGACTAACCTTAGCATTTACCAAAAGCTTCACCTCATCACCTCAACAATATGATTAGCAACACATACTAGATATGAATAAATGAAAAGAAATGTAAGAAGCATAAGTAAATAAAGAAAAAGAAAACTAGAGAAAGGAAAGAAAAAGAAAACTTAGAGAATTTTATTACAATGGCTAATATCCTACCAATGTACAATGATACTCATCCAAGGCCCTCTATTTATACACATTTTGGAGAGCTAAATGACAAGAGACAAGCTTTATAAATTTCAAAGGTAGGTATAATAGGTGGGTGCATTTTTCTAACAATTTTCGTCATATTGTATGACAATTCTGATCAGCCAGCTTGATGGTTGATTTTGTCAATGTTGGAGGCTTGATCTGATCAAATGGTCTTCTAGAAACATATTCCCCTATCAGTTACGGATCCATAGCCGTTGGAATCAGATCATTTGCTCATGTGGATCAGAAGATATGGTCAAAATACCAAACGGGTCAGCACAGACGTCATTGCACATCAGCCAACTTGATGGTTGATTTCGCTAGGGAAAACGACTCCGTTTCAAGAAGTGTAAAACATGAAAAAGATAGATATGCCTCTTAACTGTGCACTGTAAAAATTTCAGCCTTAATGCTTCAGTGAAACTCCAGATATAGCTGATATGGCAAAAGGTGTCGGAACTGGAACTGAATTGGATTTGCCCTTAATTCTTGATTTAACCTAGTAATCTGAAATCACTCAAAGAAACTCGTGAAAAACACCAAATTACATAAAAATATAAAAGATCATAAACACAATTAGACTAAGCAATAATAACTCGTATTTGACACAAAACAATAATAAAACATAACTAAAAACTATATAATTATACGAGTTATCAAAGACACTATTTATATATTCATGTATTGCACATTATAGTTTATTAATTATAATTGTGGTATTTCTTTATCCATAAGTATTGTTATAATTGTTATATAAATAACTTGTGAAGATAAAGCCCATGAGACACAATGGTATTGCAAAAGAATTGTAAGGAGTTACAATTACGAGGATCCTTATGCATCAATGCCATGTTTCTAAAATTGTTCTTGGTCATTGTATTGTCAAGACAGGGCATTGATAATGCTCAAAGACTGGCATATGTTAAGCCTTCATGCACTTGATGCATGCAACCGGTCTCATAGGTTGAAAGTATAAAGATTCTTGGGGATAACATATGGGCACTTGTTAGTTGAACAAGTTCATTGAACATGACCTGCTATGAGAGTTTCATTTGGCATTTCACTCAAGTGTCTATGGAAAATACTCTCATGTGTCAATAGTGTAAGTAATCCTTTGACTTGTGACACCAGGTCATCTTGTATGTGAACTGTCATACTTAGATTTCATCACGAACGGGTCCCAATGATGAGGATGCTTATGGTAGGGTGTTATTGGGTATGGCATGAAACATACGAAGATGAATGAGTCGTCCAGAGAGGATTCATCACCCCAAGTGATATGAGGGGACATATCTCACATGTATCTGGTTTATATTAACTTATGGAAGTCCTTGGCCAAGGTGATACTTAAGGAGTTAATATTAAAGCTGCAGATCTAATATGGAATGGGATTAAGAGTAGACACTGAGCCATGCTCTTTCCTATCCCGGGATATTTGATGAAGGGATCGAATTACACAGACATATTGTACACGAAAGGCTAATCGAAGCTTGATGACTCTCTTGGTATTTGGGTGGTCATGATACATTGCTAGATGTCGCTCATGATCTATAAATATAAATAGGAAATTCTTAATTGGACTAATTATATTTATTGCCAACATGTTAAGGGCCTAATGGGTCACACACAAAAGGTGATTAATGAAATTAAAATGAGATTGGACCAAATTAAATATTCATTAAGTGTTGTGGGCTTATTGTGAATATTTAATAATATGTATAAGGGCTTTAGTGCAGTTAGTCCAATAGTTGACATACACTAAACCTACTTATATATATGCTTATGTTGTTGTCGTCTCCCCCTTAAGGATTTTACTTGAAATCGACGCCTCTCACTCCCCTAAGTGTGAATCGACCGAATAGCAAGAGAGAAGGGAGAATTCAATTCTTCTTGTTTCTTTTGGCTAATTAAGGTAGAGGAGGAAGGTTTCTCACAACCTAGACTACTAGCATTGTCTTGGAAAAACATAATATCAACCTTGTGAAGGCTTTCAGATCACCTGTGTGGATTACTGTTAGAGGTCGGACAATTGGATAGCCTTGGTTTTTGACAAACGAGCTTTGTGTACAAGAACAAGAGCGTCAAGAATCTGTCTTGAGGTTTCGGCAATCTCCAATACAGAGTTATGAGATTTTGATTGTTATCTGTTCTTGAGAGCCTTATCATTTTGAATTCACAGGCAGATCCTTGGAGGGATTCGGTTTTCTCTATGTTTTATTTTATTCCGATGCGTTGTATGTTTAACTTGTTGATTAAATTATACATTATCTTTATTTGAGCATGAGCCGAATCCCAACATTCTGGTCATTGGAAAGGATATGAATGTCTTTGGCACAACCTTGACGCATAACAAATTACCATGATCTAAATTCTTGGAAGAATGTCTCATTTGTTAGAGTTTCCAAAGAGCTCGAAAAATTTTCAAAAATTTCGTTCCTCTGCTCATAGCCTAGGCTAGGATCTACATCTTTGCTTATTCTGCAAGGACAATGGTTTATGAAGTTCAATCATTCATATTCCTTGAAGCATTAGGTCTTTCTAGTTGTCTTGGTTCAAGGGACTTAGGCATAGGAAAGCCCAAAAGAGAGGGGAGAGGGTACTGGGTCATTTCTAACAATGATCATCAATATTCTTGAGACTATCCATTATTAGAATTTCCTTAATGCTTGTTTTTGTCTATTCAAATTATTGTTAAAACACAGCAAACACAAAGCAATTAAAATTCAAAATTCATTTAATTCATATGAATGCCGACATGAGACAAGTGTTTTCATCATGAGGTATGAAACTACATGCATCAAAATGCTCCTATTGACATCCTTCAAAGGTAGTAATTCTCCTCCTCAAACCCTGAAAGAAACTGATTTATGGCAAAGCGGACTTCCACTGTTCGATAAGCTTTGGAGTCAAAATGCCATTGTGGACACGACCTTCAATCCTTTCCTTCAGTTGTTTACATTTTTCAGTTGAATGCCCAACTACCCCCAGGTGATACTCACACTTACTGTCAGGCTCATAACTCCTTGCTGATGGATTCAGAGCTATTTTCAAAGGCACAGGGGTAAGGTGCTGATTCTTTATTAGTATCGACAGCAGGTCAAGGATTGAGATTGGAATTTTTTCTTGGTTGTCTCGCGATCATTTTTTAGAAGTAGGCCTTGTTGCAGGGACTGGTATAGGATTAGGTTCTTGGGTTGGTAGGTAAGGATAAAGGCTTGGAGAGACCTTGGTAGGGTAACATGATTGATATGAGGGGTATTGGGGATATGGGACTAAATCTCCCATAACTTGGACATCTTCCTCTTTCTTTTTGGATGCCCCATTTCTCTTGGCATTGGATGTTCTTTCTCTTTCAAGTTTCCCATCCTTGATAGCATTCTCAATCATCTCCCCTGAGATTATCATATCCGCAAAATTCTTCGTGGCATTGCTGAAGAGTCTATCGTAGTACGGGGCCTGTAGTGTATTCACAAAAAGGACGACGATTTCCTTTTGTGTCAAAGGTGGTCGTACTTGGGGGGCCATGTCCATCCATCGCTGAGCATATTCTTTGAAGCTCTCAATAGCCCTTTTCTCCATATTTTGCAAAGTGAGACAGTCAGGCACCATATCAGTCACATGCTTGAACTGGCTTAAAAATGCATTAGCCAAATAAATCCAAGAATGAATTCGATCCTTGCTCAACTGATTGTATCACCTAACTGCGGACCCGCTGAGGCTATCCTGAAAGCAGTGGATCAAAAGCTTATTATTATTTTCGATACGTGATCCCGTCGCGGGGACCCGTGCGAGTGAAGGAGAAATAGAAGCAGAGGAAAAGACGACTTAATTCCTCTAGATTGAAATAAAAGGGCAACGGTATGAAAACAGCCTCGTAAAAAGATATGGAGTCGCCACCAATCTTTTTTTAGCTAGGTGTGATTGGCCACCTATTAAAACCGATTTTAAAATCTTTTCAAATTAATTAAAACATTTTTTTAAAACCAATTTCAAGTCTGCGTTATAGACCAGAGAAAATCGAAGAATCGGGTTCGGGACTCGGTTACGTGCGGGGAAGGATTAGCATCCCCACAACGCCAGTATAAAACGGTACCTTATTAATAGCGTGTTATCTCAAGTCTCGGTAAAAAGTTGGTTTTTAATTTAGTATTTCAAGTTAATTCCCAATTTAAAGAAAAATAATTCCATTTTTAATTGAAAATGATCCGGAGTTTATTAATTCAAAATTTTCCTATATTCCCCGACAGAATCGGCAAAATATAGAAATTTTTATTTATTTGGAAAACTTTCCGAATCATTCTCTTTTTTGAAAGAAATATATTCCTTTATTAATTATAATTGATGATATTCCCTCCAGCAAATCCGGTAGAGAACTCATGAATTATTTTAACACGGGAATATCTTTTTTTTTATTGAAAATCATCATCCTTTTTTTTTATAAAAAAAACATTTAAAAAATGAATATGAACATGTATGACATAAATAAAAAGACATAGTAAAGTCTAGATAATATAATGCAACCTAAATGATATGACATAATTTAAATGGCATAGTATATTCTAAGATGAAATGAAAAATCCTAAGTATCATGGTATATTCTAAATGAAATAAAATGATTTAAATGACATGGCAATTTTAAATGATATGGCATATTTCAAATGACATGGCATATTCTAAATAATATAACCTAAATGATATAGAATATGATCTAAGTGACAAGAAATGACACAAAACATAAAATAATGCTATCATAAAATATGCATGAAAATAAAACAAAAATGCATGAACATAGTATATGCTAAATAATGTGACAAAAATAAATGACTAAATAAAAAATATAGGATAGCATGAAATATTCAAAATCATATGGCAAACAATATAACATCATAAAATATAAATCAAAGTAATAATAATACCATAAAAAATATCATAGCAAAAATCACATATTAAATAAAATGCATGAACATGAAAAATGCAATGCATGAAAATGTATTTTTTCCTCTAAATAAAGAAATCCGTATATCTAAAAAGATATTCGGCTATCTTAGGAAAATATGTCAAATTAGATTTTCAAAAAACAAAACTTTGTGATTGTTTGAAAACAATTTTGAAGAAAAACTTGAATGAAGATTAAAACCCCTACCAAACCCTTTTAAAATGGCTCTAATTTCCTAAGTTTAAAATCCATAATTTGACCACCCTTAACCCGAGATTATAAAATCATTTTTAAAGTTTAAAAAGGCTTAGAAACTACCCTAAGACAATAGCTAAAGCTTCTAACAAACCCCCTTTAAACGCCTTAGCCAATTTCAACCATTGTTTTTCTTTTGAATTCAAATCTGCCTCTACTACCCAAATGTGACACATGATTTTTTAGCCTATTTTTAAAAATTCATAAAAATCTAAAAAACATACTGGAGACTCAGAACATTTAAAAATACATGAGAAAAAATTGGCTTAATTTTTTTATTAAATATGACTACCTAGAAAAATCGGAGAAGTTCGAGTACTGGGTGAAAAAAACTGTTTTGTCAAAACACATTTTTTGCCTTTGATAAAGTTATTTAAAAATCAAAGTAAAAATGTTAGAGACTATCCTAAAGACCTAAAAAACAGTAGCTAAAACATTTAAAAACCTTGGACAAAGATTGGCTAAGTAAAAAAAATCACAAAGGTAGAATAATCAATTTGACAACTCTTTAATTTTCCACAAGTATGCTCAAGAGAGCATGACTTTGAGCCATTGATTGGCCTAAGTCATAAATCATGTGGCAATGACATGGAATGCATGAACATACAGCAAATGAAATGTATGAAATTCATGGTCTAAAGCATAAATGGTAAAGGAAATGCATGACAATTCAAAATAACCTAAATGCCTAGCATGAGTTTGCATGGCAATAAATGCTACCCTAACTTAATATGCATGCAATACTCGATAATGCAAATATAACTTGGTCCTAATATGTTATGAATATGCATGAAAATGCTAATTCAACCTAAGACCTAAGTAGCATAGCAATGCATGGCAATACCAATATGATTTAAGACCTAATATGCATGGCAATACCAATATGGCCTAGACCTAAAATGTAATGAGAATGCATAACAATACTATGAACATACAATGACCAATGAACCTAATACTAATGCTTAAGCAAACAGCAACTAATGCACAATTTCAAGATATGATAATGCAAAGCATGTTACCTAAACAAAATACAAATGCATGACAAGGCAAGGAATGCATGAAGAGGCCGAATGGTCACATGGTACTCTAGTGCAATCCTATCTAGTAAATGACACAAGTACATGAAAAATCATATCAAGATACATAATGTCATGACATTTTCATAAGCATATGACATACAAAAATCAAAATACACAAGCTCATGGCATGGAGATACAAACAAGTCAAGAAGCAAGATGAAAATGCACATGCAAGGCATACTAAATATAAAGATATGCTAACTCATGGCATGGAGATGCAAACAAGTCAAGAAGCAAGATGAAAATGCACATGTGAGGCATAGCAAAATGGAGTAGCCGAATGGTCGTATGATTAAATATAAAATGCAAACATGTTAATAATATAAGACATGATATATGAAAAAAAAAATGCACAATATGATTCCAATGAACACAATGGCCGAACCTACAAGGAAAAATTATTAAGCATGGAAAAGAAATATAGAAGAAAATATAGCATAGAAAATAATGTAAAGAACATTTAAAAAATTAAGCATAGACATGCAAAGCAAATAACAAGCAAAACTAGTAAATAAAACAAGGAAAGTTAAGCTCCATGGTTGGTATAAAATGGGCATAGCCTCTCACCTAACCATAATCACTTGGTCTTGCCAAGATCATGAAGCCTTTCCATTTCAATAATCAGAAAATAAACCATGCTAAACAACAAAATTAAGGTGACCTTCATGGTAGGTAAAAATGGGCATAGCCTCTCCCCTAACCATGGTCACTTGGTCTTGCCAAGATCATGTAGCCATTTCAACCTCTTTTGCTTCATTTTTTGTAAAAAATTCAGAACCTTAAATACTTAAATAAACCTTCTAAAAATAATTTTCCACAACAACATGTAAAGAAGAAAAAAAGAAAAAGAAAAAAATCAAGGCAAACATCCCTTCAAAATAGGCCAAGCATAGACTTTGTAAAAAAAATTATTTTCAACCATTTTGATGAAGAAGAAGAGATGAAAACTTAAGTAAACATTTTAAAAAACTCTATTTCTATGAGAAATGTAGTTAGGAAAACAAAGTGGAAAATCAAGAAATCAACATAGAAAACAAGAAGAAAACCATGCTAGAGCTAGGTAGAGATGACTACCTTCAAGCTCTTCTATTGAAAACCTTTCTTTTTTCTTTCAAAACCTTTTTTTATGTCTAAATTAGCTACTAAATTAATCCTCCAAACCTCTCAAAAAAATGAAATCAGCCCCCCCTCTAATGGCTTGGCCGAATGGCCCTCCAACCCTTGGATGGAATTTGCCCTTTTTCTCTTCTAATTTTGGCCTTTAGATTAAGATATTTTGATGACAACATAAAAATGTCATCTTGCCAATTGATAGCAGCCTTTAAGATGTGTACTCAACCCTTGTAATAACCTCAGCCCTTAGATGCAAAAGAGGACCAATCCCATGCACTCCCTTGCTTGCCCCTTTGAGTGCCTACCCTTGGATGAGTTGTGCTCTTCCATTCTTGGTCATTGGATGAGGACAACATAAAAATGAAATATTGTAGATTAAATCCAGCCCTTAACATGTGTACTCAGCCCTTGTAGATGGCCTAAGCCATTGGATGAAAAGAGACAATCCCCATGCACTCCCTTGCTTGGCCGAATGGATGCCCACCTTTGGATGAATTGTGCTCATCTTTTTTCTTCCATTCTTGGCCATTAGATGAGGGTTCTTTCATGACAAATAAACTGTCATCTTGGAATTTAAACTTGGCCATTGGATGGAGCATTCAACTTTCCTACAAGGCACCTAAGCTATTGGATGAAGGGGGGACCATTTGCAAGGTGTTAGTGGTAGCATGTGAGCTTGATAGTGACTAAGGAATTAAATTGATCAAGCTTCCTTATTCTCCTATATGCTGGCTGATCAAAGGATGTAAAGTCCTAGCAATTCCATCTTCATTCATATTTTCCTTAATTACAAATGTGCCCTTTTTAGTTTCTTCGGTGAAATGTTCTTTTTGACCCTTGAACCAAAATAAATAGCAAACGGACTCCAAATTCATATTTACTTTTTTCAATACTTCCAAAATAATAAAAATTGAATTCTGGAAGCTTTCAAAAAATTTCGAGTCCATTTGCTATTTATTTCAGATTTATTTCTAAAATTGCCCCTTTTATGCACCTAAACTTTTCCATTTTTGAAACAAGCACCGAATACATATTTTTCTTCACCAATCTCTTCCAAATAATTTAAAAATGTGATCTGGATGTTTTCATAATTTTTGGAGCTCATTTGCTATTTTTTCGGATTTATCTGCTTGAATTACTACATAAAGGACCCTTGATTTGGCCATTTTGCAAACGAACTCCGAATCAAGATTTTCTTTGACCAATCTCTTCCAAATAATTTAAGAATGAGATCTACAAATTTTCAGAATTTTTGGAACTCGTTTGCTATTTTTTCGGGATTTATCTACTTGAATTACTATATAGGGGACCCGGGATTTGGCCATTTTGCAAACGAACTCCGAATCAAGATTTTCTTCAGCCAATCTCTTCGAAATGATTTAAGAATGAGATTTTCAAAATTTTTTGGAGTTCATTTGCTATTTTCCCAAATTTTCCAATTTTGCCTTTTTCCCTTCAAAACTTGATTTTGCTCAAAACAAGTCCGATTTTTAGATTTTCTTCAAACTGAGCCTTGGGCTATCCTTGTTTAATCACTCCTCATCAATTAGGGGCTTTTAGTCCTACTGAATCGAGCCATTTCTGTAATTCTTCCAAATTTCATCAAAATCCACCAAAAAACCCTAATTCTCGATTTTCTTTCGAATTGACTTTTCTATCAGTTTTTTCTTCCAAGTAGCTTCTCCATTACTCGTAGTCAGTACTTATCTTTCATTTGGAACCTTCAATTTCGACCAATTTGATCGTTTAAGCACTTTTTCCCAAGTTTCCCGAACTAGGATTTTCTTTATACTGAATCTCTGTAACCCAACTTTCGAACTCCATATCTTTCAATGTAGACCTCGGATTATCAAAATGCTTTCACCGTTTTTCTGTTGAACCTCAAATCTTGATTTTTAAAAGTGGATTGACTTTTTCAATATTTGACTTTTTGAGATTGACTTTTTAAGGGTTGACTTTTCTGGGGTTGACTTTTTCAAGTTTGACTTTTTCTATATGCTTTCTTAGAATAATCTCGGAGTACCACCTGTAGGATGAGAAAAGCCTTTTAGCATTCTGAAACATCAATTTAGGAAGAAAACGTACCTGATTTAAGGGTCCGGACAAAATTAGATGTCTACGACTGCCCCTCTTTGGCTATTGCTGAGAATCAGGAATCAGGCAAAGATAAACAAACACTAATTTTGTACAGTTAATGAAATCACATGTGAGGGAAAGGGAAAGGGGTTTTAAATCATCATCATTTTTTTTTTGAAAAGCTGTAAACTGAAGATTTTGTCCTTAAATTGAATTTCCGACTAATCAAGGCTCGACCCGTCTTAAGGAAACGAGTTCGATTTGAAAAGTAAAAATTGTGCCCGGAGGTTTTAATAATGATGCTCGGAGGTCTTAAAAATGGTGCCTGGAGGTCTTAAAAATGGTACTCGGAGGCCTTACCCGTGATTTGAAAAAATTATGCCCGAAGGTCTTAAAAATGGTGCACGGAGGCCTTACCCGTGATTTGAAAAATTATGCCCGGAGGTCTTAAAAATGGTGCCCAGAGGTCTTAAAATGGTGCTCTGAGGCCTTACTCGTGATTTGAAAAAATTATGCCCGGAGGTCTTAAAAATGGTGCCCGGAGGCCTTACCCATGATTTGAAAAAATTATGCCAGGAGATCTTAAAAATGGTGCCCGGAGGCCTTACCCATGATTTGAAAAAATTATGCCCGGAGGTCTTAAAAATGGTGGTCAGAGGTCTTAAAAAAGGTGCCCGAAGGCCTTACCCGTGATTTGAAAAATTATGCCTAGAGGTCTTAAAAATTATGCCCGGAGGTCTTAAAAATGGTGCCCGTGATGAAAATACCTTGACGATGGTCTCAAGGCTCGACTCATTTGATAAATAGAATGAATTCGATTTAAAACAAAAGGAAATACCTCAATGGTGGTCTCAAGGCTCGACTCTTTTGATAAAACAGAATGAATTCGATTTAAAACAAAAGGAAATACCTCGACGGTGGTCTCAAGGCTCAACTCATTTGATAAAACAGAATGAATTCGATTTAAAACAAAAGGAAATATCTCGATGGTGGTCTCAAGGCTCGACTCACTTGAGAAGCAGAATGAGTTCGATTTTGGGGAAACCTAAATTTTCCTAATTCCTACAATGTTAGCTAAATGCAATGATGAGAATGACATGCTTTGCAAATGCTTGTATGTTTCCTAAGGATGAACGCAATCAAATGATTGTGTCATGATTTTTAATCCATGCTTTCTTTGAGGTTCACAGATTATCTGACTTCATGACGGAGTTTTCAATTGTTCACTGATGCCCCACTTAAGGAACCCTTTACTCAAGATCAATTGTCAAACATTCCCAGTTTCTGACTTCGCTGAAATTCACAAATTTTTGACTTAATGACGGAGTCTCCAACACATTCACTGTTTTCCTTTACTTGGTGAATTTTCCATCAAGATTAGTGGCTTCCAAACCTTTTCTAAGATTTAGTTCTATTCCTTAGTGATACTTTTAATATCCCTTTATTTAAAGAAAATTATGCTTAATAATCATCATTCAATTCAATAACAAACTAAATGCAACTCAAAAATGTATGAAAGAAAAATATGAAACAAGCAAATGTCATAAGACGGATAACAAGAATTTATTACAACAAAAAATTTTAAAATAGTAAAAGTGAATATCAAGGATAAACGTAAAGTTATAGGTTGTTGATGCCCCGGATGCAGAATATCTTGGACCCTTCCTTTTTCAAACCATCTGAAATTTCTTTTGAATAAACAATTTACTTGGGTAATTCCTCGGCTTCCATAGTTACGTCAGACTGAATTGTTCCTCTTTTCTCAGATTTTCGAATACTTTCTCCCCCTTTATACGGAGCATTGATTCAAACCTTAATCAATACTTGAGCTGACCTTTGTGGGTTTTCAACTCAGGTGTTCCCCATTCGGTATTAAGTCGCCCTTTGCGGGTTTTCGGCTTAAACCTCTCATTTTTTTTCCTACCACGCATTTGAGAATTCTAAATGCTTCCAAGATAAAAATGTCAATTCAAAAGATGGGATAAATTATGGGAAAAACCTTTCAAATTAAATATCCATGCTTGATCAAAATGGACTTTTAAAGCACGTAATGTAGGCCAAGGTTCGGGTTTCGAAGGAAAGGATAAAATAGGCCTAAAATGTGTTTAAGGGTGATTGGATCAAGGACTATTTCCTGAGGAGAATTCATTCTTGAATCATTTTCTAATGGCTCTCTTTTTTTTTCCATGATTTTGATTATTTTTCCTCATATTTGCCCTCCAGTGTAGAGGGTGATCCTTGATCAGGGTTCAACGAAATAATTCCTAAGGCTCAAAAGGGTGACTAGGGATAATTTCTTCTTAGTGAAGGGAATATGAAAGATGGCCATTTATCACACCAAGCATGATTATTCTCTTTGAAAAGCAATTCTCAGGGGAGATAGATATATAGAATTTCCATTTCTACACTTGGAATCATTCGAATTCCCATATGCTTAGCATCACATTTTTTTTAAGCATAATACTTCTTCAGTTCATCAGCATTCACGAGATGTCTAAAATCATCCCCGTCCATCCGAGTTAGAATCAATGCTCCTCCAAAAAAAAGCTCTTTTTACCACATAGGGGTCCTTCCCAATTTGGAGCCCATTTTCCTCACAGATCCTTCACTATGGGGAGAATTTTCCTCAGTACCATCTCTCCTTCTCGGAACTGTCTAGGTCGAACCTTTTTGTTATGGGCCCGAATCATCCTTTTCTGATACAACTGCCGTAACAAATTTCCTACAATATTTTCTTCTCGATGAGATTCAGCTGTTCATAATGAGCTCTAACCCATTCTGCCTCTTCTAGTCCAACCTCCCTCAAAACCCGAAGTGAAGGAATCTTAACTTCAATAGGTAGCACTGCTTCCATACCATATACCAAAAAAATGATGTTGCCCTTGTAGATGTGCGAACCGAAGTCCGATATGCGTGAAGAGCAAAAGGAAAAATCTCATGCCAATCCTTGTACACATCAGTCATCTTCTCGACAATCTTCTTGTTGTTTTTGTTGGCTGCTTCTACTGCCCCATTCATCTTCGGACGATAAGGTACCGAATTGTGATGCGTGATCTTGAACTGAGTACATACCTCTCTCATCATCTTATTATTCAGATTGAGAGCATTATCTGAAATAATTCTTGCTGGCAATCCATATCGGCATATGATTTCCTTCCTAATAAATCTTCATACCATCGACTTCGTTACATTCGTATAAGAAGCAGCTTCCACCCACTTTGAGAAATAGTCTATGGGCACCAGGATGAAACAATGTCCATTTGAAGCTTTCGGAGTAATGGGCCCAATCATATCCATTCACCACATTGAAAACAGCCATGGTGCGGTCATGACATGCAATGGTGATGGCGACATATGAATCTTATCTGCAAGATCTGGCATTTATGACACTTCCGAGAATAACTAATACAATCTCCTTCCATTGTCAGCCAATAATATCCTGCCCTTATAATCTGCTTAGCAAGCATGTGACCATTGGCATGGGTGCCACATATCCCTTCATGGACTTCCTCTATGACCTGACACATCTCAACAGGACTTGATCTTTCCCTTTCTTGTAGAGAATCTCGCCATCTAAAACAAAACTCATTGCTAGCCTTACCAGAGTTCTCTTGTCGTTTTCTGTTGCTCGCTCTGGATACTGTTGATTCTTGATGTATTGCAAAATGTTGTTATACCAAGGGAGACCATCTGCTTCTTCTTCGATACTCAAACAGTGTACAGGAGATTCATATATGCTCATATTGATCAGCACAACTTCCGCCCCTTCATTCACTTTAAACATTGATGACAAAGTAGCCAGAGCATCTACCATTCGGTTTTCTTCTCGAGGGAAGTAATTGAAAGTCACTTCTTCAAACTCCTCCAACAAACTCAGTATGAGTTCTCGGTATCAGATTAATTTTGTATCTCGGGTTTCCCATTCTTCGTGCAATTGATATATCACTAAGGCTGAGTCTCCGAAAACTTCCTTTTTGATTTTCTTGTACACTACAGCATGAAGGCCCATAGTACATGCCTCATATTCTGTAGTATTGTTTTTATAATCAAAATTCAATCTAGGAGTTATAGGATAATAATATTCTTCTGGGGATATGAGGACTGCACCAATTATGTGCCCCATGGCATTAGATGCCCCGTCAAAATACATCTTCCATATTTTCTTCTTCGGGGGAACCTCATCCGCTTGCGAAACATACAACAAATCTTCATCTAGGAAATCAAAGTTCAACGGCTCATAATCTTCCACTGCCCGACTTGGTAAAAATTCAGCCACTGCACTGCCCTTGATAGCTTTCTGACTCACATATACAATGTCATATTCTGACAACAAAACCTTCCATCTTTCCGTCCTTCCTGACAAAGAAGGTGCTTCCAACATGTACTTGATTGGATCTAGTTTGGCGATCAACCAAGTCGTGTGGTACAGCATGTATTGTCAGAGCCTCCGAGCAGTCCAAGCTAAGGCACTGCACATCTTTTCTACCGACGAATATTTCAATTCATAATCTGTGAACTTCTTGTTGAGGTAGTAAACTGCTTGTTCTTTCTTTCCAGTCTCATCAAGCTGCCCCAAAACACAACCCATGGCTCTCTCAAATACTGATAGATACAATATCATCGATTTATTCGGAGCCGGTGGCATTAATACTGGTGGGTTTGATAGATGATGCTTAACCTTTTCAAAAGCAATCTGACACCTTTCATCCCACTCTCCTAGATCACGTTTTCGAAGTAACTTAAATATTGGATCACATTTATCGATTAACTGATAAATAAACCGAGCAATGTAATTCAATCTCCCCAGAAAACCTCTTACTTCTTTTTGAGTACGTGGAGGTGGAAAATTCTGGATGGCCTTCACTTTATCCGGATCAATCTCAATTCCCCTTTTGCTAACAACAAAACCCAACAATTTCCCCGAAATGACTCCAAAAAGTGCATTTCGCCAGGTTTAGCTTGAGTTGAAACTTTCTTAGTCTTTCAAAGAGTTTCCTAAGATTCACAATATGCTCCTATTCTCCATGTGACTTTGCAGTCATATCATCAACATAGACCTCAATTCCCTTATGCATCATGTCATGAAACAAGGTCACCATGGCTCTCTGATATGTTGCCCCAGCATTCTTCAACCCAAACGGCATTACCTTGTAGTAGAATGTTCCCCACATTGTAACAAATATGGTTTTCTCCATATCTTTCGGTGCCATCTTAATCTGATTATATCCCGAGAATCCGTCCATCGAAGAAAACAAAGAACTCTTCACCGTATTATCCATCAAAGTATCAATGTGAGGCAAGGGGAAATTAGCTTTGGGACTGGCTTTGTTCAAATCTCGGTAATCAACGCACATACGCACCTTGCCATCATTCTTTCGTACTAGAACAATGTTTACCACCCATTCCAGATATTTTGCCACCTCTAAGAATCCAGCATTAAACTGGCTCTTCACCTCCTCTTTTACCTTTAACAGCATGTCCGGCCTCATTCTTCTCAATTTTTGCTGAATTGGCTTGCACTCTGGCCTTAAAGGGAGCCTATGAACCACAATGTCTGGATCCAAACCCGGCATGTCTTGGTATGACCATGCCAATACATCTACATATTCCTAAAGCAAGGCTATGAGTTCACCCTTTATTGATGACAATAATGTAGTCCTGATTTTAACCTCTTTTATCTCATCACTACTTTCCAAATTTAACAATTCCAATAGCTCCTCATGAGGAAGTACTTGTTTCTCTTCTTGTTCTATTTTTCTTAATAAGTCCGGAGGTAGACCATAATCCTTAATATCTTCGTCGGCCTCAAAATCACCCGTGCAAATGGGCCTCTCAAAATCAATTTCATAATTACTGAAAGGAAGGTCCTCATATTCCGCATCTGTACACCTGTAAATAGATGGGGAAGAAACAATATAGGAAAACATATATACAATGGAAGCAAAATAAATAGCATAAATGAAAGAATATGGACACATCAATATGAAGGAAATGCATCGTGTTTGTTATTTATTGAATGAAAATTTTTAGACAAAAGCCTATTACAAAAGAAATTCTTAATATCTTCGGGCAAAGATATTTAAGATTTGTTTAAAAGCATTACGTTAGAATAGACCTAAAAACTATGGGCAGCTCGGTTGCACTCCAATTGGTCAGTCTATATCCTAGTGGACAAGGTCGCACCATCCAGTTATCAATCTCACTTTCAGTTATTTCTTCCCTAGTCGTGCAGATCATCATGTCCTGTATCTGCTCACCCTTATTCACATGGAACTTTTCAAAAGCTTGCTCGATCATTACGAGTACATCATCAGAATTCTTTTCTTCGAACAGAGAACTGGCTGAGCGGAAGTTGTGAAGGATAGGTGGAAAAGTCATAGGCTCCCACTCAATATCCATACCCGCGAGACGGGCCATCCTCATTTGTCAGTTCTTTTCAATTTGTTTCCTCTTCTCATGGGCCTTTGGAAGAAATCCCAGGCCAAACCGATCTTTCTTTCCCACTACTTCCATTGCTCGGGCCATCCCTTGAAGATATTTTCCAAGACCTTTTCCAGCCCTGTAGCCTTTTTCCACGGTAGTTCTTACCCCCAGCCTTGTGTTCTTGGACAACCTTCGTTTTGGAATTTTTCATCCTTCAACGACGAAAACCGCATTTACAAATTCCAAAAACCGAAAGGAACATTCTACGGCATCTTCATTGGGTTCAACATAAGGAGATTCAGTAGATGCAGAGGCTATTACGTATTCTTCTCCTGATACAGTGACCAAACGCCCCTCCATCGCAAATTTCAACTTTTGGTGGAGAGATGAAGGTACACCCCTTGCTGAATGTATCCGCGACCTTCCCAACAAGAAATTATAGGACGGATTAATATCCATGACTTGAAAGTTCACCGTATAAGTGCATAGGCCTATTTCCAAAGGAACCTCAATAGTTCCCATTACATCTCTCCTGGTACCATCAAAAGCTCTGACCACCGTGCAACTTGGCAGCATATAAGAAATATCCACTGGCAATTTGGACAAGGTTGCCAAGGGCATCACATTTAATGAAGAACCATTATCCAAAAGGACCCTCGGTAATATGTGCCCCTTACAAGTGGTAGTAATGTGAAGAGCCTTTGTTGACCCAATACCATTGGGTGGTATTTCATCATAACTAAAATATATATATGTTCGTCTGCCGCAATGTTTCCCACCAGCCTATCTAATTTTTCTACCGATATGTTGTTAGCCACATATGTCTGATTCAACACTCTCAACAAGGCATTTCTATTTGGTTCCGAATTCAAAAGTAAAGATAAGATTGAAATTCTAGCTGGTTGACGTTGTAGTTGCTCAACCACACTATACTCACTACGCTTTATGAATTTTAAGAACTCGTAGGCTTCTTTCTCATTCACCGGCTCTTTTATCCTGTTTACTGGGGCTGACCCCCTTTCTACTTCTTTTGACAAATCCATCTCAATATGGATTGGTTCAGCTGTTTTTTTCCCTTTGTCCATTCTTCTATCTTCTCCTGTTAATCCCTGTTCAACAGCCTCAAGAGCATATCCACTTCGTGTTAAGTGCCCCACACCTGTGATATCTTGCTGACTCGAAGACCCTAGCATAACCATGTTGTAGTCATATTTCCATGGTGCAGCTGTGTTTTCCTTGTACGAAAAGGAAACAGGCAAATCAATGATTAACTTAGGCGCACTTTCCTCAATAACTAGCATAACTTTCTCCTATGGTTCATCATAATAGATGATCAAGGGTCTTCTTATCCCGAAGCCATCTGCATTCTCAATAACCTTTACTTCCTCCTCTGTCTCCTTGTAAAACTAGACCTCTCCATTATCCATCATCTTCTGGACTTTAGCCAGAAAGTCCTCGCAGTCCTATATGATATGACCTCTACATTTATGGAACGGGCGCCAATTTTGCACCCTCTTTGCAACCATTTTTAAACTGTTTGCATCCCCCACCATTTTTGCCTTAACCATCTCGACCCATACTGTTAACATTGGAGTCTTGACTTTCCTGGCATCCCTTTTTACCCTTCTGACTTCCCCAGTCCATACTGCATTTACCCGATTCTTAGCATGATCGGTACGGGTTTCTCGCTACATTCGGCCCATTCTTTGACCCAAACTTCACAACTCTGGTGTTGGTCAAGCTTTGGACTTTATTTTTAAAGGTTAGGCAATCTTCAGTCGAATATCCTTGAATTCCTGCGCGGTACGCGCAGTTAGTATTTACATTGTACCACCTTGGATATGGCCGTGTCAGAGGTTTGAGTTATACGGGTGCAACAAGTTGACCCTACAACAGTTTGGGATATAGCTTTCCATAGGTGGTAGGAATCGGATCAAATTGTGGTTTTTGATCGTTTCTTGGTGAACGTTAGTCATTGCGCCTGACCCTTTGAGTGTTTGGGACAGTGTTTCGGGAAAGGTTTATCTGTGGGGATATGCCAGTTGGAAACGCCTGTTGTGGTATATTGGTATAAGGGAAGGGTTTTTGGGTAAGGTGGTTCATATTGGGGTAGTAAGGATTATACCCCGGGTAAGGTTTGTAGGGTGTAGGAGGTGCATAAGATGTAGTAGGAGTATAGGGCCTTGGTGGTGTATATGGTGTGGGAGGTGTATATGGGTATTGGTTGATACTAACTGTGTGGGTCTCCTATTTCTTCCTAGCAGGGAATACCTTCTTCGGAGTAGCAGATGCACCCCTTCCATTTCCCATTCTTAATGGCCGACTCTATCATCTACCGGATATCACCATGTCTACAAAGTCCTTGGTGGCACTCCCCACCAATTTATCATAATATGGTGCTTTCAAGGTATTTATGAAAAGCACTGTAGTTTCTTTGCTAGTTAAAGGAAGTTGCACTTGTGTGGCCAGATCCCTCCACCTTTGCGAGTATTCCTTGAAACTCTCAATAGTCCTCTTTTCCATGTTCTGTAGTGACAGCCTATCAGGTACCATATCAGATACATGCTTATAATATTCCATGCAAGCCCTGGCTAAATCCTTCCATGAATGAATCTTGGTACAACTCAGTTGATTGTACCATCGGGTTGCAGACCCTGTCAAGCTATCTTGGAAACAATGGATAAGCAGTTTCACATTATCATAGTGCCTCGTCATTCTTCTGCAGTACATGGTCAGATGTGCTGATGGGTTGGTAGTCCCATTATATTTCTCAAATTCTGGTACTTTAAACTTTGGGGGAATCACCAAATCGTGTACTAAACTCATCTCTTTGCCATCCAGTCTGCCAAATAACTCTGCCCTTTCAACGGCCCTCAGCCTCTTTTCCAGCAGTTGATAGTTTTTCTGTACTTCTATCATTTTGAGCCTCTTCAGCTCAGTCATCTTTGCTTTTCATTTTCAGCTACTTCCTCAAAGTCTGGAACGTTAACATCATTTAGGTCAGCTCCCATATTACCTTTTCCGGGAACATAGTTCTTGCCTCAGCAGCTGGCTGGATATAAACATAGGACGCTGCCCCTATTGGCAGCTCTTGGCCTTTTTGCTGTATGTTTTCAGGTTGATCCTCTTCAATTACCACCCTTTTCCCTGTGACCGAATTCTCCCCCGGCCCTTTTTATTTCATCATGGCACTCATCATTTCCATGAGTTTAGTCATCTGTTCTTGTGACTCCTCTTGAGATTTAGCCAACTGTTCCTGCAGTTCCCTTTGAGTTCTTTCCATTCTTTCAATTCTAGCAAGCTGATCGTTCTCCATAGCTCTGGCTTGAGATCGAGTATTGTAAGGGTGTCAGAAATCCGATTCTTTCTGAGTGCGACCAATTGTACCTTTAGTTTTGAAAACCATGAATTAGAATTTATTAAGACATATTTTTTTATGTTTTATAAAAAATGAATGAATGACTAAATGTGAATGAATTAATCAAATAAAATGAATGAGTACATGATTACGTATATGAATATGAAAGAATAAATGAATGACCAAGTGAAATGAATAAATAAGTGGTTAAGTGTATGAATATGAATGAATCAACAAGTAAAAGGAATAAATAAGTGATTAAGTGTATGAGTATGAATGAATGAACAAGTAAAAGGAATAAATAAGTGGTTAAGTGTATGAATATGAATGAATTTCAAAAATGAATGATTATAAATATGTGTAAATGTGCGAATAAACAAACAAAATATATAAAATATGAATGCATTTGAAAGTATTGGCCTCGGGATAATTTCAACCGAACGGTCTTTCATTGATTTCCTGAAACTAAATACATCACATATAGAATTAAAAGATCACTGCCTAAGATAAGTCCATAATTCGCCTTTCAAAGTGCTATTACAAAATTAGTCTTATAGTGACTTCCTCGGATCTTGGACTTTCTTTCACAGTCTCCTTTTGATGGCCTTGCTCTTCAATTTGACCCTTACTTTTTCACAGCCCCTTGACGCGTCAGTCGAAACATCACTGCATAAGCTTTCTTTAGATTGCTTCTCCCGTTGATTAGCTTGGGCTTCTTCATGCTTCGCTCTCTCTTTCCAGTAGTTATTCTCCTTTTTGAGGTTTTTGAACTCCTGCTCCTATTCCCCGGAAGTCTTGAAGGTCCCCTCAAATTTGAGCTCGAAGCGGTATCTCTTGTTTTCCAAGTGTAATTCCTGAAGACCGCCCTTAGCAGTGTCCCTTTCTCTCTTGATCTTTTCCTTTTCTCTTTCTCGAGCTGATTCCCTATTTTTCATGTTCTCAAGCTCCTCTTGTAGTCGGGCAATCTCCTTGCTCATCTGGGCCTTTTCTTTTTCAAATTCTGCCCTTGCGATTTCTAGCTCTGATGGCACATCCCTCGGTGGTGGATTAATGAACTGGACCTCTTCCCCATCTGATGTCAACAGCCTATCATTAACCCTTAATTCCCTCCATACTAGGTAATCAGGTGTGACGATATCGACATATCTGGCCATTTTTATCCGGTGAGTTTTCTTCCATGCTTCAATCACTGCCCGCACCTTTCCAGAATACAAATCCTCTCCATAAGTGAACTTTGATGATCCTAGCTTATGAGTCACTGGTGTGAATTGCCGAGACTCAACCTATCTTTGCACCAATAGAGATGCATAACTCACAGGCCCCAAATTCTGAGTAGTGGAACTCCCGGGTTGTCCCCATATTTGTACATAATCGGCATAGGAACCATCTATGGAGCTCTCCAAGTTACCATCTCCCTTTTTAGATTCCGAAACATGTCGACCCATTTCTCTTCATCTCCATCTCTAGGCCAATCATTTCGAAGGAATTCCCTAATTGGAACTAAAGACTTCATGTATGGTTTGAAGGAAACCTCTTCTATCTTCCAAAAGTGACTTTGAATCCAAATATAAAGGAGTTATACACACCCCTTGATTCTCCCGTGTCCTTCCCTTTTACAAAAATTCAAAGATTAGATAGTTTCAGCTATGATGGCCGGAGATAGATTGATCTTCTATTCCAACTTTTCAAAGAAATCAAACATGGCTATATCCACATTACCCAATATCTTCGGGAATATGATTAATCCATAGATGGCTAAAGCAAAGATGTCCCTGGCTTTTTCTTTGTCGGAATAACCCAATATCAATTGTCAGAGAGTTTCCCTCGAAATGCTTCCATTTTTCCGCTTTGTATCCACATGACTCTCAACCCATGTTGTCCATTCCTGTGATCCTAGCCACTTTCCTCTTAAAACCTGAAGGTTTCACTTCCTTCAAATATACCCGATTAGGATTAGGACATTCAATATGTAACAGTGTTGAATATTCTTCAATCAGTGGGGTCATATCCTCCTTGTTAAAAGTAAAACATCTATAAGCAGGATTCCAAAACTGTACCATAGTCTGAATCAACCCACTATTGACCCTAATCGAAATTAAGAGTGCTATATCTCCATATTTCTGAGTGAAGGCTTCTTTCTCTGATATATTCCACTGATTCAAAATGTCGGCTAACCCTCGAAGATTATTCTATCTAGAATCCACTTTGACCCTTTTTGACAATACTGACACATAATCTTTCTTCAGGCAATCACCATCCTCCCTCAGATCTTTTTCTGACCGTGCCCTGACTACTGCATGATCTTCTATCACTAAAATAACCTGACACTCCATGAAAGTCCTTTGGGTTGATGACTATCCTGAGGCCAATAAACTTCAAGTGTATGATGGTGTCTATGATGCATGTCAAAGAAAAGAAAACAGAAAGAAATAGATCAGTAAAGAAATGAAATCACAAATATAACATAAATAACAACATGCTTTTTTTAAAAACGTCCCGAAAATTTTAACAAAGCTTCGGCATTATGACGCCTTTGAGACAAAATAATATATTTATTACGAGCGATATGAAGTCCATTCATCATCACCCAATTTGTAAAATCTAACTATAGAAATATGGTAAAAGGTTGGAAATGTTCCTCCATATGTTCTTAAACTTCGAGTATCTAACAGAAATCCGGCGTGGCTTTGCCTAGGTTCACTTTATGAAGGTGAATCGGTCTTAAGGCACTGACTTGTTCCTCACTGTCGCCTGTGAAGGCTAGTAAGGCACCCTGATAAAAGCGGGTTCAATTCATTAGAGTATATTTTCCTATGCCCATACGAAGGATTATCACGAAGGCATTAGGTAATTTATACTCCGAAAGTGTTTCACTAGCCTATACGGAGGATCATCACGAAGTAGTAGTTACTTTACTCCCACTTAAAAGGACAGAACCTGGGTAGAGGGTTCATGTTATGCAAATGCAAATATAATGTGTGCGGAGGAACAAAACAAACCTGTCACCACCTATTCTACACCCCTTATTCTAAATACCCCACTAAAATCAAACTATCTAAAGCATCAGTCAAGCAAACATATAAGTATAGGCAACAAAATAACCGGAGAACAAATAATAATATGCATTCATATGACAATGACCATATCCAAAAACGTTTTATTATTTTCAAAATTCTCTTTATATTTTTTAAAAAATGTAGGAATTAAAATTAAATACCAATTAAACCAATCAAAACCGAGACTCTGATAACACACGACTAATTCTAGGCCTCACTCTCTAAAGTCCCTATTGGAGTCGCCAAGCTGTCGATACGTGATCCCGTCGCGGGGACCCATTCGAGTGAGGGGGAAACAGAAGCAGAGGAAAAGATGACATAATTCCTCTACATTGAAATAAAAGGTCGAGGGTATGAAAACGGCCTCGTAAAAAGACATGGAGTCGCCACCAATCTTTTTTAGCTAGGTGTGATCGGCCACCTATTAAAACCGATTTTACTAAATATTTTAAAATTAATTAAAATACTTTTTTAAAACCAATTTCAAGTCTGCATTATAAACCAGAGAAAATCGAAGAATCGGGTTCGGGACTTGGTTAGGTGCGGGGAAGGATTAGCACCCCCACAACGCCCGAATAAAACGGTACCTTATTAATCGCGTGTTATCTCAAGTCTCGGTAAAAAGTTGGTTCTTAATTTAGTATTTCAAGTTAATTCCCAATTTAAAGAAAAATAATTCAATTTTTAATTGAAAATGATCCGGAGTTTATTAATTCAAAATTTTCCTATATTCCCCGACAAAATCGGCAAAATATAGAAATTTTTATTTATTTGGAAAACTTTCCGAATCATTCTCTTTTTGGAAAAAAAAGATATTCCTTTATTAATGATAATTGATGATATTCCCTCCAGCAAATCCGGTAGAGAACTCATGAATTATTTTAACACGGGAATATCTTTTTTTTTATTGAAAATCATCATCCTTTTTTTTTATAAAAAAAAATTTAAAAATGAATATGAACATGTATGACATAAATAAAAATACATAGTAAAGTCTAGATAATATAATGCAACCTAAATGATATGACATAATTTAAATGGCATAGTATATTCTAAGATGAAATGAAAAATCCTAAGTATCATGGTATATTCTAAATGAAATAAATTGATTTAAATGACATGGCAATTTTAAATGATATGGAATATTTCAAATGACATGGCATATTCTAAATAATATAACCCAAATGATATAGAATATGATCTAATTGACAAGAAATGACATGAAACATAAAATAATGCTATCATAAAATATGCATGAAAATAAAATAAAAATGCATGAACATAGTATATGCTAAATAATGTGACAAAAATAAATGACTAAATAAAAGATATAGGATAGCATGAAATATTCAAAATCATATGGAAAACAATATAACATCATAAAATATAAATCAAAGTAATAATAATACCATAAAAGATATCATAGCAAAAATCACATATTAAATAGAATGCATGAACATGGAAAATGCAATGCATGAAAATGTATTTTTTCCTCTAAATAAAGAAATCCGTATATCTAAAAAGATATTCGGCTACCTTAGGAAAATATGTCAAATTAGATTTTCAAAAAACAAAACTTTGTGATTGTTCGAAAACAATTTTGAAGAAAAACTTGAATAAAGATTAAAACCCCTACCAAACCCTTTTAAAATGGCTCTAATTTCCTAAGTTTAAAATCCCGGATTTGACCACCCTTAACCCGAGATTATAAAATCATTTTTAAAGTTTAAAAAGGCTTAGAAACTACCCTAAGATAGTAGCTAAAGCTTCTAACAACCCCCTCTAAATGCCTTAGCCAATTTCAACCATTGTTTTTCTTTTGAATTCAAATCTACCTCTACTATCCGAATTTGACACACGATTTTTTAGCCTATTTTTAAAAATTCAAAAAAATCTAAAACAAATACTGGAGACTCAGAACATGTAAAAATACATGACAAAAAATTGGCTTAATTTTCTGATTAAATATGACTGCCCAGAAAAGTCGGAGAAGTTCAAATACTGGGTGAAAAAACTGTTTTGTCAAAACACATTTTTTGCCTTTGATAAAGTCATTTAAAAATCAAAGTAAAAATGTTAGAGACTATCCTAAAGACCTAAAAACAGTAGCTAAAACATTTAAAAACCTTGGACAAAGGTTGGCTAAGTAAAAAAAAATCACAAAGGTAGAATAATCAATTTGACAACTCTTTAATTTTCCACAAGTATGCTCAAGGGAGCATGACTTTGAGCCATTGATTGGCCTAAGTCATAAATCATGTGGCAATGACATGGAATGCATGAACATACAGCAAATGAAATGTATGAAATGCATGGTCTAAAGCATAAATGGTAAAGGAAATGCATGACAATTCAAAATAGCCTAAATGCCTAGCATGAGTTTGCATGACAATAAATGCTATCCTAACTTAATATGCATAGAATGATTGATAATGCAAATATAAATTCGACCTAATATGTTATGAATATGCATGAAAATGCTAATACAACCTAAGACCTAAGTAGCTTATCAATGCATGGCAATACCAATATGATTTAAGACTTAATATGCATGGCAATACCAATATGGCCTAGACCTAAAATGTAATGAGAATGCATAGCAATACTATGAACATACAATGACCAATGAACCTAATACTAATGCTTGAACAAACAGCAACTAATACACAATTTCAAGATATGATAATGCAAAGCATGTTACCTAAACAAAATACAAATGCATGACAAGGCAAGGAATGCATGAAGAGGCCGAATTTTCACATGGTACTCTAGTTTAATCCTATCTAGTAAATGACACAAGTACATGACAAATCATATCAAGATACATAATGTCATGTCATTTTCACAAGCATATGACATACTAAAATCAAAATACACAAGCTTATTGCATGGAGATGCAAACAAGTCAAGAAGCAAGATGAAAATGCACATGCAAGGCATACTAAATATAAAGATATGCTAACTCATGGCATGGAGATGCAAACAAGTCAAGAAGCAAGATGAAAATGCACATGTAAGGCATAGCAAAATGGAGTAGCCGAATGGTCATATGACCAAATATAAAATGCAAACATGTTAATAATATAAGACATGATATATGAAAAAAAATGCACAATATGATTCCAATGAACACAATGGCCGAACCTATAAGGAAAAATTATTAAGCATGGAAAAGAAATATAGAAGCAAATATAGCATAGAAAATAATGTAAAGAACATATAAAAAATTAAGCATAGACATGCAAAGCAAATAACAAGCAAAACTAGTAAATAAAACAAGGAAAGTTAAGCTCCATGGTTGGTATAAAATGGGCATAGCCTCTCACCTAACCATAATCACTTGGTCTTGCCAAGATCATGAAGCCTTTCCATTTACAAAATCAAAAAATAAACCATGCTAAACAACAAAATTAAGGTGACCTTCATGGTAGGTTAAAATGGGCGTAGCCTCTCCCCTAACCATGGTCACTTGGTCTTACCAAGATCATGTAGCCATTTCAACCTCTTTTGCTTCATTTTTTGTAAAAAAATCAGAACCTTAAATACTTAAATAAACCTTCTAAAAATCATTTTCCACAACAACATGCAATGAAGAAAAAAAGAAAAAAAATCAAGGCAAGCATCCCTTCAAAACTGGCCAAGCAGAAACTTTGTAAAAAAATTATTTTCAACCATTTTGATGAAGAGGAAGAGATGAAAACTTAAGTAAACATTTTAAAAACTTTATTTCTATGAGAAATGTAGTAGGAAAACAAAGTGGAAAATCAAGAAATCAACATAGAAAACAAGAAGAAAACCATGCTAGAGCTAGGTAGAGATGACTACCTTCAAGCTCTTCTATTGAAAACCTTTCTTTTTTCTTTCTAAATCACCCCCACTCTAATGGCTTGGTCGAATGGCCCTCCAACCCTTGGATGGAATTTGCCCTTTTTCTCCTCCAATTTTGGCCTTTAGATTAAGATATTTTGATGACAACATAAAAATATCATCTTTCCAATTGATAGCAGCCCTTAAGATGTGTACTCATCCCTTGTAATAACCTCAGCCCTTAGATGCAAAAGAGGACCAATCACATGCACTCCTTTGCTTGCCCCTTTGAGTGCCTACCCTTGGATGAGTTGTGCTCTTCCATTCTTGGTCATTGGATGAGGAAAACATAAAAATGACATGTTGTAGATTAAATCCAGCCCTTAACATGTGTACCCAGCCCTTGTAGATGGCCTAATCCATTGGATGAAAAGAGACAATCCCATGCACTCCCTTGCTTGGCCGAATAGATGCCCACCTTTGGATGAATTGTGCTCATCTTTTTTCTTCCATTCTTGGCCATTAGGTGAGGGTTCTTTCATGACAAATAAAACTTGGCATTTAAACTTGGCCATTGGATGGAGCATTCAACTTTCCTACAAGGCACTTAAGCCATTGGATGAAGGGGGACTATTTGCAAGGTGTTAGTGGTAGCATGTGAGCTTGATAGTGACTAAGAAATTAAATTGATCAAGCTTCCTTATTCTCCTCTATGCTGGCTGATCAAAGGATGTAAAATCCTAGCAACTTTATTCATATTTTCCTTAATTACAAATTTGCCCTTTTTGGTTTCTTCGGTGAAATGATCTTTTTGACCCTCGAACCAAAATAAATAGCAAACGGACTCCAAATTCAAATTTTATTTTTTTCAATACTTCCAAAATAATAAAAAAATAGAATTCTGGAAGTTTTCAAAAAAATTCGAGTCCATTTGCTATTTATTTCGGATTTATTTCTAAAATTGCCCCTTTTATGCACCTGAACTTTTCCATTTTTGAAACGAGCACCGAATCCATATTTTTCTTCACCAATCTCTTCCAAATAATTAAAAAATGTGATATGGTTGTTTTCATAATTTTTGGAGCTCATTTGCTATTTTTTCGGGATTTATCTGCTTGAATTACTACATAAAGGACCCGGGATTTGGCCATTTTGGAAACGAAGTCCGAATCAAGATTTTCTTTGGCCAATATCTTCCAAATAATTTGAGAATGAGATCTGCAAATTTTCAAAATTTTTGGAACTCGTTTGCTATTTTTTCGGGATTTATCTGCTTGAATTACTTTATAGGGGACCCGGGATTTGGCCATTTTGCAAACGAACTCCGAATCAAGATTTTCTTTCGCCAATATCTTTGAAATGATTTAAGAATGAGATTTTCATAATTTTTGGAGTTCATTTTCTATTTTCCCAAATTTTCGAATTTTGCCTTTTTCCCTCTGAAACTCGGTTTTGCTCAAAACAAGTCCGATTTTTAGATTTTCTTCAAACTGAGCCTTGGGCTATCCTTGTTTAATCACTCCTCATCAATTAGGGGCTTTAGTTATACTGAATTGAGCCATTTCTGTAATTCTTCCAAATTTCAACGAAATCCACCAAAAAACCCTAATTCTCGATTTTTTTTCGAATTGACTTTTCTATCAGTTTTTTCTTCCAAGTAGCTTCTCCATTACTTGTAGTCAGTACTTATCTTTCATTTGGAACCTTCAATTTCGACCAATTTGTTCGTTTTAGCATTTTTCCCCATGTTTCTCGAACTAGGATTTTCTTTCTATTGAATCTCTGTAACCCAACTTTCGAACTCCATATCTTTCAATGTAGACCTCGGATTATCAAAATTCTTTCACCGTTTTTCAATTGGACCTCAAATCTTGATTTTTAAAAGTGGATTGACTTTTTTAGTAGTTGACTTTTTGAGGTTGACTTTTTAAGGGTTGACTTTTTTCAAGTTTGACTTTTTCTGTATGCTTTCTTAGACTAAGTCTCGGAGTACCACTTGCAAGATGAGAAAAGCCTTTTAGCATTCTGAAACATCAATTTAGGAAGAAAACGTACCTGATTTAAGGGTCCGGACAAAATTAGATGTCTACAGCTGCCCCTCTTTGGCTTTTGCTGAGAATCAGGAATCAGGCAAAGATAAACAAACACTAATTTTGTACGGTTAGTGAAATCACATGTAAAGGAAGGGCAAAGGAGTTTTAAATCATCATCAATTTTTTTTTTTGAAAAAGCTATAAACTGAAGATTTTGTCCTTAAATTGAATTCCTTGACTAATCAAGGCTTGACCCGTCTTAAGAAAACGAGTTCGATTTGAAAAGTAAAAATTGTGCCCGGAGGTCCTAAGAATAATGCTCGGAGGTCTTAAAAATGGTGTCTGGAGGTCTTAAAAATGGTGCCTGGAGGCCTTATCCGTGATTTGAAAAAATTATGCCTGAAGGTCTTAAAAACGGTGCACGGAGGCCTTACCCATGATTTGAAAAATTATGCCCAGAGGTCTTAAAAATGGTGCCCAGAGGTCTTAAAAATGGTGCTCGGAGGCCTTACCCATGATTTGAAAAAATTATGCCCGGAGGTCTTAAAAATGGTGCCCGGAGGCCTTACCCGTTGTCGCAACCTAAAAAATAACGAGTCTCATCGCAAGACTTTATTATTCGTTAAGCGTGACATTAAAAAAACCGAGGAAAAGTCGACTTAATTCCTCTAGAAAAATGAAGGTTTTGAAAATGACCTTAAAAAAGACATGGAGTCGCCACCAATCTTTTTTAGCTAGGTGTGATCGGCCACCTATTAAAATCGGTTTTATAAAATATTTTAAAATTAATTAAAACATTTTTAAAACCAATTTCAAGTCTGCGTTTAAACCAGAGAAATAAAAAAAACGGGTTCGGGAGTCGGTTACGTGCGGGAAAGGATTAGCACCCCCACAACGCCCGTTAAATCGGTACCTTATTAATCGTGTGTTATCTCAAGTCTCGATAAAAAGTTGGTTTTAAATTTATTATTTCAAGTTACTTCCCAATTTAAAGAAAAATAATTCCATTTTTTTAATTGCAAATGATCCGGAATTTATAAACTCAAAATTTTCCTACATTCCCCAACAAACGTGGCAAAATATAGAAATTTTTATTATTTTTGGAAAACTTTCCAAATCATTCTCTTTTTTTTTTTTTTCTTGAAAGAAAGATATTTCTTTATTAATGATAATTGATGATATTCCCTCCAGCAAACCCGGTAGAGAACTCATGAATTATTTTAACTCGGGAATATCTTTATTTTTTATTGAAAAATCATTATCCTTTTGAAAACATTTTAAAAGAGATGAATATGTATATGCATGATATAAATAAAATAACATGGCATAATCTAAATAATATAATGCATCGTAAATGATATGATATAATTTAAATGCCTTATCATATTCTAAACGAAATGAAATGTCCTAAGTTATATGACATATTCTAAATGAAATGAAATGACCTAGGTAACATAATATATTCTATATGAAATAAAATAACCTAGGTAACATAATATATTCTATATGAAATGACATAATTTAAATGACATGGCAAACATGAATGATATGGCATATAAATTAAATGAGATGGAATATGAAATAATGCTATCATATAATATGCATGAAAATAAAAATGAAAATAATAATGCATGAACATAGTATATGCTAAATAATATGACAAAAAAATAACTAAAAAAAGCGTAGGATATCATGAAATATTCCAAATCATATAATAAACAATATAACATAACTCAAAATCATAACAATATCATAGGAATTATTATAGCAAGAATCACATATTATATAAAATGCATGAATATGGAAAATGCAATGCATGAAATGTATTTTTTCCTTTAATTAAGGAAATCCGTATATCTAAAAAGATATCCGGCTACCTTAGGAAAATATGTCAAATTAAATATTCTAAAACCAAAATACTTTGTGATTGTTTGAAAACAATTTTGAAAAGCTTGAATTAAAAAGAAAAACTAGGCTAAATCTTTTTTAAATGGCTCTAATTTCCTAAGTTTAAAAATCCGGACTTGACTACCCTTAACCCGAGACTTGAAAAACCATATTTAGAGTTTAAATAGGCTTAGAAACTACCCTAAGTCAGTAGCTAACCCTCCTAATCAGCCCACTCTAAGTAACTTAACCAAAACAGAAAAATGATTTTTCTTTAAATTCAATTATGACTCCACTGTCCAGTTTTAAGCCACGATTTTTTATCCTAATTTTAAAAATTCAAAAAATTCTGAAAAAACATACTGGAGACTCAGGACATGTAAAACTACACGGGAAAAAATCAGCTTAATTTTCTGATTAAAAACGAATGCCCAGAAAAATCGAAAAAGTACGAAAACTGGGTGAAAAAAACTGTTTTGCCAAAACACATTTTTGCCTTTGATAAAATCATTTAAAAATCAAAGTAAAAATATTTGAAACTCATAAAATGACTTACAAACAGTATCTATGGCTTTTTGAAAGTTAGATAAAAATTGGCTAAGTAAAAAAAAATCACAAAGGTAGAATAATCAATTTGGCAAACTTAATTTTCCACAAGTGTGCTCAAGACAGCATGACTTTGAACCATTAATTGGCTCAAGTCATTATTCAAGTGGCATGAACATGAAATGCATGAAACAATACAGCAAACATAATGCATGAAAATGCATGAGCTTAAACCTAAATGTCATGAAAAAATGCATGGCATTCATAAAGTGACCTAGACCTAAATGAACTTGCATGGCATTTAAAGCAACCTAGACCTAAAATGCATGAACATGCATGGCAAATAAACCTAAATTAATAACTAAAATATACATGGCATTTTCACAAACACAAAGCATGCTTAAACCAAAAACTCAACCAAATATCATGCAAATGCTAACCTATCAACTAACATGGCAAGAATGCACAAAAAATGCAAAAATTCCAAGAGGGCCGAATTGCATAATGTAACTAGCAAACATGACATTTTCGCAAACACTTGGTATACTAGCATGTAAAACTAAATCAAATGGCATGTAAATGCAAAAACCTACCAACTAACATGGCAAAAAATGCAATACACAATGCAAAACACATGGAGTAGCCAAATGGCCTCAAGCTCCAACAAGCATGGCATTTTCACAAACACTTGGTATACTAACATGCTCAACTAAAATATAACACTTAAATCATGCAAAAACCACACAAGCATGTTCACAAACACTTAATATACTAAATCTAAAACATGCTCAACTAAAATATAAAACTCAAATCATGCAAAGACCTCACAAGCATTTTCACAAAGACTTGATATACTAAATCTAAAACATGTTCAAATTTAAACATCATGAAAACAGAAAATTAAAAATGCAAAAACATGATATTTAAAACATAAATGGCAACAAACAAAGCAACCAAATTAAAATATAACTCAAAAATATGAAGTAACATAACATTTAAAACATCAAAATCAAAGAAAATTAACATAAACAATATGGTAAAATAAATCAAAACAGCAACTTAAATAAATAATGTAGGCCATTTGGCCATGGTGAGTTTATTGTAAAAATAAAATGTAAAAAATATACTTAAGAAGGAGATGAAGGAAGAACTTGAAAAGAACAATAAAAAACATTTATTTAAAATGGAAACTCACCAAATAGAAATCAAAATAGCAAAAACAAGAATAGAAAATCAAGAAAGTGCAAGAGTTGGTGCTCAAGAGCAACCTCAAGAAGGTATCTTTCAAGCTTTATCTCTTCAAACTTTACTTTTTTTTTTCTAAACTTTTATTTTTTGCTCTCAACCAAGAAGAGAAAACTAAGTAAAAACTCTACGAACTCAGCAAAATGAAGATGAAAAAATGAAATTCTGACCTCCAATACAAGGCTGGCCGAAACCCCCTAATAATGGCTCAAGGTGTTGTCATTTTTTTGTAACCAAATTCCCATCAAATGGCTAATAATTCAAGGTGAAAAATCATGAAATTACCACCTTTAGATTAGCATCTCAGCTCTCTCAAATTACAGCTGTTCAAGAATAATGTTGACATCTTTCTAGGCCTATGTGGCTTAATCACCATGACTTGATCAAAGAGAATCTCTAACTAACTCTTGATTTCTAGACATTTGATTGAAAAATCAGAAGCTTCCTCCTTCTTTTGGGCTTGGGCAGGCCAGCACTTCTCTTTTCCAGCCCAACTCTGATTTTTTGAAAGGCCCAAAGAAGCCCTTTTCGGTTGCTTGGGTGAAATGACCGTTTTGCCCCCCGGATGCAAATAAATATCAAACGGACTCCAAATTCAATTTTTATTTTCTTAATACTTCCAAAATAATAAAATATTGAGTTCTGGAAGTTTTCAAAATTATCCGAGTCCGTTTGCTATTTATTTGGATTTTTTCTTCCAACAATGCCCTTTTATGCCCCTACATTTACCATTTTTTAAACGAGCTCCAAATCAAGACTTTTCTTCACCAATCTCTCCAAAATAATTAGAAAAGTGTGATCTGGAAGTTTTCATAATTTTTGGAGCTCATTTGGTATTTTTTCAGGATTTATCGGCTTGAATTACTAAATAAGAGGCCCGAGATTTGGCTATTTTGCAAACGAACTCCGAATCAATTTTTTATTTTTCCAATATCTTCCAAATAATTTAAAAATGATATTTGAAAATTTTCAAAATTTTTGGAGTCCATTTGCTATTTTTCCGGGATTTATCTTCTTTAATTATTGCATAAGAGGCCCGGGATTTGGCCATTTTGCAAACGAACTACGAATCAACATTTTATTTTGCCAATCTCTTCCAAATAATTTAAAAATGAGATTTGCAAAATTTCAGAAGATTTGGAGCTCATTTGCTATTTTTCCGGGATTTTCCTTTTTGAATTGTTGCATAGGAGGTCCGGGATTTGGCAATTTTGCAAACGAACTCCGAATCAAGATTTTCTTTCACCAATCTCTTCCAAATAATTTAAAAAAGAGATTTTCAAAATTTCAAAAGATTTGGAGCTCATTTGCTATTTGTTCGGGATTTTCCTTTTTGAATTACTACAAAAGAAGCGTGGGATTTGGCCATTTTGCAAACGAACTCGGAATCAAGATTTTATTTTACCAATCTCTTTGAAATGATTTAAGAATAAGATTGACAAATTTTCAGAATTTTCAGAGCTCATTTGCTATTTTTCCCAAATTTTCCAATTTTGCCTTTTTGCCTCCGAAACCCGGTTTTGCTCAAAATAAGTCTAATTTTCAGATTTTCTTCAAGCTGAGCCTTGGTCTATCCTTTTTAATCATTCCTCATCCATTGGGGGATTTGGTCTTACCAAGTCGGGCTATTTTTGTGATTCTTCCCGATTTCACCGAAATCCACCAAAAACCTTAATTCTCGGTTTTCTCCCGGATTGACTTTTCTTTCGATTTTTCTTGCAAGTGACTCTTCCATTACTCGTAGTCAGTGCTTATCTTTCATTTGGAACCTTCAATTTCGACCAATTTGATCGTTTAAACACTTTTCCCCAAATTTCTCGGATTAAGGTTTCTTTTCTACTGAATCTCCAAATCCCAACTTTCGAACTCATATCTTTCAGTGTAGACCTCGGATTATCAAAATTCTTTCCCCATTTTTCAATTGAACTTAAAATCTTGATTTTGAAAGTGGGTTGACTTTTTCAGTAGTTGACTTTCTGGGGTTGACTTTTTCGGGTTGACTTATTTTGGGGTTGACTTTTTTTAAGTTTGACTTTTAATGCTCGCCCTCTTAAACTAATTCTCGGAGTACCACCTGCAGGATGAAAACAGTCTTTTTACACTCGAAAACATCAATATAGGAAGAAAACATACCTGTTTAGTGGTCCGGACAAAATTAGGTGTCTACAGCTGCCCGTCTTTGGCTATTGCTGAGAATCAGGAATCAGACAAAGATAAACCAACACTAATTTTGTACGGTCTGTGAAATCACATGTGAAGAAAAGGGAAATGGGTTTTCTTTTTCTTTTTCATTCTTCTATCATTTTTTCATTTTTCATTTTTTATTTATTTATTTATTTTTTTGAAAATAAGCTGTAAATTGAAGATTTGTCCTTAAATTGAAGATTTTTTTATTTATTTTTAAGATCCATCTTAAGAAAACGAATTCGATTTTCAAAAGAAAAATTGTGCCTGAAGGTCTTTAAAAATGGTGCCCGGAGGTCTTAAAATGGTGCCTAGAGGTCCTTAAAATGGTGCCCGGAGGTCTTTAAAATGGTGCCCGGAGGTCTTTAAAATGGTGCCTGGAGGTCTTTAAAATTGTGCCCAGAGGTCTTAAAAAAACTGGTGCCCGAAGGTCTTTAAAATGGTGTTCGGAGGTCTTAAAAAATGGTGCCCGGAGGTCTTAAAAAACTGGTGCCCGAAGGTCTTTAAAATGGTGCCCGGAGGTCTTTAAAATTTTTCCCGGAGGTCTTAAAAATAAACTGGTGCCCGAGAGTCTTTAAAATGGTGCCCGGAGGTCTTAAAAAACTGGTGCCCGGAGGTCTTTAAAATGGTGCCCGGAGGTCTTAAAAAAATGGTTCCCGGAGGTCTTACAAAACTGGTTTGAAAATACCATGACGACGGTCTCAAGGATCGATTTGTCTGATAAACAAAATGAATTCAATTTAAAACAGGAGGAAATACCTTGATGGCGATCTCAAACTCTGAATCTTTTGAGAAACAAAACGAGTTCTCTTTGGGGAAGTCCAAGCTTTCCTTATTTCTGCACTGTTAGCTAAATGCAATGATGAGAATGCCATGCTTTTGCAAATGCTTGTGTGCTTCCTAAAATAAATGGAATCAAATGATTGTGCCATAATTTCTAATCCATGGTTTCTTTGAGGTTCACAGATTATATGACTTCAGGACAGAGTCTTCAACTGTTCATTGATGCCCCACTTGAGGAATCCTTCACTCAAGATATCTTGTCAAACAGTCTCAGCTTCTGTCTCTCGCTGAAGTTCACATATTTTCTGACTTCGCGACGGAGTCTCCACCACGTTCACTGTTTTCTTTTCTTGGTGAACTTTCCAAACCTTCCCAAGATTTAAATCTATTCCTTAGTAATACTTTGAAATCCCTTTATTTAAAGATTTTCTTATAACTAATTATCATTCAATTTAATAACAACCATAATGCATCTCAAAAGTATATGAAAGAGAATATGATTCAATCAAAAATTGTCATGAAAAGGATAACAAGAATTTATTGCAAGAAATGCTTTAAAATGGTAAAAATAAATATCAAGGATATAAGAAACAAATATAAGGTTATAGGTTGTAGATGCCCCGGATGCGGAATATCTTGGACCCCTCCTTTTTCAAACCATCTGAAATTTCTCTTGAACGAGCAATTCACTTGGGTAATCTCTTAGCTTCTGTAGTTACATCAGACTGCATTGTTCCCCTTTTCTCTGATTGTCAGATACTTTCTCCCCCTTTACACGGAGCATTGATTCAAACTTTGATTAGCACTTGAGCCGCCTTTGGTAGGTTTTCAACTCAAGTGTCCTTCATTCGGTATTAAGTCGCCCTTTGCGGGTTTTCGGCTTAAACCTCTCCTTTTTCATTCTTTTTTTTTTTGGTATTCTACCCAGCATCTGAGAATTCTAAATGCTTCCAAGGTAAAAATATCAATTCAAAAGATGGGATGAATTCTGAGAATAACCTTTCAAATTAAACATCCATGCTTGATCAAAATGGGCTTTTAAAGCATGTAATGTAGGCCAAGGTTTAGGTTTAGAAAGAAAGGATAAATAGGCCCAAAATGTGTTTAAGGGTGATTGGATCAAGGATCACTTCCTGAGGAAAACTCATTCTTGAAACATTTGTCCCTTTTTGGACTTTCTTTTCTTTTTTGCTTTGTTGGCTTTCATTTGCCACATCTTCTGATGGCTTTCTTTTTTTGCCATGATTTTTTATTATCTTTCCTCTTATTTGCCCTCCAATGTAGAGAGTGATCCTTGATCAAGGTTTAAAGAAAGAAATAATTCTTAAGGCTCAAAGGGGTGACTAAGGATAATTTCTTCTTAGTGGAAGGAATATGAAAAACGGCCATTTGTCATATCAAGCATAAATATTCTCTTTGAAAAGCAATTCTCAGGGGAAATAGATATATAGAATTTCTATTTTTACACTTGGAATCATTCGAATTTTCATGTGCATAGCATCACACATTTTGTTTAAGCATAATACTTCTTCAGTTCATCAGCATTCACGGGATGTCTAAAATCATCTCCGTCCATCCGAGTTAGAATCAATGCTCCTCCAGAAAAAGCTCTTTTTACCACATAGGGTCCTTCCCAATTTGGAGCCCATTTTCCTCTCGGGTCCTTCACTATAGGGAGAATTTTCCTCAATACCAACTCCCCCTCTCGGAACTGTCTGGGACGAACTTTCTTGTTGTGGGCTCGAATCATCCTTTTTTGATACAACTGCCCATGACAAATTGCTTTCAGTTTTTTCTCCTCAATGAGGTTCAACTGTTCATAACGAGCTTTAACCCATTCTGCTTTCTCTAGGCCAACTTCCATCAAAACCCGAAGTGAAGGGATCTCAACTTCAATAGGTAGCACTGTTTCCATCCCATATACCAAAGAAAATGGTGTTGCCCCTGTAGATGTGCGGACCGAAGTACGATATGCATGAAGAGCGAAAGGCAGGATCTCATGCCAATCTTTGTACACATTGGTCATCTTCTCAACAATCCTCTTGATGTTCTTATTAGCTGCTTCTACTGCGCCATTCATCTTCGGACGGTAAGGTACCGAATTATGATGTGTGATTTTGATTTGAGTACACACTTCTCTCATCATCTTATTGTTCAAATTGAGAGCATTATCCGAAATAATTCTTGCTCGCAACCCATAACGGCATATGATTTCTTTCTTGACAAATCTGCATACCACCGACTTTGTTATATTCGCATATGAAGCAGCTTCTACCCACTTTGTGAAATAATCTATGGCCACCAAGATGAAACGATGTCCATTTGAAGCTTTCGGGGTAATAGCCCGATCATATCCATTCCCCACATTGAAAATGGCCATGGTGCAGTCATGGCATGTAATGGTGATGGCGACACATGAATCTTATCTGTATAAATCTGGCATTTATGGCACTTCCGGGAATAACTGATACAATCTCCTTCCATCGTCAACCAATAGTACCCTGCCCTCATAATTTGTTTACCAAGCATGTGACCATTAGCATGGGTGCCACATATCCCTTCATGGACCTCTTCTATGATTCTTCGAGCTTCGACAGACCCGACACATTTCAACAAGACTTGATCTTTCCCTTTCTTGTAGAGAATCTCGCCATCTATAACAAAACCCATTGCTAACCTTCTCAGAGTCCTCTTGTCATTCTCTGTTGCTTGTTCTGGATACTGTTGACTCTTGATGTACTACAAGATGTCATTATACCGAGGGAGACCATCTGCTTCTTCTTCGATACTCAAACAGTGGGCAGGAGATTCATATATGCTCATCTTGATCGGCACAACTTCTGCCCCTTCATTCACTTTAAACATTGATGACAAAGTAGCCAGAGCATCCGTCATTCGGTTTTCTTCTCGAGGAAAGTAATTGAAATTCACTTCTTCAAACTCATATAATAAACTCAGTATGAGTTCTCGATATCGGATTAGCTTTGTATCTCGGGTTTCCCATTCTCCTCGTAACTGGTAAATCACCAAGGCTGAATCTCCGTAAACTTCCTATACTTTGATCTTTCTATCCACTGCAGCACGAAGACCCATAGTACATGCTTCGTACTCGGCAGTATTGTTTGTACAATCAAAATCCAATCTAGCAGTGAAAGGATAACAATCTTCTTCTGGGGATATAAGCACTGCACCGATTCCATGCCCCATGGTATTAGATGCGCCATCAAAGTACATTTTCCATACTTTCTTCTTCAGAGGAATATCATCTTCTTGCGACACATACATCAAATCTTCATCCGGGAAGTCAAAGTTCAACGGCTCATAATCTTCCACTGCCCGACTTGCTAAGAATTAGCCACTGCACTGCCTTTGATAGCTTTTTGACTTACATATACAATGTCGTATTCTGACAATAAAACCTGTCATCTTGCTGTCCTCCTTGACAAAGAAGGTGCTTCCAACATGTACTTGACTGGATCCAGCTTGGCAATCAGCCATGTTGTGTGATACAACATATACTGTCTAAGTCTTCGAGCAGTCCAAGCTAAGGCGCAACACAACTTTTCTACCGATGAATATTTCAACTCATAATCTATGAACTTCTTGCTGAGGTAGTAAACTGTCTGTTCTTTCTTTCCAGTTTCATCAAGCTGCTCCAAAACACAACCCATGGATCTTTCAAATACTGATAAATACAGTATCATTGGTTTATCCGGAATAGGTGGCATTAATACTGGTGGGTTTGATAGATAATTCTTACTCTTTTCGAAAGCAATCTGACACCCTTCATCCCATTCTCCTAGATTACGTTTTTGAAGTAACTTAAATATTCGATCACATTTGTCGGTTAACTGTGAAATAAATCGAGCAATGTAATTCAATCTCCCTAGAAAGCCTCTTACTTCCTTTTGAGTGCGAGGTGGTGGCAGATTCTGAATGGCCTTCACTTTATCTGGGTCAATCTCAGTTCCTCTTTTGCTGACGACAAAACCCAACAACTTCCCCGAGGTGACTCCAAAAGTGCATTTTGTCGAATTTAGCTTGAGTCTAAATTTCCTAAATCGTTCAAAGAGCTTCTTAAGATTTGCAATATGCTCCTCTTCTCCTTGCGACTTTGCGATCATATCATCAACGTAGACCTCAATTCCCTTATGCATCAGATCATGAAACAAGGTCACCATGGCTCTCTGGTATGTTGCCCCATCATTCTTCAATCCAAATGGCATTACTTTGTAGCAGAAGGTGCCCCACATTGTAACAAATGTGGTTTTCTCCATATCTTCTGGTGCCATCTTAATCTGATTATATCCTGAGAATCCGTCCATAAAAGAAAATAAAGAACTCTTCGCTGTATTATCCACCAGAGTATCAATATGAGGCAAAGGGAAATTATCTTTAGGGCTGGCCTTGTTCAAATCTCGATAATCAACGCACATCCGCACCTTGCCATCCTTCTTCGGCACTGGAACAATATTTGCCACCCATTCTGGATATTTTGCCACCTATAGGAATCCAGCATCAAATTGTTTCTTCACCTCATCTTTTATCTTTAATAGCATATCAGGCCTCATTCTTCTCAACTTTTGCTGAATTGGCTTGCATTCTGGCCTCAAAGAAAGCTTATGAACCATAATATCCGGATCTAACCCTGGCATATCTTGGTAAGACCATGCAAATACATCCACATACTCCTGGAGCAAAGCTATCAATTCACCTTTTATTGATGGTGACAATGAAGTTCCAATTTTGACTTCTTTTATCTCTTCACCATTTCCCAAATTTATTGTTTCCAATAATTCCTTATGAGGAAGTACTTGTTTTTCTTCTTGTTCTATTTCCCTCAATAGATCCGGAGGTAGACCATGATCCTCAGTATCTTCGTTAGCCTCAAAATCACCTGTGCAAATGGGTCTTTCAAAATCAATTTCAGAATTACTGACAGGAAGGTCCTCATGTTCCGCCTCCGTACACCTGTAAATAGGTGGAGAAATAACAATATAGGAAAATATATATAGAAAACAAAATAAATAACAAAAATGAAAGAATATGGACACATCAATATGGATAATGCATTGTGCTTGTTACTTATTGAATAAAAATATTTAAAAAAGCCCATTACAGAAAAAACTCTTAATATCTATGGGTAAAGATAATTAAGATTGCTTTTTTAAAAGTATTACTTTGGAATAGACTTAAAGACTATGGACAACTCAGTCGCACTCCAGTTGGTTAGTCTATATCCTGGTGGACAAGGTCGCACCATCCAGTTAGTATTCTCTCTTTCAATCCTGTCTTTCTCGGTTGTGCAGATCTCTACATCATACATCTGGTCATCATTATTCACTTGGAACCTCTTGAAAGCTTTCTCTATCATTACAAGCACATCATCAGAATTTTTTTCTCCGAACAGAGAACCGGCTGAACGAAAGTTGTGAAGGATAGGTGGGAATGTCATAGGCTCCCACTCAATATCCATACCCGTAAGACCGGCCATCCTCCTTTGTCGGCTCTTTTCAACGTGTCTTCTTTTTTCATGGGCCTTCGGAAGATATCCTAGGCCAAAATCGGTCCTTCTTTCCTTTTACTTCTATGGCTCGAGCCATCCCCTGAAGATATTTCCCGAGACCCTTTCCAGCTCTGCAGCCTTTTCCTACGGTGGTTCTTAGCTCCAGCCTTGTGTTCTTGGACAGCTTCGGTTTTGGAATTTTCTGTCTTTCAGCGACAAAAACTGCATTTACAAATTCCAAAGACCGGAAAGAACACTCCACGGCCTCTTCATTCATCTCCACATAAGGAGATTCAGTGGATGCGATGGCTATTATGTCTTCCTCCCCTGATACCGTGATCAAGCGGCCCTCCATCACAAATTTTAGTTTCTGGTGAAGAGACGAGGGTACAGCCCCAGCTGAATGTATCCATGGCCTTCCCAACAAGCAGTTATAAGATGGATTATTATCCATAACTTGGAAATTCACTGTATATGTGCACGGGCCTATTTTCAGAGGAACTTCAATGGTTCCCATAACCTCCCTCCTTGTTCCGTCGAAAGCTTTGACCAACGTGCAACTTGGTATCATATAGGATAAATCCACGGGTAACTTGGATAAGGTTGCTAAAGGCATCACATTTAATGAAGAACCATTATCCAAAAAGACCCTCGGTAATATGTGCCCCTTACAAGTGGTGGTTATATGGAGAGCTTTTGTTGATCCAATACCATTGGGTGATATTTCCTCATAGCTGAAAAATATGTAGTCATCAGCTACGATGTTTCCCACCAACCTATCTAGCTTTTCCACTAATATATTATTGGCCACGTATGCTTGATTTAATACTCTTAACAAAGCATTTTTATGTGGTTCTGAATTTAAAAGCAAGGATAAGATTGAGATCCTAGCTGGTTGACGTTGCAGTTGTTCAACCACGCTATATTCACTATGCTTTATAAATTTCAAGAACTCACAAGCTTCTTTCTCACATACTGGCTTCTTGATTCGGTTAACCGGGGCTGATCCCCTCTCTGTTTCCTCTGGCAAATCTATTTCAATATGGATTGGCTTGACGACCTTCTTCCCTTTATCAACTCCTATATCTTTCCCTGCTACCCCTTGTTCAACGACCTCCGGAGCATAACACCTCCCACTTCGGGTTAAATGCCCCACACTTGTAATATCCTGCTGGCCTGAAGACCCGGGCATAACCATGCTGCAGTCATATTTCCATGCTGTAGCCTTGTTTTCCTTGTATGGAAAGGAAACAGGTAAATCAATGATTAATTTGGGCGCATTTTCTTCCATGGCTGGCATAACTTTTTCCTCCGGTTCATCATAGTAGATGATTAGGGGTCTTCCTATCCCATAGCCACCTGTATTTTCAATGACTTTTATTTCCCCTTCTATCTCCTCATAGAACTAGGCTACCCCATTATCCATCATCTTTTGGACTTTAAACCGGAAGTCCCCGCAGTTCTGTATATCATGGCCTTCAACTTTATGGAACGGGCACCAATTATGCACCCTTCTTGCAACCATTTTCAGACCTTCCATACCTTCCACCAATCCTGCCTTGACCATTTCAGCCCATATTGTCATCATGGAGTCTTAACCTCTCCAATATCTCTTTTTAATCTTCTGTCCCCTCCGGTTAATATTCCATTCACCTGATTCCCAGCATGATTGGGCAATGGATTTCCAGCTATGTTCGGCCCATTTTTTGATCCAAAATTCACAACCCCAACATTAATCAGGCTTTGGACTTTCTTTTTGAAGGCCAGACAATCTTCAATTGAATGTCCTTGGATTCCCGCATGGTATGCATAGTTGGTATTTGCATTGTACCATCTTGGATATAGAGGTGTCAAAGGTTTTAGGTACACGGGTGCAACAAGTTGACCCTGCAACAGTTTTGGATATAGATCACCGTAGGTAGTGGGAATCGGATCAAATTGGGCTTTTTGATCGTTCCTTGGTGAACGTTGGTCATTACGCGCAGGCCCTTATGTGTTTGGAACAACATTTTTAGCAAGGGTGATTTGAGGGGATATGCCAGTCGGGAATGGCTGTTGTGGTATATTGGTGTAGGGGAACGGGTTTTGGGTAAGGTGGTTGATATTAGGGTAATAAGGATTATACCCCGGGTATGGTATGTATGGTGTAGGAGGTGTATAAGGTGTGGTAGGGGTATAAGGCCTCGGTGGTGTGTATGGTGTAGGAGGTGTATAAGGGTATTGGTTGAAGCTTATTGCATGGATTTCCTCTTTTTTCTTTGCAGGAAAAGCTCTCTTTGGGGTAGCAGACTCACCCCCTTCCATCTTTCCACTCTTAATGGCTGACTCAATCATTTCTCCAGATATTACCATATCCGTAAAATCTTTGGTAGCATTTCCCACCAATCTGTCATAATAAGGTGCTTTCAATGTGTTGATGAAAAGCATCATGGTTTCTTTGTTGGTTAAATGGGGTTGCACTTGTGTTGCCAGATCCCTCCATCTCTGTGAATACTCCTTGAAGGTCTCATTGGACCTCTTTTCCATGTTCTGTAATGACAGCCTATCCGGTACCATGTCAGAAACGTGCTTATAGTATTCCATAAAAGCCCTGGCCAAATCCGTCCATGAACGAATCTTGGTACGACTGAGTTGGTTGTACCATCAGGTGGCTAACCCTGTTAATCTGTCCTGGAAGCAATGAATAAGCAATTTTTCATTATCCTCATGCCCTGTCATCCTTCTACAGTACATAGTCAGATGAGCCGATGGGTTGGTGGTCCCATTATACTTTTCAAAGTCTGGTACTTTGAACTTCGATGGAATTATTAGATCATGTACTAGGCTCATCTCTTTGGCATCTAGACTGCCAAACAACTCTGCTCCTTCCACTGCTCTTAGCCTTTCTTCCAACAACTGATATTTCTTCTCAGATTCAGCAGTTTCGACCCTCTTTAGTTCAGTCATTTTGGCCCTTTCCTTCTCTGCCATTTCTTCGAAGTCTGGAACCTCAACCTCAATTGGATCAATTCCGATGTTACCCCTTTTTGGACCGAAATTCTGTGATTCAACCGCTGGCTGGATGTAGATGTAGGATGCTGCCCCAGTTGGGATTTCATTTCCCACAGGTTGGGATGTCTGGCCATTTCTCTGTACCACTTCTGGTCTATCCTCCTGATTTACTACCCACATTCCAGCAACTGAATTCTCTCCGGGCCACTTCTGCTTCATCATATTGCTCATCATCTCCATGAGCTTTGTCATCTGTTCTCGTGTCTCCTCTTGAGACTTAGTCAACTGTTCTTGTAGTTTTTTTTGGATTCTTTCCATTCTCTCAATTCTGGCAAGCTGATCGTTTTCCATGGCTTTTGTTCGAGACCGAGTATTGTAAGAGTGCTGGAAATCTGGTTCTTTCTGAGTGCGACCAATTGTACCTTTATTTTTTGAAAACCATGGATTAGAAATTGTTGACACATTTCTTATTTTATTTTTAAAAAAATGAATAAATGAATGAATCGGTATGAATGAATAAATGAATCAGTGTTAATGAATGAACAACTAAGTAAATGACTAAGTGTATGAACTTAGATGACTAATTATAAATGAATGAACAAATAAATAAATGGCTAAGTGTATGAACAATTTATAAAGAATAAATGAATGAATGATTATGAATATGAACAAATAAAATATATAAAAGAAAAAAACTAATGAATGATGAATGTATTTAAAGTATTGGCCCCGGGATAACTCCAACCAAACGGTCTTTCATTGATTTCCTGGAACTAAATACATCAAACAAAAGATCCCTGTTTAAGAAAACATGATAATCTGTCTCTCCTAAAAAACTATTACAAGATACTAGTCCTTTAATAACTCTCTCAGATCCTGGACCTTCTTCAATGTCCTCCTTTAACTGCCTTGCTCTTCTATCTGATCCCTACTTGTTCACGGCCCTTTGACGTGTTAGCAGAAGCATCACCCTGTAAGCTCTCCCTAGCTTGTTTCTCAAGTTGATTTGCTCGGGCTTCCTCATGTTTTTCCTTTTCTGCCCAATAGTTCTTCTCCTTTTTGAGGTTTCTGACTTCTTGTTCCCATTCCCCGGAAGTCTTGAGAGTCCCCTCAAATCTAAGCTCAAAGCGATACCTCTTGTTCTCCAAATGTAATTCCCGAAGGTCGCCCTTAACGGTGTCCCTTTCTCTCTTAATATGTTCCTTCTCTTTTTCCCGAGCTGATTCCCTATCTTTCATGTCCTCAAGCTCTTCTTGCAGTCGGGTGATTTCCTTGCTCATCCGGGCCTTTTCTTTTTCAAATTCCGCTCTCGCAATTTCTAACTCTGATGGCATTTCCCTCGGTGGCGGATTCATGAACTGGACCTCCTCCCCATCTGATGTCAATAGTCTATCATTAACCCTTAATTCCCTCCATACCAGATAATCAGGTGTGACGGTGTCGGCATATCTGGCCACTTTTATCCGGTGAGTTTTCTTCCATGCTTCAATCGCTGCCCGTACTTTTCCGGAATATCCGTCTTCCCCATAAGTAAACTCTGAGGATCCTAGATTATGAGTCATGAGTGTGAATTGCCAGGACTCAACTTGTCTTTGCAACAACAAAGGAGCATAACTCACAGACCCCCAAATTGCGAGCAGTGGAACTCCCGGATTGTCCCCACATTTGTACATAATCGTCGTAGGAATCATCCATGGAGCTCTCCAAGTCACCATCTCCCCTTTTAGATTCTGGAACATGTTGACCCATTTCTCTTCATTCCCGTCTTTAGGCCAATCATTTTAAAGGAATTCCCTAATCGGAAATAAAGTCTTCATGTACGGTTTGAAGGAAACATTTTCTATCTTCCAAAAGTGACTTTGAATCCAAATATAAAAGAGTTGTACACACCCCTTGATTCTCCCTTGTCCGGCCCTTTTACAGAAATTCAAGGATCGAATAGTTTCAGCTATGATAGCCGGAGATGGGTTGATCTTTTGTTCCAACTTTTCAAAGAAATCAAACACGGCTATATCCACATGACCCAACATCTTCGGGAATATGATTAACCCGTAGATGGCTAGAGCGAAGATGTCCCTGGCTTTTGCTTTGTCGAAACAACCCAGTATCAACTGTCGGAGAGTTTCCCACGGAATGCACCCATTTTTCTGCTTTGTGTCCACATGACTCTCAAGCCATGTTGTATCCATTCCCGTGATCCTAGCCACTTTCTTCTTAAGACCTGAAGGTTTCATTTCCTTCAAATATACCCGATCAGGATTAGGACATTCAATACGTAACAGTGTCGAATATTCTTCGATCAGTGGTGTCATATCCTCCTTGTTAAAAGTGAAACATCTATAAGCAGGATTCCAAAACTGTACCATAGCCTGAATCAACCCACTATTGACCTGAATCGGAATTAAGAGTGCTATGTCTCCATATTTCTAAGTGAAGGCTTCTTTCTCTGATACATTCCACTGGTTCCAAATATCGGCTAACCCTCGAAGATTATTCTGTCTAAGATCCACTTTGACCCTATCCGGCAATACTGACACATAATCTTTCTTGAGGCAATCACTGTCCTCCCTCTGATCTTTTTCCGACCGTGCCCTGACTACTGCATGATCTTCTATCACAGAAATAACTTGACACTCCATGAAAGTCCTTTGGCTTGATAACTATCCCGAGGCCAATAAACTTCAAGTATATGATGATGTCTATGATGCATGTCAAAGAAAAGAAAACAGAAAGAAATAGATTAGTAAGGAAATGAATTCACAAATATAACATAAATAACAACATGCTTTTTAAAAAACATTTCCCAAAAATTTAAACAGAGCTTCGGCACTACGACGCCTTTGGGACAAAATAATAATAAAAAATATGAGTGGTATGATGTTCGTTCATCATCACCCAATTTGTATCTAACATATAGAAAGATGGTAAAAGGTTGGAAATGTTCCTCCATGTGTTCTTTAAACTTCGGGTATCTAATAGAAATCCGGTATGGCTTCGCCTAGGTTCACTATATGAAGGTGAATTGGTTCTAAGTCCCCGAATTGTTCCTCATTGTCGCCGGTGAAGGCTAGTAAGGCACCCCGATAAAAGCGGTTTCAATTCGTTAGAGTATATTTTCCTATGCCCGTACGGAGGATTATCACGAAGGCATTAGGTACTTTATACTCGGAAGTATTTCACTAGCCCATACGGAGGATCAATCACGAAGGCGTAGTTACTTTACTTCCACTTAAAAGGACGGAACCCGGGTAGAGGATTCATGTTATGCAAATGCAAATACAGTGTGTGCGAAGGAACAAAACAAACCTGTCACCACCTATTCTATAACCCTTATTCTAAATACCCCACTAAAATCAAACAATGTAAAGCATCAGTCAAACAAACATATAAATATACGCAACAAAATAACCAGAGAACAAATAATAATATGAATGCACATGAATATGGACATATTAAAACATTTTTTTTATTTTCAAAATTCTCTTTTATTTTAAAAAAATATATATGGGAATTAAAATCAAATACCAATTAAACCAACAAAACCGAGACTTAGATAACAAACGAAAAATACTAGGCCTGACTCTCTAAAAAGTCCCCAGCGGAGTCGCCAAACTGTCGTAACCTAAAAAATAACGAGTCTCATCGCAAGACTTTATTATTCGTTAAGCGTGACATTAAAAAAACCGAGGAAAAATCGACTTAATTCCTCTAGAAAAATGAAGGTTTTGAAAATGACCTTAAAAAGGACATGGAGTCGCCACCAATCTTTTTTAGCTAGGTGTGATCGGCCACCTATTAAAACCGGTTTTATAAAATATTTTAAAAATTAATTAAAACATTTTTAAAACCAATTTCAAGTCTGCGTTTAAACCAGAGAAATCAAAGAAACGGGTTCGGGAGTCGGTTACGTGCGGGGAAGGATTAGCACCCCCACAACGCCCGTATAAATCGGTACCTTATTAACGTGTGTTATCTCAAGTCTCGATAAAAAGTCGGTTTTAAATTTAGTATTTCAAGTTAATTCCCAATTTAGAGAAAAATAATTCCATTTTTAATTGCAAATGATCCGGAATTTATAAATTCAAAATTTTCCTGCATTCCCCAACAAACGTGGCAAAATATAAAATATTTTATTATTTTTGGAAAACTTTCCGAATCATTCTCTTTTTTTTTTTTTGAAAGAAAGATATTCCTTTATTAATGATAATTGATGATATTCCCTTAAGCAAACCCGATAGAGAACTCATGAATTATTTTAACTCGGGAATATCTTTATTTTTTTTATTGAAAAATCATTATCCTTTTGAAAACATTTTAAAAGATATGAATATGTATATGCATGATATAAATAAAATAACATGGCATAATCTAAATAATATAATGCATCCTAAATGATATGATATAATTTAAATGCCTTATCATATTCTAAATGAAATGAAATGTCCTAAGTTATATGACATATTCTAAATGAAATGAAATGACCTAGGTAACATAATATATTCTATATGAAATAAAATAACCTAGGTAACATAATATATTCTATATGAAATAAAATAACCTAGGTAACATAATATATTCTATATGAAATGACATAATTTAAATGACATGGCAAACATGAATGATATGACATATAAATTAAATGAGATGGAATATGAAATAATGCTATCATATAATATGCATGAAAATAAAAATGAAAATAATAATGCATGAACATAGTATATGCTAAATAATATGACAAAAAAATAACTAAATAAAAAGCCTAGGATATCATGAAATATTCCAAATCATATAATAAACAATTTAACATAACTCAAAATCATAACAATATCATAGGAATTATTATAGCAAGAATCACATATTATACAAAATGCATGAATATGGAAAATGCAATGCATGAAATGTATTTTTTCCTTTAATTAAGGAAATCCGTATATCTAAAAAGATATCCGGCTACCTTAGGAAAATATGTCAAATTAAATATTCTAAAACCAAAATACTTTGTGATTGTTTGAAAACAATTTTGAAAAGCTTGAATTAAAAAGAAAAACTAGGCTAAATCTTTTTTAAATGGCTCTAATTTCCTAAGTTTAAAAATCCGGACTTGACTACCCTTAACCCGAGACTTGAAAAACCATTTTTAGAGTTTAAATAGGCTTAGAAACTACCCTAAGTCAGTAGCTAACCCTCCTAATCAGCCCACTCTAAGTAACTTAACCAAAAAAGAAAAATGATTTTTCTTTAAATTCAATTCTGACTCCACTGTTCAGTTTTAAGCCACGATTTTATATCCTATTTTTAAAAATTCAAAAAATTCTGAAAAAACATACTGGAGACTCAGGACATGTAAAACTACACGGGAAAAAATCAGCTTAATTTTCTGATTAAAAACGAATGCCCAGAAAAATCGAAAAAGTACAAAAACTGGGTGAAAAAAACTGCTTTGCCAAAACACATTTTTGCCTTTGATAAAATCATTTAAAAATCAAAGTAAAAATATTTGAAACTCATAAAATGACTTACAAACAGTAGCTATGAGTTTTTGAAAGTTAGACAAAAATTGGCTAAGTAAAAAAAAATCACAAAGGTAGAATAATCAATTTGACAAACTTAATTTTCCACAAGTGTGCTCAAGAGAGCATGACTTTGAACCATTAATTGGCTCAAGTCATTATTCAAGTGGCATGAACATGAAATGCATGAAACAATACAGCAAACATAGTGCATGAAAATGCATGAGCTTAAACCTAAATGTCATGAAAAAATGCATGGCATTCATAAAGTGACCTAGACCTAAATGAACTTGCATGGCATTTAAAGCAACCTAGACCTAAAATGCATGAACATGCATGGCAAATAAACCTAACTTAATAACTAAAATATACGTGGCATTTTCACAAACACAAAGCATGCTTAAACCAAAAACTCAACCAAATATCATGCAAATGCTAACCTATCAACTAACATGGCAAGAATGCACAAAAAATGCAAAAATTCCAAGAGGACCGAATAGCATAATGTAACTAGAAAACATGACATTTTCACAAACACTTGGTATACTAGCATGTAAAACTAAATCAAATGGCATGTAAATGCAAAAACCTACCAACTAACATGACAAAAAATGCAAAACACAATGCAAAACACATGGAGTAGCCAAATGGCCTCAAGCTCCAACAAGCATGGCATTTTCACAAACACTTGGTATACTAACATGCTCAACTAAAATATATCACTTAAATCATGCAAAAACCACACAAGCATTTTCACAAACACTTAATATACTAAATCTAAAACATGCTCAACTAAAATATAAAACTCAAATCAAGCAAAGACCTCACAAGCATTTTCACGAACACTTGATATACTAAATCTAAAACATGCTCAAATTTAAACATCATGAAAACAGAAAATTAAAAATGCAAAAACATGATATTTAAAACATAAATGGCAACAAACAAAGCAACCAAATTAAAATATAACTAAAAAATATGAAGTAACATAACATTTAAAACATCAAAATCAAAGAAAATTAACATAAACAATATGGTAAAATAAATCAAAACAGCAACTTAAATAAATAATGTAGGCCATTTGGCCATGGTGAGTTTATTGTAAAAATAAAATGTAAAAAATATACTTAAGAAGGAGATGAAGGAAGAACTTGAAAAGAATAATAAAAAACATTTATTTAAAATGGAAACTCACCAAATAGAAATCAAAATAGCAAAAACAAGAATAGAAAATCAAGAAAGTGCAAGAGTTGGTGCTCAAGAGCAACCTCAAGAAGCTATCTTTCAAGCTTTATCTCTTCAAACTTTCCTTTCTTTTCTAAACTTTACTTTTTTGCTCTCAACCAAGAAGAAAAAAACTAAGTAAAAACTCTAAGAACTCAGCAAAATGAAGATGAAAAAATGAAATTCTGACCTCCAATACAAGGCTGGCCGAAACCCCCTAATAATGGCTCAAGGTGTTGTCATTTTTTTGTAACCAATTTCCCATCAAATGGCTAATAATTCAAGGTGAAAAATCATGAAATTACCACCTTTAGATTAGCATCTCAGCTCTCTCAAATTACAGCTGTTGAAGAATAATGTTGACATCTTTCTTGGCCTATGTGGCTTAATCACCATGGCTTGATCAAAGAGAATCTCTAACTAACTCTTGATTTCTAGCCATTTGATTGAAAAATCAGAAGCTTCCTCCTTCCTTTGGGCTTGGGCATGCCAGAACTTCTCTTTTCCAGCCCAACTCTTATTTTTTGAAAGGCCCAAAGAAGCCCTTTTCGGTTGCTTGGGTGAAATGACCGTTTCGCCCCCCGGATGCAAATAAATATCAAACGGACTCCAAATTCATTTTTTCTTTTTAATACTTCCAAAATAATAAAATATTGAGTTCTGAAAGTTTTCAAAATTATCCGAGTCCGTTTGCTATTTATTTGGATTTTTTCTTCCAAAAATGCCCTTTTATGCCCCTACATTTTACCATTTTTTAAACGAGCTCCAAATAAATACTTTTCTTTACCAATCTCTCGAAAATAATTAAAAAGTGTGATCTGGAAGTTTTCATAATTTTTGGAGCTCATTTGGTATTTTTTCGGGATTTATCGGCTTGAATTACTACATAGGAGGCCCGGGATTTGGCCATTTTGCAAACGAACTCCGAATCAAGTTTTTATTTTGCCAATATCTTCCAAATAATTTAAAAATGATATTTGCAAAATTTCAGAATTTTTGGAGTCCATTTGCTATTTTTTCGGGATTTATCTTCTTGAATTATTGCATAAGAGGCCCGGGATTTGGCCATTTTGCAAACGAACTCCAAATCAAGATTTTATTTTGCCAATCTCTTCCAAATAATTTAAAAATGATATTTACAAAATTTCAGAAGATTTGGAGCTCATTTGCTATTTTTCCGGGATTTTCCTTTTGAATTATTGCATAGGAGGCCCGGGATTTGGCCATTTTGCAAACGAACTCTGAATCAAGATTTTCTTTTGCCAATATCTTCCAAATAATTTGACAATGATATTTTAAAAATTTTAGAAGATTTGGAGCTCATTTGCTATTTTTTCGAGATTTTCCTTTTTGAATTACTTCATTAGAAGCCCGAGATTTGGCCATTTTGCAAACGAACTCCGAATCAAGATTTTATTTTACCAATATATTTCAAATGATTTAAGAATGAGATTGAAAAATTTTCAGAATTTTCGGAGCTCATTTGCTATTTTTTCCAAATTTTCCAATTTTGCCCTTTTGCCTCCGAAAATTGGTTTTGCTCAAAACAAGTCCGATTTTCAGATTTTCTTCAAGATGAGCCTTGGTATATCCTTTTTAATCATTCCTCATCCATTGGGGGCTTTGGTCTTACCAAGTCGGGCTATTTCTGTGATTCTTCCCGATTTTACCAAAATCCTCCAAAAACCCTAATTCTCGGTTTTCTCCCGGATTGACTTTTCTTTCGATTTTTCTTGCAAGTGACTCCTTCAATTTCGAACCTTCAATTTCGACCAATTTGATCGTTTAAGCACTTTTCCCCAAATTTCTCGGATTAGGGTTTCCTTTCTACTGAATCTCCAAATCCCAACTTCCGAACTCCATATTTTTCAATGTAGACCTCGGATTATCAAAATTCTTTCGCCATTTTTCATTTGAACTTAAAATCTTGATTTTGAAAGTGGGTTGACTTTTTCAGTAGTTGACTTTCTGGGGTTGACTTTTTTTGGGTTGACTTTTTTTGGGGTTGACTTTTTTCAAGTTTGACTTTTTATGCTCGCCCTCTTAAACTAAGTCTCGGAGTACCACCTGCAGGATGAAAACAGTCTTTTTACCCTCGAAAACATCAATATAGGAAGAAAACATACCTGTTTAGTGGTCCGGACAAAATTAGGTGTTTACACCCGTGATTTGAAAAAATTATGCCCGGAGGTCTTAAAAATGGTGCGGGAGGCCTTACCCATGATTTGAAAAAATTATGCCCGGAGGTCTTAAAAAAGGTGCCCGAAGGCCTTACCCGTGATTTGAAAAATTATGCCCACAAGTCTTAAAAATTATGCCCGGAGGTCTTAAAAATGGAGCCCGAAAGTCTTAAAAATGGTGCCCGGAGGCCTTACCCGTGATGAAAATACCTTGATGACGGTCTCAAGGCTCGACTCATTTGATAAACATAATGAATTCGATTTAAAAGCAAAAGGAAATACCTCGACGGTGGTCTCAAGGCTCGACTCATTTGATAAAACAGAATGAATTCAATTTAAAACAAAAGGAAATACCTTGACGGTGGTCTCAAGGCTCGACTCTTTTGATAAAACAGAATGAATTCGATTTAAAACAAAAGGAAATACCTCGATGGTGGTCTCAAGGCTCAACTCATTTGATAAAACAGAATGAATTCGATTTAAAACAAAAGGAAATACCTCGATGGTGGTCTCAAGGCTCGACTCACTTGAGAAGTAGAACGAGTTCGATTTTGGGGAAACCAAAATTTTCCTGATTCCTGCAATGTTAGCTAAATGCAATGATGAGAATGACATGCTTTGCAAATGCTTGTATGTTTCCTAAGGATGAATGCAATCAAATGATTGTGTCATGATTCTTAATCCATTGTTTCTTTGAGGTTCACAGATTATCTGACTTCATGACGGAGTTTTCAATTGTTCATTGATGCCCCACTTAAGGAACCCTTTACTCAAGATCAATTGTCAAACAGTCCCAGTTTATAACTTCACTGAAATTCACAAATTTCTGACTTCATGACGGAGTCTCCAACACATTCACTGTTTTCCTTTACTTGGTGAATTTTCCATCAGGATTAGTGGCTTCCAAACCTTTTCTAAGATTTAGATCTATTCCTTAGTGATACTTTTAAAATCCCTTTATTTAAAGAAAATTATGCTTACTAATCATCATTCAATTCAATAACAAACAAAATGCAACTCAAAAATGTATGAAAGAAAAATATGAAACAAGCAAATGTCATAAGACGGATAACAAGAATTTATTGCAACAAAAATTTTTAAAATGGTAAAAGTGAATATCAAGGATAAACGTAAAGTTATAGGTTGTTGATGCCCCAAAAGCGGAATATCTTGGGCCCTTTTTTTTTCAAACCATCTGAAATTTCTTTTGAATGAACAATTTACTTGGGTAATCCCTCGGCTTCCATAGTTACGTCAGACTGAATTGTTCCCCTTTTCTCAGATTTTCGAATACTTTCTCCCCATTTACACGGAGCATTGATTCAAACCTTAATCAGTACTTGAGTTGCCCCTTGCGGGTTTTCAACTTAGGTGTTCCCCATTCGGTATTAAGTCGCCCTTTGCGGGTTTTCGGCTTAAACCTATCCTTCTTCTTTTTTCCTACCACGCATCTGAGAATTCTAAATGCTTCCAAGATAAAAATGTCAATTCAAAAGATAGGATAAATTCTGAGGAAAACCTTTCAAATTAAATATCCATGCTTGATCAAAATGGACTTTTAAAGCACATAATGTAGGCCAAGGTTTGGGTTTAGAAGGAAAGGATAAAATAGGCCCAAAATGTGTTTAAGGGTGATTGGATCAAGGATTATTTCCTGAGGAGAATTCATTCTTGAAACATTTTTCTAATGGCTCTCTTTTTTTTTGCCATGATTTTGATTATTTTTCCTCGTATTTTCCCTCCAGAGTAGAGGGTGGTCCTTGATCAGGGTTCAATGAAAGAAATAATTCCTAAGGCTCAAAAGGGTGACTAGGGATAATTTCTTCTTAGTGAAGGAAATATGAAAGATGGCCATGTATCACACCAAGCATGAATATTCTCTTTGAAAAGCAATTCTCAGGGGAGATAGATATATAGAATTTCCATTTCTACACTTGGAATCATTCGAATTCCCATGTGCTTAGCATCACATTTTTTTTAAGAATAATACTTCTTCAGTTCATCAGCATTCACGGGATGTCTAAAATCATCCCTGTTCATCCTAGTTAGAATCAATGCTCCTCCAGAAAAAACTTTTTTTACCACATAGGGTCCTTCCCAATTTGGAGCCCATTTTCCTCACCGATCCTTCACTATGGGGAGAATTTTCCTCAGTACCAACTCTCCTTCTCGGAACTGTCTGGGTCGAACCTTTTTGTTATGGGCCCGAATCATCCTTTTCTGATACAATTGCCCATGACAAATTTCCTTCAATCTTTTCTCCTCGATGAGATTCAGCTGTTCATAACAAGCTCTAACCCATTCTGCCTCTTCTAGGCCAATCTCCATCAAAACCCGAAATGAAGGAATCTCAACTTCAATAGGTAGCACTACTTCCGTACCATATACCAAAGAAAACGGCGTTGCCCTTGTAGATGTGCGAACGAAGTGCGTGAAGAGCAAAAGGCAAAATCTCATGCCAATCCTTGTACACATCAGTCATCTTCTCGACAATCTTCTTGATGTTTTTGTTGGCTGCTTCTACTGCCCCATTCATCTTCAGACGATAAGGTGCAAAATTGTGATACGTGATCTTGAACTGAGTACATACCTCTCTCATCATCTTATTATTCAGATTGAGAGCATTATCTGAAATAATTCTTGCTGGCAATCCATATCGGCATATGATTTCCTTCTTAATAAATCTGCATACCACCGACTTCGTTACATTCGTATAAAAAACAGCTTCCACCCACTTTGTGAAATAGTCTATGGCCACCAGGATGAAACAATGTCCATTTGAAGCTTTCGGAGTAATGGGCCCAATCATATCCATTCGCCACATTGAAAACGGCCATGGTGCGGTCATGACATGCAATGGCGATGGCGGCATATGAATCTTATCTGCAAGATCCGGCATTTATGACACTTTCGGGAATAACTAATACAATCTCCTTCAATTGTCAGCCAATAATATCTTGCCCTCATAATCTGCTTAGCAAGCATGTGACCATTGGCATGGGTGCCACATATCCCTTCATGGACTTCCTCTATGAGTTGACACATCTCAACAGGACTTGATCTTTCCCTTTCTTGTAGAGAATCTCGCCATCTAGAATAAAACTAATTGCTAGCCTTATCAGAGTTCTCTTGTCGTTTTTTGTTGCTCACTCTGGATACTGTTGATTCTTGATGTATTGCTAAAATATTGTTATACCATGGGAGACCATCTGCTTCTTCTTCAATACTCAAACAGTGGGCAGGAGATTCATATATGCTCATCTTGATCGGCACAACTTCCGCCCCTTCATTCACTTTAAACATTGATGACAAAGTAGCAAGAGCATCTACTATTCGGTTTTCTTCTCGAGAGAAGTAATTGAAAGTCACTTCTTCAAACTCCTCCAATAAACTCAGTATGAGTTCTCGATATCGGATTAATTTTGTATCTCGGGTTTCCCATTCTTCGCGCAATTGATATATCACAAAAGCTGAGTCTCTAAAAACTTCTAGTTTTTTGATTTTCTTGTCCACTGCAGCACGAAGGCCCATAGTGCACACCTCATATTCTGCAGTATTGTTTGTATAATCAAAATCTAATCTAGCAGTGAAAGGATAATAATCTTCTTCTAGGGATATGAGGACTGCACCAATTTCATGCCCCATGGCATTAGATGCCCCGTCAAAATACATCTTCCATATTTTCTTCTTCGGGGAACCTTATCCGTTTGCGAAACATACATCAAATCTTCATCTGGGAAATCAAAGTTCAACGGCTCATAATCTTCCCCTACCCGACTGGCTAAAAATTCAGCCACTGCACTGCCTTTGATAGCTTTTTGACTTACATATACAATGTCGTATTCTGACAATAAAACCTGCCATCTTGCTGTCCTCCCTGACAAAGAAGGTGCTTCCAACATATACTTGATTGGATCTAGTTTGGTGATAACCATGTCGTGTAGTACAACATGTACTGTCTGAGCCTCCGAGCAGTCCAATATAAGGCACAGCACATCTTTTCTACCTATGAATATTTCAACTCATAATCTGTGAACTTCTTGTTGAGGTAGTAAACTGCCTGTTCTTTCTTTCCAGTCTCATCAAGCTGCCCCAAAACACAACCCATGGCTCTCTCAAATACTGATAGATACAATATCATCGATTTATCCGGAGCTGGTGGCATTAATACTGGTGGGTTTGATAGATAATGCTTAACCTTTTCAAAAGCAATCTGACACCTTTCATCCCGCTCTCCTAGATCACATTTTCGAAGTAACTTAAATATTGGATCACATTTATCAGTTAACTGAGAAATAAACCGAGTAATGTAATTCAATCTCCCCAGAAAACCTCTTACTTCTTTTTTAGTACGTGGAGGTGGCAAATTCTGGATGGCCTTCACATTATCTGGATCAATCTCAATTCCCCTTTTGCTAACAACAAAACCCAACAATTTCCCCGAAGTGACTCCAAAAGTGCAGTTTGCCAGGTTTAGCTTGAGTTGAAACTTTCTTAGTCTTTCAAAGAGTTTCCTAAGATTCGCAATATGCTCCTCTTCTCCATGTGACTTTGCAATCATATCTTCAACATAGACCTCAATTCCCTTATGCATCATGTCATGAAACAAGGTCACCATGGCTCTCTGATATGTTGCCCCAGCATTCTTCAACCCAAACGGCATTACCTTGTAGCAGAATGTTCCCCACATTGTAACAAATGTGGTTTTCTCCATATCTTCCGGTGCCATCTTAATCTGATTATATCCCAAGAATCCGTCCGTGAAAGAAAACAAAGAACTCTTCGTCGTATTATCCACCAAAGTATCAATGTGAGGCAAAGGGAAATTATCTTTAGGACTGGCTTTGTTCAAATCTCGGTAATCGACGCACATACGCACCTTGCCATCCTTCTTTGGTACTAGAACAATGTTTGCCACCCATTCCGGATATTTTGCCACCTCTAAGAATCCAGCATTAAACTGCCTTTTCACCTCCTCTTTTACCTTTAACAGCATGTCCGGCCTCATTCTTCTCAACTTTTGCTGAATTGGCTTGCACTCTAGCCTTAAAGGGAGCCTATGAACCACAATGTCTGGATCCAAACCCGGCATGTCTTGGTATGACCATGCAAATACATCTACATATTCTCGAAGCAAGGCTATGAGTTCACCCTTTATTGATTACAACAACGTAGTCCCGATTTTAACCTATTTTATCTCATCACTACTTCCCAAATTAACAATTCCAATAGCTCCTCATGAGGAAGTACTTGTTTCTCTTCTTGTTCTATTTTTCTTAATAAGTCCGGAGGTAGACCATAATCCTCAATATCTTCGTCGACTTCAAAATCACTTGTGCAAATAGGCCTTTCAAAATTAATTTCAGAATTACTGAAAGGAAGGTCCTCATATTCCGCATCCGTACACCTGTAAATAGGTGGGGAATAAACAATATAGGAAAACATATATACAATGGAACAAAATAAATAGCATAAATGAAAGAATATGGACACATCAATATGAAGGAAATGCATCGTGTTTGTTATTTATTGAATGAAAATTTTTAGACAAAAGCCTATTACAAAAGAAATTCTTAATATTTTCGGGCAAAGATATTTAAGATTTGTTTAAAAGCATTACGTTGGAATAGACCTAAAAACTATAGGTAGCTCCGTTGCACTCCAATTGGTCAGTCTATATCCTGGTGGACAAGGTCGCACCATCCAGTTATCATTCTCACTTTCAATTCTTTCTTCCCTAGTCGTGTAGATCATCATGTCTTGTATCTGCTCACCCTTATCACATGGAACTTTTCAAAAGCTTGCTCAATCATTACGAGTACATCATCAGAATTTTTTTCTTCGAACAAAGAACAGGCTGAGCGGAAGTTGTGAAGGATAGGTGGGAAAGTCATAGGCTCCCACTCAATATCCATACCCGCGAGACGGGCCATCCCCCTTTGTCGGTTCTTTTCAATTTGTTTTCTCTTCTCATGGGCCTTTGGAAGAAAACCCAGGCCAAACCGGTCTTTCTTTCCCACTACTTCCATTGCTCGGGCCATCCCTTGAAGATATTTTTCAAGACCTTTTCTAGCCCTGTAGCCTTTTCCCACGGTAGTTCTTACCCCCAGCCTTGTGTTCTTGGACTACCTTGGTTTTGGAATTTTTCGTCCTTCAACGACGAGAACCGTATTTACAAATTCCAAAAACTGAAAGGAACATTCTACGACATCTTCATTGGGTTCAACATAAGGAGATTCAATAGATGCAGAGGCTATTACATCATCTTCTCCTGATACAGTGACCAACGCCCCTCCATCACAAATTTTAGCTTTTGGTGGAGAGATGAAGGTACACCCCCTACTGAATGTATCCGCGACCTTCCCAACAAGCAATTATAGGACGGATTAATATCCATGACCTGAAAGTTCACCGTATAAGTGCGTGGGCCTATTTCTAGAGGAACCTCAATAGTTCCCATTACATTTCTCCTGGTACCATCAAAAGCTCTAACCACCGTGCAACTTGGCAGCACATAAGAAATATCCACTAGCAATTTGGACAGGGTTGCCAAGGGCATCACATTTAATGAAGAACCATTATCCAAAAGGACCCTCGATAATATGTGTCCCTTGCAAGTGGTAGTCATGTGAAGAGCCTTTGTTGACCCAATACCATTAGGTGGTATTTCATCATAACTGAAATATATATGTTCGTCTGCCGCAATGTTTCCCACCAGCCTGTCTAATTTTTCTACCGATATGTTGTTAGCCACATATGTTTGATTCAATACTCTCAACAAGGCATTTATATGTGGTTCCCAATTCAAAAGTAAAGATAAGATTGAAATTCTAGCTGGTTGACGTTGCAGTTGCTCAACCACACTATACTCACTATGCTTTATGAATTTTAAGAACTCGCATGCTTTTTTCTCATTCACCGGCTCTTTTATCCTGTTTACTGGGGCTGACCCCTTTCTACTTCTTTTGACAAATCCATCTCAATATGGATTGGTTCAGCTGCTTTCTTCCCTTTGTCTATTCTTCTATCTTCTCCTGTTAATCCCTGTTCAACAGCCTCAAGAGCATAAGACCTTTCACTTCGTGTTAAGTGCCCCATATCTATGATATCTTGCTGACTCGAAGACCCTGGCATAACCATGCTGCAGTTATATTTCCATGGTGCAGCTGTGTTTTCCATGCACGAAAAGGAAACAGGCAAATCAATGATTAACTTAGGCGTATTTTCCTCAATAATTGGCATAACTTTCTCCTCTGGTTCATCATAATAGATGATCAAGGGTCTTCTTATCCCGTAGCCAGCTGCATTCTCAATAACCTCTACTTCCTCCTCTGTCTCCTCGTAAAACTAGACCTCCCCATCATCCATCATCTTTTGGACTTTAGCCAGAAAGTCCCCGCAGTCCTATATGATATGACCTCTACATTTATGGAACGGGCACCAATTCTGCACCCTCTTTGCAACCATTTTTAAACTGTTTGCATCTCCCACCATTCCTGCCATAACCATCTCGACCCATACTGTTAACATTGGAGTTTTGACTTCTCTGGCATCCCTTTTTACCCTTCTGACTTCCCAGTCCATACTGCATTTACCCGATTCTCAGCATGATCGGGCAATAGGTTTCCCGCTACATTCGGCCCGTTCTTTGACCCAAACTTCACAACTCTGGCTTTGATCAGGCTTTGGACTTTCTTTTTAAAAGTCAGGCAATCTTCAGTCGAATGTCCTTGAATTCCTACGTGGTACGCGCAGTTAGTATTTATATTGTACCACCTTGGATATGGCGGTGTCAGAGGTTTGAGGTATACGGGTGCAACAAGTTGACCCTGCAACAGTTTGGGATATAGCTCACCATAGGTGGTAGGAATCAGATCAAATTGGGGTTTTTGATCGTTCCTTGGTGAACGTTGGTCATTGCGCCCGGCTCTCTGAGTGTTTGGAACAGTATTTCGGGAAAGGTTTATCTGTGGGGATATGCCAGTTGGAAACCGCTGTTGTGGTATATTGGTATAAGGGAAGGAATTTTGGGTAAGGTGGTTCTTATTAGGGTAGTAAGGATTATACCCTGGGTAAGATGTGTAAGGTGTCGGAGGTGCATAAGATATAGTAGGAGTATAGGGCCTTAGTGGTGTATATGGTGTGGGAGGTGTATATAGGTATTGGTTGATACTAACTGTGTGGGTCTCCTCTTTCTTCCTAGCAGGGAATACCTTCTTCGGAGTAGCAGACTCACCCCCTTCCATTTTCTCATTCTTAATGGCCGACTCTATCATCTCCCCGGATTTCACCATGTCTGCAAAGTCCTTGGTGGCACTCCCCACCAATTTATCATAATATGGTGCTTTCAAGGTATTGATGAAAAGCATTATAGTTTCTTTGCTAGTTAAAGGGGGTTGCACTTGTGTGGCCAGATCCCTCCACATTTGCGAGTATTCCTTGAAACTCTCAATAGTCCTCTTTTCCACGTATAGTAGTGACAGCCTATCAGGTACCATATCAGATACATGCTTATAATATTCCATGAAAGCCCTGGCTAAATCCGTCCATGAACGAATCTTGGAACGACTCAGTTGAATGTACCATCGGGTTGCAAACCCTATCAAGCTATCTTGGAAACGATGGATAAGCAGTTTCTCATTATCATAGTGCCCCGTCATTCTTCTGCAGTACATGATCAAATGTGCTGATGGGTTGGTAGTCCCATTATATTTCTCAAAGTCTGGTACTTTGAACTTTGGGGGAATTACCAAATCGTGTACTAAACTCATCTCTTTGGCATCCAGACTGCCAAATAACTCCGCCCCTTCAACGGCCCTCAGCCTCTTTTCCAGCAGTTGATATTTTTTTCTGTAATTCTGCCAATTTGACCCTCTTCAGCTCAGTCATCTTTGCTTTTTCCTTTTTAGCTACTTCCTCAAAGTCTGGAACGTTAACATCATTTGGGTCAGCTCCCATATTACCTTTTTCGGGAACATAGTTCTGTGCCTCAGCAGCTGGCTGGATATAAACATAGGAGGCTGCCCCTATTGGCAGATCTTGGCCTTTTTGCTATATGTTTTCAGGTTGATACTCTTCAATTACCACCCTTTTTCCCGGTGATCGAATTCTCCCTCGACCCTTTTTATTTCATCATGGCACTCATCATTTCCATGAGTTTAGTCATCTGTTCTCATGACTCCTCTTGAGATTTAGCCAACTGTTCCTGCATTTCCCTTTGAGTTCTTTCCATTCTTTAAATTCTAGCAAGCTGATCGTTCTCCATAGCTCTGGCTTGAGATCGAGTATTGTAAAGGTGTCGAAAATTCGATTCTTTCTGAGTGCGACCAATTGTACCTTTAGTTTTGAAAACCATGAATTAGAATTTATTAAGACATCTTTTTTTATGTTTTATAAAAAATGAATGAATGAATGACTAAATGTGAATGAATTAATCAAATAAAATGAATGAGTACATGATTACATATATGAATATGAAAGAATAAATGAATGAACAAGTGAAATGAATAAATAAGTGGTTAAGTGTATGAATATGAAAGAATGAACAAGTAAAGGAATAAAGAAGTGATTAAGTGTATGAATATGAATGAATGAATGAACGAACAAGTAAAAGGAATAAATAAATGGTTAAGTGTATGAATATGAATGAATTTCAAAAATGAATGATTATAAATATGAGTAAATGTACGAATGAACAAACAAAATATATAAAATATGAATGCATTTGAAAGTATTGGCCCCGGGATAATTTCAACCGAACGATCTTTCATTGATTTCCTGAAACTAAATACATCACAGATAGAATAAAAAGATCACTGTCTAAGATAAGTCCATAATTCGCCTTTCAAAGTGCTATTACAAAATTAGTCTTATAGTGACTTCCTCGGATCTTGGACATTCTTTTCACAGTCTCCTTTTGATGGCCTTGCTCTTCAATCTGACCTTTACTCTTTCACGGCCCCTTGACGCGTCAGTAGAAACATCACTGCGTAAGCTTTCTTTAGCTTGCTTCTCCCGTTGATTGGCTTGGGCTACTTCATCCTTCGCTCTCTCTTTCCAGTAGTTATTCTCCTTCTTGAGGTTTTTGATCTCCTGCTCCATTCCCCGAAACTCTTGAGGGTCCCCTCAAATCAGAGCTCGAAGTGGAACCTCTTGTTTTCCAAGTGTAATTCCTGAAGATCGCCCTTAGCAATGTCCATTTCTCTCTTGATCTTTTCCTTTTCTCTTTCTCGAGCTGATTCCTTATTTTTCATGTTCTCATGCTCTTCTTGTAGTCGGGCAATATCCTTGGTCATCTGGGTCTTTTCTTTTTCAAATTCTGCCCTTACGATTTCTAGCTCTTATGGCACTTCCCTCGGTGGCGGATTCATGAACTGGACCTCTTCCCCATCCGATGTCAACAGCCTATCATTAACCCTTAATTCCCTCCATACCCGGTAATCAGGTGTGACGATATCGGCATATCTAGCCACTTTTATCCGGCGAGTTTTCTTTCATGCTTCAATCACTGCCCGCACCTTTCCAGAATACCCATCCTCTCCATAAGTGAACTCTGATGATACTAGCTTATGAGTCACTGGTGTGAATTGCCGAGACTCAACCTGTCTTTGCACCAACAGAGGTGCATAACTCACAGACCCCTAAATTTCGAGTAGTGGAACTCTTGGGTTGTCCCCACATTTATACATAATCGGCATAGGAACCATCAATGGAGCTCTCCAAGTTAACATCTCCCTTTTTAGATTCTGAAACATGTTGACCCATTTCTCTTCATCTCCGTCTTCAGGCCAATCATTTCGAAGGAATTCCCTAATTGGAACTAAAGACTTCATGTATAGTTTGAAGGAAACCTCTTCTATCTTCCAAAAGTGACTTTGAATCCAAATATAAAGGAGTTGTACACACCCCTTGATTATCCCTTGTCCTTCCCTTTTACAAAAATTCAAAGATTAGATAGTTTCAGCTATTGATGGCCGGAGATGGGTTGATCTTTTGTTCCAACTTTTCAAAGAAATCAAACACGGCTATATCCACATGACCCAATATCTTCGGGAATATGATTAATCCGTAGATAGCCAGAGCAAAGATGTCCCTGGCTTTTTCTTTGTTGGAATAACCCAATATCAATTGTCGAAGAGTTTCCCACGAAATGCATCCATTTTTCTGCTTTGTATCCACATGGCTCTCAACCCATGTTGTATCCATTCCTGTGATCCTAGCCACTTTCCTCTTAAAACCTGAAGGTTTCACTTCCTTCAAATATACCCGATCAGGATTAGGACATTCAATACGTAACAGTGCTGAATATTCTTCAATCAGTGGGGTCATATCCTCCTTGTTAAAAGTAAAACATCTATAAGCAGGATTCCAAAACTGTACCATAGCCTAAATCAACCCACTATTGACCCTAATCGGAATTAAGAGTGCTATATCTCTATATTTCTGAGTGAAGGCTTTTTTCTTTGATATATTCCACTGATTCCAAATGTCGGCTAACCCTCGAAGATTATTCTATTAAGAATCCACTTTGACCCTTTTCGACAATACTGACACATAATCTTTCTTCAGGCAATCACCATCCTCCCTCTGATTTTTTTCTGTCACATAATCTTTCTTCAGACAATACTGACACATAATCTTTCTTCAGGCAATCACCATCATCCCTCTAATCTTTTTCTGACCGTGTCCTGACTACTGCATGATCTTCTATCACTAAAATAACCTGACACTCCATGAAAGTCCATTGGGTTGATGACTATCCCGAGGCCAATAAACTTCAAGTGTATGATGGTGTCTATGATGCATGTCAAAGAAAAGAAAACAGAAAGAAATAGATTAGTAAAGAAATGAATTCACAAATATAACATAAATAACAGCATGTTTTTTTTTAAAATGTCCCAAAAATTTGAACAGAGCTTCGGCATTATGACACCTTTGGGACAAAATAATAAATTTATTACGAGTGATATGATGTCCGTTCATCATCAGCCAATTTGTAAAATCTAACATATAGAAATATGGTAAAAGGTTGGAAATGTTCCTCCATGTGTTCTTAAAATTCAGGTATCTAACAAAAATCCTGCATGGCTTCACCTAGGTCCACTATATGAAGGTGAATCGGTCCTAAGGCCCCGACTTGTTCCTCATTGTCGCCTGTGAAGGCTAGTAAGGCACCCTGATAAAAGCAGGTTCAATTAGTTAGAGTATATTTTCCTATGCCCATACGGAGGATTATCACGAAGGCATTAGGTAATTTTATACTCCGAAAGTGTTTCACTAGCCTATACGGAGGACCATCACGAAGTTGAAGTTACTTTACTCCCACTTAAAAGGACGGAACCCGGGTAGAGGGTTCATGTTATGCAAATGCAAATATAATGTGTGCGGAGGAACAAAACAAACCTGTCACCACCTATTCTACAACCCTTATTCTAAATACACCACTAAAATCAAACTATGTAAAGCATCAGTCAAGCAAACATATAAATATACGCAACAAAATAACTAGAGAACAAATAATAAAATGCATGCATATGACAATGACCATATCCAAAAACGTTTTATTATTTTCAAAATTCTCTTTTTTTTTTTTTTTAAATGTAGGAATTAAAATTAAATACTAATTAAACCAATCAAAACGGAGACTCTGATAACACACGACTAATTCTAGGCCTGACTCTCTAAAGTCCCTAGTGGAGTCGCCAAGATGTCGATACGTGATCATGTCGCGGGGATCCGTTCGAGTGAGGGGGAAACAAAAGCATAGGAAATGACGACTTACTTCCTCTACATTGAAATAAAAGGTCGAGGGTGTGAAAACGGCCTCGTAAAAGACATGGAGTCGCCACCAATCTTTTTTAGCTAGGTGTGATCGGCCACCTATTCAAACCGGTTTTATAAAATATTTTAAAATTAATTAAAACATTTTTTTAAAACCAATTTCAAGCCTGCATTATAAACCAGAGAAAATCGAAGAATCGGGTTCGGGACTTGGTTACGTGCGGGGAAGGATTAGCACCCCCACAATGCCCGTATAAAACGGTACCTTATTAATCGCGTGTTATCTCAAGTCTCGGTAAAAAGTTGGTTCTTAATTTAGTATTTCAAGTTAATTCCCAATTTAAAGAAAAATAATTCCATTTTTAATTGAAAATGATCCGGAGTTTATTAATTCAAAATTTTCCTATATTCCCCGGCAAAATCGGCAAAATATAGAAATTTTTATTTATATGGAAAACTTTCCAAATCATTCTCATTTTTTGAAAGAAAGGTATTCCTTTATTAATGATAATTGATGATATTCTCTCCAACAAACCCGGTAGAGATCTCATAAATTATTTTAACACGGGAATATCTTTATTTTTTTATTGAAAATCATCATCCTTTTTTTAAAAAAAAAAAAATTAAAATGAATATGAACATGTATGACATAAATAAAATGACATAGTAAAGTCTAGATAATATAATGCAACCTAAATGATATGACATAATTTAAATGGCATAGTATATTCTAGATGAAATGAAAAATCCTAATTGTCATGGTATATTCTAAACGAAATAAAATGATTTAAATGACATGGCAATTTTAAATGATATGGCATATTTCAAATGACATGGCATATTCTAAATAATATAACCTAAATGATATGGAATATGATCTAAGTGACAAGAAATGACATGAAACATAAAATAATGCTATCATAAAATATGCATGAAAATAAAATAAAAATGCATGAACATAGTATATGCTAAATAATGTGACAAAAATAAATGACTAAATAAAAAATATAGGATAGCATGAAATATTCAAAATCATATGGAAAACAATATAACATCATAAAATATAAATCAAAGTAATAATAATACCATGGAAAATATCATAGCAAAAATCACATATTAAATAAAATGCATGAACATGGAAAATGCAATGCATGAAAATGTATTTTTTTTCCTCTAAATAAAGAAATCTGTATATCTAAAAAGATATCCGGCTACCTTAGGAAAATATGTCAAATTAGATTTTCTAAAAACAAAACTTTGTGATTGTTCAAAAACAATTTTGAATAAAAACTTGAATGAGATTAAAACCCCTACCAAACCCTTTTAAAATGGCTCTAATTTCCTAAGTTTAAAATCCCGGATTTGAACACCCTTAACCCGAGATTATAAAATCATTTTTAAAGTTTAAAAAGGCTTAGAAACTACCCTAAGATAGTAGCTAAAGCTTCTAACCAACCCCCTCTAAAAGCCTTAGCCAATTTCAACCATTGTTTTTCTTTTGAATTCAAATCTACCTCTACTATCCGAATTTGACACACAATTTTTTAGCCTATTTTTAGAAACTCAACAAAATCTAAAACAATTACTGGAGACTCAAAACATGTAAAAATAAATGAAAAAAAATTGGCTTAATTTTTTTATTAAATATGACTGCCCATAAAAATCGGAGAAGTTAGAGTACTAGGTGAAAAAAACGGTTTTGTCAAAACACATTTTTTGCCTTTGATAAAGTCATTCAAAAGTCAAAGTAAAAATTGTTAGAGATCATCTTAAAGACCCAAGGACAGTAAATAAACATTTAAAAACCTTGGACAAAAATTGGCTAAGTAAAAAAAAAAAAATCAGAAAGGTAGAATAATCAATTTGACAATTCCTTAATTTTCCACAAGTATGCTCAAGAGAGCATGACTTTGAGCCATTGATTGGCCAAAGTAATAAATCATGTGACAATGACATGGAATGCATGAAAATACAGCAAATGAAATGTATGAAATGCATGGTCTAAAGCATAAATGGTAAAGGAAATGCATGACAATTCAAAATAACCTAAATGCCTAGCATGAGTTTGCATGGCAATAAATGATATCCTAACTTAATATGCATGCAATGCTTGATAATGCAAATATAACTTGGACCTAATATGTTATGAATATGCATGAATATGCATGAAAATGCTAATGCAACCTAAGACCTAAGTAGCATAGCAATGCATGGCAATACCAATATGATTTAAGACCTAATATGCATGGCAATACCAATATGGCCTAGACCTAAAATGTAATGAGAATGCATAGCAATACTATGAACATACAATGACCAATGAACCTAATACTAATGCTTGAACAAAAAGAAACTAATACACAATTTCAAGATATGATAATGCAAAGCATGTTACCTAAACAAAATACAAATGCATGACAAGGCAAGGAATGCATGAAGAGGCCGAATGGTCACATGGAACTCTAGTGCAATCCTATCTAGTAAATGACACAAGTACATGACAAATCATATCAAGATACATAATGTCATGACATTTTTACAAGCATATGACATACTAAAATCAAAATACACAAGCTCATGGCATGTAGATGCAAACAAGTCAAGAAGCAAGATGAAAATGCACATGCAAGGCATACTAAATATCAAGATATGCTAACTCATGGCATGGAGATGCAAACAAGTCAAGAAGCAAGATGAAAATGCACATGTAAGGCATAGCAAAATAGAGTAGCCGAATGGTCATATGACCAAATATAAAATGCAAACATGTTTATAATATAAGACATGATATATGAAAAAAATGCACAATATGATTCCAATGAACACAATGGCCGGACCTACAAGGAAAAATTATTAAGCATGGAAAAGAAATATAGAAGCAAATATAGCATAGAAAATAATGTAAAGAACATATAAAAAATTAAGCATAGACATGCAAAGCAAATAACAAGCAAAACTAGTAAATAAAACAAGGAAAGTTAAGCTCTATGGTTGGTATAAAATGGGCATAGCCTCTCACCTAACCATAATCACTTGGTCTTGCCAAGATCATGAAGCCTTTCCATTTCAAAAATTAAAAAATAAACTATGCTAAATAACAAAATTAAGGTGAGCTTCATGGTAGGTAAAAATGGGCATAGCCTCTCCCCTAACTATGGTCACTTAGTCTCGCCAAGATCATGTAGCCATTTCAACCTCTTTTGCTTCGTTTTTTGTAAAAAATCAGAACCTTAAATACTTAAATAAACCTTCTGAAATCATTTTTCCACAACAACATGCAAAGAAGAAAAAAAGAAAAAAAATCAAGGCAAATATCCCTTCAAATTCAGCCAAGCATAAACTTTGTAAAAAAAAATTATTTTCAACCATTTTGATGAAGAATAAGAGATGAAAACTTAAGTAAACATTTTAAAAAACTTTACTTCTATGAGAAATGTAGTAGGAAAACAAAGTGGAAAATCAAGAAATCAATATAGAAAACAAGAAGAAAACCATGCTAGAGCTAGGTAGAGATGACTACCTTTAAGCTCTTCTATTGAAAACCTTTCTTTTTTCTTTCAAAACCTTTTTTCTTTCTAAATTAGCTACTGACTTCAGCCTCCAAACCTCTCAAAAAAAAGAAATCAGCCCCCCCTCTAATGGCTTGGCCGAATAGCCCTCCAACCCTTGGATGGAATTTGCCCTTTTTCTCCTCCAATTTTGGCCTTTAGATTAAGATATTTTGATGAAAACATAAAAATGCCATCTTTCCAATTGATAGAATCCCTTAAGATGTGTACTCAACCCTTGTAATAACCTCAGCCCTTTGAGTGCCTACCCTTGGATGAGTTGTGCTCTTCCATTCTTGGTCATTGGATGAGGACAACATAAAAATGACATCTTATAGATTAAATCCAGCCCTTAACATGTGTACACATCCCTTGTAGATGGCCTAAGCCATTGGATGAAAAGAGACAATCCCATGCACTCCCTTACTTGGCCGAATGGATGCCCACCTTTGGATGAATTGTGCTTATCTTTTTTCTTCCATTCCTGGCCATTAGGTGAGAGTTCTTTCATGACAAATAAAAATTTCATCTTGGCATTTAAACATAGCCATTGGATGGTGCATTCAACTTTCCTACAAGGCACCTAAGCCATTGGATGAAGGGGGACCATTTGCAAGGTGTTAGTGGTAGCATGTGAGCTTGATAGTGACTAAGGAATTAAATTGATCAAGCTTCCTTATTCTCCTCTATGCTGGCTGATCAAAAGAGGTAAAATCCCAGCAATTCCTTCTTCATTCATATTTTTTTTAATTACAAATTTGCCCTTTTTGGTTTCTTCGGTGAAATAATTTTTTTGACCCCCGAACCAAAATAAATAGAAAACGGACTCCAAATTTAAATTTTCTTTTTTCAATACTTCTGAAATAATAAAAAATTGACTTCTGGAAGTTTTCAAAAAATTTCGAGTCCATTTGTTATTTATTTCGGATTTATTTCTAAAATTGCCCCTTCTATGCACCTGAACTTTTCCATTTTTTAAACGAGCATCGAATCCAGATTTTTCTTCACCAATATCTTCCAAATAATTGAAAAATGTGATCTGGAAGTTTTCATAATTTTTGGAGCTCATTTGCTATTTTTTGGGATTTATCTGCTAGAATTACTACATAAGGGACCCGAGATTTGACCATTTTGCAAACGAACTCCGAATCAAGATTTCATTTCTCCAATCTCTTTCAAATAATTTAAGAATGAGATCTGCAAATTTTCAAAATTTTTGGAACTCGTTTGCTATTTTTTCAGGATTTATCTGCTTGAATTACTACATTGGGGACCCGGGATTTGGCCATTTTGCAAACAAACTCTGAATCAAGATTTTCTTTCGCCAATATCTTCGAAATGATTTAAGAATGAGATTTACAAATTTTCAGAATTTTTGGAGTTCATTTGTTATTTTTCTCAAATTTTCCAATTTTGCCTCTGAAACCCGATTTTGCTCAAAACAAGTCCGATTTTTAGATTTTCTTCAAAGTGAGCCTTGGGATATCCTTGTTTAATCACTCCTTATAAATTAGGGGCTTTAGTCCTACCGAATCAGGCCATTTTCTTAATTCTTCCAAATTTCACCAAAATCCACCAAAAAACCCTAATTCTCGGTTTTCTTCTGAATTGACATTTCTATCAGTTTTTTCTTCCAAGTAGCTTCTCCATTACCCGTAGTCAGTACTTATCTTTTATTTGGAACCTTCAGTTCTGACCAATTTGATCGTTTAGGCACTTTACCCCAAGTTTTCCGAACAAAGGTTTTGTTTCTACTGAATCTGCGTAACCCAACTTCCGAACTCCATATCTTTCAATGTAGACCCCAGATTATCAAAATTATTTCACTGTTTTCAATTGAACCTCAAATCTTGATTTTGAAAGTGGGTTGACTTTTTTAGTAGTTGACTTTTGGGTATGACTTTTTCGGGGTTGACTTTTTCAAGTTTAATTTTTTCTGTATGCTTTCTTAGACTAAGTCTCGGAATACCACATGCAGGATGAGAAAAGCCTTTTAGCATTCTGAAACATCAATTTAGGAAAAAAAAACGTACCTGATTTAGGGTCCGGACAAAATTAGGTGTCTTCAATTATCTGTACCGTTATTTTTCGACAAAACATAATGATGTGGGCTGACGGATCGGTTGTCCCATCATATTTCTCAATGTTGGGAACCTTGAATTTAGGGGGAATGACTAAATCGGGGACCAAACAACGATCATTCGCATCTACACTCCCAAATATATATGTGCTTTCTAATGCCCAGAGCCTTTCATCTAATAGATGATATTTCCCTTGGGAATCTGTCGACTCAGCTTCCTTCAATTTAGCCATTTTCAATTTTGCATGTTCAGCTGGATCATCTAAGATAAGGACGTTGACAGGATTAACTGTGTTTTGAAAAGACTGGACATCTAACATTATGACCTCATTCTGACCCTTTTGTGCCTCCGACCTTTCTCTGGCGGCCAAGTTTTCAGTGTATCCCTTTCTTTTGATCGAGGCAGACACCAGCTCCATCAGTTTAGTCATCTTATCTCTAGATTCTGCTTGGGACCTTGCCAATTCTTCTTGTGATTTTGCCCACTATTCCTGTAATTCTCTCTATGCTCTCTTCATTCTATCCAGCCTATTTTGCTGCTTATTATCCATGAACCTGGCATGAATTATAAAGGTGCTCTGTACTTTTTATACCTCTGATTTGAAAGAGAAACTTCTTCAAAACTCTTAAAGCCAAGCCAACTTCTATTTTATCCCTCCAAATGTGTTTCATGATGAATGAACCATGAATGCCATGAATGCAATTTGATGCACGTCAAGAATAAAGTGATGTATGGACATATACAGTGGAAACATGCTGACCATGTATGTTATAAGTGCAACACGATGCCAGCATGATGCATGTAAAGAATAAGAAAAATCAATACATGGATATATGCAATGAATGACCATGTATGTTCCAGATGTATTTCCCCATGAATGATCATATACAGTATGAATGCAACATGATGCCAATTATGATGCATGTAAAGAGTAAATGATTGACACAGAGTATGTACAAAGAAAACATGTTGACCATGTATGTCATGAATGCAACCTGATACCAATATGACAAATTAATACATAAGCATATCACGATGACTATGTATGCCATGAATACAACCTGATGTCAACGTGATGTATGTAAAGAATCAATGCATGAACATATACAAAGAAATCATGCTGATTATGTTTGTCTAGAATGCAACCTGATGCCAACACGGTGCATGTAAAAAATAAGCAAATCAATAGATGAATGAAATGTATGGTATGACAAATAATTGATCAAATGCAAATGCAAGGGGAAGATACCACGGAGGAAATAAGAATCGGAGGAACTTAATCATCAATCATCTCATAAATTTGAAGCATAACCAATTCATTCTCATATCAATGTTCACAAGGTATAAACCATGTTTACAAAATCTGAGCAGTGGTTAGAACTGTCTTTACAAGCACTTTATTTTTCCTAGCATCCTAAGGCTATAAGAGTCGGCTACTGAAAAGACGAAATCCTACTACATCATAAAAGACCGAAGTCCTACTACATCGTTGCTATAAATCTCCCAGTCCTAATTGTCCTTTCCCAGTCCTCTCTCAACCAGTGTCGTTGGATCGAACCACTTGATATCTATGAGAGAACTGCACTTTCCTCTTGAAGGTTTCATAATCTTCTATGCTATGCCCAGCAATTCCGCAATGATAATCATATCTTGCATTTGGGCTATACCACTTAGGGTATGGTGGCAGCAGGGGTTTCCACGGCACACAGGCAACCAGGTGATCTCGGATCAATATAGGGAGAAGATCTTGGTAGCTGATTGGAATGGGATCATACTTCCTTTGAGTCTTGCTCTTAGATTCTTTCTTGGTCACATACGGCCTAGGAGTTGGGGCACTTGATGGTGGCACAAAGGCTCGAACCAGAGTGTTTGCATGGGAAGATGGTGGAACAGCATGGTAAGGGTAGGGATTTGGACACGAGACCCTTAAAGAATGTACACAATTCAAGGTTGTTATCCCGGATGCTTGATGAGATGGTTGATGAGGGAAAAAGTATGAATTACAGTCAGCTTGAGGTGATGGCATGGAACCCAGAGACCTCGTGTTGGTCGTCCCAGTAGACGAAGGGGTAATAGTAAAGCGAGGATACTGATTCAGATTTGGGACAATTTGCAGAGGTGGTACAAGATCCGAGGTTTCTGTCTTTGGCATCTGGCTTCCCAATTTGAACATTTCCACCATTTCATCGAGGTTCAATCCTTTATGGCACCGACAAGTGCAAGATCCAACAGAGATTGTATGATCTGGACCTGATGGTCTTGGTTGATCCGAAGGTGATGAAGAGCCTTGAGAAAGTTCCCCCTTACTCTTACTAGGATCCTCAAACATTTTTATCAATTTGGCGAGTTGTCCTTTCACCTCCAGGATTTCATGTCCAAAATCCTCTTAATTGTGCTCCAGAGCATACACTCGTTCCTCCAATTCATTCCTCATATCTTAAACCCCTTTCATGCATATGAAATTGACATTATTATCAAGAATACAATTATGAATGTACATGCTCTATTCTTATATGCATGAATGTAATGATGATTAATGCATAAAATGTACAAAATGCGAAGATGCTTGAGGAGATGAATTTTCATATTTACAACTGCTTAAATAATGTGCATGTTATACAAAAATGCAAATGAAAAGATCAAGGAAAAGAAGATCCTAATATCGCTCTTTATTTTTTGATTTTTTTTCCTTTTTTCGAAGAAGAAAATTTTCATGGAATAAAAACTCTTCCTTTTTCTTCTTTTTTCTTAGAAATACCTAAAAGAGAAAAATTTTCAAAATAACCCAAAAACACTAGGTTTCGGTATTATTACAAATGATGTGTGAAAAAAAAATAAAACAAAGCAAGTAAAACGGTACAATCGTCAATGCAAAGTGAAAAAGTTAATGAACATGTGCCCCAACAATATCAACTTATTTAAGCATCTCAATGCCTTTGGGGCGGAATACCAAATTTATTACGAGCGATGTACATTCATCATTGCCCGATCTACAATGCTTATTCAGAATACAGAAATAAATGGCAAAAGATCAAAAGCATTCCTCCATGTGTTCCAAGCTTCGGTACCTCTAACGGAGATTCGACATGGCTTCGCCTAGGTTCACTATATGATGTTGCATTAGGTTCTAAAAAGACTCCAAATTGCTCCTCAACATCGCCGGTGAAGGCTAGCAAGGCACCCCGATAAAAGCGGGTTCAATTTGTTATAGTGTATTTCCAGGCCTATAACGGAGGTTATCACCTCACGAAAGCGTAGGTAGTCTACTACTCCGGAAGTGTTTCGCTAGCCCATGCAGAGGTTATCACCTCATGAGAGCGTAGTTACTTTACTTCCACCTAAAGGACGAAACTCGGGTGGAGGGCTCATGTTATGCACGTGCACGTGTAGTATGTGAGGAGGAACAAACAAACCTTTCACCACCTATTCTACAATCCTTATTCTAAATGCCCCAGCAATTTATTAAAACAAAGATCAAGAATAGTGTAACGCATTAACCAACCAGAGAACAGTAATAATATATAAGGTTAAATAACCAATGGACAATAATAATGTATAAGATTAAATAACTAGAGAAGAGTAATAATATACATGCAAATGAACATTATAAAAGCAATTTGTTATTTTCAAAAATTCTCCTTATTTACAAAAATGTGGGAATTAAAAGTAAATACCAACCAAAACTGACAAAACCGAGACTTTCGATAACACACGACTAATTCTAGGCATGACTCTCTAAATATCCCCATCGGAGTCGCCAAGCTGTCGATACGTGATCCTCCGGGGACCCGTTCAAGTGAGGGGGAAACACAACCAGAGGAAAAGACGACTTAATTCCTCTTGAAATTAAAGGGTCGAGGGTATGAAAATGACCTAGGAAAAAATGGAGTCGCCACCAATGTTTTTTGGCTAGGTGTGATCGGTTGTCCTATTAAAACTGATTTTTATAAAACCTTTTAAAATTAATTAAAACATTCTTAAAACCAATTTTGTAGTCTGCGCTTTGAAACCAGAGAAATCAAATAAGCGGGTTCGGGAGTCGGTTACGTACGGGAAGGATTAGCACCCTCGCAATGCCTGTATAAAATGGTACCTTATTAGTCATGTGTTATCTTGAGTCTCGGTGAAAAGTCGGTTTTAAAATTGGTGTTTGTAAATAATTCCCTTAAAAATTCATTTTTTATTTGAAAATAATCCAGAATTTACTAGCATAAAATTTCCTATATTTTTAGACAGACTCGGCAAAATATGGAATTTTTTCTTGATTTTGAAATTCTCCGAATCATCCTCATTTTAAAAAGATATTCCGTTGTTAATGATAATTGATGATATCCTCTCCGGCAGACCCAGCAGAGAACTCATAAATTATTTTAGCTTGGGAATAATCTTCATTTAAAAAAATATCATTTGTTTTCCATGTATTTGAAAAATCATTGAAAATAACCATGAATATGAAAATATGTCACTAATATAGAAATTAAATAAACATGCGTATTTATCGCAACATGGTAAGCATTTTATTATAGCATGGCAAAAAGAAATAACGATATGACATGTAAAATGAATGATATGGCATGTAAATGACATGGCATAATGAATGACGTGGCATGTGCATGAATGACATGGCATGTGAATGACGTGGCATATGAATGACATGGCATGTGAATGACGTGGCATGTGCATGAATGACATGGCATGTGAATGAAGACATAACATGAAAAATGACATGGCCTATGAATGATATGACATAAGAATGAATGTCATGTGAATGAAATCGACATGGCAAACAAAGTGACATGGCATGACATGACATGACATGACAAGATGACATGACATGACACGAATGGCATGGCACGAGAATAAATGATATGGCTTATGAATGACATGGCATAATGAATGACGTGGCATGTGCATGAATGACATGGCATATGAATGAAATCGACATAGCATGCAAAATGACATGGCATAAGAAATTATGACATCCATGAGGATGAATGTCGTGGCATGAAAATGATGTGGCAAACGAATGACATGGCATATAAATGTCATGGCATAAGAGTGAATGTCATGTGAATGAAATCGGCATGGCAAACAAAATGACATGGCATGAGAATGAATGTCATTTGAAGAAACCAACATGGCAAACAAAATGACATGGCATGAGAATGAGAATGAGAATGAGAATGAGAATGAAATTGACATGGAAAATATGAATGACATGGCATATGAATGAACATCATGTGAATGAAATGGATGACATGGCACGAAAATGACATTGTGTGCGGATGAATGTCGTAGCATGTAAATGATGTGGCAAACGAATGACATGACATAAGAATGAATGTCCTATGAATGAAATCGGCATGGCAAACAAAATGACATGGCATATGAATGACATGGCATGAGAATGAAATAGCCTAATCTAGATAGCATGACATGTGAATGGATGACATGGCATAATCTAGATGACATGGCAGGTGAATGGATGACATGGCATATGAGTTAATGACATGGCATGACCTAGATGACATGACATGCGAACGGATGACATGGCATATGACATGGCATGTGAATGAATGACATGGCATATGAGTTAATGACATGGCATATAAGTGGATGACATGGCATATGAATGACATAGCATGCGAATGACATGGCAATATGATGACAAGGCATGTAGATGAATGAGATGGCATATGGATGACATGGCATGTGAATGAAATCGCATGTGAATGACATGGCATAAGAATGAAATCGCATGTGAATGACATGGCATAAGAATGAAATCGCATGTGAATGAAATGACAATATGAATGACATGGCATGTGAATGACATAGCATATGGATGACCTGGCATATGAGTGACATGGCATAATGAATGACATGGCATAAGGCATATAGATGACCTGGCATATGAATGAACATGGCATAATAAATGACATGGCATGTGAATGACACGGCAATATGAATGACATAGTGAATGACATGGCATGAATGAATGGTATGGCATGCTTGACATGGAAAAATCACGAAATGACATAATCATAAAATATTCATAATCACATCATAACCAAGATAGAAACATGAAATTTAAATCATAAAATGACATCACCATGGAATGTTCATACATTTAAGATTTGCATGACTAAGATAGCAAAAGTTGAATGTCATGGAATATGCATGAACATGGAAAATGCATAATTAAAATGAAAAATGTTAATATCATGGAACATGCATGATCATGGAATTAATTTTTCATGGGAGGAATCACATAAATGGCATATGTCGGAAAATATTACCTTGCTTCCCGGCAAAGCTTGGAAAATAATTCTTTCATATGATATTTACATGGTTCTGAGTAAAACGAAAATCATACGTTTCGATTCTATAAACATGTGCGTTGAATAATTTCATAACCTCCCAGGCAAAATCGACAAAGATCGAGAACTAATTCTCGGCAAATGTTTAATAAACCGAAAAATGCGTTTTTATGACAAATTAAGTAAAAACATTTTTAAAATGCAATGCATGAAGATGTATTTCTTCCTTAGAGTAAGGACATCCGTATACCTAAAAAGGTATCCAACTACCTTAGGAAGAGACTTAGATCGAATTTTCAAAATCAAAAGACTTTGAGCTCGGATTAAAAACAATTTGGAAATTTTTTGGATGAAAAAGGACTCATGGCCGAAAACCCCTTTTAAAATGCCTTATTTTCCTAGTTTTGAAACCCGGGTTGACCACCTTTGACCCGACATTTATAAAATCAAATTTTATGATTGAAATGACTTTGAAATCAACCTAAGACAGTAGCTAAAGTCCCAAATCAGCCCTTTCTTAATATACTAACCAAAACAGAAAATTACTACTTTCTTGAAAATAAATCTGACCCTCACTGGCAGTTTTGAAAACCTATTTCTTTCCCTTCTAAAAAATTTCAGAAAAATCTGAAACAATTATGGTAGTCCTAGAACATGTCGACCTCCATGGGAAAAAATCACCTTAATTTTTGGAGCAAGGGTACTATGACCGAAATTTTACCAAAGTCAAGATAGTGAGTTAAAACTGCTCTATTTAAAACCATTTTTTTCAAAAATCATAAAAAATTTTAAAAATCATGAAAAAAATGTACCATGGCTCCCCCTAAATGGCTACTACATGTAGTAAAAATTTTACGTTCTTTTGACCATGGAAAAATAGTAAAAACAATCAAAGTCAGAATACCCCAAGCTAAAATATCATTCTCTCAAGTATTGGTGACAAAGGTTTTTGGCTTGAGATCATTGGTTGATCTTGGCCAAAAACCTAGTTGATATGTCATGAAATGCATGATTTTCATCCAACCAACCATATGAAAATAGATCAAGCATGAGTCAAGAGCATGAACACAAACAAACAAGCAAGAAGTATCGAGCAAGAACAAGCACAGAATCATCATACACCATTCGCCAAGCATGAAACATGTAAAAACAATTTGACAAACTTGGTTATTTGATAAAGCATGAAGAACAAAGGATTGAAAACATTTGAAATTTATTTTGTAAAACCTTTTTATTCATCAAAAGTTTATAAATCACATAGCAAAAAGAGAATAAAAAGACACAATATCAAAGAAAACATTAAAGAACAAGAAAGAAAGAGATAATCACCTAGCTTTAGCTTTCCAAATCAAGAGCTCTCAATTTTCTCCTCACTTTCTTTTTTTTCTCTTCTTTTTTCTCTCCTTTAGCTACTGCCCTTGTAAAAAATATAAACCCCTTCCTCTTGTGATGGCCGGCCCCCTCTCTAAATGTTAGAGTGTGTGTGCTCCTCTTGTGTTCACCCTTGGATGAGATGTCCTCATCTTTTTTTTCAGCACTCCAAGCCATTGGATCAAAGATATTTTTATGATAATAAAAATGACATCTTGCCATTTGATCTTGGCCCTTGAAAGATGTACTCATCTTTTTACAAAGCACCTAGGCCATTGGATGAGGGAGGACCACTTGCAAGGCAATAAAAATGTCATCTTATAATTTGATAGTGACCATTGGATGAAATTAATCAAATCTCCACCCTTCATTAATGAGCTGACCAGCCAAGGGCTTGGAATATCCCAGAAATTCCTTCATCTTTCATATTTTTCTAATTGCAAATTGGCCCTTTTCGATTTCTTCTGTAAAATTACCCTTTTAGCCCTCGAACTTAATTTAATTGCAAATGGACCCCAATTTCGGATTTGTCTTTTCCAACTCATCTCTTTCATATAAAACTTGGTTCTGGAGGTTTTTACATTTTTTCGAGCTCATTGCTATTTTTCCGGATTTTTCTCTAAAGTTTTGGTTTAATGCCTCCCAAATTTAGCCTTTTTCGTTTGAGCTCCGATTCTGGATTTTTCTTCACCAATCTCTTCCAAAAATTATAAAACTCAGATCTGAAAGTTTCCATAATTTTTCGAGCTCGTTTACTATTTTTTTCGGAATTATCTTTTGGAATTTCGGGTTAGTGCACCCGAACTTTGCCATTTTTCAAATGAGCTCCGACTTTGGATTTTTCTTCACCAATATATTTCAAAAATTATAAAACTCAGATCTTGAAGTTTTCATAATTTTTCGAGCTCGTTTTCCATTTTTTCGGGAATTATCTTTTGAAATTTCAGGTTAGTGCACCCGAACTTTGCCCTTTTTCAAAGAACTCCAATTCCATATTTTTCTTCTCCAATGCCTGCCAAAAATTATGAAACTCGGATCTGAAAGTTTTCATAATTTTTCGAGCTCGTTTTCTATTTTTCCCAAAATTTTCTTTGGGATTTTTCGGGTTAGTGTACCCGAACTTCACCTTTTTCATTCGAGCTCCGATTTTGAATTTTCTTTCTCCAATCTCTTCCAAAAATTATAAAACTCAGATCTGGAAGTTTTTATAATTTTTGAGCTCATTTGCTATTTTTTCCAGAATTTTCTTGGGATTTTCCGAGAATGCCTTTCAACCTCCGAAACCTCGATTTTACTCAAAATTGGTCCGATTTCTGGATTTTCTTTTTCTGTTCCTTTGTCATATATTGAATTTGAGTTGGTCCGAAAATGCCGAATTTTTACGATCAAATTTCCCTCTGATTTGGTTTTCCCCTTTTCAACCTCGGAAATTTTCTTGTTTTTCCGTTTTTGCTCTAACCGACTCTTCCTTGGGATCCACTTCAAACTGGGCCTTGTGCTATTTTTGTTTATTCATCCTTTATCAACTGGAGGCTTCAATTTCACCGAATCGGGTCATCTTTGCAGTTTTCTCCAAATTTGTCGGATTAGGGAAGCCCTATACTGAATTTTCGCAACCCATCTTCCGAACTCTATATCTTCTGTTGTAGACCTCGGATTATCAAAATTCTTTCGCCATTGTTCAATTCAACTTCGAATCTTGATTTTGACTGAGAGTTGACTTTTTTAGTGGTTGACTTTTTGAGGTTTGACTTTTTTAAAGTTGACTTTTTATGCTGACCTCCGAAACAAATTCTTGGGGACCCATCTGAAGAACGGTGGAAGTCTCCTTGCGTTCCGAGGAGTTGAAAAGGAGAATCTACCCGGTTTAGGGGCCCGGACAAAATTAGGTGTCTATAGTCACTTTTCTTTCCATTGCTTCCATCTTTGCTTGCATGTCTTCCCATTTCTTGGCAAATTTCGCGAGCTCTCTTAGCTTATCAAGCTTTCCCCTTAATTTAACATTTTACCTTTCCTTGTCTTCTTGGAGCTTCCTATTCAGCTCTCTAGCTCCTTTCGGTTCAATCTTTGCCTTAAGTTGGTGATGGATCTCAACTCTTCAACCTCTTCATCCCTTGTATTCTTCCTGGCTCCTAGCACTCTTTGAGAGGACTTCAATTAGGATAAGCGACATTTCAGATGAAATGTAAGTCTTTAAAGAGTTTATAGACTTCCATGTTGAGTCATTCGCTTTTTCCCCCTCAACCTCAAGTTCATTGTCCACAGGGGAGCTCCTTGCAATGACATGAGTATGCCTTGGCTCTTGAGGTTGGGGGTGTTTTCCATGAAGTCTTTCACGACTCGGCTTATTCTACAGACATCTTTTCTTAGTTGGTTGAACTCTTTATCTTGCACTCTATTTTCCTTGTTGTTTTGAGTAGTGCGAGTGCTAGAGTTTACTTCTTCGTCGCGCCTCTTTTTTTTTTTGTTGTGGCGAGTAGATATTTGAGCTTCTTTAATGGCCCTTTTGCGTGTAAGCATTGGCACATAGTCACTTCACTCCTTCGACCTCTTTGAGGGAGCGAATCATTCCTAGGTGGTCAATCGACTCTTTCTTTCCTAAGGGATCTCTTCTTATGAGGCATGTTGAATATGCCCGAGGTTTCTTTTCTGGCCTAAGGAATAGCCTCATGCGTTGGTTGCCTTGAAAAAGGTTGACCACTTAGGACTTGATCCAATTATCGAGAAAACTCTCTTGTAAGGAGGCGTAAATGAATTCAATCTCTTAATGAGCGCACTAAATGTTATGGATGAGAAATTCGTCATGTGGAGGTTGCAGACCAAATGGATATGCATGGCTAGCAATGGGCGAGCTATGTAGAAAGTAAGCACATCAGGTGTTGATATGATTCTCCAAGGTGTTGTCTTGCCTACAAGATGAATAAGAGGTTAGAGAGGCATCAGATGTGTTGTAATGCGTGCTCCCATGTCAAATCAATTCAAAAGGTAAGATAACAAAGACACATCAATAAAAATAAGGAAAATTGAGATAAGGCAATGTACATAGACTTTGGGTGAAGTCTAGAGACAGATGCATAAGTTAAAGAGAGAAGCTCTAGTCATGTTATGGTGGTGAAGAGTTGGAATGCCATAAATAATGCCTCTATATATATATATATATATATATATATATATATAGGCCATTGGACGGCCATGATATTGTTACTTGTCACGATCGTGTGGCTCCCTCAATTTGGTGTAGAGACAATTCTATCTCCAATCTATGAGATGGCCGATCTAGGGAAACTAGAAGTGATCTAAACAGTCTTTTGGATCTTGACTGAAGCCATCCCGAACACTTGCCATAACATTTTTTAGAGTAAACATGAAATTTAGTTAATAAGTGAATTGAATAGTGGAATTTATTAATTGATAGGTGGATCTTAAAATTCTTAAATTATGATGTTTGACTTTCACCAACAAATTGTTGTCATGTTGAGCAAGGCAAGTAGTTATAACAAAATGTTGGTAGAAATAGTAATTTTCATTACTTTTAATAATTATTTGTCATACTAAATGTGAACATCTAATGATTCAAAAAATATGTAATTGCACAACTAAGATTTGCTTGAATACAAAATTAAAAGCTATAAACCAAAATCGGAAAGAACACTTTGTAAATGGATTTACACCTTTTTTTGCTTCAATTTTACTTATGTTTTCTCTTTTCTTTTTTTTCTTCCCTTTTATAAACTCACAAGTGAGAAGAAGCGATGCCAAATAAGGGAAACTAAAACTTATCTAAAGTCTCCTACTACCACGTCAACAATACATCCAATAAACATGAGCGTTTCATCTGTAATTTTTTTATTAAAATATTACAATTATTCAATTATAACACAGAATTATATAAGGGTTCACTACTTAGAAGCATGAGTTCCACATAATATTTTCGTGAGCCCTACACAATACAAGATTGTGATTGGTTAATTTCACTGTAGTAATTATAGGTGATATACTCTCAATAAATTAACTCCATACGGTACCACGTCAACTAATCCAATAAACTAAGTCCATGCGGTACAGTAAACATTAGTAATGGCAAGGATAAGAGAGGAACAACACTTGTAGCATTGATAAGGATGTCAACTGGTGGGTTTGGGACCCGGGACGACCTCGACCTTGCTTTCTCAAACACTCTCATCATCTTCCTTGTCCTCGATGGGGGAAGAAAATTTCTCTACATCCTTGCCCCACGTGGATCTATCAGGGAGAACAGGGATGGGGATAAGGGGAAATAAATTCCTCCTCTGGGGATGTAGATTGAAAATTGGTGCACCAGAATACCCATATTACGTAAACTTTTAATATGCACGTAATATTCAAATAGTATATTGAAAAAGTAGAGCGGAAACTTACATGAAAAAATACAAGATATGATCAAGATGAACATAACGAAAGAAGTTCCGAAACTGGATAAATAACTCAATTTGTTGTCCAACGGAAAACCTAGTTTTATTCATCGAACTTTACTATCAAGCATTGCAGTGAGAAACTCACAGAAATTTCCCTGTATGGCCTACCTGAATCTTCATCCTGCATATGCTATGTTATTGCCAGAATTACCAAATCATTAGGTAAATCAGTTAGAAAAATGCACAAAGGAAAATAAAGAAAGGGAAAAAATTAATTGCAAACAATACAAGACAAAAAATCTTAAAAGATCTTACCACACAAGCCTAGAAGTAAAACAAACAAATTAACGAAAACCGAAGAAAATCACAAGAACAAAAGAAGATTATGAATCTATACTTGTACTTGGCTCAGAAACAAGTGCATTATTTCAAGGGTTAAATATTAAATTAGTACCTGTATTTTAAGTCTTTTCTCTGTTTGATACCTGAAAAAAAAGTTTGTCACTTTAGTACTCGAACTATCATGTCGTCAATCACATTGGCCATTTGCCTTAACACCATTAGTTAATGACTGACTAGGTAAAAAAAAAAAAAATCAATCAGAACCTGACACGTGGCAAACCTGCCACATCATTAGTGCCACGTCATCATGAATGAAAAAAAAATTCAAAAAAATTATAAAAACCAAAATAAAAAACTGATTTTTTTTTTAAAATCAAAATTTAAATTTTTTTTAAAAATTAGAAATTTAAAAGTATAAAAAATTAAAGATAAATCTGAAAAATTAAAAATTAAAAATTAAAAATAATTTTTTAAAATATAGAAATTTCAAATTAAAAAATATATATGAAAATCCGAAATTTAAAAAAAAATTAGAAATTTAAAAATTAGAAATTTTTTTATTTTTCTATTTTTATTAAAAATATTCAAATTTGTTTTCTTATTTCTTATTTTTTTATTTTTTTATAGATTTTTAAATATATATATATATATATAAATTTTTCAATTTTATAATTTATTTTGAATTTTGGTTTTTTATTTTTATAATATATATGAAAATTCGAAATTAAAAAAAAAATAGAAAATTTAAATTGAAAAATATAATTTTTTTTTATTTTTTTCATTTTTATTAAAAATTTTCAGATTTCTTTTTCTTATTTTTTAATTTTTTTACAGATTTTAAAAATATATATATATATATATGAAGTTTTCAATTTTTATAATTTATTTTTAATTTTGGTTTTTTATTTTGATTTTTATAATTTTTTTAAAAAAAATGAGATTTTCAATTTTTCAATTTTGATTTTTTAATTTTTTTTTAATTTTTTTAATTTTTTTCTTATATGATGACGTGGCACTAATAATGTGACAGTTTTGTGACGTGTCAGGCTCTGATTGGGTTTTTTTGCCTTAGTCAGTTATTAACTAACGGTATTAAAGCAAAGGGCTAATGTGAATAACGGTATGAAAGTTCGAGTACCAAAATGACAAAAAAAAGAATTTCAGATATCAAAAAGACAAAAGACATAAAATATAGAGGCTAATTTAGTATTAAACCCTTCTTTTAAAGTTAATTTTCCACGCTGCTAAGAGATTTTAATAAGTGATCTTAGAAATCTTATTGCAAATAATTAAGAATTCAAATTTGATCTAGTTGTTTTTATCCTCCCGTAGCCTTGTCTAAATGTACTAAAAATAAAAATAATAATAAACAAAAGAGAGAAAATATTTTAAAAAATATGAATATGTATGACATAAATAAAATGACATAGCAAAGTCTAAATAATATAATGCAACCTAAATGATATGATATAATTTAAATGTCTTAGCATATTCTAAATGAAATGAATTATCCTAAGTTATATGATATATTCTAAACGAAATAAAATGACCTAGGTAACATAATATATTCTATATGAAATGTAATATCTTAAGTCATATGATATATTCTAAATGAAAAAAAAAATCCTAAATAACATAATATATCCTAAATGAAACGAAATAACCTAGGTAATATAATATATTCTACATGAAATGAAATGACCTAGGTAACATAATATATTCTATATGAAATGAAATAATTTAAATGACATGGCAAATATAAATGATATGGCATATAATTTAAATGACATGAAATATAAAATAATGCTATCATATAATATGCATGAAAATAAAAATGAAAATAATAATGCATGAACATAGTATATGCTAAATAATATGACAAAAATAACTAAATAAAAAGCATAGGATATCATGAAATATTCAAAACCATATAATAAACAATATAACATCAAAAATATAAATCGAAATAATAACTATACCATAGAAATTGTCATAGCAAAAATCACATATTATATAAAATGCATGAATATGGAAAATGCAATGCATGAAAGTGTATTTTTTTCTTTAATTAAGGAAATCCGTATATCTAAAAAGATATCCGGCTACCTTAGGAAAATATATCAAATTAAATATTATAAAATCAAAATACTTTGTGATTGTTCGAAAACAATTTTTTGAAAAGCTTAGATTAAAAATAAAAACTTGGCTAAACATTTTTTAAATGGCTCTAATTTCCTAAGTTTAAAATCCCGGACTTGACCACCCTTAACCCGAGACTTAAAAAAATCATTTTTAGAGTTTAAAAAGGCTTAGAAACTATCCTAAGTCAGTAGCTAAACTTCCTAATCTGCCCCCTCTAAGTAACTTAACCAAAACAGAAAAATGATTTTCCTTCAAATTCAATTATGACTCCACTTTCCAGTTTTAAACCATGATTTTTTACCCTATTTTTTAAAATTCTAAAAAATCTAAAAAACATACTAGAGACTTAGAACATGTAAAACTACATGGGAAAAAATCAGCTTAATTTTTTGATTAAAGATGACTGCCCAGAAAAATTGAGAAAGTATGAGTACTAGGTGAAAAAGCTGTTTTGCCAAAACACATTTTTGCCTTTGATAAAATCATTTAAAAATCAAAGTAAAAATATTTAAGACTCTCTAAATGACTCACAAACAATAGCTAACACTTTTGAAAAGTTAGACAAAAATTGGCTAAGGAAAAAAAATCACAAAGGTAGAATAATCAATTTGACAACTCTTTAATTTTTCACAAGTATGCTCAAGAGAGCATGACTTTGAACCATTGATTGGCCTAAGTCATAAGTCAAGTGGCATGAGCATGAAATGCATGAAAGATACAGCAAATATGATGCATGAAATGAATGAGTTAAAACCTAAATGTCATGAAAAATGCATGGCATCAATAAAATGACCTAGACCTAAATGAACTTGCATGGCATTTAATGCAACCTAGGTCTAAAATGCATGGATATGCATGGCAAAACAAACCAAATATTAACATATAAAATATGCATGGCAAAAACAGAAACACAAGGTATGCTTAAACCAAATACTCAACCAAATGTCATGAAAATGCAAACCTATCAACTAACATAACAAAAATGCACACACAATGTAGACACCTAATTTTGTTCGGACCACTAAAACAGGTATGTTTTCTTCCTAAATTAATGTTTAAGAATGTAAAAAGATTTTTTTTCATCCTGCAGGTGGTACTCCGAGACTTAGTTTAAGAGGGCGAGCATAAAAAGTCAGACTTGAAAAAAGTCAACCCCGGAAAAAGTCAACCTCAAAAAAAGTCAACCCCAAAAAGTCAACTACTAAAAAAGTCAACCCACTTTCAAAATAAAGATTTTAAGTTCAATTGAAAAATTGCGAAAGAATTTTGATAATCCGAGGTCTACATTGAAAGATATGGAGTTCGGAAGTTGGGATTTGGAGATTCAGTAGAAAGGAAACCCTAATCCGAGAAATTTGGGGAAAAGTGCTTAAACGATCAAATTGGTCGAAATTGAAGGTTCCAAATGAAAGATAAGCACTGACTACGGGTAATGGAGAAGCCACTTGCAAGAAAAACCGAAAGAAAGTCAATCCGAGAGAAAATCGAGAATTAGGGTTTTTAGTGGATTTCGGTGAAATCGGGAAGAATCACAAAAATGGCCCGACTTGGTAAGACCAAAGCCCCCAATGGATGAGGAATGATTAAAAAGGGATAGCCCAAGGCTCAGCTTGAAGAAAATCTGAAAATCGGACTTGTTTTGAGCAAAACCGGGTTTTAGAGGCAAAAGGACAAAATTGGAAAATTTGGGAAAAATAGCAAATGGACTCCGAAAATTCTGAAAATTTGCAAATATCATTCTTAAATCATTTGAAAGATATTGGCAAAATAAAATCTTGATTCGGAGTTCGTTTGCAAAATGGCCAAATCCCGAGCTTCTTTTGTAGTCATTCAAAAAGGAAAATCCCGAAAAAATAGCAAATGAGCTCCAAATCTTCTGAAATTTTGTAAATATCATTTTTAAATTATTTGGAAGAGATTGGAGAAAGAAAGTCTTGATTCGGAGTTCATTTGCAAAATGGCCAAATCCCGGGCTTCTTATGTAGTAATTCAAAAAGGAAAATCCCAAAAAAAATAGCAAATGAGCTCCAAATCTTCTGAAAATTTGTAAATCTCATTTTTAAATTATTTTTAAGAGATTGGCAAAAGAAAATCTTGATTCGGAGTTGGTTTGCAAAATGGCCAAATCCCGGGCCTCCTATGCAATAATTCAAGAATATAAATCCCAGAAAAATAGCAAATGGACTCCAAAAATTCTGAAATTTTGCAAATCTAATTTTTAGATTATTTGGAAGAGATTGGTGAAATAAAATCTTGATTCGAATTTCGTTCGCAAAATGGCCAAAGCCCGGGCCTCCTATGTAGTAATTCAAGCCGATAAATCCTGAAATAAATACCAAATGAGCTCCAAAACTTATGAAAACTTCCAAATCACACTTTCAAATTATTTGGAAGAGATTAGTGAAGAAAAATCTTGATTTGGAGCTCTTTTTAAAATGGTAAAATGTGGGGGCATAAAAGGGCATTTTTGGAAGAAAAACTCCAAATAAATAGCAAACGGACTCAGATAATTTTGAAAACTTCCAGAGCTCAATGTTTTATTATTCTGGAAGTATTAAAAAAAATAAAAATTGAATTTAGAGTCGGTTTGATATTTATTTGCATCCGGGGGGCAAAACGGTCATTTCACCCAAGCAACCGAAAAGGGCTTCTTTGGGCCTTTCAAAAAATCAGACTTGGGCTGGAAAAGAGAAGTGCTGGCCTACCAAGGCCCAAAGGAAATAGGAAGTTTCTGATTTTTCAATCAAATGGCCAAGAATTAAAAGTTAGTTAGAGATTCCTTTTGATCAAGCCATTGTGATTAAGCCACATAAGCCAAGAGAGAGTGTCAACATTATTCTTGAATAGCTGTAATTTGGGACAGCTGATATGCTAATCTAAGGGTGACAATTTCATGATTTTTTCATCTTGAATTATTAGCCATTTGATGGAAAATTGGTTACAAAAAAATGACAACATCCTTGAGGATTTACATAGACCATTCGGCCAGCACTAGAGGTTTAGATTTTATTTTTTCACACTTTCATTTTGCTGAGTTCTCTTGGTTTTTACTTGGTTTTTCTCTCTTTGGTTGAAGGCAAAAAGAAAAAGTTTAGAAAAGAAAGGAAAGTTTGAAGAGATAAAGCTTGAAATATAGCTTCTTGAGGTTGCTCTTGAGCACCAACTCTTGCACTTTCTTGATTTTCCATTCTTGTTTTTGCTATTTTGATTACTATTTGGTGAGTTTCCTTTTTTAAATAAATGTTTTTTATTGTTCTTCTTAAGTTCTTCCTTCATCTCTTTCTTAAAAATATTTTTTACAATTTTTTTTTTACAATATACTCACCATGGCCGAATGGCCTACAGTTTTTGTTAATGTTGCTGTTTTGGTTTATTTTATCATGTTGTTTATGTTATTTTCATTGATCTTGATATTTTAAATGTTATTTTACTTCATATACTTGAGTTATATTTTAATTTGGTTGCTTTGTTTGTTGCCATTTATGATTTAAATATCATGTTCTTGCATTTTTAATTTATAGTTTTCATGATGTTTAAATTTGTTGATGTTTTAGATTTAGTATATCAAGTGTTTGTGAAAATGCTTGTGTGGTTTTTTCATGATTTGAGTTTTATATTTTAGTTGAGCATGTTTTAGATTTAGTATATTAAGTGTTTGTGAAAATGCTTGTGTGGTTTTTGCATGATTTGACTTTTATATTTTAGTTGAGCATGTTAGTATATCAAGTGTTTGTGAAAATGCCATGCTTGTTGGAGCTTGAGGCCATTCGGCTACTCCATGTGTTTTGCATTGTGTGTTGCATTTTTGCTATGTTAGTTGGTAGGTTTTTGCATTTGCATGACATTTGATTTAGTTTTGCATGCTAGTATACCAAGTATTTGTGAAAATGCCATGTTTGCTAGTTACATAGGCCATTCGGCCACTCCTTGAATTTTTGCATTATATGTGCATTCTTGCCATGTTAGTTGATAGGTTAGTATTTGCATGATATTTGGTTGATTTTTTGGTTTAAGCATGCTTTGTGTTTGTGAAAATGCCATGCATATTTTAGTTAGTAGGTTTGGTTTATTTGTTATGCATGTTCATTTAGGTCTAAGTCACTATATTGATGCCATGCATTTTTTCATGACATTTAGGTTTAAACTCATGCATTTCATGAACTATGTTTGCTGTATTTTTTTCATGCATTTCATGTTCATGCCACTTGAATAATGACTTAGGCCAATTAATGGTTCAAAGTCATGCTCTCTTGAGCACACTTGTGGAAAATTAAGTTTTGTCAAATTGATTATTCTACCTTTGTGATTTTTTTACTTAGCCAATTTTTATCTAACTTTCAAAAAGTCCTAGATACTGTTTTTGAGTCATTTTGTGAGTTTTAAATATTTTTACTTTGATTTTTAAATGATTTTATCAAAGGCAAAAATGTATTTTGGCAAAGCAGTTTTTTTTCACCCAGTACTCATACTTTCCCGATTTTTTTGGGCATTCATCTTTGATCACAAAATTAAGATGATTTTTTTCCATGTATTTTTACATGTCCTAAGTCTCCAGTATTTTGTTTAGATTTTTTTGAATTTTTAAAAATAGGGTAAAAAGTCGTGGCTTAAAACTGGACACTGGAGTCAGAATTGAATTTAAAGAAAAATCATTTTTCTGTTTTGGTTAAGTTACTTAGAGGGGGCAGATTGGGAAGGTTAGATACTGACTTAGGATAGTTTCTAAGCCTTTTTAAACTCTAAAAATGATTATTTTAACTCTCGGGTTAAGGGTGGTCAAGTCCGGGATTTTAAACTTAGGAAATTAGAGCCATTTTTAAAAAAATTAGCCCAGTTTTTTATTTTTAATTCAAGCTTTTCAAAATTGTTTTCAAACAATCACGAAGTATTTTGGTTTTAGAATATTTAATTTGACATATTTTAGGTAGCCGGATATCTTTTTAGATATACGGATTTCCTTAATTAAAGGGAAAAAATACATTTTCATACATTGCATTTTCTATATTCATGTATTTTATATAATATGTGATTTTTGCTATGATAACTTCTATGATACTGTTGTGATTTTGGGTTATGTTATATTGTTTATTATATGACTTGGAATATTTCATGATATCCTATGCTTTTTATTTAATTATTTTTTGTTATATTATTTAGCATATACTATGTTCATGCATTATTATTTTTATTTTCATGCATATTATATGATAGCATTATTTTATATTCCATGTCATTTAAATTATATGCCATATCATTCATATTTGCCATGTCATTTAAATTATTTCATTTCATATAGAATATATTATGTTACTTAGGTCATTTCATGTAGAATATATTATATTACCTAGGTCATTTCATTTAGGATATATTATGTCCTCTAGGATATTTTATTTTATTTAGATTATATCATATGACTTAGGATATTGCATCTCATATAGAATATATTATGTTACTTAGGTCATTTCATTTCATTTAGAATATGTCATATAACTTAGGACATTTCATTTCATTTAGAATATGATAAGGCATTTAAATTATATCATATCATTTAGGATACATTATATTATTTAGATTTTGCCATGTCATTTTATTTATGTCATGCATATACATATTCATATCTTTTAAAATGTTTTCAAAAGAATAATGATTTTTCAATAAAAAAATAAAGATATTCCCGAGTTAAAATAATTCATGAGTTCTCTACCGGGTTTGCTGGAGGGAATATCATCAATTCTCATTAATAAAGGAATATCTTTCTTTCAAAAAACGAGAATGATTCGGAAAGTTTTCCAAATTAATAAAAATTTGTATATTTTGCCACGTTTGTTGGGGAATATAGAAAAATTTTGAATTTATAAATTCCGGATTATTTTCAATTAAAAATAGAATTATTTTTCTTTAAATTGGGAATTAACTTGAAATACTAAATTTAAAACCGATTTTTTACCGAGACTTAAGACAACACACGATTAATAAGGTACCGATTTATACAGGCGTTGTGGGGGTGCTAATCCTTCCCCGCACGTAACCGACTCCCGAACTCGCTTCTTTGATTTCTCTGGTTTATAACTCATACTTGAAATTGGTTTTAAAAATGTTTTAATTAATTTTTAAAATATTTTATAAAACCGGTTTTAATAGGTGGCCGATCACACCTAGCTAAAAAAGATTGGTGGCGACTCCATGTCTTTTTCAAGGTCATTTTCAAAACCTTCATTTTTCTAGAGGAATTAAGTCGACTTTTCCTCGGTTGTTTTTAATGTCACGTTTAATGAATAAAAAAGTCTTGCGATGAGACTCATTATTTTTTAGGTTGCGACGCACAAAGCAAAGAAAATGAAGTGGCCGAATGGCCTCATGTTCAAAGTGAGCATGGCATTTTTCACAAACACTTGATATACTAACATACTTAACTAAAACATAACACTCAAATCATGCAAATATAAAGTAGAGGTATGAAAACTAACAAGCATTTTCACAAACACATGGATTTCAAAATATAAAACATGAACAAACTTAAACATTTTGAAAACAGAAAATCAAAAATGCAAGAACATAATAATATACTCATAAATGGAAATAAGCAAGCAACCAAATTAAAACAAGCTTCAAGTATATGTAGTAGAAGAAGATTTAAAGCATCAAGACTTATTTAATATAAAAAATAACATGAAATAACAAAGCAAAACAGCAACTAAAACAAAACAAAAAAATATGGGCCATTCGGCCATGTCAAAGAATAAGGAAAAAAAAATATTTCAAGAACTTCTTATAAGAAAGGATCAAGAAGGAACTTAAAGAAGAACATTAAAAACACTTATTTAAAAAGAAAAATCAAAAGAAACTCACAAAAATAATAATCAAAACAGCAAATCAAGAATGGAAAATCAAAGAAAGTGCAAGAGTATGGTGCTAAAAGCAACCTCTAGAAGCTATCTTTTAAGCTTTTTCTCTTCTAACTTTCTTTTCTTTTCTAAACTTTTCTTTTTGCTTCTCAACAATGGAGAGAAAATCAGCCAAAAGCAAGAGAGAATAGAGAATGAGAGTGTTCTGAAAATGAAAGAAAACAATTCCCTTGTAGTGGCCGAACCCCCCTCTCTCTAGGTTAGGATGTCATTTTTCCATCAACCAATTTTCATCCAAAGGCTATTGATCCAAGATGTTTAAAACATTAAATTATCACCCTTAGATTAGGCCACCAGATATCCACAATTACAGCTGTTCAAGAATCTTAAGCCATTATGTTGACACTCTCCCTCTTCATGCATTGGTCCATGTGACTTATTTGCAAAGGCTTAATCAAAAAATCACTAACTAACTCTTCATTGTTGGCCTTTTGATCAAAAATTAAGAAACCTCCTTCCCATCTATAGGCCTTGGCCGGCTAGCCCTCCTTCTTCCAGCCCATGTTTGATTTTTTTAAAAGGCAAGAAGAGCTATTTTCGATTTCTTGGGTAAAATGACCTTTTTGCCCCCCGAATGCATATAAATGGCAAACGAACTCCAAATTCAAATTTTATTTTTTCAATACTTTAAAAATAATAAAAAATGGAATTATGGAAGTTTTCAAAATTTTCCGAGTCCATTTGCTATTTGTTTGGATTTTTTCTTCCAAAATTGCCCTTTTATGCCCCCAAATTTTACCATTTTTTAAATGAGCTCCAGATCAAGATTTTTCTTCACCAATTTATTCCAAATAATTTAAAAGTATGATCTGGAAGTTTTCATAATTTTTGGAACTCATTTGGTATTTTTTTGGGATTTATCTGCTTGAATTACTACATAAGGGGCCCGAGATTTGGCCATTTTGCAAACGAACTCCGAATCTAGATTTTATTTCGCCAATCTCTTCCAAATAATTTAAAAATGTGATTTACAATTTTTTACAATTTTTGGAGTTCATTTGCTATTTTTTCGGGATTTATCTTCTTGAATTTCTACATAGGAGACCCGGGATTTAGCCATTTTGCAAACGAACTCCGAATCAAGATTTTCTTTCACCAATATCTTCCAAATTATTTAAGAATGAGATTTGCAATTTTTTAGAATTTTTGGAGTTCATTTGCTATTTTTCCCAAATTTTCCAATTTTGCCCTTCTGCCTCGAAAACCCGGTTTTGCTCAAAACATGTTCGATTTTCAGATTTTCTTCAAACTGATCCTTGGGCTATCGTTTTTTAATCACTCCTCATCCATTAGGGGTTTTATTCCTACCGAGTCGGGCGATTTCTGTAATTCTTCCCAATTTCACCGAAATCTACCAAAAATCTTAATTCTCCGTTTTCTTTCGGATTGACTTTTCTTTTAGTTTTTCTTTCAAGTGGCTTCTCCATTACCCATAGTCGGTGCTTATCTTTCATTTGGAACCTTCAATTTCGATCAATTCGATCGTTTAAGCACTTTTCTCCAAATTTCTCGGATTAGGGTTTCTTTTCTACTGAATCTCCATAACCCAACTTCCGAACTCCATATCTTTTGATGTAGACCTCGAATTATCAAAATTCTTTCGCCATTATTCAATTGAACTTCAAATCTTGATTTTGAAAGTGGGTTGACTTTTTCAATAGTTGACTTTTTTAGGTTTACTTTTCAAGGTTGACTTTTTTCAATTTTGACTTTTTATGCTCGCCCTCTTAAACTATGTCTCGGAGTACCACCTGCAGGATGAGAAAAGTCTTTTTACATTATGAAACATCAATTTAGGAAGAAAACATACCTGTTTTAGTGGTCCGGACAAAATTAGGTGTCTACAGACATGGCATGAGAATGAATATCATGTGAATGAATTCGACATGGCATACAAAACGACATGGCATGAGAATGAATGTCATGTGAATGAATGTCATGGCATATGCAAAATGACACGGCATACACAATGACATGGCATGAGAATGAATGTCATGTGAATGAATTCGACATGGCATAAGCAAAATGACATGGCATACAAAATGACATGGCATGAGAATGAATGTCATGTGAATGAATTCGACATGGCATATGCAAAATGACATGGCATGAGAATGAATGTCACGTGAATGAATTCGACATGGCATATGCAAAATGACATGGCATGAGAATGAATGTCACGTGAATGAATTCGACATGGCATATGCAAAATGACATGGCATGAGAATGAATGTCATGTGAATGAATTCGACATGGCATATGCAAAATGACATGGCATACAAAATGACATGGCATGAGAATGAATGCCATGTGAATGAAATCGACATGGCATATGCATGAATGACTTGGCATGACAAGATGACATGCATGGCCAAATAACATGGCATAAACAATGATGACATGGATAAATGACATAGTGTAAGAATGAGTGACATGGCATATGCATGAATGACATGGCATGGGAATGAATGTCATGTGAATGAAATCGACATGGCATAATCTAAGTGACATAGCATATATATGAATTTATTTGAGAATGACTCAGAATTTATTAACACAAAATCTTTTCATGTTCCCCAATAAGCCCGACAAAACATAGAAAGTTTTATTTATTTCAAAATTCTCCGAGTCACCCTTATTTTAGAAAAATGATATTCCTTTGTTAATATAATTGATGAAAACTCCCCGGGAACCCGGAGGAGAATTCATGAATTATAATAACTCGATGATATTGTCTTATTTATTAAAATATTATGAATGCGCAAATTGACATTAAGGCATGCATGATTACTAAAAATGCTAAGCATTTTATTGTAATTATAGAAAATGAGGTAATGACATGGCATATGACCTAACTTAAAATGACATAGCATGACCGAAAATTGTTGGTGTATGCCCTAGAGCCAATCGATTTGGTCTGGCATAAACAACCAATAATGCAAACCCATCGCTATGTTTTAGTGATACAAGGTTTTCCTTCATGTTAGTACAATAATAAGGAGTTATTAAGTACTAATCGGATGAAGCCAACGGAACATAATGGCCTTGCAAAGGAATTATATATAATTGTGAGATCCTTATGCATCAAAGTCATGTTCCTAAAACAATTCCTGGTTATCGTATTGCCAAGACGGGGCATTGGCAATGCTCAAAGGCTGGTACATGTTAAGCCTACTTACTTAGTAAGCAACTGATCTCACGTGTTGAAGTATATGAGATACTTTAGGATAACATGTAGGTGCTTGTTTTTTGAACAAGTTCACTGAACATGGCCCGCTGTAAGAAATCCATTTGGTATTGTCACTCAAGTGTCTATGGAAACGTTCTCATGTGTCAGTCGTGTAAGTAGTCCTTTGACTTGTGATACTAGGTAATCAAGTATGGGGAGTGTCATACTTTGGTTCCATCACGAACGAGTCCCAAACAAGAGTGATGCTTATGGTAGGATGGTTTTGGGTATGACATGAGCCATACTAAGATGGATGAGTGATCTAGAGAGGATTCACCACTCCTAGTGACATCGGAGACATATCTCATCTGTTCTTGGCTTAAATTAACTTGATGGAATCTCTGGCCAGAGTATGATGAATTTAGGAGAAATAGTTTCTCTAAGTTCACAAAGTTAACCAATAGCTGCAAGAACTAATATGGATTGAACATGAGTAGACACTGCACCATGCTCATGGTCTTTTCGGGATATTTGGTGAAATGACCGAATTACACTGATAGACTGAACACGAAAGGTTATGTCGAGACTAACTTGACTCTCCAGTAATTGGGTGGTCATGATGGCTTGCTAGAGTCCGCTCATGATCTATGAGTATAAACTAATTAGATTAATTTATATCATTGCCAACATATTGGAAGCCTAATGGGTCACACACAGAAAGGTGAATAAAGAGATTAAAATGGAAAGAGCCTAATTGATTAATTTGAGAATTTAATCAATAGGGACTTAATTAAATAGTTTAATTAAGTGGAAGGACTTAAGGGCAAATACATAAGAGTTATTGTCCATAGTCCAAACCATGGAGTGATTGCCGCCCCTTATATAAAGAAACATGTGATAGCCGATCTCCCTAAGGGGATAGCCTAGCCGTATATGTGATATGCTTAGAGACTTTGGTGTCTTCTTGATTTCTTGACTTCCTTCTTGCCTCTTCATGGATTTCTAGAGAGAAAAACGTTTTCTTTCAAGAGAGCAAAGGCATAGGGTGAAGAAGAAAGAAGATCAAGATAATCCTTGAGGTTGGCACACCAAACCCGGAGAAGCAACAAAAGCGTTTTCTTCTTCTTGATGCTTATGAAGCATTCGGCCATGGATGTTTATTTAGATGGGGAGAGGTTTCTTTTACCTAAACTACTAGCATCGTTTTCGCCAAGACTTCATTCCTACCTTATGAAGGTTTTCTTGATCATCTTGTGTGGATTACCGTTAGAGGCCAGACACTTGTGTGGCTTGAATTCTTGGGTTGACAGCTTGGTGTTTAAGATTGAGTGGGCTGCTTGGAAACTCAAGATTACTAGATCTTTGAGTTAAGGTATGATTCTTGATCAGATGTATGCTTTATAATTACAAGATCGCATTAAAATTTTACAAGCATGATCCTATTAGATTTGGCTATCTCTTTGTTTATTATTCCGCTACGTTCATGTTTTTCTTTAATTCGATTATTGTTTGAGCATGAGGTTGAATCCCAACAAAAATAACCTAGGCTCTAAATGACATAGCAAACATCATAAAATGGCCTAACTACCTAAATGACATAGCATGACCGAAAATGACTTAGAATATAAATGACATAGCAAACATCATAAAAATGACCTAACTACCTAAATGTCATGGCATGGCCAAAAATGACCTAGACTCTAAATGGCATAGCAAACATCATAAAAATGACCTAACTACCTAAATGTCATGGCATGACCAAAAATGGCTATTTCTAAGGTTACATGGTAATATGACCTAAGATGCATGACATAGCTACATGACCTAAGATGCATGACATAATCAAATATTATGCAAGGCATGACCATGAACCAAAAATACATGGGCTGGCCGAATGGTGTTGGAAATCTCATAAACTCGAAATGCAAATGACATAGCATAAGACCTAAGATGCATTACATAACTAAATATGGTGCAAGACATGGCATGGATCAAAAATACATGGGCTGGCCAATGGTGTAGGAAGCTAATATGATATGAAAATGATGCAAAAACTAATAAGGCATGAAGACAATGCAAAAGAACATGACCAAAGATGCATAGAAAAGCATGGAAGTAATAAAAAATAAGCAAACAAAGAACAAGAAAAGTGAGCTCCATGGTTCGTACAATGGGCATAGCACTCCCCTAACCATGACCACTTGATTTTTATCAAGATCATGAAGCATTTCCAACTTAAAAATCAGAAACCAAACCAAGCAAACTAATAAAATGGAGGTGAGCTTCATGGTTGGTACAATGGGCATAGCCCTCCCCTAACCATGATCACTTGATAATTATCAAGATCATGAAGCCTTTCAACCTCTTTTACTTCATTTATTTGTAAAAAAAACGGAATATAAAAAGAAAAATAGACCCTCCACAATCATGTTTCCCACATCAAACATGCAAAACAACAACAACAAAATCAAGGCAAGCACAAGCCTCACATTCGGCCATGGTAGAAAATTTATAAACATTTTTTTTTTTTTAATTTTTTTTAATGAAAAGGGAAAGATGAAACCTTAAAAAACATTCAAAACTTTTATTTTCACAAGAAAAGAGGTAGAAATCACATAGAAAATAGAGAATAAAACATAAGAAATAATAAGAAATAATGCAAGAGCAAATGAGGAATGGCCACCTTTCTAACTTCCTTGGTGAACTCTCTCTTCCTTTCTTTCAAATTTTCTTTTCTTTTTTTTTTCTTTCTTTTTAGCTACTTCCTGCCTACTCAAAATGACTAGCCAACTTAAGAAAAATAACATATCCTCTCCCTCCTTCATGCCTTGGCCGAATGGTGTAGGAACCCTTGGATGAGGATGTGCTCATCTTTTCTCCAATAATCCTAGCCATTGGATGAGGATATTTTCATGACAATAAAAATGACATTTTGCAATTTGATCTTGGCCATTGAAGGATGTATTCATCTTTCTACAAAGCACTTAGGTCATTGGATGAGCAAGGACATTTGCAAGGCATTAAAAATGACATCTTGCCATTTGATAGTGACCCTTGGATGAAGCTAATTAAATCTCCACCCTTCTCCGATGCTGGCCGATGAAGGGTCTAGAATATCCCTTAAATTCCTTCATCTTTCATATTTTTTAATTGCAAATTGGCCCCCTTCGGTTTTTTCAATAAAATTACCCTTTTAGCCCTTGAACTTAATTTAATTGCAAATGGACCCCAATTTCGGATTTGTTTTTTCCAACTCTTCCCATCCAATATAAAAATTGGTTCTAGAGGTTTTCACATTTTTCCAAGCTCAATCTTTATTTTTCCCAGATTTTTATCTAAAGTTTTGGTTTAGTGCCTCCCAAATTTAGCCTTTTTCATTTGAGCTCCAATTCTGGATTTTTCTTCACCAATACCTTCCAAAAATTATAAAACTCAGATCTGGAAGTTTTCATAATTTTTCGAGCTCGTTTGCTATTTTTCCCAGAATTATCTTTTGGAATTTTGGGTTAGTGCACCCGAATTTTGTCCTTTTTTAAATGAACTCCGATTTCGGATTTTTCTTCACCAATACCTTCCAAAAATAATAAAACTCAGATCTGAAAATTTTCATAATTTTTTTAGCTGGTTTTCTATTTTCCTCGGAATTATCTTTTGGAATTTCGGGTTAGTGCACCCGAACTTTGCCTTTTTTCAAATGAACTCCGATTCTGGATTTTTCTTCACCAATACCTTCCAAAAATTGTAAAACTCAGATCTAGAAGTTTTTATAATTTTTCGAGCTCATTTTCTATTTTTTTCGGAATTATCTTTTGGGATTTTTCGGGTTAGTGCACCTGAACTTTGTCTTTTCATTCGGGCTCCGATTTCGGATTTTATTTCTCCAATCTCTTCCAAAAAATATAAAACTCAGATCTGAAAGTTTTTATAATTTTTTGAGCTCATTTGCTATTTTTTACGAAATTTTCTTTGGGATTTTCAAAGATTGCCCTTTAACCTCAATAACCTCAGTTTTGCTCCAAACGGGTCTGATTTTGGGATTTTCTTTTTCTACTTCCTTTGTCATATATTGAATTGAGTTGGTCCGAAAAAGCCCAATTTTTACTATCAAATTCCCCTTCAATTTAGTTTTCCCTTTTTCAACCTCGAGAATTTTCTCGTTTTCTCGTTTTTGCTCTAACCTGCTCTTCCTTGGGATCCACTTCAAACTGGGCCTTGGGTTGTTTATTCATCCTTTCTCAACTGGGGGCTTCAATTTCATCGAATCGGGCCATCTTTGCAGTTTTCCCCAAATTTGTCGGATGAGTTCTTACCCTACACTGGATTTTCGCAATCCATCTTCTGAACTCTATATCTTTCGTTGTAGACCTCGGATTATCAAAATTCTTTTGTCATTGATTCAACTTCGACTCTTGATTTTGACTAAGAGTTAACTTTTTTAGTGATTGACTTTTTGGGGTTGACTTTTTTGGGGTTGAATTTTTCTAAGTTGACTTTTTGTGCTGACCTCGGAGACAAAGTCTTGGGGACCCATCTATGTAATGGTAGAAGTCTCTTTGCGTTCCGGGAAGTTGCAAAGGAGAACCTGGCGGTTTAGGGGGCCCAGACAAAATGAGGTGTCTACAGCAGCCCCTTTTTTACTATTGCTGAGAATTAGGAATCAGGCAAAAAAAACTAGACAATAATTTTGTCCGATCAGTGAAATCACATTGAAAGGATAGAAAGGGAGAATTCTCATCATCATTTTTATTCATTCATTTTTTGTAAAAAGAAAAAAAATAAAAGAAAAGAAATTTGTCCTTAAATTGAGTTCCTTGACTAATCAAGGCTCGACTCGTTTTAAGGAAACGAGTTCGATTTGCAAGAGAAGATAATACCTCGACGAAGTCTTGGGGCCTTACCTCATCTTAGTGCAGCTTTGCCTAAAACAAAAGATCTGTCCTTAACTTGAATTCCCTGACTAATCAAGGCTCGACATGACCTAAGGAAACGAGTTCGATTTGGAAAACTTAGATGTCCTGTCCAAAAGTCTGGTTGTCTTGTCGAGGGAAAATTTGGTTGTCTTGTCCGATAAATCTTGTTGTCTTGTCTAGGAAAATTTGGATGTCTTTTTCGAGAGATCTGGTTGTCTTGTCCAGGAAAATTTGGATGTCTTGTCCGAGAAATCTAGTTGTCTTGTCCAGAAAAATTGGATGTCTTGTCCGAAAAGTCTGGTTGTCTTGTCCAAGAAAATTGGATGTCTTGTCCGAGAAATCTGGTTGTCTTGTCCAGCGAAAATTGGATGTCTTACTTCCTTTTGTGCCAGATGTGTTGGACTTAAGAAAGAAAACTTTCCATGATTTATGCAATGTTAGTCAAATGCACTGATGCTTATGGCAGGTTTTGCAATTGTTTGTAAGATGCATGTTCCCTAGGAATGAATGCAATTACATGATTGTTATGAGTTTTAATCCATGATTTCATTGAGGTTCATGAATCTATTCAACCCCACTGTTTGCTCTACTTGATGAGCTCTTCTCTATGGTTTCACTATGATCCACAAGTTTTGGCTTTGTGACGGTGTCTCCAATCTATCTCTGATTTGCCCTTCTTGATGAGCTTTTCTCTATGGTTTCACTGTGATTTACAAGTTTTATCCTTGTGACGGTGTCTTCAATCTATCTCTGATTTGCCTTCTTGATGAGCTTTTCTCTATATCTTGGATTGACGCGTTTAGTGCATCCAATGTTTGCCCCCACTTGATGGATTTCTCAGCATTATGGGTTGTCTCAACTTTCTCCAAACTTTAGTGGTTTCCAAACCTCTTATAAAATTTAAATCTACTCTATAGTAATGCAAAGAAATCCTTTCATTTAAAGATTTTTATGTTTACTAATCATCATTCAATTTGATAACACCCAAAAATGCATCACAACATATATGAAAGATGGTATGAAACAACCATATGCCCCGAAAGGGCCAACGAGTTCATTGCAAAAAGGTTTAGATAACAAAGATGAATATCAAGGATTAAAAAGGAAAATATATAGGATAAGGTATAGATGCCCTAGATGCGGAATATCCTGGACCCTTCCTGTTTTAATTCCTTTGAAATATCTTTTGAGCTTGCCATTTGCTTAGGTGACTTCTCGACTTTCGTTGTTGCTTTAGACTGATCTTTACCCCTATTCTCTGATTTTCTAATATTTTCTCCCTCTTTGCATGGAGCTTTGATTTTTATCAGTACTTGGGCCGCCCTTTGCGAGTTTTCAACCCAAGTGTCCCCCGTTCAGTTTTAAGTCGCTCTTTTCGGGTTTTCGGCTTAAACCTTTTTTTTTTGTGTTCTACCATGCATCTGAGAATTCTAAATGCTTCCATGGTAAAAATTGGCAATTCAAAAGATGGGATGAAATCTGAGAAAAACCCTTCAAGTTAAATACCCATGCTTGATCAAAATGGAATTTGAAAGCACGTAGTGTAGGCCAAGGTTCAGGTTTAGAAAGAAAGGATAAATAGGCCCAAAATGTGTTTATGGGTGATCAGATCAAGGATCATTTCATGAGGATAATTCATTTTTGAATCATTTGTCCTTTTTGAATGTTTCTCTCCTTTTTGAATTTGTTTCTTTTCATTCTTGGCTTTCATTTGCCATTCTTTGATATCACACCTTTTTTGTGTGTGTTTTTCTTCTTTTCCTTTTTTTTTCGATGGCTCTTTTTGCCATGATGATTTTTTGTTTTGTTTCGGATAGCTCTTTTTGTTTCGGATGGCTCTTTTCGCCATTCTTTGATATTTCCCTCGTCATCTTATTGTTCAGATTAAGAGTATTTTCTGAGATTATTCTCTCCGGGAGTCAATATCGGCACACAATATCTTTCTTGACAAATCTGCACATCACTGACTTTGTTACATTGGCATAAGAAGCTGCTTCTGCCCACTTTATGAAGTAGTCTATGGCCACTAGGATAAAACGGTGTTCGTTCGAAGCTTTCAAGGTAATAGGCCTGATCATATCTATCCCCCATTTTGAAAATGGCCATGCAGCTGTCATGACATGCAGCGGTGATGGAGGCACATGAATCTTGTCGGCGTATATCTGGCATTTAAGGCACTTCCGGGAATAATTGATGCAATCCCTTTCCATGGTTAGCCAATAGTATCTGGCCCTCATAATCTGCTTAGCCAGCATATGGCCATTCGCGTGGGTGCCACATATCCCTTCGTGGACCTCTTCGAGGATTCTCTAAGCTTCCGCAGAAACAACACACCTCAACAGAACCTGGTCTTTCCCTTTGTTGTAAAGGATTTCACCATCCAAGACAAAACCCATTGTCGTTCTTCTTAGGGTTCTCCTATCATTTTTTGTTGCTTGTTCAGGGTACTCTTGACTCTTGATGTATTGCAAGATGTCGTAATACCAAGGGTGACCATCCGCTTCTTCTTCGATACTCAAGCAGTGGGTAGGAGACTCGTATATGCTTATCTTGATTTGCACAACTTCGGCCCCTTATTCACTTTAAACATTGATGACAAAGTGGCTAAAGCATCTACCATTCGATTTTCTTCTCGGGGCAAGTAATTGAAAACCACTTCTTCGAATTCCCCATTCAATGTCAGTATAAGCTCATGATATAGGATTAACTTTGCATCCCAGGTTTCCCATTCTCCCCGCAATTGATATATTACCAGGGCTGAATCTCCGAAGACCTCTAGTGTTTTGATCTTTCTTTCTATGGCAGCACGAAGACCCATAATACATGCTTCATACTCGATGATATTGTTTGTACAATCAAAATCCAATCTGGCAGTGAAATGATAATTATCTTTTTCAGGGGATATGAGTACTGCACCAATTTCATGCCCCATGGCATTAGATACGCCATCAAAGTACATTTTCCAAGTTTTCTTCTTAGAGGAAGTCCCTTTTTCTTGTGAAACACACATTAGGTCTTCGTTAGGGAAATCAAAATCTAGAGGCTCGTAATCCTCCACTGCCCGACTTGCTAGGAATTCAGCTACCGCGCTACACTTTATAGCCTTTTGGCTCACACACACAACATCATATTTGGAAAGCAACACTTTTCATCTTACCGTTCTTCCTGAAAGTGAAGGCACCCCGAATACGTATTTGAGGGAATCTAGCTTTGTAATAAGCCATGTCGTGTGATACAACATGTACTGTCTAAGCCTTTGGGCGGTCCAAGCTAGGGCACAACAAAGCCTTTCTACCAATGAATACTTCAACTCATACTCAGTGAACTTTTTGCTGAGACAGTAGATGCTCTATTTTTTCTTTCCGGTTTCATCATGTTGCTCCAACACATATCTCATGGACCTTTCAAATACTGAAAAATACAATACCAGCGGCTTCTCTGATATTGGTGGCATTAGTATCGTAAGGTTTGATAGATAATGCTTGACCTTATCAAAAGCTATCTGGCATCCTTCATCCTATTCCCCTGGATCACACTTTCGGAGTAGCTCGAAGATCGGGTCACACTTATCGATTAGTTGAGAAATGAACCGAGCGATATAATTCAGCATACCCAAAAAGCTTTATACTTCCTTCTAAGTACGAGGTGGAGGCAAGCTTTGAATAGCTTTTACTTTATTAAGACCAATCTCAATCCCTTTCTAGCTAACAACAAAGCCCAGTAGCTTTCCTAAGGTAACTCCGAAAGTACATTTTGCTGGGTTGAGCTTAAGTTAAAATTTTCTCAACCTTTCAAAGAGCTTTTTGAGATTCGCAATGTGTTCATCCTCTCCTTGCGACTTTGCGATCATATCATCAACATAGATTTCGATTCCTTTATGCATCATGTCATGGAACAAAGTTACCATGGCTCTTTGATAGTTGCACCAGCATTTTTCAACCCGAATGGCATCAACTTATAGCAAAATGTTCCCCACATCGTCATGAATGTGGTTTTCTCCATATCCTCCGGTGCCATCTTAATCTGATTATACCCCGAGAATCCGTCCATGAAAGACAACACAGAATTCTTGGCAGTATTATCGACTAGGGTATCAATGTGAGGCAACGGGAAATTATCTTTAGGGCTTGCCCTATTCAGATCCCGATAATCAACACACATCCATACTTTTCCATCTTTCTTCGAAACTAGGACAATGTTTTCTACGCACTCCGAGAATTTTGCCACTTCCAAGAACCCGACATCGAATTGCTTTTTCACATCCTCTTTTACTTTTAACAGCATTTTAGGCCTCATTCTTCTCAGTTTCTGCTGAATCGGCTTACAATTTGGTTTCAACGGAAGTTTGTGAACCATAATATCAGGGTTAAACTCAGGCATGTCTTGGTACGACTAGGCGAACACATCCGCGTATTCCCGGAGTAGACTTATCAAATCTTGCTTTATCACTGGTGAAATGGCAGTCCCAATCTTGACTTCTTTTATTTCTTCCCCATTCCCTAAATTTATCACTTCCAATTGCTCTTTATGAGGCAATACTTATTTCTCCTCTTGTTCTATCATTCTCAACAGATCCGGAGGCAAATCACAATCCTCGACATCTTCGTTAGCATCGAAATCACCCGCACAAATGGGTTTCTTAAAATCAATTTTCGGATTATTGACAGGGCGGTCCTCATGTTTCGTATCCGGGCACCTATAAATAGGAGAGGAAAAAACAATATAGAAAGGCATATAGACAATAATAATGAAAGAATGTGGACACATCAATATGAGGAAAATGCATCATGGTTTTTATTTATTAAAAGATAAGTTTTAAACATAAGCCCGTACGAAGGATTCTTAATGCCTTCGGGCAGAGGCAATTAAGGTTGATTCGAGCATTACAGTAGAGTAGACCTAAAAACTATGGGAAGTTTAGTCACGCTCCAATTGGTTAGCTCATAACCCGGAGGGCAAGGGCGCACCATCCAACTAGTGCTCTTGCCTCTCTGTTCATCTGTTTCGGCCATGCTGATCATCATTTCATGTGGTTGTTTGTCTTCAACCCCGTAGAGCTTCTCAAAAGCCTCTCCAGCAGGGCCATCACTTCCTCAAAATTCTTACTCCCAAACTCAAAACCGATCGAGCGAAAGATTTGAAGGATTGGCCGGAAAGTCATGGGCTCCCACTCCATATCCATACCCGAAAGACGAGCCATCCTCCTCTATCGGTTCTTCTCGATTTGTTTCCTTTTCTCGTGAGCTTTAGAGAGATACCCAAGATCGAATCGGTCTTTCATCCCGACCACTTCTATTTCTCTGGCCATTCCTTGGAGATATTTCCATAGCCCTTTTCTGGCTTTGTAGCCTTTTTGAACTGTCATTTTCACCCCCAACCTAGTATTCTTGGATAGCCTCGGTTTTGGAATTTCATATCCTTCGATGATGAACACAACATTGACAAATTCCAGCGACCTGAAATAGCATTCTACAGCATCTTTGTTTACTTCTATGTAGGGGGTATCTGTAGATGAAGAGGCAATGTTATCCTCCTCTCTTGACACATTGACCAAGCGCCCTCTATTACAAATTTCAACTTTTGATGGAGGGATGATGGCATGCCCCAGCAGAGTAAATCCATGGCCTTCCCAACAAGCAGTTGTAAGATGGGGTAATGTCCATCACTTGAAAATCAATCTTATAAGTACAAGGACCTATCTGAAGTGGGATTTTGATGCTTCCCATCACTTCTCGAAGAGTGCCATCAAAGGCTCTGTTAACGATATGACTCGGTAGCATGTAGGACATATCCATTGGAATTTTTGACAAGGTATCCAATGGCATCACATTCAGAGAAGATTCATTGTCAATGAGTACTCGGGGCAGAATGTGCCCCTTGCAAGTAGTGGTGGTATGAAGAGTCTTGATGGATCCTATTCCATTCGGTGGTATCTCATCATAACTGAAAGAGATGTAACCATCCACTGTAATGTTTCCCACCAATCAGTCTAATTTTTCCATCGATATGTTGTTGGCTACATAAACCTAGTTCAAAATTCTCAGCAGAGCATTTCAATGTGGCCCAGTTTAACAGCAGTGAAAGAATTAAAATCCTAGCCAGTTGGCAATACAACTGTTCTACTACACTGTTCTCGCTGTGCTTGATGAACTTTAAGGACTCGTAGGCTTCTTTCTTATTCACTGGCTCTTTTACTTTACTAGCTAAAGTTGGATCCTTTCCTAGCTCCCTAGGTTGTTCTACCTCCATAAGGTCTAGTCCTACTGTCCTTTTTCCTTTATCAGGTTCCCCTGTCTTTTCAAGTTCAACTATCCCCGGGGCATAACATCTACCATTTCGGGTTAGGTGCCCCACTCCGGTTACATCCACGGCAGCTGACTAATGGTTTGAAGATCTTGGCATTGCCATACTGCATTCATAGTTTCATGGAATCGTCTTGTCTCCTTTGTAAGGAAAAGGTGACGGCAATTCTATTATCATCTTTAGAGCGGGTCCCTCGACTACTGGAATAGCCTTTACCTCGGGCTCATCATAATATATGATCAGGGGTCTATCCACCCCATAACCGGTCCCGTTCATACTGATTTCAGGCTCCTTTATCTTTTCAAAAAACTGGGCCTCGCCCATATCCATCATCTTTTAAACCTTTACTAAAAACTCTTCAAAGTACTCGTGATATTGACAAAAGTCCTCCACCTGGCTGACTATCTTTCTCACATCTGATTTCAGCTTAACCAACCCCGCTTTGACCATCTTAAACCACACTCTGATCATAGGCATTTTTACTTTCCTGACATCCCTTTTTACCCTTTCAACCTCCCCTGACATGATTACGTTGATCTTGGCCTCTGTATGATTAGGCAATGGGTTTCCATCAATATTAGGTCCACTTTTTGCCCGAATTTCAAAATTCCTGCATTAAATAAGGCTCTGAACCTTGCGCTTGAGAGCATTGCAAGTCTTGGTTGAGTGTTCTTGGATTCTCGCATAGTACAAGCAGTAAGCATTGGAATCGTACCACTTAGGATAATGAGGTTTTAATGGTTGAAGATAGACAGGTGCAACGAGTTGACCTTGTGCAAGCTTCGGGTATAACTCACTGTAAGTAGTGGGGATAGGGTCATATTGAGGCTTTCGGGTATTCTTCAAGGCCTTTGATCATTTCGGGGAATGTTTTGACTGTTTAAGATAGTGTTTGAGGGAATGGCTATCTGAAGAGATAAGCCAATCGGATATGGTTGTTGTGATATGGCTGTATAGGGAAAAGGGTTTTGAGTGAGGCTATTTATAGCCAAATACTATGGATTGTAGGTCGGGTAAGGTGTATAGGTTGTTGGAGGTGTAAAAGGTTGACTATTGAAACTGACTGTGTGAACGTCCCCTACCTTTTTCTTGGCATAAGTTGTTTTCTTGTGGGCGACTCGTTCTCCACTATCCATCTTCTCGCTTTGATGGCGGTTTCAATCATCTCTCTAGATATAACCATATCTGCAAAATTCTTAGTGGCATTCCCCATTAACTTCTCACTGTATGGTGCCTTCAATGTATTGATGAAGAGAATCGTAGTTTCTTTATCAGTCAACGGGTGGCTGCACCTGGGCAGCCATGTCTCTCCATTTCTAGGAATATTGTTTGAAGCTTTCAGTAGCTTGCTTCTCCATGTTTTGCAGGGATAGTCTGTCAGGTACCATGTCAGACACGTGTTTGTAGAGTTCCAGGAAGGCCCTAGCCAAGTCTGTCCATGATCGGATCTTGCTTCGGGGTGAGTTGATTGTACCATCGAGTGGCAAACCTCGTAAGGCTATCTTGGAAGCAGTGGATAAGCAACTTCTCATCACTATCATGTTCGGTTATCTTTTGGCAATACATTGTAAAATGTGTGGAAGGGTTGGTGGTCCCATTGTACTTCTCAAAATCTGGGGTTTTGAACTTAGGTGGGATCACTAAACCGGAGACTAAACTCATCTCTTTAGCATCGAGGCTTCCAAACAGCTCAGCCCCTTCCATGGCCCTCAGCCTTTCTTCCAATAGCTGATACTTCTTTTGAGATGTAGCTGTTTCAACCCTTTTCAGTTTCGCCGCTTTCTTCTTTTCTTGTTCGGCAATATCATCTAGGTCTGGGATATCGATAGGATCTGTCGAGATTGCCCCAAGATTTACCGCAATTGGCATCTGTTTCTGCGCCCCTGTGTTGGGTTGAATATACACAAAAGGCGTTTCAGCTGTCGGTGGTGGAATTTGCGTATTCTGTGCAGATTGGCTGTTTGTCAGTACGGCTTATTGCTGACCCTCTTTGCCCTCTTGATTTCTTGATTCTACTCCTAGGGCTGAATTCTCCATGTGTCCCTTTCCTTTAACTGCGGCGGACACCAGTTCCATCAACTTAATCATCAGATCTCTCGATTCGGTTGAGATTTGGCCTACTATTCCCTTAACTCATCTTGTGCCCTTTCCATTCTCTCTATCCAAGCCATTTGTTCATTCTCCATGATCCTGACTTGTGATCGAGTAATATGCTGATGTGGAGTGCTTCTCTTTGGGAGTTTCGGTGGGCGCCCAATTTTTAAACCTTGGTATAAATACCAGGGGTTAGAATTTCATGGCACAGTATTCTTTTTTGTTTATTAAATGTGTGCAAGGAATGAAAAAATGAATCAATGCATGACTGATCAAACAAATGAATGAAGGTATGCTTTTATAACGAAATGATGCAAGTAATGGTATTTACCTTTGTAGACACCTAATTTTGTCCAGATCACTAAAACAGGTATGTTTTCTTCCTAAATTGATGTTTCCGAGTGTAAAATGACTTTTTTATCCTACAGGTGGTACTCCAAGACTTAGTTAAAGAGGGCGAGCATAAAAAGTCAAACTTGTAAAAAGTCAACCCCAAAAAGTCAACCCACTTTCAAAATCAAGATTTTAAGTTCAATTGAAAAATGGCAAAAGAATTTTGATAATCCGAGGTCTACATTGAAAGATATTGAGTTCGGAAGTTGAGATTTGCAAATTCAGTAGAAAGGAAACCTTAATCCGAGAAATTTGGGGAAAAGTGCTTAAACGATCAAATTGATCGAAATTGAAGGTTCCAAATGAAAGATAAGCACTAACTATGGGTAACGGAGAATCCACTTACAAGAAAAACCGAAAAAAAAAAAGTCAATTCGGAGAAAACCGAGAATTAGGGTTTTCGGTGAAATCGGGCAGAATTACAGAAATGGTCCGACTTTGTAAGACCAAAGCCCTCAATGGATGAGGAATGATTAAAAAGGGATAGCCAAGGCTTAGCTTGAAGAAAATCTAAAAATCGGACTTGTTTTGAGCAAAACCGGGTTTAAGAGGCAAAAGGGCAAAATTGGAAATTTTGGGAAAAATAGCAAATGGACTCCGAAAATTCTGAAAATTTGCAAATATCATTTTTAAATCATTTTAAAGAGATTGGCAAAATAAAATCTTGATTCGGAGTTCGTTTGCAAAATAGCCAAATCCCCGGCTTCTTATGTATTATTTCAAGAAGGAAAATCCCGAAAAAATAGCAAATGAGCTCCAAATCTTATGAAATTTTGCAAATCTCATTTTTAAATTATTTGGAAGAGATTGACGAAATAAAATCTTGATTCGGAGTTCGTTTGCAAAATGAGTGTTGTGGTTATCATTCTGGCAATCAAGGTCACTCAACAGAGAACTGCCCTGCTTTGAAGTACAAGGTCAGAGATCTCATCAAGGCTGGTTCGATAAGTTTTGAAGATGGGGAAGCCAAGTGTCATAAGAAACATGGTGCATGATCATATTAGGTTTTTGACGCATGTAGTTCTATACACTGTGATGATGAAAGCACTTGTCTCATGTTAACATCTATATGAATTAAATGAATTTTCAATTTTAAATGCTTTGTGTTTATTGTGTTTTAGCAATAATTTGAATTTGCAAAAACAAGCATTAAGGAATTTTTAAATAATGGACAGTCTCGAGAATATTGTTGATCATTGTTAGACATGACCCAACACCCTCCCCTCTCTTTTTTTTGGGCTTCTTTATGCCTAACCCCTTGAACCAAGAACACTTGAAAGGCCTAATGCTTCAAGGAATATGAATGATTGAACTTCATAAAACCATTGTCATCATATAATAAGCAAATATGTAAACCCTAGTCTAGGCTATGAACAAAGGAATGAACTTTTTAAAATAAAATAAAAAATTCGAACTCTTTGAGATTCAAACAAATGAGACTTTCTTTCAAGAATTTATATCATGGTAATTTGGTCTGTGTCAAGGTTGTGCCAAAACCATTCATGTCATTTTCAACAAACCACAAAACACTAATTGCCCAAACATCACTTCATGATTGACACCCTGGGGCACAATGATTAAACTAGATTATCCCTTGTCCCAGAGAAAACCCGTTTTTGGGTCATATTTTCCTTGTCTCTTCAAAGAACTCAGATTGGAAACTCAGCCTTTTCAAAATAGACCTAGACTTGCTATGTTCCTCGTTGATACAAATTCTCATGGTTAATCAAATTGGGGCATCATATGTGGAAATGATGGATACATGGTGAAGAATGATGGGCTAACGCATGAATCATTGGGGCATGCAATGAAAAATGAAAAATGAAACATTTGTGCTATCATGCATATGAGAATTCGGATGATTCCAAAGTGCAAAATAAATTCTGCATATCTATTTCCTCTGGGGATTGCTTTTCAATGTGAATATTTGTGCTTGACATGAGAAATGGCCATCTTTCGTATCCCTTTCGCACAAAAAGAAATTATTCATAGTCACCCCTTTTGAGCCAAAAGAATTCTTTTTTCTTTAAAACCCTGATCAAGGATCACCCTCTACATTGGAGGGCAAATGCGAGGAAAGATCTTTTAGAGAACATGGAGGAATGAATCCTAGCTCAAAGACAGATACAAAGCAAATGGAGCCCCGAATAAATACGTGCTCACTCTGTCGAAAAAGGCAGCAAAATGAAAGCAAAAACAAAAAATGTGAAAGACATGGCAAATTGAAAGCCAAGAACGAAGAAGAAAAGACACAAAAGTCAAAAGGAATGAAAAGTCCAAAAGCGACAAATGCTTCAAAGAGAATCCTCCTCAAGAAATGATCCTTGATCTGATTACCCTCAAACACATATTTTGGGTCTATTTATCCTTTATTTCTGAACCCTGAGCCATGGCCTATACTACATGCTTTAAAAGTCCATTTTGATCAAGCATGAATATTTAATTTGAAAGGTTTTTCCTCAGATTTATCCCATCTCATCGAATTATCATTTCACTAAGGAAGAAATTAGAATTCTCAAGTGTATGGTAGAATATAAAAATAAAAAAATAAAAAGAGAGAAAAATTGGAAAGAATAGGACTCTAGGGCGAAAACCCAAAAAATAAGTGGTCTAGAGTAAAATGGAAATTTTTGATGCCATCTATGAAAGTGCCGATACCACAAAAAGAGAAGGTCATCTTAAAAAAGTGGTCATCGATAAACATTTAAGAATTCTTGAACCTCCCATATTGTTAACTCTCATCCGGAGGATTGTATTCAAAAACTGAAACTTTTTTTCCTCCAAGATTAAACTTTCCGTTTAAACATCCCAACTAATGTTGATGCTTGTCAAAATGCCTTGATATGGAAACTAAAAGAATGTTGAATTTGCTTGGTTCTCAATGAATTCATGATTTATAAAACCTGTTCCATTTGTGAGCCTAGAAGGGATATACATTGTTGTCATGAAGTTTTCCTGGAAAAGCCAAAATCTTGTTATACCAAGCCTTGCCAATCCCAGTTGAAAAAACCCAGATTGATACTTAGAGAAATTTCTAACAATGATCATCAGTCTTCAAAAGATTTGTACATCACACATTGTGGGATTAATATTTTTTGTTCAGAACGTTTTCAAAATGAGAAAACAAATAAAGATATTTTTTTTGAAATACCCATTTTGATGTTGACATGAGACAAGGATTTTTCTAACCCAAGGGTATAGAACTGCCAGTATAGGTCTTGACTTCCAGATATGAGAAGAAGAAATAGAACCCGGTTCAAATATCTGTTGATGAAAGTTTGAAAACTGTTGGGGCAAAGAGAATAGCCAAAATGAATTGAAGATATACTCTTATTTGAAGAGGAAAAATGAATTTGAAAGGTAATGAGTAAACCTTTGGTGGTGATAGCCAAAGCGTCTGGAGAAGTTACCCAGAATTTTATAATGAGTAAACCTTTGGTGGTGATAGCCAAAGCGTCTGGAGGAGTTACCCAGAATTTTATAATGAGTAAACCTTTGGTGGTGATAGCCAAAGCGTCTGGAGGAGTTACCCAGAATTTTACAATGAGCAAACCTTTGGTGGTGATAGCCAAAGTTTCTGGAGGAGTTACCCAGAATTTTACAATGAGCAAACCTTTGGTGGTGATAGCCAAAGCTTCTGGAGGAGTTACCCAGAATTTTACAATGAGCAAACCTTTGGTGGTGATAGCCAAAGCTTCTGGAGGGGATATCCAGAATATTATAAATTTTAAAAGTGAACAAGTCTTCGGTGGTGATAGCTGAAGCCTCTGGTGGAAATATCCAGGGTTTTATAATTTTTAAAAATGAGAAATCTTCTTCTGGAGGAGTTACCCAGAATTTTATTCAACAAGTGCATCTACATCAAGAAGCATTTGCATCAATCTAAGTTATTTGAATCTGCATCAAGAAAGTTTGCATCAAATCAAGTCATTTACATTTGCATCAAAGACATTTGCACCAATCTACGTCATTTGCATTTGCATCATGAAGCATTTGCATCATCTTTTAAAGCTTTCAGGTATAATCGAACTCGTTTTGCTTCTCAAATGAGTCGAGCCCCGAGACCACCGTCGAGGTACTTTCTTTTATTATGAACAAGTCTTCGATGGTGACAGCTGAAGCTTTTGGAGGAGATACCCATAATTTTACAAATTTTAAACAGTGAGAAAATCTTCGGTAGTGATAGCTAAAGCCTCTGTGGAGATATCCAGAGTTTAAAATTTTTGAAAAAGGAGAAAGTCTTTGGTAGTGATGGCCGAAGCCCTCTGTGGAGATATCCAGAGTTTCAAAATCCTTTGAAAAGGTAGAAAGTCTTCGGTGGTGATAGCTGAAGCTTCTGGAGGTGATACCCAGAATTTTTACAAATTTTAAACAGTGAGAAAGTCTTCGGTGGTGACAGCTGAAGCTTCTAGAGGTGATACCCAGAATTTTTACAAATTTTAAACAGTGAGAAAATCTTCGGTTGTGATAGCTGAAGCCTCTGTGGAGATATCCAGAGTTTAAAAACCTTTGAAAAGGTAGAAAGTCTTTGGTGGTGATAGCCAAAGCCTCTGGTGGAGATATTCAGAGTTTTACAGTTTTAAAAATGAGCAAGACTTTTGGTGGTGATAGCCAAAGCTTCTGGAGGAGATACCCAAAATTTTAAACACAGCTGAGACCAAGACAGGTTAAGACCCCGAGACCATAGTCGAGGTCATTTCTTTTCTTGCAAATCGAATTCGTTTCCTTAAGACAGGTCGAGCCTTGATTAGTCAGGGAATTTAATTTAAGGACAAAATCTTCAATTTACAGATTTCTCAACAAAAAACAAAAACAAAAAAACAAAAAAACAAAAAAATGAAAAAATGAAAAAATGATAGAAGAATGAAAAAGAAACCCCTTTCCCTTTCTTTCACATGTGATTTCACTGACCGTACAAAAGTAGTGTTTGTTTATCTTTGCCTGATTCCTGATTCTCAGCAATAGCCAAAGAGGGGCAGTTGTAGACACCTAATTTTGTCCGGACCACTAAAACAGGTATGTTTTCTTCCTAAATTGATGTTCCGAGTGTAAATTGACTTTTTTCATCCTGCAGGTGGTACTCCAAGACTTAGTTTAAGAGGGCGAGCATAAAAAGTCAAACTTGAAAAAAGTCAACCCCAAAAAAAAAGTCATCCCCGAAAAAGTCAACCGCAAAAAGTTAACTACTAAAAAAGTCAACCCACTTTCAAAATCAATATTTTAAGTTCAATTGAGAAATGGTGAAAGAATTTTGATAATCTGAGGTCTACATTGAAAGATATTGAGTTCGGAAGTTGGGATTTGCAGATTCACTAGAAAAGAAACCCTAATCCGAGAAATTTGGGGAAAAGTGCTTAAACGATCAAATTGGCCGAAATTGAAGGTTCCAAATGAAAGATAAGCACTGACTACGGGTAATGGAGAATCCACTATCAAGAAAAACTGAAAGAAAAGTCAATCCGAGAGAAAATCGAGAATTAGGGTTTTCGGTGGATTTCGGTGAAATCTGGCAGAATTACAGAAATGGTCCGACTTGGTAATACCAAAGCCCCCAATGGATGAGGAATGATTAAAAAGGGATAGCCCAAGGCTCAGCTTGAAGAAAATCTAAAAATCGGACTTGTTTTGAGCAAAATCGGGTTTCAGAGGCAAAAAGGCAAAATTGGAAAATTTGGGAAAAATAGCAAATGGACTCCGAAAATTCTGAAAATTTGCAAATCTCATTTTTAAATCATTTTAATTAGATTGGCAAAAGAAAATCTTGATTCGGAGTTCTTTTGCAAAATGACCAAATCCCGGGCTTCTTCTTTAGTAATTCAAGAAGGAAAATCCCGAAAAAAATAGCAAATTAGCTCCAAATCTTCTGAAATTTTTCAAATATCATTTTTAAATTATTTGGAAGATATTGGCGAAAGAAAATCTTGATTCGGAGTTCGTTTGCAAAATGGCCAAATCCCTAGGTCTCTTATATAGTAATTCAAAAAGCAAAATCCCGAAAAATAGCAACTAGACTCCAAATCTTCTGAAATTTTGCAAATCTCATTTTTAAATTATTTGGAAGATATTGGCAAAAGAAAATCTTGATTCGGAGTTCGTTTGCAAAATGGCCAAATCTCGGGCCTCCTATGCAATAATTCAAGAAGATAAATCCCGAAAAAATAGCAAATGGATTCCAAAAATTCTGAAATTTTGTAAATCTCATTTTTAAATTTTTTTGGAAGAGATTGGATAAAAGAAAATCTTGATTCAGAGTTCGTTTGCAAAATGGCCAAATCCCGAGCTCCTATGTAGTAATTCAAGCCGATAAATCCCGAAAAAATACCAAATGAGCTCCAAAAATTATGAAAACTTCCAGATCACACTTTTAAATTATTTGTAAGAGATTGGTGAAGAAAAATATTGATTTGGAGCTTGTTTAAAAAATGGTAAAATGTAAGGGCATAAAAGGGCATTTTTGGAAGAAAAAATCCAAATAAATAGCAAACGGACTCTGATATTTTTGAAAGCTTCCAGAACTCAATTTTTTATTATTTTGGAAGTATTAAAAAATAAAAATTGAATTTATAGTCCATTTTCCATTTATTTGCATCCGGGGGGGCAAAACGGTCATTTCACCCAAGCAACCGAAAAAGGGCTTCTTTGGGCCACTCAAAAAATCAGATTTGGGATGGAAAAGAGAAGTGCTGGCCTGCCAAGGCCCAAAGGAAGGAGGAGGCTTCTGATTTTTCAATCAAATGGCCAAAAATTAAGAGTTAGTTAGAGATTCTCTTTGATCAAGCCATGGTGATTAAGCCACATAGGCCAAGGGAGAGTGTCAACATTATTCTTGAACAGCTGTAATTTGAGACAGCTGATATGCTAATCTAAGGGTGATAATTTCATGATTTTTCACCTTGAATCACTAGCCCTTGGATGGAAGTTGGTTGGAATCAAAATGACAACATCCTAGGGAAGGAGAGAGGTAAAATTCTGCCAGCATTAAGAGGAGGTGCAGAATTTTCATTTTCACACTTTCATTTTGCTGATTTCTCTTAGTTTTTCTTGGTTTTTCTCTCTTTGGTTGAAAGTAAAAAGAAAAAGTTTAGAAAAGAAAGAAAAGTTTGAAAAGATAAAGCTTGAAATATAGCTTATTGAGGTTGCTCTTGAGCACCAACTCTTGCACTTTCTTGATTTTTTATTCTTGTTTTTGCTATTTTGATTACTATTTGGTGAGTTTCCTTTTTAAATAAATGTTTTTTTATTATTCTTCTTAAGTTCTTTCTTCATCTCTTTCTTAAATATATTTTTTTACAATTTTTTTTACAATTTCTCACCATGGCCGAATGGCCTACATTCTTTATTTAAGTTGCTGTTTTGTTTATTTTATCATGTTGTTTATGTTATTTTCTTTGATATTGATGTTTTAAGTGTTGTTCTACTCCATATACTTGAGTTATATTTTAATTTGGTTGCTTTGTTTGTTGCCATTTATGTTTTAAATATCATGTTTTTGCATTTTTAATTTTCTGTTTTCATAATGTTTAAATTTGTTGGTGTTTTATATTTAGTATATCAAGTGTTTGTGAAAATGCTTGTGTGGAGTTTGCATGATTTGAGTTTTATATTTTAGTTGAGCATGTTAGTATATCAAGTGTTTGTGAAAATGCTTGTTTGGTTTTAGTATTTCTACTTTGTGTTTGCATGTTTTAAATGTTATATTTTAGTTGAGCACGTTAGTATATCAAGTGTTTGTAAAAATGCCATGCTTGTTGGAGCTTGAGGCCATTTGGCTACTCCATGTGTTTTGCATTGTGTGTTGCATTTTTGCCATGTTAGTTGGTAGGTTTTTGCATTTGCATGACATTTGATTTAGTTTTGCATGTTAGTATACCAAGTGTTTGTGAAAATGCCATGTTTGCTAGTTACATAGGCTATTCGGCCACTCCTTGAATTTTTGCATTGTATGTGCATTCTTGCCATGTTAGTTGATAGGTTAGCATTTGCATGATATTTGTTTGAGTTTTTGGTTGCGTGCTTTGTGTTTGTGAAAATGCCATGCATATTTTAGTTATTAAGTTTGGTTTATTTGCCATGCATGTTCATGCATTTTAGGTCTAGGTTGCATTAAATGCCATGCAAATTCATTTAGGTCTAAGTCACTATATGAATGCCATGCATTTTTTCATGACATTTAGGTTTAAACTCATGCATTTCATGCACTATACTTGCTGTATTTTTTTGATGCATTTCATGTCCATGCCACTTGAATAATGACTTAGGCCAATTAATGGTTCAAAGTCATGCTTTCTTGTGCACACTTGTGGAAAATTAAAGTTTGTCAAATTGATTATTCTACCTTTGTGATTTTTTTTTACTTAGCCAATTTTTATCTAACTTTCAAAAAGTCCTAGCTACTGTTTGTGAGCCATTTTATGAGTTTCAAATATTTTTACTTTGATTTTGAAATGATTTTATCAAAGGCAAAAAAATGTGTTTCGACAAAACAGTTTTTTCACCCAGTACTCGTACATTTCTGATTTTTCAGGGAATTCATCTTTAATCAAAAAATTAAGCTGATTGTTTTCCGTGTAGTTTTACATGTCCTGAGTCTCCAATATTTGTTTCAGAATTTTTTGAAATTTTAAAAATAGGGTAAAAAATCGTGGCTTAAAATTAGACAGTGGAGTCAGAATTGAATTTAAAGAAAAATCATTTTTCTGTTTTGGTTACTTAGAGTGGGCTGATTAGGAGGGTTAGCTACTGACTTAGGGTAGTTCCTAAGCCTTTTTAAACTTTAAAAATGGTTTTTCAAGTCTCGGGTTAAGGGTAGTCAAGTCCGGATTTTTAAACTTAGGAAATTAGAGCCATTTAAAAAAGATTTAGCCCAGTTTTTACTTTTAATTCAAGATTTTCAAATTTGTTTTCAAACAATCACAAAGTATTTCGGTTTTAGAATATTTAATTTGACATATTTTCCTAAGGTAGCCGTATATCTTTTTAGATATATGGATTTCCTTAATTAAAGGAAAACATACATTTCATGCATTGCATTTTCCATATTCATTCATTTTATATAATATGTGATTCTTGCTATAATAAATCCTATGATATTGTTATTATTTTTATTTTTATTTTTTTGATGTTATATGGTTTATTATATGGTTTTGAATATTTCATGATATCCTATGCTTTTATTTAGTTATTTTTATATTTAGCATATACTATGTTCATGCATTATTATTTTTATTTTTATGCATATTATATGATAGCATTATTCTATATTTCATGTCATTTAAATTATATGCCATATCATTCATATTTGCCATGTCATTTAAATTATTTCATTTCATATAGAATATATTATGTTACTTAGGTCATTTCATTTCATATAGAATATATTATGTTACTTAGGTCATTTCATTTCATGTAGAATATATTATGTTACCTAGGTTATTTTATTTCATATAGAATATATTATGTTACTTAGGTCATTTCATTTCATTTAGAACATATCATATGACTTAGGATATTTCATTTCATTTAGGATATATTATGTCATTTAGGATATTTCATTTCATTTAGAATATATCATGTGACTTAGAATATTTCATTTCATTTAGAATATATCATATAACTTAGAATATTTCATTTCATTTAGAATATACTAAGACATTTAAATTATATCATATCATTTAGGTTGCATTATATTATTTAGATTTTGCTATGTCATTTTATTTATGTCATGCATATACATATTCATATCTTTTAAAATGTTTTCAAAAGGATAATGATTTTTCAATAAAAAAATAAAGATATTCCCGAGTTAAAATAATTCATGAGTTCTCTACCAGGTTTGCTGGAGGGAATATCATCAATTATCATTAATAAAGGAATATCTTTCTTTCAAAAAAAGAGAATGATTCGGAAAGTTTTCCAAAAATAATAAAAATTTCTATATTTTGCCACGTTTGTTGGGGAATATAGAAAAATTTTGAATTTATAAATTCCGGATCATTTTCAATTAAAAATGGAATTATTTTTCTTTAAATTGGGAATTAACTTGAAATACTAAATTTAAAACCAACTTTTTTATCGAGATTTGAGATGACACACGATTAATAAGGTACCGATTTATACGGGCGTTGTGGGGGTGCTAATCCTTCCCCGCACGAAACCGACTCCCGAACCTGCTTCTTTGATTTCTCTGGTTTATAACGCAGACTTGAAATTGGTTTTAAAAATGTTTTAATTAATTTTAAAATGTTTTATAAAATCGGTTTTAATAGGTGGCCGATCACACCTAGCTAAAAAAGATTGGTGGCGACTCTATGTCTTTTTTTAAGGTCATTTTCAAAACCTTCATTTTTCTAGAGGAATTAAGTCGACTTTTTCTTGGTTTTTTTAAATGTCACGCTTAACGAATAATAAAGTCTTGCGATGAGACTCGTTATTTTTTAGGTTGCGATAGCCTTAAGATCAAATCCCAACACAAAGGTTTTTCATTAATTCATAGAAACTTGTTACATATCATCTCCTAATCTCGAGTTACATAGAAGTATTTGATCTGCTCATACTGGTCTTGTGCTTCCTCTAGGAAGTTCAACAGATGTTGTCCATGTTTCCCGGTCGGGTTGACATCCTGTCTCAAAGTCTTCACTTTCTCCACCATCTCTCTCGCTTTAATCACAGCCTTGCGGATCTGCCTGGTCCGGTGGTCTATATATTGTTGTCTCCCCAAGGTTTCTGTCTTCCACCTCATGCTAGCATCTATGACCAAATTATTTGCCTGGCTCCACTCTCTCTCAGTATTCCTGAATGATGACATTGATGTTAGCCTTCTGGACTTCCAACTGATGCTCTAGGGACTGAATGGTCGCATGGAGCGTCTCATTCTCCTTGCGGAGCATGGAATTCCTTTCCCTCTCATTTCCCAGTCTAGCTTTTGACAGCTCATTCTCTTGCAAGCATCTTTCCAATTTGGTCGAAACCAATGAGTGTGCATAACACCACTTCTGCCGCTCATGAGCAAATCTGGACTCTTTTTCCTTGCTTTCCTTAGCCTTGCCCTTCCAGAATTCAAATTCTTTCTGAAGCTTTTCTATCTCTTTCTCATGGGCGCTCAGAGACCTACTAGTTCCAATGAACTTTCCCTTGGCTCTTAGCTTATTGTTCTCTTGATGCAAGTCCTGTATATCGGATTGTGCCGTGTCTCGCTCTCTGGCCACTTTTCGTGTCTTGACCTCTTGGATCTCAAGCCTAGTCTTTAAATCCTCGACATCTTCTTGAAGCTTATCACATTCTTGCTTCAATTTCCCCTTGTCTTTTTACAATTTTTGCTTGACGAGCTCAATCTCTGTTAATACTACAGGCTCTGGCTGATGGACTACCGGATGAACAGAGATGTCTGCGGCAGGAAGCACAATGTCATGGACCCTCCTGGCTCTCTATACCTGATATTTCGGAGTAGCATTGTCAATGTACCTACCCACTTGTGATCGGTGTAGTTTCTTCTATGCCTTGATAACTTCACGTATCTTTCCCATATATCCGGACCCACCTTAGGAGAACTCCATCAAAATAAGCTCATGAGTCATCGGGATGAACTGTTCAGATCTGTATTGCCTCCGTACTAGTAATGGAGCATAACTAACGGCCCCCCAGATTTCCAACAGTGGAACCCATAAATTCTCACCACAACGGTACAAGATCGACACGAGTGGCATCCACGGAGCCCTCCAAGTTATATCTTCTCTACCTAAGTGACGGACAGTCCTGATCCATCGCTTCTTATCCCCTTTCTTTGACCATTTTTCCTTGTTTAATTCTCGGAGGGGACTAAAGGTCTTTATGTAGAGGCGAAGTCTTCCACCATCATCAGCCCAAAAGTGGCTCTGAATCCAGACATATAGAAGCTGTACACAACCCTCAAAACGTTCCATACCTCTTATTCGGCAGTAACTGAGTGACCTGATCGTTTCAGCGAGAATGGTAGGGGAAGGGTCAATTTGTTTGTCCAAACGATTGAAGAGGTCTACTACGACTGCTTCAATGTGACCTTCCATCTTCGGGAACAAGACTAAATCGTAGATTGCCAAGGCAAAGACATCCACAACATGGTCATCATCCGGGTTATTCTTGATATAATTTCGCAAAACTACCCAAGTAATGCAGTCACTCTAACCCTTTTTCTTTATATGTGGAGAATCAATCGAAAACTCTATACCCATTACTTTGGAAAGCTTCTTTCGACAACTCGATTTTTTCTGCCCTTTCCAATATATTTTATCCGGATTCGCTGACTCAACACAGAGCGAGATAGAATACTCTTCAATGGTGGGTACCATATCTTCCTAATTAACAGTGAAGCATTGGTATGAAGCATCCAAAACTGTACTATGGCTCTAATCAACTGCTCGTCCATCTTAACCTAAAGGAGTAAAGATATGTCACCATATTTTTCGATGAACTCATCTTTCCCTGCAACTCCCTACTGTCTCCAAATTTGCTTTAACTCTGTTAAGTCGTTTTGAACAAAATCCAAACGAACTGACTCAGGAAGCACAGACACAAAACCACTGGCCAAACAGTCTCCTTTGTCTCCCTGATTTCCCTCGGACTCAATCCTGACTTCTTGATATGTCTTGCTAACCACTGATATTGGCAGAAGGTCTTGACGTTCCATGATTATAATGAAAAACCCCTTTGGTTGGCACTCGGCTTAAGGCAAATACCTCCTGAATGATCATGATGCATGGGATAGAGACCAAAACTAATAGAACACTAGTCAGTACGAGGATAGAAATAATCATGACAGTGTCATAAAATAAATAGTAAAAGGTGAGAGATGTTCTGCCGAGTGTTTCTTAACTCCGGGATATCTAAATAGAAAATGAACATGGCTTCGCCTAAGTTTACTATATAGAGTGGTAATAGGTTCTAAAAAGGCCCCAAATTGTTCCTCACTATCACCAGTAAAGGCTAGTAAGGCACCTCGATCAAAACGGGTTCAATTTGTTAGAATACATTTCCCAGGCTTATGCGGAGGTTAACACCTCACGAAGCGTAGGTAATTTGTACCCCGAGAGTGTTTCACTAGCTTATGTGGAGGCTATTGCCGCACGAAGAGTAGGTACTTCACTACACCTAAAATGATGGAACCCGGGTTGAGGGCTCATGTTATGCAAATGCAAGTATAGTGTGTGAGAAGGAACAACAAACCTTTCACTTCTATTTTACAGCCCATAATTTTAAAAATACCCCAACAACGCATTATAAAAAAAAATAAAAAAAAATAAAAACTGAATCAAATGAAGGAAAGCATTAGTCAATCAAAGAAATAATGATAATGCACAACACTTGAATGAACAGAGCATGATAATAATATGTATGCTCATGAAGAGGAAAAAAAAAACTATTTTCAAAATTCTCTTTATTATACAAAAAAAAATGGAAATTATAATTAAATAACAATTAAAATCGACCAAACTGAGACTTTTGATAACACGTGACTAACTCTAGGCCTGACTCTCTAAAGTCCCCAGTGGAGTAGCCAAGCTGTCACAACCACTTAAAAAAGTAACAAGGTCCCATCACGAGACATTTACTTGATAAGTGTGACATTGAGGGAAGAGTATAGGAAAAGATAACTTAATTCCTATAAATTAAAGGTTGAGGGTATGAAAACGACCTCGGAAAAAGAAATGGAGTCACCACCAATCTTTTTTGGCTAGATGTGATTGGCCACCTATTGAAACCGATTCTTATAAAACATTTTAAAATTAATTAAAACATTTCTAAAACCAATTTTGTAGTCTGCACTTTGAACCAGAGAAAAACAAGTGCAGGGTTCGAGATTCGGTTACGTGTGGGGAAGGATTAGCACCCCCACAATGCCCGTATGAAACGGTACCTTATTAGTCATGTTTTATCTCGAGTCTCGGTGAAAGTTCGGTTTTAGAATTTGTATTTTGAAAATAATTTCCATTAAAAAAAATACCTATTTTTGTTCGATAATGATCTGGAAATTGTTACTGCAAAAATTTTCTATATTCCCCGGCAAATCGATAAAATATAGATTTTTTATTATTTTTGGAAATCTCTGCATCATCCTGTTTTAAAAGGGTATTCCTTCGTTAATATAATTGATGGAGACTCCCCGGCAAACCATAGGAGAATTCATGAATTATAATAACTCGAGGATATTGCCTTATTTCAATTTTTTTTTTAAAAGAATCATTTTTTATTGCATAAAAAAAACATTTAAAAAAATGGTTATGAATATGCCAATTATTACCAATGTACAAATATGACCTAACCTATATGTACATTTATTATGACATTACACATTTACTATGACATGGCATAAGAATTAATGACATGGCATGCTTGACATAGCAAAGTCTAGATGACATGGCATAAGAATGAATGTCATGAGAATGAAATCGACATAGCATGCAAAAATGACATGGCATAAACAATTAATGTCATGGCAAACAAAATGACATGGAATAAACAATGAATGTAATGTGAATGAATGTCATGGCATATGCAAAATGACATGGCATACACAATGACATGGCATGAGCAAAATGACCTGGCATGAGAATGAATGTCATGTGAATAGATTCGACATGACATATGCAAAATGACATGGCATAAGAATGACATGGCATAAACAATGAATGTTATGTGAATGAAATCGACATGGCAAACAAAATGAGATGGCATATGGATGACACGGCATAAACAATGAATGTCATGGCATATGCAAAATGACATGGTATACAAAATAACATGGCATGAGAATGAATGCCATGTGAATGAAATCGACATGGCATATGCATGAATGACTTGGCATGACAAGATGACATGGCATAAACAATGATGACATGGACAAATAACATGGTGTAAGAATGAGTGACATGGCATATGCATGAATGACATGGCATGACAAGATGACATGGCATGGGAATGAATGTCAAGTGAATGAAATCGACATGGCATAATCTAAGTGACATAGCATATATATGAATTTATTTGAGAATGACTTAGAATTTATTAACACCAAAATCTTTTCATGTTCACCGGCAAGCCCGGCAAAACGTAGAAAGTTTTATTTATTTCGAAATTCTCCGAGTCACCCTTATTTTAGAAAAGGATATTCCTTTGTTAATATAATTGATGCAGACTCCCCGGTAACTCGGAGGAGAATTCATGAATTATAATAACTCGGGGATATTGCCTTATTTATTAATATATTATGAATGGGCAAATTGACATTAAGGCATGCATGATTACTAAAACATGCTAAGCATTTTATTATAATTATAGAAAACGAGGTAATGACATGACATAAGGATGACATGGCATATGACCTAACTTAAAATGACATAGCATGACTGAAAATGACCTAGGCTCTAAATGACATAGCAAACATCATAAAATGACCTAACTACCTAAATGACATAGCATGACCGAAAATTACCTAGGCTCTAAATGACATAGCAAACATCATAAAAATGACCTAACTACCTAAATGTCATGGCATGACCAAAAATGGCTATTTCTAAGATTACATGGTAATATGACCTAAGATGCATGATATAGCTACCTGACCTAAGATGCATGACATAATCAAATATTATGCAAGGCATGGCATGAACCAAAAATATATGGGCTGGCCGAATGGTGTAGGCAATGTCATAAACTGGAAATGCAAAATGACATAGCATAAGACATAAGATGCATAACATAACTAAATATGGTGCAAGACATGTCATGGATAAAAACTACATGGGCTAGCCGAATGGTGTAGGAAGCTAATATGATATGAAAATGATGCAAAAACTAATAAGGCATGAAGATAATGCAAAGAACATGACCAAAGATGCATAGACAAGGATGGAAGTAATAAAAAAATAATCAAACAAAGAACAAGGAAAGTGAGCTCTATGGTTGGTACAATGGGCATAGCCCTCCCCTAACCATGATCACTTGATTTTTATCAAGATCATGAAGCCTTTCCAACTTAAAAATCATAAAATAAACTAAGCAAACTAAAAAAATGGAGGTGAGCTTCATAGTTGGTACAATAGGGATAGCCCTCCCCTAACCATGATCACTTGATTTTTATCAAGATCATGAAACCTTTCAACCTTTTTTGCTTCATTTATTTGTACAAAAGAAAATAATATAAAAAGAAATATAGACCTTCTACAATCATGTTTCCCACATCAAACATGCAAAACAACAACAAAAAAATCAAGGCAAGCACAAGCCTCACATTCGGCCATGGTAGAAAATTTATAAACATTGTTTTCTTTTGATTTTTTTTTAATGAAAAAGGAAAGATGAAAGCTTAAAAAACATTTAAAAACTTTTATTTTCACAAGAAAAGAGGTAGAAATCACATGGAAAACCAAGAATAAAACATGAGAAATAATGTAAGAGCAAAGGAGGAATGGCTACTTTCCTAGCTTCCTTGGTAAACTCTCTCTTCCTTTCTTTCAAATTTTCTTTTTTTTAGCTACTTCTCCCGACTCAAAATGACCAGCCAACTTAAGAAAAATAAAATATCCTCCCTCTCCTTCCCGCCTTGGCAAATGGTGTAGGAGCCCTTGGATGAGGATGTGCTCATCTTTTCTCCAATAATCCTAGCCATTGGATGAGGATATTTTCATGAAAATAAAAGTGACATCTTGCAATTTGATCTTAGCCATTGAAGGATGTACTCATCTTTCTCCAAAGCACTTAGGCCATTAGATGTGCAAGGACATTTGCAAGGCATTAAAAATGGCATCCTGCCATCTGATAGTGACCCTTGGATGAAGCTAATTAAATCTCCACCCTTCTCCTATGCTGGCCGGCCAATGGTTTGGAATATCCCAAAAATTCCTTCATCTTTCATATTTTTTTTAATTGCAAATTGACTCTTTTTGGTTTTTTCGATAAAATTACCCTTTTAGCCCTCGAACTTAATTTAATTGCAAATAGACCCCAATTTTGGATTTGTCTTCTCCAAATCATCCCATCCAATATAAAACTTGGTTCTGGAGGTTTTCATATTTTTCGAGCTCATTCTCTCTTTTTCCCAGATTTTTATCTAAAGTTTCGGTTTTATGCCTCCCAAATTTAGCCTTTTTTATTTGAGCTCCAATTTCGGATTTTTCTTCACCAATACCTTCCAAAAATTATAAAACTCGGATCTGGAAGTTTTCATAATTTTTCAAGCTCGTTTTCTATTTTTTCGGAATTATCTTTTGGAATTTTGGGCTTGTGCACCCGAATTTTGTCCTTTTTCAAATGAACTCCATTCCAGCTTTTTCTTCATCAATACCTTCCAAGAATTATAAAACTCAGATCTAGAAGTTTTCATAATGTTCCGAGCTCGTTTGCTATTTTCCCCGAAATTATCTTTTGGAATTTTGGGTAAGTGCATCCGAACTTTGCCCTTTTTCAAATGAATACCAATACCTTCCAAAAATTATAAAACTCAGATCTGGAAGTTTTATAATTTTCTGAGCTCATTTGCTTTTTTTCGGAATTATCATTTGGAATATTCCAGGTTAGTCCACCCGAACTTCGTCTTTTCATTCGAGCTTCGATTCCGGATTTTCTTTCTCCAATCTCTTCCAAAAAAATATAAAACTCAGATCTGGAAGTTTTTATAATTTTTCGAGCTCGTTCGCTATTTTTCCCAAAATTTTCTTTGGGATTTTTCGAGATTGCCCTTTAACATTTGAAACCTCGGTTCTGCTCAAAACGGATCCGATTTTCAAATTTTTTTCTACTTACTTTGTCATATATTGAATTGGAGTTGGTCTAAAAAGGCCAATTTTTACGATCAAATTCCCCTCCGATTTAGTTTTCCCTTTTTCAACCTCGAGAATTTTCTCATTTTTCCGTTTTTGCTCTAACCGGCTCTTTCTCGGGATCCACTTCAAACTGGGTCTTAAGCTATTTTTGTTTATTCATCATTTCTCAACTGGGGCTTCAATTTCACCGAATCGGGCCATCTTTGCAATTTTTCCCAAATTTGTCGGATTAGGACTTCCCCTACACTGAATTTTCGCAACCCATCTTCCGAACTCTATATCTTTCGTTGTAGATCTTGGATTATCAAAATTCTTTTGCCATTGTTCAATTCAACTTCGACTCTTGATTTTGACTAAAAGTTGACTTTTTTAGTGGTTGACTTTTTTAGATTGACTTTTTTAGGGTTGACTTTTTTGAGTTGACTTCTTGTGCTGACCTCCGAGACAAAGTCTTGGGGACCCGTCTATGGAATGGTGGAAGTCTCTTTGCGTTACGGGAAGTTGAAAAGGAGAATCTGCTCGATTTAGGGGGCCCAGACAAAATTAGGTATCTACAACCATCATTGTACAACTCCAAACATTTATAAAAAAATAATGCCAACTCACTCCAGACATCAAATCAATAAAATGTCAACTTCATATAGAAAAACAATCTAGAATTAAGAAGTGAATGAAAAATGAAATATTTCATACCATCCAAGATAGTATATATCCTCACTTTACGGGGTTTTAAGAGCAATTTCAATTGGTTTCTTCTCTTTCTATATAGACAAATCAAAAGGAATATAGTTAAAAGTCAGATAGAGCCAAAGATAGCCATAAAATAAAAAATAATAATCACAACAAGTAAACTCACTTTATACTTGTTTTTCACTTCATGAAGACTCCAACACCAATCTCTTGCACAAAGTAATGCTTGCACTGTATCAGGAGCTAAGGAGGCACGATAAGTATCAATAACTCTACTTCTTGCACTAAAAGTAGCCTCTGAAGCCACTGTAGTGATAGGAATGGAGAGTATATCACGAGTTGTCTTGGACAAAATACAGTACTTTAAAGTACTCATTTTCCCACCATTCTAAAGCATCAAACTTATTGGAATCTCCTTTACAAATAAAGCAGCCTTCAGCTAGGTAGACATCTAGATCAGATTGTTGTGATTGAGCAGTTTCAACTGATTTTACATACTCTTCAATTCATACCAACCTGAAGAAGAAGCATCAATATTTGCACCATTAACACCACTATCAAGCAGTTGAGTTTCAGCACTATGCTTGATGCCGTGTTGATACTCACGAACATATTCCTTATAAATATCATATAGAGAATCTCGAACTCTACCATCATTTTATCTTGCTTCTCTATCAGGGTACATTCGAGGAAAATAAAACTAAACCACCCTTATTTTGCACCTTGGATCCAAGATAGCAGCTATAGTTCTCCCTAGTATTTATCGAATTTACTCTTCATTCGACAAACCATTACGTGAACAAACTCATTCATCATCTGCTTTTTTATCCAACAAAACTTACACACAATGTACTTCATTCAAAAATAAGTTTGAAGTTGGATAGTCACTTCCGGAGATGATTTTAGTGGCTTAATTAGAAACTTCTAAAATCTCACAAAGTTTCTCTACCTTTTCCTAATCTTCAAGACTTAAACAATAATGATAATGAGATTCCCAATCTTTGAACCTTGTAAACACTTCCTTGAATTTGATTGCAGTCTACAACATCTCAAATGTTAAATTCCAACGTGTTATACAATTGAGAATTAGTTTCCTATCAGGCAACTATAGCTGTTGTACAATGTCAGAAAATGAGTTAAGTCTTGTCTCATTTTGATTAATAAAACTGACACTTTCATGAACATCTTCAATCACATGCTTAATCTCAGAAAGACCATCTTGAACCATGAGATTTAACATGTGTGCACAACACCGAACATGAAAGAATTTTTCTCCATAAAGCAACCTCTTGTTTCTTGAAAAGGTGTCCTTAAGAATTCTAATAGCCATATCATTGCTTGAAGCATTGTCAACAGAGAGCGTAAACACCTTGTTTTCAATTCCTCATTCCTTCAAACACTTAAAAATACAAACAGTAATCTAAACACCACGACGAGGAGGAAGTATATGAACAAAGATTATGACACGTTTCTGCAACTTCCAATTAAAATCTATAAAGTGTGTTATGAGAACTATGTACTCAATCTTTTGATTACTTGATTTCTACAAATCTATTGTCAAACTAATCTTGCTAACAGTCTTTAACAATGCCTTCAATTTCTTTTTTTTTCCTGCTTTATAAACTTGTATACAATCCTTCTTAATAGTCTTCCGTGATATTTTTCCCATTCAGGCATCCATGATTTTGCAGCATGTTAAAACCTTCCTCTTCCATATTCGAACATGGATGTTCATGCATGAGTATCCAATGCGCAGCTCCCTCTCTCATCTTTATCAAACTTGCCATCTATAAGAGCACGTAGGATTTGTACATCACCACTTGTGTCTACTGGCTAAAAGTTGATCCTTTTTTGTTGATTCTGAAAAAATTTCCACTGCACACAAGATTTCAAGTGCCTCGAACACTGAGTTGTAGTTCTACTTGCAGTAATAGCTAGCTTCTACTTGCAATGGACACACTCTCCCTTTTTAGAACCATCAGGAAGACTGATTTCCTTGAACTCCAACCAAACAACATGTCTTTTGTCTATTTTTTTGATGACTTTCCTCGCCCTCATCAAGATTAGAAGCATCACATTCTTTATCATTGGCATCAAAGTTTGGTGTTTTATTTGTGTTACATCAATAGCATCTAAAGCTTCATTCATTGAATCATTATCATCATCCAACATAGCCCAACTTGTAGAATCTATTATAGGTTGACATGGTGCAGATGAGACATCTGTGTGGTTGATGACACGTTTATAAAAAAAAAAAAAAAGAAAAAAAAAAAAGAATACAAATATCAACACCAAGTTAAAATCTAATTAAAAAAATGGAAGGCTTATACGGAAAACAATACGAATAACAGATAAAAATATTATTCAATAGATACAAAAAATCCTAAATCATTCACTAATCATGTAAGATTCAATTGAAAGCAGTTCACGATTTCAACAGTTAATAAATCATAACCAGAATAGGACAAGCTATTTCCTCAACATGGAATGGGATTATCATGCAAGACAAAGCTTTATTTGTTTCCTTATAAGCATATATGGTACATGCCATTTTAGACTCCTAAAGCAGTAATCCAATTGGATTTCCACACAGTTCAGTCGAGTTTTAACTGGAAAGCAAGAGATACATTTTGCTAGTTGTCTTGACAGTAACACATTGATGATACTGATATGTTATGAACATGGATATGTTGTTCTTCTTGCTAGAATTATCAATAATAATAATAAGTCATAAGGAATCTATAAATATGTTCATAAATATAATAAGTTAACAAAATGTTCATTAGGAATATAATAAGTCAACTACTAAGGCAGAAGCTGATTTGATGAGTTAGTTATAAAATGTAAAATGAGGCCGTTTAGGATGGACATTGAAGTCCGTTTAGGATGGACATTGAAGCTATGGAATAAACTACTATATTTTAATTAGTATTCTTAGGAAATATAGAGTGCAAAATAAACTACGATAGGCTGTTATATATAGAATGCAGACTTTGAGGAAAGATACAAGAATAGGTTAAATTAGTATTAATTAAAAAGTGTTCTTAAACATTCGATTTTGCAACGTAAAATGTTTCCGAAGCAGCGAAATGCATTTAAGCATCACATGACCTAGCTACTAAGGAAAACTGCAATTCTTGAATTTTGATCATCCAAAGAAGAAACTACTATATTTTAATTAAATGTTGGATTTCCTGCAAAACAGTTTCTTGTGAATAAATTTGTTAATTCTTAAAAACTTTTTGAGGATATGAAAATTTAAGTATTAATAATTCCACACCCTAAAAAAAGATAAAAGTGCTTAACAAATCATTTGATTTTTCTTTCAAAATATGATTGTATTAAAGTGAAAGCTTAGGGTGATTTTTCTATTATTCATTTTTAATATTATATATATCTTTAATGTATAAGTAGAAAAATAAAAATTTATTCGTGGTTTATTATGTTTTCAGGTTCTCTTATTTGGTTTTCTATATACATTATTCTTCAATTTTTTTAAAAGGAGGCAAACCTGAAAATTAGAAGAGCGAAGTGCAAGTTTAAAAGAGCAAAGTGCAGGAAAACCACTAGTGAAGAAGATCCAAAAGATGTTGATCCCATAGGCGCCTATTAAAATAAGTGGGAAGGAGTAGAAAAAATCGTGTTCATGGAAGGTAAGATGTTGGGCTGTCAAATATGAGAAGAAGGATCAAAACATGAAAGCCTTTCTGAGCTGAGGCATGCCCCTTTTCTGAGCCAGAGTGGCTGAGTGGGAGAGAAGATGAGAGTCTGTGAGGCACGGCTGAGAGGAAGACAAGGGAAAAAATTAGGTTTTGGGTTTTAAGTATATATATTAGGGTAAAATAGTAAATTAATAGTAAAAATAAAAAGTTCGATTCGCGAGCTACTCGAATCAAGTATTAAGATACTCGAACTCGGCTCGCTTGATAGCTCGAGCTCGACTCGATAATGACCGAATCGAATTCGAGTTTTTTTTCGAGTCGTACTCGAGTAGCTTGCGAGCACATGTGTCTCATTTACATCCCTAGTTAAAAAAAGGAAAAATTTCTATTTCTTTTCTCTTTTTTTCTCCTTCAACAACATCTCTTATTCTTTTCTCCCATCCAACATCCTCCCTCTCCCTTTCTTTTTATTCTCCCATAGTTGACGCAGCTAGCTAAAAAGGGAAGAGGCTGCGTCTGTATTGTCAATGCTACATCAGGTAGTTAGTTCACTTTGGTACAACTTATGCTTGGTAGTTAGTTTTCTTGATTTTTAGCCTTAAAACTAATTGATTGAAGATAGCTTATGTGGAATATATTTGTAAGAATTCCTACTTGTTATTTTGGTGATAAACTATTATTTTTGTGGGTTATAAGAAGGGTTGAAAGTTATTTTGTTTGAAGAAACTTTTATGTTGTGTGTGCATGGTGTTTGTTAAAATGCCTCTTAAGCCTCTCCTTTTTGTTTTGACAAGGGCTAGGACCTTATTCAACCAGCATAAAGAAAGTATATATATATATTTGTACATATAATTCTGCTAAATGTATATATTGTTATAGCTATATGTACATATAATATGGACAACCCTATTAATAGTGACATTTTTTGTCACAACAAAAAAAAAAAGAGAAAATAAATTGAAATCAAACATTAATACTGACATCTATTTAAATACTTTTTTAAATTATAGTTGTATTTTTTGGGAAAGTCAGGCTCATGCATTATCACAGTTATACAAAATTAAAGCAGCGGAAGTAAACATATAAACACACGGACTACCTCAGGATCTTGGATCATGATTTACAAGGGTTTCATGGCATTTAAAACTTTAAAACACCAATATGATCAGAATATACCTACTCGAGAACTCGTAATCCCGAGTGTACCGACCCTTGCAACAAGGCAACAACTTGATAGTCACTGAATGGTTTCTCTTATGGCCACGAGCAACACAGGTGTCTTGTCTCCAACAGTTATCCACACAGACGGCTTTGACACCTTCGTAAGGTCTCGAAGATTTCACTGTGCTAACAGTCCGATCTTTCGATCAATAATCAAAAGGTTTTCCTTCTTAATTTTCACCCAAGGCCGAAAACCACTAAGAGATTTAATGGTTCGGCTATATTAAGAAAATCGAGCAAGAAGAACAACGTGGAGGAGGCGCGACTATTTACAATCTGTTTTTACCGAATATGTGTCTCTTAAAAACCAAAGAGAAAAACACATTTTCTCTTTCTTTTAATATTGTATTTCACTAAAACTTCAGTGCTCTCTAATTCTCCTCAAAAGGCGTGTCATTCAAGAAGAATAAAAACACTTTTAAAACATTCATCATACAATACAAAATTCTCACCATTTTCTTGTTTTTGAAATCTCAAAAACCGTTAGCCTTTCATTTTACTTTTACAGGTATTCCTTTTCTTATTCGGTAATACAAAAACAAGAACTCTAATTGCTCTACATTACCTTGGCCGGCCCCCACTTCATAATTGGATTAGTTCTATTATTTATTTATTTATTTTTGAAACTCTTTTAAACTCTTTGATAGATAGGAAATCTTCCTATCTACAGAGTTAAAAACTTACCCAATCACAGTTGATAAGCTTTGATGAACTTAGACATCATTATATCCATGTTCGGCCAACAATGGATAGGGAAGGGATAAGTGTTTGATTTAAACCACAACACCTTAGTTGAAGTGAAACTCTTTCACTTCAAGCATCCTAGTTCAACCGAAACTCCAACTCTTAAAGACGAGGAAGAACCTATCCCGGATTATGCCTATGTTAATAGCTCGGTTTCACAGGGATAAGAATTTGATTCCAAATTAAACTCTTAGAGTCCTAATTGAACTCAACTAGCTCGGATTAACAGAGTCCTTGTTCAAGTGAAATTCTTTCACTGAACAAGTGATAGAGTCCTAGTCAAACACTAACTCTTAGTGCCAGACTCAGACTCAGACATAATCGAAGCAATGTTCGATTTAGTGAAATACAAGAAGTCGGAATTTGATTCGTAATTAAACTCTTTTCTCATTTCGGATAACTTCTTATTTTCGGCCAGGACAACCTTATCTTAAGACATGTCTAAATTAAAACATGGTCTGCTTAAGACAAGCTTATCTACATTGTCTTATTAAGACATCTTTATTTGGATTTCTCAAATCCAAATTATGTCTTAACCTTCCTAATTTGAATCTTATTCAATTAGGTTCTCCAAATTAACCTTCTATTCAATTAAGTCATTACTTAAATAAATCCCAAGCTTTAAGCCAACAATTTCGTCTTTGTGTGTGACCTATTAGGTTCCCAACATCTTGGCAATACGTATAAATTAATCTCAGTAATATTTACACATAGATCAAAAGCGAGATCTAGCAACCCATCATGACCATCCAAATGTTGAGAAGTCAACGTGACCTCATTGAAACCTTTCAGTAACTAGTCTATCAGTGTAATACGGTCCTTTCACCAAATATCTCGGATAGCCCATGAGCATGGTGTAGTGTCTATTTATATTCAATCCATATTAGTTCTTGCAGCTTATGGTTAACCTTATGAATTTAGAGAATCGATTTCTCCTAAATCCATCGTGTTTTGGGCAAAGATTTTATCAAGTTAACCGAAGCCAAGAACGTACGAGATATGTCTCCGATGTCACTTAGAGTGGTGAATCCTCTCTGGATCACTCATTCATCTTCGTATGGTTCATGTCATACCCAAACCACCCTATCATAAGCATCCCTTCATTTGGAACATGTTCGTGATGGAATCAAAGTATGACACTCTCCATACAAGATGACCTGGTATCACAAGTCCGAGGACTAATTTACACGACTGGCACGTGAGAACATTTCCATAGACACTTGAGTGACCATACCAAATGGAGTTCTCACTGCGGGCCATGTTCAGTGAACTTGTTCAACAGACAAGCACCTACATGTCCAAGTATCCCTCATACTTCAACCCATGAGATCGGTTGCTTACTTCACAAGTAAGAAGGCTTAACATGTACTAGTCTTTGAGCATTGCCAACGCCTCGTCTTGGCAATACGATGACCAGGAACAGTTTGAGGAACAAGGCTTTCGATGCATAAGGATCTCAGAATTATAACTCTTTATAATTCCTTTGCAAGGCCATTATGTTCCATGGGCTTCATCTGATTAGTACTTAATAACTCTTTATCATCGTACTAACATGAAGAAAAACCTTGTATCACTAACGAATAGTGATGGGTTTGTATTATTAACTGTATATCCCTTATCCAATCTTATTGGCTCTAGGGCATATACTAATAATCTCCCACTTGCACTTGAGACAATCATATTGCTTAAGTGCTTCATGAGAATATGCTTGGTCTTATTTATGAAAATCATATTATCAAATTTATTCAACTATTCGGATCACAACGAGACCCAGATCCCAATCATATGGCTCAGTTGTTACTTTAACAACTATTGGAATCTTTATTAGCTTGTAGCTAATGATCCAAATGTAACTCCTTTTGCAAGCCAAAACAAAAGAGTTGGTTTATAACCTTTAGGGTATAAACATGCAATTCTCTCTAGTTTGGAACATTTCCAAATAATTGCATTTCACATAATGGCTATTTACCACTAAGTTAAATTATGATCTTTAACATTAAAAGAATCATAAATCGCTCCCACTAAATCCTACATGTGTAAAAGTTAAGGGAATTGGATTCAAAAATTGGTTTTGAATCCCATAAGTTAATAGGCCATTTGGAATTCTTAAATACTATTGCAAGTAATATATTTGAGAATAAAGAGACCACCATATAGAACAATTCTATAATAAATGATTTATTTAAGAGAAGTGATCAATGTATGGCATCTGATGCCAGCACATTAAATATGTTCGAAACATAATTATATCATTCTCATATTGGCACATGATTGCCAAAATAAACATCTAATGTTTATTAATAAATCATATAATGTTTCAGAAACATTAATCAAGAAGGCAAGTTATGATCAATATCATAAAGGTTGCCATCTTCCACGGTCTATCTTCACTACTCATTTGCTTTGGTCCCTATAATATGTTATACATATTTAGTACCAAAAACAAGGTATCATATACCTAGAGAAGTGAATTAATCTCTAAGTATATTCGTAGTCAAAGCTTCTCTAAGCTTCTTCTCTTTGATCATATCAATGTAAGTCTTGCAATTTATCCTCTAGTGATTAGGCTATCCGTAATGATAGTATGTTCCTTTGTCTTTATTCATAAGAAAGTATAAGAAAACTACTTGGATCATGATCCAAGACCCATCTAAGTTGCTCAAGTCGAATTATCATCTTATCATCACATGAGGCCTCATAAGGCTACCTTCTGACATCTTGCTTTGGAACAATTCCTTAGGGATGTTGAACCTCTCAGCTTGATTATCCTTATCAAACAATTCTAGAAGGATTTAGATGAAAACTTAAGCATTCATTGCCACGTGCTACTCATGGAGTTCAGGCACCATGCTAGCCTACATCAAAATATGGCTTGATCAAGATCATCTATATGAACTTGATAGGTTTTCTTGACTTCCTTAGATGTCTTAGCAACGGGCTTTTCTTGGATAGGTTTATCAAGAACATAAGCCCTTTCATTTATATTAAGACAATCTTAATATCGTGGACTGATCAATGGAGTTTGGCCCATTAAACTTATTAGCATCATTATGCTTCTCAGTGATAGTCTATTTGTCATTTTGCGTTTATATCCTTTATGAACTAATACATTTTATAGTTAATAATTTGCAATTGATATAATTATTAATGTCAGGTTTTAATACTTTAATGATTATTCTCATTATTTTAAAAAAATAATAGCCCTCATATATTATTTCGAGAAATTTAACACTTAAATCTCTTAATGAGCTAGGACCTCTTTCATCCCAATCATGACCCCGATCGTCACGGTGATCATGAAGAAACTAATTGAGTAGGTAATTTAGCTTACCAATTGCATCTCTATGCAACTCGTAGATCAGTTAGGGGACAACTCTTTGCCTAAATGCATCACATGCATTTCGCCTAACCATTGCCTCTAAATGTCATGTAGTCAAATTTCTCGTATCCGGACAACACAATTTTTAGTTGAGTAAGACCCACCTTTATTAACACAAACATGTTCATACAAAAGTTTGACCTGTGATCGTCTCACTAAGCCTCTGATTGGAAGAACTCAGGTTATCTTGTTAAGATGGTGGAAGTCAACTTATCATGCGTTACATGGACTCAATATAATTCAATGAGGGATTTCATTTATTTATTTAGGTATCATTGCTTTGTTTGGTATGCATAGCATTTATTTCAATTGTATATATCGCATATATATAAATTCGAAAAATAAATCTATCACTTGCTTTCTACTAGGATGATTATGGACTTTATTCTATTCTAGTTTCCTTGAGCCATTAGGAAACTAGTTGGTTAAATTCCTAGGGGATACCATACATAGTCTTCTCAAGGCTTGATGGTGATCTCCTTGGTCATTTCTTCTTGGCGCCTTGTTCTCCTTACAGTTCTTGGAATTACATAAATTCAAATTCTAACCTAAGTCTAAATCTATAAAAATATAACATTTACACTTTTAGTAGAAACATCGAGTTACATTCGAAGGGAGTTAGGTGAGAAGAGAATTTACAACCCGAGAATTTGAAAATAGAAGGCAGGGTTCGTAGACCCTATTTATAAAATACCAATCCGAAAAATTTAACCATACATTTCCTAGTCATACTAAGGTCTAGTCCATGATCATCCTCATGCATACATAATCACATCACAAGCATTTAAAATGCATATCCAATATCACTCGGTGATCTTGTGTACCATTTGCATAAATGTCACCAACTCGCTTGAGACAATTTATCAAATTATTTTAATAATATCGGTTCTTTAATTAAAACACTTTTAATTAAATTCCTTTCAAACATATTAGGTAACAATTACCTAATCATATTGAAACTCTTTCCTAAATTTTAGGAATCACACCCACTAGGAAACTCGCGACCGCTAAATGACGTTTTGGAGAGAAATAAAAATAAAACATAAAAACACGGAGTCGCCACCAATCTTTTTTAGCTAGGTTGATTGGCCACCTATTAGGCTATCTTTGAAAAAAAAATTAAATTAATTAAAACCTTTTAAAAAAGAAAATTTTATAGTCTGCGATTGAAAACTAGAGAAAAACCATGACGGGTTCGGGAGTACGGTTATGCATGGGGAAGGTATTAGCACCCCCACAACGCTCGTTAATAAAACGATACCAATTAATCATGTGTTATCCTAAACTTCGGTTTAATGGACTTGACATCGGTACTTAAAATTAATTCTACTTTTATTTCTGTTCCAAAACATGTTTATCACTTTTGAAAAAGAATTGTTATTATTTCTTTGAAAATGAAAGTGAAACATAAATCTTTTATCGAGAATACTCGTTAAATATTTCCAATAATTTTGGTGGCATGTAACGAGATCCTCTCACCTCGGGATATCGTAGGAATCATTACTATGACATCCTTCGAATTCCGTCGTCGATAATTTTCATTCACTTTTTTTTTTATTTAAATGCATATGATGCAAATATTTAAATATGGGATACACATGGTTAAACATATAGGACATGTGATTAAATACATAACCATACGATTAAACATACGAAGAATATCATTTGTAAACATGAGCATGGAAAAATATCAAGCACGTACATATTTAATTCTATTTGTTTATTATTTTCGTCATTTCCATTTTTGAAATCTACGAATTTTTCGTATTGAAAATCACCAAATACTTTCACTACTTGTGGTGATATTTAACAAAATTCTCTCACATAGGGATATCTTAGAAATCATTACTATGACATCCTTCGAATTCCGTCGTTGGAAATCCACAATCATCTCTACGATGTACTTATGGTCATGAGCAAATAGAGCACATACATTCCATTTCAAAATAATACGAACATATACATATGGTACACTAAAACGAAACAAGGCAAAAAAAAAAAACCAAATATGTGTTTCTTTCCTGAAGAGAGAATATCCGAACACCTAAAAAGATGTCGGACTACCTTTGAAAGAAACTCAAATTGGATTTTAAAATCGAAAGATTTGGGGTACAAATTTTTGCTCGGGTTAAGGGGACATCTGAATGTCATTCTTTGACATCTGAATTCCTCTAGATGAGCCTTAAATGGAAACAATTTGAAAGCCAAAACAAATAAAAATGATGCAATTTTTTGAGAAAAAGGCCATAGTAGCCAAATGGCCTTAGTATAAAATCCAAGTTGTTTGTTTGGCTTTGAAGCTCGTTTTATCTACCCATGACCCGATTTTCTTAAAACTAATTTTTAAACTTTAAAATACCATTGAAACAACCTCTAGACATTACCTAAGGGTCTTGGCCAGCCTCTCTCTCCTTGTGTGAAAAATCGAAACATTTGCTAGTTTTAAAGCTTGTTTTGACGTCAAAAACCTTGTTTTACTAAACTATTTTTTAAACCCTTAAAAGAATTCAAAAAAATCTAAAATTTTAACCATGAACTCATCTAAAGGTATATGAAATGAGGTTGAAACATTTTTTTATTTGGACAAGAAATGCATAGACTTAAATGGCCCCAAAATCAGCATATCCTACTAAAACCAGTTTTGCCAAGACTATTTTTTTAAACCCTTAAGAAAAACTCAAAAAAATCTGAAATTTTAACTATGGACTCATCTAAGGGTGTATTAAATGTGGTTAAAACATTTTTTATTTGGACAAAAAATGCATAGAAAAAATATTGCCCTAAATCAGCAACTCCAACTTTTAAACATTGTTTTTTCCAACTAGTTTGAAATCAAGATTTTGGTTACAGACCATTGGTTGATCTTAACCAAAATCATGCTGGAAATGATTTGAAAGCATGATTTACAGCAAGCAAAAATGATTGGCTTAAAGCTAGCCTCTTAGATGGAAATCCGGCTTAGCCATCACTTGGTAGAAACCAAGGTCATCAAGCTCATAATCATTCTTTTCAAAGAGAAAATAAATATAAAACAAAGAGAATGCTCCACAACCAACTCATTTTTAGCAAGAGATGCACATGAAGATGGTAATATATAAGTAAAAATACATAAATAAACAACAAGAACAAAGGTTGGCTCAAGGTTGGCCACTTGGATGTTAATCCGGCCTAACCATCACTTGGTGGAAACCAAGATCATCAAGCTCATAACCATGATATTTCATGAATAAAATAAAGAGAAAATGCCATAAAGTAAGCAATATACCAACAATAATTACATATATAAGATGAAACACAAAACAACAAATGAAGTATCACCAAAATCACACCAAGTTTCGGTTACCATGAAAAGAAGGGAAAAAATTGTAAAGACTTTATTTTCTTGCAAAAGAGAAGAGGAGAAAAGAAACCACTTGAAAACCTTTTTGAAACCTTTTGTTTTTAAGAAAAAGAAGTGAAAATCATACATAAAAGAAGAAAAGAGAACATGTAAATGAAAGAAGAAAACAAGAACAAGTAAAGAATAGGAAGCTACCTAGGTTAGCTCCACCAAAAACCTCTCTACCTTCTCCTTCTTCCTCATTTTTCTCTCTTCCTCTTCATTTCTCTTTAGGTGAGTTTTGCTACTACCCTTGTGCTCTCCAGATGAGTGAATAGCTCCAAAAAAATATCTCCCCTCTAGTCTTTGCTAGCCTTGGCCGAATGGCCTTTTTATCTCCACCTTTCATCTTTTTTTTTTTTTAGCCATTTGGCTTCATCATGTTGCCTAGCCAATGAGGTTTAATCCTTACACATTAAAACACCATCCATTGGCTAGCCAATGGCATTCCTACCTAGTCACCAAGAGGGCTCTCCATTAGCCAAAAAATGCCAACTCATGTACTAAATAAGATAACTCATGTCTTTTGCTCTCAACATGGCATGTTATCATCTTTTTTTTTACCCATTTGGCTTCATCACATGGCCTTGGCCAATGAGCTTTCATCCTTAACCACTAAGAGTGCTCCTCATTGGCCAAAAATGCCACCTAATGTACTAAAAGATGACTCATGTCCTTTGCTTTTGAAAGCTATCCACCTATTTACATCTATGCCATTTGATCATCCTTGTCCTCTCTTCCTCTCTCTTGGTCGAAAATCATCTAGAATATTCTAATGTCTTCCTCTTTTTTTTTAGCCACTTGGTCCCTCCTCGAATTTATATATATTTGCATTTTAGCCCCCGAATTTAGCCTATTTGCATTTTTGCCCCAATTTCGGGTTTTTATCATCCAATTTATCCTATCCAATATTAAACTCAATTATGGAAAGTTTTGCAATTTTTTGAGCTCAAATTCTATTTTTTCTGAATATTTTTTCAAAATTACAGTCTAGCCCCCCGAATTTAGCCTATTTTCATTTTGGCTCCAATTTTGGGTTTTTCTCTCTCCTTTCCTTCTTTGCATCCTAAAACTTAATTCTGGAAAGTTTCACAACTTTTCGAGCTCGAATTCCATTTTTTTCGAATTTTTCCAAAATTATAGTTTAGTCCCTGAAATCTTGTATTTGCTCAAACTAGGCCAATTTTTCGGATTTTCTTTTTCCATCCCCTTTGCCCCATATTGAATTGGATTTGAGCACATTTTCCTCAATTTTTATACCTGAATTTCTTTCCAATTTGATCTTCTGTCGTTCAACTTTTAGGGGTTTGAACGAAATTAGGTGTCTACAGTGCTTGTATAAGTGATCCTTTGACTTGAGATTACTAATGATCTTATATAAGAAATGTTATTTGACTTTACCTTACTTATGGTCATAACCATGGATATTTCAATTAGGTTCTTTTGGGTATAGCGTGAGGGCTATGAAGATGCATGAGTAATCTGTAGATACCTAATTTTGTCCGGACCCCTAAATCAGGTACATTTTCTTCCTAAATTGATGTTTCAAAATGATAAAAGGTTTTTCTCATCCTACAAGTGGTACTCTGAGGCTTAGTCTAAGAAAGCAGACACAAAAAGTCAATCCCGAAAAATTCAACCCCAAAAATGTCAACTACTGAAAAAAGTCAACCCACTTTCAAAATCAAAATTTGAGGTTCAATTGAAAAATGGTGAAAGAATTTTGATAATCTGAGGTCTACATTGAAAGATATGGAGTTCGAAAGTTGGGTTACGAGATTCAGTAGAAAGGAAACCCTAAGTCGAGAAATTTGGGGAAAGGTGCTTAAATGATCAAATTGGTCGGAATTGAAGGTCTCAAATGAAAGATAAGCACTGAATACGGGCAATGGAGAAGCTCCTTGGAAGAAAAACTGATAGAAAAGTCAATTCGGAAGAAAACCGAGAATTAGGGTTTTTTTGGTGGATTTCGGTGAAATTTGGAAAATTTGCAAAAATGGCCCAATTCGGAAGATCTAAAGCCCTTAATTGATGAGAAATGATTAAACAAGGATATCCTGAGGCTCAATTTGAAGAAAATCTAAAAATTTAACTTGTTTTGAGCAAAACCGGGTTTCGAAGGCAAAAAGGCAAAATTGGAAAATATGGGAAAATAGCAAATGAACTCCAAAATTTCTGAAAATTTGAAAATCTCATTATTAAATCATTTTGAAGAGATTGGCGAAATAAAATCTTAATTCGGAGTTCGTTTGCAAAATGGCCAAATACTGGGTCTCCTATGCAGTAATTCAACAGGATAAATCTCGGAAAAATAGCAAATGAACTCCAAAAATTCTGAAAATTTGAAAATCTCATTTTTAAATTATTTGGAAGATATTGGCAAAAGAAAATCTTGATTCAGAGTTCGTTTGCAAAATGGCCAAATACCAGGTCTCCTTTATAGTAATTCAACAGGATAAATCCCGAAAAAATAGCAAATGAACTCCACAAATTTTGAAAATTTGCAAATCTCATTTTTAAATTATTTGGAAGAGATTGGCGAAATAAAATCTTGATTCGGAGTTCGTTTGCAAAATGGCCAAATACCGGGTCCCCTATGTAGTAATTCAAGCAGATAAATCCCGAAAAACTTCAAATGAGCTCCAAAAATTATGAAAACTTCCAAATCACATTTTGAAATTATTTGAAAAATATTGGTGAAGAAAAATCTGGATTTGGAGCTCGTTTAAAAAATGATAAAGTTCGGGTGCATAAAAGGGGTAATTTCAGAAATAAATCCGAAATAAATAGCAAATGGACTCGAAAAATTTTGAAAACTTCCAAAATTTAATTTTTTATTATTTCGGAAGTATTGAAAAAAGAAAATTAGAATTTGGAGTCTGTTAGCTATTTATTTAAGTTCGGGGGGCAAAAAGGTTATTTCACCAAGGAAACCAAAAAGGGCAAATTGGTAATTGCGGAAAATATGAAGGATGAAGGAATTGCTGGGATTTTTTATTTCCTTGGGCAGCCAACATAGAGGAGAAGAAGGAAGCTTGAACAATTTAATTCCCTAGCCACTATCATGCTACATGCTACCACTAACACCTTACAAATGGTCCCCCATTCATCCAATGGCTTAGGTGCCTTGTAGAAAAGTTGAATGCACCATCCCATGGCCAAGTTTAAATGCCAAAATGACATTTTTATTTTTCATAAAAGAACCCTCATCTAATGGCCAAGAATGGAAGAAAAAAGATGAGCACAATTCATCCAAGGGTGAGCATCAATTCGGTTGAGCAAGGGGGTGCATGGGATTATCCCTTTTCATCCAATGGCTTAGGCCATCTACAAGGGCTGAGTACACATTTTGAGGGCTGGATTTAGTCTACAAGATATCATTTTTATGTTGGCTTCATTCAATGACCAAGAATGGAAGAGCACAACTCATCCAAGGGTAGCCACTCAAGAGGGGCAAGCAAGGGAGTGCATGGGATTAGTCCTATTTTGCATCTAATGGATAAGGTTAATACAAGGGCTGAGTACACATCTTAAGGGCTGCTATCAATTGGCAAGATGACATTTTTATTTTGTCATCAAAATATCTAAAGATCAAGATCAAGATTGGAGGAGAAAAAGTGCAATTCCCATCCAAGGGCTAAGGAGGCATTCGGCCAAGGCTAAACGGAGGGGGAGAGTTTCATTTTTTCAGAGGTTTTTGGCTGGAAAACAGTAGCTAATTTGGCAAGAAAAAAGGTTTTGAAAGAAAGAAAAAAAAGGTTTTCATTAGAGAGCTTGAAGGTAGTAATCTCTACCAAGCTTTAGCCTAGCTTTCTTCTTTATTTTCATGATTTTTCTTGATTTTTCTATCATGTTTTCCTACAATATTTTTCTTAGAAATAAAGTTTTTTAATGTTTACTCATGTTTTCATCTTCTTCTTCTTTAAAATTGTGGAAACAATTTTTTTCTTAGAGTTTCATGCAATGGCCGAATGGCTCATTTCTCTGCCTTGTTTTTTTTCTTTTTTCTTCCTTGCATGTTGTTGTGAAAAATGATTTATACAAGTTTTTTTAAAGTATTATAAGGTTCTGATTTTTACAAAATATGAAGCAAAAAAGGTTGAAATGGCTACATGATCTTGGCTAGACCAAGTGACTATGGTTAGGTTAGAGGCTATGCCCATTTTTACCTACCATGAAGCTTACCTTATTTTCTGTTTTACATGGTTTATTTTCTGTTTTGATGAGATGGAAAGGCTTCATGATCTTGGCAAGACCAAGTGATTATGGTTTGGTGAGAGGCTATGCCCATTTGATACCATCCATGGAGCTTAACTTTCCTTGTTCTACTTACTTGTTTTGCTTGTAATTTCTGCATGTCTATGTTAAATCTTGTGTATACATTTTCTTTACATCATTTTCTATGCTATATTCATTATATTTCATTTCCATGCTTGATATTGCATCCTTGCATATTCGGCCATTGTGGTTCATATATCCATGTTGTGCATTTTTTTTTCATGTACCATGTATTACATGTTTGCATTCTCATAATTTTGTTTCATGCATATTCGGCCATTCCATTTTGTATGCCTTGTATGTGTTTTTTTCTTTTGCTTCTTAGCTTGTTTACATCTCCATGTCATGACTTGCATATTCTGATTTTAGCATGCCATGTGCTTATGAAAATGCTATGATAAAAATGTCATCATATTGATCCATGACCATTCGGCAATACCATGTTTATTTGCCTTGCATGTGCATTTTCCTTTTGTTTCTTAACTTGTTTGCATTTCCATGCCATGAGCTTGTGCATTTTGATTTTGGTATGTTATATGCTATTGAAAATATCATGACATTATGCATTTTAATATGATTTGTCATATACTTATGTCATTTACTAAATAGGATTGCATTAGAGTCTCATGTGATCATTTGGCCTCTTCATGCATTCATTGCCTTGTCATGCATTTGTATTTTTGTTTAGGTAACATGCTTTGCATTATCATATCTTGAAATTGTGTATTAGTTACTGTTTGTTCCAGCATTGACATTAATTTCATGAGTCATTATATGTTCATAGTATTGCTATGCATGTTCATTACATTTTAGGTCTAGGCCATATTGGTATTGCCATGCATATTGAGTCTTAAATCACATTGATATTGTCATGCATTAATATGCTATTGAGGTCTTAGGTCACATTCATTTTCATGCATATTCATAACATATTAGGTCCTAGTCATATTTACATTATCAAGCATTGCATGCATATAGAGTTAGGATAGCATTTATTGCCATGCAAATTCATGCTAGGCATTGAGGTTGCCATGAATTATCATGCATTTCCTTTACCATTTAGACCTTTAGACCATGTATTTCATACATTCCATTTTCTGTATGTTCATGCATTCCATGTCATTTCCACTTGATTTGTGACTTAGGCCAATTAATGGCTCAAAGTCATGCTCCCTTGAGCATACTTGTGGAAAATTAAGGAATTGTCAAATTGATTATTCTACCTTTGTGATTTTTTTTTACTTAGCCAATTTTTTCCAAGGTTTTTTAAAATGTTTAGCTACTGTCCTTAGGTCTTTAGGATGATTTCTAACAATTTCTACTTTGGTTTTTGAATGAATTTATCAAAGGCAAAAAAAAATGTGTTTTGACAAACAGTTTTTTTTTTCACCTAGTACTCGAACATCTCCAATTTTTCTGGGCAGTCATATTTAATCATAAAATTAAGCCAATTTTTTCTCGTTTAGATTTGCATGTTTGAGTCTCCAGTATTTTTTTTAGAATTTTTAGAATTTTTAAAAATAGGCTAAAAAATCGTGTGGCAAAACCGGACAGTAGAGGCAGATTTGAAATCAAAAGAGGAATAAGGGCTGAATTTAGCTAAGGCATTTAGAGGGGGTTGGTTAGAAGATTTAGCTACTATCTTAGGGTAGTTTCTAAGCCTTTTAAACTCTAAAAATGGTTTTATAAATCTCGGGTTATGGGTAGTTAAGTCCGGGATTTTAAGCTTAGGAAATTAGAGCCTTTTTAAGAGGGTTTGGTGAGGGTTTTAATTTTTATTCAAATTTTTCTTCTAAATTATTTTCAAACAATCACAAAGTTTCGTTTTTTTAGAAAACCTAATTTGACATATTTTCCTAAGGTAGCCGGATATCTTTTCAGATATACGGATTTCTTTAATTAAAGGAAAAAATACATTTTTCATGCATTGCATTTTCCATGTTCATGCATTTTATTTAAATGTATGATTTTTGCTATGATATTTTCCATGATATTATTATTATTTTAATTCACATTTTATGATCTTATATTTGTTTGCCATATGATTTTTAATGTTTCATGATATCCTATGCTTTTTATTTAGTTATTTTTGTCACATTGTTTAGCATATACTATGTTCATACATTATTATTTTTATTAGTATTTTCATGCATATTATATGTTAGCATTATTTTAATTCCATGTCATTTCTTGTCATTTAGATCATATTCCATGTCATTTAGGTTATTTCATTTATAACATGCCGTCATTTAAAATATGCCATATCATTTAGAATTGCCATGTCATTTAAATCATTTTATCTCATTTAGAATGTACCATGATACTTAGGATTTTTTTTATTTTACATAGAATATACTATGTCATTTGAATTGTGTCATATCCTTTAGGATGCATTATATTATATAGATTTGCCATGTCATTTTATTATGTCATACATGTTCATGTTCATATTTTTAAAATGTTTTGAAAAAGATAATGATTTTCAATAAAAATAAAGATATTCCCGAGTTAAAATAATTCATGAGTTCTCTATCGGGTTTGCTGAAGGGAATATCATCAATTATCATTAATAAAGGAATATCTTTCTTTCAATAAACGAGAATGATTCGGAAAGTTTTTCAAATGAATAAAAATTTCTATATTTTGCCGATTTTGTCGAGGAATATAGAAAAATTTTGAATTAATAAATTCCGGATCATTTTCAATTAAAAATGGAATTATTTTCTTAAAATTGGAATTAACTTGAAATACTAAATTAAAAACCAACTTTTTATCGAGACTTGGGATAACACACGATTAATAAGGCACCGGTTTATACGGACGTTGCGGGGGTGCTAATCCTTCCCCGCACGTAACCGACTCCCGAACCCGCTTCTTAGATTTCTCTGGCTTATAACGCAGACCTGAAATTGGTTTTAAAAAATGTTTTAATTAATTTTAAAATGTTTTACAAAATCGGTTTTAATAGGTGGCCGATCACACCTAGCTAAAAAATATTGGTGGCGACTCCATGTCTTTTTACGAGGCCATTTTCATACCCTCGATCTTTTATTATTTCTAGAGGAATTAAGTCGTCTTTTCCTCTACTTCTGTTTCCCCTCACTCGAATGGTTCCCCGCGATCTGGGATCACGTATCGACACCTTCGTTTTTCTAGAGGAATTAAGTCGACTTTTTCTCGTTTTTTTAATGTCACGCCTAAGGAAAACGAATAATAAAATCTTGCGATGAGACATTTGTAGCCATCATTTTTTTTAGGTTGCGACATAATCAATATAGGATTCATCATCTTGAGTGATCGAGAAAACATCTCAATTAGTCTTGAAATTGTTAACTCAAGAAATCTTTGACCAAAATGGAATAAGGTTTGGAATAGTTCTAAAAGCTTATTCAAGAGTTAATGACTAAATCAAAAACTTAAAATGGTTGAACAAAGTTGAGTAGACATTAAATCATGATCAATATTAAACCGAGATATTAATTGATTAAAAGATATAAATAATACTGAGAAACCAAGTACGGATAGGTTAGTCAATCCATAGTGACTTTTCCTTGATAATTGGGGGTCATGACTCATTGCTAGATGACAACAATGATATATAAATATGAGATTGATTAATTAAAGAATTAATGATGAACTCAAATGGTTTGATTCATCTAATCTAATTTCAATTAAGATTACAATATTTATATTTATTGTCAATATATTAAGAAACATAATGGGTCGCACACAATAGAACATAGTTTGTGGAAATTAAATTGGATTGAAAATAAATAAGACTTAATTGAAATAAATAAGGGATTTAATTAAAGAACAAATTAAATTAATTTAATATGTCTTTAAGGGCTGTCATCAAGGAAATTCTATTTGAAATAGAACACATGCATGGCCGGCCATCAAGTTAGTCTATTTTAGATTAGAACTAGGCCTAGCCGCATGTCCCTAAGTGTTCTATTGGGATTAGGACTTTGACCGGCCATTCCCTCTATTTATAGTGCCTATGCTACCCCTTCTTTAATCAGTAATGCTAGTTGAAAAAACACAACAAATCAATTGAGAATTGATTCCTCTTTTTTCTTTTTATTGGGAACAAATTGAGTGAAAGAAAACTAGAGGGCAAATGAAAATCCTACTAACATAGGATTTCAGCAAAGAGCACTAAACATTCTTGAGAAGGTTTTTCTCTCTTATTTGTGTGGATTATTGTTAGAGGCTTGACACTTGAATAATTGTTGATTTGCTACAACCAAGTTTAAGGTTCTTGGTTATTCAACTTGCCAACACCAAAAAAGCAACACAATCTTTCTTAGCCGATTATACCTACTGTGTTTTTATGGTTTTATCAACGTGATCCATGGTTTTTGGTAATTGAAAGTTTTGAATTTTTGTTGTGTATACTTGTTATTTGCATGTTCAATTACCTAGATGATGCTGATATAAGAAAACTTTAAGAATTATATAATTTCAAAAAAAAAAAAAAAAACAAGGGTAGAAAACTTTAATTTTTAATTGATATAAGCAAAGCTATAAATTCAAATCTTGGCCCATATGAATCTAAACTAGAGCAATAAGAAAAATTCAAAGAACCCAAAATTAGAAAGCGAAATCCCAACTCACATCAGATAAAAAATCCCTCCATCTTCGAAAACACTCTTCATCTCCCTAGTAGATACACCCCTGCAGCATCTCTGGGGTGATCGAGAAGGAGTCAGAGGAGCAAATTTCGAGCCTAGCCTGGAACTTTTTAGATAATTGGTATTTGAAATTGGGTCCAAATGCGAACCTTAAGGTCATTTTGGGATATGGGCATTGTCGTTGGCGAGTTTAGGGCACTTGGTGAGCTTGCAGTAATGAGATTGGTTTTGTTGATAGTGAATGTTTGAAGTGGCGCCGAAGGACTCAATTAGGGCTTTTCAACTAACCAGTTGGCTTCTACTAGTTTTTTTTTTTTTTTGGTGCTCATATGTGTGTTTCATCAATGGACTTTTGGCTTTTATTTTATTTTTTGTTGGGGTTAGGGTTTTATATAGAGAGAGTCTCATTTACAGAGAGGGGAGACAGTAAAAAAAAAAAAAAAGAAAAAAATCCATATCAGCATTATCCGTTAGTTTTAGTCAATGCCATGCCATCAAGTCAAGGGACACGTAAGTGCATTTGACTGAGGAGATTTGATAGAGTTATTGATTAGACATACATTACCATATCCAAGTAGTAAGAAGACTCATTTTTTATGAATTATATTAGAGGATTAAATTTCACATTTTGGATGAGTACATAGATTAATTGTATAATTTGACCAAAGTATTAATTAGACAATTCAAGTTCTAGGATAAGTTTCATTTTGGTGAGCGTCGCATAAGGTTTTGACCGAATATACAGGTAACCGATCATCATTTTATATTTCAAGATTACATTATGAAAGCATTTAAGAAATTTGGTAATCTAGTAAGAGTAATATGTAATTTATAAAGGAAAGATGTAAAATGAAAATTACGTCATTTTTTTATCACCTATTTAAAAGGTAAACGCAATTATAAGATATGTTATGAAAGTATTTAAGAAATTTAGTAATTTGGTAAGAATGATAAGTGATTCAAAAAGAAAAGATGTAAAAAAAAGAATTACATAATTTTCTTATCACTTATTCAAAAGGTAAACAAAATTATACGATGTGTTATGAAAGCATTTTAGAAATTTAGTAATCTAATAAAAATAATATGTAATTTAAAAAAAATAATTAAAATGAAAATTACATAATTTACTTATCACATATCCAAAAGGTAAGCAAAATTACAAGATATGTTATGAAAACATTTTAAAAATTAATAATCTAGTAAGAATAATATGTAATTCAAAAAGTAAAGATGTAAAATGAAAATTACATAATTTTTTTATCTATTAAAAAGGTAAACGAAATTACAAGATATGTTGTCAAAACATTTAAGAAATTTTTGTAATCTGATAAGAATAATATATAATTCAAAAATGAAAAATAAATAATTTTCTTATCACCTATTTAAAAGTAGACTTGCTCACGGGCCGGGCAGCCCGGCAAGCCCAACAAGACCGACTCATATTGGGCCAGACCTGGGTAGAGATTTTAATTATTTGGGCCAGCCCTGCTCGAATCATTGTTCATTTAATAAAAAAATAATATTTTTTAAATTTAATTTTAAAAATATATAGAAAAAATTAAAAATAAAAAATAAAAGAATATTTTTTTAATATGATGAACAGTAAATATGGGCCGGCGGGCCGGCCCGACCTGACCCAGGGTCGGGCTTGGGCAAAGGAATCCAAAAAATTTCGGACCACGGCCTGGCCCATGAGCACTTCTATTTAAAAGGTATACAAATTTATAATATTTGTTATGAAAGCATTTAAAAAAATTAATAATCTGGTAAAAGTAATATGTAATTGAAAAAGAAAAGATATTAAATGAAAATTACATAATTTTCTTATCACATATTCAAAAGGTAAACGAATTACAAGACATGTTATGAAAACATTTAAGAAATTTAGTAATATAATAAAAAAAATATATAATTCAGAAAGAAATATGTAAAATAAAAAGTACATAACTTTCTTATCACCTATTCAAAAGGTAAATAAAATTACAAGATATGTTAACAAAGGCAAATGAAATTACAAGATTGAATGAAGTTTTTTTGGTGCTCGAGCTCGACTCGATAAATAATCAACCAACTTGAGCTCGACTCAATTAGATTCAATTATTATTATTTTATTTAAGAAATTCAAAACTCGACTCAAACTCAAGTCATGTATAATATTGAAAAAAAAAAAATCAAAAGCTCGATAATTAGGTTTTTGCAGAGTACTACAAAGTTCAAACTCGATTTTGTTTGTTACTTGAGTAGTCAAACTCAAATCGATAGTAAATAATCGAATTCGAGTATTTATCTAATCGAGCCTAAGTATCTCAAGAATAGCTCAATTTGTTTACACTTTTAATCTAAATGTATAAAATAATTTTTCTGACCTCCTACCTATTTCTAAAAAGGAATTTTAGAAAAATCATAATATAAAAAATAAGTAGCGTTAATCAAATGGAGCTTATGTATATATATAAAAATAATACTATTTTTTATTATATTTGATAAGTAATATAATAACAATTAAATGCAAGTAATAAAATGTAGATAAAAACTAAAATATAATAATTATACTTTTATTATATAAATTAATAAATAAATATAGAAATGAAGTAATATTGTTTTTTGTTACTTAGAGTAACAAATTAAGTGATCATATGACAATGAAAATTATGAAATTAATAAAATAATATGATTATACAAAATAGTAATACCATTTTTACATTATTTGTAATAAAAACTTAATTAGATAAGAAAAAAGTAATTAGTTTTAAATTGTAATTTTCATATATTATAACTAATTAAAAAAATATTGTAATTTAATAATAATAAGTATAATGATACCATACATAGTAACGTCATTTTGTGTTATCTAACATAAAAAATATAATTTGATAATAAATAAATGTAAAGTGTAAGAAATGTGATAATATCATTGATTGTTACTAAAGTGATACAAATAATAAATAACTGTAAGAAATGTGGTAAAAAAACAGTATTATTATTTTGCGTTAGGTAAAATGAAAAAATTAAAGTAATTTAATAATTAATAGATGTAAAGATAATAAAATACAATATTATTAATTTTTATTATATAGAGTAAAAAATTTAAGTAATTTGATAATTAATAGATGTAAAGATAATAAAATACAGTAATATTATTTTTTATTAGAAATAATAAAAATTTTAAGTAATTTGATAACTAATAGATGTAAAGATAATAAAATGAGTAAATTATTTTTTATTAGAAACAGTAAGAAATTAAGTAATTTGATAACTAATAGATGTAAAGATAATGAAAATGCAGTAATATTACTTTTTATTCGAAAGAGTACGATATTAAATAATTTGATAACTAATACATGTAAAGATATTGAAAATGCAGTAATATTACTTTTTATTCGAAAGAGTACGAAATTAAATATAATTTGATAACTAATAGATGTAAAGATATTGAAAATGCAGTAATATTACTTTTCATTCAAAAGAGTACGAAATTAAGTAATTTGATAATTAATAGATGTAAAGATATTGAAAATGCAGTAATATTACTTTTTATTAGAAAGAGTAAAAAATTCAAGTAATTTGATAATTAATAGATGTAAAGATTATATAATGCTGTAATATTAGTTTTTATTAGAAGTAAGAAATTAAGTAATTTTAAAGAGTAAGAAAGAAAATAAGTAATTATAATAAAATACAGTAATATTATTTTGTATTATATAGAGTAACTAATAGATGTAAAGATTATAAAATACAGTAATATTATATTTTATTAGAAAGAGTAAGAAATTAAGTAATTTGATAATTAATACATGTAATGATAACGAAAATATAATAATATTACTTTTTATTAAAAAGAGTAAAAAAAAAAAAAGGTAATTTGAACTATTTGATATAAAATAATAAAATGCAATAATATTTATTTTTATTAAAAAGGATAAGAAATTAAGTAATTTGATAACTATTTGATATAAAATATAATAAAATATAATAAAATAATTTTTTATTAAATAAAAAATTAAATAACTTGATAATGTACAATTATAAATATAACAATAATCAATAATACGAGACTTCCCGGAATTGAATATCCATTTGGAGGAGAATCCAGTCCTCATAAGCTCAGACAGCCGCTCTTTCACCAATTGCGCGCTGCTGCTACTCAATAACGAACTTCTCTTACAATGGTTTCTGTCTCCTCTTTGGACCTTTTAACTCTCTTTCCTTTCCTTTACTTTACTTTACTTTGCATTGAAATTGATATATCATATGTACCCAAATTCCAACTCGCTCGCTCACTCACTTTATATGCGTTTGCTCTTTGCCAGAGTTTTCTGCTGCTGCCCAATTCTTCAATAACAAGAATTCTTGCTTCTAAGGTCAGTGCCCATTTCTTTTTCTTCATTGTTCGTTGCCACTGCCAGCTTATCTTTGATTCTTTATCCTTTTTGGTGGTTTGGTATTTTACGTACAGCAATGCACCTGATTTGACATTAGTTTAACTCCTCTGTCTGAAAGATAATCCAAGTTTGGGAGTTATATAATATAGGAATTTAGGAATCTTACAAGCTACTGACACAGATACTTTTTTGAGTATTTGCTTCCCCATCGACTTCTAACACACAATTTATTGTCGGACAATAAACTTCAGCTTCAACAGCTTTTATTATGATGGGATTCAGAATTTGGTAAATATATGCTTCCAATATTTGGAACTCATTGTGTACTTTCTGTACTAAGTGATATATATATATATATATATATATATATATATATATATATATATCAGTCATGTAGCCTAGTTTTTAGGCTGGAAATTATATGAATTTACATATAGTTTAAGGCTTAATTTGGTGCCGACAGGTTTGATTGGCATCAATTTTAGAGATAAGGGAAGAACATCAGTGAAGTTGGTTTTGATTAAGTTTAGGAGCTGCAGGTTTTAATTTCATGGTCAGTTTGTTAGTTTGTTTATAGGACGGATGAATCCCTTTCCCTCACTCTGAAAAGGAAGAAGTATAAAAAGATTAAAAACAGAAAGGGGGAAAAACATCAATGTGTTAAATGTTTTATATAAATAAGTAAAATTTCAGAGATTTCAATCGTTCCAGTTTGTTTGTCTGCGACCAAAACATTGACAAATGTGCATATGCTTATTCTTTAAATTCTTGCAGGAAAGAGGAACCATAGAGCCACGAAAGAAGCAAGATGAAGGAAGCACCAAGGAAACTGGCAAGTTAGTCACCAGAGACAGAATTCTAATTCCAACCTCTGAGATTGCTCAGCGAAATAGCATCCCTCCATTGGTTAGTGCCTTGAAAACTTCAGCTGACCAAAATGCTGCTAGTTTTCATTTTCCAGGACATAACAGGGGTCGGGCTGCACCATCATCCTTAGTTCAGCTCATTGGTTTGAAACCATTCATTCATGATTTGCCTGAACTTCCGGAACTTGACAACCTATTTTCTCCAGAGGGGCCCATTTTAGAGGCACAAAAGCAAGCTGCCAAACTGTTTGGATCATCAGAGACATGGTTTCTTGTTGGAGGTACCACCTGTGGAATCCAAGCAGCAATACTGGCAACTTGCTCCCCAGGAGAATATTTAATTCTACCTCGGAATTCTCATATATCAGCCATTTCTGCCATGGTATTATCTGGTGCCATACCCAAATACATTATCCCAGAGTATGATTGTCATTGGGATATTACTGGTGGTGTTACTTTATCACAGGTTAGTCTCCAAAATATTCACGATTGTGATAGCTGGCATTCTAATTAATTCTGTTGAAATGTTTGAAAAAGAAAAGCTATTAAGTTTCTTTTTTTTTTTTTTTTTTATGTTCAAATATAACTTAACATGGATATTTTTACAGATAGAGAAAGCAATCAAGGAATTGCATATGGAAGGTCAAAAAATAGCTGCAGTTTTCATCACTTCGCCTACTTACCATGGTATCTGTAGCAACTTGACAGACATTTCAAAGCTATGCCATTCTCATGAAATCCCTGTGATCGTTGATGAGGCACATGGAGCACACTTAGGATTTCATCCCAAGCTACCCTGTTCAGCCCTCCAGCAAGGAGCTGATCTGGCTGTGCAATCTACTCATAAAGTCCTCTGCTCTCTCACACAGTCATCAATGTTACATATGTCTGGGAATATTGTAGACAGGGAAAGAATCTGTAGATGCCTTCAAACCCTTCAAAGCACGAGCCCTAGTTATCTGCTTTTGGCATCTCTAGATGCAGCTAGAGCTCAGCTAAGTGAAAAACCAGACACTATTTTCGATAATGCAATAGATTTGGCAATTGAAACTAAAAACATTATCAGAAATATTCCAGGCATTTCAATGCTTGGCAAACCAGGATTTTCTAACTTCCCTGTCATTGATCCGTTGAGGCTTACTTTTGGGTTCTGGCAGCTTGGTTTATCTGGTTTTGAAGCAGATGAAATCTTATATAGGGATCACGGGGTCATCTCTGAACTTGTTGGGACTCAATCTATTACTTTTGCGATTAACCTTGGAACTTGTAGGGACCATATCCAGAGGCTTGCATCTGGAATAAAGAATATATCTGAAGCATCCTTGTCTTTTCAAAAAATAAAAGAGAAAGTAGACCATTGTGGTTCAGCACCCTTTACTGATATTACTATGTGTCTTAATCCAAGAGAATCCTTCTTTGCAAGAAAAAGGAAAGTGGCAATTGGAGAGAGTCTTGGGAGTATTTGTGGGGAGCTCATATGTCCATATCCGCCAGGTATACCCGTAATGATCCCAGGTGAGATCATTACAAAGAGAGCTTTGGACTATCTGCTGCTTGTTAAAAACAAAGGTGCAATTATTAGTGGAGCCTCTGATCCTTTGCTCTCTTCCATAGTCATCTGTGATATATGAATTACCATCTCATAGTGGCAAGTGATGACATGAACATAAGGAATGGAATTGCTAAAAGTTTAATGAATTTAGCATTTCAAGCAGTGGTGGTTTAACACACTGTGCTAAACTAGATAGCTTAGAAATTTGATAACTAGTGTTTTATGCCATAGCCATTCAAAATTGCTGCTATCATATAAGTTTGAAGGAGAAACATGAGAACTGAAATTATTTCTCCAATCAAGCTGTCGAATCAACCTGGTAGCTGCCATTTCTCAATTCAGCTGAATTATGGATGAGATAGAAAGTTAATGTAGCTGTTATAAATATCAGTATGTCAAGGGGGATGTACTGTTGGATTGATTCTGAGTTTTTTCTATCAATATTTTGGGGTGAAATTGAAGAACAGAAATTCTTTTTGAATATATGCACTGCATGAAATTTGTTGCCTGTTATTGGCTGCCAACTAAAGGACCTGATATAGTGTATGCAGAGCTACTTCAGCAAGATGAAGTATGCTGGACGGATTTACTAGCACAAATATTTACTGAGGATGCGAAAATCATCAAGAGATGGTTGCCTGATAAACTGATATGGAGTGGTAATGATGCAGGAATTTTTATAGTTAAGACTGCTTACATGAAGCAAGGAAAGTCTTAGCCCAAGAGTGTACAGGGTTTGAGACTTGTGGATGGTGATGGTGCTATTTGAAAAGCTCTTTGAAATACTAATATGCCTCCAAAAATCAAAAACACTTAGGATGGCAATTGTTGTGGAATGCTTTGCCTACTAGAATCAACCTTGTTCATCTGAGAATGGATATTAAGAGAAGCTGTTGACATATGTCATGATGGGGAGGTATTCTTTGGAGTTGGCAGGTTTGGAGGACTACTTTTCTGTACGTTACTTTTGATTTCCAAGTTACTAGCAATGTTATGGAGCTATGCAAGCAGTACCTCAACCACCTGAATGGGAATAATTCAGCAAAATTTTGGGTTATAGCTTGAACTATCTGGAATAATAGGAACAAACTGCATGATCCTGTAATATTTTATCAGAAGCTGGAGGTCAATTCTAGCTCATGTTCCTTTAGATAGACGTTCTTGCTTAATTTTTAAATGAAGCTTTCTCTTTCTTTTTTTTTTTTTTTTTTAATTAAAAAAAAGAGCAAATGTAGAAGTTAAGTTTTGAGTGGAACCAAAGCCTTTCATTCGCATTGTATAAGAAACAGATATGTATAAGCCTTGTACGGAAGTCTCTCATGAGAAGGTTTTTGATACTATAACAGATTGATTGTCTGTCAAAATATTGGGTTTCTATCTATCTTTTATTGATATTAAATTATAGAATGGTAGAGAATCTTCTTTCCTTCCTCAAGCATTCAACAATTTGGATGAAGTCAAATTTTGATTTCAAACCATTGATATAGTTACCTGAGGACTTCACAAGCAGCTGCTGGTTAACCAACAGTTAGGGTGCCCTTATGCTAAGGTTTTACTCGCAATGCTAACTGATGAATGGAATCATAGGATTTATGAAATTATTGTAATTTAATAATGAATAAATTGGTATTATATGATGCGTGATGAAAAGGTCGAAAAAAAAAAAAAAAAGTCCCATTTAAAACCAAGCTAATCCTTAAGAATTAAAAATGAAATTCCAGCAACAACAAAAAAAAAAAAAAATGAAGGAATATTCAAAATGTTTTAAGGCAAATGTGTAGTTCTATGACTAGATTCTCTTAGATCTTATACAAATACAAATGTCATATTTTTTAATATAGTTTTCTAACATATTCCTGACAAACACGCTCTAGAACTCCAGCCCTAATAACACCCAATCTCCCACAAGTCCTTGCAAAAAAAGCTACCATCAAACTTTTAACTACTCTGCTATGGAGAACATAAGCTAGTGTTCTCGAGCCAAAAAAAAAAAAAAACCCAGAAGTCACAGAGAAAAAAACATTTGTTCCAAGTTCACTCACCATAATTGGTATTTCTTGACTGACCGGGCTTTTCTACCTTGCTACCATGCTTATTAGACACTCCATTACTTCGGTACATCTGTTCTGATGGTGTTCTCCTAGCCTGCTTTGCTGGCCGATTAGGTGATTCAGAAACAGAGGCCTCAATACTCGGAGGTGGAAGCGCTAGGCGGCCATGCTGCAACTCCGTGTCATCTGGACCAGCCCAAGCTAGCGGATTCACTGTAGAAGGAAAAAAAAAAAAAAAAAAGGACTTCTATTAGCCAGCATAATTTGCTCTGGCATGCAGCAAAAGATTCCATTTGCTAATGTCTGTCCCGGAATCATGATAAGTGGTACAATATCAACGGATTAAATCGATGTCTTACAAACAAATAAAAGGACTGACGACAATCTCATTTACCATCATCTCCTTGTCAATATTTCCGTTTCAAAGTTACCACAATGGTATCAATTTTGATAAAAACAGGGTCAAACCAATAATAGAATCCAAAACATACAAGGAAACTAAGGCATGCAATCGAGACTCGAAACTAGACCTATTCATGGGCCGAGCCGTGGCTCGGAATTTTTTTTTCCTTGCCCAAGCCCATTCGGGCCAGGCCCGGGCAGGTCCGTATAAGCCCGTTTCACTATTCAAATATATTCAAATATGATTTTTTATTAATATTTATATATATTTTATAATTAAATTTAAATAAAATAATAATATTTTAATACTTAAACAATGATTCGAGCCCGGCACAGATCATAAAAAACCATGTCCAGACCCAGCCCAATACGGGCCGGGCCGACTACCCGGCCCATGGACAGGTCTACTCGAAACCCAGAAAAGAAAGCATCAAATGCAAAGCATGAGCACAGCACAATTATCCAAACAAAAGAAGGAAAGAAAAAAAAAAAAAAAAAAGCACAGTATAAGATTTCTATTAAACAAGCATACTGTAGAAGAGCTTTTTCTTTTTAATTAGGGGAGGATGGGGGGACTGGAGCAACTAAAACCATTCCATATCCTATTACAGAGAATATAAAGTAGGATGGTATTATGATTTTATGAAAAAGTCCCACCAGGAAATATTTCCCAAAAAGAAAGTGATGATCCAGTCTACAGAAGCAGATGCTCAAGTGACTGAAGTTTCAAAGCTGTGTTTCCTCTAAATGGGTTGCAAACAGCTACATCTTAAAATTGGCAGAATTTTGTTTTCTGTTACTGATGTCGAACAAGCAGGGGAAAAGAGAGAGAGCAGAAATTTAGAGGAAAATTAGAGATAGATAGATGCAATTAGGGAGAAGCAGAGGAAATCTGTGGAGAAAACCAGAAAAAGTGGGATAAAATCTCAATACTCAATGTCTCAAATAGTCATCATCCTTAACCTAATCAACACCTAAAATAACATAGATAATAAACTAAACCCTAAACCTGCAAAATGCCAAATGTAACCCTAAAACTCTAATACTTTGGAATCAAGTAAAATACTAATTAATATAAAATAACCTAAAAATAGCATAAATATATGTAAAATTACAATGAAACTCATAAAACATAACAAAGTCGTAGGTAACTCAATCTCTCAACTAGCATATTTCCACATCCTCCATCAATTACATACCTAAAACACTCATTTCAGGAAATAATCCTTTTTTCAGTCTGTAAAGAAAGCATATTAGTGCCTTCATCATACCTTCACCGGGTTCAAAAGGTCTAGCATTATCATGTGAGGCTGTCTGACGGGCAGGGCGCTTTCTCACATAGTCTTCCTGTAAAGGCTTAGGAATCTGAAATGAAAATCGAGACAAAGTCACCCCTTCTGATGCATACTCGGGATGTTCAATCAAGTACCTGCAAAATCAGAAACACTGTGAACAAAAATATCAACAGAAAATTCAGGGACTGGGAGAGGTGTGGGTGGTAGAATGGTGACTGTTGACTACTTATCCAGTAGTCAATTGTACCCAAGAAAAAAGTAAATAAAACATCAAAAGCTTAAGTAATATGTACTTTTGCACCTCCACCATTGACCGCAGTCTCTTTCCTGACGGTGCTTGATAGTAGCTGAAATACACAAAAAACAAATTACAAAAATAGCTGATGGCTGCTGAAATGAGATACCCTTAATCATTATGTACTTTTGCACCTCCACCATTTACAACTTCGTTTCTAATCATACATTTTATTACAGAGTGCAATTTCAACCTAGATATACATAAAATATATAAAATAAAAAAAATAAAAAAATAAAAACATTATTAAATAGGACAAAGGCATGCATTTTCATTTTTCATTTTGAAAACCATTAGCTGGTTTTTTATGTTAGCATTCTTGGGTGGGGGATCATCAAAGTGTAATAGTTCATAGTGCAACTAATGAAAGTGGTCACCTTAACATGAATTCCTAATTAAGCTAGCGATGAATTGCACCATACTAACATCAAGTTTAGCTTCACTGCTTACTCTTGGAAAAAAAATAAGTATTGATCATCTCTTGACCAGGTTAACCCTTAGCCCTGATTGAAGAAACAAACAGAAATGTTTGAAAAAAGAATGAAATAAGAAGCAATCCTCACCTTCTCCCTTGTTTTACTACAAATAAAAGAAGAAATGCATACCAATAAAGAGGGAGGTCTCACCAGGAAAAAGGAAGAGAAATATCAGGTATCAGGCATGGAAAGAATGAAAACCACAGTAAATCACAATCACAAGAATAACAGTAAAGAAATTAATATATTCTTTTTTTTTTAATAAAGAAAAAAAAACTATCAGTTTTATAAGGAAAAATTTCTCGTGAATCAATGATCCCAAAAGTAATTAGAAGAATTCAGATAGTTTAAGAGCATATAAGAGTTGAAGCTGATTTAAGGCTACTTATGATAACGTGAGAAACCTCAGTAAGCAAATATTAATCAGTTGAAAGAAAACCCATAATAGTCTGGGTATTCTCCCAGGAGGCTAAGGACAAGAGATTTGTGAGTGTATGATTAGAAAGGAAGTGGGAAAAAAATGTTCAAGAATGCATGGGGAATATTCCACACATTCGCACATAGATAGCAAAGATATTAAAATATCAGAAAATAGAATAATACGACAGGAGAAAAAGAAGAGACTTACAAAAAAATCAAAGATAAATGGTTAAAAATTGCCTCAATAGAAAGGTACACGTACATGTCTGCGAATTTGGTACTTCCTTCACCTCTTATTCGTAGTAGCCTTTGCCAGCCTGGAGGAGGCTGAGCAATGTTGGGTTTATCAATTGCCCAAAGCCGACTGCCATCTTGAGAGATATCCGTTGGATCATCACATGAGATATCAGGCCGCCATTCACGAGCTGTTTCGCAAACAAAGGGATTTTCTAAAATATGTTCACGTATTTCTTCATACTTTTCCTTTGTTGGTATAAGCCTCCATTTAAAACAATTGGCACACTGGACAGTGAAAGCCCCGACAGATGGCAATACTCTTGATGATGAAAATCTTGGACCTGCCGGAGGTCGGCACTGAATAGGTCCAGGAGGGGTGGAACCAACAGTACTACTAGCAGCAGGATCATAAAGCACCAACTGTTTAGAAGCATTCCCATTATATAGGTAATCTTCTTTTTGTGTCACCTGAGAGTCATCATCTGAAGATGATGATGAAGCAGAAGCAGCAGCATCTACAGCTTCCTGGAAAGTACTATCCATGTGACTTGTAAAACTGGACCCAGCGAAGTCAGTTGTTTCCCTTTTCAACATAACAAAAGCTTTTTCTGGAGGTGACTGCATTGGAATGTCTCAACAGCCTGTCACAGGAACAGAATACATTACTGAGCTAATCAAATGTCAAAAATATCATTAACTTCTACTCAGCTATCAAATTATAAGAAGCAGAATATAGGTGTTTCACAAAACCTGCTTTTATTATAAACTCGTGCGTTTGCAAAAAAATTATAGGAAATGATGTGGACTGTGGACAGCACATACATTGCATTGCTTCCAGACACATACAGAGAGAAACTCCGTAAACAAAAGTAAACAGCATTGATAGGATACCAAAACTTTTCTTTGCTCTTTTGGGTTATGATGGAGAAAACGATGGATGTTTTGATGGTTAGATTCAAAACCTGATAGCACAATGTTCTTTGTTGTTGCTTTAACACTTTTGATCTAGATTAATGTGTATGTTAACTTATTGCGGCTTCTAGCATATGCTTAAACCAAAAACTTGTAAAGTGTATATTGAATTGTATAGGACAAAAATATTTTAGCTTAATGCCGAGACTGACCACAATAGCAGGAATAAATGACTTTCCACTAAATAAAAGTCCGAGTCTGCTTCATTTCAACTTTTGAAGAGATAGTATACCTCAGATTTGGCTGCTTTAGACAGGGTAAATTAAGGTTTTTATTTTCTTTTCAAAAACAAAATAGGAGAATTTGAATATCAAGCAATCCTATGTCAAACACCTTTTCTTGCTTGGAAATGGATCCTCATTACAGCAAGTAAGAAGGCAAAGTAATTACATTTCTTCCTTCTCTTATGTTCTACTGTTTTTCCCATTTTTTGAACTTCAAAAAAGAGATCTGGAACTTTGAATCCCCTTCCCCTTCCTTTTCTTAAACTATGTTTGCAGCCTAAAATAGGAGCAACGACAACAACAACAACAAGAAACAAAGCCTTTGCCTACTATATACTATCCACTAAATGGATAATATTGCGGTGCCATGCTCTATTTAAGACTATCCTAAACAAGGTTCTATTTTAGAGTTTCCACCATGTCCTCTTTGGTCTTTCTCTCCCTCTCTTAAAATTGGTTTTCTCCATTAAATCATGTCTGGCTAGAAACATACGGGAATTTTGTCAAATATTATTATCCCTGTTTTAACTTCCAAAAGGGAAAAAAATTCTCATCTACTATTGGTAAGAATCAATGCTAGTATGCATTTCAAAAACCTCCTTGACATAAGAATAATCATGTCTTGCAAGAAAATAGGTTTAATTATGGAATATACATTCACATTTCAGTCTATTGACATCTTAAACATCAACTGACCTCGTGAAAGCAAAAGCAGATTATCTGTCACTTGAGGCAAATTATATGAGGTTTCTGATAGCCAAGCACAAGCAACCGAGCTATTCTACCATCCGCGTAGTTTTTCCATTGTAATGTTGCTCAATGAAAGAGAGCTATTACATTATTGGAAGAAACAAGCAATTAAAATTTAAAATCCAAGAAAAATATATACATAAGTTATTAAAAAAAAAGAAAGATTAACGATGCTCTATCTATGAAACGAATCAAGCTAGCAGATCAAGAACAAAAACAAATCGAAAAAATAAAAATAAAAACAATAATTCAATAGTTGATCAGGTTATTTTTTTCAATAATTTTATTCAGGTTAATGAGGAGCCAGTTATTGAAAATGTCAGCACATATTTTATTATTAGTATCAGGATGCAAGATCTAGAACAGCGTTGGAAATAACAAATTTCAACAACAGAAATCAAAATCCAAAATATAAATACCAAACCTTCAAATTACTAAAAAACAATAAAACAAAGGCCTGAGTTCAGACGTCATTCGACAGCATTCCTCCAAGAACAAAGTAAAAATAAAGGAAAAAAAAAATGCATAATACTTCTCTCGTCTTCATGAAAACAGCAAAGAATGGTTTACTTGATGCAAGATGATTAACAAATAGCCCGACCCAATCCGATTAATGAAAATACGATCTATCCAGAAAGAAGCCGACAGTTAAAGACGAATTTTAAGGATAAATTAAGCGCTTTGGAAGAGACAGAGGAGAACTTACGACCAAATAAGGTGAGATGGAAGATGAAGGGAGGAGGGATCTGAGAGAATAAGCAAATCAGAGCCGTTGATCACGAATAATCCTACGGCCAGAATAACTTTTCCTTTCCTCTCCTTTTTTTTTTTTTTTTTCAGTAACCTCTGTCTCTTTCTCGTCGGAAACAGAGACCACGAAACCCAAATAATAATAATAATAATAATAATAATAATAATAATAATAAAAATATACTCTCAATAAGTACATCATTGTTAAATTATTTAATTAATAAAAGTTATTTGAAAAAAAAATAATTAAAAATTATTATAAAAAGATATTGTAAAGATAAAATTATTTTTAATGAAAAAATCTATTTTTTTTCCTCCATTAAAAAAATATTATTTTTTAAAAATTTTAATTAAAAATAAATTTTAAAAAATAAAATATTTAAATATTTATTTTTTTTAAAATTTAAAAAAATAAAGAAATATTACTTTTAGAAATATTATTTTTACTTTTTAAAATTTTTTAATTAAAAAAAGTAAATAAAAAATTTAAAAATTGATTTTTTTAAATTAAAAAAAAAATTATTTTCAAAAAATTTTATTTTTTTAATTAAAAAATAAGAGAAAAAGAGAGGAGATGATTTTTTTTATCAGAGGTAATTTTGTCTTTACAATTTCCTTATTAATAATTTTTTATTTTTCATTTCTTCTTTTCAAATAATTCTTACTCATTATATCATTTAACAATTATTGTATTATTGATGATATCTTTTTTAAATTTACCCTAATAATAATAATAAGAGCAAAAGGAAGATAAATGGAAAATTAGAAATATTAAATTAATAAAAAAATTATCTTATAGATTTTCTTTCTTTATTTAATACATTGAAATCTCAAAACGTTACGTATGAATCTAAACAATAAATAAAAAAAATCGTACTAAAAATGAAATTGATGGAAACTCTTATTCTTGGTTCAAATCGATATTGTATATAAATTTTGGATACGATTTTTTAAATTTAAGATTTTTTTTGGATGGACGGTGAAATTAAAAACGGTTGTGATGGTGATACTAGATATTGTAACATTGATATTAAAGTCAGTTGTATATATGTGTTTGAATGCAAAAATAACAATAACGGTGAGATGAGAATAAATTTTTTATTAAATACATTAAGATAAAAATGTATTGATAAATAATCTTTATGTATATTTTAATAATAATTAATATTTATTTAAATATTTTAATTAATTAATTATTATATAAGTATATAAATTTATTTTAAAATAAATTATTTAAAATTATTTAAATAAAAATTTTGTAAAATAAATTAATAAAAATTAATTTAAATTTTTTAAAATAAGAAAAAAATTTAAAAAATAATGAAATGAGAATTTCACCCTGTAAGATCTAATGAAACTCATTGGACCCTTATCCCTCGAGTGCCTTATCGGAGGGGCGGTGAAATTGAAATACACCAGGGTGCATTCTAAATGCACTCCCTATACAATAGAAGGTTTACCTGCCAACAAGCTCTTGGCTGAGTGGCTAAGAGTCTTGGGGGCATGAAGTCTTGGGTTCAAATCCAAGCAACCCCTCCCCTTACCCAATTATCAAAAAAAAAATAGAAGGTTTACCCTCCACTTTATCCTTTAGATCCCACCACATCGGATCCCACCACATCAGAGGTGCAGTGAATCCAAATAGAGCTTAAATATGATTTTAAAAGATTTTATATTAATAAATAATACATTTTTATTTTAAAATATAAAAATGTTTTTAATATTTTAATCATAAAAATAATTTGAATGAGCATGTCAAGGCTGTACTTGAGTTTTAGAGATGTCAAATTAGCTTGGTTAGGCTAGGTTTGATTTTGTCTGTGAACATGTAAATTAAAAATTAAAAGGAAAAAATTATTAAAAAAATAAAAATAATATAACTCAAATATTTTGTAACAAATGCCAAGTTTTTCTTACGTAAATTGTAAACATATATCTCTTAATTTTATTACATAAAATACAATAGACTTTTGATTGCCTAACATTTATATGGATTCTTAACTTTTGAATTTTTTTTTTGTATTCATGTTTTATAAAACTATTATTTGTTAAAATTTTTTAAAAACTTTGATCTTCTAATATTTATGTTTTTGACTTTTGATTTCATTTGAGTTCTAATTTTTCGTCTTTTTTAGGGATGGTAGTTATAAAAGTGTTTTTCATGTCTCTATTACATTTTCTTCTCACAATTCTTGTTTGTCATATTACTAATCATTAAGATTTGTTTTTTTCTTTTTATTGTGTTTGCAGTTTTTTAATTTTTTTAATCATGACCTATATATATATATATATATATATATATTTTGCATTTGAAGTTTGTTTGTTAGCCAAATGGTGTATTTTTTATGATTCTTTTTTTTTTTTTTTTTGTATTTATGTTCTTTAAAAATGTTATTTTTGAAATTTATTAAAACCTTTGGTTTTCTAATATTTATGTTTTTGATTTTTGATTTCATGTGACTTATGAGTTTTCATCTTTTTTTTAGGGGTGGAAGGTTATAAAAGTGCATTTTATGTCTCTATTACATTTTGTTCTCCCAATTTTTGTTTGTTGTATTACATTTTATTTTTTATTATGTTTGTATTTTTATAATTTTTAAATTTTTTAATCATGATCTATAATTAATTTTTTTTTTTTTTTGTATTTGAAATTTGTTTATTAGTCAATTGGTGTATTTTTTTAGTGATAGCATTTTTATAATTTTCTTTGTCATGCTCCATGATTTTTTCTTTTTTTTTTTCAAGTTTATCTTTTAGCCCATAGAAGCATGTCATGATTGATAAATTAACTTTTGAAAAAGATGATTGGAGGATCAAGATTCGTGTTTGTCAACTGTGGGATATTTATAATTATAAGACTAAACAATGTGATAGTAGAGGAATGGTGTTGGTTGATGAAATTATATGTAAATAAAAAAAAAATTGTTATATTTTTCTTTCTATTTTCATTTTTTGATTCATTTTTTTTATATCTCCGTAAGGATTTTATATTCATACTGTCCTTTAAGCCGTAATGCATATTGATTGAAAAATAAAATTTATGAAAGAAGTTTATATTATATTAAAAAAAATTTATTATGAAAAAATATGATTATCAGATAATTTTTACGAATGATAGAATGATTCATTTTCATGCTAATACCGTCATCAAAAGAGGTTTGATGAAAGAGTAAATAATGAAAATTTTTATATATTCTAATTTTGTCCTCTAATAATGCATGAAATTGTAAGAAGAATTATATTATTTTACATTTGTTTTTCATTTATTTCAATTTGATAATCGATTTCAATATAGTTTTATTTGATTCTTTTATTTATAAATAATGAAAAATGCTCTGTGTACTGTTTATTTTTCACTTTAGAACTTTTTTATTGGATTTGATAAAGTTGAATCTTTTACTTTTTTAATTAAAAAAAAAATTATCTAAGGATTTTAACTAATTCATCTTTATAATTTTTACTAAGCATTTTTTTCGATATCTTGGGTGTATAATTGTGTTTTCATAAATAAAATTGTTTAAGTCTATTGTTATATTCAACGTCTATTCTTTTTATTATTCTAGATATTGATGATTTGTCAGTCCAAAGATCTGTTTCAGTAACTAGCACAGAAGGTAGTTTGGTTTCTAATTTTGATATAGAAGACCTTTACGAAGGTAAATATTGTGATTGTCAAATATGAACATGCAATTTGGTTTGCCGTTCTATTATAATGAATCATATATTCATTTTGTTGAATAAATGTCTCATTAGAATACACTATGATCGTGATATGTTGATTTTTTAGTGTCCTTCATGTAAGCTAGTTGTTTGGCATGAAGAGAAGGTAACTGTGGGTAATAAAATAAAAAATCACAAATTCCAAATTTATTGTCAGGTGGAAAAGATAAGGTTGCCACCGAAAAGGGAGGCTTTTGATTAGGGACTGGAGCATATCAGCTATTTGTAATTTTTAAAATATTTAAATTTGAATTCATTTAATTTATATGATATCTAAATTGGTTTGTTATCCATTTACTATTTGAATATTAGTGTTTGAATCTGCAACCAATTTAGATAGAAATATATATTGGATATTCAAATTCGTTAAATATTCGAATTTATTAAATCAATTTTTTTAAAGATAAAAATATAAAACTAAACAACAATTAAATATGTAAATGGATATCGAATTCGGATATCTAAATCTGTTATCCATATAAGTAAAGCAGATTCGAATTCGGATATCTGACAATATCCGAACTAAAACCAATGCAGATTTGGATACTGGATATCCAAGGATTTCTATTCGAATCCGTTACGGATAGTAAATATAATATTCGGATCCGCAATTTCTGAATTTGCAAAAATTAAATCGAATCAAATAATATCAAATATCCGATTTTTTACTATCCATTACCATCCCTATTCCTAATCCCTTGAAATGTTTACCGGATCCAAGTGGTGGACCTCTATCAACAAAATTTAAGGATAACATTAGAGGTTCCAATAGTGTCTTTGCATTCACTTCTTTAAGAGCATGTATAGACAATTCAATAAACAACAGACCTGGTCCATACATTTTGGGATAAATGGACAAAATTATCACAGATTGGGATCTTTGCTGTACTTGGATGATCAAATGCTAAAATTCTCACAATTGTTTGTTTATGATATCTAGAATGAAATTGTTAATAAAATGTTTGTATTAACTTGGACTCTTCCATTGTTGAGTCATTATTACGGATGTTCGATGCTAACAATCATATTTTTCAGATTTGTGTATGACTAGAGATCGGATTATTGAATCTGATAATACAAATTTTTTTATTCGCTTGATTGGATCTAGAGTTAATGAGACCATCGACTTCAAAAATTGCTACACAGTCTTCATTTTTCCCTAACATAACTTGTGAAACACTTGTTGGACACCGTTAGATCTTCAAATTAATGTAGAAAAATTACCAAAAACATGACATCTGTGTCGACACGTAGGGGATCCTGAATCCATGCAATGTAGCTCTTCCTCCAATTTAAATTACTTGATATTCCATGTCTATTAGCTCAATTCTTGTTTGCTTAACATTCTGGGTTGGTTTTATGATCACATTGGAGATGTGGCTTTCAGAAATGCTAAAACTGGTATCCTTTATATATATTATATCTCAGATTGCATTTCATTGCTTGTAGTTGTGGTATTCCATAAACATATTTTATGCTCATATATAGACCAAGTTACCTTTTATCAAATAGTTTTGTTTTTTGTTTTATTGCTAAATTCTTGTTATATTTGTTTTATGTTGTTCAGTTATGCTCTAAAATGCAACGTTGCTACTATAAGATTCCATGGAGCTCTCCAAATTATCATCTCAGCCCTGATATTCCGGAATATGTTGATACATTGTTCCTCAGTCCTATTTTCAAGCCAATCCCTCTTAAGAAATTCACCAATTGGTGCAAAAGATTTCCAATATGAGCGAAGAGGGAATTTCTCCTATTTACAGAAATGGCTCTGAACCCATATGTAAAGGATCTGTATACAACCTAGAAAACGCCTTTTTTCTTCCCATCTATAGAAATTCAGGGATCGGATTGTTTCTGCTATAATTGTCGGGGCTGGGTTTATCCTTTGCTCAAGCCTCTCAAAAACATCAAATATCGCCACATCACATACCCTAATGTCTTTGGGAAGATAACTAAACCATAGATAGCCAAAGCAAAAATATTCCTAACTATATCCTTACTTGAATGGCTACGGATTAAGGCCCGTAAAATGTCCCATGATATACAGTAGCTTACCCCTTTTCGGACAACATGGCTTTCGACCCAATTTCTTTCCACTCCCAGAATTTTAGACACCTTTTTCTTGAAACCCGGCGTCTTTGTATCCTTCAAATAAATACAGTCGGGAATAACGTTCTCAATATGCAACAAGGTCGAATATTCCTCTATGGTTGGAGTTATATCCTCTCGATTGAAGGTAAAACACCGATAAGCGGGATTCCAGAATTGCACCATAGCCCGGATTACCTCACCACTGACCTTAATCTGAACTAGCAGTGCGATGTCCCCATAAGTCTGAGTGAAGGCTTCTTTTTTTGATATGTTCCACTGATTCCATATATCCATCAATTCCCGGAGATCGTTTTGCTTGATAGTAGGATCAACCTCGGCTGGTAATGCTGACACATATCCCATCTTCAAACAATCCTCATTATCCTGCTGACCTTTCTCGGACTGTTTCCTAACCTCTAAATGCTTCTTGACCACTGAGACACTCTGACCCTCCATGAAAGCCCTTTTGGTTGAATATTATCCGGAGACCAATAACTTTCCATGTGCAAAAAATGATGACAAGAATGCAAAATACAAAAAACAACAAAAAGAAAATAAATTAGTAACGGGGATAAATACGAATAATACAAAAAAAAATAATTCAAAACAATAATTATCCCTGAGGATGCCAACAAAATTTCGGCATTATAACACCCGTGGGATGAAATACCAACACTTATTACGGGCATTGTTACGTTCATCATTGTCCGATTTTCAAAAATAAACTTATTCAGAAAGTAGAATAAAAGGTAAAAGGATTGGAATTATTCCTCCATGTGTTCTTAACTTCGGGATATCTAATTGGAAATCCGGCATGGCTTCGCCTAGGTTTACTATATGAAGGTGAATTAGTTCTAAAAGCCCCGAATTGTTCCTCACTGTAGCCGGTGAAGGCTAGTAAGGCACCCCGATAAAAGCGGGTTCAATTTGTTATAGTCTATTTCCCTAGCCCATGCGGATTGTTAATCACGAAGGCTTAGGTAATTTAGTACTCCGGAAGTGTTTCACTAGCCCAAGCGGATTGTTAATCACAAAGGCTTAGTTACTTTGCTCCCACCTAAAAGGATGGAACCTGGGTATAAGATTCATGATATGCAAATGCACGTGTAGTGTGTGAGGAGAAATAACAAACCTTTCATCACCTATTCTATATCCCTTATTCTAAATGCCCCAACAAGATTAAACAATATAAATCATCAATTAATCAATAAATGAATATATGCACCAAAATAACCAGAGAACAATTATAATATGTATGCACATGAATATGGACATATTAAAATCATTATATTATTTTTGAAATTATCCTTACTTTTTTTTAAATGTTAGAATTAAAATTAAATACCAATTAAACTAATTTTAGGCTTGACTCTCTAATATTCCCCAGCAGAGTCGCCAAGCTATCGCAACCTAAAAAATAACAAGTCTCATCGCAAGACTTTATTATTCGTTAAGCGTGACATAAAAAAAACCGAGGAAAAGTCGACTTAATTCCTCTAGAAAAATGAAGGTTTTGAAAATGACCCTGAAAAAGACATGGAGTCGCCGCCAATCTTTTTTAGCTAGGTGTGATCGGCCACCTTTTAAAACCGGTTTTATAAAATATTTTAAAATTAATTAAAACATTTTTAAAACAAATTTCAAGTCTGCGTTTTAAACCAGAGAAATCAAAGAAATGGGTTCGGGACTCGGTTACGTGTGGGGAAGGATTAGCAACCCCACAATGCCCGTATAAAACAGTACCTTATTAATCATGTGTTATCTCAAGTCTCGGTAAAAAAGTCGATTTTAGATTTAGTATTTCAAGTTAATTCCCAATTTAAAGAAAAATAATTCCATTTTTAATTGAAAATGATCCGGAATTTATAAATTCAAAATTTTCCTATATTCCCAACAAATGTGGCAAAATATAGAAATTTTTATTAGTTTGGAAAACTTTTCGAATCATTCTTATTTTAAAGAAGATAATCCGTTATTAATGATAATTGATGATATCCTCCCCAGCAAACCCGACAAAGAACTATAGCTCCTATGCAAGACATTGTACAAGTGCGAAGATAAAGCTTCTGTTCCATTATTGAAAGTATGGGGATGAGTGAGCTATGCACCACTGCTAGTACTGAGACAATCAGAATCCCGTCAGTTTACTCCTATGACCCATGACCTTAGTAATTTGGAATTTGCTTATGGAGAAGATGGATATTCGGGAAAGGTACGTGAGATTGTAGTAGCATGGAAGGAAACTCATCGAGTGGAGGTAGCTAGATATGCCGACATCGTCACACCTGATTACCTAACATGGAGGGATTGAGGGTTAATGATAGGTTGTTGACATCAGATGGGGAAAAAGTTCAGCATTTGAGTTCGCCGCCCAAGGAAGCGCCATCGGAGTTCGAAATCGCAAGGGTAGAATTCGAAAAAGAAAAGGCCTAAATGAGCAAGGAAATTGCCCGTTTGCAAGAAGAGCTTGAGGATATGAAAAATAGGGAATCAGCCCGAGAAAGAGAAAAGGAAAAGATCAAGAGAGAAAGGGACACTACTAAAAGTGATCTTCAGGAATTACACTTGGAGAACAAGAGGTACCGTTTCGAGCTCAAATTCGAGGGGACTCTCAAGACTTCCGGGGAATGGGAACAAGAAGTCAAAAACCTCAAGAAGGAGAAGAACTATTGGGCAGAAAGACCAAAGCATGAGGAAGCCTAGCCAATCAACTGGAGAAACAAGCAATTGAAAGCTTACACGGTGATGCTTCCACTGACATGTCAAAGGGTCGTGAACAAGTAGGGGTCAGATTGAAGAGCAAGGCAGTCAAAAGAGGACAGTAAAAAAGGTTCATGATCCGAGGGAGTTACTATAGGACTAGTATTTTGTAATAGCATTTTTAAATTAGAAAAGACTGATTATCAGATTGTCTTAAGTAGTGATCTTTTCTTTGATGTATTTAGTTCCAGGAAATCAATGAAAGACCGTTTGGTTGGAATTATCTCGGGGCCAATACTTTTAAGTGCATCATTCATTTGTTCTTTCTTTTATATATTTTATTTGTTCATTCATTTATATTCATATTCATATTCATATTCATAATCATTCATTTATTCTTTATAAATTGTTTGTACACTTAGTCATTTATTTATTTGTCCATTCATTTATTCTTTATAATTAGTCATTTAGGTTCATACACTTAGTCATTTACTTATTTGTTCATTCATTAACATTTAGTCATTTATTCATTCATTCACTTTTATAAAATAAAATAAAAATGTGTCAATAATTTCTAATCCATGGTTTTTAAAACTAAAGGTACAATTGGTCGCACTGAGAAAGAATCAGACTTTTGACACCCTTACAATACTCGATCTCAAGCAAGAGCTATAGAGAATGATCAACTTGCTAGAATTGAAAGGATGGAAAGAATTCAAAAAGAACTGCAGGAACAGTTAGCTAAGTCTCAAGAGGAGTCACGGGAACAAATGACCAAACTCATGGAGATGATGAGTACCATGATGAGGCAGAAATGGCCAGGAGAAAATTCAGTTACAGGAATGGAGGCAGTGAACCAGGAAGACCGACCAGAGGTGGTACAGAAGAATGGTCAGACATCCCAGCCTGTGGGAAATGAACTTTCGACTGGGGAAGCATCATATATTTACATCCAACCAGTGGCCGAAGCACAGAATTTGGTCTTAAAAGGGTAATATTGGGGTTGATCCAATTGATGTGGAAGTTCCAAACTTTGAAGAAATGGCTGAAAAGGAAAGGGCAAAGATGATTGAACTGAAGAGGGTTGAAACTGCAGAATCCCAGAAAAAATATCAGTTGCTGGAGGAAAGGTTAAGGGCAGTTGAAGGGGCGGAGCTATTTAGCAGTCTAGATGCCAAAGAGATGAGTTTAGTGCATGGTTTGGTGATTCCTCGAAAGTTCAAAGTACCAGACTTTGAAAAATATAATGGAACTACCAACCCATTAGCGCATCTGACCATGTATTGCCGGAAGATGACCGGACATGATGAAGACGGCAAATTGCTCATCCATTGTTTCCAAGATAGTTTGATAGGATCTGTAACTCGGTGGTATAACTATCTTACCCGTTCTAAGATCCGTTCCTGGATGGATCTCGCCAAAGCTTTCATGGAACAGTACAAGCATGTGACAGACATGGTGCCTGACCGTCTAACTCTCCAGAACATGGAAAAGAAAGCTACTGAAAGCTTTAAAGAATATTCTCAAAAATGGAGAGACCTGGCTACACAAGTGCAACCCCCTTTAACCAACAAGGAAACTACAATGCTTTTCATCAATACCTTGAAAGCACCTTATTATGATAAATTGATGGGAAGCGCCACCAAGGACTTTGCAGATATGGTGATATCTGGGGAGATGATAGAGTCCGCTATTAAGAACGGGAAAATGGAAGGGGGTGAGTATGTTACCCCGAAAAGAGTTTTTACTACAAAGAAGAAAGAGGAGACACATGCAGTCAGTTTCAATCAATACCCCTATACACCTCCTACACCATACACACCTCCCAGGCCTTATACTCCTACCACATCTTATGCACCTCCGACACTTTACACACCTTACCTGGGGTATAATCCTTACTACCCCAATGTGAACCACCTTACCCAAAATCCATTCCCCTATACCAATATACCACAACAGCCGTTCCTAACTAGTATATCCCCACAAATAATCCTTCCTCGAAATACTGTCCCAAACACTCAAGGTCTCGCGTGCAATGACTATCGTTCACCAAAGAACGATCAAAAACCCTAGTTGATCCCATTCCTACCACCTATGGTGAGCTATATCCTAAACTACTACAAGGCCAACTTGTCGCGCTCGTATATCTTAAACCTTTAACCCCACCATACCCAAGATGGTACAATGCAAATACCAATTCTGCATATCATGCAGGAATTCAGGGGCATTCAACGGAGGATTGCATTGCTTTCAAAAAGAAAGTCCAAAGCTTAATTAATACCGGAGTTGTGAAGTTTGGGTCAAAGAATGGGCCGAATGTAGCGAGAAACCCATTGCCCGATCATGCTGAGAATCGAGTAAATGCAGTATTGATAGGGGAAGCAGAAGGTTAAAAAAGGATGTCAGGGAAGTCAAGACTCCGATGTTAACAGTATGGGTCAAGATGGTTAAGGCAGGAATGGTGGAGGATGCAGACAATTTAAAAATAGTGGCAAAAAGGGTGCAGAATTGGTGCCCGTTCCATAAATATTCAGGTCATATCATACAAGACTGCAGGGACTTTCTGGCTAAGGTCCAAAAAATGATGGATGATGGAGAGGCCCAGTTTTATGAGGAGACAGAGGAGGAAGTGGAGATTATTGAGAATGCGGCTGGCTATGGAATAGGAAGACTTTTGATCATCTATTATGATGAACCAGAGAAGACTACCCCAATTGTTGAAAAAAGTGCACCCAAGCTAATCATAGATTTTCCTTCTTCCTTTTCATATAAGGAAAGCAAAACTACACCATGGAAATATGACTGCAGCATGGTTATGTCCGGGTCATCAAGTCAGCAAGATACTACAGGTGTGGGGCACTTAACACGAAGTGGAAGGTGTTATGCCCCTGAGATTGTTGAACAGGGATCAGCAAGAAAAGATAGAGGACTAGACAAGGGGAAGAAAGTAGTTGAACCAATCCATATTGAGATGGATTTGTCAAAAGAAGCAGAGAGGGGATCAGCCCTGGTAAACAGGATAAAGAAGTCGATAAACGAGAATGAGGCATGTAAGTTTTTAAAGTTCATAAAACATAGTGAGTATAGTGTGGTTGAGCAATTGCAGCGTCAGCTAGCAAGAATATCCATCTTATCCTTGCTATTAAACTCAGAGCCACATAGAAATGCCCTGTTAAGAGTGTTGAATCAGGCATACATAGCTAACAACATATCAGTAGAAAAGTTAGACAGGCTGGTGGGAAACATTGCAGCGGACGACCATATATTTTTCAGTTATAATGAAATACCACCTAATGGTATTGGGTCCACAAAGGCTCTCCACATAACAACTACCTGCAAGGGGCATATACTACCAAAGGTGCTTCTGGACAATGGTTCTTCATTAAATGTAATGCCCTTGGCAACCTTGTCTAAGTTTCCAGTGGATATGTCTTATATGTTACCGAGTTGCACAGTAGTTAGGGCTTTCGATGGTACCAGGAGAGAGGTAATGGGAACTATTGAGGTTCCTCTGGAGATAGGCCCATGCACTTATACGGTGAATTTCCAGGTCATGGATATTAATCCATCTTATAATTGCTTGTTGGGAAGGCCATGGATACATTCAGCAGGGGCTGTACCTCATCTCTCCACCAAAAACTGAAATTTGTGATGGAAGGCCTTTGATCACTGTATAAGGAGAAGAAGACATAATAGCCTCCGCATCTACTGAATCTCCTTATGTTGAACCCAATGAAGATGTCGTAGAATTTTCTTTTCGGTCTTTGGAATTCGTAAATGCAGTTTTCGTCGCTGAAGGACGAAAAATTCCAAAGCCAAGGTTGTCCAAGAACACAAGGCTGAGAGTAAGAACCATAGTGGGAAAAGGCTGCAGGGCTGGAAAAAGGTTTGGGGAAATATCTTCAAGGGATGGCTCGAGCAGTGGAAGCAGTGGGAGTGAAAGACTGGTTTTGCTTAGGGTATCTTTCGAAGGCCTATGAGAGGAGGAAACATGTTGAAAGGAACAGACAAAGAAGAATGGCCCATCTCACGGGTATGGATATTGAATGGGAACCCATGACTTTCCTACCAATCCTTCACAACTTTCGCTCTGCTGGTTTTCTATTCGGGGAAAATAATTCAAAGGATGTACTTGTAATGATCGAGCAAGCTTTTGAAAATTTCCATGTGGATAAAAGGGGGCAGATTCAGGATATGGTGATTTGCATGACCGAGAAAGAAAGGATGGAAAGTGATAGTGCGAACTGGATGGTGCGACCTTGTCCACCAGGATATAGACTAACCAATTGGAGAGCGATTGAGTTGCCCATAATTTTTAAGTCTATTCCAACGTAATACTTTAAAAAACAATCTTAATTATCTTTACCCAGAGATATTAAGAGTTTTTTTTTTCTATAACGGGTTTTTTGTTTAAACATTTTCATTCAATAAATAACAAGCACAATGCATTTTATCCATATTGATGTGTCCATATTCTTTCATTTTTGTTAATTATTTTGTTTTCATTCTATATTTTCCTATATTGTTTCTTCTCTACCTATTTACAGGTGTACGGATGCGGTATATGAGGACCTTCTTGTTAGTAATTCTGAAATTGATTTTGAAAGACCCATTTGCACGGGTGATTTTGAGGCTAACGAAGATACTGAGGATTATGGTCTACCTCCGAATCTATTAAGCAAAATAGAACAAGAGGAGAAACAAGTACTTCTTCATAAGGAATTATTGAAAATGATAAATCTGGGAGATGGTGAAGAGATAAAGGAAGTCAAAATCGAAACTTCATTGTCATCATCAATAAAGGGTGAATTGATAGCCTTGCTCCAGGAATATATGGATGTATTTGCATGGTCTTATCAAGACATGCCAGGGTTGGATATATTGTGGTTCATAAGCTCCCTTTAAGGCCAGAATGCAAGCCAATTCAGCAAAAGTTGAGAAGAATGAGGCCAGACATGCTGTTAAAGATAAAAGAGGAGGTGAAGAAGCAATTTGATGCTGGATTCTTAGAGGTGGCAAAATATCCAGAATGGGTGGCAAATATTGTTCCAGTACCAAAGAAGGATGGCAAGGTGCGGATGTGCTTGATTACTGAGATTTGAACAAGGCCAGCCCTAAAGATAATTTCCCTTTGCCCCATATTGATACTCTGGTGGATAATACGGCGAAAAGTTCTTTATTTTCTTTCATGGACGGATTCTCAGGATACAATCAGATCAAGATGGCACCGGAAGATATGGAGAAAACCACATTTGTTACAATGTGGGGAACCTTCTGCTACAAGTAATGCCATTTGGGTTGAAGAATGCTGGGGCAACATATCAAAGAGCCATGGTGACCTTGTTTCATGATATGATGCATAAGGGAATTGAGGTCTATGTTGATGATATATGATCGCAAAGTCACAAGGAGAAGAGGAGCATATTGAGAATCTTAAGAAGCTCTTTGAACGACTAAGGAAGTTTAGACTCAAGCTAAATCCAGCAAAATGCTCTTTTGGAGTCACCTTGGGAAAATTGTTGGGTTTTGTCGTCAGCAAAAGAGGAATTGAGATTGACCCGGATAAAGTGAAGGCCATTCAGAATTTGCCACCACCTCGTACTCAAAAAGAAGTAAGAGGCTTTCTGGGGAGATTAAATTACATTGCTCGGTTTATTTCTCAATTAACGACAAGTGTGATCCAATATTTAAGTTACTCCGAAAACGTGATCCAGGAGAATGGGATGAAGGTTGTCAGATTGTATTTGAAAAGGTTAAACATTATCTATCCAACCCACCAGTATTAATGCCACTTGTTCCGGATAAACCAATGATACTGTATTTATCAGTATTTGAGAAATCAATGGGTTGTGTTTTAGGGCAGCTTGATGAGACTGGAAAGAAAGAACAGGCAGTTTACTACCTCAGCAAGAAGTTCACAGATTATGAGTTGAAATATTCGTCGGTAGAAAAGTTGTGTTGTGCCTTAGCTTGGACTGCTCGAAGACTCAGACAGTATATGTTGTACCACACAACATGGTTGATTGCCAAGCTGGATCCAGTCAAGTACATGTTGGAAGCACCTTCTTTGTCAGGGAGGACGACAAGATGGCAGGTTTTATTGTCAGAGTATGACATTGTATATGTAAGTCAAAAAGCTATCAAGGGCAGTGCAGTGGCTGAATTCTTAGCTAGTCGGGTAGTGAAAGATTATAGCCGTTGAACTTTGACTTCCCGAATGAAGATTTGATGTATGTTTCACAAGCATATGGGATTCCCCTGAAGAAGAAAGTGTGGAAAATGTATTTTGATGGCGCATCTAATGCCATGGGGCACGGAATCGGTGCAGTCTTCATATCCCCAGAAGAAGGTTATTATCCTTTCACTGCTCGATTGAATTTTAATTGTGCAAATAATACTACCGAGTATGATGCGTGTACTATGGGCCTTCGTGCTGCAGTGGACAAAAAGATCAAAGTATTGGAAGTTTTCGAAGACTCAGCCCTAGTGATATACCAGCTACGCGGAGAATGGGAAACCCGAGATACAAAGCTAATCCGATACTGAGAACTCATATTGAGTTTATTGTAGGAGTTTGAAGAAGTGAATTTCAATTACTTCCCTCGGGAAGAAAACCGAATGGCAGATGCTCTGGCTACTTTGTCATCAATGTTTAGAGTGAATGAAGGGGCTGAAGTTGTACCAATAAAAATGAGTATATATGAGTCTCTTACCCACTGTCTGAGTATTGAAGAAGAAGCAGATGGCCTTCCTTGGTATAACAACATCTTGTAGTACATCAAGAGTCAACAGTATCCAGAACAAGCAATAAAGAATGACAAGAGGACTCTGAGAAGGCTAGCAATGGGTTTTGTTCTAGACAGTGAGATTCTCTACAAGAAAGGAAAAGACCAAGTCTTGTTGAGATGTGTCAGATCTGGTGAAGCTCGGAGAATTATAGAAGAGGTCCATGAAGGGATATGTGGCACTCATGCTAATGGTCACATGCTTGCTAAGCAGATTATGAGGGCAGGGTATTATTGGTTGACAATGGAAGGAGATTGTATCAGTTATTCCCAGAAGTGCCATAAATGCCAGATATATGCAAATAAGATTCATGTGCCGCCATCGCCATTACATTTCATGACTGCACCGTGGCCCTTTTCAATGTGGGGAATGGATATGATAGGGCCTATTACCCCGAAAGCTTCAAATGGACATCGTTTCATCTTGGTGGCCATAGATTATTTCACAAAGTGGATAGCAGCTGCTTCCTATGCGAATGTAACAAATTTGATGGTATGTAAGTTTGTTAAGAAAGAAATCATATGCCATTACGGGTTGCCAGCAAGAGTTATTTCGGATAATGCTCTCAATTTGAACAATAAGATGATGAGAGAAGTATGTACTCAGTTCAAAATCACATATCATAATTCGGCACCTTATCGTCCAAAGATGAATGGGGCAGTAGAAGCAACTGACAAGAACATCAAGAAGATTGTTGAGAAGATGACCAATGTGTACAAAGATTGGCATGAGATCTTGCCTTTTGCTCTTCATGCATATCGTACTTCGGTCCGCACATCTACAGGGGCAACGCCATTTTCTTTGGTATACGAAATGGAAGCAGTGGTACCTATTGAAGTTGAGATCTTTTCACTTCGGGTTTTGATGGAAGTTGGCCTAGAGGAAGCAGAATGGGTTAGAGCTCGTTATGAACAGTTGAATCTCATCGAGGAGAAAAGATTGAAAGCAATTTGTCATGGGCAGTTGTATCAGAAAAGGATGATTCGAGCCCATAACAAGAAAGTTCGTCCTAGACATTTTCGAGAAGAGGAGTTGGTACTGAGGAAAATTCTCCCTATAGTGAAGGACCCGAGAGGAAAATGGGCTTCGAATTGGGAAGGAACCTATGTGGTAAAAAGAGCTTTTGCTGGAGGAGCATTGATTTTAATTAGAATGGACGGAGAGGATTTCAGAAATCCCGTAAATGCTGATGATCTGAAGAAGTATTATGCTTGAAAAAAAAGGTGTGATGCTGTGCACATGGAAATTCGAATGATTCCAAGAGTAAAAATGGAAATTCTATATATCTATCTCCCATGTGAATTGCTTTTCAAAGAAAAAATTCATGCTTGATATGATGAATGGCCATCTTTCATATTCCTTTCACTAAGAAGAAATTATCCTTAGTCACCCCTTTGAACCTTAGGAATTATTCCTTTCTTTAAACCTTGATCAAGGATCACCTTCTACACTGGAGGGTAAATGCGAGGAAAAATAATAAAAAAAATATGGCAAATGAAAGCCAACAAAGCAAAAAAAGTAAATAAAAAAAAAAAAGTCCAAAAAGGGACAAATGTTTCAAAAATGAGTTCTCCTCAGGAAATGATCTTTGATCCAATACCCCTTAAACACACTTTGGGCCTATTTTATCCTTTCTTTCTAAACCTAAACCCTGGCCTACATTACGTGCTTTAAAAGCCCATTTTGATCAAGCATGTAAATTTAATTTGAAAGGTTTTTCTCAGAATTCATCCCATCTTTTGAATTGATATTTTTACCTTGGAAGCATTTAGAATTCTCAGATGCATGGTAGAATACAACAAAAATGGAAATGAAAAAAGAATGTAAAAAGAGAGGTTTAAGCCGAAAACCCGCAAAGGACGACTTAATACTGAATGGAGGACACTTGAGTTAAAAACCCGCAAAGGGCGGCTCAGGTACCGATTAAAAGTTCGAATCAATGCTCCGTGTAAAGGGGGAGTAAGTATCTGAAAATCAGAAGAAAGGGGAACAACTCAGTCTGATGTAATTACGGAAGCCGAGAGATTACCCAAGTAAATTGCTTGTTCAAGAGAAATTTCAGATGGTTTGAAAAATGAAGGGTCCAAGATATTCCGCATCCGGGGCATCTACAACCTATAACCTTACATTTGTTTCTTATATCTTTGATATTTATTTTTACTATTTTAAAACATTTCTTGCAATAAATTCTTGCTATCCTTTTCATGACAATTTTTTCTTGATTCATATTATCTTTCATACATTTTTGAGATGCATTATGATTATTATTAAATTGAATAATGATTAGTAATAAAAAAATCTTTAAATAAAAGGATTTCAAAGTATTACTGGGGAATAGATTTAAATCTTGGGAAAGGTTTGGAAAGTTCACCAAGAAAAGAAAACAGTGAACGTGTTGGCTCTATCACGAAGTCAGAAAATCTGTGAATTTCAGCGAAAGTCAGAAACTGAAACTGTTTGACAAATTATCTTGAGTGAAAATTTCCTTAAGTGAACAATTGAAGACTCTGTCATGAAGTCGGATAATTTGTGAACCTCAAAGAAACCATGGATTAGAAATCACGACACAATCATTTGATTGCATTCATTCTTAGGAAACATACAAGCATTTGCAAAGTATGTCATTCTCATCATTGCATTTAGCTAACATTGCAGAAATCAAGAAAACTTGGATTTCCCCAAAGTGAACTCGTTCTGTTTTTCAAATTAGTCAAGCCCCGAGATCACCGTCGAGGTACGTTTCCTTTCCAAATCGAACTCGTTTTGCTTCTCAAATAAGTCGAGCCTTGAGACCGCAGTCGAGGTATGTTCCTTTCATTTTCAAGTTAATTTTTTTTTTCCAAATGAACCAAACCCAGAATCGTTCTTAGTATTTCTTTTCGTTTTAAACCGAATTCATTCTATTTTATCAAATGAGTCGAGCCTTGAGACCACCGTCGAGGTATCTCCTTTTGTTTTAAATCGAATTCATTCTGTTTCATCAAATGAGTCGAGCCTTGAGACCACCGTCGAGGTATTTCCTTTTGTTTTAAATCGAATTCATTCTGTTTCATCAAATTAGTCGAGCCTTGAGACCATCGTCGAGGTATTTCCTTTTGTTTTAAAATCGAATTCATTCTGTTTTATCAAATGAGTCGAGCTTTGAGACCACCGTCGAGGTATTTCCTTTTGTTTTAAACCAAATTCATTCTGTTTTATCAAATGAGTCGAGCCTTGAGACCACCGTCGAGGTATTTCCTTTTGTTTTAAATCGAATTCATTCTGTTTTATCAAATGAGTCGAGCCTTGAGACCACCGTCGAGGTATTTCCTTTTGTTTTAAATGGAATTCATTTTGTTTTATCAAATGAGTCGAGCCTTGAGACCACCGTCGAGGTATTTCCTTTTGTTTTAAATCGAATTCATTCTGTTTCATCGAATGAGTCGAGCCTTGAGACCACCGTCGAGGAATTTCCTTTTGTTTTAAATCGAATTCATTCTGTTTTATCAAATGAGTCGAGCCTTGAGACTGTCGTCAAGGTATTTTCAAATCATGAGTAAGGCCTCCGGGCGTCATTCTTAAAACCTCCGGGCATCTTTTTTAAGATCTCCGGGCACCATTTTTAAGACATTAGGGCACCATTCTTAAGATCTCCGGGCACCATTCTTAAGACCTCTGGGCACCATTCTTAAGACCTCCGGGTATCATTTTTTAAAGCCGCATACAGCGTATGTTTTTTAAAAATCACGGGTAAGGCCTCCGAGCACCATTCTTAAGACCTCCGAGCATAATTTTTCAAATCACGGGTAAGGCCTCCGGGCACCATTCTTAAGACCTCCGGGCATCATTTTAAGACCTCCGGGCACCATTTTTAAGACCTACGGGCACCATTTTTAAGACCTTCGGGCACCATTCTTAAGACCTCCGTGCACCATTCTTAAGACCTCCAGGTATCATTTTTTAAAGCCGCATACAGCGTATTTTTTTGAAAATCACGGGTAAGGCCTCCGGGCACCATTCTTAAAACCTCCGGGCACCATTCTTAAGACTTCCGGGCATAATTTGTTTTCTTGCAAATCGAATTCGTTTTCTTAAGACGGGTCGAGCCTTGATTAGTTAGGGAATTTAATTTAAGGATAATATCTTCTATTTACAGTTTTTCTCAACAAAAAAAAATGAAAAAATGAAAAAGGAAAAAAGAAACCCCCTTCCCTTCTCTTCACATGTGATTTCACTAACCGGACAAAATTAGTGTTTGTTTATCTTTGCCTGATTCCTGATTCTCAGCAATAGCCAAAGAGGGGCAGCTGTAGACACCTAATTTTGACTGGACCACTAAAACATGTATGTTTTCTTCCTAAATTGATGTTTCAGAATATAAAAAGACTTTTTTCATCCTGTAGATGGTAATCCGAGACTTAGTTTAAGAGGGCGACCATAAAAAGTCAAACCTGAAAAAAGTCAACCTCGAAAAGTCAACCTCGAAAAGTCAACCTCAAAAAGTCAACCTCAAAAAGTCAACTACTAAAAAAATTCAACCCACTTTCAAAATCAAGATTTGAAGTTCAATTGAAAAATGGTGAAAGAATTTTGATAATCCGAGGTCTACATCGAAAGATATGGAGTTCAGAAGTTGGGTTATGGAGATTCAGTAGAAAGGAAACCCTAATCCGGGAAATTTGGGGAAAAATGCTTAAACGATCGAATTGATCAAAATTGAAGGTTCCAAATGAAAGATAAGCACCGACTATGGGTAATGGAGAGCCACTTGAAAGAAAAACTGAAAGAAAAGTCAATCCGGAAGAAAACCGAGAATTAAGTTTTTTGGTGAATTTCGGTGAAATTGGGAAGAATTACAGAAATGGCTCGACTCAGTAGGAATAAAGCCCCTAATGGACGAGGGGTGATTAAAAAATGATAGCCCAAGGCTCAGTTTGAAGAAAATCTGAAAATCGGACTTGTTTTGAGCAAAACCGGGTATGGAAGGCAAAAGGGCAAAATTGGAAAATTTGGGAAAAAATGGAAAATGAACTCCAAAAATTCTGAAAAATTGTAAATCTCATTCTTAAATCATTTGGAAGAGATTGGCAAAAGAAAATCTTGATTCGGAGTTCGTTTGCAAAATGGCTAATTCCTGGGTCTCCTATGTAGAAATTCAAGAAGATAAATCCCAAAAAATAGCAAATGAACTCCAAAAATTCTGAAAATTTGCAAATCACATTTTTAAATTATTTGGAAGATATTGGCAAAATAAAATCTTGATTCGGAGTTCGTTTGCAAAATGGCCAAATCCCGGGCCCCCTATGCAGTAATTCAAGAAGATAAATCCCGAAAAAATACCAAATGAGTTCCAAAAATTATGAAAACTTCCAGATCACACTTTTAAATTATTTGGAAGAGATTGGTGAAGAAAAATCTTGATTTGGAGCTCGTTTAAAAAATGGTAAAATTTGGGGGCATAAAAGGGCAATTTTGGAAGAACAAAATCAAATAAATAGCAAATGGACTCGGAAAATTTTGAAAACTTCCAGAATTCAATTTTTTATTATTTTGAAAGTATTGAAAAAAGAAGATTTGAATTTGGAGTCCGTTTTCCATTTATTTGCATTCGGAAGGCAAAAAGATCATTTTACTCAAGAAACCGAAAAGGGCTCTTCTTGCCTTTTAAAAAAATCAAACATGGGCTGGAAGAAGGAGGGCTGGCCGGCCAAGGCTCATAGATGGGAAGGAGGTTTCTGATTTTTTAATCAAAAGGCCAACAATGAAGAGTTAATTAGTGATTTTTTGATCAAGCCTTTGCGAATAAGCCACATGGACCAATGCATGAAGAGGTAGAGTGTCAACATAATGGCTTAAGATTCTTGAACATCTATAATTGTGGATAGCTGATGGCCTAATCTAAGGGTGATAATTTCATGTTTTAAACATCTTGGATCAATAACCCTTGGATGAAAATTGGTTGATGAAAAAATGACAACATCCTAGCCTAGAGAGAGGGGGGTTCGGCCACTACAAGGGAATTGTTTTCTTTCATTTTCAGAACACTCTCATTCTCTATTCTCTCTTTCTTTTGGCTGATTTTCTCTCCATTGTTGAGAAGCAAAAAGAAAAGTTTATAAAAGAAAAGAAAGTTAGAAGAGAAAAAGCTTGAAAGATAGCTTCTAGAGGTTGCTTTTAGCACCATACTCTTGCACTTTCTTTGATTTTCCATTCTTGATTTGCTATTTTGATTATTATTTTGGTGAGTTTCTTTTGATTTTTCTTTTTAAATAAGTGTTTTTAATGTTCTTCTTTAAGTTCCTTCTTGATCCTTTCTTATAAAAGTTCTTGAAATATTTTTTTTCCTTATTCTTTAACATGGCCGAATGGCCCATTTTTTTTTGTTTTAGTTGTTGTTTTTCTTTGTTATTTCATGTTATTTTTTTATATTAAATAAGTCTTTATGCTTTAAATCTTCTTCTACTACATATGCTTGAAGCTTGTTTTAATTTGGTTGCTTGCTTATTTACATTTATGAGTCTATTATCATGTTCTTGCATTTTTTTATTTTCTGTTTTCAAAATGTTTAAGTTTGTTTATGTTTTGTATTTTGAAATCCATGTGTTTGTGAAAATACTTTTTAGTTTTCATACCTCTACTTTATATTTGCATGATTTGAGTGTTATATTTTTGTTAAGTATGTTAGTATATAAAGTGTTTGTGAAAATGCCATGCTCACTTTGAACATGAGGCCATTCGGCCACTTCATTTTCTTTGCTTTGTGTGTGCATTTTTGTTATGTTAGTCGATAGGTTTGCATTTTCATGACATTTGGTTGAGTATTTGGTTTAAGCATGCCTTGTGTTTCTGTTATTGCCATGCATATTTTAGATGTTAGAATTGGTTTGTTTTGACAGGCATATCCATGCATTTTAGACCTAGGTTGCATTAAATGCCATGCAAGTTCATTTAGGTCTAGGTCATTTTATTGATGCCATGCATTTTTCATGACATTTAGGTTTAAACTCATGCATTTCATGCATCATATTTGCTGTATCTTTCATGCATTTCATGTCCATGCCACTTGACTTATGACTTAGGCCAATCAATGGTTCAAAGTCATGCTCTCTTGAGCATACTTGTGGAAAATTAAAGAGTTGTCAAATTGATTATTCTACCTTTTTGATTTTTTTTCCTTAGCCAATTTTTGTCTAACTTTTCAAAAGTGTTAGCTATTGTTTGTGAGTCATTTAGAGAGTCTTAAATATTTTTACTTTGATTTTTAAATGATTTTATCGAAGGCAAAAATGTGTTTTGGCAAAACAGTTTTTCACCTAGTACTCATACTTTCTCGATTTTTCTGGGCAGTCATCTTTAATCAAAAAATTAAGCTGATTTTTTCTCATGTAGTTTTACATGTTCTGAGTCTCTAGTATGTTTTTTAGATTTTTTAGAATTTTAAAAAATAGGGTAAAAAATCTGGTTTAAAACTGGAAAGTGGAGTCATAATTGAATTTGAAGGAAAATCATTTTTCTGTTTTGGTTAAGTTACTTAGAGGGGGCTGATTAGGAAGTTTAGCTACTGACTTAGGGTAGTTTCTAAGCCTTTTTAAACTCTAAAAATGATTTTTTTTAAGTCTCGGGTTAAGGGTGGTCAAGTCCGGGATTTTAAACTTAGGAAATTAGAGCCATTTAAAAAGGGTTTAGCCAAGTTTTTATTTTTAATCTAAGCTTTTCAAAAAATTGTTTTCGAACAATCACAAAGTATTTTGATTTTAGAATATTTAATTTGATATATTTTCCTAAGGTAGCCGGATATCTTTTTAGATATACGGATTTCTTTAATTAAAGGAAAAATACACTTTCATGCATTGCATTTTTCATATTCATGCATTTTATATAATATGTGATTTTTGCTATGATAATTTCTATGGTATTGTTATTATTTTGATTTATATTTTTGATGTTATATTGTTTATTATATGGTTTTGAATATTTCATGATATCCTATGCTTTTTATTTAGTTATTTTTGTCATATTATTTAGCATATACTATGTTCATGCATTATTATTTTCATTTTTATTTTCATGCATATTATATGATAGCATTATTTTATATTTCATGTCATTTAAGTTATATGCCATATCATTTATATTTGCTATGTCATTTAAATTATTTCATTTCATATAGAATATATTATGTTACCTAGGTCATTTCATTTCATGTAGAATATATTATATTACCTAGGTCATTTCATTTCATTTAGGATATATTATGTCATTTAGGATATTTTATTTTATTTATAATATATCATATGACTTAGGATATTACATTTCATATAGAATATATTATGTTACCTAGGTCATTTCATTTTGTTTAGAATATATCATATAACTTAGGATATTTCATTTCATTTAAAATATGCTAAGACATTTAAATTATATCATATCATTTAGGTTGCATTATATTATTTAGACTTTGCTATGTCATTTTATTTATGTCATACATATTCATATTTTTTAAAATATTTTCAAAAAGGTAATGATTTTCAATAAAATAAAGATATTCCTGAGTTAAAATAATTCATGAGTTCTTTGTCGGGTTTGCTGGGGAGGATATCATCAATTATCATTAATAACGAAATATCTTCTTTAAAATAAGAATGATTCGGAAAGTTTTCCAAACTAATAAAAATTTCTATATTTTGCCTCGTTTGTTGGAGAATATAGGAAAATTTTGAATTTATAAATTTCGGATAATTTTCAATTAAAAATGGAATTATTTTTCTTTAAATTGGGAATTAACTTGAAATACTAAATTTAAAACCGACTTTTTTACCGAGACTTGAGATAACACATGATTAATAACGTACCATTTTATACAGGCGTTGTGGGGGTGCTAATCCTTCCCCACACATAACCGAGTCCTGAACTTATTTCTTTGATTTCTCTGGTTTAAAACGCAGACTTGAAATTGGTTTTAAAAATGTTTTAATTAATTTTAAAATATTTTATAAAACCGGTTTTAAAAGGTGGCCGATCACACCTAGCTAAAAAAGATTGGTGATGACTCCATGTCTATTTCAGGGTCATTTTCAAAACCTTCTTTTTTCTAGAGGAATTAAGTCAATTTTTTCTCGGTTTTTTTTAATGTCACGCTTTACGAATAATAAAGTCTTGCGATGAGACTTGTTATTTTTTAGGTTGCGACAATGTCATTTTGCTCATGCCATGTCATTGTGTATGCCATGTCATTTTGCATATGCCATGACATTCATTCACATGACATTCATTGTTTATGCCATGTCATTTTGTTTGCTATGTCGATTTCATTCACATGACATTCATTGTTTATGCCATGTCATTCTTATGCCATGTCATTCTTATGCCATGTCATTTTTGTATGCCATGTCATTTTGCATATGCCATGTCGAATTCATTCACATGACATTCATTGTTTATGCCATGTGATCCATATGCCATGTCATTTTGTTTGCCATGACATTCATTGTTTATACCATGTCATTTTTGCATGCCATGTCGATTTCATTCTCATGACATTTATTCTTATGCCATGTCATCTAGACTTTTCTATGTCAAGCATGCCATGTCATTAATTCTTATGTCATGTCATAGTAAATGTCCAATGTCATAATAAATGTACATATAGGTTAGGTCATATTTGTACCTTGGTAATAATTGGCATATTCATAACCATTTTTTTAAATGTTTTTTTTATGCAATAAAAAAGGATTCCTTTTTAAAAAAAAATGAAATAAGGCAATATCCCCGAGTTATTATAATTCATGAATTCTCCTCGAGGTTGTCGGGGAGTCTCCATAAATTATATTAACGAAGGAATACCCTTTGAAAAGAGGATGATGCAGAGATTTCCAAAAATAATAAAAAATTTATATTTTACCGGTTTGCCAGGAAATATATAAAATTTTTGCAGTAACAATTTTCGGATCATTATCGAACAAAAATAAGATTTTTTTTTTTATTGGGAATTATTTTCAAAATACCAAATCTAAAACCTACTTCTCATCGAGACTCGAGATAACACATGACTAATAAGGTACCGTTTTATATGGGCGTTGTGGGGGTGCTAATGCTTCCCCATGTAATCGAATCCCGAATCGCACTTGTTTTTCTCTGGTTCAAAGCGCAGACTACAAAATTGGTTTTAGAAATGTTTTAATTAATTTTAAAATGTTTTATAAGAACCGATTTCAATAGGTGGCCAATCACACCTAGCCAAAAAAGATTGGTGACGACTCCATTTTTTTTCGATGTCATTTTCATACCCTCGACCTTTAATTTAGAGGAATTAAGTCGTCTTTTCCTATACTTTTCCCCCAATGTCACACTTATGAGTAAATGTCTCGCGATGGGACCTTGTTACTTTTTTAAGTGGTTGCGACAATGGTGATAAGATAAAGTGATTAAATTATCAATAATTTGGAGATTGTGTATAAATACTATTGGAAAAATGTGAAGGTTCATATGTATGCAATTTCTTCTAAATTGATGTTTTATATCGAGGTTATGTGAGGCTTATGTACTTGTAAGAAGTTTGGTTGTTAATACTATTGCTAGATTTGCAACCAAACATTAGTTGGGTTTAAGCAAGTTTAAGTATTTACACTTGATAATTTTATAGGTTTAATTGATTGACACTTTGCTCCATTAATCACTTGATATGTTGCTAAAAGAATTGTTAAAAAAGGATTAATGTGTTAGTTTTTGGTTTTTCACATGTTACGTATTTTTTTTTTCTGATAATTTGATTTACTCAATCAGGTATAAGAAAAGTGCCTTCACATCCAACTTTCCTTGCCGCTTGCAATAAGGCAATACACATCTTGTTCTAAATGCAAATAACATCATATATAGAGAAAAATACATGTGAGACACGGAAAGTTTACTAATCAAATTAGGGCCATTAAAAGTCAAAACCATATATTAGTGTCATGAGTATTAGGGCCGTTAAAAGTCAAAACCATATATCAGTGTCATGAGTATCTGCCTAAAGAATTCCATTCATTTTTCTATGGCATTCTTTATGCTTGCGCCTAAGTTGCTCATCATCTGTATTAGCATGAACAAACTCTCGCCCAAGAATGTATTATGCTATTTGTATCAGCTATTTGATGGCATTAATATCAGTTTGGTTTACTACTCTAGTAATCAATTGGATTCAGTAAGAACAGATGTTAGTTTTGTTGTTGATGATAAAAACAAAGATGAGGCTTTTAATATTAACATAGTGCACTAGCCAAAAGATATTTTTCTATAAACTATCACTTTGTGGTATCTCCTTCGAAGCATGTCTATCCATTATAAAGCATTAATCAGCCAAAGTTTGACGATAGAGAAGACAGAGTTTCCTGAACTTGCACTTACAAAGTTGTTCCAAATGTTGCATGATGCACAAATACAATCAGCAAAATCGAATAAAACATGGAAAGTGTTAATGCTAAAGAAAGACTACAACGTGGGGTGCTCGTAATCAATTCTAAAATTCAATGCGTTTTAAGAAATTAGCCTCAAAAGGAAGCACTAACATTAGTTAACTGGAAAACCAACAAAATGATTGCATTCTTAAAACCCCCATCATTTTATCTACAAAATGCATGGAGTTTTTATATCCATAAAGTTTCCAATCATCTGATATCAAGGAAAACTAACCTCAATAAATATGGACCAATATAATGAAAAAGCTATGCACCTTGAAATTTTCTTTTGGAAGTATAAATAGTGAATTTTGTAGAGGATGGTCAAGCAATAAGAGTTTAAAATATTAAAATTGCTTTAAGAATTTAAATGTATTTACAGATATTAGCAAAGACGATGCAAATAGATTAGAATATAGCTAATTCATTATCTTATACATCACTAAAATAAAAAATTATCAATATTAACTTAAGTTACCTCCAGACATACGAAAGCAGATGATCCGTCAAAAAACAACAGAAAGATATAAATACTGCTTACATACAATGCAAGTTGGATCCTACAAAAGTCACCAAGGGGTATCATCATCATAAAGTATTATCTTGTTATAAATACATTGCAAATAAAAAAAATCAAACCCAAAGTCTTTCTCCATCTAAGCATTACCTTTTAGTATCCATTAATTTAGGAGATCCGAGGAAACATGGGAAATGATCTTATTATGCCACTTTTCCAAAGCCTCTCCCTTTATGTCATTTCTTTAGTATCTATTTTGAGCAATTTTTTTTTCTTAAATAAGTTTTACTCAAAATCAAACAATGCAAACACAGGTTAAATTTAACACCATCACTCATAGACCTCACATTCATCTTGCCCTTCTTTATCACAAATAACTATCAGAACACTAAATTGTTTTGTTTAATGACACTTATACTTTAAATAATTATTAGTAGATAAAGAAATTTATACCTCAGCCACCACACAAAGAAGCTCCTTTTGACATAACTCAATAACTTTGTATGAAAAGAATTGCATTGTGACAACAATTTTTTTAGTTCTAGTATCTCATAACACAATAGCATATTAGATTTTTTTTTCCACTCTGAAGGGAATTGCATTGTGACAATAGTTGTTTCAGTAATCTTAAGGTTGTCACTATCAATTAATGTTCAAGGAAAATGAGCAAAGCCATATAAACTCTTCCATTTAACTATCAAACTTTATATATTTTGACTTTATAACATTAAAAAAAGGATAAAATTTAGCCACTCTAATGATCCAAAAGAAAATGGAATATATTCAAAAAGTTGTCCCCTAATTTCTATTAGTTGATAAGAACCCATGAACAACCATGAGAGAAAGATGTTATTGTGCTTTTTTGTTCATGATTATCCGTGGGATTGCATTGCTATCAATGGTGAGACCAAAGAAGACATTGGACTTAAACAACCTGAGATTATACTCAGAAAGCCAGGGAACATATGTAAAACAGATTAATGAAGCCATGCAAGGAAGGAAAAAAATGCCAAAAAAAAGAAATTCAATTCAAAAAAATCCAAAAGAAAACCCAAAAACAAAGCAGAAATTTTGCATGTATCTACAAAGAAACCAAAACCCATCAAATCAAAACCCAGCAAAATTAAAAAAAAAAAAAACTTGATCAGCAACAAACAAAGAAAAACCTCCAACTGAAAACAAAACTTGAAAAATAAACAAAAAAAAAAATTAACCAAAGAGATCTTGAATAAAAAAATAATCAAAAAATAAATACATGAAGGAAAACCCCAAATCCACATAAAATTAACAATTGAATATCGAGAATGAAACAAATAAACCAAATTTACCCAACCAAAAAAAAAAACAAATGAAATAAATCCATCACGGAAACCAAAAAAAGAAAGAAAGAAAAGCAGGAAAAAAAGAAATGCAAAGAAGAAAAAAATATAGAGAAAGAGAAGTAAACGTTCCTGGTAAAAAAATGTTAAATCTATGCTTTTGATTCAGAAAAAGAGATGAAAATCCAGTAAAGGGAAAGTTTTTTTTTTTTCACGGTATAATTCTTTTTTTTTTCAGACACCCTCTCTCTCTTCATCCCTCTTTCTCCGCATGTCTCTCTTCTCTTTCTCCTTTCTCTTCGTGTCTCATTTCTTTTTCTTTTTTTCAGAGTTGTGAAGGTTCTCAAGAAACTTCAAATTTATTATTTTTATTTTTAAATAATTTAAAATGACGTCGTTTATTCAAATGAAAAAAAAAAGCCAGGTGTCAACCATAGATACCTAGACAAGTGTCCAATAGAGACCCCAATATGGGAATTTTTTTATTGGTTTAGTATAGATTTGGTTGCTAATGTTAATGTTAGTTTTACAAATGTCAAGTTAATTGTCAAGTTGTTAATTGTCTTTTTTTTATATATATAAATCAAGTTATTTTACTTTGTAATTATTTTTCTTTTTTGTAGGTTTGATGAATAAAATTTTGAAAATTGTTCTTCTTTTGTTTAGGTATGATGGAAAAAATATGAGCCAAACTTTCATTCAAAGACAATATTGCGAACCATATGATGTTGTTGTGTGTGGACTATGGACTTAACTTTGTTAATTATGTTAAATGGGACAAGGATTTTATTTTTAAGTTTAATATTTTGAACTAATGTAGTAATGTTATTTTGATTGAGACTTTTACCTTTTTGTGTTTAGAAAATTTTGGATTTGGTTGTTGTGTAAGGTTTTTTTTAGTTTTTTATCATTATATCATATTTAAAAAAATTTATTATTTAAATACAAAAAATTGTATATGAAACGAGCTCAAGTATCTAAATCCTGTAAACAAGTTTAATTGAGCCGAGTTCGAATAGTTTAATTTTATCTCGAGCAAAACACGGGCTTAAAAAATAGTATTTGATCAAGTTCGAGTTGAGTTTCGAGCAGCGCGTTTCGAATCGAGCTTGAGCTCGAGCTTCTCATTATTTGGGCTTGGCTTGGCTCGATTACAACCCTATTTTTAACTCAACAATTAAGGATAAAAAAATCTTTACAACTTTCTTTTCTATAATTTCAAATCTTTTTATTTTTTTTTATAAATTATTTTTACCCATTAAATCAATAGATGATTTTTTTTTTAGAAGTTATATAATTACCATATTTAGTACCAAGTCACCAACTGCCAACGTTAAAAAAAAAAAAAAAAAAACTCAAAAAGAGGTTTTAGTGCCAGCTATTTAAGATGGACATGGCAATATAAATAGCGACTATGACACATGACTTCATATAAGGCTCATCTTCTCTATTCCACCAATTGGCATACTTAGATCAAACTAGGAATAAAAAATTTACATATTAAATTCAAGCTTATATTATGTGAATAAATTTCTTAAATATATAGTTACTTGTTTAAATCATGCCATTATAATTAAATGCTATATATTTGTAATATTGTGCTTCAATAACTCTTTTCTATCTTATAAATTTCAATTTTGAAATCTCCAAAAATGAATTCTAAAATTATAATTATTGGAAAATATTTTTGGATTGAATAATTCAGATTTAGTATTTGAGTATAAACCTAAGAGTTTATGTCTATTATTATTATGTATAAAAGAAAAATAATAATGTAATGATAATACTCTCTTCCAATATATAATTTTGCATAAAATTTAAAAAATTTAAGTGGAATTTTTATTTTTATTAATTCAAAAGTTTTTTTTTTTTTTCAAATTACTTTTATTCGAAAGAATGAGGGAAAAATTATAATTAAATGGTAATTGGGAAGGTAAGAATAATTCTTTTCAAAAGAAATATATATTTTTGGTATAAATAACAATATACAGATTAAGACATAACATAACAAATGAAACTGAGGGACTGATAATAATTAATCCTCCATTAAACCTCACCTTAGAAGTCAACCAAATAGGTAGCAAAGTTGAAGAAAAAAAAAACACAAAGACAAATATAGAGAGAAAGAGACAGAGCTGAGAGAAGGGAAAACAAAGCAAAGGAAAGGAAATGTCTGGGTATTCTATGGGAACATAGCAGCATTTGGTCTGACATAAACTTAACTAACTCTTCAAACCCTTTAGAGTTCAAACCCCATGTTTTTTTTTTTTTTTTTTTAACATTTTAGATTTCTGTTCCTGCCTCCCTTTCCTTGTCCGCTGTTTTCCGGTCTCCTTCTCTCCCTACTTTTTCCGACCCTCTCGCCGGAATCCGTCTGTCTTTTTTTTTTTTTTTTTAAAGTTTATTTCCTTTCCCGGGAAATATAGTTTTTATCTTTACTATTACAATTATTTCAACCTGCTAAATGAGTTGATCTGAGCTCACCATTCACCAGCAACCCCTTCTATTGTCAAACGTACGCTAGTATCCTTGCTATGTCTTCTTCAAGCAAATCAGAGATGAACAGCTGACAAGTTTAGATTTTGTTTTTGTGTGAAATTGAAGGGAAAAAAAGCAATGAAGATGCCGGCGACCGGAGCCGGAGCTGCATCCAACGCGGCAGCTCCGAATTCGGCTGAAGGTCAGCTCTTTCTCTTTCTCTTTCCCTAATTTAATTTTGTTTATCCTAAAAAGCATTGAAAGAACTTTGGATCAGGTAAGAAGTATTTTTGTCTTATCTTCATTATTTTTTACGCCGGTTCTGTCCGATTGTCTCAATCAATCTCTACTTTAAAAGCTGTAAGCTTTTTTTATTTTTTATTATATATATATTTTTTATTGAATCCAAAATCTCTGCCCAAATTCTTTTTTATTGTGAGATTTTCTCTTTTTTTTCCCCGGAAAACAACCAGCAAAGAGAGAAATATGAGGGTCAGTGAGTTGACGGATAGTTGCTTGACACATGGTGATGCAGGTGGAGCGCCGGAGAAGAAGAGAATCAACTCGGAGCTATGGCAGGCGTGTGCTGGGCCGTTGGTTAACTTGCCGGCGGCTGGGACCCACGTTGTCTATTTCCCTCAAGGTCACAGCGAACAGGTAAATTAATTACCAACCTTGTCTTCATTTACTCTTTAACATTAATTGGGTTACTCAATAAGTACTATAGATTTTTTATGATTACCTTTTGTTTCTATTTTCTGTTTTTTTTTTCTTTTTTAATTTTTTTTTTACCTTTGAGAATGAAACTTTTTTTTTAAAAGAAAAAAAATGTGGGCTTCATCCGGTGTTGTGGGTTTTATTAACTGTTGTTAGAATTTTCGTCAAAGTAGTTGGGTGTTGAATCGTGTGATGGGTAGTTGGGAAGAGAAGATAATGTTTTCAGCTATTTTTTCTTTTTCTTTTTCTTCATATTTTTATTTATTTTTTCCGCTAAAAAATCCTTTTTTACCAGTAACATAAGAAATTATTTCTTTTTTTTGGATAAGCATTATTTTTATTTATCTAAGAAGCAGTATAAACTGCTACATCAAAACTGAGCTAGCAAGCTGCTTGCCTGTACATCAATGAAAGAATGCAACAATGGATGAATCAAGAAAATAAAGTGGAGCTATCTAAGCCCCAAGATATACTAAGTGATCTATTTACAGAATTTGGAATCAAGTGCTTCAGCCTTGCCAGCTTGAGCCTAATCTCTTCCCTGACTACACAAAACACTTGCATAGGTGTTTGTTGAAGGCTGCCATGCAGCCTACAATTCCTTTCTTTCCATTAAATGATAAATCATTGCATTCCAGGAAAGTTTCAAGATAGTAGAACGCAGTGACCTGCCTTTGAGTTTCAGCATTGCCCAAGAGAGGATGTTGTCGCATCTGCAATCTCCTACTGGTAGTTGACATAGCTGCATAACCTCAAGCCACACAGCCTGTGAGAAACAACAGTCAAAAAATAAGTGGTCTCGAGATTCCTGCCCGGATTGACAGAGCAAACAATTGGAGTCTGTTTCAATCCCCCAGTGAGCAAGTCTGTCTTTTGTAGGGAGCCTATTGAGGATAGTCATCCAGGCTATGAGTGAGTGCTTAGGGATATGATGAGTATACTGTAGGAGCCTGTCCCAGGCGAACCTTTTGCTTCTTGTACCTGATTTCCTACCAAACCTTTGCTGCAAAGTAGGTTGGACCAGGGAATTTCCATACTTGCCTCCCATCTTGAGACTAGAAAAACTGAGCTGCCAACTGCCTTAGCTTCAGCAATTTCCTCCAACCCAGTTGGTACTTTGAGAGGGAGAGATTTGCCAAAATGATCTCCCTTTTAGTACATAACTTTGGATCCAGGCTATCCATAGTGATCCTGCCTTGAAAAACAGAGACCATATATGCTGAATTACACATGCCTGATTCCAAGAGGAAAGGTTCTTGAATCCAAGACCATCTTCAGATTTAGGATAGTAGATGTCTTGCTAGCTTACTCTGGCCCCCCTAGCTGACTTGTCTTCTCTTGTCCATAAGAAACTAGAACACAATTGATTCAACTTGTTCAGGATACTTTTGGGAAGTATGAAGTGCCTACACCAATAGTTTTGGATGTTAAAGAACACAGACTAGATGAGTTGCAGCCTTCCTGCATAAGAGAGAAGTTTGGCAGCCCAATTTTTCAATCCTAGCTTTCACCTTTTCAAGTAGTGAAGCACAATCTCTGTTAGTAAGCTTCCTTGTAATCAGTGGGATGCCCAAGTACCTTACAGGCAAGGTCCCAAGTCTGAATCCAGTGTCATGGTGGATCTGCTGCAATTCCTCAGGAGTTAAACCAGAAGGAAAAAGCTCACTATTGGCACAGTTCTGTTGCAGTCCTGACATAGAGTGAAAAGCTTGCAAGACATTTTGTACACCCTTGACAGAGTCAATGTTACCTTTGGTGAAGATGAGTAGATCGTCTGCAAAGCATAGGTGCGTGAGGCCAATTCTTGTACATTTGGGATGAAAAGAAAAGACCCCAGACCGAGCTGCTGTGTCCAATAAGCTGGAAAGAACGTTCATTGATAAAACAAAAAGGTAAAAGGAAATGGGGTCCCCTTGCCTTACCTCCCTTGCACCATGGAAATAGCTAGCTAGTCCTCTATTGATTGACAAAGAGAACTTAGGTGTGGTAAGACAACATTTGATCCAACTGATGAATTGATCTGGGAATCCAAATGCAGCAAGGATAGTGACAATAAAATCCCAATTTAAAGTGTCAAATGCCACCTTTATAGCACATCGAGAAAAAAGAGTGGTTCTGCTATACCCTTTCACAAGCTCCTAGGCCATCAGTAAGTTGTCTGTGATACTCCTTCCCTCAATGATTGCACTCTGATTAGGACTGATGAGAGTGGCCAAACATTTCTTCATTCTGTTGGCCATGATTGAGGTAATACATTTTTAGATCACAGAACAACAGGAGATTGGTCAATACTCCTTGATGCTCCTGGGATTTTTGACACTTGGGAGCCAAAGCAATAATAGTAGAGTTGAAGCCTAGATGCAGTTCTCCAGTACTGAAGAAATGAAGGATTGCTGCTGTCAAATCTCCCCCCACAATGCCCTAAGCAGATTTGAAGAACTGGGAGGTAAAACCATCAGGCCCTAGGGCTTTATCTCCTTTGATAGCAAACATGGCCTGCTTAACTTCCTCAGCTGTAACTTCCTTAGCAAGACTTTGCTGGTCTGCAACAGATAGAGAGACTTGTAGCAGTTCTTGAAGGAATTCCTTGGTGCAACCTGTGACATTCTGATCTTCTGAACCCAGAATACTCATAAAGTAAGAAACTGAATTGTCAACAATCTATGTGTAGAAATCAAGTCTGTTGCCCTCATCATCATATAGCACCCTTATAGTGCTCTTAGAGTTCCTGGCAGCTGCCATTCGGTGAAAAAATCTGGTGTTTTGGTCCCCCTCTTAAATCCACTACACTCTGGATTTTTGCTTATAGTAGCTCTCTTCAGCTAATTGGAGTTGGGCATTCTCCTAAGATAAAACTCTTTCCCTCTCAACAAGTTCAACTGAGGGATTAGATCTCAACATGGACATCTGGGCTGCCTCTAATTACATCCTTTTCCTCTCCACTCTATCATAGGTGTTCCCATAATGGGAAGAGTTGAAATTTCTAAGAACTTGCTTTAGCCGTTTCAACTTAGTGAACAACTGAGTCATAGGACTTCACAAAGCTCACACTCTCCAGGAGCTCTCCACAGTCTCCAAAAAGTCAGCATGCTTAGTCCAGAAGTTGAAGAACTTGAAGGGTTTTGGAGGTGATTGACTAGCATGGCTGAATTTAACAAGGATAGGGTAGTGATCAGATGATTCTTGTTAGTGCCCTATCAAGTTTCTTTGCAATAAAACCCTCCAATTGATTATTTGTCCATGTGTAAAGGGGGCCAGAACAAGCATGGTCAAAGATAGACATCTGCAGCATACATTCTTGAAAGTCCTTAATATCAGTGCATAAGGCCTGGCTACCAGTCAAAATTTGAGGACTCAGATGGGGATGCAACTGTTACCATATCTATTTTAGGACTATTAGCTGTCTATTTTACCACATGTATATAGGCTGAACATTAGGGATTAATTCCCATGTATATAGGCTGAACATTAGGGATTAGATACCAGATATTTAGGCTGAACATTAGGGATTAGATACCAGATATTTAGGCTGAACATTAGGGATTACAGTTAGAGATATGATGAGCTTTCCATGTATAACATACAAAGATTAATATAAAAAGGGAAGGGGGGGCTGACAGTAGACACACTTTTCCAAAACCTCTCTTGGGATTTTCTGTTTCTGTTTAGTTCTCTTGGCCTATTCTATTTCTGTTTCGGTTCTAACATGGTATCAAGAGCAGGTTCGATTTTTTCTTGGGTTTAGTTTCGGTCAGTGGGCATTTTTTTCTTGGGTTTCTGTTCTTCTGTTCAGTTTCAGTCAGTGAGCATATTTTTTTTCTTGGGTTTCAGTTCTTCTTGGGTATTTTTTTTCTTGGGTTTCAGTTCTTCTTGGGTTTCAGTTTCGGTCAATGGGTAAATTTTTTTTCCTTGGATTTCTGTCGACATCAACAGTGGGTGTTGATTCGATTTCGTGGCTATTTTTTCTTGGGTATTTTTCTAGTGGTGTCTTATTTTGTTACACTTTTCTGGTGGGATATTTTTTTTCTACATCTTGGTTGCATCATGTCATCGGATAAGTTGGAATCGTTTCCTATTAGGTTTACTGGCAAAAATTATTCTGCTTGGGAGTTTCAATTTCGATTATTTGTGAAAGGAAAAGAGTTGTGGGGTCATATTGATGGGAGTGCTCCCGCACCTCTAGATGCGGAGGCTTTATCTAAGTGGGAAATCAAGGATGCTAGGGTTATGACTTGGATCCTTAGCTCGGTTGAGCCTCATCTTGTTCTCAACCTGAAACCTTATAAAACCGCTGCTACTATGTGGCATTATCTCAACACAGTTTACAATCAAGACAACTCCGCTAGGAGATTTCAACTGGAATATGAGATGGCTAATTTCACATAGGGAAGTCTCTCAATTGAGGAATATTTTTCTGGTTTTCAAACCCTTTGGGCTGATTATTCGGATATTGTTTATGCTAATGTTCCTGCTGCAGCTCTCTCTGCTGTCCAGGCCGTGCATGCAACTAGCAAGCGCGATCAATTCTTGATGAAGCTACGACCTGATTTTGAAATTGCTCGGTCTAATCTGATGAATCGTCATCCTGTACCATCTCTGGATGCCTGTTTGAGTGAACTTCTTCGAGAGGAGCAGCGTTTGGTAACTCAGGCTGCCATGGAACATCGGGCTAATGTTAGTGCACCTGTCTCTATGGCTTATGCAGCACAGGGAAGGAATAAGGGTAGAGATATGCGTGCTGTCCAGTGCTTTAGTTGTAAAGCTTTTGGTCATATTGCTCGGGATTGTCCCAAGAAGTTCTGTAACTACTGCAAGAAACAGGGTCATATCATCTCTGCTTGTCCCATTCGACCTGAACGGAAGCCGGGTACTGCCTATCATGCCTCCACTGGTGCTTCTTGTTCTACTGCATTGCCTGCTGCCTCGCCGGTTGTTCCTATACCTTCTTCTACAACCTTAGCAAACCCGAACACACTCACTCCTGAAATGGTACAACAGATGATCATTTCTGCTTTTTCTACTTTTGGACTCTCAGGTAATCATAAAGTTTCTTCTAAGCCATGGTATTTTGACTCTGGTGCCTCTAACCATATGACCAATACTGTTGTCCCTCTTTCCAATGTCAGAAATTACGATAGAAATCTGACAATTAACACCGCTGATGGCAGTTCTCTGCCTATCAGTGCTGTTGGTGATCTTTCCTCTTCCTTAACTGATGTTTTTGTGTCTCCTGCCCTCTCCACAAATCTTATTTCTGTTGGTCAATTGGTTGATAATAATTGTAATGTCCATTTCTCTCGTTCTGGTTGTGTTGTGCAGGATCAAGTGTCAGGGAAGATGATCGCGAAGGGGCCTAAAGTGGGCCGACTCTTTCCTCTTCATGTTTCTCCTTCCACTATTATCCCTAGTTTTCCTTTACTCTCATTTGCATGTAATGTTGTTGGTTCTAGAAATAATCTGTGGCATAGACGTCTAGGTCACCCAAACTCTGATGTACTTCGTACTTTGTCACATTCAGGATTATTGGGAAATAAAGCATGTTCTTCTCTTGATCTCTCTTTTGATTGTCCATCATGCAAACTTGGCAAAAGTAAAGTTCTACCCTTTCCTCATCATGCATCTGGTGCATCACAATGTTTTGATGTTATTCATAGTGATGTTTGGGGGATTGCACCTATTGTTTCTCATGCGCATTACAAGTATTTTGTTACCTTCATTGATGATTTTAGTCGGTTTACTTGGGTTTACTTCCTTCGGGCTAAGGCCGAAGTTTTTTTAGTCTTTAAGCGTTTTCTTGCACTTCTTGAAACTCAATTTTCTACCAGCATCAAAGTATTACGCTCTGATTCGGGCGGTGAATACATGTCTAATGAGTTTCAGAATTTTCTTCAAAGCAAAGGGATCTTCTCTCAGCGTTCTTGTCCTTCGACACCACAACAAAACGGTGTTGCTGAGAGGAAAAATCGACACCTTCTTGATGTGGTAAGAACTATTTTACTTGAATCATCTGTTCCTCCTCGTTTTTGGTGTGAAGCACTTTCTACTGTTGTTCATTTGATCAATCGCTTACCATCTCCTACGTTAAATCATGTTTCTCCTTTCTTTAAGTTGTTTGGTCATTCTCCTTCCTATTCTGATCTACGTACCTTTAGTTGTGTTTGTTTTGTGCATCTCCCTACTCATGAACGTCATAAACTTACTGCTCAGTCTGTTAAGTGTGTTTTTCTTGGTTATGCTATCTCTCAAAAGGGATATGTTTGTTATGATCCTCAGGCTCGTCGTATAAGAGTTTCTAGGAATGTGATTTTCTTTGAAAATCAATATTTTTTTCCATCTCATGTTGAGCTGCCATCTGCATCTTTATCCCTTCTGCCTAGTTTTTCTGATTCCACAACACTTGTAGAAAGGTTTAAACCTGGTTTTGTCTATGGACGACGGAGAAGACATGAGTCTGGTTCCACTTCCTCTGTGCCTCCTTCCGATCTTGCCTCGGTACCTGATCCTGCTCCTGCTTCCACCACTCTTCGTCGGTCTACTCGTCTTTCTCGACCCCCTGATCGGTATGGTTTCTTCTCTCCTGTTTCTCTTGTCACTACTTTATCTACTATTTCCATTCCCTCTTGCTACAAACAGGCCATGGAACATGAGTGTTGGCAAAATGCAATGCGAGTAGAACTTCAAGCACTTGAGGAGAATCACACTTGGGATATTGTTCCTTGTCCTCCTTCAGTCAAACCTATTGGGAGTAAATGGGTTTTCTCTGTAAAACTTCGTTCTGATGGCTCTTTGGACAGGTACAAAGCTCGCCTTGTAGCTCTCGGTAACAAACAGGAATATGGGATTGATTATGAGGAGACATTTGCTCCTGTTGCCAAAATGATCACGGTTCGAACCATCTTAGCTGTTGCTGCTTCACAGTCGTGGCAACTGCATCAAATGGATGTGAAGAATGCCTTTCTTCATGGTGATCTCCAGGAAGAGATTTACATGAAGCTTCCCTCTGGTATGACTACTTCTTCTCCTCATGATGTCTGTAAGCTAAGGCGTTCTTTGTATGGGCTCAAGCAAGCACCCCGGGCTTGGTTTGAGAAGTTTCGCAGTACATTTATTTCCTTCAGTTTTACACAAAGTCAGTATGATTCTTCTCTCTTCTTCCATACGTCTGCATCGGGTATAGTCCTTCTCTTGGTTTATGTGGATGATATTATTATTACTGGTACTGACGGCAGTTTGATTACTAAGCTTCAGCAGATGTTACATGCCACTTTTCATATGAAAGATCTTGGCCAGCTTACATACTTCTTAGGATTAGAAGTCCATCATCGGGCCAATGGTATTTTTGTAAACCAGCATAAGTATATTCAAGATCTTATTACTTTAGCTGGTTTGGAGGACACTTCTTCTGTTGATACTCCTATGGAGGTAAATGTCAAATACAGGAAAGATGAAGGGAATCTTCTCGATGATCCTACTCTCTATCGGCGCCTGGTTGGGAGTCTTATCTACTTGACCACTACGCGACCTGATATCTCCTATGCTGTTCATCAGGTCAGTCAGTTTATGTCTTCTCCTCGGCATCTACATCTTGCTGCAGTTTGACGCATCATTCGCTATCTTCGAGGTTCACCTACTCGTGGGTTGTTCTTCCCTACTGGCTCCTCTCTTCAACTTGTTGCCTATAGTGATGCTGATTGGGCTGGGTGTCCAGATACACGTCGATCTACTACGGGATGGTGTATGTTTTTAGGTGATGCCTTAATTTCTTGGAGGTGTAAGAAACAAGATCGTGTTTCTAAATCATCTACTGAAGCCGAGTATCGTGCAATGTCTACTGCTTGTTCTGAAATTGTATGGTTACGTGGTCTTCTTGAAGAGCTTGGGTTTCCTCAGACTACTTCTACTCCTCTACATGCTGATAACACTAGTGCTATTCAGATTGCCACCAATCCTGTTTTCCATGAACGCACCAAGCACATTGAAGTTGATTGTCATTCTATTAGAGATACCTTGGAAAATCGGGTGATATCTCTTCCTCACATCTCTTCTGATCTCCAAGTGGCTGATGTCTTCACCAAAGCTATGACTCGACAGCGACATCAATTTCTTGTTGGCAAATTGTTGCTGGTTGACTTACCAGCATCAATTTGAGGGGGGATGTTACCATATCTATTTTAGGACTATTAGCTGTCTATTTTACCACATGTATATAGGCTGAACATTAGGGATTAATTCCCATGTATATAGGCTGAACATTAGGGATTAGATACCAGATATTTAGGCTGAACATTAGGGATTAGATACCAGATATTTAGGCTGAACATTAGGGATTACAGTGTAGAGATATGATGAGCTTTCCACGTATAGCATACAAAGATTAATATAAAAAGGGAAGGGGGGGCTGACAGTAGACACACTTTTCCAAAACCTCTCTTGGGATTTTCTGTTTCTGTTTAGTTCTCTTGGCCTATTCTATTTCTGTTTCGGTTCTAACAGCAACAGTATTTTAATCCCCAGCAAGGAACCAAGGTTGGTGTGAGAAAGAATTATGAAGGGTAATCAGATGACTCCAAAGCCTTCTTCTTTCAACTCCCTCATTGCTGACACAAATCGCAGAAAGGAACAGCTTCTGGCCATTATAAGAAAGACCACAGGTAATACTCTGGTCCATAATGTCCACAAGGTCCACCTGCAGATGATTTCTGTAAAGAAACCATATCCTGCCATTATAGGCAACAGAATAATTGTGGAAGAGGCTCCACCTAGTAAAATGCTTTTCCATTATCAATTGCATTTTTGGTTCTTTTACCCTTGTCTCAAGGAGACAAACTATATCAAGCTTTAGCTTATTGATTCTTCTAATCACTTCTTTTTGCTTAATAGGATTGTTAAATCCTCTAACATTCCATATAAGGAAATTCAATGGGAAGAGTGGGGTGGATTCGAACCTGAGGTATGTAGGACTACCTTAGCTTTCCTCCTTTTGTCAATAGGGTCCCTTCTCTTGCTCTTCAAAGAGTTCATGAGTTCTACAACTCCTGCAGAATCTGCTCTGGGTTTTCTCTGAAGGTGGTCCAGGCTCCCACTTCCGAACAATGAGGGGCTTGTTCAATATGTGCCAAGGGTCGGATTCAAGAACCCTGTCCCTAGCTTAAGGATTGGAGAATTGAATCACAAATAGATTCAAGCCTGCAGGCTTGATTTCAACGGAGCTGTCCTTCCCCCAAAGCAAAGTGATTAACCTTTGAAATTGACTGAAGTTAGGGATCTTACCAATGAGTTGAGCTCCTACCGAGTTTTGCCATCGCGAAATCCCCTCTCCGAAGATATCATTAGGTGGTTTCACTATAGTAGCACCATTTTTAGTCTCTGGAGCAAAAAACTGCAGGGAGTTATCACTGGAACGGAGAATAATTTCCTCCAATCCTTAGGTGACACGTCAGTAGTGGTAGTTATAACCGTCTCCTCTTCAACTATGGCTTTTCCTCTCGAGCTCAGATTCGAGTCCGTCAATGGAGGAAAAGCCTCCTCACCACCCTTAAAAACCTCTATTGAAGTCTCACAGAGCTTGAAACATGAAAACAGACCTCCGAAAAGAACCTCGAAGCTTCTCTCCAATGAAAAGAGAAAAAACTCAGAGGCAAGTCAAACCGCTACTTCCAGAAGAGAGCAAAATCTAAAATCAAGCTTGGAGATAGTTGAAATTGCCGAGAGAATGATGAATTTTGCCGCGAAATTGAAGGAAAAACAAGGATTTTCTCAACTTGCGCAAGGCCTGATAGCATAAGTTGAGAGCTTTTTCCTTTTTCACCTCGCTAGGTTTCTGCTTTTATTTATTTCCTAGTAGTCTATGTATTTATTTATTTATTTATATTTATGAAATAATTGGTGTGCATATCTGGTACTACAAAATCACTAAGGATTTTGCTAACGAGTGCCTTAAGAACACTCTTTAAGGTTATCATGTATAGTAATATCTTCATCCAATACATTAAAAATGATGAATAAAATTGTTAACTACTGCATTTAATACAATGTTATTACTATAAATAGTATATTAATTAACCTTAAAAAATGCCTTAAGGGCACTTGTAAGCAAAACCCAATTACTAATATGCATTGTCATGTTGGTTTCAAAGCAATACTATTGGTACTGTTACTTTTGTCACTATCCTCATAATCAGCATCTCTACCACCTACTTTGCATTTAAATCAGCTCTTGTGGTTTTATTCTTCTGTTTGCATTGATTTGCCTCAAGTTGTCAGTTGCAGTCTATGGGTTTCCTGAGTGTTGTGTTCATGGGATTTTAAAAGCTCGTTTTACTACAAACTAAGGAGGGTAGTTGAACTTTGTTTAATTCAAACGTTGTAGCATGGAAAAAATGGTTACTAAATTCAGGTATATGGTGATAATACATGAAAGGTGTTGTTTGTTTAAACCTATCATCTTCTATCTTGGTTAAGTATGTGTTCTGACTTCAATGAAATTTCCAATCTCAGGTTGCAGCATCTATGAAGAAAGATGTGGATGCTCAAATTCCAAACTACCCAAATCTTCCTTCGAAGCTATTATGTCTCCTTCGCAATGTCACCTTGCATGTATTGCTACCTAGTTCTTTCTTCCTCTTGTTCCTTGCCTTTTACAAATATTGATGATCTTTTATATTTTACTGATTTCTATTCATTTTCTCATTGATTTTGCAGGTAGACCCAGAGACAGACGAAGTCTATGCTCAGATGACCCTCCAACCTGTTTCTTCTGTAAAGAGCTTATCCCATGTGTCTAAAAGAATCTATATCTTGTTGCAGAAATTTGAATATGACATGGGATAGAATATGCCTTTTAAGAAAGCAACTGGAAGTAAAATAGCAGGATCAAACTAATCTAAATTTCTTGAAAAAATATACAGGTGACCTCAGTATGGTTAAGTGCCTATAAGAACTGAACATATTGACATTTTTATGCAGTTTGATAAAGAGGCGTTACTGAGATCAGATCTTTCTCTTAAGGCAAATAAGCCACAATCAGAATTCTTCTGTAAGACATTGACAGCAAGTGATACAAGCACTCATGGAGGTTTTTCTGTTCCTCGCCGTGCGGCCGAAAAATTCTTCCCTTCTCTTGTAAGCAGTTTTACTTCACCTAGAAGGTTGGTTGTTTTAACTTCAAAAATTAATCCCTTTCCTGCTTCTTTTGACAGGACTTCTCAATGCAACCACCTGCCCAAGAACTTGTGGCCAGGGATCTGCACGACAATGTCTGGACCTTCCGCCATATCTACCGTGGTATGTCCATTTTGTAGCCTTGAACTTTCACTAGTTGGATCTATGAATTGCTATTACAGTATTATTAATAATTGTTTTGTTTGTGCTTTATAAACTTGATCTATCTAATTCCAAGCCTGGTTTTCAATTTCAGGACAACCAAAACGTCACTTACTTACAACAGGATGGAGTCTATTTATTAGTGGAAAGAGACTTTTTGCTGGTGACTCAGTTTTATTTGTTAGGTAATGGTAATGAAGTGATGTTCCTCTTGGAATCTGTAATTTTAATTACTGATTTCACAATGTTTCATGTCTCTTTATTTGTAGAAGTCTTGTCACATCACGTGTGCAATTTTATTGTTTTTCTGCTCCCCTTCATAGAGAAAAACAAAGGCAATTTTATCACTCTTATGATGTTTAAATTTTGTGAGCAGAGATGAAAGGCAGCAGCTTCTCTTGGGTATAAGGCGGGCTAACAGGCAACCAACCAATCTATCATCATCAGTATTGTCTAGTGATAGCATGCATATTGGCATCCTTGCTGCAGCTGCTCATGCAGCAGCAAACAATAGCCCCTTTACTGTGTTCTATAATCCAAGGTCCATAACAATCCCTTTCTGACTTTTAAATGAGTTTACCCACGTTAAAGCAGTTGATTAGTTTATATCGTTAAGGAAAATTTCTTACCCTGTAAGTATTCATTCTAAAATAATCTTTGTTTGTTTAGGGCTAGTCCATCTGAATTTGTTATTCCTTTAGCCAAGTACTACAAAGCTGTGTACAACAATCAAATATCACCTGGCATGCGCTTTCGAATGATGTTTGAAACTGAAGAGTCAGGAACAAGAAGGTAGCTGTATTTCAAGTCTTTGTTCATTTTTGAATATCGATTAATATCTCCAAATTTCCCATGTATTGAGGTATAAAAGTGGATGTTAATTATGGCTTTGATGTTGGTAAACTCAAATAGAATGACCACAAATTTAGAAGTTAAGATGTTTTAGCATTTAAATTGCTGTATGCCTTACTTTATATTCAACTTAGCAATTATAAACCTGAGTTTAGATGTGATTTCAGCATTAAGAAGTTGAATTCTTTCTTGGATCAGAAAATTTAGATTTGGCTATTTATCATAACTAATGGTGGAAAATAAAGTAATCTTCTTTCCCTTCAGGTATATGGGTACAATTACGGGAATCAGTGATCTTGATCCTGTAAGATGGAAAAATTCACAATGGCGTAATTTGCAGGTAGTTTTTTTTTTTTAATTATTTTAGTTTTTGTTTTTCCTTATTTTTATTATAGCAATATGAGGATTTTATTGTCAATGATGTAGATAACATTCTTAACCAGCTCATTTTCTTGAATAGGTTGGTTGGGATGAGTCAACTGCTGGGGAAAGACGTAATCGAGTCTCCATTTGGGATATTGAACCAGTTACAGCTCCATTTTTCATATGTCCCCCTCCATTCTTCAGATCAAAGCGTCCTAGACAACCTGGAATGCCAGGTAGCAGATCCTATAGCCTCCTATTATTGCCTAATCATTTTTTTACTTTTTGCATGAACAGTTCCTTAGATGTCACCTAGGGAGTTTGTTTCTTGGCAGTACCCTCACTGTTTTCTCTTGGTTGTTTGTATGCCATTTTTTTTCCTCTGGACACACTAGGCCTGCCATAGAGTAGCTATGATTAGGAGAAAATGGCATCTGCTGTAGCAATTCTGCAACAAGTACAGCGAATGATGTGGGGCAGGGTTTAGGGATATATTGCCTCTTTTTTCTTGTGTTGGTTGATATTTTTCCTTTTAATCTATTTGGTCTATTCAATATCGAACTCCCTCAATGTGCTATGATGATGATTGAATTCTTAAACACTCGTCTTTCTTCATGTATTGACATGGTTTAGCCACTTACCTTGCCTAACAATTTTGCAGATGATGAATCCTCAGACTTGGATAATCTATTCAAGAGGCCAATGCCTTGGCTTGGCGATGATATATGCATGAAGGATTACCCGGCTCTTCCGGGGCTTAGCTTGGTTCAGTGGATGAATATGCAGAATAATCCTGTGCTGGCAAACTCAATGCAGCCAAATTTAATGCAGTCTCTGTCCGGGTCTGTTATGCAAAGCGTTGCTGGAGCAGATATTTCCCGCCAAATGGGTTTGTCAGCACCACAAATGCCCCAGCCCAACAACTTGCAGTTCAATGCTCTGAGGCTACCTCAGCAAGTGCAGCAGCTTGATCAGCTTCCAAAGCTACCATCTGCAATGAATCCATTGGGATCCACTATGCAGCCACAACAGCTGAGTGACATGACTCAGCAATCAAGGCAAAATTTGATTGCTCAGACTCTACCCTCTAGTCAAGTTCAGGCTCTAGTTCTGCAGCCTCAAAACCTTGTCCAAAGTAACAATATCCTTCAGCAGCAACAAACATCTATTCAAACCCATCAACTCCCTAGAAGTCTTCCTCAAAACCTGCAGCAGCAGCAGCAACAACAGCAACATCTTATGGGCCCAAATCAACAGCAAAACCTAGTTCATTCCCAGCTGCCTGATCCAGTTAACCAGCATTTACAAATGCATGACGACCAGATTCAGTTTCAACTGTTGCAGAAGCTTCAGCAGCAACAGCAGTCGCTTTTGGCACAGCAGTCCGCATTTCAGCAGCCTGCTCAACTTGCCCAACCCCAAGATCAACAAAGGCAGCTGTTAGATGCGTCTCAGAGCTTCTCTAGGTCTGTGACAAATAGCCAAGTATTAGAGATGCCTCAAATGACACCTACCTTGCTACCTCAGTCTAATGCTGTCCCACAGCAGATGTCCAAAAATAACAGCCAGGCAAATTTTCAGTTCTCTCAGCCACTTCTGCAGTCAAAGTTTCAGGAACAGCAACCTGGAATGCTGCCTGAAATTCCTGGTCATGTGGGTCTCTCCCCAACCACAGCAACAAATCAGCTATCCACAGCTGTCAGCAGTGTAATGACAGGTGCTGCTGTAGCTGCACAGTCTGTGATTACTGATGATAATCCATCTTGTTCCACTTCACCATCAACAAACTGTCCAAATGTTCTTCAACCAATGATAAACAGCAGAGTCCACAGAATTACTGGATCAGGGGATGACATGGCTCAGTCTGCTGCCAGAGTCTTGAATCCTAATGCCTTGGAAACCATGTCATCTAATGCTAATACAATTAAAGAACTGCAGCAGAAGTCTGATGTTAAACCCTCGTTGAATATCTCCAAGAGTCAAAACCAAGGCCTTTTTGCCCCACAAAACTATATCAATGCTGCTACTGTACAGGCAGATTATTTGGACACATCATCTTCTACGACTTCAGTGTGCCTTTCTCGGAGTGATGTTCATGTGCAGCAAAACAGCTCGTTGACTTACAATCCTCAAACAATGTTGTTGAGAGACACAAGTCAAGGTGGAGAAGTTCAGGCAGATCCAAGGAACAATGTTTCATATGGCACTAATATGGAGGGCCAAATAGGGATGCCCATAAATTCTGACACTTTGCTGACGAACAGCATGATGGGGCTGGGGAAAGATTTTTCAAATAACCTCTCTTCAGGGGGAATGCTCACCAGCTATGAAAACCCCAAAGATGCTCAGCAAGAACTTTCATCTTCAATGGTTTCCCAGTCATTTGGAGTTCCAGATATGACATTTAACTCCATTGATTCCACTATAAATGATAGCAGCTTCATAAACCGGGGTGCATGGGCTCCACAACCTCAGTTTCATAGAATGCGAACATATACTAAGGTTTGTTGTTCTAAACAATTACATTGACTCAATCTCTATACCTGTGATCCTTCTTTTAGCCCAATCCACAAAAGTGTGTGTGCACTCACTTCTCACGCACACATGGAATCCTTTTTCTTGTCATCACAGTGGTCAAGGGTTCTAATTTACATATTTACCTTTTCAAGGTGTACAAACGTGGAGCTGTTGGAAGATCAATAGATATAACCCGTTATTCAGGTTATGATGAGCTCAAACAAGATCTGGCTCGTAGGTTTGGCATTGAGGGGCAACTGGAAGACCGAGGGAGAATAGTCTGGAAACTAGTCTATGTGGATCACGAGAATGATGTTCTGCTAGTAGGAGATAACCCATGGGAGTAAGCCCTGTTGTTCCTTTTCTCATATAGCTCTTCACATCTATTCTTTTCATTGTTGCCAACTTGCCATAAGACCAAATTGATGAAAGGAAATAAAATTCTTTAACGTTAAGGAATTTTTTATCCTGTGATTTTCAATGTAGTTAGTCCTTTTATCCAACACTTTTTACATCTGTTCCATTTCAGGGAGTTTGTCAACTGTGTCCGATGCATCAAGATCCTCTCCCCTCAGGAAGTCCAGCAGATGAGCTTGGATGGAGATTTTGGGAACTCTGCCCTTCCTAATCAAGCCTGTAGCAGCTCTGACAATGGGAACGCATAAACTAGTCTAGCAACACGCTAATGACTGTTAGTTGTTGGGAGCTTATTTCGTTTGTAGGGTTCTGTTAATAGCTTTCCAATTTTCCAGTATTGGTAGTTTCTTTTTTCCTTTGGTAACAAAAAGGTGGAATGATCCTTCTGCAGTGAGATGATGTTCACTTACAATTTTGACTGAACTTTATGCCAGAAAAGAACAGATAGATCATAGAAGCAGAAGAGGAGGAAAACAGCGCCTGAGAATCAAGCCTCTCTCCACTCTGAAAGTTTGGAAGGGACAGTTCAGCTTATTTAAGAATCCAGTTTGATATATGCCTTAATCTCGATAATAGGTTTGATTATGTTAAGAAATTGATATTTTTAAATTGAAATTTGATATTCCTCAGGTGTACTCTAGTATTTTTAGAAAAGAAAAATCATGAATTGTATGGTTTATTTTCGAGTGTGTAAATGTGTAGATTTGTTCTTCAACATGAAATATTCTTTTATTATTAATTTTTATTCAAAAAATAGTCAAAAGTAGGAATATTATGTACAATATGCTTGTATTTTATTTCAAGTTAGTCAATTTGCCATGTACAATTATGTTATAATTAAGGGTCAAAGTACTTAGTAAGTTTTTATATTATATTATATTATATTATATTATTTAGTGCAAATTAATTTTTTTATTATAAAATTGGATAATTTAGTTTTTATTATTTTAAAATTGAAGCAAAAAAGTAAAATTATTAATTGGTGTAGCGTGAACTATTTAAAAAGCTGATGTGTCATTTAATCTCTGTTTAGTTGATGATGTAGATGTCAAATGTTGACGTGATATCAATAAAATAGATGACGTTGACAAAATATATAATTAAGTTGTTAAAAATGCCACATCAACTTCTTTTAGCCACGTGGCATTTTCAACAACTTGGTTATTTATTTTGTCCATGTCTTCTTAAAATAATATATTTTATTGATACCATGTCAGCATTTGACATTCATGTCATCAACTAAATAGAGGTTAACTGTCACGTCAGCTTTTTAAATGGCTTACGTTACACCAGTTAGTGTTTTTATCATTTTGCTTTAATTTTAAAAGAATAAGGATTAAATTACTCAGTTCTGTAGTAGAGGAATTAATTTGCACTAGATGATATAGTACATGGGCCTCTTAAGTATTTTGATTTATAATTAAGTTCATCATGTATTATCATATGTCATATAGATTAGTAACCTTTGTACTTATCTACATGAAGACCCTTATGATACTCCTTATGTAGAATTGTATATATTAAATTTATTTGGGATAATGTCATAATTAATCCCTGAATTATAATAAATTGTGCAATATGATACCTGCACTTTAAAAATGTGCAATATGATAACGTAGTATCATTTCGTCTATCAATATAGTCCACTATCTTAACATCGTTAACTTTTAATGATGACGTGGACAATTTGCTAGCATTGACACGTGTTATTTTTTAAAAATAAAATTTAAATTATTTTCTTTTTTCTTTTTTCTTTCTTTTTATTTTTATTTTTTTCTTTCTTTCTTTCTCTCCCCTCCCTTCCCGATCTCCCCCTACTCTCGTTGATTCAGGTTGAATCCAGCTTGTCACCGGTCAAAAACGACCTGACGAGGTCGAAGACAGCTTGGTGTGGTCGGAAACGACCTGACCAGGCCGGAATTAGCCTGAAACAACATAACAAATTTTGGTCGATTTCGACCTTGTCAGGCCATTTTCAACCAGGCCAAGTCGTTTTTGGCATCATCAAATTGTTTTCGGTTGGTGACTGATCGGATTCGGGCTGAAACAACAGGAGTAGGGGGAGATCGGGAGGGGAGAGAAAGGAAGAAAAAAATAAAAAGAAAAATTTTAAAAATAAAAATAACTTTTATATTTTAAAAAAATTATGACATGTGGCAATGCCACATAAGCAAATTTGATGGTTTAGTAAATGATGTGTCAAACTAGGATTGGTCAACAACCACCTCAGCATACATATTTAACGGTGTTAGGGAGTTGGTGTATATTGATAGACAGATTGAAACTTCTACTACCACATTGCATGAATTTAAAGTACATGTACCACATTACATAATTTACTATAATTCAGGAACTAAATATGACTTTAACCCCATTTATTTTCAGCCCTTTAATTTATGCTATTTATTTATACCATGCTTTATTTTAATTCATGTTTTATTTATGCTCTATTTCAATTTATTAATTGTTATGAATGTTATATATTGTATCACTGCATCATATATATTTTAATGATCGATAGACCATCCAAGATCATTACAAGAGGGAAGACTTTTTTTGACGAAATTTTTCATCGGAAAAGGCCCAGTTTTCGTCGGAAAAGACTATTTTTGACAAAAAAATTTGTCGCTAATAATTTGTCGGAAATAACAATTTTTCGTAGGAAATGTCATTTTTTCCATAACAAATATTTTTTTCATCCTTAAACCTTTTTTCGTCGCAAATACTGATTATTTCGTCATAAATACTACCTTATTTTCGATGAAATATTTCTGACGGAATTAATTCCGTCGAAATTTGTATTATCTCTTGTAGTGGATTAATAGTCCACTTGTATCTCTTTAGATGCATGCATGACAACATGAGATATTCAAATTATTCATAAATTGTATGCTTGCATTACGCTTAAGATGATGATATAATAAATACAAATCGAATATGTAGATAAATAAAGGCTGAGTTTATCCTAGTCAGAGTTTAGAGCTTTGATTCCTCTTAATCTTATACACAACTCTCTAAACCAGGTTCTTTGGTAAAGATGAAACTTAAGGCATTGAAAACTAATCTTAATTTCAATATATAAATGTATCATGTGGTGACTCATAATCGAAATGAAATCCAAATGTTACGAGAACGTTAGGGTTGGCACCTACACCGCTCACAAAATTGTGGGGAGTTTCAAAATGAACATGTTGATGTATTGAATTATGCCCAAGAAACCTCGAATCTCCTTTTGATGATTGGTGGTGGCATATCCAGGATTGCTTTGATCTTATTTAGGTCCAATTCAATCCCTCACTCGTTAATCATGAAGCCCAATACATTTCTAAAGTTATTCTGAATGCATATTTACGGGATTTCAACCTTAATTGGTACTTCTTGATCTTTTAGAAGAACTTCCTCATATCATGGATATGTCTTTGCCTGGTCTTAATGGGAACTTGCATGAAGAAGTGTATATGACACAACCTGAAGGGTTTACATCCATGGCTACTCCTAATAAAGTATGCAAGCTGCAAAAGTCCATTTATGGAATGAGGCAAACATCACGGAGTTGGAACATTAGGTTTGATGAAACAATTAAAGAATTTGGTTTCATCTAGATCCTGATGATCCATGTGTTTATTAGAAGGTAAACAGTGGCAACTGTTTTCTTAGTTCTATATGTCGACGACATATTGCTCATAGGAAATGATGTACCTATGCTGCAGACGACCAAGGTTTAGCTTTCCAAACAGTTCTCCATGAAGGATTTGGGAGAAGCAACATTCATTCTAGGAATTAAGCTCTATAGAGATAGATGGAAAAGGCTGCTTGGTTTGTCCCAATCCACTTACATAGACAAGGTGCTAAAGAGGTTTAGCATGGATAAATCCAAAAGAGGTAACTTGCCTATGTTGCATGGCATACATCTATCAAAAGAGATGTATCCTAAAACATCAGATGAAAAGACACGGATGGATAAGATTCCATGTGCTTCAGTGATTGGATCTATCATGTATGCCATGTTGTGCACTAGACCAAATGTATCATATGCTCTAAGTGTCACGAGCAGATACCAAAACAATCTCGGTGAAGTCCCTGGACTGCTGTGAAGAATAACCTTTAGTACTTTAGAAGGACTAAAGAGATTTTCTTGGTCTATGGAGGGACTGGACTTCAAATTAAGGGTTATACTGATGCTGGCTTCCAAACTGATAAGGATGACTGCAAATTGTAGGGTGGTTATGTATTTACCTTAAATGGCTATAGTCAGTTGGAAGAGTTCCAAACAGACTACGGTTGCAAATTCAACAACTAAAGCCGAATACATCTCCGCGTATGAGGCAGGGAATGAGGCTGTTTGGATCAAGAAGTTCATCACTGAACTTGGTGTGGTTCCTAGCATTGTTGATCCAGTACCTCTTTACTGTGATAACAATGGAGCCATAGCGCAAGCTAAGGAACCAAGGTCTTATCATAGATCCAAACATGTATTACGACAATATCACCTGATCAAAGAGATATTGAAAGACGTGATATAAGTATGGGAAGAGTACCCACCGAGGATAATCTTGCTGATCTTTTCACTAAAGTTTTGTCCCAACGAAAACATGATCGTCATGTGGAGGGCTTTGTGCTTAGACACATAGATGATTGGCTTTAGTGCTAGTGGGAGATTATTAGTGTCCCTACAAACTAATCGTGATTTGCTTGTAATACACTATTTTATCATTTCAAGTATTATACACTATAATTTTTTAATTATAATCGAGGTATTTCTTTATCCATGAGTCTTATTATAATTTGTTATAAATAACTTATGAAGATAAAGCCCATGAAACATAAAGGCCTTGCAAAGGAGTTGTAAGGAGTTACAATTATGAGATCCTTATGCATCAAAGCCATGTTTCTAAAAATGTTATTGGTTATTGTATTGTCGATACAGGGCATCGACAATGCTCCAAGACTAGCATATGTTAATCCACTATGCATATGATGCATGCAACCTATCTCATAAGTTGAAGTATAGAGATACTTGTGGATAACATATGGGTGCTTGTTAGATGAACAAGTTCACTAAACATGACCTGTTATGAGAGTTTCATTTGGTATCTCACTCAAGTGTCTATGGAAATACTCTCATGTGTCAATAGTGTGAGTAATCCTTTGACTTGTGACACCAGGTCATCCTGTATGTGAAGTGTCATGCTTTGATTTCATCTGAATGGATCCCAAGAAGGGATATCCATGGTAAGGTGATCTTGGGTATGACATGAAGCATACGAAGATGGATGAGTAGTCCAAAGAGGATTCATCACCCCAAGCGATATGAGGGGACATACCTCACTTGTTCCTGGCTTATATTAACTCATGAAAGTCCTTGGCCAAGGCAATACTTGAGGAGTTAATATAGAAGCTGCAAGACTAATATGGAAAGGGTTAAAGAGTAGACACTGCACCATGCTCTTTCTCTTTTCGAGATATTTGATGAAGGGGATCGAATTACATTGACATACTGTACACTAAAAGGCTTATCAAACCATGTTGACTCTCTTAGCATTTGGGTGGCCATGATGCATTGCTAGATGCCGGTCATGGTCTATAAATATAAGTATAAATTCTTAATTGAATTAATTTATATTTATTGCCAACATGTTAGGGGCCTAATGGGTTACACACATAAAGGTGATTTTTAGGAATTAAAATGGGATTGAAATTAATTGAAGAAATTTTGATTTCTAAAGGACTTAATAAAATTTGTTCAATTAAGTGCAGGGGTTTAAGTGCAATAAAACCAAAAGTTGGCTAGCACTTAAACCTAACTATAAATAAGACATGTTTAGTTGAACCTAGTGAGTGTCTTGGCATTTTTCTTCTTCTCCTCTTCTTGGCCGCATCCTACTAGACAAAGGGTGAAAAATGTTTTCATGCTTTAAGGTTTCGGTATTAGGAGAAAGAGATTGGGTGTGGTTTTGTGAAACCAAGGTTACTAGCATAACCATTAGCTAAGCACAGTCCCAACCTTATGAAGGTTTCCCGAGTCACCTGTATGGATCACCATTGGAGGTCGGACAATTGGATGGCTTTGGTTTGCGATAATTGGGCTCGGTGTGTAAGAATGAGTAGAGTTGGAATTTAATTGGGGGTTTCGGTAATCCCAAATTATTGAGGTATGAATTTCAGCCTCTTGTTTGTTCTTGAAAGGACGATTGGTTACAAACTCACAAGATGATCCTTGAGGAGTTTGATTTCCTATGTTTATATTTCTGCTGCATATTTAATTTTAATTTGATTAAAATTACATCTATCTTTGGTTGAGTATGACCTGAATTCCATCACCACCATCATGGATATGCTCAATTCAGTCACCATCAAGTCAACCATATCTCTTATGTCCAACACCTCGGTTATGCTCAGCTCGACCACCATCAGGTTGACCATATCTCTCAGACCAGAACATACCTTAATAGTATGACAGTGGTCACGTTGAAATGCACATCTCTTGTGCTTTGCTCTTGAGGCATGTTATCTCATTAGAAGTGCATGACCATTATGGTTTAGGCACTAGTAGTTGTCTTTGTTTCCTTCTTCTTTTGATCATTCTCTACAAATCTCTTTAAATGTTCTCTTCTCATGAAATTTTCATCTCTTTCATTATGTCGACATATTCCTCAATAGTATGACCTTGGTCACAGTGAAAGACACATATCTTGTGCTTTGCTCTTGGGGCATCTTGTTTCATTGGTCTAGGTCTTTTAGTTTCAGGTTTAGTTTGATTTGCATCAAAATCCTCTTACGAGGAGCACTAAGGGGAGTATACTAGTTGTACTTTCTTCCAAGGCTTTTCACTCTAGAGTACCCACTTGTTCTACTGAGTTTTTGGCCCTTTGTTTGTTCTCAACCTTTCTCCCATTTTTTATGTTGCTTCGATGCTCATATTTCTCACCTTTTACAACAATCGTTTCCTCAACATTAACAAATTTTTTAGCTCGAAAAAACAGCAGTAAGAGCAATTTAGGGGGTTCTTGAGACAGGGAGAATTCAAAGTGGAGCTCATCCATTTGTTCTGTCACTTTGTTTGTTCTCAACCTCTCCCCCCTTTTTCTATCGCTTTAATGGTTATCTTTCTCAACCTTTTAGCCATCATTTTCTCAGCTAGACAAAAGAGCTTTTAGAGTGTTTTAGGGGGTTCTTGCGAGAGGGAGAATTTGAAGTGGAACTCATCATCTGTGAGCCCATTCATGAGACCAGCTACAGCAACATATTGCTCTAGGTTCTTGACCTGTATAGCTTCAACATTGAATCTCAACATATATCTTGTAGTGATTCTCTTGGTTTTTGCTTTATAGTTATTAAACTTAGTATGGTCTCTTGGCATGTTGATTGCTAATGAAATAAGTAAGGAAAGAGTGCCCCCAACTCTTTGATGAAGAGATAGACCATGGTGTTAGGCCTGAGTAACAAGTTGTACTAGCTTCTTTTAGAGTGGCTAGGAATGCTGTGCAAATCAACGAGTCATTTGCTCTCTACATCAACATGTTAGCGTGAAAATATTTCAAATGATCAAAAGGGTTCGAAGTACTATCGTAGGTTTTAATGGTGGATGTCATAACGTGCCAAATGTGAATTCAGCATGCTAGACACAAATCAATGGAGTCGCCACTAATCATCTAATCTAGGTGTGATTAGTCACCTATACGAATCTATCCTATTTAAAGTAATCCTAAGCTTGACTAAGGCACCTTAAAAAGAATAGGTTCTGGTCTGCTTATCAGAACTAGGTTCGGGAGTACGGTTACGTGTGAGGAAGGATTAGCACCCTCACAACGCCTATCTAAGATATAGTACCTAATTAGTCTTGTGATACTTAAAAAGTCTTAATTAAATGGTCTTGTCTATCCTATTTTATTTTAATTGTTAAAGTTAGAAATCTCGGAAATTATTTTTAGGTCTTCCTTCTATTCATTCTGGAGAAATTACTAAAAAATGTTTCCTCACCTCGAGAGTATTCAAAAGAAACCATTCGTTCTATTGAAGAGGCTCCGTCGTCGGAAAAATTAGATTATTTAGCCAAGTTATTTCTCTTATATTAATCTTCCAAAATTAATCCACATCTTATTAATATTTGTTCGAAAAATAAATTCTGATCTTAATATTGAAAATTATCCCTTAAAATATTCTTCATTAGTTCTCGAGAATTTTTAAGAGAATTTTTCTCACCTAGAAATTTCTCAAAAGTCATCAATTCGCAACTTTATTAAATTTCATCATCGGAAAAATCTGAATTTATCTTTCAATTTTAATTAAGCATTTATTATGGAAAATCAATTTGAAAAAAAGATATTGAAAATTAATTATCCTTAAAAAAAATAAAATTTTGATTTTTATTGATATTGAAAATTATCTCTTAAAAAATCCTTCCATTCATTCTGGAGAATTTTTAAGAGAATTCTCTCACCTAGAAATTTCTCAGAAATTAACCATTCGTAATTTTTTTGAATTTCATCATTGAAAAAATCTCAATTTATTAATTTAAAAATAATTAATCTTCAATTAATAATTAATCTAATCTTAAAAATAAATTAATAGTTAATAATATACAATTATTAATATAAAATAAAATATAAAATATGAAATATAAAATAATAATAGTAGTTTTTTTTTTAAAAATATATGGTTAATAAAATATCTCATAATGATAATAATAATAATACTAATAGACAAATAATAATAATATACAAAACAAAAACCTACAAAAAAACAAAAACCCTTAAAAACCAATTAGTAAATAATAAATAAAATAAATAAACAACAACAAAACAAAACACAAAGAAAAAAAAAATGGAGACAGCATGTGGGTCGGGCCCAGGCGCAAGCCGCTTGGCCCGACCCACATGCCTGCTTCAAAACACAAGATTTTTTTTTTTAATCATTTGCTTACCTTGTTTTTTTAAAAAAAACTCTTTTTCTCTGATTTCTCCAAGAACACCAAGAACAAGATGATGAACACCAAAGCCAAAACCCAGAAAATTCCAGATTCCGGCCAGAACCACGGTCGCCACCGGCCGTCGATCATCGGACTCTAAAATTTCTCAAAAAATCACCAAAAATTCCTTTCAATCTCCTCTATCCAAAAATCAAATTAGCTTCACCCGAATCTCTCTAGAATCTCCTAGATCTGAAATCGAAGTTCGAAACTTTACCTCCTCCGATCTACTCCGTTGACCGCCGAATGGCCACCAACTTCTAGTATATGCTTCCTCTAATTAAAACCTAGATTTTCTTTCTCAAGAATCCTTTCGAAACAAAATCCTAGCACTCACTCTTGAAATTTCGAATTTTTTTCTCACACAAAAAAATATATTTTTTATTTCGAAAATTCTATGATTTTTTCTTGCTTCAGATTCTTTGATCTCTGATGTGTGTTGTTTGTGATGCTTGGGTTCTTTTTTATAGAGAAGAAATTAAGTTGTACTAGAATTAGGAATTTCAATCTGATCAAGAGGTGTATTTTGTTTCAAACACATTTTTAGAGTCCCACTTCAATCCAAAAGAGATTTATTTCAACCCAAATTTGTGTTCTTGATTTTTCTTTTAATTTTCGAAATTATCCTCTTTTAATTTTTTTTATTTTTTTTCTGATTTCTATTTTTTTTTTTTTTTAAAAAAAAAAAATGAAATTTAACCCGGATAAAATACGGTGTCTACAGTTGCCCTTCTTTGTGCATTCCCTGAGAAACAGGGGATGTGCAAAGACGTAGACACCCTACTAAGTCCTATGTACTTAAAGAAAATCTTATTGTAGAAAAGCTTCCCTAAGCAAGGCATAAACTTTAAATAAGCTCACCGTACAAACATACTCCTCCACCGAGGCATCAACTTTAAATGAAAATAAATACTCCTCCACCGAGGCTTCAACTTTAAATGAAAATAAAACTCCTCCACCAAGGCTTCAACTTTAAATAAAACTCCTCCACCGAGGCTTCAACTTTAAATAAAACTCCTCCACCGAGGCTTCAACTTTAAATAACCCTAACATGAAAACATACTCCTCCACCGAGGCTTCAACTTTAAAAGAAACAATACTCCTCCACCGAGGCATCAACTTTAAATGAAAACAATACTCCTCCACCGAGGCTTCAACTTTAAAAGAAAACAATACTCCTCCACCGAGGCTTCAACTTTAAAAACAAAACTTAATGAAATTTGCCAATTCTCAAACATAAATGTAAACTTCAAAAATCTTACCTTGAATCCCAACAAAAATCGCTAACCTCGCAAATTAGCATTCCAAATTAAAATTCACGTCCAAATCATACTGTATACCTGAAATAATTTTTCTTGGGTGCAAATACATAAATGCAATGTAGTACATGAATGCCGATGCATATCGTGCAATAGATGTCATGAATGCTCTATAATAAACAATATCAATTCCTTGAATCTATCAAAATAAAAGGTTCTCAAGCTCATCATTTATCTCTGTTTGCACTTGGCTTCAAACTGGTAGAACGAATCTTATTGTCTATAATTAGTTTCAACCTAAAGATTTCTCTTCTCAAGCCAAATCTCTCAAAAACACACCAACTTTGAAATCTTTCACTTTAAAGACAAACTTTAAAATTTACAAAATAAAGGATTCACAACTTAAAATAACTGGAAAATAAAGGATTCACATCAAAGTACGAGATTTCTCACTTGAATAAGGGATTCTCACTCAAACTACAGGATTTGCAATAAAGATTCCCACTAAGCTAAAGGATTCATACCCAAAATAAGGAAATAAAGGGTTTCGCACCCAAAATAAGAATTTTCACTAAACTAAGGGAGTCACACCCAAAAATAAGGAAATAAGGGATTCACACCGAACTAAGGATTCTCACTTAAATTAAGGATTCACACTAAACTAAGGATTCTCACTAAACTAAGGATTCTCACTTAGCTAAGGATTCACACTAAATCAAGGATTCTCACTAAAATAAAGATTCACACTAAACTAAGGATTCTCACTTAGCTAAGGATTTACACCAAGCTAAGGATTCTCACTTAAATTAAGGATTCACACTAAATCATTCTCGTCTTAAAAAAATAAATCTAATCTAAAAAAAAAACTTACCTTTGAAAAACATTCATCTTGAAGTAAAAATCTCATCTTAAAAATTCTCATTACTACCAAGGTCTAAACTCATCTCTTCAACCAAGGTGCAAAATCTAAAAGACCAAAATTTTCATCTCAACTGAGGTCCAAGAATTTTCCTTTAAAAAAGTTTGATTTCAAAATTCAAATGTTTAACTCAAAATCTTTCTTACATGTTAAATGCATGCCATGAATGTCAATATGTCATGTAATGCAATTCATGAAATGAATGTCATGAATGTAACGTAATGCATGAAAATCATCATATCTCTCCAATCGTGGTAACAAAATAGTTCTCAGAGGTTTTGAAAAGATGTCCAGAGGCTTTGAAAAATTAACCGGTGGTCTTGAAAAGATACCCGGAAGCTTTTAAAAGATACCCGGAGGTTTTGAAAAATTACCCGGAGGCTTTGAAAAATACCTGGAGGTTTCGAAAAGATACCCGGAGGCTTTGAAAAATTACCCGGAGGTTTTGAAAAATTACCCGGAGGCTTTGAAAAATTACCCGGAGGTTTTGAAAAGATACCCGGAGGTTTTGAAAAGATACCCGGAGGTTTTGAAAAGATACCCGGAGGCTTTGAAAAATTACCCGGAAGTTTTGAAAAGATACCACTTTTTATGCTTTCCTCAACTGAATGCTCAAAACTCTTACCTTGAAAATCTTCCTCAACCGAGATTCAATACTTCACCTTGAAAAGAACCATCCTTAAAAAGAGTTTAATTTCAAAATTCAAAAACTAAAATCTTTCTTATATATAAATCCATGCGATGAATTACATGAATGCCATGAAATGCAATTATATAAAATGAATGTTATATGATGGAATGCAAACTAATATCATGAATCTTTCACTATAACAAAAGGATACTCAAGCTCATCGTTTCGTCATTTTTCAAATTCCAAACGCTGACTTAGAACTAGGCTGACCTCCACTAATTCCATCAGTTGATCACAACACCCTTTCTTTTAGTTTCAAGGCTTTAAACAAATACATTTCCAAACTTTCATTGTTCTCATTTCATTCTCATTTCTTCCCAGAATCTCATCTTAAAGCATATTCAAATTCCAAGTGAAAAGTCTTCAATGCCGATGCTGCAAAAGAGCTTACTCTGCTATTTACCAACTCAATAGATTCCATTTTTCAAAGCCTTCTCATTCTTTGCCCCAGAAATGTCACTCTTATCAAACTGGTTCAAAACTCAAATATGCATCCCCTGAATGTTCTCATGTTACACTTTTTTGAAAATTCTTTGAAAAGAAAGAATTTTTCCAAAAAACTTTTCTCATTTTCAAATCATGCCCCAATGGTAAATCAATATTGCCCCCAGAAACATCACTATTTTCCATGTTCAAAAATCAAATCCCCATTTACTAAACAAAAATGCAACTTTAGATCTTTTTAAGAAAAACTGGTAATTACTGCAAGAATGGACAAGGCGAATCACAATTTGGCTCATTGACTATTTCAATTTATCAAGGTTTTGGTTATCAAAGGGAAGTTTCTTCACATAAGAGAAAAATCAATGTTTCTTCATCTAAACTCACAATGAATTTCCTTCAACAATCAGGTTTTCACAAAAAGTTTTATTTTGAAAACACAATCCATTTTAGCACTCTTTCTAAGTTTCTTGATAAATAGCAATTCAACAAATGTCAAGACTATGTATGATGGGTTAAAAATTTGGACAAGAAAGAAAAAAGGATTTTCAATTTCGGGCAAAGTCATCTAAATGATGTTGACTTTCTTAAGTTTCTCAAAAGTGTTCGGCGTTTCCTGGTGGGTTCAAAATATCACTTCTTTTGTACTTCTCGTTAGGCCTTGGCACAGTTATGCAGAGTTGCTTTCAAATTTTTGCTCTAGACTGCCCGTTTTTGGGTTTTCACCCTAGAGCTTCATTTTTTTTTGTTTTTGCTCTACCATGCATTGGAGAATTCAAATTTCTTCAATAACAATTCAAAAGGATGAGATAAAATCTGAGGAAAAACTCTTCAACTTAAACATTCATACTTGATCAAAATGGACTTTTCAAGCTTGTAATGTAGGCCAAGGTTTGGGGTTATGAAAAAAAGGATAATCAGGCCCAAAAATGTGTTTAAATGTAATTAAACCAAGGATCATTTCTTCATCTCAAAATATCTCATATCTTTCTTTGAAGGTAATCAAACCACGGATCATTTCTCTTGAGGATTTCATCATTTCTACTTCTCATCAAACCATGGATCATTTCTCTTCATGAGGATTTCATCTTGCGAACTTTTCTTTTCATTTTTTTCCTCTTTTTTTTTCTCCCTTTTTTTTCTTCTTTTTTTTTCATTTTTTTTTCACAGACTTTCCTATCATAAAATGAGTTTGAAAATTTGAAACTCAATCCATTTCAATATTTACCCACCTTACATAAAGCATTCGTGGTGTATAAATATGATCCAAGCATATGACCCTCCATAGAAAGATAATTCTTCACACTTGCCCCCAATGTGGAGGGTGATCCTTGGTCAAGGTTCATTAAAAAAAAAAACAAGAATCCAATAGGCTCAAAGGGGGTAGCAAAGGATAATTTATCATTTTGTGAAAGGAATACGAAAGATGGCCATTTCTCATTTCCAGTATGAATATTTCCATTGAAGAGCAAATCCCAGGTGGAGTAGATAATAAGAATTGCCATCAAAATCATTTGAATATCTCATATGCATGATATCACAGTTTTTTTTTTTGCAACTCATGCATCCTCTCAATGTGCCTATCCAAATGAAGGCCCAACCCAACAATTCTCCTTATTCCGGTTTTCTCTAAGTGTCCATGCAATTTCATTCGATCATAGAGGAAAACAAAGTTTGCACAAGTCGATAATGGTGTGCAAAGAAAAACATCAGGTTATTTGGCTCTTTGGTAATCCTGCCCCAAGATGTAGCAAAGGATAACTGGGTGAAAATGGGTGTTACTCAAGTCAAAGCATTCAAGGATACTGAAAAAATATGGTTTTTAAGGTAATTTTGCCCTCAATATGTGAGTAAAGGACACTATTCAGGAAAAGAAAAGTTCGGGCATGGTTGAGAAACTTAGTAGTGATGTGTTTAAAGCTCTAGATAGCCTTGACACTTATCAAATTACCAAAATCTAGATTCTTTCAAGGGAGTGCCTCATGAATTGGTTCTAAAAAAAATGTTTTGCAAATTAAATGTTTATTTCATTGCTCATTGCTTAGACGAAGATCATTAACCTTTTGGGGTTCATTTCCTGGTCAAAAGAAAGGTGAGGTTCACGACACTTCAAATTTAGGCCATCAAAGAAATCAAGCTTTTATGTGGTATGATTTGAAACTAGACAAGGGGATGGATTGCCAAGTTCATTCTTAACAATAATCACCATTTTATTTAAGATCGAAAAAATAAATCATGCAAATATAAGCTATTCCTAACAAAAACCAAATCTCCTAAAGCACCTAAACTATGCTTAAAAATGTCATGCCAAAAATGAAAACATCAAAAATTCCTCCAAATTGAATTTCGAGTGACATCCCTCATCTTCGGACTTCAAATTCCAATCATTCCAAAACCTCCAAAGTTAGGGTGCCGCCTTTGATGAGATTCCTTCAACATTTGGCTTCATGTTCTTTGGAAGCTCAAAAACCCTGCTTTAATCAGACTTTGTACTTTCCGCTTCAAAGCTCCACAATTTTCCGTAGAGTGGTCCGAAATTCCAACATGATAACCACAGGTAGTATTGGCATCGTGATTAGGATAATGAGGCTTTAAATCTTTCTAATAAATTGGTCCGATAAAATTGGCTTGAAAAAGCTAGGGAAGTAACTCCGTGTAAGTTATTGGAATTGGATCAATAGGAGTTCTATCCCGATTACTACATCATTTTTTCTGATTAACAGGCCCAAAAACTAGTCGAGAAGGGACACCACGATATCTGTCTGCGTGCGGACCAATCTGCGGTGACGATGTAAAGCAAAGTGTTTCTTCCTTAGGTATCTGAAATGGTATCCAATCAGAAGACTTTGTATCGGGAATTACGTTTTTAAATTCAGCTACTTGATGCTTTGATTCATCATGCGAGCCACCGAACGCATGTGGTTGATCCAAAGGTGATGGATATTCTCGAGGGATACTTTCAACCATCTTAAAAAGCTGCTCTTTCATTTCTCGAATATCATGTCCAAATTCTTCAACAGTTCCCTCTAAAGCAATAATTTGTACTCTCAGTTGATCTCTCATGTCTTTTGGATGCACATTTGCCTTCAACCCTTCAATCCTGTTGATCATTTCTTCTGCCTTGCGAGTGCTTTTACAAATCTGGTCTAATAAATGCCTGAGGAAATCCTGCTTTTGTCCATATTCCCTTTCCATTTTCTTAAGCTTCTGGGTTAACTCTTGGCAATTCTCTTTCTTTTTCATGTATTCCAAACATATCTCTTCATTTTCTACTCCCATATCTTCAAGCTCTGAAACCTTTTGCGAAAACAAATCATCCAATCTCTCAAAGACCGTCTTCCATACCTTGCATTCATGATCCAATTCACGAATTTTTTGCTCAGATTGACTGTCTTCTATTCTCTTTATCTTTACTCGCGATCTTTGGTTTTTCTGCTCTAATTCATCTTCTTCTTCGCGTGATTTCCTCTTGGTTAACTCAAATTCTACCATTAAGTCTAACTGAATGAGCTAAGCTGGGATATCTGAATTTCTTTTCCAAGGAAGTACCACATCTTTGTCTCACTTAGCTTGCCACACAAGATACTCAGCAGTAACACCGTTCAAAATCCAACCTTGATCGACCCGGATGGTTTGTTTCCAGACTTTGGCGAGATCTTCTTTATTCTCTGAAGCCCCATCGTCCGCATAAGAGAATTCCAAATGGTTGAGCCTTTGCGTTATAGGAATAAATTGTTCATGTCCAGCCTGCCTAAGAACCAAAATAGGTGCGTAACTAACGACTCCCCATAGCCTTGGAAGAGGTACCCAAGGTTGATTTCCACAACTATACAACAGAGAATCAGACTTCATCCAATGAGCTAACCACACAACTTCTCGATTTCTGAGCTTGCGGAAAAATGACATCCAAACGCGTTTTGTCTTTGGGTTCGGCCAAACACTGTTACAGAATTCCTGAATGGGAACGTCAGAGGTGAAGTATGACTTAATGCATTCAAAATGGCTTTTCATCCATATGTACAATAATTGTATGCATCCAGTAAAGCGTCCATTTCCCAATCCTCGACAGTGATTCAACGATCTGATAGTTTCTACCAATATTGTTGGTGCCACATTCAGTCGGTGCTCAATCTGATCAACCAAGTCTACTACGGCCATCTCGACATGCCCCAAGATTTTGGGAAAGACAACTATCCCATAAAAGTCAAGCGTCATTGCTTTCATACCTTCTTCGTCGTTCAGATGCTCCCTAATGAAATCTCGCAGAAACTCCCATGTGATATAACTATATTCACCTTTCTCCACGACGTGATGGTCCACTTCAGACAGACTGATCCCCAACATCCTAGCAACTTTCCTGGGATAGCCCATTTTATTTTCCAAGTAGACTTTATCAGGATCTCAGTAGTCGAAACGAAGAATTGCAGAGTATTCTTCAATAGTGGGTACCATGTCTACCTCATTGAAGAAGAAACATCTATAAGAAGGGTCCCAGAAATGTACCATCGCCTGAATTAAATTGGTGTCTACTGTGACTTGGAGGAGTAACGCGAGGTCACCATACCTTTGCTGAAATATTTCTTGTTTTTCCCTGTTCCAAGATCCCCAGATGTCAACTAAATCGGCAAGATCATTCTGTGTAAGGTCTAGATGAACCTCCTCGGGGAGTATGGACACATAGCCGGCTGGTAGACAGTCTCCTTTATTTCGCTGAACCTTTTCAGACCTCAACTTCAAACAACTCGGGGATTTAAACTTTGCATACTCGGATCTTACTAGGATTTCCATGGATGACAGTAAAGATTCTTCTTATCAAATACTGTTATACGGCAAGATATCTAGTATGATGCATGATGCGAATGCAATGAGAAAGAGAATGAAAGAAAGAAAACAAGAAGTTAGATATTATATCAGCAAACTTATGAAAGGATAAAAATACAACAACATGTGTAAGCACTACATCATCATGGTGAGCATATCAGCAAAACAAATGTGTCAGGTAAACAAAATCATGTTAATGAAAAAGTATAGGGCAAGAAGTGTCCTTTCATGTGTCCTAAGTTCGGGTTCTCCTCTATATAAGGTTGGACATGGCTCTATCTTAAAGTTTGGCCACTTAAGTATTTTATATGCTGGGTTTAGGATACTTGACCAAGCTAAAAAGGTCCCCAAATTGCTCCTTAACATCATCCATGTAGAATGAGTAAGGCACCCCATTCCTCACCCATTACAGGCTCTAACTGGAAGGGTTCAATTCGGGTGAGAGTATTTTCCAAAGTTATGGCGAAGGTTATCACCTCTCAAAAACTTTGGTACTTTACACTCTAAAGGTGTTTCGTTAGCCGTTGCGGAGGTTTTCACCTCTCGAGGCGTAGGTACTTTACCCCCTCCTAAAAGGGACGACTTCGGGTATAGGACTTTATGATATGCAATGTGTCATGTGTGCGAAGGGACATTCAAACCTTCCTTTACTCATAAATGTACAAGAAACAAAAGTTGTTAGTACAAATAACAAAATCAAAATAAAAAAATAAAAACAAATAAATACATAAAATTTAAACACTTAAAGACCAATATTTCAAACCTAAAGTATCACAAGACTAATTTATGGCTCAACTCTCAAATGTCCCCAGCGGAGTCGCCAAACTGTCATAACGTGCCAAATGTGAATTCAGCATGCTAGACACAAATCAATGGAGTCGCCACTAATCATCTAATCTAGGTGTGATTAGTCACCTATATGAATCTATCCTATTTAAAGTAATCCTAAGCTTCACTAAGGCACCTTAAAAAGAATAGGTTCTGGTCTGCTTATCAGAACTAGGTTCGGTAGTACGGTTACGTGTGAGAAAGGATTAGCACCCTCACAACGCCTATCTAAGAGATAGTGCATAATTAGTCTTGTGATACTTAAAAAGTCATAATTAAATGGTCTTGTCTATCCTATTTCATTTTAATTTTTAAAGTTAGAAATCTCGAAAATTATTTTAGGTCTTCCTTCCATTCATTCTGGAGAAATTACTAAAAAATGTTTTCTCACCTCGGAGTATTCAAAAGAAACCATTCGTTCTATTGAAGAGGTTCCGTCGTCAGAAAAATTAGATTATTTAGCCAAGTTATTTCTCTTATATTATTCTTCCAAAATTAATACACATCTTATTAATGTTTGTTCAAAAAATAAATTTTGATCTTAATATTGAAAATTATCCCTTAAAATATTCTTCCATTCGTACTGGAGAATTTTTAAGAGAATTTTTCTCACCTAGAAATTTCTTAAAAGTCATCCATTTGCAACTTTCTTGAATTTCATCATCGAAAAAATCTGAATTTATCTTTCAATTTTAATTCAACATTTATTATGGAAAATCAATTTGAGAAAAAGATATTGAAAATTAATTATCCTTAAAAAAATAAATTTTTGATTTTTATTGGTATTGAAAATTATCTCTTAAAAAATCCTTCCATTCATTCTGGAGAATTTTTAAGAGAATTCTCTCACCTAGAAATTTCTCAGAAATTAACCATTCGTAAGTTCTTTGAATTTCATCATTGAAAAAATCTCAATTTATTAATTTAAAAAATAATTAATCTTCAATTAATAATTAATCTAATCTTAAAAATAAATTAATAGTTAATAATATTAAAAATATACAATTATTAATATAAAATAAAATATAAAATAATAATAGTAATAAAAATAATAGTAGTTTTTTTTTTTTATAAAAAAAATATATGGTTAATAAAATATCTCATAATGATGATAATAATAATAATAATAATAATAATAGACAAATAATAATAATATACAAAATAAAAACCTGCAAAAAAAAAAACCTTAAAAACCAATTTGTAAATAATAAATAAATAATAAAATAAATAAATAAACAACAACAAAACAAAACACAAAGAACAAAAAAAAAAAAATGGGAGACAGCATGTGGGTCGGGCCCAGGCGCGGGCCGCCTGGCTCGACCCACATGCCGGTTCAAAACACAAGATATTTTTTTTTAATCATTTGCTTACCTTGTTTTTTAAAAAAAAACTCTTTTTCTCTGATTTCTCCAAGAACACCAAGAACAAGATGATGAACACCAAAGCCAAAACCCAGAAAATTCTAGATTTCGGCCAGAACCACCGTCGCCGCCGCATCGTCGCCGTCGACCGTGGGTCACTGGACTCCAAAATTTCTCGAAAAATCACCAAAAATTCTTTTCGATCTTCTCTATCCAAAAATCAAATTAGTTTCACCTGAATCTCTCTAGAATCTTCTAGATCTGAAATCGAAGTTCGAAACTTCACCTCTTCCGATCTGCTTCGTTGACCGTCTAATGGCCACCAACTTCTAGTATATGCTTCCTCTAATTAAAACCTAGATTTTCTTTCTCAAGAATCCTTTCGAAACAAAATCCTAGCACTCACTCTTGAAATTTTGAAATTTTTTCTCACAAAAAAAAAAATTATTTCGAAAATCCTATGATTTTTTCTTGCTTCAGATTCCTTGATCTTTGATGTGTGTTGTTTGTGATGCTTGGGTTCTTTTTTATAGAGAAGAAATTAAGTTCTACTAGAATTAGGAATTTCAATATGATCAAGAGGTGTATTTTGTTTCAAACACATTTTTTAGAGTTCCACTTCAATCCAAAAGAGATTTATTTCAACCCAAATTTGTGTTCTTGATTTTTCTTTTAATTTTCGAAATTATCCTCTTTTTTTTTTTTTTTGATTTCCTTTTTTTTTCTTTTTTTTTAAAAAAAAATGAAATTTAACCCGGATAAAATCCGGTGTCTACAGTGGGCATTCGAAAGCCAATTCGAGGTTGGGAGCGATCAATCTCCTCCATGAGTGGTGAGGTCTCAAACAATTGCAGCTCATTCAAATGCACCAAAGCTTTGCTCTTCATTTGCTTTTCCGTCGCCTCTATTCGAGCCTCAAGTCCTTGATTGGCTGCTTGGTCATCCACGGGTGAGGTTGAAGGTTAGGTTTTCTGTTCCTTTTTGGAGGCTGACTGGTTTTGGGAGCCACCTTTTCTTGGACCTCCTCTAGTAGGGTGGAGGAACCATCATTGTTTTTGTTAGTGATAGTGATTTTCGAGGTTTTATTTAGTCTCTTGGGATTTTGGAAGGCTTTTTCTGTTTGGTAGGGAAGCAAAAACGTTTTGGACCACCGAGGTGAGGTTTTTTTTTTTTGTTGCATAAGCAAGTTGAATTGCTTTGTCGTGGGAGGAGAACGTGGGTCAGCATTGTTGTTCTGGTGCTTGTGGTTTCGGTGGTGGTGGCGTGCTCTCCATCCTCAATAACTTTCTTTTTGAGCTCCATACTCAAAAGTGCCTCATACCTGGCGTGCCAAATATTTGTGTCGAGAGTGAATCTGGGGGTAGGCACCTGAAAGAGGAAGAAAACACATCAGGAGAGGTCGAAAGTTGTTTCGGTGTTGGCTCTCTGAGCTCAAGTCAGTATATGGATGAGGTGAGCAAAGAGAAAAGGTAAGGAAACTGAAAGTGAAAGTGAAATAAAAGGCTTAAGGTTACTTGGGACAGTGAGATACCTTAAAAAGAGATAATGAGAGAGACGTTAATGGCATGGTCTAATATGGTTTGCTGACCTGACGTGGTATGCTCTTTTCCATGCATGGATGACACGCGTCTATGATCAATTGTCTGAGTGAGACAACTAGTGGTGATTATGCCTGAGCTTGTCAAGGTGTGCCCATGGTGGTGCTGCACCAACTTGTTTGTCGTACCTTGGCCGAGGTGAAAAGACTCGAATCCTCTTAGGCCCAAAATATCTACATTAACTCATTAACATATATATGTTTGCTTAAGTGTAGATAAGTAGTCCAAGAATGGATGAATTGGATTGACTTCAAATTTTTCAAAACTTAAGGAGCACTAAATATTTGTGGGAAAATAACAATATAATATATATATATATATGAAATTTAAGCATATTTGAACTTAAAATTATATTTATCCAAAAAAAGAACTTGAAAGTAAATAAATAAAAGAGAAATAATAAAGAAATCAAACACAATAAAAATAATAAAGAAATCAAACACAATAATTCATAGAGGCTTGGTCCTTCCTCAAGGCACCTACATCATCTCCCTTGGTTTAATTTTGCCAAGGAGTCCAATCTACTACTTTCTTCAAGCTTACGAATACATTTTCAATGTTTAGGTATAGCATTTACAATTTTCAAATCAACTACGTCTAACACAAATTCAGAAATTCTCTGAAGAGTTGAATACCTCATCTTTTGATTACTCACAAATTCTAAAAACTCACAAATATTTTTGCAAACAAATTGACATCTCAAAAGTTGGATGTTTGCCAACTAAGTACAAAAAATGAGTATGATAAAGATATTAAACAAATGAAGAATTAAACCTCAAATCTACTTGGGTTCTCTTGGGCTTGTTGAGAAGATGAAGATATGACTTTTTGTTACTTGTTCTCTTACTTCATAACTGTGTCGGAGTGCTTCTTTTATAGTTGAAATGAGCTTTGGAGGTGTTGGAGGAAGTTGAGATCAAAAACTAGCAATTATTCCTTAAAAAATATGCTTGTTGCTTGTTGCGACCCGTGAGATATTTGATCCCTTGAAGCAAAACTGCTTCAAGGAGGGCTTTTGGAGTTCACGGGATTGGTGGATAAGGGAGCCGATCCCGTCTTTCTTGTTTTCAAATTAGACCTGTTCATGGGGCGGGTCGGGTTGCGATTCAAAATTTTTTTTCTTACTCAAGCCTATATCGGGCCAGGCTAGCCCGTAAGCTCATTCATGAATTATTAAAATATTTAAAATATTATTTTTATATTAATATTTTTATATATTTTATTAAAATAGTTATTCGAGTCGGGCCGTGCTGAATTACAAAAATCCTTACCAGACCCTGTCCAATTGACGTCGGACCTGTCGAGCCAGACGACTACTCAACCCTTGAGCAGATCTATTTCAAACTTAAAGTTTTTTAGTTGTTTGACTTTCATTTTTCCTTTTCTTTGATCAACCATTTTTAAGTTTTACAGCACTCATTTGGGGTTTTTTTAAAACAAATATTTGAGATAAAAATTAGGAGATTTTGGAACCTTAAAATATTTTTCCCTTAAAATAAATTTTATACAAAAATATTGTTTAAGTTCAAATTAAATATTGTTGTTTTAAAATTACTTGGACTTGTAGCTCAATCTTGAAATCATTTCTTTTTTGTTTTATTTACTCCAAAATTTAATTTCTTAAAAAGTATTGAAGTTCAATACTATTTCTTTTGTCAAGAATAAAAGCTTTAGTCAAGTAAAAGTCATTGAAAAGTTTCTTTTCAACAATACTAAAAGTATATCAAATCAAAGGAAAATAATTTGAATATCAATTTAGACTTGCATTTTCATGTAAAGAACATTGGAATTTTTTTTTCTCAAAACCAATAAAATCAAAATTATATTAAGTTCAAAGAATTTTTTTTTTTTTTCAATATCAATTGTAGTTGCATTTAAACTTAAATAAAAAAACATTATTGCAAAATTTTGGTTTGAGAAATACACAAAAATATTAAGCAAATTTAGTTTGAAAAATACACTTAAAGTTTTTTGGCATTTCAAAATAATGATCAATTTAAGAGTAACAGTATAAAATCTATTTCTTTATTCTTGTATTTCTAATTTGTATATAATTTTGATTTATTTAAATATATTTATTATGATTAAAAAAGTAATTAAAAAAAATTCTTTTTACTATTGTAATTAAATTCATTTCTTAAAACTATTATCATCACAAAATATTTCATTTTCTATTTGTCCTTTATTTTATGATATTTACGTGAATTTTCGCAAAAGACAAGTATATTTAGCTATAAAATATTAAAATAAATCCTTTAATTAAATATTATAGTATTAACATTATAACAAAAATGATAAATTTAATTATTTAGGTTGCACATTAACAAATCTAATCTTGAAAAATAAATAAAATAAATAAAATAAATAATTGATTTAAATATTATATTTACAAGAATAACTAGTCAAGGATACATATGAAATTATGAATTGATATAAAAAAATAAAATAATCAAATATTTTGAACTTTGATTTCATTCTCAATCATAATTTAAAAAATTATTAGTCAATTGCCCCATTTTGTAATTTAAGGAATATCAAGTGGAATTAGTTTGTTTTACATTTTTATAATTTTGTGTATGATTAATATCATTAACAACTTATTCATCCTCATCATATGCGTAAAGTTTTACGTTAATCCGACATCATTATTTCGATCGAAAATAATATTTTTTTCAATATATATTAACGATTATAATTTATTATTATTAAATAGATAATTATAAATTTGGCATAAATGATTTGTATAAATAAAATATAAAATTTAATGATTAGATTAATAAAATATAAATCACATAAAAATATATAAAAGAAGTAAGTGGATCCCTTGTAATTTTACTTTTTTTCTTTTTAACTTGGCACCCGCTAAATACTTTGTTGGCATAATTTTTTAGATAAAAAGTTGGGTTTTATCGCAATTTCAATGTTAAACAGATAAAAAAATTAGTTTTTACAGTTAAAATAATGGTTTGGCAACCCAAATAAAAAAGCCAATAAAATAAGCTTTTGTGGTTTGAAAGTTGACTTTTGGCTGAAATAACTTTATTATTTTCACATTTCTAAATTTTATTGTTTTAAACATATTTTTTTGACATTTTAATTTCTCAGAGTATTTTTTCACAGTAATACCAAACACTAAAAAAATTTTAACTATATTTTTTTGCCATATTTTTTCTATCCTAAACTTTTTTAAACTCAATATTATTTTCAACAACAATACTAAACTAACCTAAACGAAGCTGCGTTGAACAAGATTTTGAAATAAGAGCTTCTAACTTCTATAGAATTTGACAAGTGAGATATTTTCGAGATTAAGAACCAAAGCTCTTTAGCGAACTTCTATAAAATTTGATAAATGAGATATTTTTGGGATTAAAATCTTAAACTCTTTAGTGGAGACTATGGAGTTTTGATAAAAAGTTACAATTTAAAATTTTCAATTATTTTAATTAACTTGAATTATAAAGACATTTTCAAAAGCTATTTTACAAACACTTTTTGTTTTTTGTTTTAATGAGATACATCAAATAAGCTTTTTGTAATAGTAGTGAATTTGAGACGAAATATAAGGTTGCAAGTAGAGGTGCTTATGGCCGAACCGGATCGGGTTCGAGTCGAGTTTAGGTATGGTATCAACATCATATATACTTGTTCAAGCCCGGTCTGACCCAAAATATGGGCCTTAAATTCTGTCCAAACCCACTCACATTTGTAAATGGGTAGTTCAAACCCGTTTAGACCCGTCCATATTATTATTATTTTTTTTTAAAAAAAAAACTTAAACAAATATTTTTTATTATTTAATTTTAGTAATTTTATCTCTTTTTTTCTTTTATTAAGTTCTAAAACATGGATAGTTTATCATATTTTTAAATGTTTACACTATAATATTATATATATTTATTTTTTATATGATATATGTAGACACCTAATTTTGTCCAGGCCCCTAGATAAGGTGAGTTCCTCCTTTCAATTTCCCGGAATGCAAAGAAACTTCCACCATTCCACAGATGGGTCTCCAAGACTTTGATTCGGAGGTCAACACGAAAAGTCAACCCAAAAAAGTCAACTTCATAAAAGTCAATCATTGAAAAAGTCAACTCTCAGTCAAAACCAAGATTCGAAATTGAATTGATCAATGATGAAGGAATTTTGATAATCAAAGATCTACAGTTGAAGATAAAGAGGTTGAAAGACAAATTACAAAATTCAGTGTAGGAAAAATGAGAAATTTTGTAAATTTGGGGAAAAATGCGTAAACGATCAAATTAGACGAAATTTGAGGTTCCAAATGGAATAAGATCAATAGGTATGGATATTAGAAGGTCCAATTTTGAAGCGGAGTTGAAGGAAGATGTGGTTTGAAGAGAAAAAGGAAAATAAAAATTTAATGAATAAATAGAAAATTCACAAATTTGGGGAAAACTACAGAGATGGTCCGATTCGGTGAAATTGAAGCCCCCATGTAGACACCTAATTTTGTCCGGACCACTAAAACAGGTATGTTTTCTTCCTAAATTGATGTTTCAAAATGTAAAAAGACTTTTTTTCATCCTACAGATGGTACTCCAAGACTTAGTTTAAGAGGGCGAGCATAAAAAGTCAAACTCAAAAAAAGTCAACCCCGAAAAAGTCAACCTCAGAAAGTCAACTACTGAAAAAGTCAACCCACTTTCAAAATCAAGATTTGAAGTTCAATTGAAAAATGGCGAAAGAATTTTGATAATGTGAGGTCTACATCGAAAGATATGGAGTTCGGAAGTTGGGTTATAGAGATTCAGTAGAAAGGAAATCCTAATCCGGGAAATTTGGGGAAAAGTGCTTAAACGATCGAATTGGTCAAAATTGAAGGTTCCAAATGAAATATAAGCACTGACTACGGGTAATGGAGAAGTCACTTGAAAGAAAAACTGAAGAAAAGTCAATCCGAGAGAAAACCGAGAATTAGGGTTTTTGGTGGATTTCGGTGAAATCGGGCAGAATTACAGAAATGGTCTGACTTGGTAAGGCTAAAGCCCCCAATGGATGAGGAATGATTAAAAAGGGATAGCCCAAGGCTCAACTTGAAGAAAATCTGAAAATCGGACTTGTTTTGAGCAAAACCGGGTTTCGGAGGCAAAAGGGAAAAATTGGAAAATTTGGGAAAAATAGAAAATGGACTCTGAAAATTCTGAAAATTTGCAAATCTCATTCTTAATTCATTTGGAAGAGATTGGCAAAATAAAATCTTGATTCGGAGTTCGTTTGCAAAATGGCCAAATCCGGGCCTCTTATGTAGTAATTCAATAAGGAAAATCCCGAAAAAATAGCAAATGAGTTCCAAATCTTCTGAAAATTTGCAAAACTCATTTTTAAATTATTTTTAAGAGATTGACGAAATAAAATCTTGATTCGGAGTTCGTTTGGAAAATGGCCAAATCCCGGGCCTTCTATGCAATAATTCAAGAAGATAAATCCCGAAAAAATAGCAAATGGACTCCAAAAATTTTGAACTTTTGGAAATATCATTTTTAAATTATTTGAAAGAGATTGGCGAAATAAAATCTTGATTCGGAGTTCGTTTGCAAAATGGCTAAATCTCGGGCATCCTATGCAGTAATTCAAGTAGAAAAATCCCGAAAAAATACCAAATGAGTTCCAAAAATTATGAAAACTTCCAGATCACACTTTTAAATTATTTGGAAGATATTGGTGAAGAAAAATCTTGATTTGGAGCTCGTTTAAAAAATGGTAAAATGTAGGGGCATAAAAGGGCATTTTTGGAAGAAAAAAATCTAAATAAATAGCAAACGGACTCGGAAAATTTTGAAAACATCCATAATTCAATGTTTTATTATTTTGGAAGTATTAAAAAAAGAAAATTTGAATTTGGAGTTCATTTGCCATTTATTTGCATCCGAGGGGCAAAACGGTCATTTCATCCAAGCAACTGAAAAGGGCTTCTTTTGGCCTTTCAAAAAATCAGACTTGGGCTGGAAAAGAGAGTGCTGGCCTGACAAGGCCCAAAGGAAGGAGTAAACTTCTGATTTTTCAATCAAATGGCCAAGGATTAAGAGTTAGTTAGAGATTCTTTTTGATCAAGCCATTGTGATTAAGCCACATAGGCCAATGCATGAAGAGGCAGAGTGTCAACATTATTCTTGAACAGCTGTAATTATGGACAGATGATACACTAATCTAATGGTGATAATTTCATAATTTTTCACCTTGAATCACTAGCCCTTGGATGGAAGTTGGTTGGTATCAAAATGACAACATCCTAGGGGAGGAGAAAGGTAAAATTCTGCTAGCATTATAGAGGGGATGCAGATTTTTTATGGTCATTTTTTTTTTCAGATTTCTTCTTAGTTTTTCTTAGTTTTTCTCTCCTTGGTTGAAAGCAAAAAGAAAAAGTTAAGAAAAGAAAGGAAAGTTTGAAGAGATAAAGCTTGAAATATAGCTTCTTGAGGTTGCTCTTGAGCACCAACTCTTGCACTTTCTTGATTTTCCATTCTTGTTTTTGCTATTTTGATTATTATTTGGGGAGTTTTCTTTTTAAATAAGTGTTTTTTTTTATTCCTTTTAAGTTCTTTCTTCATCTTTTTCTTAAACAAAGTTTTCTTACATTTTTTTTATTTTCCTCACCATGGCCGAATGGCCTATATTGTTTTTAATGTTGCTGTTTTGTTTAATTTATCATGTTATTTATGTTATTTTCTTTAATCTTGATGCTTTAAGTGTTCCTCTACTTCATATATTTGAATCATGTTTTAATTTGGTTGCTTTGTTTGTTGCCATTTATGATTTAAATATCATGTTCTTGCATTTTTAATTTTCTGTTTTCATAATGTTTAAATTTGTTGATGTTTTATATTTAGTATATCAAGTGTTTGTGAAAATGCTTGTTTGGTTTTAGTATCTCTATTTTGTGTTTGCATGATTTGAGTGTTATATCTTAGTTGAGCATGTTAGTATATCAAGTGTTTGTGAAAATGCTTGTTTGGTTTTAGTATCTCTATTTTCTGTTTGCATGATTTGAGTGTTATATCTTAGTTGAGCATGTTAGTATATCAAGTGTTTGTGAAAATGCTTGTTTGGTTTTAGTATTTCTACTTTGTGTTTGCATGATTTGAGTGTTATATTTTAGTTGAGCATGTTAGTATATCAAGTGTTTTTTTTTTTGTTATATTATTTAGCATATACTATGTTCATGCATTATTATTTTCATTTTTATTTCCATGCATAATATATGATAGCATTATTTTATATTCCATGTCATTTAAGTTATATACCATATCATTCATATTTGCTATGTCATTCAAATTATTTCATATAGAATATATTATGTTACTTAGGTCATTTCATTTCATGTAGAATATATTATATTACCTAGGTCATTTCATTTCATTTAGAATATGTCATATAACTTAGGACATTTCATTTCATTTAGAATATGTTAAGGCATTTAAATTATATCATATCTTTTAGGATGCATTATATTATTTAGATTTTGCTATGTCATTTTATTTATGTCATGCATATACATATTCATATCTTTTAAGATGTTTTCAAAAAGATAATGATTTTTCAATAAAAAATAAAGATATTCCCGAGTTAAAATAATTCATGAGTTCTCTACCGGGTTTGCTGGAGGGAATATCATCAATTATCATCAATAAAGGAATATATTTCTTTCAAAAAACGAGAATGATTCGAAAAGTTTTCCAAATTAATAAAAATTTCTATATTTTGCCACGTTTGTTGGGGAATATAGGAAAATTTTGAATTTATAAATTCCGGATCATTTTCAATTAAAAATGGAATTATTTTTCTTTAAATTGGGAATTAACTTGAAATTTTAAATTTAAAACCAACTTTACACCGAGATTTGAGATAACACACGATTAATAAGGTACCGTTTTATACGGGCGTTTTGGGGGTGCTAATCTTTCCCCATACGTAACCGTGTCCCGAACCTGTTTCTTTGATTTCTCTGATTTAAAACGCAGACTTGAAATTAGTTTTTAAAAATATTTTAATTAATTTTTAAAATATTTTATAAAACCGGTTTTAATAGGTGGCCGATCACACCTAGCTAAAAAAGATTGGTGGCGACTCCATATCTTTTTCAAGGTCATTTTCAAAACCTTCATTTTTCTAGAGGAATTAAGTCGTCTTTTCCTCGATTTTTTTTTTAATGTCTTGCTTAACGAATAATAAAGTCTTGCGATGAGACTCGTTATTTTTTAGGTTGCGACAGCTTGGCGACTCCATTGTGGACAATTAGAGAGTTAGGCCTAGAATTAGTCGTGTGTTATCAAAGTCTCGGTTTTGTTGGTTTAATTGGTATTTAATTTTAATTCCCATATTTTTAAAATAATAAAGAGAATTTTGAAAATAATAAAATGTTTTAAATATGTCCATCTTCATATGCATGCATATTATTATTTGTTCTCTGGTTATTTTGTTGCGTATATTTATATGTTTGCTTGACTGATGCTTTACATTGTTTGATTTTAGTGGGGTATTTAGAATAAGGGGTGTAGAATAGGTGGTGATAGGTTTGTTTTGTTCCTCCGCACGCACTATATTTGCATTTGCATAACATGAACTCTATACCCGGGTTTCGTCCTTTTAAGTGGGAGTAAAGTAACTACGCCTTCGTGATGATCCTCCGTATGGGCTAGTGAAACACTTTCGGAGTATAAAGTACCTAATGCCTTCGTGATAATCCTCCGTACTGGCATAGGAAAAATACTCTAACGAATTGAACCCGCTTTTATCGGGGTGCCTTACTAGCCTTCACCGGCGACAGTGAGGAGCAATTCGGGGCCTTTAGAATCGATTCACCCTCATATACTGAACCTAGGCGAAGCCATGTCAGATTTTCGTTAGATACACCGAAGTTAGGAACACATGGAGGGACATTTCTAACCTTTTATTACCTATTTTTACATCTCAAATAAGTTTTGTAAACCGGGCAAAGATGAACGTACATCGCTTGTAATAAGTGTGATACTCCGCCCCAAAGGCACCGTGATGCCTATATAAGTAGATATTGTTGGAGCAAGTGTTCACTAACCTTTTGAAATTCAAAATACAAACATTCTTTTTCAAACATTTTTGCATTTTTGCACATTTCATACATGTGTGAATAAAGCATGTACATTTTTTATTGTATTATTGATCTCGTTTTTGCAATAAATAGATCGTGATAATAATCTCATTTGATGATTTCATAAAACCGGTAGTGTCACATGAATATTTGCATATTGTACCATAGTAGGATCCACTACCCCAAAATTCTTTTGAAAATAATATGATTGGTTTTTCATAGAAAAAAACATGTTTCAAAAAATCATAAATTTGGAGGCAAATCTTGCATAATGAGATTTTTGAATAATCAAGATTTAGGTCCCACCAATTTCGTGTAATCATTGGTTAATTTATTTGTATCATTTTGACATCATGTCACAGTCCTAACATGCATGGTTATTCATTGTAGAATACATTTGTGATATACATGGTCATTCTTTGTACCTACCTTTGTATTAATTCATTTAGTCTTAGTATGTATCATTTTGACATCATAGCATGCATGGTCATTCATTGTAGAATATGTTTATGACATGCATAGCCATTATTTGTATATACTTGTGCATCAATTTATTCAATGCATCATATTGGCATTAGATTGCATCCATAGCATACATAGTCATCATAATTTATCTGTATATGTTCATGCATTAATCATCAATATATTCATGCACATAGGAATAGAGCATGTACATTCATAATTGTATTCTTAATCTCATGACATTTTCATTTGCATGAAAGGGGTTCGAGATATGAGGAATGAATTGGAGGAACCATTGGGTGTTTTGGAACGCAATCAAGAAGAATGTGGACATGAAATCCGGGAAGTGAAAAAATAGCTTGCCAAATTGCTGAAAATGTTTGAGGATATGGGTAAGAGTAAAGGGGAACTTTCTCAGGGCTTTGTATTGTCTTCGGATCAACCAAAACCATTAGGTCCGGAACATACAATCCTTGCTGGATCTTGCACTTGTCAATGCCACAAAGGTTGCAATCCTGATGAAATTGTGGACAAAATCGTGAAAATGATTAAACCTGAGAGCTTGATACCGAAGATAGAAACCTTGGATCCTGTACCATACCTGCAAACTGTTCTAGGCCCAAACCAATATCCTCACCCTACTATGGTCCAATCGTCCATTTGGATGACCACTACGGGATTCCTGAATCCCACTCCATCACCAACAACTACCAGTTCATACTATTTCTCTCATCAATCACCTTATCCAGTATCTAGGATAGGAACTCCGAGCTATGAACAACCTTCAAAGGCCCCATGTCCAAATCCATACCCTTACCATGCTGTTCCGCCACATCTCTATGTAAACACTCTAGTTCGGACCTTAGTGCCACCACCAAGTGCCCCAACTCCTAGGCCATGTATGACTAAGAAACAACCCCAGGATAAGACCCAAATGCATTTTGATCCCATTCCAATCAGCTATCGAGAGCTTCTCCCTAGATTGATCCAAAATCACATGGTTGCATGCATCCCATTGAAACCCCTGTTACCACCATATCCAAGGTGGTATAATCCAAATGCAAGATGTGATTATCACTGTGGAATTTTTGGCCATAGCATTGAAGACTGTATAGCATTCAAAAAGAAAGTGCAATCTCTTATAAATGCCAAGTGGTTGGATCCAACGACACTGATTGATGGAGGGCTGGGAAAACGTCATTAGGATTAGGATATTTACAGCATTGAGGTGGAAAGACTTCGGTCTTATATGATGTAATAGGATTTCACTTTTTTTCAGTAGCCGGCTCTTATAGCCTTAGGATGCTAGGAAGAATAAAGTGCTTGTAAAAAACAGTTTTAACCACTGTTCAAATTTTGTAAAACATGGTTTATACCATTGTGAACGTTGATGTGGGAATGAATTGGTTATGTTTCAAATTCATGAGAGGTTGATGATTAAGTTCCTCCGATTCTTATTTCCTCTGTGATATCTTCCCCTTTGCATTTTGCATCTGATCAATTATTTGTCATACCATACATTCATACATGTATCATGTTAGCATCAGGTTGCGTTCATGCATTCATAATCAGCATGATTTTTTTGTACATATCCATGTATTAATTTGTTTATTCTTTACATGCATCATGTTGACTTTGGGTTGCATTCATGACAAACATAGTCAGCATGATTTCTTTGTATATGCTCATGCATTAATCTGTCATATTAGCATTAGGTCGCGTTCATGACACACATGGTTAGCATGATTTTCTTTGTATATACTCTGTATCAATCATTCATTGTTTGCATGTATCATAATTGAGACCCTGTTGCATTCATAGGATATATGATCATTCATTTGGAAATACGCTAAAATGTACATGATCATTCATTGCATATATCCATGCGTTGATTTGTTTATTCTTTGCTTGCAACATGTTGGTATCGTGATTGCATTTATTACATACATGGTCAACATGTTTCCACTATATATGTCCATACAACATTTTTTTTATTCTTCACATGCATCAAATGACAATCATGGCTCATTCATCATGACATACATTTGAGGGAAATAAAACAGAAGTTGGCTTGGCTTTAGGAGTCTTTGAAAGAATCTCCATTTCAAATCAGAGGTATAAGAAGTACTGAGTACCCTTTTAAGACAGGCTAGTGCTATGGAGGATGAACAAGTTGCCCGAATGGAAAGAAAAGAAAAGGTACAGGAAGAATTACGAGAACAGCTGGCAAAGTCTCAAGCAAATCTAAAGATCAGATGATTAAATTGATGGAGCTAATATCCACCGTAATCAAAGGACACACTGAAAACTTGGCCGCCAGAGATGGGTTAGAGGCACAAAAGGATCAGAATGAGGTCGTAATGATTGATGCCCAGAATACAGTTAACCCCATCAATGTCCTTAAACTCAGATGATCTAGCTGAACAGGCAAAGTTGAAAATGGTTGCAGTAAATGAGGTTGAGTTGGCGAATTCCCAAGGGAAATATCAGTTGTTAGATGAAAGGCTCCGGGCAGTAGAAAGTACAGATGTATTTGGGAGTTTAGATGCGAAAGAACGATGTTTGGTCCTCGATTTAGTCATTCCTCCTAAGTTCAAGATCCCTGACTTTGTGAAATATGACGGGACGACCGATCCGTCAGCCCACATCACTATATTTTACTGGAAAATGACAAGTCATATAGATAATGATAAGCTTTTGATTCACTACTTTCATGATAGCCTCAGCGGGTCCGCAATTAGGTGGTATAGTCAGTTGAGTAAGGATCAGATTCGCTCTTGGAATGACCTGGCTAGGGTTTTTCTAAACCAGTACAAGCATATGACCGACATGGCGCCTGACCGTCTCACCTTGCAAAATATGAAGAAAATAGCTACTGAGAGCTTCAAAGAATATGCGCAACGGTGGATGAGCCTGGCCGCCCAAGTACAACCGCCCTTAACTCAGAAGGAAATCACTGTCATTTTTGTGAATACACTGCAGGCCCCGTACTATGATATACTTGTCTACAACACCACGAAGAATTTTTCGGACATGGTAATTTCAGGGGAGATGATTGAGATTGCTATCAAGGATGGGAAAATTGAAGGAGAAAGAACATCCAATACCAAGAAAAAGGGGGCATCTGAAAAGAAAAAGAAAGATACCCAAGTTTTGGAAGGCTTTGCCCCACCTCCCCAATTCTCCTCATATCAACCATTTTACTTTACCCTGAACAATGTCTCTCAAGGTTTTTATCCGTACCAACCAATGATTGCAACTACACCAGAATTTACATCTGTCTATCAATCGAACACCCTTGGGAATAATCGAAGGGGGCATAAAAAGCGAAAAAGAAATTAGGTTGACCCGATTCCTGTGACATACAGTGAGCTATTACCTCAACTAATCCAGAATCACCTTGTGACACCCATGTAATTAGAGCCTCTGAAGCCCCCTTATCCGAGCTGGTATAATGCTAATGACTGTTGTGGTTATCATTCTGGCAATCAAGGTCACTCAACAGAGAATTGCCCCGCTTTGAAGTACAAGGCCAGGGATCTCATCAAGGCTGGTTCGATAAGTTTTGAAGATGGGAAAGCCAAGTGTCATAAGAAACATGGTGCATGATCATATTAGGTTTTTGACGCATGTAGTTCTATAACTGTGATGATGAAAGCACTTGTCTCATGTTAACATCTACATGAATTAAATGAATTTTGAATTTTAAATGCTTTGTGTTTGTTGTGTTTTAACAATAATTTGAATTTGCAAAAACAAGAATTAAGGAATTTTTAATAATGGACAGTCTCGAGAATATTGTTGATCATTGTTAGAAATGACCCAACACCCTCCCCCTCTTTCTTTGGGCTTCTCTATGCATAAACCCTTGAGTCAAGAACGCTTGAAAGACCTAATGCTTCAAGGAATATGAATGATTGAACTTCACAAAAAAATATATAAGCATTGTCATTGCAGAATAAGCAAAGATGTAAATCCTAGTCTAGGCTATGAACAAAGGAACGAATTTGTTGAAAATTTTCGAATTCCTTGAAATTCAAACAAATGAGACATTCTTTCAAGAATCTAGATTTTGATAATTTGATATGTGTCAAAATTGTGCTAAAACCATTCATGACCTTTTCCAATGACCATAAAACTTCAATTACCCAAACATCACTTCATGATTAATACCTTGGGGCACAATGACCAAACCAGATTATCCCATATCCTAGAGAAAACCCATTTTTAGGTCATATTTTCCTTGTCTCTTCAAAGAACTCAGATTGGAAACTCAGCCTTTCAGTACAGACCTAGACTTACTATGTTCCTCGTTGATACAAATTCTCATTAGTTAATCAAATTGGGGCATCATATGCGGATATGATAGATATATGGGAAAAAGGATGGACTAACGCATGAAATATTGGGGCATGCGATAAAAAAAAAAAAGAGGAAAAAATTGTGATATCATGCATATGAGAATTCGGATGATTCCAAAGTGCAAAATGGAATTTTGATTATCTATTCCCCCTGAAGATTGCTTTTCAATGAGAATATCCGTGCTTGACATGAGGAATGGCCATCTTTCGTATCCCTTTCGCATAAAAAAGAAATTATCCATAGTTACCCCTTTTGAGCCAAAAGAATTCTTTCTTCTTTGAACCCTGATCAAGGATCACCCTCTACACTGGGGGGCAAATGTGAGGAAAGATCTTTTTAAAGATCATTGAGAAATGAGTCCTAGCTCAAAGATAGATACAAAGAAAATTGAGCCCCGAATAAATACGGGCTCACTCTGTCAAAGAAAAAAAAAAGGGAAAAGATGGCGAAATGAAAGCCAAGAAAAACAAAAGAAGAACACAAAAAAAAAAAGTGTGTGAAAAAACATGGCAAAATGAAAGCCAAAAGCAAGGAAGAAAAAGAGCAAAGTCAAAAGGAATGAAAAGTCCAAAAGGGATAAATGTTTCAAAGAGAATCCTCCTCAAAGAAATAACCCTTGATCTGATTACCCTCAAACACATATTCTGGGCCTATTTATCCTTTCTTTCTGAACCCTGAGCCATGGCCTACATTACGTGCTTTAAAAGTCCATTTTGATCAAGCATGAATATTTAATTTGAAAGGTTTTTCCTCAGATTTTATCCCATCTCATCGAATTATCATTTCATTAAGGAAGAATTTAGAATTCTCAAGTGTATGGTAGAACAAAACAAAAAAAAAATGAGAGAGAAAAATTGGAAAGAATGGGACTCTAGGGCGAAAACCCAAAAATGGGCGATCTAGAGTAAGATGGAATTTTTTATGCTATTTATGTTAGTACCACAAAAGAGAAGATCATCTTAAAAAAGTGGTCATCGAGGAACATCTAGAAATTCCTGAATCTCTTAAATTGACAGCTCTCATTCAGAGGATTGTTTTCAAAAAACTAATTTTTTTTTCTCCAAGATTAAACTTTCCGGTTTAAACATCCATGCCAATCTTGACGTTTGTCAAAATGTCGTGATATGGAAACTAAAAGAATGTTGAATTTTTTTGGTTCTCAATGAATTCATGATTTATAAAACCTGTTCCATTTGTGAGCCTAGTAGGGATATACATTTTTGTCATGAAGTTTTCCTGGAAAAGCCAGAATCTTGTTATACCAAGCCTTGCCAATCCCAGTTAAAAAAACCCAGATTGACACTTAGAGAAATTTCTAACAATGATCATCAGTCTTCATAAGATTTGTACATCACACATTGTGGGGTTAATATCTTTTGTTCAGAAGTTTTCAAAATGAGAAAACAAATAAAGATATATATTTTTTGAAATACCCATTTTGATGTTGACATGAGACAAGGATTTTTCTAACCCAAGGTCCTGACTTCCAAATATGAGAAGAAAAAATAGAACCCAGTTCAGATCTCTATTGATGAAAGTTTGAAAACTGTTGGGGCAAAGAGAATAACCAAAATGAATTGAAGATATACTCTGATTTGAAGAGGAAAAATGAATTTGAAAGGCTAAGCCAAAGTCTAGAAAAATAACCGGGGACACACGCATGAGCACTCATCTCTTTATCGAGCTTTTGAATCTGCATAGTGTCGACAAGCATTAGTATCATTCATGGGTATTTGCATTGGCATTATTCCATAAGCATCTGTATTTTACCTTTACATTTACATTCTTCATGGAATTCGCATTTGCGTCATCTCAAGCAATTGCATCATTTCTAGAATCATTGAATTTTCATTATTGTGTGGTAATTGCAGCTACACCATTCATAGACCAGTTACATGAACACAATTAGTAGGGGCATCTGCATCATGAAACATGGGCATCAATCCAAGCCATTTACATTTGCACCATGAAGCATGAACACCTTGTTAAAGACATGTGCATCTGCATCATTTCTCAAAGCTTTTGGGTATAATTTTCAACACGATTTTTAAATTGAGCAAACTTTCGGTAGTGATAGCTGAAGTTTCTGGAGGAGTTACCCAGAATTTTACAAATTTTAAACAGTGAGAAAATCTTCGGTGGTGATAGCCAAAGCTTCTGGAGGGGATATCCAGAATTTTACAAATTTTAAAAGTGAACAAGTCTTAGGTGGTGATAGCTGAAGCCTCTGGTGAAGAAATCCAGGGTTTTATAATTTTGAACAATGAGAAATCTTCTTCTGGATGAGTTACCCAGAATTTTACAATGAGCAAACCTTTGGTGGTGATAGCCGAAGCGTCTGGAGGAGTTACCCAGAATTTTACAATGAGCAAACCTTTGGTGGTGATAGCCAAAATTTCTGGAGGGGATATCCAGAATTTTACAAATTTTAAAAGTGAATAAGTCTTCGGTTGTGATAGCTGAAGCCTCTGGTGGAGATATCCAGGGTTTTTGACCAATGATAAATCTTCCTCTGTGGAGATATCCAGGGTTTTACAGTTTTGAAAATGAGCAAGTCTTTGGTGGTGATAGTCGAAGCTTCTGGAGGAGATACCCATAATTCTATTCAACATCTGCATCTACATCAAGAAGCATTTGCATCAATCTAAGTCATTTACATCTATATCAAGAAGCATTTGCATCAACTAAAGACATTTGCATTTGCATCATGAAGCATTTGCATTATCTCTTAAAGCTTTCAGGTATAATCGAACTCGTTCTGCTTCTCAAATGAGTCGAGCCCCGAGACCACCGTGGAGGTACTTTCTTTTATTTTGAACTTGCCGAACCCAAAATTTTAACACGTTTTAAAAAATGAACGAGTCTTCGGTGGTGATAGCTGAAGCTTCTAGAGGTGATTCCCAGAATTTTTACAAATTTTAAACAGTGAGAAAGTCTTCGGTAGTGATAGCTGAAGTTTCTGGAGGTGATACCCAAAATTTTTACAAATTTTAAATAGTGAGAAAGTCTTCGGTGGTGATAGCTGAAGCTTCTGGAGGAGATACCCAGAATTTTACAAATTTTAAAAAGGGATAAAGTCTTTGGTAGTGATAGCCGAAGCCTCTATGGAGATATCCAGAGTTTTAAATTTTTTTTTTTTTGAAAAGGAAAGAAAGTGTTTGGTGGTGATAGCCGAAGCTTCTGGAGGAGATACCCAGAATTTTAAACACAGCTGAGAACAAGACAGGTTACGACCCTGAGACCATCGTCGAGGTCATTTCTTTTCTTGCAAATCGAATTCGTTTCCTTAAGACGGGTCGAGCCTTGATTAGTCAGGGAATTTAATTTAAGGACAAAATCTTCAGTTTACAGCTTTTTACAAACAAAAAAAAAATGAAAAAAATGAAAAAATGAAAAAAAGAAAAAAGAAAAAAAGAAAAAAAATGAAAAATGAAAAATGAAAAAATGAAAAAATGAAAAAATGAAAAAAATGAAAAAAGAAAAAGAAAACCCTTTTCCCTTTCCTTCACATGTGATTTCACTGACCGTACAAAATAAGTGTTTGTTTATCTTTGCCTGATTCCTGATTCTCAGCAATAGCCAAAGAGGGGCAGCTGTAGACACCTAATTTTGTCCGGACCACTAAAACAGGTATGTTTTCTTCCTAAATTGATGTTTCAGAATGTAAAAAGACTTTTTTTTCATCCTGCAGGTGGTATTCCGAGACTTAGTTTAAGAGGGCGAGCATAAAAAGTCAAACTCGAAAAAAGTCAACCCCAAAAAAGTCAACCCCAAAAAGTCGACTACAAAAAAGTCAACCCACTTTCAAAATCAAGATTTTAAGTTCAATTGAAAAATGGTGAAAGAATTTTGATAATCCTAGGTCTACATCGAAAGATACGGAGTTCGGAAGTTGGGTTATAGAGATTCAGTAAAAAGAAAACCCTAATCCGAGAAATTTGGGGAAATGTACTTAAACGATTGAATTGGTCAAAATTGAAGGTTCCAAATGAAAGATAAGCACTGACTACGGGTAATGGAGAAGTCACTTGAAAGAAAAACTGAAAGAAAAGTCAATCCGGGAGAAAACCGAGAATTAGGGTTTTTGGTGGATTTCGGTGAAATCGGGCAGAATTACAGAAATGGTCCGACTTGGTAAGACTAAAGCCCCCAATGGATAAGGAATGATTAAAAATGGATAGCCCAAGGCTCAACTTGAAGAAAATCTGAAAATCGGACTTGTTTTGAGCAAAACCGGGTTTCGAAGGTAAAAGGGCAAAATTGGAAAATTTGGGAAAAATAGCAAATGGACTCCAAAAATTTTAAAAATTTGCAAATCTCATTCTTAAATCATTTGGAAGATATTGGCGAAAGAAAATCTTGATTCGGAGTTCGTTTGCAAAATGGCCAAATCCCGGGCCTCTTTTGTAGTAATTCAAGAAGGAAAATCCCGAAAAAATAGCAAATGAGCTCCAAATCTTCTGAAAATTTGCAAAACTCATTTTTAAATTATTTGGAAGATATTGGCGAAAGAAAATCTTGATTCGGAGTTCGTTTGCAAAATGGCCAAATCTCGAGCCTCCTATGCAATAATTCAAGAAGATAAATCCCGAAAAAATAGCAAATGGACTCCAAAAATTTTGAAATTTTGAAAATATCATTTTTAAATTATTTTGAAGATATTTGAAAAATAAAATCTTGATTCAGAGTACGTTTGCAAAATGGCTAAATCTTGGGCCTCTTATGTAGTAATTCAAGTAGAAAAATCCCAAAAAAATACCAAATGAGTTCCAAAAATTATGAAAACTTCCAGATCACACTTTTAAATTATTTGGAAGAGATTGGTGAAGAAAAATCATGATTTGGAGCTCGTTTAAAAATGGTAAAATGTAGGGGCATAAAAGGGCATTTTTGGAAGAAAAAATCCAAATAAATAGCAAACGGACTCGGAAAATTTTGAAAACTTCCCGAATCCAATGTTTTATTATTTTGGAAGTATTAAAGAAAGAAAATTTGAATTTGAAGTCCATTTTCCATTTATTTGCATCCGGGGGGCAAAACGGTCATTTCACTCAAGCAACCGAAAAGGGCTTCTTTTGGCCTTTCAAAAAATTAGACTTGGGCTGGAAAAGAGAGTGCTGGCTTGCCAAGGCCCAAAGGAAGGAGGAAGCTTCTGATTTTTCAATCAAATGGCCAAGGATTAAGAGTTAGTTAGAGATTCTTTTTGATCAAGCCATTGTGATTAAGCCACATAGGCCAATGCATGAGGAAGGAGAGTGTCAACATTATTCTTGAACAGATGTAATTATGGACAGCTGATACACTAATCTAATGGTGATAATTTCATAATTTTTCACCTTGAATCACTAGCCCTTGGATGGAAGTTGGTGGGAATCAAAATGACAACATCCTAGGGGAGGAGAGAGGTAAAATTCTGCCAGCATTATAGAGGGGATGTAGATTTTTTATGGTCATTTTTTTTTCAGATTTCTTCTTAGTTTTTCTCTCCTTGGTTGAAAGCAAAAATAAAAAGTTTAGAAAAGAAAGGAAAGTTTGAAGAGATAAAGCTTGAAATATAGCTTCTTGAGGTTGCTCTTGAGCACCAACTCTTGCACTTTCTTGATTTTCCATTCTTGTTTTTGCTATTTTGATTATTATTTGGGGATTTTTCTTTTTAAATAAGTGTTTTTTTTATATTCCTTTTAAGTTCTTTCTTCATCTTTTTCTTAAACAAAGTTTTCTTACATTTTTTTTATTTTCCTCACCATGGCCGAATGGCCTATATTGTTTTTAATGTTGCTGTTTTGTTTAATTTATCATGTTATTTATGTTATTTTCTTTAATCTTGATGCTTTAAGTGTTCCTCTACTTCATATATTTGAATCATGTTTTAATTTGGTTGCTTTGTTTGTTGCCATTTATGATTTAAATATCATGTTCTTGCATTTTTAATTTTCTGTTTTCATAATGTTTAAATTTGTTGATGTTTTATATTTAGTATATCAAGTGTTTGTGAAAATGCTTGTTTGGTTTTAGTATCTCTATTTTGTGTTTGCATGATTTGAGTGTTATATCTTAGTTGAGCATGTTAGTATATCAAGTGTTTGTGAAAATGCTTGTTTGGTTTTAGTATTTCTACTTTGTGTTTGCATGATTTGAGTGTTATATTTTAGTTGAGCATGTTAGTGTATCAAGTGTTTGTGAAAATGCTTATTAGTATTCCTACTTTGTGTTTGCATGATTTGATTGTTATATTTTAGTTTTGCATGTTAGTATACCAAGTGTTTGTGAAAATGGCATGCTTGTTAGGAACCATAGGCCATTCGGTCACTCCTTGTATTCTAGCATTATGTGTGCATTTTTGCTATGTTAGGTGATAGGTTGGCATTTGCATGTTATTTGGTTGAGTTTTTGGTTTAAGCATGCCTTGTGTTTGTGTTATTGCCATGCATATTTTAGTTATTAGGTTTGGTTTATTTTGCCATGCATGTCCATGCATTTAGACCTAGGTTGCATTAAATGCCATGCAAGTTCATTTAGGTCTAGGTCACTATATTGATGCCATGCATTTTTTTTTATGACATTTAGGTTTAAAACCATGCATTTCATGCATCATATTTGCTGTATTTTTCATGCATTTCATATCCATGCCACTTGACTAATGACTTAGGCCAATTAATGGTTCAAAGTCATGCTCTCTTGAGCACACTTGTGAAAAATTAAGGTTTGTCAAATTGATTATTCTACCTTTGTGATTTTTTTACTTAGCCAATTTTTATCTAACTTTCAAAAACTCCTAGCTACTGTTTGTGAGTCATTTTGTGAGTCTTAAATATTTTTACTTTGATTTTTAAATGATTTTATCAAAGGCAAAAATGTATTTTGGCAAAACAGTTTTTTTTCACCCAGTACTCGTACTTTCTCGATTTTTCTGGGCATTCGTCTTTAATCAAAAAATTAAGCTGATTTTTTCCCGTGTATTTTTACATGTCTTGAGTCTTCAGTAGTTTTTTTAGAATTTTTTTAATTTTTAAAAATAGGGTATAAAATCGTGGCTTAAAACTGGACAGTGGAGTCAGAATTGAATTTAAAGAAAAATCATTTTTTTTGTTTTGGTTATGTTACTTAGAGGGAGCTGATTAGGAAGATTAGCTACTGACTTAGGGTAATTTCTAAGCCTTTTTAAAATCTAAAAATGATTTTTTAAGTCTCGGGTTAAGGGTAGTCAAGTTCGGGATTTTAAACTAGGAAATTAGAGCCATTTTAAAAAGGGTTTAGTCCAGTTTTTATTTTTAATCTAAGCTTTTCCAAATTGTTTTCAAACAATCACAACGTATTTTGGTTTTAGAATATTTATTTTGACATATTTTCCTAAGGTAGCTGGATATCTTTTTAGATATACGGATTTCCTTAATTAAAGGAAAAAATACATTTTCATGCATTGCATTTTCCATATTCATGCATTTTATATAATATGTGATTTTTGCTATGATAATTTCTATGATATTGTGATGATTTTGAGTTATGTTATATTTTTTATTATATGATTTGGAATATTTCATGATATCCTATGCTTTTTATTTATTTATTATTTTTTTTGTTATATTATTTAGCATATACTATGTTCATGCATTATTATTTTCATTTTTATTTCCATGCATATTATATGATAGCATTATTTTATATTCCATGTCATTTAAGTTATATACCATATCATTCATATTTGCCATGTCATTCAAATTATTTCATTTCATATAGAATATATTATGTTACTTAGGTCATTTCATTTCATGTAACATATATTATATTACCTAGGTCATTTCATTTCATTTAGAATATGTCATATAACTTAGGACATTTCATTTCATTTAGAATATGCTAAGGCATTTAAATTATATCATATCATTTAGGATGCATTATATTATTTAGATTTTGCTATGTCATTTTATTTATGTCATGCATATACATATTCATATCTTTTAAGATGTTTTCAAAAAGATAATGATTTTTCAATAAAAAATAAAGATATTCCCGAGTTAAAATAATTCATGAGTTCTCTACTGGGTTTGCTGGAGGAAATATCATCAATTATCATTAATAAAGGAATATCTTTCTTTCAGAAAACGAGAATGATTCGGAAAGTTTTCCAAATTAATAAAAAATTCTATATTTTGCCACGTTTGTTGGGGAATATAGGAAAATTTTGAATTTATAAATTCCGGATTATTTTCAATCAAAAATGGAATTATTTTTCTTTAAATTGGGAATTAACTTGAAATACTAAATTTAAAACCAACTTTACACCGAGATTTGAGATAACACACGATTAATAAGGTACCGTTTTATACGGGCGTTTTGGGGGTGCTAATCTTTCCCCATACGTATTCGAGTCCCGAACCCGTTTCTTTGATTTCTCTGGTTTAAAACGCAGACTTGAAATTGGTTTTTAAAAATGTTTTAATTAATTTTTAAAATATTTTATAAAACCGGTTTTAATAGGTGGCCGATGACACCTAGCTAAAAAAGATTGGTGGCGACTCTATGTTTTTTTCAAGGTCATTTTCAAAACCTTCATTTTTCTAGAGGAATTAAGTTGACTTTTCCTCGATTTTTTTTAATGTCACGCTTAACGAATAATAAAGTCTTGCGATGAGACTCGTTATTTTTTAGGTTGCGACACCCCAGTTGTTGAATAATAAATAAATAAAAATATTCCAAGTCCCAATTTGAAGTGGATCCCAAGGAAGATCCGATTGGAGGAGAAACGAGAAAAATGAGAAAATTCCAAAATTTGTGGAAAAATGGAAAAACTAAATCGGAGAGGAATTCGGATGGACATTTTCAGTCCAACTCCAATACAATATATGAAAAAGGCAGTGGAAAAAGAAAATCCTGAATTTCGGCCCATTTCGAGTAAAACTGAGGTTTCAAGGGCTAAAGGGCAATTTTGAAAAATCCGAGAAAAATAGAATCCGAGCTCGAAAAAAATACGTTCCAGAACTGAGTTTTAGGATGGAAATAAGGAAATGAGAAGAAGAAAACCCGAAATTGAGGCTGAAACGCAAATATGCTAAATTCGGGAGACTAATCCGTAATTTTAAATAAAAATTCAGGAAAAATAGAAAACGAGCTCGAAAAATTATGAAAACTTTCAAAACTAAGTTTTATATTTTATGGAAGGGATTGGAGAAGAAAAATTCGGAATCGGAGCTCAAATAGAATTAGACGAAGTTTGGGAGGCACTAAACCGAAATTTTAGAGGAAAATTCGAGAAAAATAGTATCCGAGCTCAAAAAATTATGAAAACCTCCAGAACTGAGTTTTGTATTGTATGGGATAGATTAAAAAGGAAAATTTTGAAATTGGGGTCCATTTGCAATTAAATTAAGTTTGGAGGCCAAAATACAATTTTATCAAAAAAATAGAAAATGGCCATTTTGTAAATAAAAAAAAGAATGGCCTGGAAAAATCCAGGACATTTTCGGCCAGCTCATAGATGGGAGAGGCGGTGATCATCTTGAACCAAATGGCCAAGATTGAATAGCAAGATGACATTTTTAAGAAAGGACAAGATTCTCCACTACTTGCCTACATGGCATTTTTGGCCAATGGGAGGCCTCCAAATTGCAAAACTAGGTGAAGGCCATATGAAGAGCATGTGAAGGCTATGCGATGATGCCAAATAGGATTAAAAATGCCACCTAGGAAGATATTTTGATAGTAAGCCATATGATCATGACAAGTGGCTTAGATATTTTGTAGAGATAGGAAACAAGAATAATCTAGGTGGCATTATTGGCCAATGAGAGGTTATAAAACCCTTAATTTAAGGAAAGTATCATGCAAAAAGGGGACAAGAACCCTTAATTTAAGGAAAGCATCATGCAAGCAGGGGACAAGAATTAGCCATGTGGCAAAAATGTTGGGAGAGCATGCAAAGCATGACAAAGGCTAAAAACAAAAAAGATGAGCACACCAATATTAGAGGGAGGCATTCGGGCAAGCAAGGGAAGAGGATTTCATTTTTTTCAAGGCATTTTCACTACACTCTTGAGAGAAAAAAAAGAAGAGCAAAGAATAAAACCACTCAAGGAGAAAAAAAAGAGAAAAGAGAAGAAGCTTGGAAGGAAAGCTTAGCTAGGTAACTATTTCTTCTTTTCTTTTTCAATTTTTTACTTGGATTTCATGTTCTTTTTCTCTTCTTTTTTTCATGTGATTGTTAACTTTCTTTGTTGAATAAAAATGTTTTCACAAATAAAGTTCTAAAGGTTTTTCTTCTTTTCTTCTTTATTCTTTACAAAATAACAAAGTTGACAAAATTTTCCTACACATTTTCTACTATAGCCGACAATAAGGGGGCCTTATTGTGCTTGTCTTTGCTTAATTTTCTTGCTTGCTTGTTGATTGTGGGTTTCACCATTGTGGTAGGATAGATTTTCTCCTTGGTTTTCTTTAAAAAAAAATCAAATAAAAGGTTTGAGAAGCTTGAGGATCTTGATTTTTATCAAGTGATTTTGGTTAGGTGGGACTATGTCCAAAGAACCAACCCTTGAGCCAACCTTGTTTTTTTCTTGTTTGTTTATTTTTTTTAGCTTATGTTTGATCATTTTCTTATGTTTGTTTGGCTGTAAAATCATGTATTCATACCATTTTCAACTTGATTTTTGGCTAAGATCAATCAATGATCTTTAGCCAAAGTTTCTTGTGCAAACTAGTTGAGAAAGTAATGGGTTGTTAAGTTGAATATTCTGACTTTGAGCATTTTTTTTACTAAGTTCTTTTTGTCAAAATAAAAAGATTTTTAACCATATTTAGTAGATTCTTAGATAAGCCCCTGATATTTTTTCCAAGATTTTTAGAATTTTTTATCAAGGTTGGAAAAATGGTTTTCAGTAAAACAGATTTTAGTCTACTATTCTGACTTTAATGCAATTTCGATCTAGTCATTTTTGGTCCAAATTTAAAGCTGATTTTTCCTCATAAATACCATCATGTTTCAAGTCTAAACTGATTTATTCATATTTTTTTAATTTTTTTTTTTTATAAAGGGTAGAAAAATTGTTTTCTAAAATTGGTTGTTGGAATTAAAATGAGTTTTCTCAAAACTAATAATTTCCTGTTTTATATTTGTAAAAATAAGGGGCTGATTGGAGCCATTAGCTACTGTTTTAGGTTGATTTCAATGTCATCTCAAGGATAAAAATTGATTTTACAAAGATCGAGTTATGGGTAGTTAACCCGAGTTTTAAAAAATAGGAAATCTAGAGCCTTTTTAGGGGGGTTCGCCCAAGGTTTTTCTTTTCACTCCAAAATTTCAATTTTTTTTTAAATTCGAGCCCAAAGTCATTCGGTTTTAAAAATCCAATTTAAGTTTCTTACAAAGGTAGTCGGATACCTTTTTAGGTATACGTATGTCCTTACTTCAAGGGAGAAATACATCTTCATGCATTGCATATTTTAAAATGTATTTTACTTAGTTTGGCATAAAAATGTATTTTTCGGTTTCCTAAACATTTGGCGAGAATTAGTTCCTAATCATTGCCGGGGAGGTTAGGAAATTATTCAACGCACATGTTTATGGAATCGAAAGGTATGATTTTTGTTTTATTCGGAATCATATTAAATGTTAGAGGAAAGAATTATTTTCCAAGTTTTGCCGAGTTTGCCGGGAAGTACGGTAATATTTTCCGACATATGCAATTTGTGTGATTCCTCACATGAAAAATCCATGAAAATAAATTTTGAAATAATGATGTGAGCATATTCCATGATATGTAGATTTACCTTCTTAATCATGATATGTTTGTGAATATTCTATGGTGATGTCATTTTTTTATTGTCATTCATATGCTATGTCATTTAGATTTTGCTATGTTATTCATTCATATGCCATGTCATTCAGATTATACCATGTCATTCATATGCCATGTCGTACAAATTTTGCCATGTCATTTATTCATATGTCATGTCATTCATTCATATACCATGTCATTTAGATTTTGCCATGTCAAGCATGCCATGTCATTCATTTATGTGCCATGTCATTTTGAGTTTGCCATGTCAAGCATGCCATATCATTCATTCTTTTGGCCATGTCATTTAGGTTTTGCCATGTCAAGCATGCCATGTCATTAATTCTTTTGCCATGTTATAATAGAATACTTGTCATGCCATGCTAATTATGCATCTTTTTATATTCATGTTTTAATGATAGTTTATACATTCATGATCATTTAAATTTTTGAAAATTGATATTTTTTTTAATAAATAAGGCAATATTCCCGAGTTGATAAAATTCATGAATCTTCCCCTGGGTTGTCGGGGAGTCTTCATCATTATTATTAACGAAAGAATATCCTCTTAAAAGAGAATGATGCGGAGATTTTCAAAAACAATAAAAATTCTATATCTTTGCCGGTTTGTCGGGGAATATAAAATTTTTTTGCAATAACAAATTCCGGATCATTTCCAAACAAAAATAGGATTGTTTTTAAAATGGGAATTATCTTCAAATACCAAATCTAATTCACTGAAACTCGAGATAACACATGACTAATAAGGTACCGTTTTATACGGGCGTTGTGGGGGGTGCTAATCCTTCCCCACACGTAACCGACTCCCGAACCCGCACTTGTTTTCTCTGGTTCAAAGCGCAAACTTCGAAATTGGTTTTAAAATGTTTTAATTAATTTTAAGATATTTTTCAAAAACCGATTTTAATAGGTGACCAATTGCACCTAGCCAAAACAAATTGGTAGCGACTCCATTTCTTTTTTTCGAGGTCATTTTCATACCCTCAACTTTTATTTTTAAAAGAATTAAATCGTCTTTTCCTCTATTTTTTTCTAACGTCACACTTTTAACGAATGGCCGATTGTCCCGCAATGGGGCAAATTTTTCGAACGCCTTTTTTTAAGGGGGTTGCAACAATATAAATTACATAATATATAAAAATAATATATTATATAAATGAAAAACAGGCCGGGATGGGCTCGAACCTTGATTGTTGGAGCCAAGACCCGGCCCATTTTCTAAATGGCCCTCATTTTTTGCCCAAACCCATATTTCGGATCTAATATTTTTGTCCAAACCCTCCAAAATATGGATGGACCTTCAGGCTTAGGTGGATATCCCGACCCTTGAGCAGGTTTAGTTGCAAGTTTGTATATTTTTCGTTGTTTTTAAAAAAAGGTTTGTTAACTAGTGTTTTTAAGGTATTCTTTAATATTAGTTAACATACTATTTAATATTATATTAAATATAATAAGTGATAACTTTATTCATCATTTTCAATGTATTAGATGAAGATATTTTTATATATAATAATTTTAAAAAATGATTTCAAAACACTCGTCAACAAAATCCTTTAAAAAAAAGGTAAACTTTACTTGCATTATTTGTGATTTCACCTTTTGTTACAAAACACTTTGTAATTTTAATTTTTTCAATTAGCACTCTTGTGATTATGTTGTTCTTCAAGTGTTACACCAAGGTTTTTTTATTTAGATATTGCTATTTTTTTTTTAACCAAACTACCATTTTTTCTAAATTATGTACCAAAATACGCTTATTTTAAAATTAGATGGAAAATCGTCATATGATATGACCACTTCCCAACTGAAAATTTTATTTTTTTAAAAAAAAATCTTGCTCGGAAGTCGCCATATGATATGGCGACTTTCGAGCTATAAATTTTGTAAAATTAAAAAAAAAACTTGGAAGTCGCCATATGATATGGCGACTTCCAACTGCAATTTGTAAATTTTTTTTATTTTATATAATGTTGGGAAGTCGCCATATGATATGGCGATTTCCCAACATCAATTTTTTTTTTTTTTTAATTTTTAAATTTTGTAATTAAAGTTTATGTTTTAATTTTAAAAATTAACATTATTAAAGTATTTTTGTAAAAAGTAATTTTTTGAAATTATTTAAAAGACTAAATAATATTTTTTATATATATATATAATTAATTAATTATTTAATTTTACATTATTTAATTAATTCTAAATATATTTTTTTATATATATAATTATTTATTTATTTAATTCAAGTATGTTACTGTTTTAAAACGGTAAAAGAAATTAACTTTGAAATTTAATTTTACAAAATTAAAATTTTAAATAATAAATAACAAAATTAATAATAAAATTTAAATAACAAAATTAATAAATAATCATTTAAAATTTAAAATTAAAATTTAATATTTAATGAAAGAAAAATACAAAAAAATACATGATTATTATACAAAACGTACATTATTAAAAACATTTTCTAAAAAATACATGATTATTATACAAAAAGTACGTTTATTCTAATTATTTACGGAGGAGCTCCCGTATCGCGTGGTGTTGAGCAACAATGTCGAGCTCTCCTATTGCATGCTGGTTGCATCCGTCGTTCAACCTCGTCAGTGGGACGTATTCTTTGTCGACCTCGTCCTCGACCTACCGCCACTGGTTCTGGTTCTATGTGATCCGCATGCCCACCCATATCAGTCGATGGGAACGCACTACTAGAGGGACCCTCATGTTCTGTATCAAAAAATGGAAACCCACTGCTCGAGGAGGTAGCACCCATAAAGGGAACCTGACTACTAGATGGACCCACAAGTGATGTAGTACCAAATGCTGACGTAGGGGTTCCAAACTGATACATTGAAGTTAGATATGCTGAACTTGGACTTCGGGTGAGGAGCTGATCATCTAACCTCGTTGTTGGCGGTTCTGGTCGGTAAATATCTTCAACATCAAATCTGAGGTGACTGACGGAATGACGATGACTGGATGCTACGCTGTGTTCTGGTTGAGGTTGAGGATGACTAAATGACATCCTCGGTGCAGTGAACTCCGCTGCATGTGATAAAGCCTGTTGGCGGGTCCGCCGACATTGTCGGCTAGGTGTAGGAACTTCCATTTCGTGTGTAGGACGTACTGGATTTGAAGTCTGTCCGGGAAATGGCATACTCCTAACATCCTCAAACTCCGACGGTGGACAAATAAAAGGCCGACCTTCATTTTCAAACCATCTTATGTAATCAGCAGATGGGTTGAAATTATTACGAACAATGAGTATACCTGTCGGAATTTGTTCAGAACGTTCATTCCACAATTGGATCCATTGTCGATGCTTCGTAGGCCAAAATATTTCGTGGCGCCCACGCATATCAATCTTGTGAACCTTATCAAAATTAGCCGGTGGTTGCGGAATTGGTTGTTGCATCCTAAATTGTCGCAACACCTTGTCAGTAGCGTGCCATTCTACATATGCAAAGCATATCAATGCTGTGTTTGCTATCCATATATTGCAATTATTAGTTGTATCCGATGGAAGACATGCCATAATTTGATTTGAAGAATACGGCATTCACACAAACTGCGAATAATTATTACAAATTATTAGTTTCATATGGATTAAATACAAAAATACTTGAATGTAACAATCGAAACATTTACCTTTTGATATGCTTCTCGATCTAGTCGTGATCTTATAGTTCGAAGGTCGAGCAGAATATCGCTACAATCTTTAGGATGACTCCACTTGTTAAAAAGCATATACAATCTCAATAAACTTAATAAAAATACAAGTTCGTACAAAATTAATAAAAATAGTCAAGATTATTACCTGCTTGCAAGGGGGTATACAGGCGAAAAATTTTCGCGCAGAGTAAGAAATGGCAGTCGATGCCAAGCCCATGACTGTAGAAGCAGTAAACATCCACCTATGTCATGGCAGTCGGGAACTGTATCCCGGCACAGTTCTCTATACAAAACCGCCAAACACGCAGAACCCCAACTATAATTTGTTGCGTGCTCTAAATCACGAAGTAATGGAAGTTACATTAAATGTACCCGACTGCTCGATTTGTCCGGCATTAGCATTCCTCCAATTAAACGTAAAATATATGCTCTAGCAGCATATTTTACCTCTTTTTCGCTTGCGTGTTCGGAGAGATTTTGCAATGACTGTAGCCACGTTTTTGTCACCATTGAGCCCTTCAAACATTCTTCTGGAGGTACAACGCCCAATAAATTTTGGCACTCTTCATTCCAATCTAGAAGACTTGCGCCTGTAACTGACATGTCATCCACTGGTAGTCCAAGTTGGAGTGCAACATCTTCTAAAGTGATTGTGCATTCACCACACGACAAATGAAAAGTGTGCGTCTCGGGTCTCCATCGTTCAACCAACGCGCTAATTAAGTCTGGCAGAAGCATACATTGTCGAATTTGACTTGCATAATAAAATCCGGCACTCTTTGAGTGATCAATATCTTCGAAAAAAAATTTCCTCAATCGTAAGACGCGAACAGGGTCCTAATCATATTTAATTAAATTAAATAATTATAAAATCATTAAAAAAATTAATAATGCAATCTCTTTGAAATATGATTAATTATAAAATTATTATTATAAATATCCAGTTTATAATTATATAAAAATTAATAAAAATAAATTATGATAAATTATAAAAAGTTATAAAAAAATATGATAAAAAATATAAAATATTACTAATCTCTTCCTTTATAACCGTGGATATGTGCTTATCTTGCAACCTCAATAACGATGAAACCATTTGAATTCGTACACAAAGAGAAAATTTTAGAGAGAGAGAGTAGTAAATTTTAGAGAGAGATTGCATTATGTATACAATAATCTCTTAAATTACTAGTACTTAGTTATGCAATAATCTCTTAAATTACTAGTACTTAGTTATAAATACGAAAAGAATAAACTATCTTCTTTCATGGATGCATTATTTTTCCCCGGTTGGAAGAAACTTGACCTTGTGTTTGAAAGTGTAGGAGTAGAACCACCAAGAGTGCAAATTGACCAAAGTTCATTACACTTGAAACATTTCTCTGGAACCCAAGCTTGATAAGTTGCAAATTTTCCTTCTTTCCAGCACATCTACAAACCGGGGAATTGCTGAATAACCAATTCATCCTTGGATTCCCTAGAAACAGTGAGTGTCTTGAACACCTGACTTCTGTACGGTAGCCTGGACAACCAAGAACTTGAGTTTTTTTATCCTCACCTAGGGATGGCAAAACCCGATCCGACCGATGGATTTCGAACCGATCCGATCCGAATGGAGAGGTTTTTTTTTTTTGAACAATGGAGGCGGGGCGGGGCGGTGCGGTTTTTTTTGTCTGAAAGGCGGGGATGGAGCAGTTGTGGTAATTGCCTGCTCCGCACCGCCCCGCCCCGAATAGTGAAATTACAATTTTACCCTTACATATTTAGCTTTTAAATGAATAATAAAATAATATAATTAAACTTATTATTTTTATTTTTATTTTTAAAAACTTAAATCTAATACTTTATTTTTTTCTCTTCCTATATTAGAAACATGTTTATATTTAATTTATTTTTAAAATGCTTTATTATTTGAAAAAAAATAAAAATAATTAATAAATATCAAATGGGGCGGAGCGGGGCGGGGCGGTTATGGATGTAACCGACATCCATGGAGGTGGTAGTGGTATTGAAATTTCAACATCCATGGCGGAGCGGGGTGGGGCGGGGCGCGGAGCAGTACAATGGCGGGGCGGGGGCGGATATTGCAAAATCCGCCCCCGCCCCGCTCCATTGCCATCCCTATCCTCACCTTGTGCCAGAAAAGTTTCTTGTATTCCAGACTGCTTGCATAGCTTTGACCTTTTCAACATCAGCATTGATCTTTGCTTGGTCTGGGTGGCTGAATGGTGCTGGATTCTTGAGAACTGGAAGGAGTAATCAGTTTAAAGCTTGGGGTAGCATCTGATTTTGGGCTCAAATCAAAAGAGTGCCTCCAAAATGCCCTTGTCTGAGATACCAATAGACAGCTTCTCAAGAAAGCCCTTTATCTCATCCAAAGAATTTTTCATTGTTCCTGAAACAACACTTAATATATGAACTTAAGCTTTCAACCATGCAAAATCCTTTTCAGCTTCATGATCTTGATAAAACGCCTCAAATCTTTTGAAAAAGTTTGGAAGTGCAATATTGGTTATCATTGTTGTAGAATAAAATAGAGAAAAGGATGGTTAAGGAGAGGAGAGGTGAAAAGATGGATCTTTCACTCTGCTGCCAATTGATGTAGGGCAGATTAAGAAAAGTCTGCCTACTTAGGGTTTATGATGAGCTAAGGCTGGAAAATTAGCAGTGAGGGTTTTGGTTTATGGTTGGAATTAGGACTAAGGTTTATGAATCTAGCAGGTTTTAATTTAGTTGAATTTTTAGGGTTGAATGTGATAAGGTTGCTGGGATTTTTTTGGCAGCATTAAAATAAGGAAACAAGTTTATGAGTACTGTTTTTGTGCTGTAAATTCTGATCCAAACGTTGTTACTAAGAAGAAATCACAGAAGAAATTTCTAATCATTCAATCAGAAATTGTCCAAGAACTCTTGATAATTGAAATCATAAATAGATCAACTCTTCCAAGTCTAGCAATAGAAAGAGATATATAAATAGGTAAGTATTAGCATGTCCTCCTTGGAGAATCATGTTAGAATTAGGAAAGATTCAACTAACTAAAGAACACGATAAAAGCCCTAATAATTTATGTAAACTCAAAATAAGACCCAATCGGCCATGATTAGGGCCCAGTTTGGCATTGCGATTGAAAGCAATCGCAATCTCAGGTCCTCCCATGCTTTTGTGATTGAGAACAATTTCACCTCAATTGGGATTTTTAATCAAAATATTGGAACTTTTTTTGCATTGCGTTTGCAGATCAAATTTGGCGATTGAGATGAAATGCAGTTCAATTGCAAATGCCAAACAGGCTCTAAGACTCATTCCAATAAAAAATGAAAAAGAACCAGAATTCCCCTAGGGGTGCATGTATCAGAAAAACTACAACTCTGCCTCGTACATGACAATAGCCTATATTCATGAAATAGAGTCCCAAATTGCTAGTTCTAAAATTATTATAAATATGAAAATAACAAAGCATCTCCTTCTATGGCTGCATCATCTGCAGTAGCTGCCACTTAACAAGCATTTCCATAGTATTTGTCTCCATTCTATATTTTTCATTCTTCATTGTTTTTATTGCTTAACGTATGCTCTTTAATTTGTTTTTCCATGAGCATCAACAACATGCTTTAAATTCTAAATTCAGTTGTGTGAGAGAACCTTGGATAGGAATAATAGTTAATCGTGATTTATATTGATTTGCAGGACATGAAAATTGAAGATCCGTAAATCGTTGAGTTGGTGAAACAAATTGAGGAACTCGAAAATAAGTTATTTGGTCATCCTCTCCACAAGGTTTTTCATATTAATTCGAATTTGGCTCTGTTTTTATTGTTTCGGTTAGAGAATGCACTTTTAAATAATAATAATAGATACTAACTTGTAGGTATGTTACTCGGTTTTGGGGGTGAGTGTTAGATACGGATATGTGTCCGACACGGGTATATTCAATTTTTTCTAAGTTTTTCCTTGTATTTAGAGTGTCCTTGGAGGGTCATATCCCCATATCCATGTCCGAATATGCGTTGGACACGGGTATTTCAAAAAAAATGAAGAGTCGGAGTAAGTTTGAAGCAATCTATCTAACCATTATACTTTCGCTACTTGGTGCATTGCAGTCTCAAGATGAGCATCAAATTAGATCTTTCCCGAGGAAGGCAGAGGTGAATCACGAGATTCAACAGCTCAAGTCAAAAATGCGTGATTCCCAGGTATTGCATTGGGGATTGCCTCGTTTATGTAGATATGGCATGACTTTGAAAATTGGATGATACTTATATTAGATTTGGCCTCAACATGTATATATGTAAATTCGTTCTGCAGAAAAAAGTCAAAATCCTAAAACTCCTTCCAAATTAGCTCACTATTTTCAATTTGTTTTAACACTTTGCTGAAGTGACGAGTCTTAGTAGATATAGATTTAAACAAATGGTTCTTTTCACATAAAATAAAGATTTTATTCAAGCTATCTATTTTCTACCTCTCAATAATAAGTAAATAATTTTTTAATCAATTTGAAAACTTTAATTACAAATAAGAAGAAATGAAAAGTGTTGATCAATTAATGAAAGTATAATAATTAAATAAGGAAATAAACTGTTAACAAATAAAAAAAAGTAATATTAGTTGATAAAAATTCCTTAAATTAAATTGCATATGCAATCAAATAACAATATAACTAAATAATAAGAATTTATATAAATATCCCCTCCATTTCTAACTGAATTTCCACTTTTCAAATGGTAAGAATTTGAGGAATAATGTATTTGCCCTTAGTTTACAACTTTTACCCTTCAAATGTTGCAAAAGCTAGAGGGGCTCATCTAAAGTTAGTATTTCAATGAAGGGCAACATTGGGGAAATGTATTCCAATTTGAGAAAGCGGACATTATTGTGAAATACTGAAAAATAGTAAGATGGACATTTTTGAAATGGTGGGAGTAATATTTAAATATGTTTAATGTATTATTTTTAATTAATAATTTTTTATATTTTAATCGTAATCAAATGGTTATAGAGTTATATTTCAAGTTTAGAAATTATATACAAATTTAAATATGTTATATGTTTCTTTATCTTTGTGCTTGATATAATTATATTTAGATTAGACCATGCATCTTTTTTTATGTTTTAAATAGTATACAACATTAACATTCTTAATAATATGTTTAATTTTAATTTACGTATTAGTTCATATAAGATAGGATTTTATGACTAATATTTATAAATATTTTATGTGATTATATATTTAATATTTTTATATAGTTGCAGATTTGTATGTTTTTACATAATTATATACTTTTGTTTTTGACATGATTAATATAATTTACATGTATGTCTTTAAATCATAATAATCTTGTATCAGATTAAATAATATTATAAAATCACTTGTATATTATGTTTTTATTATAACCCTGGAATACTAATGTTTTTCATATATGCATATATTTGAACAATGCTAGAAATTGCTTATGAGTAGTACTAGAAATGGAAACATTGTTTCTAAAAGCGTATGTTGCTTTGAATTTTCATTTTCTTAAAAGGATCCGCTTCGGTTAAAGTTTATTTAATTAACTGTTTATGAAAGTTTTTTTGCATTTAATACATTATTTTTATTGAATTAAAAAAAAATCATTAATTACATTTTTTATATATATATATATATATCACTTTAATCAGTGTTATTAAGTACTGATTAACGTTTTCTTTCTTAAAATACTGATGTTGGCCATGTTCAAGATGTCAAAATTGACATGGGTATCAGGTCGTGAGTCCTGACCTTCCAAATAAAACGGCACCTTTAGTTTTCAACAATATTTTCCATTTTCACGTTTACTCTAGATATGATAATTGAAATAACTAAATAATAGCCCTTGTTTTCTAATTTTATAGAGAATTAAAAAATAGTTTTAAAGTTATGTTCCATTTCCAAATACAAGTGTTTCGAAATTTAGTTATTGGTCTTATTTTGTTCATCATTTTTAAGAGTAAAAGTAGAAATACAAAATGAAACATTCTCTAACACTAAGTAGTCCTAAAGGTTTTCCTTAGAAAAACTGAATGCATCAATTTTGGACATATACCTATATTGATACTCACTCTTGCATTCCAGCAACATAACTGAAATCAATAGAAAAAAAAATTTCTTTATTCAGTTGTAATGAGAAATATTTTTCTGGGAACCAAAAGCATGTTATTAGACGTGTTTTCTATTGCTATTTTCAATAACTTTTAAGCAAAAACAGATTAACATAAAAAAAAATTATGTTGCCAAATGACACTTAAGATATATATGTTTTTTTTTTTTTGTTGCTTTTTTTTGGATAATTGACACCTAAGATATCAAGTTTGAATGGATCCAACAATTTTCAGCAGGTAATTAGATATGCTGCAAATCTAGGGAAGGGGGTGTTAATTTGACCTACCTTTGACTATGAAAATTTTCCGTGTTTCTGAACCCGAATTTTTTCATGGAGTTTAACTGTTGGTTTGATAGCTTATAGATGGTAATTGCACAATGAACTCATAAAGTTCCTGACCGGCCGGTTATGCTAATTTGTGTTGGTAACCGCAGCACATAATACTTGTGATTTTATCTTGCCATAGAAAGATAAAAAAGAAAAAAAAAAAAATGCATCTGATTTGAGAATAGCTTGACTGCTTGAGTACCAAATTTCCTTCTGTCTAAACATGCAAAAATTTATTATGTGCTGGTTTTTGTTCCCCGAAGAAGGGGTATCATCTGTAAAGCTCTTTCTTGTTAGTAGTAATAGCTTTAGATCAATAGAAACTGTATTAATTTTGTTCACCTGTTCTGTGATTTTAATTAACGTTTCCTTTTCCTCTTGCAGCTTCAAAAATTCCGTGATGAACTTAAGAACCATGCAAGGGTCCTGAAGAAGCTGGGCCATATTGATGCTGACAGTGTTGTCCGGCTGCCTGCTTGATAGACACTGAAGATGAACTGCTTGTAACAGAACTGATGTTTAATGGTGAGTTTCAACTACTGTTGCCCAATCCATTTTGTAGTACGGAGGATCTTATTTTATCAATTAAGGCTAGGTATTTTCCTCGCCAGGTTGGAGTGGCTTTTCACAGAAGGGTTGCTAACCCAAACCTTATTAGTTGGTTTTTTAAAAAGTGAAAAATACATGTTATCATTAAAAGGTTTCTTATAATGGCTTAGTGTCATCAAATTCTTTTTAAAACCGAATACTAGTTAAATTATTGTAATTCCACTAGTAATTACAAAAAAAGAAAATTGTGCAGATGAGATTCTTTCTTAGAAAAAGTTCAAAATAAAATTCATTCATTTATCAATATTCATAAACTCCAACACTTAATGTTAGTTCATATTTCCATTTTGGATTGTGCCAAGATTTTTTTCCATTATTCTAAACGGCAAAAAGGGGATGTTTGGGAAAATTCTAAGAAAAGCTCATTAAAATGAGCTTTCTGTAGGCTCCATTACATATGTAATTTGTGTCATGTTTATATGTAAAAAAAAAAGACATGTAAAAAATTACATAAATACATAACATATTTGTCATATTTATATGTAAAAAAAATTACATATAAATATGACAACTTTATTTAATTTTTCATGTTTATATATAATTTTTATTATATTCATATATAATGAAAACTATTTTAAACTCATTGAGTTTACCTTAAAACTTCCTGGATGTTTGCCTATTCCTAAAATTGAATAAGCAATTGATTGCTGATTTATAACCTTAACGGTTCTTGGACTTTGTGCATATTTCAAATCAGATTAACACAATAGGATGGAGGGTATATTTCTCTTATGGAAATGCCTATGAACATACACATATTAATTAATTAAATTGAAAAAATAAGAAAAAAGAACAAAAATTCAAATGAGCGAATTAAAAAAATTCAACACTAATGAGAAAATTACTTAAATACAAAAAAAAAAAAATGATATTAAATAAGCATATTGAATGGTGTTTTTCAGATATTTACTGATAAGCCCATATAATTGTAACATAAAATTTTATGAACGTTTTCATATTAAAGGAGGCTAAATAAAACTTGTACTGAACTTGTTCTTTGTTGAATAATCAATTATTAAAATTAACTTACAGAATATGCATCATTAAGGGCCTTTTCAAGTTTTAAACAGTATATGGTTTTCTCGGCTTGTCATTTTGTGGCTGAATGCAAGGTCAACTTTAGAGCTGATAAGGCAAATCTTTGCACCTAGTGTTTTTGAGTTTTCTGTTGTGTTTATTCAGATGTCTGCCTAGGTGCCTGCTCTGATTGGGCATGTTTCTGTTTTCAATTTCTTTTTTAATTGGCTGTTAGTTTAACTAATTTCTTGATTGTTTTACTCACGGTGCAACTTTTGCAGAGGTAACACAGATGACCGATATATTTGAGGGTAGAATTATTAGGAGTGCCAGAAGGCTTGATGAGTTTTTGAACCAGGTAAATTGATAAAAAAATTCCAGTATTTCCCTCCTGCTCCTTCCCACATTATTGCGATACACATGCTCTTCTGGTTTTGTTTTCCATTTTTGGCTGTTAGGATTTTTTGAATCACAGTTTTGGGGGTTTCTCTAATTGAACTTTATTCCTTTATTTTTCTAGTCTTTTCCAATATTCAAGTATTCAACTAGTATGGCCGTAGGTCTAGCAATTTTTGACACAAGCCGATAACACGACACATAATTAAGAGGGTTTTGTATAATTGTGTTCATGTCATAATCGTATCAGCTCATTTATGACCCGAAGTCGCCTTTAGACAAGTCAACCCGCCTAACCAGTTCATGACCTGCTTAACCCGTTCAACTAATTATGCTAATAGTGCCAACCAATATAACTTCAGTCCTCTAACCCTCTTATACACGTTTAAAAATAGGTTTATATTAGCACAATTGTTTGTAGAATTGGAATTGAAATTATTTTATTAGAAGTGTAGGGTAATAATGGTAATCAAATAAAGAAAACCCTAGAATAGATACTTGGCCTTTCTTGTATCTGAAAACCCATCTAACTAAGCCGTCGATCTGCTCCTTCCTCCAATCTTGCCTCATGACCTCACCTCCAATCCGTCTAGATCTCTTATCTTCGCCTCCCATTGTCTCTCCCTCCGTTCACTCCACCTTGATGTATTTCTCTCATCCCTCACTATTTCTTCCACCATCACAATTTCTTTATCTTCCAAGTGTCTAAACATATTTTACCGTTTCTTTTTCCCTTCTAAGAGCATATATTTTTAAACAGCATCAAGATGTAGAGAATAAAATGGGTTAATCTCTTTGTTTTTGTTGATTAAAATGTTTCAACTTTTTGAGATTTTTTTTTTTTTTTATGAAAAATTATCACATACACTGATGGGAGAGTTTTTAGACTCTATCAGCTGGGTTAAAGGGTTGACAAGTGTCCTAGTAGGGTATATTTGTGAATATTAAAAAATTAATTCATTACTAAATGGATACATATCAATTCTTTCATCTTGCTTGTAAAGTTTAAAATTTTCACTGGAAAACGAACTTAATTTTTGATATATTATTATTTGATTTGGTTTTTTGTCATTTTCTATCATACTAATAATAATTTTGTTTCCATAATTTTCACTTATCTGAATTTCAATTTTGATATTTTATTTTATTTGGATGCAAGAGTGCAAGTTTAAACGGATTATGAGTTTCTTGTCATGTAAACATGTTGTATCGAGTCGTGTCATATAACTTTTGTGACGACCTGTTTAATAAACTTGTTAGTTGTATTGTGTAACCTGCTTCATAAACATGTTTCATGCCAAGGTGACACAATCGAGTCATGTTTGTGTTGACCGATATATCTGTTTGTTATGCCCCAATCTCGACAAGACTATTATAACTTGCGAACATGAATTGCCAGGCCCAGGCATGGGTTTCTCAACTTAAAATTTCTCTCTTGCTTGAATGTTTGACTAGAGATTGTGTGTGGTGGGTGGGCATGTGAATATGGCTTTCCTCTGCTTCTTTGAGTCATTCAAAAAATTTGAATGGAAATGTGTTTTAAGTTTTACTTATTCTACTCAGCTCCGTGCTGCTGCTGAAGCTATTGGAGAAGTTAATTTGGAGAACAAGTTTGGTGCAGCAAGTGAAAGCCTACCGTTGGCATGTTTGGTGCGAGGTATCATGTTTGGTGCAGCAAGTTTGGTGCGAGGTATCATGTTTGCCAACTCCCTGTATCTGTAAATGTGTATTTTGCAGGTTCCTTGTATTATGGAATACAACCAGCCGTTGGCATAAAGTTTTCGGTGGTCTTATGCGCTGTCATATGTTGACATCATAGATTTCTCCTCCTCATCTTCTCAACTTTTCCCCTGCCTTTCTCATTCCGCCCTTTTTAGTTTTGCTATTTAAGGAACTGCAGCTCTAAATTTTGTTCAATGGTGTTGTCGATGCATATTTTTATTATATTACAACTATACTATACACATGATATTGTTTTCCGTTGCGGCTAGCCAATGCCTCTCCCTCCTCTTCTCTTTTTTTTTTTTCTCTCTCTCTTTTTTTTTTTCTTTTTTAGATTTTTTTTTTTGAAAAATTCAAAAAATTAAAAAGTTTCTGATTCAATAATTTTTTTTTTTTTTAAAAATTTATAATTCAAAAAAGTAAAGATATAAATAAAAAATAATTAAAAAAAAATACTGATATGGTATTGCTGACGTGTAAAAATTATAAATGATGAGTTTTTTATTGGCCAAAAAATGATGTCATTAAGCCATTAAGCACGGGATTAACATAGATGACAGGGAGTAAAATTTAGATAACAAATTGTGAATTTGTTTTTTAGATATTAAATCAAAATATAATTTACGGTCAATTTGCCTATTAATCCATGCTGAAATGATATAAGCCGGATCACTTTGTTCAGACAACAAACACTACACGCTTAGAAAGCTTGTGCTTGCTATTGCTCAAGCATCTACATTACTAGAGTCCCCGAGGAATGTTGTGACTTGGCCTACATTTTGATTAGACATGTCACTAGGGCGGGTCAAATTGGTTTCAGTTAGATCTATTCAGATTTTGAAATTTTTGGGTTCATATTATTTTGGGTTAAAATGATTTTGGGTTTGGATCATTTCACGTCAATCAAGTTTGATATTTGAGTAATTCGGGCTCGCATCATTTTAGGTTCGAGTCACCGGGTTTGACATTCGGGTTCAGATTATTTTGGTCAATTTATTAATTTGAGATTCAAATCAGATCAAATTTAAATAAATTATTTGATTGAGTCAAATCTAATTAGAATTTTATTGAAATATAAAAAATATATTTTTTTAATAAAAATAAATATCTATTTGACTCGATTTTCGAGCATAAACAAGATAAGCAATTGAGTAAAAATGAGAAAGCAAAACTACCAGCATTGCAGTGGCTGTTTCTCTGTTATTGCCATCAACACGAACCATGATACTGGAATCACTATAAAACTGGTGCACCAAGTGTGGCTGCTGTTCAAGTACCTGATAGTATTGCCCCACAAAATATGTTCCCACCTGACAAAAAAAAACCCACAAAGAATAACAAAACCCAGATTTTTATTTCTCTTTATTTCCACTATACATTTCAAAAAAACAATAAAAACCATAACTTTTAAAAGGAAGAACCAGAGAGAAAAAGCAATATAAAAAAAGAGCTTTTTATGTACCTGAGCAGCAGTAACTGGAATGGGATAAGGAGTTGCCATTTCTGAAACCCCCTAAAACCCCAAACCCTTTTTTAAATAGATCCTAGCATTGCCTCCACTGCCTCAAGATCTGCAGCACCCAAAAAAAAGCTCCCATATTTTAATACATTCAAATAAACCAAACAAATAAAACCAACAAAAACATTAAAACAAAAAATGAAGAAATCTGAGATGGGTATTTAGAGAGAGAGATAACTTATCAGTGTTACCTCCGCTGTTTTTTTTTTTTTTTTTTTGGCGTGCTTTGCTGTATTTTGGCTCTGTTGTCTGCTGAGTCCTTTGGGTTTTCAATTTTATTTTAGGTTTTTTTATTTATTTTTATTTAAAAAAATTTCCAAATTTTGGTAGTCGTCACTGAACAGGGAAGTTTCAGGGTAAGTTCTTTTAAGTGGTTTTATTATATATAAATATTATAAAATTATAAAAAGTTATCATATATATTTTTTTTTACATATAAATATCATAAATTATATATAAACATGATAAATATATTATATATTTATATAATTTTTTATATATTTAATTTTTTTATATATAAATATAACACAAATTATATATATAATAAAATATATAAAAAAAACTCATTTTAAAAAATTTTCTTTATAATTTTACTGAAAATTGGAGAATGCGTGTGGGCATTTTAAAAACAAAAAGAAGAAAAAAATAGGAATCGGGTTGTAGAGGTTGATTTAGGACTACCCATGGTAGTAGTCCTAAATCAACCAACCCCAAATAATGGATGTAGAGGTTGATTTAGGACTACACATGGTGGTAGTTTAAGGTGGTGGCTATTTTAGAAACCACCTAAGGCAAATATAACCATAAAGTGAAACACATAGTTTCTATTTGTTTCTTAAAAAGACTAACACCAAATAAGTAATCTTCACCTTCTAGATAGTAAAAATATGTATTTTGTTGGCTTGGTGATGAGTAGAATTCAAGAGATCAAGCTTACAAGCTTTGTGGTTATGGAGTTTTCATTTGGTTAGGTTTTCTCATAAGGAAGAAGATGAAACAACCCTTAAAGTTTAAGGAAAATGGGTCTCTCAGCTGAACATGGGTTTATGGCATGTATTTTATGGCCATTTTCCAAGTAAAATGACAAAAATACCCCTTTTTGCTCACTTTTTGTCTTTTAGTGCCTAAATGGGGCCCACATGAAATTTTTACGTTCGGAAGCTCGTTTTTCACTTTTCTCGACACACATATGTTTAAAATATCATTTTACACTAGTATGAAAGTTTTCATAATTTTTTGATATCCTGAGCATCAAATCCGGGCCCCGGACCGTTTACAGGTCAATATTTTGACTTTTTCAGTGTTAGCTTCGATTCTCATTCTGATTTCACCAACAGCTTTCTAACATCATTTTATGTCCATATGAATCCATTTGTTCACTTAAAACCTTTTCCAGACCTTCCCGCGGCCAGTTCCAATTTTTCACTCTTTTAAGCTAATTAAGGGCATATCCGCTTTCCACTTTACTTTTTGAGTAAAAAAAATGTCAAAATTTTCAATCTAAGCATCATATTGAGATCCTCTACGATCACGAAGTCTATTGGTACCATATTCGAACCAAAAATAAAATTTTGGGTAAAATAACCAAAATACCCCTGGTTCATATTTTATCGGTTCTGTGTCGATTAGATTTCCAATAATCCTGATCAGTAACATATCATATTTTAACACTATGTGAAGTTAAAATACACCAATTTACAGGTTTTACATTGTCCCAATTGTGACTCCTAGCTCGTGATCACTTTAAGGCTAAATTCCTCAAATAGCCGATTAAACCGCTTACTCTAAAAAAAAAAAAAAAATTTAATATAACAATAAGACCGGATGGTAGTGTGCTTTGTCTACAAGCATACATAAACTTGATCCATCGTCTATGAATTATTTAAAGAGACCCGAGTCGATCTCTGACTTACGAAGGTCTTACAATTCTTCCCCTTTAAAAAAAAATTCGTCCTCAAATTTTCCTAATTGTGAACTTATTGCATAATTCGTTTAAAGAGTTACGTACCTACTATCGGAATAACTGGGGGTACTATATTCTCATGTCTCTTTCAAGTTCCCAAGTAGCTTCCTCTTTCCCATGATGATTCCATACAACCTTCACTGAAGGAATCTCCTTCGATCGTAGCTTCCGTACTTGCTGTTCTACTATGGCTATGGGTTCTTCTATATATGACATACGGGGGTCTATCTCTACCGCCTGCGGTTGCAACACATGGTTCTCATCTGGGAGGTATTTTCGAAGCATCGACACATGAAATACCGGATGTACAGCGGCTAACTCAGGAGGAAGGGCCAACTCATATGCTACTACCCCATGTCATCGAAGTATCTCAAACTATCCAATGTTACCTTGGACTTAGCTTTCCTTTCTTGACGAATCTCATGACACCCTTAAACGGAGACACTTTCAAGAACACATGATCCCCCACATCAAACTCTAGTTCTCGACTTCTATTATCGGCATAAGACTTTTGCCGACTCTGTGCCACTCGCATTTTGTCACGGATCAACTTCACATTTCTTAATGCACCCCGAACCATATCCAGACCTAATAATGGACGATCACCCACCTCGAACCATCCCACTGGAGATCTACATTTTCGGCCATACAATGCTTCATATGGTACCATCTGTATGGTACTCTGATAGCTGTTATTATATGCAAACTCAATCTAAGACAAGTGTTGTCCCAGCTACCCTCAAAATCTAAAACACATGCCCAAAGCATATCCTCTAAAGTCTGGATGGTCTTCTCAGACTGACCATCGGTTTGGGGATGGAACGCGGTACTGAATCTCAACTGAGTACCCAGTGCCCTTTGAAATGATTCCCAAAACCTCGATGTGAATTGTGTGCCTCTATCTGACATAATAGAAATAGACACTCCATGCAAAGGAACTATCCGGTCCAAATATAGTCTAGCATACTGGGTTGCCGTATATATAGTGCGCACTGGCAAAAAACATGCGGACTTGGTCAATCTATCGACAATCACCCATATCGAGTCGAATCCTTTGGTTGATCTAGGCAACCTCGTGACTAAATCCATCGTAATCTTGTCCCATTTCCATTCAGGGACATCCAAGCTCTGAAGTGTACTTGGCGGTTTCTGATGTTCGGCCTTAACTTGTTGGCACACCAAACATCTAGCCACAAAGTTCGCTACATCCTTCTTCATGCCTTCCCACCAATAATATGCTCATAGATCATGATACATCTTGGTGGAACCAGGGTGCATAGTGTAGGATGAGCTATGAGCTGCCTCGAGGAGTCTATGTCGTATATCTCCTGCCAATGGTAGCACGAGGCGGTCATGTAACCATAAAGTTCCATCATCATCTATACGAAACTCCTCGCACAATCCTTGTCCAACCTGGGCTTTCTTTCCTATGCAAAAATCATCATCATGTGGCAACCGTTTTACCTCCTCCACTAATGATGACCATACTTGCACATGGGCTAACATCTCCCCCATGTCGGTAACACTAAGTACCACACCATCATTGAGGCAATTCCTCACTTCCCGGACCATATGTCTCCTCTGTACTGCTACATGGGCTAAGCTACCCATGGACTTCCTACTCAAGGCATCCGCAACAACATTGGCTTTGCCAAGATGATAAAGGATGATACAATCATAACCCTTGAGTAATTCCAACCATCTCCTCTGTCTCAAATTCAACTCCCGCTGATCAAATATATACTTGAGACTTTTTTGGTCTGTATAAATCTCACATGATCGGCCATACAAATAGTGTCGCCATATCTTCAATGCGAAGATAATGGCCGCTAGTTCTGCTCATGTCTTTTTAACTTTCTCGATGCATAATTAATAACCCTGTTCTTCTGCATTAATACGCAGCCCAAACATATGTGAGAAGCATCACAATACACCACAAAGCCATCTGTCTCATTTGGCAATGCTAACACTGGTGCTGAAGTCAAGAGCTCCTTAAGTTTATTGAAGCTCTTTTCGCACTCATCTGACCAAACAAACTTGACATTCTTCTATGTTAACCTGGTTAGTGGTGCAGATATCCTCGAGAAGTTCTCCATGAACCTCCTATAATAACCAGCTAACCCTAAGAAACTCCTAATCTATGTTACTGTAGTCGGCATCTCACAGTCTCGTACTGCCTCAATCTTCTTGAGATCCACATAAATACCTTCCTTCAAAACTATATGACCAAGAAAACTCACACTCGATAGCCAAAACTCACACTTGGAGAACTTGGGAAACAGTTTGTCTGCTCGAAGAGTCTCGAGGACAACACGGAGGTGTTCCCTATGTTCATCCTCACCTCGCGAATACACCAAGATATCATCGATGAACACAATCACAAACTGGTCAAGGAAGGGTTTGAACACCCTGTTCATCAAATCCATGAAAGCTGCCAGTGCATTCGTCAGTCCAAATGACATGACCAAAAACTCATAGTGTCCATATCGAGTGCGAAAGGCTGTTTTGGGAATATCTTCCCTCCTGATATGAAGCTGATGGTACCCTGATCTAAGATCTATCTTAGAAAAGCACTGAGCGCCCTGCAATTGATCGAATAAATCATTGATCCTAGGCAACGGATACTTATTCTTCGTTGTCACTTTATTCAGCTGCCTGTAATCAATACACAACCGTAACGATCCATCCTTCTTCTTAACAAATAAAATCGAAGCACCCCAAGGAGAGGTACTCGGGCGTATAAAGCCCTTATCAAGAAGATCCTGCAACTAAACCTTTAGTTTCCCTTAGCTCTAACGGAGCCATACGGTAAGGAGGAATAGATATCGGTTGTGTTCCCGGGGTACATCTATGCAAAACTCAATCTCCCTATCCGGTGGAAGTCCTGGCAACTCCTTGGGAAAAATATCAGGGAAATCCTCTACCACGGGAATCCCTCTCAAATCTTGAGACTTTGTCTCAGCATCATATACATATGCCAAAAATCCTTGTCAACCCTTGGCTAACAGTTTCCCGACACTAATTACCGAGATCAAGTAAGGCGAAGTTGTTCTACGATCTCCTTGATACCTCAACACATGTTTACCCAGTATTTTCAACACTACCACCTTCTCGTGGCAATCCAATGCCGCATGATGGGCAGACAACCAGTCCATGCCCAAAATTACATCAAACTCAAGTATATCTAGTTCAATTAGATCTACCAAAAATATCTCACCCTCGATCCGTATTTCACATCCTTTCAATATCTTGTTCATAAGGTAAACCTCCCTTACCGGAGTAAGCACTATCAATGGATCATCTAACATATCATAATTCATGTTCAAACATGAAGTAAAGGATGAGGATATAAAGGAGTGCGTAGCATCCGAATCAAATAATACTACAGCCTGCTTGGAACAAATATTTAACGTACCTGTCACAATGGCATTTGACGCCTACGCGTCCTGAGGATTCAGCACAAATGCCCTGGCTTGTCCTCGACCCTGTGTAGTCTGTCCTCTAACCCCCATAGTCTGTCCCCTACCTCCAGACTGTGTACCTCTACCTGTTGTGCCTCTGTCCATTGACTGGGCCACTGATCCAGTAGTAACGGCTGGAGTAACAACTGGGGACGGTGCAACTGTAGTATATGTGGGTTGAGAAAAATTCAGCGGACAGTCCTTCTTCATATGCCCTGGCTAACCACAACTGAAACAAGTACCAAGCCTTCCGCATCTTCCAAAATACGGATAACCACAACTCTGACAATGGAGAGCTCCTGATCTCCCAATGTTACCTGATGACTGGGTAACTGATCTAGTCTGACTGCTCTGTCCTCGGACCACTATACTAGCACCACTAGGTGCTCCTGATCCTCCTGCACCAGACTGCCTAAAACCCTGTCTCCCATTCCTGGCCTTCTTTCGAGGCTCATGGTCAACCTGCCTTTCTTTGGCCCGTGCCTCAAATCGCAAGGCTGCATCAAGAACATCGAAGTATGTAAGGGTCCTCATCACTGGTACCGCCCTAAATAAGTATTCCATGAGGCCATTAGCAAACTGCTTGGCCTTCATATTATCAGTCATCACCATATGTGGCGTATACTTCGCCAACTGGTTAAACTTAGTATCATGATCCAACACTGACATGCCCTCAGTCTGTTTCAGTAACTCAACTCTCGAGCCTTTGCATCTCGTAGACTCTCAGGCATGAATCGCTCAATAAAAGCATTATAAAACTCAGACTATTCTAATGGAGGGCTACCCGCTGGCTGGCTCCTCAATAGGGTCTTATACCATTCATAGGCCATCCCCGTCAACTGATAACTAGTCAACTCCATGGCTCTAACTGGTGAGCATCCGAGAGCCACACATAACCGATCACATACATCCACAAAGTCCTGTGGAACTGAATCAAGCTCAATTCCAGAAAATACTGGTGGCTTATTCCGTCGAAACTCATATAATGTCATTGGGAGATACAGCCCTTGTTGGGCAGGATGCTATCCCTCAGGGGGATTCTATGACCGTAGAGGATCTGGAGGGGCCTGGTCCTATCTCTGATGCCGCTGATCTGCTAGTAGATCTATTAGGGTCCTAACCTCCTGACGTATCTTACCAATCTCAGTAGCTAATTGTTTTACCCTATCATTTACTATTGACCCCTAACAGATCCAACGGTCTTATTTCGATCTCCAGGTATGGGATTCGAACGTCCTGTCAAGACCTGATTGGGATTCCTAGGTGGTCGTCCCCTCTGCCTACCCCGTGTTCTCTGCACCAAGAGCATAATAACTTGAGACAAAAATTTAATCATTAGGTACCCTCATCAATCCAACCCCGCACTATCCAATATAACCGACAAGTGATCCTTTACATGATGGACACGTGTACAGTCACCGACCTCTAAACCATACGCTGATACCAACTTTGTCACATCCCAAATCTGGGAGTGTGACCTGCCAGAGAAAAGTATGTACCCTTGCCTCTGAAGCCTTATCCATTTATCTACCTAATGAAATTTCGGCATGACCTCGCCCGATAAGGGGGGTTTACCGAACCTGCAAAACATGCAACACAATAATAATAACACATGACATCCCAGTTAAGACACCTCCAACTAAGGAGTAAGTGAGATGCCCCGCAGCAGACACACAAAGTGAACCATAATGCATATACTTATACAACACCAAAAATGTAGACAACAACATCGGTCTCCGACTGAGTAACTGCATGACACATATTACAACATATTTAAACAAAATAATATATAACATTCCTAGGTGAATGTGCATGATTCCTCCATCAAGCAATGGATCACCTCGTCAAAACGGTATATCATGCTCATCGACTATTGATCACGAGCAAGCTGGCAGGGTGGATGAGGGATCGGGTCGATCAGTATCTGAAAAAGAAAAATAACTAAAGAGTGAGTTATAAGGACCCAGTGAGCAAACGTAGAATTAATAAAGTCTATGGAAAAGACTTACAAATCATATTAATTAATATCACCTAGATGTTCCTATCCAACATCACAAACGAATATAACATCCGGTAGGGTCCATAGACTCCTACAAACCGGAAGGGCTCGAAAACTCCTACAAAATCGATAGGACACGAAGGCTCCTACAAAACCGGTAGGGCACAATGGCAGCCTACAAATCCGGTAGGGCACAATGGCAACCTACAAATTTGGTAGTACACAATGGCAGCCTACAAATTCGGTAAAGCTTAACATTACAATAAACATGCATCACATAGCATTTAAATAAGCATACTAGCAAGAAACAATGTGGCACCATACGGTCGACCACTCATACGACAATCCCGGATTATTACATAATCATAACTTGTCCATTGCTTGGACCTTTTTCTCACGTCTTTACCAGAAGATAGTTCTATGTCATGCACACTACTATTTACCAACTCAAGTGCATTATAATCCATCACCGATACATTCATACAATCACAACCAGTATGTCATAACATAATCTAACGATCCTACGTCTATCGCTACACGTTTACTCACAGTGCGCTAAGCGGGAAAAATTGGTTCCTCGTGCTCCGGAACTCTTCCAACCACGGTCTCAGCTAATCCGCGCTCCAGTATATTAACAGTAATTTTATAAATATTTTATAGATTAGAAACATTCATACTATCCAAATTGTAGCTAATTAGCTACTATCCAAAATTTTGCAGCTTAGCTATTTAAGCATTATAATATTTACACCTAGCTCGGGTGGAAATCTGGAGCAACGATCAACTAAAAAATTGCTCCCCCGAGCCTAGCAAAGCTAACGATGGCCTCGGATGGTGGTGGAAGTGGCGACATAAGATGGTTGGCCAACATGGTAAATTCGGCCAAGCTTAGATTTCTCACTCCAAGCCACTTTTTCAATCAACCAACCCCAAATAATGGATGTAGAGGTTGATTTAGGACTACCCATGTGGTGGTTTAGGTTGTGGCTATGTTGGAAACCACCTAAGGCAAAATAGCCATAAAGAGAAACACATAGTTTCTCTTGGTTTCTTAAAAAAATAACACCAAATAAGTAATTCTCACCTTCTAGATAGTAAAAATATGTATTTTGTTGGCTTGGTGATGAGTAGAATTCAAGAGATCAAGCTTACAAGCTTTTTGGTTATGGAATTTTCACTTGGTTAGGTTTCCTCTTAAGGAAGAAGATGAAACAACCCTTAAAGCTGAAGTAAAATGGGTCTCTCGGCTGAACATGGGGTTATGGCATGTATTTTATGGCCATTTTCCAAGCCAAATGACAAAAATACTTTTTTTTTTCTCACTTTTTGTCTTTTAGTGCCTAAATGGGGCCCGCATGAAGTTTTTACGTTCGGAAGCTCGTTTTTCACTTTTCTCAACATATATATGTTTTGAATATTATTTTACACTAGTATACAAGTTTTCATAATTTTTCGATATCCCGAGCATCAAATTCTGGCCCCGGACCGTTTACAGGTCAATATTTTGACTTTTTCGGTTTTAGCTCCGATTCTCATTCTGATTTCACCAACAGCTTTCTAACATCATTTTATGTCCATATGAATCCATTTGTTCACTGAAAACCTTTTTCGGACCTTCCCACGGCCAATTCCGGTTTTTCACTCTTTTAAGCTAATTAAGTGCGTATCCGCTTTCCACTTTACTTTTTGAGTAAACAAATGTCAAAATTTTCAATCTAAGCATCATATTGAGATCCTCTACGATCAGGGATTCTATTGGTACCATATTCAAACCAAAAATAAAATTTTGGGTAAAATGACCAAAATACCCTTGGTTCATATTTTATCGGTTCTGTGCCGATTAGATTTCCAATAATCTTGATCAGTAACATATCACATTTTAACACTATGTGAAGTTAAAATACCAAATTTTACGGGCTTTACATTGTCCCGATTGCGACTCTTAGCTCGTGATCACTTTAAGGCTAAATCTCTCAAATAGCCGATTAAACCTCTTACTCTTAAAAAAAAAATAGGGATAATGTCATGAATGACCCCTGAAGTTTATCAAATTTGTCAATGTAGTACCTGTACTATAGAAATGTCTATTTTGGTAGTGTGATTTGTCTACAAGCATACATAAACTTGATCCAACGTCTATGAATTATTTAAAGAGACCCGAGTTGATCTCTGACTTACGAGGGTCTTACACTCTTATTCTTGACACTTATAAATAAGAGCTCTCACAACTCATTTACGGAACTTTTGGCATTTGATAAACTTTCTCTCTAAAACTCTCTCTGCAATTCTTTGTTCTCTAATTCTTTCTTTAGCCTTATTCTTCGCCCTACGCAGCCTCACTCCGCCATCTCTATACTTCCTTCACCATGTCCACCACCACCTACCGCTACACTCAATACTTATGGTGCTCCAGTCTTCCTCTCTGCCATCTATTGGTATACCCCGTTTTCACTTGTTTGCAACGCTTTTCTCCCAAGGACTAATAGATAACTCGCAATAAGAAGGTGTCAATTGGGGCTGGAAGGGAATTCCCCATTCCTTTCATTAGATAAGCTTAGTTTTTTTTTTTTTTTTTTTCAAAAATGGAAAAAAGAAGGCATAAACATTTTTTATATTTCCTTTCCTTCTCCAAGCAATCCAGTCGCACAAATTGCTGCAGTCCTAAGGTAGCTTCCTGCTGCAAGGCAAGAAGGAGATTAAAATAAAGCTCTTCTCTTTCTTTAGAAGCAGGAGAAAAAAATAGTATAACCATTTAGTTTGAAAAATATTGTCCGAAATCAGCATATCCAACTTGCAAAACATTGTTTTTTCCAACTAGTTTGAAAAATAGATTTTGGCTATGGATCATTGGTTGATCCTTACCAAAACCATGCTGGAAATGGTTTAAAAACATGATTTACAGCAAGCAAAAATGATTGGCTCAAGGCTAGCCCCTTTGATGTTAATTCGGCTATAGCCATCACTTGGTAAAAACCAAGATCATCAACCTCAAAATCATTTTTTCAAAGAGAAATAAGCAATATAAAACACACAACCAGCAAGATATATATGCAAATGATAATATATAAGCAAGGGAATGTAAACAAACAAGAAAAACAAAGGTTGGCTCAAGACTAGCCCTTTGGATACTAGATCCGGCTATAACTATCACTTGGTACGAACCAAGATCATCAAGCTCAAATACTTTTTTTATTTCATTTTGTTGAAAGAAATCAAAGGAAAATCATCAATCCTACCACAATAGAACAACCCACATCCAATAACAAGCAAGATAAATGAAGCTAACACAAGCATACCAAAGGCCCTCTAGTTTCGGCCAAAGCAAAACATGTAGGAAAAAGTTTTGCAAACTTTGTTATTTTGTGAAAAAGAGAAGAAGAAGAAAAAGAAAATATCTTTACAACCTTTTGAAAAACCTTAAGAAAAGAAGATAAATACAAGGAATAAAGCTTGAAATAGATGGAAAAAAAAATGGAAAAGAAAGAATCAAGCAAGCTACCTTAGTAAACTTCCAAGAACAAGAACTTTGAACCTCCCTTTTTCCTCCTTTCCTCTCTTACTTTCCCTTTCTCCTTGTGAAAAATTTTGAACCAACTTCCTCCTCCTTCTTTCTCAAGTGAGTAGTGAATAATGAATGTTGAATGGTGTGAAAAAAAATCCTCCTCCTTCCTCTTATAGCCTTGGTCAAAAATCACTTTTTAATCACCTCCCTTCATCCTTTTTTTAGCCACTTGGCTTCATCATGTTGCCTAGCCAATGGAAATTAATCCTTACACATTAAAATGCCACCTATTGGCTAGCCAATGGCATTCCTACTTGGTCACCAAAAGTGGTCTCTCATTGGCCAAAAATGCCACCTAATGTACCATCTTTTTTAGCCACTTGGGAATATCACATGTCCTTAGCCAATGAGCTTCATCCTTAGCCATTAAGAGTGCTCCTCATTGGCCGAAAATGCCAACTCATGTACTAAACAAGGTAACTCATGTCCTTTTTTTGCTATCCATTTATTTACCAACATGCATGCCATTTAGCCTTTCAAAGGACACTTTTTACTCATCGTTTTTAGTTACCAAAATGTATTCTTTTTTTTCCAAATGGTCCTTTCAATCTTTATTTAATTCTAAACTCACCCTCATTTGCCTACATGTATCCTAAGGTTGGGCCTCTCAACCAATAAAAAATCTACATGAACTCTTACTGTTGGGCTTGCTAGTATATGCCCCAGAGGCAATCGGTTTGGTCAGGCATAAACTACCAATAATGCAAACCCATCGCTACATCTTAGTGATACAAGGTTTTCCTTCATGTTAGTACGATGATAAGGAGTTATTAAGTGCTAATTGGATGAAGCCCATGGAACATAATGGCCTTTCAAAGGAATTATATATAATTGTGAGATCCTTATGCATCAAAGCCATGTTCCTAAAACTATTCTTGGTCATCGTATTGCCAAGACAGGGCATTGGAAATGCTCAAAGACTGGTACATGTTAAGCCTACTTACTTAGTAAGCAACTGATCTCACGTGTTGAAGTATAGGAGATACTTTAGGATAACATGTAGGTGTTTGTCTGTTGAACAAGTTCACTGAACATGACCCGCTGTGAGAACTCCATTTGGTATTGTCACTCAAGTGTCTATGGAAACGTTCTCACGTGTCAGTCGTGTAAGTAGTCCTCTTACTTGTGATACCAGGTCATCTTGTATGGGGAATGTCATACTTTGATTCCATCACGAATGGGTCCCAAACAAGAGTGATGCTTATGGTAGGGTGGTTTTGGGTATGGCATGAACCATACGAAGATGGATGAGTGATCCAGAGAGGATTCACCACTCCTAGTGACATCGGAGACATATCTCATCTGTTCTTGGCTTAGGTTAACTTGATGGAATCTCTGGCTAGAGTATGATGAATTTAGGAGAAATAGTTTCTCTAAGTTCACAAAGTTAACTAAGAGCTGCAAAAACTAATATGGATTGAACATGAGTAGACACTGCACCATCCTCATGGTCTTTTCAGGATATTTGGTGAAAGGACTAGATTACACTGATAGACTGAACACGAAATGTTATGTCGAGACTAACTTGACTCTCCAGTATTTGGGTGGTCATGATGGCTTGCTAGAGTCCCTCATGATCTATGAGTATAAATTAATTAACATATTGAAAGCCTAATGGGTCACACACAGAAAGGTGAATTAAGAGATTAAAATGGAAAGAGCCTAATTGATTAATTTGAGAATTTAATCAATAGGGACTTAATTAAATAGTTTAATTAAGTGGAAGGACTTAAGGGAAAATACATAAGAGATATTGTCCATAGTCCAAACCCTGGAGTAATTGTCGCCCCCTATATAAAGAAACATGTGATAGCCGACCTCCCTATGGCCCCCCTAGCCGTATATGTGATATGCTTAGAGGCTTTGGTGTCTTCTTGATTTTTTGACTTCCTCCTTGCCTCTTCATGGATTGCTAGAGAGAAAAACATTTTCTTTCAAGAGAGAAAAGGCATAGAGTGAAGAAGAAAGAAGATCAAGATAATCCTTGTGGTTGGCACACCAAACCCGGATAAGCTAAAAAAGCATTTTCTTCTTCTTGATGCTTATAGAGCATTCGGCCATGGGATGTTTAGATGGGGAGAGGTTTCTTGAAACCTAAACTACTAGCATCTTTTTCGGCAGGACTCCATTCCTACCTTATGAAGGTTTTCTTGATCATCTTGTGTGGATTACCGTTAGAGGCCAGACACTTGTGTGGCTTGAAGTCTCGGATTGACAGCTTGGTATTCAAGATTGAGTGGGTTATTTTTAAACTCAAGATTACTAGATCTTTGAGTTAAGGAATGATCTCTAATCATATGTATGCTTTATAATTACAAGATCGCATTAAAATTTTATAAGCATGATCCTATTAGATTCGGCTATCTCTTTGTTTATTAATCCGATGCATTCATGTTCTTCTTTTAATTCGATTATTGTTTGAGCATGAGGCCGAATCCTAACCGTGGTATCAGAGCCTAGCTTGTAAGTTTTCTTGTGATTTACATGTTTAATTCTTGGTAATATTCAATTGGATTGAATTGTGTGTTGGTCTAGCCAAAGTTCTTTCAAGAAAAACATTTTCTTGTTTTGTTTCAATCTTGACAGCTTCTGTTTTCAATCTGATCTTGATGTTTTAAATTGTTTAAAACATGCTTAAAATTGACTTTATCAATGTTTAACCTTGCCATATGATTGCATGACACAAAGAAGTTAAAAGAAATAAGTTTAGATTTGATTTGAATTGGTTTTGGTGCTTGAATTTCGAAGAACACAAGTGCAGGATTTTTCTGCACACCTGCTGTAAGTTGCGGTTTTGACATGGTTAGAAGTGTCCAAAAATTCTAAAAATTTGAGGAGAAGTCCGAAACATGTCTATCTTGATGCTGTAATTTTTGGTGAATTTTTTTTATTTTTTTATTGCCAAAACTGCCTCTCAAAGTTGTGCAAACAGTTTGCATGGTTCCTGGAAATTTTTGGGCAGCCTTGAGTTCTTGAATTTGATTCTTGAATTGTAGGTATTATTGGCTAAAAATCAAAGAATGAATTATGTGTGAAGTGTTCACCACTTAGCCACCAAAAGAGGCGGCTGCTTTGAGGCAAACGTTGCCCCAAACAAGGGCTGCAAGTTACGGCGGCATGACTTACTAAAGATGGGAGGCGGCTACACACAAAAGTTGTGTGTTAGGGCACCACCTTCTATTTTTGGAAATTCTTATTCTTTGGAATTTTGAACTTGTGAAAATTGTTTCCTAGTCAAGATTGGATTCCTAAGAGTTAGGAATGTACCTAAGCTTTTCTTGTGGAAATTGTTTCCTAGTTGAACAAGGACTCCTAAAAGTTAGGAGAAGATATGAAACTTTTCTTGTAGAGAAAGTTTCCTTATCAAACTTGGACTTCCTAAGGTGTTAGAAAATCTAATTAAATTGTTTAATTAGATGGAAGATTTTTCAAAGAATCCTAATTGGATTAGGACTCAAGTAAATTGAATTAAAATTAAAATTGCTAGATAATTTGAGCCAAGTATATTTAAATGAGTTTAAATATTACTTTCCTTAAATGACACACAAGATTACTAAGTGATATTAAATATGTATGCATTTAATTTTATGTTTTATGATATGATTATGAAAGCATGAGGATGGTTATGGACTTAGACCTTAGACTTAGGTCATGGATGGTTAAATTTTCTTTTTGGTATTTTGATAAATACGGTCTGCGAACCCTGCCTTCTCTTATTCATTTCTGGGATTGTAAATTCTCTTCTCACCTAAATCCCCTCGAATGTAACTCGAGGTTTCTATCAAAGATGTGTAAATATTATATAGTTTTTGTAGATTCAGATTTGGGCTAAGACTAAAATTTTTGTAATTCCCAAATGTAAGGAGACAAGGCGCCAAGAAGAGGAACCAAGGAGATTACCATCAAGACTTATGAAGACTATGTATGGTATCCCTAGGAATTTGACCAACTAGTTTCCTAATGACTCAAGGAAACTAAAGTAGTAAAGTCCATATTCATCCTAGTAGATTGCATGAGATAGATTTATTTTTGAATTTATATATGTGATATATATTTGAATAAATGCTATGCATGTCTATCAACAAAGAAAAACAATGAGACCTAATTTATGAAATAAAGAAATCCCTCATTAAATTATATTGAGTCCATGTTACGCATGATTAGTTGCCTTCCACCATCTTAACAAGATAACCAGAGTTGTTCCAGTAGAAGGCTTGATGAGTCACTCAAGGTCAAACTACTGTACGAATATGTTTGAGTTAATGAAGGTGAGTCTTACTCAACTAAATGTTATGTTATCCGGATGCGTCAAACTTGATCGCATGACATTTAGAGGCAAAGTTAGGCGAAATGCATATGATGCATTTAGGCAAAGAGTTGTCACCTAACTGATCAAGGAGTTGCATAGAGATGCAATTGGTAAGCAAAGTTACCTATTCAATTAGTTTCAACATGGCTTGTTGATAACTCGTATAATTATATAGTTCTTAGTTATGTTTTATTATTGTTTTGTGTCAAATACGAATTATTATTGCTTAGTCTACTTGTGTTTATGATATTTTATATTTTTATGTAATTTGGTGTTTTTCATGAGTTTCTTTGAGTGATTTCAGATTACTAGGTTAAATCAAGAATTAAGGGCAAATCCAATTCAGTTCCAGTTCCGACACCTTTTGCCATATCAGCTATATCTGGAGTTTCACCAAAGTATTAAGGCTGAAATTTTGACAGTGCAAAGTTAAGAGACATATCTATCTTTTTCATGTTTTACACTTCTTGAAACGGAGTCGTTTTCCCTACCGAAATCAACCATCAAGTTGGCTGATGTGCAATGACGTCTGTTCTGCACCGTTTTGGTATTTTGACCATATCTTCCGATCCACATGAGAAAATGATCTGATTCCAACGGCTATGGATCAGTAACTGATAGGGACATATTTTTCTAGAAGACCATTTGATCAGATCGAGCCTCCAACATTGACAAAATCGACCATCAATCTGGCTGATCTGAATTGTCATACAACATGACGAAAATTGTTAGAAAAATGCACCCACCTATTATACCTACCTTTAAAATTTATAAAACTTGTCTCTTGTCATTTAGCTCTCCAAAATGTGTATAAATAGAGGGCCTTGGATGAGTATTGGGATACATGATACATTGGTAGGATATTAGCCATTGTAATAAAATTCTCTAAGTTTTCTTCTTCTTTCCTTTCTCTAGTTTTCTTTTTCTTTATTTACTTATGCTTCTTACATTTCTTTTTATTTTATTCATATCTAGCATGTGTTGCTAATCATATTGTTGAGGTGATGAGGTGAAGCTTTTGGTAAATGCTAAGGTTAGTCTCTTAAACATGAGCTAAAATGAATCATCATTTATAAACACTAGTATAGATAATATTTTCTTTTGGTTTAAAATCATACTTGCAAAGTAGAGATCTTGATTCATTATTGACAATGAAAATGGCACAGTAAATGCTTGGTTTCATAACCTTGATTTGTTGTAGACATATACCTTGGCATAAGGAATGCTTGGACTCTTTTTATGAGTTTTGAGGACACCAAATGAACATAATATCATATGCTATGGACGTTGGACTGAATTGCTAAACCTTCCGATTGGAACCTCCCTTATGTGTGGATTTCAATTGTGTAATAAAACAAGATTAATCTTAGCATAACACCAAGAGTGGATTCTCTAACCTCAACATCTTTTCTAATTGTTTTTTCTATCTTGTTTAATTTCTTTTATATTTTGTTTATTTTGTTCTCTAATATCTTGTTTATCTTATTTTGTTGTTGATTCCCTAACATCTCGTTTACCTTCTTTTTCTTATATATTTATAAACTTATACTTACTAATACGCTTCCCTGTGGTTCGACCTCGGACACCCGAGAATTTATTACTTGAACATAACCTGCACTTGGGTTAACAATTCTTAATTGAGTCACCATCAAGTTTTTGGCGCCGTTGCCGGGGAAGCAATACTAAGTATATAAGTTTATAAGTATATTTATTTTTATTGGCTGGTTATACCGCCTATATTTATTTTTATTGGCTGGTTATACCGCCTAATTTTCTATATATTTATATTTATATTGTATATTAACTTTGTTTTATTTCTATTGGCTGGTTATACCGCCTAATCTGTATATTAACTTTGTTTTATGCTTGTTTGGCGACGTGATTTTAGATCTCGTCGTTTAGTTAGATTTTATTGTGAAACTTTTTCAGGTAATCTTTCTAATACAACTCCTACCATGGCTGACAATGAAAGTGTTCATGCTGAAGATGAGAACAGACAAGTACGCACCATGCGTGACTACTTGCAACCAACTCGAAGCTCATCACCCTCTTGTTTTATTTTTCCTCTCAATGCAAACAACTTTCGTTTTAAACCAGGTATGATAGCTTTGCTTCCAAATTTCCATGGGTTAGAATCGGAAAGTGCTTACTCGTTTCTAAAAGACTTCGAAGATGTATGTGTCACCTTTAATGACCAACAATGTACAAATGACATTGTCAAGCTAAAATTATTTCCTTTTTCTTTAAAAGATAAAGCAAAAATTTGGCTTCATAATTTAAAACCAAGGTCAATTGGCACATGGCAAGAATTACAAACTGAGTTTCTAAAGAAATTTTTCCCAGCACATAAAACTACTGCTTTGAAAAGACAGATTCAAAATTTCAATCAAAATCAAAATGAAGCATTTTTTCAGTGCTGGGAGCGTTTTAAAGATTTGTTAAGTTCTTGTCCACATCATGATTTTGAAAAATGGCGTCTTATTAGTTTCTTTTATGAAAGTTTAACTCCCGAAACTAAACAATTTGTTGAAACAATGTGTAACGGTGAGTTTCTAGAAAAAGAACCTGAAGAAGCCTTTGACTACCTAGACCATTTGGCAGATAACTCTCAAGCCTGGCACACAGATAATTCCTCTGAAAGTTCCAATAGATCTAATCTTGTTTCTAACAGAGGTAAATATCATTTTAGTCAAGAAGATGAGATAAAAGCTAAAGTAGCTAATTTGGCTAGAAAGATTGAAGCCATGGAACTTAGAGAAGTAAAAGAAGTCAAAACGGTTAAAAATGAAGAAAGTTGTAGAATTTGTGAAATCATGGGACACCCCACTTCTGAATGTCCAAACATTCCCATTCTTAAAGAAGCGTTGCATGATCAAGTAAATTCCATAAACACATTTAAAAAGCCTTTTCCTTCTCCTTACTCTGAAACGTATAACCTTGAATGGAGAAATCATCCCAACTTCAGTTGGCGGAATAATAATCATGTTCAGATACCACAATCTCAAAAGCCGGGCAACACTTTTTCCTATCAGCCTTCACGTGTACAAACCTTGGAAGAGACATTGCAAGCATTCATGCAAACACAAGCAAATGTGAATAACCAAACTTCACAGGACATCAATGAGATCAAAAACACATTGTCCACATTGACAGCTTCATTACGCACTCAAGAAAAAGGTAAGTTTCCTGCTCAACCTCAGCCTAACCCTTCTACTCAATGTCTTGTTTCTTGCTCCAATGAAACTCAACAGGAAAATGCCAGTTCTATCACAACTCTTCGAAGTGGAAAGGCAATTGACAAAAACATTCCATCAAAAGACCAAGATCCTCCTTCCCCTCCGAAAAGTAACGGTAAGGATGATGGTAAGTCTGAACTTCTTGAAAATTTGGACAAAGAAAAAGGTATGCATCCTGCTCCTTTTCCTCAAAGGTTGCAAACAATAAAGAATTTGAATCAAAATGCAGAAATTTATGAACTTTTCAAACAAGTTAAGATTAACATTCCTTTATTGGATGCAATCAAACAAGTTCCATCTTATGCTAAATTTTTGAAGGACATGTGCACAGTTAAAAGGAAACATAATGTACAAAAGAAAGCATTTCTGACGGAAAGTGTGAACTCAATCATTCAGCACCTTACTCTACCAAAATTCAAAGATCCTGGATGTCCAACAATCTCATGCATCATTGGAAACACTAGAATAGAACGTGCATTGCTTGATCTTGGTGCTAGTGTTAATCTTTTGCCTTTTTCTGTTTATCAACAGTTAGGTTTAGGTGAACTCAAGGAAACACCTGTTACACTTCAACTAGCTGATCGTTCTGTAAAAATTCCTCGAGGGATAGTTGAAGATGTTTTGGTTCAAATTGATAATTTTTACTTCCCTGTTGATTTTATTGTTTTGGACACACATCCTGTTTCAAATCCAAATGTTCAAATTCCTGTTATATTAGGCCGTCCATTTCTTGCAACTTCTAATGCTCTGATAAATTGCAGGAATGGTATGTTGAACATTTTTTTTGGAAATATGACTTTAGAATTAAATGTGTTCAACACTTGCAAGCAACCTGGTGATGATTCAGAAGTACATGAAGTGGATTTCATTGAAGAACTTGTTCATGAACATCTCACCACTACCACATTCCATGATCCTTTAGAAGCTTATTTAATTGAATGTGAGTTTGATAATGCTTCAGAAATTTCACACACTGATTCTTTGTTAAATTCTTTTCAGGTTAAGCATTGTTGGAAACAAAAGTTTGAGGAACTTCCATCACTCACAAATGTCACTGTACCATCAACTATTGAACCACCCAAGCTGGATTTAAAACCATTGCCATCCGAGCTAAAATATTCCTTTTTGGGAAAAATTCCTTCTCAATGGAGCCCCCAAGATAAAAGGAAGTTTCTGAATGAGGTAAAGAAGTTCTACTGGGATGACCCTTACTTGTTCAAATATTGTCCTGATCAGATTTTTCGAAGATGCATTCCCGGCAATGAGGTAAGTAGTGTAATTAAGTTTTGTCATTCCGAGGCATGTGGTGGTCATTTTTCATCAAAGAAAACTGCTGCAAAAATTTTACAGTGTGGATTTTACTGGCCAACTTTATTCAAAGATGCATATGAGAATTCTAAAATTCATAAAGAAAGAACTAAAGCCTTTCATGACAAGTTAATTTCAAGAAAAACATTTGATGTTGGGCAAAAAGTTCTACTTTATAATTCTAGACTTCACATATTTTCTGGTAAGTTGAGATCAAGATGGACTGGCCCATTTGTGGTTAAGCATGTGTATCATTATGGAGCAGTTGACATTGAGAATCCTCAAAATGGTAACGTATTCAAGGTAAATGGACAAAGACTCAAATTCTTTTTGGAAAATCATGTTACTCAAGAAGAGGTTGTTTTTCTTTCCGATCCTTGTTTTGAAAATAACTAGATGTAAATATAATTTTTACTAATCTTCAACAAAAAAAAATACATTTTTTTAACCCCGGTTAAATGGCGGATAACGGTACTCCGTGATTATTTAAGTCGGTCCCATCAGCTACCCACAAAACTGATATTGTATATAAATTTCTCTTTCAATTTCTTTTTCATTTTTTTCAGGATGGATGATATTCTCAAAAGATTGCAGAAACGATTTCCTCTTTTTCCTCGAAATATTTTACTGAAGCTTTACCAAGTTCGATTTGAAAGATTAAGAATGCTTATGCACAAAGGGATTCCTGAAGACATACGTTGGATAATTGAAGCCAAGGTACGTGAAGATGAATATCTTCCTGTTTTGCATTTACCAGGTACAGGTAGAAGCACTTTTGCAAAGAAGCGACGAGCAAAGCGCATGAGTTCAAATTGCCACGAATGTGCACGATGGACGTGTAACGGTAAATGTCATTCTATTGGGATTCCTTCCTCTAATCGAGATGATAAAATTGAATTCATTAAGGATGGACTGAGTACGGAGAATTTGGGTAATATCCAACTTTCTCTTGAGACGCATCCTAGTGGAGACGTACAAAGAGAATTTCTTGATTTATGGCCGCAATTCCAAAGGGAATGGCAACATCTTGGGAATCTGATGTTAAAAGACCCTGTTTGCCAGCTTGTAAGAAAACTGGATGGGAAGCATATCCTCGACTCATAGAAGGCGTTTAAGCCGTTTCTGGACGTAAAACCAGAGGAAGATGTGAGCCACAATCACAACTACAATAAATGACTTCTCAGCTTTTGGTTTGATTTGCAATAATTTCATTTCGGTTTAATTTACGTGTTGTTCGATTTGTGTAATTATTCTTTTTTTTTTGCATTGGTTTTTTACGGTTGATTTTTCTTCTCTTTTTGATTTTCTTCCTGAAATCACGCAAAAATCTTTTGTTAGGTTAACATTTTCTTCTGACAGGTCAAATACACTTTCGGCGACATTATTACTCTTGTCTGATTCACTACTCAGTCCTCTATATATTACACCACGTACTCATTCTCTTTCAGGCACTCGAAAAAAAATGGAAAGTACTTCGTCCCAGCGCATTGAAAAAATTTGTGTCTTTGGAGGTGCTTATCCAGGGAAAAATAAAATATTCGCTGATGAAGCCATAAGAGTTGGAGTAATACTTGCCCAACAAAAGATCCAGTTGATTTATGGAGGCGGTAGTACGGGTTTAATGGGAGCAGTCGCTACATCAGCACACGCCGGAGGAAGTCCAGTTCTAGGAATCGTGCCAAAACTATTCACAGATTTTTGTGGACCTACCGTGGGTAAAGAAATACAAGTCTGGAGTATCCCTGAACGGATGACAATCATGTACCATTCTGCCGATGCATTCATTGCTTTACCAGGAGGTCTGGGTACATTGGAAGAAATAGCTTGCGTGGCTTCTTGGTCATCTTTGGTCACAAATAAGAAACCCATTGGTTTGCTTAATATTAATGGTTATTTTAGTAATTTGCTTTCATATTTAGATAATGCTGTGGATAATGGATTCATGTTTTCAGAGGCAAGGAGAACCATAATTTCTGCTACAACCATTGAAGATTTACTCAAAAAGCTCCAAGCTTATGAGTATTTATCTGCTACGGTTGTTTCGCAAACGCTCGGAAAAAGAAAAAGAGATATGGACGAGCAAGGAGTGGATTGCACTTTGTCTTTGTGACATTATCTAACATTTTGCTTGTTGTGTCTCAGTTATAATAAGTGGTTAGCAACCTCTGCAGGTAATATCTCCTAAATTCTACCTTTAAAATTTGACATTGGGGACAATGTCATATTTTAGTAGGGGGTAAGGGACATATTTTGCTAAAAAAAAAAATTGTTGTGTTTTAAGACATTTAGAAGTATTCATTCTGAACAAGGTCTGAGTAAGGGAGACTTGAGATACCTTGTCAGTTTGATTTAATCTTCTTCTTCTTCTTCTTCAAAAAAAAAAATCATGTTTAGACTTAGTGTGTTTTTTAGTTACTTTCAATACTATAATGAGATATGAATTGCATAAGTCTAAAACAGATTTATTAGTGAGAAGATTTTCATGAGAATTGAGCTTGATGTCAACCTTTTTATGAGCCAATGTTAATATGATATGTTGATTGAGAAAGAAGCATGTTTAGACTTAATCTGACTTGTATAATCATCCTTGTGAGTTTTTGAGCCTATAATGATTGATGCATTATACAAATCAATCTAATTTCTTTCTTGAGTGCTCTTATGATTACATGATTCTCTAGAACTTGCTTTAAACCGTTTGAGACTATAATGATACATGTGACAACATGAATATGATAGAGGCATTAGGATTATAACCAGAGCCAAACAACCATCCATTATTAATGTTCTAAGAGAACATCCCCACTAGTGAGCCAATTTGAGCCTATATTAAATATGCTGTTTTATTGGTAACCACAACTTACACCTAGCCTAAATATACTTATATCCTTACCCTTGTTCTAAAGATGGATTATATATTTTGAGACATATTGCAAAAAAACAAGGGATATTTTTAGTTAAAAATTTGGGTTGGAAACAAAAGATAAGTGTGGGGGAAGAAAAGAAAAGAAAAAGTCAAGAGAAAAAGAAAGGGATCATTGTCAAATACATTCCCATATTATTAAAAAAAAAAATCTTCTCTTGAACTTCTAGTTAAAGTAAAGAAAAAGATGTTACAAAGTTGGTTAGAATGATGCAAAGGCTCAACATGAATATTTAGCCTATGTTATTATGTGCTTTATAAGAGTTTTGAGAAGTTTTATTTGTATGATCTTATTATGTCTCTAAAATCTATGAACTCTTTGGAACCTTTGTGATATCTTTATCATTTTGTTCTTTAACCACATTATAACCCTTTGGCCCCATTACAACCTTGAATAAAGACCTCTTGATTTATGAAGTTGTATGATCTAAATAGTGGAGAATAGGTGGACAAGCAAGCATATGGTAGAAGTGTTTTCATGAGATTGATTGAGTGTAAACACTTTACCACTACTTTAAAGAGTGAAAATCAAGAGAGTATCCCATGTGAGAAGTTGAGATTAAGTTTGAATATGCACTATTTTGATTAAAATATGTTATGTTAATATTGGCTTAACTCATTTATTTACATTCAAGCATGAATTTTTGTGAAATTCTTTGACCTATTGATTAGTTTATAAGACTTGTTCAAAGATTGTCTCTAATTTATATTGAAAGGATTAGGAGTAAATATTTTTAGTGTATGTAGTTTACTTATATTTTAGTTTTTCAATGTTTGTGGGTATCGTTCTAGCAAACCCTCACGAGACTAAACTCGTCCACTAGGGACACCTAGGGGTTTAAAGGCTTGTGTCACATGCTAAGTGCCACCGTGATTTCCTACGAAAATGGATTAGATTAGATTTTCTTATTTTATTTTTATTGAGTCGTTGCTAGGGACTAGCAACAATCTAAGTGTGGGGGTGTGATAACTCGTATAATTATATAGTTCTTAGTTATGTTTTATTATTGTTTTGTGTCAAATACGAATTATTATTGCTTAGTCTACTTGTGTTTATGATATTTTATATTTTTATGTAATTTGGTGTTTTTCATGAGTTTCTTTGAGTGATTTCAGATTACTAGGTTAAATCAAGAATTAAGGGCAAATCCAATTCAGTTCCAGTTCCGACACCTTTTGCCATATCAGCTATATCTGGAGTTTCACCAAAGTATTAAGGCTGAAATGTTGACAGTGCAAAGTTAAGAGGCATATCTATCTTTTTCATGTTTTACACTTCTTGAAACGGAGTCGCTTTCCCTACCGAAATCAACCATCAAGTTGGCTGATGTGCAATGACGTCTGTTCTGCACCGTTTTGGTATTTTGACCATATCTTCCGATCCACATGAGCAAATGATCTGATTCCAACGGCTATGGATCAGTAACTGATAGGGACATATTTTTCTAGAAGACCATTTGATCAGATCGAGCCTCCAACATTGACAAAATCGACCATCAAGCTGGCTGATCTGAATTGTCATACAACATGACGAAAATTGTTAGAAAAATGCACCCACCTATTATACCTACCTTTGAAATTTATAAAACTTGTCTCTTGTCATTTAGCTCTCCAAAATGTGTATAAATAGAGGGCCTTGGATGAGTATTGGGATACATGATACATTGGTAGGATATTAGCCATTGTAATAAAATTCTCTAAGTTTTCTTCTTCTTTCCTTTCTCTAGTTTTCTTTTTCTTTATTTACTTATGCTTCTTACATTTCTTTTCATTTTATTCATATCTAGCATGTGTTGCTAATCATATTGTTGAGGTGATGAGGTGAAGCTTTTGGTAAATGCTAAGGTTAGTCTCTTAAACATGAGCTAAAATGAATCATCATTTATAAACACTAGTATAGATAATATTTTCTTTTGGTTTAAAATCATACTTGCAAAGTAGAGATCTTGATTCATTATTGACAATGAAAATGGCACAGTAAATGCTTGGTTTCATAACCTTGATTTGTTGTAGACATATACCTTGGCATAAGGAATGCTTGGACTCTTTTTATGAGTTTTGAGGACACCAAATGAACATAATATCATATGCTATGGACGTTGGACTGAATTGCTAAACCTTCCGATTGGAACCTCCCTTATGTGTGGATTTCAATTGTGTAATAAAACAAGATTAATCTTAGCATAACACCAAGAGTGGATTCTCTAACCTCAACATCTTATCTAATTGTTTTTTCTATCTTGTTTAATTTCTTTTATATTTTGTTTATTTTGTTCTGTAATATCTTGTTTATCTTATTTTGTTGTTGATTCCCTAATATCTCGTTTACCTTCTTTTTCTTATATATTTATAAACTTATACTTACTAATACGCTTCCCTGTGGTTCGACCTCGGACACCCGAGAATTTATTACTTGAACATAACCTGCACTTGGGTTAACAATTCTTAATTGAGTCACCATCACTTGTTGAGTCACTCAAGGTCATGGTGGGATGAAAGGGGTCCTTGCTCACTAAGAAGTTTAAAAGTTAAATTTCTCGAATAGTAGAGGAGGGCTACTATGTTGATAAAATAGTGAGAACAATCATTTAAACTTTAAAACCTGGTTTTAATGATTGCAATTTGCATAATGACTATTATATGCATTGGTTTATATAGGATATAAATTGTCATAGCAAGTTAACTAGTTACTTGATTGCATACTTGATGCAAAGTCGATTTCACTAATTTATGAAATGAATGTCTATGTCCTTAATGATCCATGAGGTATTTAGCAATGAGAAGTTCAAACATCTCGAGGAATTGTTCCAATGAAAGATGATTAGAAGGTAGCCTATGAGGCATCATGTGCTAATGGATGCATCAACAAGTTTGAGACACTTGGTTGATTTATGGATCATAATCTAAGTATAGACTTAGTTTTTTCTTCATTGTCTAAGAGCAATTAGCAAGTCGTGTTATGGGACAACATGAACCGATTGGTGTTGCTAAATGTGCTCACTAGACTAGAAGATCATCCACTTTGTTACTTCCACCAAAGGAAGGTAACCGAAGAAACGTTCTTCAAAGTTAGGATGATGAGATGAAGAAAGAAATTGATATCGATCAAAAGGACATACCATCATTCTGGCAATGCAAGGCATTGAAGGCTTAAATGCAAGAAGTATATTCGATACTTGAAGGGAAGTGAAACTTGAGAAGTTTTACTTCATGGTTATTATAAGTTTGTTTTCACTACCTTTAGGTATATGATACCTATAAGATTGGTTCAAAGATATGTATGACATATAGATGGAACCAATGATAAGGACAAGTGAAAAGAATAAGACTAAGGAGGTGGCAACCTAGTTGATACTTGATCAAGCTTGCCAACCTATTAATGATGAATGTTTTAGAAACATTATCATTTATATTTCGATTATGCTAGCATTAGATGCTTGGCCATTCATCCTATAATGAACCAAAAGGTCAAATGGAATTTGTTCCATATTATGGTCTTATTACACTCATAATAAGCAAGAAACTTGCATAAAAGATAATCAAAGGTTGTTCAAGCCAAAAGTATAAGATTAAAGTATATAGATACTAGTAGTTTCTTTGATTATGAATCAAAGGAAATCTTATACAAAACTTGACAACTAAATGAGCTTTGGCTCAAGGAATTTCATAATGAGATTATGAAACTAATTTAGTTAATAGCATTCTTATTAAGATATGATCTAAATGAAGAATGGCTTGAAATTAAATTGATTGATTATCTAATAGAATTCATATAAGATGAACTGGATGGACATTACTATATGATGACATAGAAAAGTCCATGATGCTCCAAATAGCCAAGATTGCCGAAACACTAACCTAGAGAGGATTTTGAATTGTATTTGTAAAACAAAAATTCATATGGGATATGAGATGTTTGTTTTTATAATTACAAATGTGCATTCAAAAGAGTTTTGAATTCACATCCCATAGGAAAGTAAATGAGTTCACTTTGAATGTTTTTCACACAAGTAGGAAACAGTGGGAGTATTATGACATTTTAAAAGTTAAAAGTCATAGGTTGAAATCCAATATTATGCATAGGATGCATAAAGGCACAAGGACTTAGTAGGATGCATTATGATGCATTACTCATAAGTGATGAGTCTACTAAACATAAAAAAAAATGAGTCTACTTAATAGAACATTGTTAGACAATGGATTGAGTCTTTTGTGCACACCTAAGGGTTAGTGGGAGTAATGTAGATTACTCATCAAACAATGTATATCAGATACATTGATGATTAAGAGGTAAATCGACAGTTATGCTAAGATCTAATAGATTTAGCAACAGATGATTGGATTAAATGTTAAATAAGTTTAACATAGAGAGAATCCAATAAGTGACTTAAGGCCATGATGTAAATGAATTCAGTCATTTGGAAACGTTCCAAATCAGAGAGGACTGAATTATTTATATTCTAAGTCAGAATACAAACCTTTTGTTTAAGGCTACAAGAAGGTGTATTTGGATCTATAGCTCACTGGGCTAATTAAAAGATTCCTAGTTGTAAAAGTAACAACATGAGCCATGAGGAATTGGGTTTCATGGTGATCCGGATAAGTATTGTGACTATGATAATATAGATTATCAAAAGTATATGATCGAAGCATATTCTCACAAAAATGTATTGAAGCTATGTCCTAGTAGAAACACAATTGCTAATCGAAAGAGTTCGGCATTGGATGCGTTATCGATTGGCTTAGTGCAAGTGGGAGATTGCTGGTATATGCCCTAGAGCCAATGGGTTTGGTCAGGTATAAACTACCAATAATTCAAACCCATCACTACATCTTAGTGATACAAGGTTTTCCTTCATGTTAGTACGATGATAAGGAGTTATTAAGCACTAATCGGATGAAGCCCATGGAACATAATGGCCTTGCAAAGGAATTATATATAATTGTGAGATCCTTATGCATCAAATCCATGTTCCTAAAACGTTTCCTAGTCATCGTATTGCCAAGACGGGGAATTGACAATGCTCAAAGACTGGTACATGTTAAGCCTACTTACTTAGTAAGCAACTGATCTCACATGTTGAAGTATAGGAGATACTTTAGGATAGCATGTAGGTGCTTGTCTGTTGAACAAGTTCATTGAACATGACCCACTGTGAGAACTCCATTTGGTATTGTCACTCAAGTGTATATGGAAACGTTCTCACGTGTCAGTCGTGTAAGTAGTCGTCTGACTTGTGATACCAAGTCATCTTGTATGGGAATGTCATACTTTGATTCCATCACGAACGGGTCCCAAACAAGAGTGATGCTTATGGTATGGTGGTTTTGGGTATGGCATGAACTATACGAAGATGGATGAGTGATCCAGAGAGGATTCACCACTCCTAGTGACATCGGAGACATATCTCATCTGTTCTTGGCTTAAGTTAACTTGATGGAATCTCTGGCCAGAGTATGATGAATTTAGGAGAAATAGTTTCTCTAAGTTCACAAAGTTAACTAATAGCTGCAAGAACTAATATGGATTGAACATGAGTAGACACTGCACCATGCTCATTGTCTTTCCGGGATATTTGGTGAAAGGACCGAAACTGAACACGAAAGGTTATGTCGAGATTAACTTGACTCTCCAGTATTTGGATGGTCATGATGGCTCGCTAAAGTCCGGTCATGATCTATGAGTATAAATTAATTAGATTAATTTATATTTATTGCCAACATATTGGAAGACTAATGGGTCACACACAGAAAGGTGAATTAAGAGATTATGGAAAGAGCCTAATTGATTAATTTGAGAATTTAATCAATAGGGACTTAATTAAATAGTTTAATTAAGTGGAAGGACTTAAGGGAAAATACATAAGAGTTATTATCCATAGTCCAAACCCTGGAGTGATTCCCGCCCCCTCTATAAAGAAACATGTGATAGCCGATCTCCCTATGGCCCCCTAGCCGCATATGTGATATTCTTAGAGGCTTTGGTGTCTTCTTGATTTCTTGACTTCCTCCTTGCCTTTTTATGGATTGCTAGAGAGAAAAACGTTTTCTTTCAAGAGAGAAAAGGCATAGAGTGAAGAAGAAAGAAGATCAAGATAATCCTTGTGGTTGGCGCACCAAACCCGGAGAAGCAAGAAAAGCATTTTCTTCTTCTTGATGCTTATGAAGCATTCGGCCATGGGATGTTTAGATGGGGAGAGGTTTCTTGAAACCTAAACTACTAGCATCGTTTTTGGCAGGACTTCATTTCTACCTTATGAAGGTTTTCTTGATCATCTTGTGTGGATTACCGATAGAGGCCAGACACTTGTGTGGCTTGAAGTCTCAGATTGACAGCTTGGTGTTCAAGATTGAGTGGGTTGTTTGTAAACTCAAGATTACTAGATTTTTGAGTTAAGGTATGATTTTTAATCATATGTATGCTTTATAATTACATGATCGCATTAAAATTTTATAAGCATGATCTTGTTAGATTCAGCTATCTCTTTGTTTATTATTTCGCTGCGTTCATGTTCTTCTTTAATTCGATTATTGTTTGAGCATGAGGTCGAATCTCAACAGGGCTCTCCATATATTCTCTACAAATTGGGCTACCCATTTTCCTACTCCATCATTTCCTATTTGGTCTTGAAGAATGGGCATCATCTTTCTCAGAAACATACCATTTGGTCATTAGAAATGGGCCTCCATGCTTTAGCCAACAAAATTTGCTATTGCTTAAGCAAAAATAGGCCTCTCATATTTCCATCAAGACTTGTCATCCACTTAGAGAAAATGGGCTTACCCCTCTTCTTTTTTGTGCTTTGGCCAAACAACCTAAACCTTTTCCATCATTTCTTCACTTCACCTTCACTTGATCTTTTCTTTTGTTCTCCAAATCTTTCCATCTTGATCTCCTCTTATTATTCTCTTTATTTTGTCCTCCAAGACTCTTCAAAAGATGTCTAATTTGTGCCTCAAAAGATGCTATTTTTGGAGCCTTAAAAATCTTGAGAACTGCTTCTTCCCGCACAAGTAAGTTGAGGCAACAAAATTTGATGAATGAGAATTTCCCGGCGCCACGGCCTGCCCCTTTTGTTGCTGCATCTCCTCAGACTTCCTCCGCCAATTCGGATGACCAATTCTTATCCATTTTGGGCGAGTAATATATCGTTGGAAAGCTCTTCGAGTCAGATTCAAATATCAAGAATGAAGTTTCTTTAAATGAAGACCTTAAAATCATGTTTTCTTAGAAACAAATTTCAGAGGTCAAATCTGCCTTCTTGCTTGGCACGAAAAGTTCGATCTTCTTTTTTTTTTACTCCGACATCTTCTTCCGTCCTTGTTTAGGGGGGTCCAGACAAAATTAGGTGTTTTATAATAACACTAGTTTGAATATATATTGACTATTGTTTTCATTGAGAACATTAATCAAATTATGTATTGCTTGAATAATATTTTAACGGATTCAATTTTTCTTTTCTCTTCTTTATATGTTATATATGAATCTTATACAGGAATCGAGTTCATCAAGTTTATCTCATTTAACACCATCATTCACTATGTATCAAAATTCCAATCCTCAATCATATACGACAAAAACGCTATTTGAAAATTCTATTTGTTTGAAAGAAAATCTTTAAATTGGTAAATATGCTATTATACCATCTTTTTCTTGCAATTTTATTTAATTGTAAGATCTAATGAAAGAGCAACACTTGAATGCATAGGGCCAGCAATAGATTCGTCCTTGTTAAGTCAGCTCTTTAGTAGGACAATGAGAGAGCAACAATTGAATGTATATGGCCAGCACTAGATTCAATCTTGTGAATTCGGCTCTTTAGTAGGACTTTTTTTGTTGACACAATTTTTTTGTTGAATAGACCTTATTTGGGATTTATATATATATTTTTTTCCTGTTAAATAGACCTTAATTTGATATTTAACAGTTCAATTGAATTTTCCTATTACATGTTACTGTAATGGGTTGTCTTTCTTTTGCAATGTATATATCTATTACAACTTTTTATGTTAGCTATCAATTCTTCTCATTAGCAATGAAATTAAAACGACCATTTTCACTTTTTTCGCCACCAAAAGAACATTTCATTACTTAAAAATACTGCAATTTGTACAAAATTTTAGCACAAAACAAATACTAAAAACATATAGCTAAAAGCCTATAAGGCATCAATATTGACGCTTAGAACTTAGCTAACAACTCCAAGAAGAATCTATGGTGGAGCTGACAATTCATCTTTGTCTAGCATGAAAACCAATGAAGATGATGTTTGCCTTTTTCAACCAAACTGCCACATTCCCCTCTTTGATTGAGATATCACCCAATCAAGTTTTCAGCTTGTTCAAAGGCCAACATCTAAAATGGTTACTTTAGTTCAGAGATTTATTAATTTTTATGATTTAAAATAGGTTCTTGCCAAGAACTATTTCAAAAATAAATTGGGAATAGTTGCAGACTAAAAACTAGGGAGGATAAGAAATAAACAGAAGACTAAAAAATGGTCAAAACAGAACAAACTTTATAACTAACATATGCTGAAAATTTATTGAGGTATTTTAACAAACATCAGACAGACATTGTCTTGTGTAAATAGAAACAAAGCTTTTTTGTGCTCGGGAATCTTGACAGGGCCTTCTTTTCCATTAAACCCTAGTACTATAGAACTACAAAAAGTAAACTCAAGCAAATTATATAAATGTTATGAATTGAAGCCTTCTTAATTTTTATTCATGAAAATTCATAACCCAATTACATAATGTAAGATGCCAAGTTATATATTAGGCATAAAGACTTTACCAGGTTCTCAAAATTCGATGGTAGTTCACCCAAGTTAGTGAAAGTACATGATACTTTGGAATTGATAGCAGATGCAAACACATGGAAGTTGGAACATAATCATAGATGCAAATCCTAAAAAATATTGTCAACATACCGTTAAATCTCAAACAAAAATATTCTAGACAAGCAGAACTAACAATCACATTCAATCATTTACAAGTCCAACCAGTAGATAGTTCAATTTCATTTGTCTAAGCACAAACAATGAACAAGTGATATAAATGAACATAAACATAACTAGAAATAAAGGTAGGAGGGTATTGATGACAAAATGAACCAGAGTGGTACCTGTTCCACCAAACCTGCTTGAGCATTATCATATATTGATCATAAATAATCCTTAAGGTAATTGTCACTTTTAAGATCTTTTCTATAATAGATTTCACAACTATATATGAAACTAGAAAAATGTAGATTACAAACAAAAAGAGGTGGTGCATACCTAAAAAACGACTTACAAATGTTTTAACATCAAAGACTTCAAATTCGTCCATATGCTTTCGGGTTCCAATATATATGACAGGTCTCTTTGTTCCAACAACATTGATGAGAGGCAGAAAACAAGAGTGAAACTTAAAGTAACACTGATGGAAAGGAGAAAACAAAAGTGAAAAACATAAACAAGTGAAATTTGTTTGTTAAAATGTCGTTCCAATTTTTAAATGGAAAAGAAGGCCTTCTTTTCCATTAATCTTGGCAATGAATTTTAATAAACAATAGACAGACTTAAGATTTAATAAAATCTTACATTCGATTCGATGATCAATTACTTTTTTTTAAAAAAAATATTTGTGAGTTTTTAAAAGATTTTGTCCTTAACCAAGTTAAAAGATAAGAAATTGATTTAAAGAAGGTTGATTTAGTGAGGATGAGTATACAATAATAGTTATAAATCTTTAAAAAAAATATGATGTGTTATTTTTTTTTAGTGCCCAAAAATCCCATTTTTTAGAATGATCCGAACATAAGTTATTCTCTTTTTCTACACGTGAGTGTGATTCATGTATGTTGACTTTCCTCTTTGATATTAACCGTCAATGGAGTTAATGAGAAAAAGGGAAAAAATAATTTGAATTAAATTCCATACTATTGTTCTAACACAAGAAAAGGACCATCAAAGTTCTAACTAAATATTTTTTTTTTTTCATCCAAAAAATAACTAAAATTGCACCAAAAAATTATAATTTGATGGTAATATTGCATAAAAATGTGAGATGGTGTAAAGTTGGGAGGCCTCATATAATGTCTTGTAAATTCGACCTTTATCTGATCTCTCAACAAGCACATCTCATGCCCACCCAAGAAGCACACCTCATGCCCCCACCCAAAATATGGTAAGGAGTAAATGTGTCATATGCTTTTTCATGCGATGTCTATGGTGGACATGAAGTGTGTATGGGTATGCAAATAATAGGGTCTCTTAAACAAATCTCTTTGAATAATTATGTATGGTGGTATGTTGAGAACAAACTTCTGTTGCCATGCATCTTGATTTGGTGGCAGTGAGAAATTTGTGAAAAATCTAGCAAGATGATTTAGTGTTAAGATTATGCCTGGTTTTGCTAATGAGAATATTGCATCGTGTCTCAAGATTTTGGTTCTCACATAACATATATATACATCAAAAGTCAAAAGATTGCATGATGTAGGAACATTTTGTTACTCCAAAATTTTCAGAAACTGTTATGTCCTTGTATTTGTAGCTCTCCCAATCCCAAACGCAAACAAGCAAATTCCTTCAGTCTACTCTACTCTAGACTAAGTCTTGTCCTCTGCGTCTGGGAAAAATTCCAAGGTGAGTTGAATCACGTTTAATCTCCTGTATATGGCAATAACAAAGCAAAATACAACAACTTAAGGTCAGAAATAATTTTGTTTTGTTTTGTCTGTTTATTTCAAAAGCTTAAGCTGTAGGTGCCCTTATTTATGTGTTGAAATTTGTCAAAAATGGGGGGTTTGAACGGTAATTAATTTAAAGCTTTAAGTATAAAATCATCATCATTCACTACTAGTGTACTACTATTACTATTACTATTACTATTTAAGATCAATATTGAAGTGTAACGACAATGAGGGTTCCAGAAATGGCAAGAAAGGTAGCCAAACAGCACCTCAAATTTGACTGAAAAACAAATGAGGGAATTGTCAGAAAAATGAATGAATTATGCTTTTTAGTGAAAATAGGGCTATGCACATGTCTTCCTTTTTATGTTCAGGGTTCAAGGGATACCAGAAGCCTTGGAAAGAACTAGAAGGAGAGATGAAACATGGAAACAATGAACCAGTTCTGAAAAAGAGATCAGGAGGAAATGTAACTAAGCACAAGATTGGATTTTTTTAGTTATAAAGCACAAGAAAGAGGGATCCCCCCACCCCACCCTGCTAAATCCACATACTTTAAGCCTAGCTAGCGAGTACTTACTGATTGCTAGTTGACCTGACTTGGGCAGAGTACAGTATCTAGATTTGGTTTGAAATGAAGGGCCAACTCAAGGCTAAACTAAACATTGATCAATTTTGAGAGAAAAATTGACATCTAAAAATTATGGTATTAAAATTCTAGCAATTCATTCTATGCTATATGAAGATTAAAGACATAGGGATTATTAGTAAAATCCAGATAAGAAATTTACCATATGCTTCGTCCTCACAAAACCACCGGTTTCAATATTAGTGGAGCCTCGTAATTTTTGTTTTGTATCCCTTTCATCAATGCTTGAGCTTGACTTCCTAGCGTTCATTACCTTCTCTACCATCTTACTCCCCAAGATTTGTGTTGCTTTGATTTCTTTCTTAGGTTCCAGTACTCTCCGGCCCCTTGTCACACTGGGTGAACACGATTGCCTTCTCGTCTTTGGAGTTGAACTAGGTTCTACAGCCTTTTGATGAACTACTACAGTAGGAGGACCAGTTGGCTGTGGCCGCCCTCGCGTAGCAGAAGTAGAGCGATCTGTCTTTAGATTAGTAGGCGTTTCATCCGAAAATCCTGGAAACTGGACCGGAATGGTTGATCTTGCCAAAGGTGACACGCCTCTACTTCTAGGCTTTGTCTTATTATCTGGGGATGTTCCTAGGTTTTTGGACAGGTTTGAAGTAAGAAAGTCTATATGGTTATCTTTTTGGTTAGAAGGTTTTGATATTGTGGTGCTAGTAGTAGTACCCACATTTGTTCGTTTACTTTTCAGAGGATCATAGCTGGTTGGTTGACTTGTTTTTTGATTCAAGGTGGGTGCAGCAGCTGCGTATACTTTGGTGTTCTTGTGTACTACTTCAGTTGATGAACTACTTGGTCTATAACTAGGAGTAACTGATCTTGAAGGGATTTTTGGTTTGGGTTTTGGAGATTTTGGCCTTCCAATGCTTGCCTTGGAGTTGGACGATTCTTTATAATGGCCTGCAAACTGATTAACTAATATTCACTTAATTTTCATTTTTAATTTTATCACATTGTATACTCCGTATTAGTTGTACATGAAACAATTAATTTGTGCTCTGCTCTACTTATGCATAGTAATTTTCAAATTCAAGTTGTGCCAAAGAATGGGTGTGAATTAATGCTTCCTGATCATGTTCTTTAGTCGTATCAAAATCATAATAATAATTAAGTTGAAGATAGATAAAGTTTAAAAAGAATTAAATCGTGTAATTTATATATTAATAAAGTGTTGAATTAATGAAAAAATAAAATAAAATAAATACTGGAGGAATTAATAATATACCCGTGAAAGTGGCTGAAAGATTGGTAACTCCCGTTGGACGACAGGTTGTGCGGCAGTTGCTTCCATTTCAAGCGATGGAAAGAGAGGGGTTGCGGGTGGTGTTTTTAACCTAATATATGTATGTATATTTTTCACATCGAAAAAGGAGAGGAAACAATAATTAATAAAACTAGACTAGAGTGGAGTAGTAGTGTACAATACATGTGGGTGACAGAATCAAATTAAAGAGAAGATGAGAATGAGGAGTAGTTAAAAAGCAAACCAATCATAATCATTTTTGTTATTTTCGGGGAAAAATTGGTATCCAGATCCTTTCTTCCCAGATGCTATTCTGTAGAGTGCAAAATTTCCTGCAATATTAATTTCAATCCTAACTGGTAAGTATTACTCACTTTTTAGTCGAGAAAACATAATATTATATATATATATATATATATATATATATATATATATATATATACATATATGAATATGATACTACTGGTATATATGCAAAATGATTTGATTTTTACAGCATGACCATGGGATTTTGGTATATTAAATATATATATATATATATTATATATATATACTAGTAGTTGATAGACATAAAGTTAGATAGATAAATATATAGTATGTATATATATATATATATATATATATATATATATATATATATAGAGAAGTACCTGCTGACCCATTTGGTTCAAACTCATCGGAAACAGGCTGAAGGAGGCTGGCAATTCTATCCTTTTCGCGTTTATGCAATTCCCGGAATAGAAGAAGATCTTCATCTCTCTCTAACAGACGCCCATTGAGTGGAACAGCGGGATTCCTGTTCCTGTTCCTGCTTCCATTCATGATTACTATAATTAAGAATTTGATTAACTGATCAACTGAATCTGTAATCTAATCAGCTAAAAATGAGAAATCCACACATTTACATTTACATATATATTATGGAGTGTAGGCCGGCAGCAATGAAGAGGTATATTAATATTGCAAATAGGTTATCAGCATCAAACAAACATAGAATCGAAAACAAGAGATTCTCGGAAACCATACATTTGGCATTTCAGTAGAGCATATTATATATATATGAGGATGTATCAAATTGGTATAAATTTTATTAAATACATACTTTTATTGTTGAGAAAAACTTAGAGTAGATAACTCTAATTTTACCACTCAAAGAAGAAAGTTTAGATTTTAGGAAAACTCACAAATGCTCACACTTCGCTCTAGACTACACTCTTTAGAGAATAACTCCTTAGGAAAACTTAGAACTTTTATTACTTATTGAAGCTTACTACTTGATGATTTACAAATGCAAGGGAGGGGGGTATTTATACAATACCAAGACAAACACAAGCCACACAAATATAAAATCTAAATAAATTACAACCACCCATTGTTGTTTAATAACAACCACACATTTAAATCACACAACTACAACCACACATTAAACCACACAATTGCAACCACACATTAAACCACACAATTGCAACCACACATTGTTAGGCTTTTATTTTTCCTTGGGCTGGTATTGGACAATTTAACACTCCCCCTCAATACCAGCTCTTCCTCTTTGCACCATGTTGAGTTGACGACGAAACATTTCAAATTTGTTGATACTCAAACCTTTTGTGAATAAATCTGCCATTTGATCATCTGTCTTGATCTGCTTCATCTCAATCTCTTTTTGTAGAACCTTTTCTCTGATAAAGTGATAATGCACTTCTATATGTTTGGTTCTTGCGTGAAAGACTGGATTTTCTGCCAAACGAATTGCTGACTGGTTGTCGCAATACAACAAAACTGCATAATCTACTGGTTGATGTAGATCACTCATTAGTTGTATCAGCCACGTACACTCTTGAGCTGCCATTGCTGCTGCTCGATACTCAGCTTCGGTAGTTGACAATGATACCGTTGGTTGTCTCTTACTGCACCAAGAAATTGTTCCAGAACCAAGTTTAAACATGTATCCAGTTGTTGATCTCCTGGTGTCATGATCTCCTGCATAGTCAGCATCACAATAACCAACTAACTTACAGTCTTCACCTTTCTTGTACAAAAGACCATAATCTATTGTACTTTTCACATATCTCAGTATTCGTCGAACTGCTTCTAAATGAGGCTTCTTCGGATTTTGCATATACCGACTCATCACACCAACTGTATAAGAAATGTCAGGTCGAGTCAAGGTTAAGTAGATCAAGCTACCTACCAATTGTCGATACATAGTTGCATCTTCCAAGTCTTTGCCTTCAAGTGCACACATCTTGCCATTTGGTTCCATCGGTGTTGAAATTGCCTTGCTCTCGAGCATTCCAAACCTTTTTAGCAAATCTTTAGAATATTTTTTTTGACAGAGAAATATTCCTTCTTGTATGTGATCAACCTCTAGACCAAGAAAGTGCTTGAGTTGTCCAAGTTCTTTCGTTTGGAAACGAACTGATAAATTCTCCTTGGTTTGAAGAATTTCTGCCTCATAATCACCAGTTATGATTAAATCATCCACATTTATCAATACGATAGCTAGCTTTCCTCCATTAGCTTTGACAAACAAGCTGGAATCTGCAGGTGTCACTGAATAACCACTATGAGTTAAAAATTCAGCAATCTTACCATACCATGCTCTAGGTGCTTGTTTCAATCCGTAAAGTGCCTTTCGCAGCTTACACACATGCTCAGGATGATTTTGGTTTTGAAATCCCAATGGTTGAATCATGTAGATTTCCCGATCTAGCTCTCCATGAAGGAATGCATTCTTCACATCCATCTGCCACAAGTTCCAGTCTTTGTTGGCTGCAAGGGCAAGTAGGACTCGTACGGTTGTAAGTCTTGCCACCGGACTAAATGTTTCATCATAGTCTAGCTCATACTTCTGAGAGAAACCACGAGCCACCAACCGTGCCTTGTACCTTTCAATCGACCCATCTGGACGATGTTTTATCTTGTAAACCCACTTGCAGGATATGGGTTTCACATCTCTTGGTTTTGGCACTAGATCCCAAGTCTGATTCTGCTCAAGCGCAGTGATCTTTTCTTTCATAGCCATAATCCACTCAGAACTCTGTGATGCTTCTTCAAACGTCTCAGGTTCTGTTGCAATTGGTTCTTCCACTATGGCTGCATTAGCATATTTGGGATTTGGCTTCCGTGCTCTTGTTGTCCTTCGGATTTGTGATTGTGGAGATGGTTCTTCCACTTCACTCGATCTAACATCTGGTTGATACACACCAGTTTGCCAAGGACTCTGGACTAACACTTGCTCGTCATCGTCATCATCACATAGGTCTTCTACTTCGTCTGAAGTTGATTGAAGTTGGACAATATACTCTCCCATTTTCTGTTGTAGCATGTCTTCAAATTCTTTTGAATCTGACAACACCTCCTTTTCTGAGGACCACCAGGAAGATGCTTCATCGAATACCACATTGCATGAAGTGTAACATCTTCCACTCGTAGGATCACAACATTTCCACCCTTTCCTTTGGTTGTCGTATCCCACAAAGATACACCTAGTTGCTTTCTTATCAAACTTGCTACGTAAATGATCAGGAACAAATACATAACATACACAACCAAATACTCGAAAGTAGCTGACTGAAGGTTTCATTTTCCATAATTTCTCAAAGGGTGAAACAAACTCTAACCTTGGTTGAGGAAGTTTGTTGATCACATGGGCTGCGGTTCTCATAGCTTCGGCCCAAAATCTTCCGGGTACATTCTTTGCATGCAGCATACTCCGACAAATTTCTGCAAGATGCCGGTTCTTTCTCTCTGCTACACCATTCTGTTGTGGTGTATTGACACAAGTATACTGATGACGTATGTTGCATTCTCGTAGGTATTGAGAGAATTCGCCTGAGCTATATTCTCCTCCATTGTCTGTGCGCAAGCAACATATCTTCTTTCCCACTTCTCCTTCAACTATCTCTTTGAACTCTTTAAACTTTGAGAAAGTGTCAGACTTTTCTTTCATAAAGAAAACCCACACATACCTGGAGAAATCATCAATAAACGTCACCATGTACCGCATTCCACTAATTGATGGTTGCTTAACGGGCCCAAATACATCAGAGTGAACTAACTCTAATGGTTCTTTTGCTTTAAACTTTGACTCCTCGTATGGCAATTGGTGTGCTTTACCATATTGGCATCCTGCACAAACTGTGTCTGTTCTTATGTCAAGCTGAGGAAGTCCCTAAAGCATCGACTTCTTCATCATCATACTTAGCTTGGAATAACTAACATGACCTAACCGCATGTGCCATAAATCTGCTGTATCGCTCCTTCTTGTCTTGTCTACATATGCTGACTCTGCTGACATCACGTAGACTGACTCCAGACGTCGTCCTTCCATCATCGGCTGTCCTGAGATTTTGAGATCATGATATACCTTCACATCCCTTGGACCAAACAGAATATGGTGACCTGACGATGTTAATTGTGCCACTGAAAGCAAATTTTTCTTCATGCCTTGGACATGATAAACATCTTGTAGTGGTACCTGATTATGACTATATCGAGGTGCTACTACCGTCTTACCGATGTGAGTAATCGGTAATCTTGAATTATCAGCTGTCACAACAATGCGATTTCCCTTGTATTCTGACAGGTTCTGCAACTTCTGTTTATCGCCTGTCATGTGATTTGAGCAACCTGAATCGACAATCCAGTCATTCTCATAGTCAATTCGGTCAGCCGTTGTTACTGTGAGAGCTAACTCTTCCTCTTCCATAGCAAAAAATGCTTCAGCGTCCCAATCATCTTTGTAGACACCTAATTTTGTCCGGACCACTAAACAGGTATGTTTTCTTCCCATATTGATGTTCCCAAGTGTAAAAAGACTATTTTCATCCTGCAGGTGGTACTCCGAGACTTAGTTTAGGAGGGCGAGCACAAAAAGTCAAACTTGAAAAAAAGTCAACCCCGAAAAAGTCAACCCCAGAAAGTCAACTACTGAAAAAGTCAACCCACTTTCAAAATCAAGATTTTAAGTTCAATTGAAAAATGGCGAAAGAATTTTGATAATCCGAGGTCTACATTGAAAGATATGGAGTTCGGAAGTTGGGATTTGGAGATTCAGTAGAAAGGAAACCCTAATCCGAGAAATTTGGGGAAAAGTGCTTAAACGATCAAACTGGTCGAAATTGAAGGTCCCAAATGAAAGATAAGCACTGACTACGGGCAATGGAGAAGTCACTTGCAAGAAAAACCGAAAAAAAGTCAATCCGGGAGAAAACCGAGAATTAGGGTTTTTAGTGGATTTCGGTGAAATCGGGAAGAATCACAGAAATGGCCCGACTTGGTAAGACCAAAGCCCCCAATGGATGAGGAATGATTAAAAAGGATGGCCCAAGGTCAGATTGAAGAAAATCTGAAAATCGGACTTGTTTTGAGCAAAACCGGGTTTCGGAGGTTAAAGGGTAAAATTGGAAAAATTTGGGAAAAATAGCAAATGGACTCCAAAAATTCTGAAATTTGGCAAATCTCTTTTTTAAATTATTTGGAAGAGATTGGCGAAAGAAAATCTTGATTCCGAGTTCGTTTGCAAAATGGCCAAATCCCGGGCCTCCTATGCAGTAATTCAAGCCGATAAATCCCAAAAAAATACCAAATGAGCTCCAAAAATTATGAAAACTTCCAGATCACACTTTTTAATTATTTTGAAGAGATTGGTGAAGAAAAATCTTGATTTGGAGCTCGTTTAAAAAATGGTAAAATGTAGGGGCATAAAAGGGCATTTTTGGGAAGAAAAAATCCAAATAAATAGCAAACGGACTCGGATAATTTTGAAAACTTCCAGAACTCAATATTTTATTATTTTGGAAGTATTAAAAAAAGAAAATTGAATTTGGAGTCCGTTTGATATTTATTTGCATCCGGGGGGTAAAATGGTCATTTCACCCAAGCAACCGAAAAGGGCTTTTTTGGCCCTTCAAAAAAATCAGAGTTGGGCTGGAAAAGAGAAGTGCTGGCATGCCCAAGCCCAAAGAAAGGAGGAAGCTTCTAATTTTTTTTTTTTAATCAAGTGGTTAAAAATCAAGAGTTAGTTAACCATTCTCTTTGATCAAGCCATGGTGATTAAACCACATAGGTTAAGAAAGATGTCAACATTATTTTTGCATAGCTGTAATTTGAGAGGGCTGAGATGCTAATCTAAAGGTGGTAATTTCATGACTTTTCATCTTGAATTATTGGCCATTTGATGGAAATTAGGTTACACAAAAATGACAACATCTTGGAGGCTATATAACCATGCATTAAGGCTAGCCCTAAGGGGAGGGGAGGCAGATTTTGGTTTCTTCTTTTCCATTTTGGCTGATTTCTCTTAGTTTTTCTTATTTTTTATCTTCTTGGTTGAGAGCAAAAAAAGAAAAGTTTAGAAATAAAGGAAAGTTTGAAGAGAAAAGCTTGAAATATTAGCTTCTTGAGGTTGCTCTTGAGCACCAACTCTTGCACTTTCATTTTCTATTCTTGTTTTTTGCTATTTTAATCTCTACTTGGTGAGTTTTCATTTTAAAATAATGTTTCTTGTTCTTCCTTCATTTCCTTTCTTAAGTATATTTTTTTTACATTTTGTTTTTACAATAAACTCACCATGGCCAAATGGCCTACATTATTTATTTTAAGTTGTTGTTTCAATTCATTTTACCATATTGTTTATGCTATTTTCTTTGTTTTTGATGTTTTAAGTGTTATGTTATTTCATGTTCTTAAGTTATATTTAATTTGGTTGCTTTGTTTGTTGCCATTTATGTCTTAGATATCATGTTTTTGCATTTTTAATTTTCTGTTTTCATGTTGTTTAAATTTGAGCATGTTTTAGAGTTAGCATATTAAGTGTTTGTGAAAATGCTTGTGTGATTCTTTGCATGATTCTTGTTTTATATCTTAGTGAGCATGTTTTAGATTTGGTATATTAGGTGTTTGTGAAAATGCTTGTGTGATTTTTGTGTTATGACTTAGTTTTTCATGCTAGCATACCAAGTGTTTGTGAAAATGCCATGCTTGTTGGAGCTTGGGGCCATTTGGCTACTCCATGTGTTTTGCATTGTGTGTTGTATTTTTTGTCATGCTAGTTGTTAGGTTTTTGCATTTGCATGATATTTGGTTGGATTTTTGAATTAAGCATGCCTTGTGTTTGTGAAAATGCCATGCATGTCTTAGGTCTAGGTTACATTAAATGCCATGCAAGTTCATGTTAGGTCTAGGCCATATTATTTATGTCATGCATTTTCCTTACATTTAGGTTTAGATCCATGCATTTCATGCATTATGTTTGCTGCATTGTTTCATGCATTTCATGTTCATGCCACTTGAATAATGACTTGAGCCAATTAATGGTTCAAAGTCATGCTCTCTTGAGCACACTTGTGGAAAATTAAGTTTGTCAAATTGATTATTCTACCTTTGTGATTTTTTTTACTTAGCCAATTTTTATCTAATTTTCAAAAAGTCCTAGCTACTGCTTTCAAGTCATTTTATGAGTTTCAAATATTTTTATTTTTATTTTTAAATGATTTTATCAAAGACAAAAAAAATGTGTTGGCAAAGCAGTTTTTTTTCCACCCAAAACTCGTACATCTCCGATTTTTCTGGGAATTCATCTTTGATCAGAAAATTAAGCCCATTTTTTCTCATGTAGTTTTATATGTCCTGAGTCTCCAGTATTTTTTTTATAATTTTTGGAATTTTTAAAAATAGGGTAAAAAATCGTGGATTAAAACTGGACAGTGGAGTCAGGATTGAATTTAAAGAAAAACAAAGCAGTTTTTTCTCCTCCAAAAACTCGTACATCTCTGATTTTTCTGGGAATTCATCTTTGATCAAAAAATTAAGCCGATTTTTTCTCGTGTAGTTTTAAATGTCGTGAGTCTCCAGTATTTTTCTCAGAATTTTTGGAATTTTTTAAAATAGGGTAAAAAATCGTGGATTAAAACTGGACAGTGGAGTCAGAATTGAATTTAAAGAAAAACAAAGCAGTTTTTTCTCCTCCAAAAACTCGTACATCTCTGATTTTTCTGGGAATTCATCTTTGATTCGAAAATTAAGCCGATTTTTTTTCGTGTAGTTTTACATGTTCTGAGTTTTCAGTATTTGTTTTAGAATTTTTGGAATTTTTAAAAATAGGATAAAAATTCGTGGATTAAAACTGGATAGTGGAGTCAGAATTGAATTTAAAAAAAAAAAACAATTTTCTGTTTTGGTTAATTTACTTAGAGTGGGCTGATTAGAAGGGTTAGCTACTGACTTAGGGTAATTTCTAAGCCTTTTCAAACTCTAAAAATGGTTTTTCAAGTCCCGGGTTAAGGGTAGTCAAGTCCGGATTTTTTAAACTTAGGAAATTAGAGCCATTTTAAAGAAATTAGCCCAGTTTTTATTTTTAATTCAAGCTTTTCAAAATTGTTTTCAAACAATCACAAAGTATTTTGGTTTTAGAATATTTAATTTGACATATTTTCCTAAGGTAGCCGGTTATCTTTTTAGATATACGGAATTCCTTAATTAAAGGAAAAAAATACATTTCATGCATTGCATTTTTATATTCATGCATTTTATATAATATGTGATTCTTGCTATAATAATTTCTATGATATTGTTGTTA